>OV839567.1:85218505-86631079 GCA_929447395.1 Epistrophe grossulariae
CACAAATTAATGTGAAGACATGTCAAATTGAAAGTGGGAAAGAATTCCATGCTACTGCCAAATTCGTGGGAGAGAAATGATTTTTCATTTTTTGACCACACTCCAACAGTTTAATTTAACCTCAATAAAAATGTTATGATATGTGTGATAGAATTAAAATTCTAATGTATTAATACATGTCAAATCGTGTAGGCTGGAATATCATGCTGCGTATGCTGGATTTACACGAATGACAATATTGTCAGTACTGCAAAAATACTGCACGGAGAACAAAGTCCTAAAGAGCTTCTCGGGTTTCCACCATCTCGAACAAAATTCGGTCGTCTTCTGGCGACCACTTTTTTTCAATTCTCCGCTTAGGACCAATATTTTTCTTGTTGCTGGTGTTTTCCATTCACCTAATTTTTAGTTCAAAGTTAATTTATTGTTAAAATATATAAATTAAGGGCGGTATTCACCGAACGCTCATAACTTAAAAGCTTCGTAAATCTATTCACCAAGCAATAAAAGCGAATATTTATGAGCGCTCATAAAACATATGAGTGCTCCCGATCACTAATAAGTTATGAGCGCTCTCTCCGAAAACTTGTTCGAAAAATTTTAAAATAATTTGTTTTTTTTTTTCCAATTGTCAACTTGTCACAATTTTGAATTTTTAGTTAAATTTGTTGTTGATATTCATTAAATTTATTTTCTTTCGTTGTTTGAAAATCTTTTCTCCTATCAATGTTGAAAAAATATTAATTGGTCTTGTTGTTGGTGCTAAAGTTATTATTTGTGATGCACTTGTGCGAAAAAAGTTTGATTTTACAGTTTGGGTGTGCATGGTTAAGAGAGAGTCGCTCTCATTTTCGAACTACGAAAAATACTTATGAGTGTTTGGTGAATAGCACAAATATTATTTAAGTTATGGGCCTCATAAATTTAAGAGCCGTTTATGAGCGCTTGGTGAATACCGCCCTAAATGTTTTTGATCTACTTACAAATTTTCTTTTCAACCAGACACAAACAAAACGAACCACCAATTTAAATTTTTTTTTTTTTCAATTTGATTTTGACATTTGATTAAAAATACTGCCAAATGGCAGTAAAGAATGAGCAAGTTCATTCTTTTTCGTGAATTGTCATTATTTGAAAAAATTGTCAGCACTGTATTTACACGATGTCAGTATAATGCCAAAATTTCATGTCAGTTTCACTTGGCAGTTTTTTAATGACAAAAATATTGACAGATTTGCGACCGTTTACACGACAAAAAGAATAATGACAGAAATACTGACATTTATTATTCATGGCTGCCATATTTTGTTTCCACACTATTATACATTATTTGATTCCCACTTTTTTGGCATGTGTTAATACTCAGTGGGATAGTGTGAAAGGGTTTTTATAATAAGAAATTTCGGTCTTTGAACTGCGTAGGTACTGGAAAACGAGAAACAGAATGAAATTACTCGTTTATGAATTCGTGTCATTTTTGTATGGAACTTTTCGTTTCGCAATTTCGCAAACAGTGCTCACAATAGGCGTTTTTCTTTTTTAGCCCAGAGCAGGGCACAGAACGGGGCCTGAGCGAATAGAGTACGCTCCCAATCGAACGTGACCTGAGTGCACCGAACTATTTAAGAAACATAATTTTGCACTAAACTGTTGTATGCTTATGGCCAGTTGTACAATAGTGGTTCAGCCTCGGTTCAAGATTTTAATTCACCGATTTCGGCGGATTAACTAACGTTCAACGCTGGTTGAAGTATGTAATTGTTTATTATAACACACTTGAACAGTAAACCACTGTCGAAACTCAGGGCCAGTTGTACAAATATTTAAACCGTGGTTCAGCAATTTTTATCCATCGATTCCGGCGGATTAATTGAGTTTCAACAATGGTTTACTGTTCAAGTGGGTGATAATAACCAATTACATACTTGAACCAGCGTTGAACCTTAGTTAATCTGCCGAAATCGGTGAGTTAAAATCTTGAACCGAGGCTGAACCACTATTGTACAACTGGCCCTCAATTAATCCGCCGAAATCGATGGATAAAAATTGCTGAACCACGGTTTAAATATTTGTACAACTGGCCTTTAGTAATCTGACTCTGTCAAATTACATGAAATTGTATGAAGTTAGCCGCGCTCGGCTTTTTGCTCGATGTACTCGGTCATTTATTTTACAGCCCTGATCGAGCTCTGAGCTAAAAAAGAAATGCATGTTAAGACTTGAGAGCTCAGAGCGCTCCGAGTTAAAAAGTAACGTTCTTTTTTTGGGGTCACCATTGTTTGGCAAAATTCATTTGGAATTTCTTTGTTTCGCTTTAGTCGTTAATTATTTTGTTCAATTCGCAATCCACGATTGGCAATTTACGTTTGGTATTTTATTCATTATGTTTTTCAATCATTACGCAATTAACATTCGGCATTTTTTTATTTCGCTTTTTTTCAAAAATATTTTCAATTATTTCGCAAAAATCATTTAGCAATTTGTTGTTTAGTTGTTTTTTATTACCCCCCCAAATCCTATGGTGTTTTCAAATAGGGGGTGGCATGCCCCCCCATACACACAGTACACATATTAAAGGTAATATCATTAGCGTTTTCATTTTTGTTCAGTTCTGCGCATCTATCAAAATCGAGGTATTATGGTGGTAAAATGGTGGATTCAGTGCCCCTTTCCTTGTCTAATCTCAATATTTTGTTGTTGTTTCTCATGGTGAGCGTTGAGTTCGTGTGGGCACTCGAACAGCCATTTTTAATTTTTTGACATTTCCAACTTTGACAACCTGCGCAACATATTACCTTTAATATGTGTACTGTGCCCCATACATACCTCACTGTTTATACACCGTATTGCTGGGTGATAAAAAACGCGAAATTTTAAGACATGTATTTAAATGGAAGCCAAAAAATTGCAAAACAATTGAATGTCAAATAAAAAAAAGCAAAACAACAAAATACCAAATTAAAAAAAAGCGAAATAATAAATTGCTAAATAAAAAAAGCAAAACAACAAAATGCCAAATAAAAAAAATGCGGAAATTCAAAAATCCAATCGAACTAAAAACTAAACGAAAATTGCGAAATGAAAAATCCGAAAGGATAATTTGTCAAATCATTTAAAAAACGAAACGTGAATTGCAAAACATAAAATGCGAAATAACAAAATGCTAAACAAAAAAAATGCGGAACGAAAAACGGGGAAATGAACCTCCGCGAAATGTAAGTTTGCCAGACAATTCTTCCGAAACATACCATACCTCTTTTTTTGATAGCTCATTGCCCTGCTCGGGCTAAAAAAGAAAAAACGCCTAATGAGAGTTTTTTTAGTATTTTTTGTAAATTTCAATAGCAATTTAATATTTTATTTATCTGTTAAATAAAATTGAAATGGTCTTCAACCGCTATATTATTCAGTCGATACATCCACATATTGGGTCGTATCACGTATGCTAAAAGATGAGTTCGATCTCTGAGTCCGAGCTAACCAACTTGAACTCACATGTGAGATCGATCCAGCAGCGCGGAACTCGGACCAGTGTTGTTCCTCTACGTGTCAACTTTAATTGTCTACATTTACACGTAGACAATTGTGTCGACAATGTCAACAATGTCAACAAATATGTATACAATGAAACAATTGCTGGCAAAATTGTCAAATTGCAACGCGTGCAGTGGACGCAGAAAGAGCTTTAAAGACAAAGTATTATTTCAAACTAAAAACTGAAATGTCGGGAAGGCCGAAGAAAAAAACGTTCGATGAGCGATGCTCACAAAGAAGTTCCTACATGTCTACTACTCCCTACGAATAGAAAAAGGCAGATGCCTTCACTCTGAAGAAGACGACTCGTATTTAATTTCAATTAAATTGAAGTCAGAAGAAATTTAATTGAAAGTTTTGGCTTTTAAATTATTTTTGAATTTAAAAACAACATATCTACATACAACATACTTTCCAAATAAAAGTTTTTTTTTATGATAAATAGATGTTTATCTTTTAATATTTTACAGGCTTAGGAAAGTAAAATAAAAAAAATTATTTGTCTACATTAGGCGTTTTTCTTTTTTAGCCCCGAGCGGGAACAGAGCGGGCTCTGAGCGCACCGATCTATTTAAGAAACTCAATTGAGCACTGAACTCTCATATCTGTCAAATTACATGAAAATTGTATGAAGTTAGCCGCGCTCAGCTTTGTGCTCGATGTGCTCGGAGATTTTTTCCGAGCTCATCGAGCGAGCCCCGGTCGAGCTCTGAGCTAAAAAAGAAATGCAAGTTGAGAGCTCGGAGCGCTCCGAGTTAAAAAGTAACATAGTTTTCTTTTTGGCAGCTCAGTGCCACGCTCGGGGCTAAAAAAGAAAAACGCCTATTGTCGACGTTGCTATGTAGACAATTACCAATTGTCTACGTTGAATTGTCTACACGTAGACAATCGTGTAGTCTACAACAGCTCTGACTCGATGAACAATTGAGATAGATCTCAAACCTCTCCGCTTTAACTTCGTTCTTTTTTTGTGATTTAATTAATAATGTACTGTGGTAGATGCAGACAAAATGTCAAATTTAAAAATATAAGGAATTTAGATAAATTATTTTACAATTTTGTTTTTTTTATATATGTTTTCTTGAATTTTTTTCTGAATACATATTTGTATATAATATATACATATGTTTTATAGGTATATATAAAAATTGGCTGTTCATTTATTTGCTTAAAACTTACCATCCGATTGAACGGAAACTTTCACAATATTTTTGGTTATAAATTGAGAACTACATGTAAATAAAATGTGTTTCGATCGATAGGACTAAATATAATTAACCTATAAAAATTTATACAAGAATTTAGTTTCCGCGTAACAAGCAATGGATTGTATGTAGGTAGTTCGAAAAATAAATAAATAAGTAAATCAAAAATCTTCATAGGTATTTGTTTAAACAAAAATAAGATACTATAAAATACCTACATAATGTAGATCTTTAAAAATTGTAACAAAATTGCTTTTCATCTGACGGTATGACGAAAATCATTTTATATTAATTTCTCCAAAAAAATTAACGCGATTGAAAAATAGTTGCAAATACTTTTCATTTTGTATAATCTTTCAGGATGTAGAGTTTTAATATTGCTGTTTTTGGGGTTCCTACGCTTATCCAAAACTCTAATTATAATGTATAAAATTCAAATATGTGTATATTTTTCACTGGAAATATTTTTCAAGATTACCATTTTAAATATTTCAGCAGTTATAATTAAGCCAACATGTTTCAATTGGTCATAAAAGAAATAATACAAGACAAAACCACCATACCTTATAACAAACTAAGTAAGAGAAATACCATGCTTTACAAATTTATGAGATCGAACTCATATATTCAACCATTTACTCATCTTTTTGCATACCAAATCAAGAACTTTCTCATGCAGAGCTTTTGAAATGAGATCGATCTCAACACATTGAGCTCGATCTCACAACATAAGACCGAGCTCGGTCTGTAAATTTTTGTTTGTATACCAGTCTAAGAAAGATCTCAGAAAAGTGAGTAAAGAGTTTGAACTCATCTTTTTGCATATGACCCATTGAAACTTGAATCCATTGAATTTGTATAGTTTACATCCGGATTTAATTTCAATCTGGATTTATCGATTGAAATATGGCCGTAAGATTTGTACTAAAGTTTTTATTAAAAGTGAGTATTTGTCCGTGATAAACCAGAAAAGTGCGCAGTAACACCATTTAATATAATTTTTTAAATTGTTTTTTCTGCGCATAGCTAGGTACATATTATGTAGGTTCCTATGTGTCAGATAATCTCGATTCCTTTTGTGAAATCTTATAAAATAAGTAAAAATAAGTAAAAAGTGGAGCGATTGAATATATTTTAATTAGTAAGTTCAAGTTACCTGGGCGAAACGCAATTTTTGGAGTTGAGGTCACTTGAACTTATTAATTGTATTATATTTTTAATTTCATATTTTATTTTTAAATCAAGTTGTTTCATTGAATAGATTTTGAAAAAAAAATTAATTTTTATATGCTTTAAAAAAGCTATAGCATATTTAAGTTATTTGTTAGTCTTATCGTGGTTCTTGTATTATTTTTTTTTTGCATTTGTTTTTAGAGAATTGCACCTTCCACTTTTTACAAAAAAGAATTATAAGTACGCAAATAACATTTCTTCCTGAAAAAAATGCGTACGGCATATAAAAGTCGCAAACCTTTGCGACACTGACTTCATTTTTCGTCATCATATGCCATAGTACACAAATCTAAGGTAATATATGCATATTGCGCAGGTTGTCAAAGTTGAAAGTGTCAAAAAACTAAAATGGCGGTTTGAGTGCCCACAGGAAGTCAACTCGCATCATTAGAAACAACAACAAAATTTTCAAATCAGACAAATAAAGGGGCACTAGATTCACCATTTTACCACCATAATACCTCGATTTTGACAGATGCACAGAACTGAACAAAAATGAAAACGCTAATGATATCATTGTATATAAAAACTATAGTACTAAAAAACGGCTATTATAGTAATATTAAGACTATATAAGCAACATTTTAAGATCTAAAAAAATTATCCAAAGGGTCCAAGTTATATAAAATACCTACCAACAAACAAAAACGATTTCCGGTTTTGATGTTATACCTATCAGAAAAAACATCTAATTTGTAACATATTCCACCAAAGGAACAATTTTTCGATCTCTTTATTTAATTAAGCAACACATTGCTTTAAGACCCTACCCATAAATTACAAGCCCATAAATCTAGCGCCAGGCCTTAAAAATCAAAATCCTTTCATACCTATGCATGTTAAGAACTACACAAAGTATAAATAACCTAAAAATTAACAATGTTTTCCGAGAGTTTCTTGTTTTCTAGATAATAAACCTTATACTATCTATGGCCGCGTTTTCCAAAGTGTGCTCCGCGAAGAATATCCAAGTGCTCCGCGGAAATATCGGAAAAAATGTCAACAATCCAATACACTATAGTTAATTTTGCGCTTCTGAACTTGTCATTTTAAATGTAGTAATCGAATTTGAAAAGATCATTTAAAAGAAATCAATACAAACAAATAACAAACAAATTTTTTTTTTAAATAGCAACCCTTGTAATCAAGAATTAGTGTACTTTTGTAGTTGCGGACAAGTTGCATTTTACAACATCAAAGCTAAATGCCAAAAAAAAAACAACCTATTTTCCGGAGGTGTACCACTCAAATATTAAGGAAAACGTGTACTCTGCCACGATGGAAAAGCCACATTCTCTGACATCGTTGCAATTTGTGTGCTGGATTGATTCTGCCGTTTGCGACAACATACCAGTGCGAATTTTGATTCTCCTTCTCGATGCAGAGCCAGATATTCGGTTGGAGTTGTCCCAACTTCAACCAGATATACAAAACAGGCACATTTGTTCTCACTAAAAAATAATGGTCTTATTTATAAACGTTGTCTAACTTTAGACAACTGTACAACTTTGGTAAATGTGTTCAAAAACTTTGTTTATTGTTGTCTTGTAGCTACCTAACTTAGACACAAGAGTAGATTGTCTTAACCGTGAATAATGTGATATTTATTTTTAAAGCATATTTCCACCAATTTGAAAATACATAGTTAAACAGTGTCAAAAACAAACAGTAGACAAAAATCTAATAAATACGACTGAAAGCTTCCAAAGCTATTAGGTAGTTTAAATACCATATTGTGTACATTTATATGTATATAATAAATATTTTTATTAAATTCCCTATTTTTTTTTTATTCACTTTTTTATTGTTTTTTCGGTGAAATAACTTCTTTCTTGAATTAAATAAAATGTAAAAAAAAATTGAAAAACAGTTATTACATTTTTTTTACAACCGCATCCGCAAGTGCTCCGCGAGAAATTTCTCGCTTGAAAAGTACTCCACGACTAGGAAAGATTGGGAACCGCTGCTCTATGGTATCATCTAAGAACGTAATGTTTATACCTTCAGTTCATTTATTGACGAATCCAAAATATGTATTTCGCATTGATCTATTATATATATAGTAGGTCAATGGTATTTCGAAAAAAAATAACTATTCTGTTTTGAAATAACACGTCATTTGATAGCGGACGCGTATTATACGTATGTATGTACATATGTATGTAGTTAGTTAAGTAAGTATAATAAATTTCTTCGTTCACTTTTTCCATTCATAAAAGTAACAAAAATTAATTGACGAGTCCACAAAGTGAATGTAAAAGAGTACAACAAACAAGAATAAAGCTTCAACTTAGTATAGGTAGGTACTAGTAATAACAACAATAAATTTTATTTCAAGGTGAATGACTGACGAGCATACAACACAGAGTCGAATCAATAAAACTTATAAAAACAACTTTAGCAACGTCTGGTGACGAATTTCACCCCCTTGGAACAGGGGAGGAATGTTTGTTTTCATACATATTTCCTAACAACAAAATAAACTAAAAATTATACCATAACGTTGCTGTAAGAGAGTTTAGTCATTGGTCATGTGTGCAAACATATGCACTGAAGAAAGTAAAGGACAAGAAGTTCATTTCAGTAGGTACAAGGAAAAATGAAAAAGAATAGAATTCGGAATTAAGTTAATATTTTCTGTGTTGAAATTTCATTCACTTGTATCTTTTATTAAAAATAAAGCAAAAAAACAATCTAGTTACTAGTAAGTTCTCATAAATAAATGATCAATTTCGAGATCATTAGATTTTTCTTTTTTCTTTAATATTTTGTTTAATTTGCATAATTAAATGATCACCATTTGACATTAAGGGAAAATGGACAAGGAAGAACAAAATCTCGATACCAACGAATACGACGAAGAATCATTTGATAATGAAAGCTCTGAAGACGTTTCAAGTGATGAAGAGTCAATATCAGAAGAATCAAGTGTTGGGGAGTCATTAGATGAGTTGTTACCAGATAATTCTTCTATAAAGGTTGGTTTTTTTTTAAATATTCTTTTATATTTGCAATAAAGTATTGAAGTAAGTATCTTATACCCTACATACATATGTACATATGTGTATGTATGTACATAGAATTTGAATCTGACATAAATAATTTTCTTTTTAATATCCAGTGTGACCATTCTCTCATTATCCCAGGGGATAACCATATTATAATTTCCCTTACTTTGAAACTCTGTGAATTTCTACACCAAAGTCGGTCAAAGTTCATATAAAAAAATAAAATGACATAGAAATTTACACAAATGCACAGAGTTTTAAAGTAAAGGAACACACCTATAATTTCAAATGTTCATTTTTCTTAAAATTTTAAGACATATATGCCATAAAGCTTTCTATAGAAATGTCAATATTTTCAACAGTTAAAACAGTATTGCGCCGTTCAAAATGGGAAAACAATTATGATTTATAAGAGTTATAACAATTTTTCGTCATTAAAGTCATTAAGCTATGAGCAGACGGCATATAAAAAGTCGCATACGTATGCGACTCTGACGTGCTCGCAAACTTGCATATAAGGGTGTTCACACGATATGCAGAAACTGTCCCAAAAGTCGCAAATGCATTTGCGATCAAGATGCTCGCATATCATGTGTCCGCAAATGTGATCGCATATGCTGCGGTCTATATGCGAGGTGTTCAGACGATATGCGACAAAATCCGCATATCACCCATTTGAGATCATATGCAGGTTTGCGGACATTACATTATTTTTTTTTAAAATTTTGGTGGTTAAAGTATGTGTTTGTGTATATTGCTCGTTTCGAATATTTAAATTGTTAAAGTCTTGAAAATAATTCAAAATGTCAACAAGAATTTGGGGTGGTTATACTTTTTCGTAAAAGGAAAAACGAACAAGAAATAATAGGGGTATTCCCGATCCGATGCAAATGGTCTTGTATCATTGCAAAAATGCAAAAGTGTAAAATTGCTATACCCTAGCCCCATTGTAAAAAAAAAATTTGCAATTTTGCAATGATGCAAGACCAGTTTGCATCGGATCGAGAATACCCCTAATATAAAGAGTATAGGATTTCCGTTATATCCCAAACTGTTTTTTTTTATCATATGCCCTAAAAAATGTTTGACCATACCTCTGGTCATATTTTTCCCCAAACAAATTTGTAGAAGATTTGTTAACATTTTATGTTTTTTATTTGAAATTTCAATATTTTAGTTTTGTCTTCATTTGTATTGTGCATTCGACCGTTTAAAATACCTAATTCAAAAATGAACATAAAAAAATCTATATATACCTACATATTTCGATTTAGATATATGCATATGTGATAAGAATGGCCTTCGGGTTAATGACATCAGAAAAAATTTGTTTGGTCAGTAATTTTGTTTACTAATTTAAATATAACGGACACCCACTAAGATAAATAACTGCAATTATATTTTTTTATCGTTCCTTCGAAATTAAAAACTCTTATTTTTTTTAACCAACTGTTGTACTAGTAAAATGAGGAATTAAAACAACTGATTTGCTCGCATATGTGAGTGATATGCAATGTTCTGTTTTCGTCCCATCGCAAACTTGCATACGGTCGCATAGGCTCGCAAACTGTCACAAATTATATGCAAGAGTGTTCACACGATATGCGACCAAAGTCGCATATGATGACGTAAAAATGACGTCAGAGTCGCAAACGTATGCGACTTTACTCTGTGCGCCCGAAATTTTCCCACCGGTGCAGGGCCCTCCGGACCCGCATTAAGAGTACTTGTATAAACAAAACTGTTATAAATTTCTAAAGTGACTTCTTTGAAAATTAATGCTCTTCGAGCGACTTACGTATCATAAATAAAATGTTTACTTTTTGCAGAGTGTTACAGATACGATTGATAACAATCAAACTTTAGAACAAGATTGTAATGATATTTCGAGTGTTAGCTCAGAAGACGCTGAAGAAACGTCCGTTCTTATTTCAAACAACGAAGATGTTGAAACTAATTATGTTACAAAACCTAAAATATACACAGAAAGAAGTCCACATGAAATCGATGAAAGTGAATCAGATGATTTAGCTGAAGTTGAACTGACTGAAAATGTAAAATCACTTACTATAAAAAATGATGAATGTTCTCGCGAAGTTGTAGTTCCTACACAAAATCCAAATTTAGAAGCCGAAAATGACAAAGACGATGAACAGATTTCTTCTTGCCAACAATCGGAAGTAGAATTTATTGTTACAAGCCAAACTCCAACTAGTTTTAATTCAGAAAATTATGCCCTTCACATGGAAATAACACAAAAACCAACACGTTCTTATACCAGTATGCAACAGCAAAGGTATTTAATTTAAAAAATATTAATTTCAGTCTTAAAAATATTTTAAGTTTTGTTTCTAGGAATACTCACAGAAAGAGCCTTAGTTTTTCCAACGAACGAATGCGAGAAATTGAACGACACAATCAAATTTTGCTACGTAAAATCCTAACTCAAAAACCCCGCAAAGAATTTGTTAATCAAAAGGTAAATATTTTCCCATAAACTTTTATCGATGATGTATTTTTTCTTTCTATTTAAGATTCAGTGTCCAAAATTAAGGATGACGACTTCTGCAG
Source organism: Epistrophe grossulariae (assembly GCA_929447395.1). Taxonomy (NCBI): domain Eukaryota; kingdom Metazoa; phylum Arthropoda; class Insecta; order Diptera; family Syrphidae; genus Epistrophe; species Epistrophe grossulariae. The sequence continues at coordinate 85,230,057 of OV839567.1, forward strand.
TTAACAGAAAGAAACAACAGCGTCAAATTGATCTTGATAATCAAGTACTGAAAAGGAAAATTGAGGCTATTGCTCTCCGTCGACCACAAATCCTTTAACGGTTAAAATAGTTTTTATATTTAAAGAAACTGATTATTTTTATACGCATCTAATTATACTTTACATAAATAAGATTTCATATACAAAAAAAACTTTACATAAATAGCATGTCATGTTTTATTATAACATTAAAGGTGGAACTAGAATAGGCGGAAGTCAACATACGTGGTCGTACAAAACCGACCGAAAACTAGAAATTCATATGACGCGCACATAATTGCGAAGTGGAACTTTTCGTTTAGCTTTCGTTAACTTTTGCCGTTGTCGTGAGAGCGCTCACCGACCGCTCTTTCGTAAATGGACTGACAACTAGCTTCAAAAATCAAAAACATCACTTCCAACCACTCAACTGCATTATGGGTGACTTATATATTTGACGTTTTGGAAAGCAACTTTTCGTTCGGTTTTGAAACTAGCTTTCGACAACTACGGCCAATTCTAGTTCTACCTTAAGTCAGAAAGTATTATAGCAGTAACTTTTAAAATAACTGAGTATTTTGAGAGGGCGATATAGGTATGTACTTGAAACTTAAATAACCAAAAGATGGATTTATTGATTCATTTCAAATTGTTTTTATTGTAAGTAATCTGACGGAGCGTATGCAATACCGGGCGGTTTTATCTTTCACAGATTGATTTTGATTCTAATGTCGTTTTGCATTGTAGAAAAAGTTTGATATTTTTGATAGATTTGACCTATCTCCATGGAAAAATATACAATCTATCTAGTTTGGCAGATTTGGTCTAAATTAACCTATTCATTTAAACAGTTTCCTGTCAAATGTCAAATCGAAATTAAACAATTTATTCCTTTGCGAGGTAAATTTAAAGTTACTGAAAAAAAAAACAAGTAAAAAATAAACAGTAATCAAAGAAATGGGTTTTGTTTCAACTATTTTGTGGGAGGAAATGTTTGTCCCTGAAGTGCAATTTAAAAAGCAGAGTCCAGAAGTTTATCTAACAGGCCATTGGTGTAAATTCAAAATTGCTTCTTCACACATACATACTACTCAAAACTTTGTGCACATGTTTCATTTAGAAGTAAAATTCTCGATTTTGAGACCAAATCTTTCAGATTTCAATAAAAAAAACCAATATAAATACATATACCGTTTTTATTTCTTTTCTATTTCCAATTATAATACAGTGTAAGAGAAAAAGAAGGACTCATCTATTTAAAAAAAAAAGTATGGTTTTGCTCAAACTTTAATTTTATTTGTTTGTGTTATAAACCTCATAAATTCAAAACGTCCATTAGACACAAATAAAAACAAACAACTCTATTTAAGTTTCTATTAAATTCTCTTATCTGACCTGAATAAAAAAATATAAACACCTGCAAATTTGATTTGAAAATAATATCGCTCTAAAAGCGCATATTATTATTAATGATTGAAATTGACTGCTGCACAAAATAGAACTTAACATTTCATACACCTAGCAACTGTAATGGTTTTTTTTTCAAAATTTCATATATTTTAAATTATATACATAGGTATGTAACTACTGTTTATACTATAAACACAGAATAAAGACTGATAAAATCAAATTTAAATTATAAAAATAGAACAAATTTATCGCAAGCTCAAAATTGTCCATAGTGAAGACTTTAAACCCAGCTGCAATTTCCTCAATTGTCATGGAAAAAGATTTCATTGTATGAGGTGATATACTTTTGAAAGAGAAGTGATATACAATACAGTCGAAATCTCGTATATACAATTTGAATAGAAAGCATACTAAAAATACACCATTTGCATTCCCATTCAACTGGGAAATAACCCCCCATTACGGCGTATAAACAGTGTGGTATGTATGGGAAACCCCCCTGCTTGGGCACACTATATAGGATTTGGTGTAGGTGCGAGGTTGGGGGTATGCAAAGTTTCTTTTGCATTTAAGGAATCTGGATTTAAAGAAACTATCAATATTCAATGTCGACAATTGTTTTCTAAATATACATTATACGTGGCCCAAAGTTATATCTCTATATTATTTCTGCTGTATCACTTGAGATTTTCAAATTACAGGTGGAAAATAACTTCACTTTTTATGGGTGAAGTTTTTTCCCATTTCATCTAAAAAAAAAAGAAACTTTGCATACACCGAACCCCGCACCTACCCCAAATCCTATGTGTGTGAAAGCAGGGGGGTTGCAGGAAGGGGGCAGCATGTCCCCCTATACATACCTCACTGTTTATACGCCGTAATGCTGGTTGCTGTATTTATGCAAGCAAGCAAAAAAACAAAATAGGGAAAAATAAATGAAAAAATAATTTTGTTCCTTATATGTATGTTATAAAAGTTCTTATTAAATTACGTGGGCCTTATTTCCAGTTATAATTTGGCATTAACCCCCACGGGTATTAGTCCATTTGAATATGGAATTAACATTCAATTGGGAATTAACCCCCGCGGGGGTTAATGCCGCAGGTGTTGTGACACTCCACCAACGAAAATATAATAATGTAGGTACTTGCCATTGAGAAATTAAGAAATTTCGAAATTTCAATCAAGCTTATAACATTACGATGATTGGCTATTCCAAAATGTGGTTTAATTCCATAAAGGAGCCAGGAGGAATCAAAATTTTTGTTGCGTCTTTTCATCAAAAAGGGTTGCATCCCAAAGAAATAAAAAAGGAATAATTCACCACGAAATAATTTTTTTTTAAATTTCGAAACAATATAAACGAAAATACGATATTTTTACTGTTCAGCGACGTTATACAGATCAGACTCCACCTAATCAGTTTCAATGAAAATAGAGGTGGATACCCACATAATAATATTATTACCTACTGCACCGGTGCAGTGGTGTGGTAGTAAGACGGTAAAAATGTATATCATGCACCTTACAATTGTGTTTAATTAAGCCATTAGGTGCTTTTAGTTCAATTCGTTTAATTGCCTTCAATTTGTCATCAATCCATCATTTACATACATACATAATACATATGTATGTACATACATACCTATATTGTCCGACTAATAAAGTTGTTACTAATCCCATCAGCCGATATCAGCCATATACGCATAATCTTCCAAGATAGAAGTTTTAAGCTTTCAGTATTCGGCGATCGTTCGAAGTAAGAACAACTCATATAAAAAAAAGAAAAAAATCCTTCAGGTTTTTCAGAATGAAGAGTCAACCAATTATCGATAAAATAAAAGAAAAGTTAGAAACAATCGACGCGTCTAACAGAACAACTTTTCTTATTTTCCAATTTAATTTTAACTCTTGCGATGGAAGTCTTTTGAAAAGTTTTGGTGAGATTTTTTACCTGGCCAATCTGTGCGAAAAAGTAATTCAAATCAAAAAATAATATTCAACTTTTTTTCTTCCCGGCATTAAGTTCTTGATTTAAAAGATCTTAAGATGTACGAAGGAACTACTGCCAATCCAGATAGTGAAATAACTATTGCAGATGAAGATTTCTTTATGTGGGCAACTAAAGAAATAACCTACGATGAACTGAAAGCTAACGTAAGAATTCATTTGAAAAATTATTATTTTCTAAAGATTAATTTTTGTATACATTTTAGAACAAAGTTCAGATAAGTGGAAATTTAGAAGCTGTGATGAAGTTGATGGATAAGTTCCATAAATAATTTTTCTTAAAATATTGTGTTTTTTATTTTTATAATTAATATTCAAGCAAAGGCCAATAAAATTTGCATGCGTGTTTATTTTCTCTAAGTTTTAATTAAAAAAATATACCTATACATATTTCTTAGTGTGGAAATATGGATATCCAAAACATGTTTTCTGTTTTCAAAAGTTCAGACAAGTGGAAATTTAGAAGCTGTGAATGGAAAAGTTCAATAAGTAATTTTTCTTAAAATATTGTGTTCTCAATTTTTATAATTTTCAACCAAAAGCGTGTTTATTTTGATAAAGTTTTGATTTCTTAAAAAAAATTTTATTTCTCAGTGTGGAAATATGGAGATAATATCCTAAATCTGTTTCCAATATAATTGATGCGAACAGTATAAAGGATAAGTAAAGACGGAAACAGCCCTGTTCTTATGTTTATTTTCGCCACGTAACTGAATTTTGAATTCAAAAACAGCTTTCTTGGGCGCCAGTTATAGCTGTCATTGGAAACGATCATTGAAAAATTTAATTGTTAATTTTGAGACACTTAAAAATTGAAGTCAGTGATTATTTTGATGCCAATAAATAGCTGATGACTCAATTATTATTTATAGTCAAAAACATATTTCATTTTGGCCCAGCCATACACATGAAATGAATTTCTTTATGTCAGTGATTGAACTATCGTTTTATGTGAAAGGTTGGGCCAATATGTATATATATATATTTTTTTGAGTAGAAATAATAATTGAGTCATCAGCTTTTTATTTGCATCAAAATAATCAGTGATTTCGCTTTTTCAGTGCCTCAAAACATAAAATTTCCAACGAAAGCTATAACTGGTGAACGAATTTTTGAAGGTTATATAATTTTGGAAAATATTAAAACGAAATTTAGAACAGGTGTCATAATCTGGAAATCTGGAACCAGAGAATACTTTTTCAGATGTTTTTAATGCCCCGAATTAAAATCCGACCGCATAATGGTTTCATCACGTCAGGTTTTCCTAAAATCATATTTCATATTTTAAATCAATTTTAAAAATTTCAAATAATAATTGATTTGTTTTCTAAAAAAATTTTACAACATGGCAAAAAGACGGTAATTTCATGGAAACAAAACCTTCTAAAAAAATTTCAGAAAATTCTTTTTATTTCATTAAAAGATCAGAATTAAAAAAAAATTCTCAAAGATCTTTCATATAAAAAGGGAGAATTTTAAAAATCTTTATATGTACATACATATGTATTTGTATGTATGTATATGTTTAAGTGTTTTAAAGAAAAATTTAAATGAGATTTTTTAAAGGTTATAGAAAAAAACTAGAATAACTCTTGGTGCAAAAATTCCACTCTAATTTTTTTTCATCAACACATTTTTTTAGGGAATAATATTTTAACTAAAAATATTAAGTTGGGAAATAACGGTTATTCAGTAGATTTTTTTTTTTAATTGAGAAATAAACGGAAAGAAAAGATATATAGATTTCACTTTTCTGGGATCTCAAAGTTGTTTACAATCTAATTTCAATAATTGGTTATTTTAGTTTTATAAGCATATGTGTGGTTAACAATTTAAACGGTGCCAGCAACTTCAGATACCTGACGGACGTGTTAATAAAGAACCCAATGAGACAAAAAATAGGACTGTTAAGGGGACATATTTTGAGTTAGCCTTACGTGGACAAATTTGTCATGAATAAAATAGTTTTCGTAATTTTCAATTTTCTCAAAAACTTAAAGACATACAACCATCTAGTTCTTAGTGATCGACTAAAAATTGATAAGAATGTAGAATACTAAAAAAATAAACAGGTACCTAATAACATAAAATTTTAAAGAAAAAAAAATAACCATAACATTTTTTGTTTTGTTTTTAATTTCGAGTTTGAGAATTATTGTTAAAAAAAATATTCATTAAAATAAAGTAATTTAAATAATAACGCGAATTCGCACAATCAAAATCCATAGGAAAAAAAAACATGGAGAGCTTGAGGAAAATTTAAGTTATCAAACAGACATTATAATTCATATTTTTGATTGCAGAGATCACATGTGTGAAAAATAAATGATATGGTTAAAAAATAATTTGCTTTATGATTAAATTTTGAATGTCTTCTAAACGGCAAGTTAAAGAGTTTTCTGGATCAAAGTAATACCCCTTCTCAGAGGAACTTTGATAACAAAGGCGTTTGGGATCACCTAAAGAAACGTTTAAATCCGAAACAAGAAGAAAATTATAAAGTCTTTAAAATATATCACTTACTTCAAACCAGTTAAAACTATGTTTTCGCTATTAAAAGAAAATCGAATCAATGTTATTCTAATTAATATATTTTAAATTTACTGTATTCACTAGCTATGTACATATATTAAATCATAAAGATAAAATTTAACGTTTTCATATTCATATAGGTACAATACATATGTACCTACATTATAGGTACATTAGTTATTTTGGAACAGAAAACGAACAACTGAAATGGATTTTACAATTATGGAAATCTATTGTTTTATCATTTTTTTTTTCTAACACGATTTTTATGGCCATTTTTTATGGATGTAGAGCATTTTGCGCATTTTAGTTAGTAGGTATTGATAATAAGATTTTGAAAATACTCTCGTTTTGTTGCATAATAACAAACTAAAATATTAAAATGAAAATATGGAAATATGTGAGTGTGAGCTGTATTTTAAATTCATAGCTTTCAGATTTGTCCATTGGAATAAATGTATAATTCACGTCAATTATTAGAAGTCGTTTTTGAAATATATATGGTTGAATTCTAATTTATATTTTAGAGAGGAAATTTAATTAATATGCAATGCAATTGACTAAATCTGGGTGTAGTTATGAAATAACGTGATATTGAATACAATAGTCTGGGAGGTTTTTTTCATGTGTTTGTTATGTTATGCTTATGCTGGGCATTCACAAAAGGAATGGGACCCTCTATTCTGGTCATGTTAGGTCCAATTGAGTTGTGATTGATTAGTGTCTAGACTATGTTCTGCAACGACGATAATTGATACAATCATAATATGAGTTTTGTTCCATTTTGCAACGTTTCTCGCCCAATTTTGTCGATGCGAGAGTTACGGAACGTAGGCATAGGATTCCAATCAAAAGAAACAGTTGAGTTTAGTCTTCTGGTCATATTCATTAACACGTTCGATGTCCCCCTAACAAGTTTAGTTCCCTTGCCCAGTGTACCAGCAGTGTTTTGTTTTAAAATCGCATAAAAACCTGTTTTTTTAATCAACCTTATTGTGAGTTTCAACTATAAAGGTTTCCCCACACCAGCGCGAATCTATCGTAGCGACGACGAAAACAATAATAACAACACGTGGTTGTCAATGAATACAACACGTTTTTATTATTGTTTTCGTTGTCGCCACGAAAGCTTCGCGTTGGTGTGGGGGAACCTTAACACTTTAACAATAACGAAATGCTTATTAGAATATTTATTTTTCAAACTGATTTGGAATTAGGTGAAAAATATTCATTTCTGATCGCGTATTGTTCAAAACTGAGAGTCCAAAGTCCTTTAAAGTTCATATACTAGAAAGTTGCAGAACACACATATAATTTTAGGATAGTAATCAAATTTATTGACATTCAAACGCGCATTCGAGTTGCGCACTGAATAATATTCTTACACAACCTTGTTACATCCGGCATACCACTGGATAGGTTTCATGCTACCATAAAAAATCGATTTCGTTAATCAATATAATGAAAGTAAATATTTTATTTCAATAATAGGTACAACAGTTTCTATTTTCTTGGCTTTTTGAGAATAGAAAATATACGTCTTGTGGGCTGTATGTCAATTGCTTGTTTGGAAAATTATATAAGTTACGTTTCGGGTGGGTTAAGGTTTGAAATGCCAACTATATAATTTTTCCTACAGTGCACAAGAAAAATATTAATTATCGTTAAGGATTAAATTCGAGATTTTATTATCTAAAGAAAGTTTTCTCCAAGAGCTTTTACTGCTTTGAATGCAGCTTCCCCATTTTTGTCTATAAATTCTTCTGTATTTTTCTTCTTCAAAAGTTCTCTTTTTTCAATTTCTCTGTATATAAGTTGACCGATCTGAAAAAAGAGTTTTTAATTACATTGTTATTATTATTATTATCTTTATTAGTTATAAAATAACTTTAAATTTACAATTTACACACGTTTTGTTTTATTAAAGAAAATAAGTCTATAAGTGATTTTATTTTTGCTCTTCGAAGATAATTAAACTTTATTCAATAATTTATCATTCCACGTAATCTAGATTTAAAATTGAATTCAAGAATATTTTCGGAGAAATGTACATATTTAAAATTGATTTCACGTAGATTTTAAGTATTTTATTTAAAATAAAAGCATTTAAATAGCACACCATGATATTGAGTGCAATTGTTGGGAGATCCTTTCAGGAAGAAAATAAATGAGCTTTTCCATTTCTGATATGTATACAATTTAGGGCGTTCATTTTGATGCATCTAAAATATTCTTTCCAGAATAGATTTACACCTGATAAGAAATAAATCAATTACGGAAACAATTTTTGTCGCCTCTATTTTTTCTTTCCCATTTCAATATCTATACACAAATTTACATCGTTGACACCTATACATACTCAATCCTCCATCGGCTTCCTAATCATAATGATTAAATACTTTCTTTCATTCATGATCATAACCCTTTGTTTGCGTGAATTATTTAAAAAATACAATACTAAATTTTGTTTAAATATATGAACTCACATAAACATCAATAGCTGCATACATTTTCTGATCTTTGTCTAGTGGAACAACATTCCATTTGCTCATACGAACCTTCTTGTTCTTGTCAATAGCTTTTTTGCACTGAAAATGGAGAAAAACTTCTAAACATTGCAATTGGTTTAATTTCTAACGCAATTACTTACAACATAGCGTGCTAAACGATCTAGACTCCAGCGTCCACCTGTATTGCACACTTCATTGCACCATGGACCAAGATCAATGCAGTTTTCAATAAGAATATCCACGTTTACTTCTGGAAAATCTCTTTCGAGTTTTCTTATATCACTGTAAAAATTAATCGTCCACATTTTTAATAATAAAGTACATAAAGGAAATTTATAGTTGGAGCATACTTTTTAATATTAACTCCATGTAAACGAACTTTATGATGTGATAGCAAGGCCATCAATGATGCTGGGATTTTTGGCAATGGAGTCAAATGGAAAAGGTAACATTCTTTCTCTTCCAAGCAAAGTTGCATAAGTGCTAGTTTGCCAGGGCCGGTTTGGAACGAGAATGGCCATTCCAAGTCAAATGCTATAGGAACAATGTCAGTACTTTGTTTATCGACCCATGACCTGAAAATCAGTCAAGAAAATTAAGGGGTTAGATGAAAAATTTACGAGCCGGGCGGGATGCAGACATGGTGGTGAAAACTGACTAGTGCTGAAAGCGTTTACCGTTAATAGTCATGCACTTTACCGTGTAAGAATATTATGTTGGAAAACTGGTAGGTAGCTATGTGGGAAATTTAGAATTATGCGAGTTTCACTTAAATTTCTTACATGAGTTCATCTGATGTAGCAGCAATGTCTATTTTATCAATACAATATTTAATTATGCCTTTGTACTTTATAAATGAAAGTTTCTCTTCAGGTTTTTCAGGCGATGGAGTACCATCTTTAAGCGAGCTTTGACTGCGCGTTATGCGGGAGCTGCGCCTTTTTAGCGGATTCTCATCATTGGTAGGTTCTGGGATTTTATTCTCTGCATCAATTGTTTCATCTTTCTCAACTTTTATTATGTTTGACTTGAACAATAAATAAAAACTTTTTTAAAATAGGTCAATGAGGCGTTTTCCAACAAGAATTTACCGAAATCTCGTCAGGTGTTAGTCGTTTTGCTGTCATTTTGTACCCTTTTCCAAACAAAGAGCTTAAAAGAGCCTTCGTTAATATGGTAAATAAAAACAAAGAATTTTTAGGCAAGTTTTTCGTTTTCTCCTGTGCGTATCTTATTCCTGTGTTGTCTTGTGAAACCAGAAGGCAGAAATTTTATTATCAAAATTCAAAAGCACGAATTCGCCTATGATTTCCCGCCATAAAACAAAGGTCTGTTTGGGAACTTGAAAATTTCAAGCAGTTTTTAAGCGAACTACATTTCAACTCAACACAGGTATGCAACCTGTGTTGAGTAGTTGAAATGAGCTTCGTTCGACTGGTTTCCACTTGCTGAGCGGGTTCGAGTCGAAATTTGCTGACGAGTTAAGATTTTCTTGGGTCGGTTGTACAAATATTTAAACTGTAGTGCAGTAATTTTTACCGACCGATTTCGGCGGATTAATTGAGACTCAATAGTGCAGCGTTGAACGTTAGTTAGTCCGGCGAAATCGGTGAGTTAAAATCTTGAACCGAGGCTGAACCACTATTGTACAACTGGCCGTTAAACTCACCGATTTCGTTGATGAACGTTCAACGCTGGTTCAAGTATGTAATTGGTTAAAAGCCCTTCAATACTATCCCACTGAGTATTAATACAATATGTCGAATTGAAAGTGGGAAAGAATTCCATGCTACTTTCAAATTTGTGGGAGAGAAATGCCCTTTCATTTATTTACCACACACAAAAGTTTAATTTAACCTTAATAAAGCTAAGAGATCTGAAAATGAATCCAAATTTTTTTTGGAATTTTATTAATAGCAAAAGGAAAACTTGTCCTTACCCGCCTGTTCTTAAGTTAAATGACATTTCAAGCCATGACCCCCGGGTAATAACACAACTATTTTCTAACTTCTTTCAAAGTGCCTTCAACTGTGATACTTCAAACTGTGATACTTTAAGCTGTGATACCTTAAACTGTGATTCCTCAATCTGTGATATATCTGACGAAATGGCTCAAAATTTTGACCATTTAAAATCTTTTACATACTTGAAATGAAGTTAAAAATTATAGGCCTATTGCCAGACTATATGTGATACCCAAGCTTTTTGAGGCAATTATTTGTGAATCGTTATGTTTTTATGTTAAATCTTTTATTGTTCCTCAACAACATGGTTTTACAAAAGGTCGCTCAACAGTAACTTTTTTATTAGAATTAGCTGAAAATTGTATTGACTCTTTTAAAAATAAAAAACAACTAGATTGTGTGTTTACAGATTTCAGTAAAGCTTTTGACAAGCTATCACACCGTGTTCTGCTTTTCAAATTGAAAAAATTGGGATTTAGTGAATGCTTTGTGAGATGGATAAAATTTTATTTGTTTGATAGATCCTACTCTATATTGTTCAATGGTTGCGTATCAAACAAATTCAAGATCAATTCTGGAATTCCACAGGGTAGTCATTTGGGTCCCATTCTTTTCATTTTATTTATAAACGACTTACCAAATGTTTTAAAATACTCCAACTGTCTAATTTACGCTGATGATGTGACAATCTTCAAAACTATTTCGAATTCTCGTGATTGTGAAGAACTTCAATGCGACCTTAATTCGTTTTTTGACTGGTGTACACGTAAAGCCCGCATCACACGACGCTTGTTTTCCTGCTAGAAATGCTTGCTGGCTTTCGTGCTGGTTTTGTTGCATGGTGTGGTGCTGGGTGTTTTGCTGGTTTGAATTTTTTGGCTTCACTCGATGATTGTTTTGGAGCTGGATTCGCTGATGGTTTTTTGACATTTCTTTGATGTGTTTCTTTGAGAGAACACAGTACAGAATATTTTTCTAAACAAATTTTCACAAAAAATGCATACATCTGATAGAACTAAATATACAAATTAATGAAATCACATTTAATTTTGTTTAAAGTTGAAAAAACTATTAGAAAATAAATAAAAACGAAATAGAAAAAATGACATTTGAAAATATACATCTACCTTTTGACGTCTGCTAAAATCCAGCAGCAAAACAAGCAAGAAAAATAGCACCGGTTCTAACATTGAAATCTAGCAGCGCTTCTATCAAGAGAGCCAGCAGTGACGCCATTTTCCAGCTCAATAGCCAGCACGAAAGCCAGCAAGCATTTCTAGCAGGAAAACAAGCGTCGTGTGATGCGGGCTTTAACTGTTTGTTTCTTAAGCCTAGTACGCTGCTGATGCGAAACGAAAAATCCCATACAAAAATGACACAATGAAATCAGAAACGGAAAATTTCGTTTTGCTTTTCGTTTTGCAGTACGCTGTTCGAAGAGCGAAATTTATAATTGTAGCAGATTATTTGGAGAAGTCTCCGCTCCTTTTTCGCACTGAATTAATTATACAGACTATTTATTGTGTGCGGAAAAATGACATTTGTGTTTTATTTGTGTTTTTTTTTGTTTATCATTTTCTTACATCATGGGTTTCTCTGATTTTTCGCGTTTATGTTTGATTTTGTTTTTGGAATTAGTGAAACTCTCCAAGGATATTTTCCGTTGTGTTTTCGCAAGCGTTTCGTTGTCTGTTTGGAGATCACAGAAAAATTTCGTTTCGCATCAGCAGCGTACTAGGCTTTAACACATGTCAAATCGCGTAGGCTGGAATATCATGGTGTGTAATGGGGTTTTCCATTGGTAAAATAAATCAATTTATTTTTGATTTGGATCTGTCAAAATAACAATTTCCCCTCTTTTTGCTTTCCATTGGGCAGAATAAATTGATTTATACACCAATACAAATTTAAGCTGTCCAGCTTGACAAATGTGGTTTTTGATTTTAAATTTATTCGTTTTGGGAAAAGTTTGCTGAAATTGTTTAAATAAATACAATCCTATTGCAAAATGGAAGCAGTTTAATATGAAATTTACTCCATACACTTTTCAAAAGACAACAAGTTTGAATGAAAATTTGACAGCTATGACGAATTATTTTCACAGACATAAAAGTACACCAATACATTGGCAAAAAAAAAATCAGTTTGAATTGTGTTCCATTCGCGAAGAAAAAAATCAATTTTTTTCTGAAATCTGAATTTTCCAATGGAAAAACCCATAAGATGGGCAGTCATATTTTGTTTCCACACTATTATACATGATTTGTTACCCACTTTTTTGACATGTATTAATACTGAGTGGGATAGTGTGGAAGGCACAGACATACTAGATATGGATTGCTAGTCGATACTAATTTCCATACAAAAGTATCAATGAAAGCAGTTCCTTATTTAAATAGCGACATAAGCGCTATTTATGTAAAAGCGGCAAACAGAAGTAATTATTTTGACTTTAATCATGTATGTGCCATATGGTTTTGGCTTTTTGCGTTGCGTTGAAAGCAATGTTCGTTTTCCGCTTTACAGAAGTTTTGGATACTTAAGTCTGTTTATTTTGTCCCTTAAAATCTTGAACCGAGGCTGAACCACTATTGTACAACTGGCCATGGCTAGGCAGGCACATGAAACTAAAGAATTTGGTTTTGATTTTGAGCACAATCGGCTTATATGGGATCGCGCGCACATAAACTTGCGTGGACTGTCATATAATCCTATAGTCCCCTTTCACACAATAAAATAAGTTGCCGGAGATTTGTTTGACGTTTTCTTTTTCATTTCCCCTCTTACTTCTTGCCCTTCTCACCTATAAACTGAAAGTTGTTGGAAACTCAGTTTCCTCGAGTGAAAGGAGACATAAGGCGTTTTTCTTTTTTAGCCCCGAGCGGGGCACAGAGCGGGCTCTGAGCGAATAGAGCTCACTCCGAACAGAGCGTGACCTGAGCGCACCGATCTATTTAAGAAACTGAATTGAGCACTGAACTCTCATATGCTTAGTAATCTGTCAAATTACATGAAAATTGTGTGAAGTTAGCCGCGCTCAGCTTTGTGCTCGATGTGCTCGGTCATTTTTTTCCGAGCTCATCAAGCGAGCCCCGGTCGAGCTCTGAGCTAAAAAAGAAATGCAAGTTGAGAGCTCGGAGCGCTCCGAGTTAAAAAGTAACATAGGGCGTTTTTCTTTTTTAGTTCAGAGCAGAGCCTGAACTGTCAAACAAAAGATCGTGTTTCTTTTTTAGCTCTGAACATTCAGAGCTCCAATTTTGTGTTTCTTTTTTCGCTCTGAGCATGTTCAGAGCGCGCTCTATGAGCTCAGAATAAATTGATAGAGCAGACGGAGTTGAATAGCTGAACACAAATAATATGACAAACTGTGAACAAAAAAAAAGTGACAGCTGCTGAAGCGTGTTTCTTTAAATAAATCTGAACTCTCAGAGCAGAGCACGCTCAGTTCAGAGATCGCTCAGAGTATGTTCGGAGTGTTCAGACTCTGTTCAGAGCTCTCTCTCTGAACTAAAAAAGAAAAACGCCCATAGTTTTCTTTTTGACAGCTCAGTGCCACGCTCGGGGCTAAAAAAGAATAACGCCTATAGTACTCAAAATATTATATCTTCCACACCTGAACACTGACAGTTTATGTCATTTTCAACTTGACATTTAATTCTTCGTTTTTAACCTAATTTATTGCGGTGGCTGCAGTTTGTTGCCCTGTTTCAGTTGGTCCCTTTTTTTTTGTTTAAATAACTAAATAAATAAGTTTGACCTATTCCAATTGTTTATAGAATATGGATACCGAAACCAGAGTAAACACATTTTTTGTGTCAGAAAAAATATCAAAAATCCGCTGGGTACCCGAACAATTTAAAGATTGTGAACGATTTCTTACTGGCAGCTGGGACTCTACCAAAAACTCTATAAAATTATGGAAACTTGAAAAGAATCAATATTCCGATGAATTCGATGAATATGTTCCCAAATGCAATGATAATGTTTCTATGAACGGAGATGTAAGTGGTTTGGAGTTGCTAGGCTTGGACAATGCTGTCGTCTCTTCTTCCGATGGTAAGGATATAAGTTTTATCACCGAATTGGCATTTGTTGTAAGTTTAATATTTATTCAGGAATTGTGACTATTGTTGCCATAAACAGAGCAGTGGAAGAAGATCGTTTACGAATCACTGGTCAATCAGAACTTTTACATAAAAGGAACTCTGGTAAGCCATCTCCATGCACTGGTTTATCGGTGTTCAGCAAAGATATAGCCACCGTTGGGGAAGATGGAAGGTAGATATAAAGATTTATTGAAAAAATGATGTTAATTTACAAGTACGGTTACAGATTGAACATCATATCGGCAACCAACTTGAAAACTATTAAGACAATTGAAGCAGACAGCTGCTCCCTGAACGCAGTTTCATACATAAGTCCAAAAGAGGTAAGCTAGTTTCTGCACTTTCGCAAGCAACATTAATAACGAACGTTGAAGATTCTCACAGCCAATCGAATGGGAGTAATAAAAATGTTTGACATTCGATCAGATAGTGAAGACCCAACTATTTCTTTTATGATTTCCTGTGAAGATGATCGCAAATCTAATTATGTTTCCTGTTTAACTTATCATCCAACCCAGAAGCACATTGTAAGTTTATAATTCCATGTTTCTTTTTAAATCTCCCAGAAAATAAAAAAAATATATCCTTGAGGTCCTTGCTGGAAGTGAAGAAGGTTCGATAACTGTATGGGATCTGCGGCAACCTGGTTTTCCTGCCTCTTATTTGAGTGCCCACACCAGTGCCATTACTGAAATTGGTTTTCACAAGTCTGAACCATCTAAACTTTTTACTGCTTCAGAAAATGGAGAAGTATGGCAATGGACCCAAAATATTATGATGATTCCAAATGACATGGAACCACAAATGATGCGACAATCTGAAACTGATAATATCAATCCATGGTTGAATGGAGAACGTGCCAAAAGCCGTATCAATGTAACGTCGCTAATTTCAGACTTGCGAAAACCGATAAACTCTTTCGATTCTTACGGAACAAAAATTGTTTGTGGCAGTGACAGCGAGGCTGTTTATTTCATTGATAGTTGCATTTAAAGAAAATATTAAAGCACATCATTTGTTTTTAAAAATCTTCTTTTTTTGTTATATTTGGAAATACAAACATAAAACTAAACTGTTTTTTGGAGTCCAATTTATAAATTAAGAATCAGAATTGTGTGTTATATTTAAAGAAAGTAAAAACTGTTCCCCTATATTTGTATCCTTTTAAGTCAAAAAGGATATATATACATTGTTTATACTCTATGGATGCTGATCCAAGGTAATCAAAGAGCACGGTGGTGACCGGCCAAGTTCTTGGCATTAACCATTTTGTACAGGAACACACTCAAAATTTTGGACACCGAGACCGTAAAATCTTTTAATTTAGCAATATTTATCTCGTGGTTTTTTCCTTTTAGGGGGCGTGGTATCGGCCCATTTGCTTACATCTGTAATAATTTGAATGGAACACTTATGATTGTTGTTGAATGATGAAATTTGAATTGAAAGAGTCGAAGAACTTGTAGAGGTAAAAATTTAAATATTTCCATTCACTTTCTCAAAATTATTGTCAATTATATGGATTTGTAGTGCCTAACCTAACCACCTCAACATATTTTGCCCTATCTCTGGAAAATTTGTTTCCTTCGGAATATTTTATTCCCTCGAGGGAAATTTTGTTTGCGATAGCTCCCATGAATACAAATTTTATTAAAAATGAAAATTATTTAAAATTATTTTTAGTATTTCTTTTAATATTATAAAAATCAAAACTGGGGTACATGACTAGAGATTCTCTTGGATTACAATAAGATTTAAAATATGTAGGTATTCTTAAAATGTAAGTTAAACAATTTTTGTTGACTAATACTATGGTACTACAAATTATTGTGTTTCAATATTTACAATTACAATTTGATTAAATTTCGAAGGTCATTTTAATACTAAGCACCTGCATATATAAAAATGTAAAATTTATCAGGTGTTATCGGGGTTTGCCTTAGGAGATACCACAGATATATAAATAATAGATATAATGGCCGTATTATTGTTTTATTTTTTTGTTTATAGTTTCAATTTATCTAATTAATTATTTATTTGGAATTTGTATTTAACACATTTTGCATTTGTTTTGATTTTATGCGTGTTTTAATTACTTTTCTACAATAAATATATTTTGAAATATCTTATTTTGATAATTTAAAAACATTTATTGGAATGTATACGATTTATGTATAAAATTCGTTTCAATAAATTCGTTAACATTATGTTTTTTATTTTATTTTGTTTTTATTTACACTAGCATTACAGAACTAAATAATTTATATACACTTAAATATTTGAGCATTAATCTAATTAAAAAATTTAATAAGTTTTGTTTACAATACATTTTCCCGAATCATACATAATTGCGCCGAGGATTTGTTTAAGAGCACCCACATGACATAAATTATTTTAAATTAATTAAGAAAACGTTCCATTCTAGGATTATTAAGTGCACAAAAATAGTATCCAGGATAATTTTGTGATGCAGGGCCAATGTCGCTTATGCCATAGTCATTAAGATGGTGATAGTGGTGAAAACCTTTGGGTTTTTGTCACGATATCAGATTGTTATTTGTACCATGGACTCGCATGTGACGATTAAGATTTCCGGATTGTGAGAATCTGTAAAAATATAAATAAAATTCAAATCTTGTATTTCCGGAGGAGAATATTCTAAGTTTGCAATCGTAAAATATTTTGTAGAAGAAGACTGGAAAAATATTTGTAGAATATTATTTTCGAAATTCAGAAATTTTTAATCAACTTTTGCATTTTGAAAATCGATTTTGTTTGGTTGGCGTTATAATTCCGTTTCAAAAATACTGTATATCAAAATTTTGTATTTCAAAACTCTGGCTGTACAAAATAATGCTTTTAAAATTCTATATTTCAAAACGGTATAAATAGGTGTAAAAAAGTTACAATATCAAAACGAGCAAATTCTTACAAAATTTTTAAATACAGAATTTCGATAATTAAAAAAAAACTTCCATTAGCATGTAAAAACCAAATGGGGAATATCAACAAAAACTATTCTTAAAAATACGCAAACCGCAATTATACTAAAATAGTTGTTTTGAATGTTAAGAAATGTTCGCAAAACATTTCATATTTCTAATTTTTTTAATTAAATGTCCATAAGACGAACGGCCGTTTAAATGGAAACTGGATCGCGCATCACACAAAAATTTAAACGATATGAAAAAATATTTGTAGCACAGTGAATTGAGAATAATAATAATAGGGGTTATGAACAGTTTTTTAAATTTATTTTTGTGACCGTGTTAATAAGTTCGTACTTCAGCTCTTTTGTTCAAATGGTTAGGTACTAATCAATAATTAAAATTTAAAATTTCAAACCTAGGCTTATGCCGATAACTCACCTAAGCAAACATAATTTGCACTGGTAGGGTTTTTCTCCGCTATGTATACGTAGATGCTTAGTAAGTGTCGAGCTGTCGGAGAATGATTTCTTGCACGATGAACACCGATATGGACGTTCTCCAGAGTGCGTCCTCATGTGCGTGGTAACACTCGAGCTCTGCGAAAATCGTCTATCACAAATTGGACAACGGAACGGTTTTTGTCCGGTATGTGTGCGTACATGAGCTGTGAGGTTGGCTGCTTGTGAAAAACTTTTGTTGCAATCAGGGCACCTGTAATTAGTTTGTGAACAATAAATTATTAAAATAATAACCATCTATATATTTTCTTACCGATAGGGTCTCTCACCAGAGTGCGTTCTCAAGTGAGTTTTCAATGTGCTAGGGCGAGCGTATGTCTTACCGCAGAGTCTACAAAGATTTGGCTTGGAGTCTGATCCTTCGTTGCTATCTTCGTCCTCGAATCCACCACTGCCAAAGGACTTTGTGTCTCTAACCTATAAAATTTAATAACGTAAACAAAAATTTTAATTTTATTAGTTTAGACTTACCAAGGAATATTGTGGACTTTTGGGTGGTGAATAGGATTGGGTGGGTTGTGAGTAGAAGCCACGGTGTGGTGAAGTTTTTTCTTCAATTTCACCAGAAGCTGGAGCTATTGACTGATTACTGATGGGTGGTCTGAAATCAGCTGTAAAGGAGTACGTTGTAGCTGCTGGGTAATGAGATGGACTCAGCAACGGTGGATAAAGAACATTTACTGACGATGATGAGTTTGGTGGAGTCCACTGCATTTGCGAGCATTGCATGGGGACAGATGCTTCCGCTCCATACCCGTGCATGGTCATGTTCATGCTGACATTTACACTCATGCTCGGGTAGATGGGAGGAGTAGCGTGCTGGTTGCATGTTGGTGGAGCGTCATAGTAGCATGATTGTGATGCTGTACTAAGTGCATTTGTTGTGTTTTGTTGTGCCTGGGTTTGGTTTATGAGCTGCGGGTGTACTGTGTATGACAAAGATGCCTGATGAGGATTAGCTGAAAAACTAAATAATTTTTATTTTAATTAAAAAATTGTTTTTTCAAAAATTCGATATTGATAATTACTTATAAGAAGCACCACAAGGTGAAAACGGGAATAAACTTGGCAAAGGGTCGATATCTAAAGGTGGTAGTCCTGGAAATGTTGATGCCATTTCATCCGAATTCCAATACGTTCCTAAATTTGTTTGTGAATTAGGTTGAGGTGAGCTGTACGTATGTGAAAGAAATTTGAATAGTTTAAGTACTCACATAATGGAGTTAAAATTTAAATACTGTTAAAGACGCATACCTTAAAGGAACACTGTTGGTTTCAAAGCAATTTCCTGATTCGAAATCAGAAGCGCCTAATGCTGGGATAGGTAAAGAGGTGTTCCCTTGGCAGCAAAGACAGCCCACGCAAGATGCAGCACACTCTTGCTGAAAAAGGAAAAAAAAAAGTATTAGCAAAATAGTAAATTAAATGAACATTATTTGAACATGTACATATGTATAAAAGAATGTCAGAAAGAATTTTCAAAGTTCAATATATGTAAGTAAAAAACAAGTCAATGCTAAAATACTTAGATATTCCTCAAAATCAATACAATAAACATCAACATCAATACGTAAAGACGATAGATAGATTGGTTATAACTTTTAATATTAATCAGCCACGTCTTTTATAAATTCAAATAAATAGTACAAAGTTAATAAATCGCTTCTAGTCAAACGGCTCGATAACGCATATTTTGAAAGTTAAGTAAAAGAATTTATAAAATTTTAAAGCAACAAAAAATAATAAGGTACCTGTGTATATAGACTAAGAGCTCAAAGTTATTTTTGAGTGTGAATGATAGCTGGTATATTTTTAGATAGATATTTTAAGTTTTTATGCCCAAATATGAAAGTCTTGAATGCCCTAGTAGGCGTCTTTCTCGGTAATGCTGTATTATTTCAGTGCATCTGACAGAAAAGCATCCCCATGGAAAAAGTCTTGAATTATCATATTTGTTATCAGAGGGGAAGCTTCTATTAGTGCAAAAATATTTCTAAATGCTATAAAAATGTACATATTTAGAAATCGGTTTCATACTCATCTTTGAACCCAAATGCAGAAGGCACCCAAGACGTCTTGCATCCCCATTTTCATGTATAGGGCGCTCAGGTCATTAATTAAATACTAGCTGGCCCGCCCCGGCTTCGCACGTATCGAAAAATCTTAGTTTAGTAAAAAAATTAATAGAAGAAAATATTAATTTGTAAATATAACAAGTTAACTTATCCGAAAAAATTGGTATAGGGAAATAACCTATCAGAAATGTTCTCGAACGCAAGGAATGATTGCTACAACTGGCGTAAGCTATTTCAATAACTCCAAAGTCGAAAATTTTGTTAAAAATAAAACTATTACCAGTCTATAGTAGAGATACTGTTAATATAGTATCCTTTAAATATAACCAAAAAATTGATCTTTAATTGGATGCAATTTTTGATTTCAACCTTTTTCACATTGTAAAAATAACAATTTTGAAAATATAATATAGTCCTTAGATATTCTTCGAAGTTCACATGCCGGCATTATAACGGCATTTTTACTATTAAGAAATGGAGCCATTATAAGTAATTTTTTTAAATAAAAAAATAATTTTTAAAATTGATTGCCATTTTTCGGTTTTCTACCCCAATTTAGCTTATAAATGTTAAAATTTTGAGCAAGCGGTGGAAACATTTGTTTTTCTCTGATTTTTTTTAACAAAACCCTATTCTGAGATAGCTGAGATCTCAATATAGCGGGTGTTGTTTTTATACCCAACATATAACGCTGTTTTTTAAAAAAAGAAAAGGATTCATAAACACGTGCTCGACTCAATGTTGTGTCAAAATTTACAATTTTATTTATATAGATAATGTTTAAGTTGCTGTAATTTTTATACGGGCTTTTAGAAAAAGAACGAATTTTCAATACACCATTACCGACAAAGGCCCATCCACGGAATGCAAGAATTTCTTATTTGTATATTAAGATCTAAGTTTTCCAAAACTTGCCCTTCAGTATTTTGTATTTCATGAATTTTTTTTGTAATTTTCATTATAGGTAATCAGTCAAAAAAAATTTAAATTAAAAATGTTTCAAGAAACTAAAGATATTGACTTAATATGTTATAATAAAAAAAATAAATTATAATTATAAATGAACTTTAATATTTAATATATAAGACAATATTTAAAACAAACATTGAGTTATATCAATTTTATTTTGCTGGATCTAAATTTAAAGACTTTATTTTCAACCATTTCTAAACTTTCGAATGAAGTCATAGGATAATCTTCATGTGTGTAATGTATTTAGGTTCATATAAAAATACAACGCCAAAACGGTAAAATGTCAAAACGCAAATACTTTTTTTCAACATTTAACTGTTAGATTCGTTATATTAAAAAATTTATAAAATACATAACTGAGTCGGATGAACTCCTTAAATTTGATTGAATTAAGCCAATCCTTCAATAGAATAATGGTTTACTAACCACAATTACGAAAAAAAAAGTAATCAAATCAAATCTTGTATTTCGATTATATGGTAAGTCCGGTGTATACATCCAAATATAAAGGTTTTCTAGCCTGGATCTGCGCTGTTCTCTCAAAATCTCTTTTTTAGTACTCTCCGTTTTGTAAAACAGTCTAGATATTAAAGTAACATTTATCACAACGAACTTCCCTAATTGTCAGAAGTTTTGTAAACATTTTTTCATCATTTAATGCTGCAGAATAAGTTACGAAACATGTCTTTATAATTATATATGCATCTATAGTTAAATCTCAATTTATTAAGGTTAAATTAGGTCGAAATTAAAATGGAAAATTTATGAAAGTTCAAAGAACATTTTAAAATTTCTTAGTTATAATGTTGAATTTAAATTTAATCGCAACTGAACAAATTAAGGTAAATGAGTGACAAAGCAGACAACCACTATTTTTTTAATTTAAATATAAAAAACTATTTAAATACAATTCCAGGTTACATTGTACGACTCATCAAAAGTTTTCTAACAGATCTGCAATATACCTTTTGTCTTTTGTAAATAATAATTTTTCATCTCAGCATAATATGCCCGCAGGTGTACCCAACAGTGGACAGTTTTAGGTCCATATTTATATAATTCATATTTATACTTCCGATTTTCCGGTACTTTCCAACTGTGAGTCGGCTATATTATGTAGACGATTCAGGAATTTATAGGATAAGTAATTTTAACAAAAATTTGACAATGCAACGGTGCATTTTCTTCAAATATCTTCTGTTGAGTGCCAAGTATCCAAAAACCGAGGATACAAATTGAAAGACAATAAAGTATTTTTAATATGCCTTTTAAATTATTGCCATACGCTCACAAATGACTTCGTGAAATTACTCTTGTAAGATAATCTATTGATTACAAATCTTTTGAACTAATTTATAGACTCATCTATTTATTTACTTAGATTTTCCTTGCTTATTTACTCATTAATTTATCTCTTTGTTAATTATTTTATTTATTTGAATATTCATTTATTTATGTGTTAATTTGATTATTTATTTACTAATTATTTACTTATCTGATTAATTGGTTATTTATTTAATCAGTTACATAGATTATAAGTTTTGTTTGTTAATTTATGAGTTTGTTTATATTTAATTTATTATATAAAATATTTTTGAACATTTATACTCGTTATATAAATTATTCTTTATTATAATTATTTTATTGTATTATAGCAAACTATTTGTATTGTTTATTTTTATAATTACTTATGTATATAACATATTTTGCTAATTTATCTAATTTATCAATATTATGCTAGTGTAATTGTGTTATTTGTTTCAGGTTTATATTTAATATTTTTTTTTTTTTTTTTTTTTTTTTTTTTAAAGAAAGGTTATTTATCAGCTTTTCCTTTCCAATATAATTATAAATTTCGTATTATTGTTTTCGAAACATTAAACTCTTTCCCAGAAGCAAGATACTAATTTCATTACTCTGTATATAAAATGTAAAATTTATGCGCTGTTAATAAATAAATAAATGTAAATATAAATTTTATTTTGCTTATACCACGTATTTAAAACAAATTAAAAAGTTTAGAATAATTTCTCTTAGCCCACTATGCTTTAAACAAAAAAAAATGGGTAGCATGCAACAGATTAATATTAACAATAACATAACGACCATCAAGAAGACCGAAAAAGTGAAAAAAAAGTCGGTTCGTAATGGCAATTTCTATAAAAGTTTCCACTGTGAATATTACTTTTTTTAGGATCTCTTAACAAGTTTCCTATTTCGCTGAAATTCGTGATATGATTACCAACTTGCTATAGGGGTTGAAAATAAAAACCGGAACCTTTTTACTGTCCTCACTTGAAGCTGATTTAGGCCCAGACTTTTTTTGACGTTCACCCTAATGTACTGAAAAATATATTTTTTTTAATCTACTCACACCGGGATGAATTAAGAAGCTTGCAAGTTCAAAAGTAAAAGAAAATCCATAGTCGAAAAAACATTTAAAGGCTTTCAACTTCTCAACATATACGCTGTTGACAGCGTTTTTTGCCGCCTCCCGCCGGTCGGCGCTGCATTTGTTAGCTTGTGGTACATCATCTTTTTATTTTGCCATATTGAGGTAGTTTAAAAAGAATTATCGCTGATGCTTCGGTGTGGGTATGACTATACCGATCTTATTTGTCGATTTTGTATGGAAGGAAGCTACAGAAATTTGTTAGTTCAATCCTGTGTCATTTCTATAACTCGCTGTTATATGACAGTTAAACTTTTAATGCGTATCATCGCGCAATATAAAAAACTATGGGTGAAGGCCTACGTCCCTGCATCCACATTTTTTTGATTTTAGTACTTTGTTCAATTACTTTTACCCACCGTCATCGGTAAAACAGTTATACCTAAAATATACCGGTGAGTCACAATTCACATACTATTTTCCTTAGTTCTATTTTTTTAGTAACAGCCATATAAAATTTAGTTTTGGATACATAACTAAAAAATTCAATTATTTTGTATTTAAAGTTAAGGCGATGGCAAAGTTTTAAAAACAAACACATAATAAAAATGGTTTACCTAATATTTAACGAAAAATGTATTCCAATAGTTTTTGTTTTTAACAATGCGATGCTTATATCACTTTCACTTGTAATATTTTTCTATTAATTTTGACTTATGTTATTGTTATAACGTAAGTTCATTTTATCACTGTAAACAACTTATTTTTTTTATGAATTATTAAAATAAACCGAACCACTTTAGTTGTTATTTTATAGCATTGCTTAAATTATTTTTTAAGCTTTTTTTTATTCACTCAACTCTATATTAAACCGAAATTACCTGTGGACTGTCCAATGCCAAACCGAACAATGAATTGTTGGGAACGTATCCCGTTTCAGCCTCCACAGGACCTCCATTTGAGACATCGCACGATATGTACATAGCTCCACCCTCTTGATCTTCCAGTGAATCTGTAATAGAAAACATAAAAAAAGCTGAAGTTAAAAGGAGATATACTCTGAACGTCGCGGTCGTCATGCGCAAACTTCCATACAGCTATATTAACTTCCTAAATGTACTTTATGCTTGCTTTTACCTAGGAAGGTATAGGTTAGGTACCGGTAGTGAAGGAATAATTTCATCATGGCTTCCCATAATAATAATTCAACGGAACGCTGTTTTAATACTTATGAGTGAAATGGCTTCCCATATAAAACCGATGTATCAGCTTTTATTGTTTAAGACATTTTTTTTCTTTCAAAACAATGAGTTTTATTGATTTTTAGTTTAAAGAAACATACCTAGATATCGTCGTGTAAGGAAGCTGCAAAATAGAGATCACGAGTAAAAATTTGGTTTTGTTGAAATTATTTTTTATGTACCAACCTACGAATCTGAATTAATAATTAATTTACTGATTAAATTTTTTTTTAAATTCATTGGTAGGTACATACATTATGACATGAGTTATTTCAAAATAGACCATTGACCAAAAATTTGCTATAAAATAGGACAGTGTGTCAAACGATTCAAACAAAACCTTCCCAAAAAGTCTATACTAGATGCAAATGAAGAATCAAAACAATCTATCTAAATATTCAAGGTAAAATGTTTTTTTTTGTTGAGAGGGAAAAGGAAAATTTAGGGTTTTTAAAACTACAAAATTGTATTCGATTCATCGAGATTTATTTGTTACCATCATTAAAAATACCTAAAAATCGTCTCTCATCTCTCATTATATTTACCTATATGTATACGAACCTATACAATTTCAAAAAGCCTTTAAATATCACTTATTATTAAAAGTTTAAGTATACCAAGATAATAAATGTTGTGAAAAGATTTTTGTTGTTTTTAAAAATCGTTATTGTACATGTAGAACATTTCTCAAAATAAAAATCATTAAAATTGGAGCTGCACTTTAGAATTTCGAAGTAAAAACTTTAATTTTTAATTTAGATATAGGTATACCTAAACCTAGTCTGATGATGAGATGTTTATAGGTACCATGTAGTAAAGTCACAAAAACGTTTACCTACTAATAAATATTTAATTTTTATAAGTACGGGAAAAAAAGTTTTTTTTTATTTAAACGTAACTCCTAACTCACTCGACTTATTACGTAGGTATTATTTAAATGTATGTAGATTATTACAAATACCTATTATGTTTTTACTTCTAAATAAACAAGAATTTTTTAAAGCATATTCTCGTCGTGGTCCACTGTATACAATAAAAAGGTATACCTACATTCAAAACTATGTCACCGCCATTGCAGACGAATAAACTCCGCCCGGAGCCAAAGCCACACCTCATCTTAGTAAATTCGTGTTATGGAATTGATTTGTGGTTGGTTGTTTTTTTTTTTTTACTTCACTTCACTGGTATGCGTACGGTAATAATGGGAATCATCTCGTGTGTGTGTAGTATAGTTGACAATCAGTTCCAAATAAATAATCGTACAAACATTCTTTGATTGAGTATAGAAAAGTATGTGAAACTTTAAAGTTTTGTTGGCATAAACATATAAGTTAATAAAGGTACTCCAAAAATGAACCACGCACCGCGTCAAGTTGTATACCCTACATTATAACTTATAGCTACGAATAATTTAGATGAAATTTTTTACTAGAAAAATGCCAATGATTTTTTTTTAATTCGTATACCTACCTACCTACCAAATAAAATTAAAAATTAAAAAGTGAAAAAAGTAAAAAATAAAAAAAAATAAAAATAAAAGTAAAACTAAACAAAAATAAAATAAAAAAAAAGAGCATGCAAATTACAATTGTTAATTGAATAGCAGTTTCAGTTTGATAGCATATTGGTAATTATTTTATTAATTATATAATTAATTACCATATAAAAGTTTTTTTTTGAATTTGAATTTACTTCCCTCAGCATTCTAGTATATAATGGGTTCATTCCTGCAATATGTAATCACTAATCAGTATTCAGTTCTATTAGGAGCTTGGTGGAAAAGACATACTGATTTGAGAGTAGTGCTAAATCGTATGGGAGCTCAAAAACAGAATGCCATATTCTAAAATCCATTCGTCGAAAACTTTCCCTTTTACAAACTTATATTTCAATGACTAAAAGAACAAAACCTTGTAATAATGCAAAATTAAAATTTATTATTTCATAAATAAGTATATAAGGTATCATAAATGAGTGACGTGAAATTAGGACCAACGAAATAAAACCAAATCTCAAATTTGGCCTTATTTCTTTATGAAAAAGGAAATAAGGCCGAATTGGCCTCACTGTTATACTCCGTAATGCTGGGTGATGAATCATAGTTCTGCATATTTTTTTAAAGAAAAAAACATGAAAACGAAATAAAGCCAAATTTAAAAAATTTGGCCTTATTTCGTTTTTAAAATGGAAATAACGCCAAATTTTCGATTGCACCTTATTTCACGTCACATAGAAATGACATATAATAAAAAAATAGTTCGTAGAAATCTTAATAGTAATTTTAATGATTGATATTTAAATAATATTAATATTATATTTATATATTATATATTATATTTAAATATTAATAATATTAAATTCCAATGAATGCTTTTGCACAGCGATTATCTTTGTTTATCTTTTTGTTTCTTTCTGAATGCAGACAGTTTTTATAATACTGCAATATTTTATGAAAATTAACTTTGTGCACGTGAGTTTCATCTATCTGCATTCTTTACTCCAGTTGATTATAAGCAAAGTTCACAGAGTAGAAGACGAATTGAAATTACTGAGATTTATGTTCGTATGTGTAAATACTCTTTCAAATATATGAAGATTCATACACATATACCGATACACAATTCATTACTTATTCGATATCTTGATAATCGAACAGCAATGGAATATATAAGGTGTGTTCCTTTACTTTGAAACTGTGTGCATTTGTGTGACTTAAGTCTCCCATATTGGGCACTTAAGTTCCATTTACTCAGACAGTAAAACTACGTCTAAAGTCCATGAATGGGAAAATTAAGTGCCACTTATTTAGTTAAGTATGCACTGTGAAACTGGCCCTAAAGGCCGTTAAAGGCTATTTTGAATCAATAATTCAACAAGTGCTGTCTTTTACTTGGCTGATGTACTTCAGTAGATAGTATATAGAATTTGCATTATTTAAAAAACCTTCTTAATTAAGTGTTTTTAAGTTATCTATATAAATAAAAATGTAAATGTACGTTTGTTCCTTACCGATAATCTCCGAAAGTTCTTCACCGATTGCTTTGAAATTTTGACACAATGTTGCATTCAAATACGAGCGGGTTTGTACATACTCAAAATAAGAAAAAAACACTGTGGGATATGTTGGACAAAAAAAATGTCAGTTTTTTTCTCAAAAAAAATTGAGAAAAAAAATTTTAAATTCATTTCCTCAAGGAAAAGAAATGACAGTGACAGTTACAGATGGCAGATGATAGATGATAGATGACAGATGATGACAGATGACATATGACAGATGATACGATAGATGACAGATGATTGAAGATAGATGACAGATGATAGATGACAAAACAAATACGAAATAATCGTGTACCGGGAGACGGAAACAATCCCGAAATTTTGAATCCGCAAAACCCAAAATCCAGAATCCCGAAAACACCGAACCTCGAAAACCCAAAACCCCCAAAAACATAGAATCACGAAAACCCAAAATCCCGAAAACCAAATCTTCCATTTAAATAATTTTTCGGGATTTTGGGTTTTTCGGGATTCTGGGTTTTCGGGATTTTGGGTTTTCGGGATTTCGGTTTTCGGGATTCTGACCCCAACCATCGAGTACCATGTTGTTTAAAGGTTAGTACGGTTTATTATTTCTTATTTCGTTAGGTATTTACAATTTTGGTTTTTCCAAGATTTGGAAAGTTTGAAAACCAATTTAATCAATTTTAAACTTTTATTATAACAGTTTTATATTTATATTGTTTTCTTTTTTAAAACAATAAAATTAGAAAAAAAATAATGGATTCATATGAATAAAAAAAACAATGCCAGCAATTAAAAAATTTGAGGATGCATCTTTTGAGGTCAAACAAAATGTTATAAGGATTGAAGTTTTTAAAAATATTTATATGGCCATTAAAATTGAAATCAATGAAGGTTAAAACTGATTGTACAGACTTTTATAGAATGTTAATTAATTTATTTTTGATTCAAGATTAGAAAAAGAAGAAAAAACAATAGACAAAATTATCAGTGATAAAGAACAACAAAATGTGTTACAAATTCAGAATTTTTTTTCGTATTAATTTAAATAACGCCCAGCGAAGCGGGCGGGCTAACTGCTAGTTTAAAATACTATCTTTTATTTATTTAATAACCAGAAAATTCTCGGTGCTTAAATAGACATTACATGGAAACGAGAAACTTGACTTCATTTACACCATTTTAAGAAGATGAAAATGTATTAAATTTAAGCAGCCAATTTTATAAAAAAAAAATAGGAATCCTTCGAATTTTAAACATAACAGATTTTTAAATTTTTATTATAATATTCCATACTTCGCTAAAATAGGTTCACGTTAAAAAAAAATTGATAAAACAATCCAAAAACCCATAAAATGTTAACGACAAGGCCCTTTGCCCCTATAATTTATTACAAAAATAATAATTTTCAAACTTACCCAGAATTATTTTCAAGAGTTTGGAACGTTTATGTAAAAATCCCATGACATGACTTCCAGTCTTAACAAACAAAATTTAATTTTTGTTCTTGTATTTTTTTTCCGCTTCATTTTGTGGAAAACTTTAGGCGCCTGAAAATAAAAAGGCAAGATAAAATTATTTAAGTAAAGTACGTAGTTATATCTCATACTAGGATCAGAATGGGATAGTTTAGGAGGAGTTGATAATATTAGATATCTATATTATATCTGAGGCTGTTTTTTAATACTAGATTTATTAAAAACGTTTCTTATACCAATACTCTTTTTATGATCTTAAATGTTCAAAAAAAAATGTATACATTACATATATGTAGGTGTATAAAACATATATACAAATATATATTATATACATGAGTATAATAAAGGGTGTTTTGCATAAGATGCAACGAAAGGCTATAGAGCGCGTAGGTTGGACCAAGACAAGTAAAATCGTATGAAAGAGGGGTTTATTTCAAAAACAAAAACCAGATGCTTAAAGGTTTCCTATAGTTTTTTTTAGAAAATCGAAAATAACAAAAATAAGTTTTTTACTTCTTTCTATTTGAAAAGTACAAATTGTTAACATATGCGACCAAATTTCAACATACAGTAAAACCCGGATAAGTGCCTCACCATAAAGAGGTACATTGAGAGGTACTTATGCGGGTTAGGCAGTTATAAAAAACCCGCTTAAGTGCATATAAGCACTTATCTCTATATTTACAGCTATACAAACAAAATTTACAATAAAATAACATTAATGTTATTTAAAAAATAAGAAAATACATTAGGTACCTCAACTGATTAGTATTTAGTATCGGTAAACTTTTAAAAAGCGAACCTTGTATTTATACAAAGTAAAATAATCAGTTATTTTGGTTTGTGTTGCGTTACTTAATCTGATTTTAATCGTTTTCGTTTATGGTTTATGGTTTGTTTGTGCAGCTTCTTCCAGCTTTGTTTTGTTTTATGCTACTCGATTAATAGTAGAATCATCGCATTTTAATTGTTTAGCAATTTCCTTTCTTGATTTTGTTTTGTTTTTTAACCAGGTGGAGGATTTGTAGTTTTTTGTTTAATTGAAAGTGAAGTCAGTTTTTCAGGCATATTACCTTAACAACAAAACAAAATTACTTTGACAGTTTAAATTTTGAAAGTGACAGCTACCCACTTAGTCTCCCCCATTGTAGTAGATTAATTTTTTATATTTGAATTTTAAAGCATGAAACAGAACGAAGGACTGAAAAGAAGATTTTGTCTTTTTCTGCTGATTTAAAATGTGTACTTAAAAGAATTTTTTTCAGGTAAATTTCAATAAAAGTAAACAAAATAAAACGCAATTAAGCGGGGAAGTAGTTAAGCGAAAGGTACTTATTAGATGAGTTTTATATGAAAAAATTCTCAAAATTTTGGTTCTCAAAAAAAAGGTATTTATGCGGGTTAGGCACTTATCCGGGTTTTACTGTACATAAATGTATATTGTATAAGCAGGTACCAGACCTATTAACATTAATTCTGAATTAAATTTCTTATTTCCTTGTTTTAGAAATTATAATTTTTGTCCATTATAGAAAGAATTTCTTATAACCATAGGGTTAGGATTTCTATGTACCTTTAAATACCTACATATTTATTTTTGACAAACAAAAAAATGAAATGAAATTTACGAAAGTCCATAAGTACCTTAAAAAATTGAATACTTAATTCCATGAAGCATTAAACACAATTCCAAATGTTATTCCCGTCAAGAAAATTGAAAATGTTCCAAATAAAAAACGAGTGGTACTTAAAAATGGAAAATATCTCAATTACATGTGGATGTTGAACTGTTACAAAGGCGA
Source organism: Epistrophe grossulariae (assembly GCA_929447395.1). Taxonomy (NCBI): domain Eukaryota; kingdom Metazoa; phylum Arthropoda; class Insecta; order Diptera; family Syrphidae; genus Epistrophe; species Epistrophe grossulariae. The sequence continues at coordinate 85,261,036 of OV839567.1, forward strand.
GAGCTCGGAAAACTATTCAACTGGTGCAATTATTTTTTTTCAAATCGTTCTAATTAAATTGGTTGAAGTTGAACGCTCGTTTTCAATGTATAAGAATTTTTGCACAACTAATATAATCTTATTGCATTTAATTTAATTTAATTTTATTAATTTTTTGAAAATAAAAAAAAGACTTATTCGATTTATTTCAAAAATTAGTACTTAGTTCAAATCTGGTTGATTAAAGTTTTTAATTCATTGGGTAGTAGTTTCTGTTTATTTATTTCAAAAGTTTTCACTGTTTTAAATTTTCAATTTTCAAGAGCATGTCGTTGCGTCGCGTCGTTCTACGAAAACTATCTAAGTCCAATCCTTTTTATTTTTCAAACATTTGCATTAGGTAGGTATGGATCTTTTACTGACAACAATTCGAACATTTTTGTGTTTGAGAAATTTAGAATTTAGAATTAAAACAACATTAAAGTTGAGACTTAAATAACTAAACTCTTATATTTAATTAGATGTGGCGTGTTTAAGAAGAGTGTGGAAAAAAATGGACTTAGGAAGTTTACACATAGATCCGATATTTTCGAAAATTTATATTTTATGAGTCGCTTGTATTTTATTCCAGTTTCTTACGAGTATACCCCATAAGATAACTTCAAAGAAAAGTCTTAAGACATATTGTGGTTTTGGTTGAAGTATTGTGATTGTCCTAATATACAAGATACGCTTTTAAATTCATAGTTCATAGTTCCACAAAAAGATACAAACCAATTAATTATTGATAGCCTCGCATTAAAAATTTTTAATTTGGAGTTGTTAAAAAAATGTTTGTGATAATTTGGAGCCAGATTAAAACTTTGACATTTTTTCAATTTGGCCAAAATTTCTTCATAAGAATATATTAGCTTAGGTTGGATTTTATTTTTCTTTATTTCTTCAAATTCAATATACAATTTAATACATATTTAATAGAAAACAAAAATAAAATAATAATATGGTTATGGTGTTACGGTCTGCCTGATTGAATTTTAAGACTGTGGGTTTTCAGAACCATCCACTCACTACAGACTTTTTATCGGCCGATAGTTTGGTCAGGTTGGATAATGGGTTGCTAGTGCGCATACTGGGCCGATTAAATAGTCGGGTTTGGCAGTGAGTGCGAACACTAAACGACAGTCGTCCAACATTTCTTGAAAGGTTTTCTGGTCGATAAACAGATTTTGCAGTGAACTTTTGCACATGCATCGATACATAACTTGTTTTGATGAGTCAACATCTATACCTAGTGGCGGCCAGTAGGGTGAATAAAAAACGTAACGTATCTTGTGATGTGATTGTGATTCTGAGCCTCACGTTACGTTAGGTATGTTTATACACATCTTAAATGGGAGTCCCGGCACTACACTTTTTTTATAAAGCGCGGGTCTTTTTTCAACTTCTTCTGTCAGGATGGACAAATTAGGCAGTTCCATAATGTTAAAAGTGTATGTAAAAATATCCAGAACTTAGAACAAACTGAATCAAAGTTCAAGGATGCAAAGGAAACTGAAGTATCGAATAAGTCGGCCGACTAAATAATCGGTAGTGAGCGCGCGAAGAAGAGCTCCATACTTATTAAATAGTCGGCCGATACTTTAATTTAAAGGGAATCATGTTGGCACATCAAACTTATTTATCGGCCGATACTGAATCGTTGTTGTGTGCTCACTTTCATATATTTTCATACTGATTAAGAGCTCGACTAAACTGTCGGCCGATAGAAAATCTTTAAGGTAGAACTATAATAGTCGGATTCCGACGTAAGTGGTCGTACGAAACGAAACGAATACAAAAAATTCATATGACGTGCCCATAATTGATTTCGACATAATTCGTTTCGACCAATTTTCGTTAGCTTTTGCGTTCGGAAGTGAAGAGCGCTCACCGACCGCTCCATGCGTAAGTGAACTGAGCGAATTTTCTTCTGGCATCTTCCGACTATTATAGTTCTACCTTTACAGCCAAATTAATAAACATGGAATAGCGAAAGGTTAGGTCTTATTCCGTGGACTAAGTGCAAAATGTTATGAATAAAAGAAAATTTCTAAAAAGTGACGTGGACTAAGTTAAACTACCGAAGAAGGTGGTTTAGCGAAGGAATAAGAACCAGATGTGTCAAATTTATTCTGAAATAAAAAAAAATACCTAAGTGAAGATTGCCAATTTAATTTTGAATAAAAATAATAATGTTTGCTAGATTTAACGAATTTTTAACCCATTTCCAATTATTGGACAACCAGCCATCAACCACCAGAAAAAGAAAAATATATAAAAATAGGTATGATCCAATGGAAGTGCTAAGTGAGGAGAATTTTAGGAAGAAGTATAGATTTTGCAAAGAAAATATGAAGAACTCATTGCAATTGTTGAAGATGACTTAAATGGGAGCCCAAGAGGTGGACACATTCCTGTCGGTTTTTGTTTATATTTTCCATTTTAATATTTCAAAACAAAACCGACAACAGACACAACACAACACAAACAATTGAAAAATGATAACAATTTTGACAGAAATATATTAACAATTCTTAGGTTTGTTTGGTAACTTGAGCTTTTTTTTTTTACAAATTTTAACAATTTGCTGTCAGAACCCATACGAAAAATACCCAACTTGGGGAAAATTTCAAGTTACCAAACAGGCATCTTATTTATTGTAGTAGATTTTCTTAAGGGATTTCTGGTAGACGTCAAGTTACTATTCCACGAACATTTTGGTTTTATTCATGTAAAATTTGTAACCCATAGCATAACTCTTATTCCCTGGTTTAGTTAAGTCGTTGAATAAAGGTGGAATAAGCGTTTTTTATTAATTTGGCTGTTAGTGTGCGGGGTCTTTTAGTTTAGCTAAAACAAAGTGTAATATAAAATCATAAGGATCAAGGAGTCAAACATGACATAATGTTGTACCTAATTGTTGTAATAAGTTGGTTTTAATTTATGTGTTGGTAGATTTATGGGTATTCCGATATTATCAGTTTTCTATATCTGATGCTTTTTCAAGTTAATGATATAGGTAGCCAATTTCCAGCTTTTCCACGTTTTTCGGTTCTTCCATAGACAAACTTGTTTTCCTGAGATAGAGTATTCTTATTTCTTTGTAAATGTGGTAAATTGCTTAGAAGTGAAAACAATACATAAGGAACATCGGGTATCTAAAGATCGTCTGTAAGGCGATCCAATCAAATTTAATGTTTCACTTCTTGCTTTGTAAATAAGGGATATCTATATTTTTCGTCAAATAGTTTTCTACAAAGTCATATTTGAGTTCTGGTAATAGTATTCTTTCGCTTGATGAGATTGATTTTCATACTTTATTATTTCGTTGAAAAAAAGTTTACCTCTTCTAATATTTTATATAGCTGACTTTTTATATATTGAGATTCCCGTATTGAATTGTAAGGTCCACCACCACACACTTGAGCCCATTTTCGCCACTCACTTATCTATTTCTTCAGAAAATCATCAATCATTAATTAAAATAATAAAAGTCAGGTTTATGTCAAAAATTGAACAATTTTTTTTTTGTAAATTTATTTGGATAGAATTAAGTTAATATTGAGTTTCTTCATCCAAAATACTATCCAAAAATGTTTCGTGAAAATGTTGCTTCCTAATACGATGAAATATTTTTGCTCAAGAATATAGCTTTTCCGCAATATTATTCTGGGTTTGTTTATTGTTAGAAGAAGATTATCGCAGTATAAATATTATTATTTGTTTGAGTTAGTACAATTTATATTGTATACTAACTTCAATAATTGTGCAGTACGGTCCTTACCAGAATAATATTTCTACGCAATCCATAATATGATATTCAGCATTATCATTGCCTGGTGTAAGACCGGAATAATTACGGCCATTTTCACGGAATGTTTTGGAATATTATTTGGGCAGTATAATTGTAGGGAAAGAACGAATTTTTTGTTATTATGTAAGTGAAAAACTATGAATATATATGGAGAACTGAGATTTTGAAAAATTTGAGACACATACACAAATGAGAAAACAAAAAGTTGTACTTGAGTATGGACTATAGGTATTTCACAGTAAAATACGGCATAGTTCGGACACCTATTGCTATATCTAGTATTTAGTTTTATTTAAAACATTGGGTGGGTGTCTTGAAACATAGAATCTTTGGAGCAGGTTACATAGTATTAAATACTAGTATTTTTACACTATCCGGATTTTTATATTACCTATGTAAGTACCTGTCCTGAGCTCGTACTCCCTTTTATTCATATCAATTTTTTAACTGTTCGAATTCTCAAATGTTTGTTATCATTCGATGCGTTTGGATGTTCTATTTTCTCCATTAATTTTGTGAGGAGAAATTAAATTCTATAAATGCGTATCACAAAAATTTGCCGTAAATTTTTTATTTTCGCACCTGAAATTGATTTTCTCTTGCGCAAATTTAAAATATTGTTTCTTGAAAATTGCTTTCGACGGCACTGGCGTAATGGAATCATTGTATATAAAATAAATATATATAATATATAAAATATACAATGATGGAATGCAACTTGTATGTTTGTGCAGAACATCTCTGTAAACCTAGTAGAAGGGAAGGGAGTATACTGATACATATGTGGCTATTTCCATTTTTTATTTAAGTCCTGTTTTGTCGGTAAATAAAAGATTTGGCAACAATTCGGGTCGTTACTCGCTATATTCGATATATTAGAGCCAACAAAAACTTTATGAGATTTATGATAATTTTTTATAATAGTTGGGTATTCGGTAGGTATTCAATTAGTTTGAAAAAAAAACTGTGCGCCGCATAAACAGTATAGCAGAAATAAATTAGCATTTCCTTAGTTACTTCGTACCTAGATGATCATATAAATATGTACGTATTTTTTGAAATATATCATAACCAAAAGAAGCTATTAGCCTATAGATCAATGTTCTAAGACTCAGTTTGTCAGTAGAAAATTAAAGTTAAACCCGATTTTAACTCATCGAATTTGGTAAGTTAACTCAGAATTTAAACTGAACATATTCTTTTGATGTTTTATCCTCCAATTTCCTTAAGTCGTTTCGTATGCATCTTCCACTGAAAAACAGCTTCTTGATTTAAGTGTATAGGTTAATTACCGTACAGAGGAGCTAACTATATAGTTTAACTTACAATATCACCACTCACAAACTAGGCCTTAGGGCTTAGTCACGCCATAGCTCTAAACGTTTGCATTTTACTAACAGGACCCACCATTTCTAGTTTAAAAATGTCTTCCTTTAAATGTATAAAAATTTGATGAGATTGTCACGAAATTCTTGATTTAACCTAATTATTAAACTCACCATTTTAAAGCAAAATCTGACATCTTATCAAATTTAATCCTTTTCACTCTCAATCGTGCTTAGTAAATTGTCGTTGTGTGATAAATATAGAAATTTGTTTTTTTTTTTAAATTTCACTATGGTTTTCAAAAACCTTGATTGAATATCTTAGAACTATTTTTCTATGAGTAGGTTATAGGTAGGTGCCTTTATCCTTTAAGGACCAAATTTAAGAAATATTCACTATGTTCAAGTTTCACTCGCGATCAAAGGACCAGTTTTGCTTGTATTTTAATCCTCAAACTAGGTCCAATTTTTATTAAAATAATTTAATTAACCGTTTCCCGACGAGGTACAATATAAAACCGATACAGGGACATCCTTACGAGTCCGAACCTTTAACACTGAGAACAAAACGTCAACTGTCTTCTTGGCTCTTGGCTAATGGTGTCGATTGCAAGCTTCTAAAGTCTGAATGCCCGTCGAATTTGTCGTCGTAGTCCGATCTGATACGAACAGTGAACTGAATAAAGTATAAAAAAAAAGTTGTTTGTCCCTTATTTGTGGTTAGTCTGTCTGTCGTTTGTTCCAAAATCATCCCTTACCCCCAAGCCCGAATTGGTCGACTGCGACTCACACATGAACTGATAGCAATTATAGCAGTAGGTTGGGCTGTCTCCTTGTCTTCCATTCCCCGATTATTGTGTGCTTATTGTTGTTGTTGTGTATTTTTTTTTTTTACTCTCCCTTCAATAATTTTTTTATATTCCTTCTGTTATTTGCTGCTTCTGTTGCAAGTTAAAGAATATATCGAAGTCAAAGCAGGTTTTTATACTATAAATACACACTCATTGGGCACAAGGGGTTCGGGGGTAGGAAGCACCCAGTAGTCATGTTTCAACCAATACCAATTCGATAATAAGACCGGTATACGAAATGGTGACGAAAAACTAAAGAATGGTGGTGTTCTCGATATTGTGCATCGACACGTCTGAGAAGGGCCTTGGAAGGGATACTTGATCGTATAAGCAGTTTGGTGCACCACCAAACAAAATATATTTACGTACATATATGTATATGTATGTGGGTTCACTACATTTACATATAGGTACGTATTATTGTAAAGGGCTACTGAGTAATGAGAATGCATTTTCGTAGAATGACAGTGGAATCGATCTGACAAGCGACAGCGAACAGCAACGGCAAATTTCCCCCGGAAACGTATCGAAAAGTTCCTCTGTCAATATTGACAATGCGGTAATTCGATACGAAGACGTCAGCGTTTTGCGGTAAGTGACTACGTTCGATATGTTCTACAAAAAGAAATGGAATTAAGGAACTAATAATATATGATTGTGGTTCTTGAAATTACTTCATAGGTACCTACCTACATATTTATGTACATACATAATGTAGGTACTTATTCTTAATATTTTCTTTAAACTTTATATAGGTACCTACATATACGTATGCGTATTGAATCAGTAGTTTTGTCACTCATATAGGCACATACTTTAATTTAGCGCACCTATTGGAAATATTGCGTTAACAACAAAACGAAACAATTAAATTTAGTTTTTGAAATTAATATAAAAAAACCTAAATTTGAAAATAAAATAATAAACCGGAAAACAACGTATACCCAGTGGTTTCCGCTAAGAATGCGCATTTTTATAAGATACAGAAAAACTGTTACTTGGTAGGTAGGTATAGCTTAATATTTTATGAACAATATTATAATCGGAAATCCTGCGATAAAAATGAATTACATTGATGAAACTTGGCTTAAATGTTTCAAGTCATGATAACCATGAATCTAAAGAGTCTATACAATGATGTATGTAGGTACCTAGGTATGTGTTTAACTGTTCTATTTAGTTTTATTAGTATTTACATTTGGGCCTATTCCGCAAGATCTTATATTCTGTTATTCTTTTATTAGTCTAGTCAATAAAGCCAAACAGCCCAATTAGGAAATAATCGCCGAAAACATGGATTTTGGTATATACCCTCCTCATGGTGTTCTTAAGAAACTGTAAAAAGTCCCCATTGATATGAGCGCCGCTATCATTTTTACGGGGTGTTGAAGGCCCTCAAAATGGTTTTTCAGAAATAACTCCCAAATGGTTAGTTGTACAGAAAAAATGTCAAGCACTAATTTATAGCTTAGAAAATTTCATACAAAAAACATCGACATACTTTTTTTTCATAAAAATAACCGTTTTCTAAATAAACTAATCAAAAGAGTTAAAGGTTTTGCTTTTCCAAATAGTCGGGCGACTTAGTTCAAAAATGCATCGCGTTTATCAATGGTAACCCGGAAAAAGAAATGGCAATCGAACGCTTTTATCGATTCTGAAGTGAAGTGCTTCTGGTTTCGAGTCTGAATTAAAATCCAGAAGCATTTTCTCTTCTATCCAGAAGAAGAACTGCCATTTTCTGGGGTCCAAAAGGCTTCTGGGCGACCAATCGAAAACGCCATTAGAACAGCTATTTATAATGACAACAGATTTTAGTTCTATTGACTTACATACATATTTCGTTTTTAAAGTTTCATAACTGAAGTTTATAAAAGATCGAATTTCTGAATCCAATTATAAAATATCTTTTATGGTGAAAATTCATAACAGAATAACAGATATGACAGAATAGGCCTAATTGCCTGAGATTTTTATGAAATCGGTTAAATTGTAACAACGAACAATTCCCTCATTACACGTCGTTCTTTGTTGTCCTTTTTATTTTTCATTATAAGATTTATCCACACCATACAATAAACATCATATTAGCATTAAAGAAAGAAAACGAAAACAGACAAGCCAAATCGTTCAGCAAGGAACAAAAGATTGGCACTGGAAAAATCGGCGATGTAAACAAAGTTTTAAAATTGTAGACTTTTAAAAAATGATAATATCACGTGCCATAGAGATATTGGATACACTTCAATTACACAAAATGCGACCTAGTGAATCTCATGTAAAATATATTGACAGCCGATAGTTTAGTTGTCGTTTCAAATGTTTCGCAATGGTTAGGGAGAATCTCTATACCAAGTTTCACCAACAGATTATTAATCAATTTATTTAAAAAAAAAAAAATATATTGGGTTTTTTGTGTGATAAGATAACTCACTTGCTGCCAAGTGCGAAGCTTTCGAACCATTATATTATTATTGAATATTTGAATGAAATAACAACACTTAGATGTCCAAGTAATATTTTTCCTCTCATAAGATGCTCCAAGAGCTTACTTAGACTTATTTAATGGAGCTAAATGTAATCTTGAAGATTGTTATAACACTGTTAAAAGCGTAAAATATCCTAGTTATATGAGGCTCTTAACTTCACAAAGTCTTGCTATGAGAATGTGTCTCTTCTTAAAAAGATAACAGAGTACATATTTGTTAACTTTAAAAAATTAATATATTTTTCTCATTTAGCATTTTCGCAGGGAGAAACAAACTTTTTTTTTAAGAAGGTTTTTTTAATAATACAAATTCTATATACTACTGATACATTAGCCAAGTAGAAGACTTAGCACTATTTTATTTGGACTTGTTGAATTACACAACTCACCAAAGAAAAAAAAATGTTTGTCCGAACATTAATTTTACGATTTTTATATTCACTATGCAAATGAATAAATAATATCAATATTCATTTAAAAGTTTGCTTTCATAATGGTTATTACCAAAGATAAAGTATCTTTGGTTATTACAAAAAACGTTTTCATAATTTTTGCTTTTAAATTAGTATATTAGTCCAGTAGGAATAAACACTTGACCTGGAAAAAATTGAACTGTTAATTTTTCTTTCACGAGCAAATGGGTAGTTTTTCGGGAAAATAGGACTGGAGCTTAAGCCGCCATCTTGTAATTTTCTTAAAAAATTGACTTGAAATGGAAACAAAATATTTAAAAACAACGGCAACCCTTAAAGTGTCATGTTATATCTTTTTTAAAAGCCAGAAATCAATTCTTTAATTCTGTTTTTAAATAAAATTATTTTAGTGAATACTTCTTAAAAATTGATTTTTAAATTCAACATTTTGAAAAAAAAAAAAAGAAAAAAAATTGCAAATTAATTTTTTTCCCAAAATGTTGTATTATTAAGTAGTATTTTTAATTAATACTAATTTGTATTCAATAAAATTAAAGATACAAAAATAATCAAAAATCTATTTGTTTCGATTTTAAAAAAATAAAAATTTAAATCATTGTTTTAAAAATAATCTGTTAAAACGTTATCCTGGCTACAAAAGCAAACTTTTCTATCAAATATATTTGTTTTTCGGGTGACTATAGGTACAGCTTTATAAATAATACCCTTTTTTCAAAGTCAAAATTCATGTTGACTTGTGTTATTGATTCAAAATAGTTTTTAACGGCCTTTAGTCCTACAAAAATTTGGCGTTTCGTCCCGGCGATCTCACTTGGACTCATCAGTTGATTAGTGAGGGCCTTTGTCAATACGCAAGTTTTTGTTAAGTTCAGTTCATCATACATTGATTTCGTGACGAATATCTAGTGTGAACTATATTCGTGACGAATATCTAGTGTGAACTATATCCAACAAGACTAGAATTCCTAATTATTAAATTAGAAGTTTTTGTTTTTTGGCCGGGGCCTGGCATTGTTTACCTTTAATATGTGCGAAAGTTTAGACAGCCTTACTGCGAGTGTATTATCATACAAAAACAATAAATGAAACACCAAACATTTAATCTTCTTTCGTTTCAATTTCTCAGTTTAACGTATTGTACAAAAACTTGCCACGTTTGCACTCTTTTTTCCAAAATGACCGTCAAATGGTGTGCGAATTTAGCCCCCCTTTTTTGGAATTTGTTATTGTTGAGAGTTGTTCCAGGTTGATCCCGATTTGTTCCGCATTGTTCAAAGTTTTTTTTTTTTAATATTCCAAAATAAGATTTTTAGAACCAAAAAACCGTTGTTGACCTAGCCCCCCTTTTGTTTCGAAAATCAAATTTTTGAAATTTGTTCCAGATTGTTTTAGTTGTTCTGAACATGTTCCAAGTTTTTAGACCCCTATGTTCAAAATTTCAAAATTTATGGCCAAAATTTCTAAAAACTTCTAGCCCCACTTTTTTCGAAGTTGTTATTTTCGATTTTTTTTCGTGAAGTGTTCCAACCATTGTTCCAAAAAATTCAAATAGTAGGACGTGTATTTTTAAAGATAAAGCCTTCCAAACTTTATTTCAAAAAAAAAAAAAAAAACCGCTCTCTAATATTTTATTTTTTTAATGCATTTATTAAGAAACTTGATGATAAATGAATGTATTGAAAAAAAGTCCTGACGAGAAAAGCATCTCCGACTTTTTTAACATTTCCAAAACAACCCTGCCCCCCCCTTTTTTTTCCGAAAATCTAAAAGATCTGAAGATTTTAAGCCCAAAAAACACTAAATGAAAATATCTTAGTATCCTTGCTCAAAAATTTGTTCTAGGGCTTTTCTAAATTGTTCCAGACTTTCGTTTCTTAAAATTAATTTTTAGTACCTACGCAAAATTTCATTAAAATTCATTTTAAAAATTTGATTTTCGAAAAGAGGGGGCTTGGTCAATTGGGCTTTAAAACCCTTGGAACAAAGCGGAACAAATCGGGAACAATGTGGAACAACTTTCAAAAATAACAAATTCCAAAAAATGGGGGCTAACTTCACGCACTCGACCTTTCAACCCCAACCCCCTCCCCCTTAACATTATAGAAAAAAATGCAAGATCAATGTAATATTTAATTGGACTTCCTATACCTAGCATATAACCATAAGAGCAAGTAGGTATCGTGCGGTTCAGTGCCTATATAGGTAATGCATATTATCTGAAATGCAAACACATTAAAGGTATATGTAGGACTTACTGGAAATGTTTGTTCCCAGGTATGAATTACGGCATATAATGAAGTCAACTAGCCTCGTATAATATATCAAATAATCTTCTTTGCTTAATTAATTACACGCGTAACAATATTCCGTAATATGTATAAACAGGTTTAAACCTCCCAAGAAGATTTGTAATTTAAGTGGCTTGCTTTAAGAAAAAAAAAGATGATCGGATTCATTTCTGGCGAAATTTGATCTCGTTACTCGGAGTAAATCACAGCGCCAGTGTCCTGTGGGAATCGTTTCAAATTCACACGAAGCATGTTTAAGAATATTTTTTTTGTATTAGCAATATTTTAGCTGAATTCGTTGACCAACTATACATAACTATAACGTTATAAAGACACGTTTCCCAAGACGTCGCCGCACAAGACCGTATTACGTTACGGCCATATTTGTATCGGTATAGATATACATAGGTAGGTATATACTGTGTCATTCCCGTTACTGACCTGTTCTCTTCGTTATAAATAACACACCTGTTGTGGGAAAAAAATTAAGTAAAATACTTTTCCCATCATCCATCCCACTCTTAGCACTCAATTAATAAGTAGCTTACCAGATAGTCTGTATACAAAAGGACGAAATTATCTTCGTGTGCATCATGTTACTGATGGTTTGTCCATGACACGTGCCAAGGAAGGATTCGCTTGGCTTGTACCAAATGATAGTCATCTTTGAGATAATTGTCTGCGTATTGCGAGTAATAACTTCTGTAAACTGTAATTGAAATTTAATATTTCTTGAAAGGTATATTTAAACTGATCATCAAATAGTAGTTACATGGACGACACACACGTTTGGATTGGATTGAAGATGTTAATAAATGTAGTAATAGCTCTGACGGGTGCCAGTGTGCCATTTATTTGCGGTTGTACTTATCAGATTTTGAGGGTTGTCAAGAGATAAACGATACAAATTGTTCTCCATGGTTATACCTACCAATGAGGAAAAATAAAAATATAGGGAGAGGTTTTGTTTCATATAGGATATTGAAGTTGTCGCTGCAAATCAAAAGAAAAAAAATTATAGTTAAAGATATTACTTATGTTTTGCGGTACATAATTATGATTACCTAAAAGGGAATTGGAATTTAAATAAAATGTATTAAACTGTAAATTTTTTGTTGATCTCCGTTATAATGCGACGCTATGAAGACGGGTGTTCCTATATATACTTACATAAGCAAAGAAAGAAAATCAAACTAAAGATTTTAATCAAATTAAACATAAGTAGACACATACCTACTTTTCATGGTAAAAAACTCCAAAAAGTTGGTCCCCGCAAGTTATCGATTCGTAAAAAGCGATTATAGCGAAATCGAAAAAAGTGATTCTGTCCTTCTATGTCTGCAGCTTAAACGGGTGGGTCGATTTTCTTGAAACTTGGTAACTAGCGTTCTTTGGGCACTCCGCCAACGCATTTTTTCATTTTTTTAAGGACAACAAATAGTGGTACGGTCCGGTTTTTTAAAAAAAGTTTTAGATTTTTTTTTGGCGAACTTAAACATAATCCGGAAACGACTTGGTCGATTTTTATTAAACTTAATACCCAGCAGTTTTTTTTTAACATTATCTAGCGGATTTTAAATACAAATTATTCTTACAACCGAAAATGACGGTATCTCCCATACAAGTGCTTAAAAACCGGTAAGGAAAATCTCATTTTTCTCAAAAACGACTCCAACGATTTTGATTAAAATTATTTTTTGAGCTTATATCAGAAAGGACTACCATATTATTAGAACAAATTATATATCTATGGATAATTAATGATATCTCATTTTTCTCAAAAACGACTCCTATGATTTTGATTAAAATTATTGTTTGAGCTTATATCAGAAAGGACTACCATATTATTAAAACAAATTATATATATCTATGGATAATTAATGATATCTCTCATAGAACCATTTTTTTGGTTTTCGACTATCTCATTATCTGTTGAACCGATTTTGAAAAAAAGAGCTCCTAATAAATTGAATAATATTGCATTTACAAATTTTCACAAAATAAAATTTTGGATTTTATAAAAAATTTAAAATTTATTTTTCAAAAATTCAAAATTTCGAAAATGGGCAGATAATTTTTTTTGTAATATTATGTTTTGCAATAATAAATGCTTTATATGTATATTTCGTACCAATTGTTTTAAAACAAAAAATGTTTTCTAAAAATCTGCTCCAACGATTTTTAAAATGTTTTTCTCAAAAATTGAGATTTATTTAAGAAATCAGATGGATGTACAATGTACATACATCGCGTTGGTGTCAAAACAATTTCAAAGGTCTTTTAATAAATTTATTTTTTATTACATGCAGGTAGGTATTGATTTCTTAAAAACTTTTCAGTCTAAACTCTTAGTTCCATGCATATTATATGTGCAACACGGTGCTATATTCTTCATATTTATGTATACCTACTCACATAATTCTATACCTTAAACTATAACTACGTTTTTGGCAGGTGGTATAAAATACAGGCTCCCATAACCAATTTATTTGTTTTGTCAGATTAACCACAGAGCAAGTTCCTGCGACTCAGTGGGTGCTTCTTATTTTTAAAGTTCTCGATTTTGTTTGTCTCATAAGCGGACTCCTTTCTGTAACCAAACAAATTCCTGGGTACCGTCATCGTCAGTGTCCGAATATGAGAGAGTTCACTGTATAATCTTTCGATTTGCCTCTCAACCCCCACAAAAAAACGAGTTTCATTCCTCTGGTCCTACTTGGAATCATCAGTTGATAAGTGAGGGCCTTTTCACTATATCTAAACAAATATTTATTTTTCTTCGATTCTACTTTTTTTTTAAATTTTAAAATAAGATTTGGAAAATATTCTACAGTTTAGTGTGAAACCAAATTTAAAGCCACTTCATCGAACCATTAAGGCATGTATATTGTATAGTTTATATGAAAATACATACCTATTCCAAACTTTTTACTTTGTCTTCTTTCAAAATCACTTTTAAACATTATTTAAAAAAAAGAAAAAAGTTCCGTTACTGGTATGCTATCAAACTACATGGGCTATGCATACGGTGGCCATCCGTTCTTATAATAACGAACAGTTCTGTTTTTGAAGACGAATTATTTGTTGAACAAAATAACATAAATGTTCTGTATTTCAGAAGTTGTTCATTGTTTGTTCTGTATTTCGGACAAATTTAAAAAAAAATAAAATTTAAAGCAAAATTCAATGGCGAAAACCTAACCGCTTGAAAGAAAGACCAAGACATCTAGTACAATTTTATTTTGTCAAATGCTCCTGGAGAAAGAGTTTTTTCTATTCTAAATAATATTTGGTCAAATGAAAAAAAAACCCACATGAAGGTCGAAACTGCAAAATCTCTTCTGATAACTAAATACAATAATTATGAACTCATTTGTTAAGAGTTCAAAGAATATTTAAAAAAAATGGAATTTAGAGAAGGAAATTTACTCTTCAGCAAAATATAAAAATCCGTAAAAATGAATTATGTTAATTTGGATTAAATTTTTTTTCGTTTGTAAGACTTTTTTGTTTTAGAGTTATTTCGTTTTTAAGTTTAAGTTTTATGTAAACAAAGATTGAATTTCTGATTTCTGTACCTTCTCTTTTTTTAAGTTAAGTCATTTTTATGTAGATATTTTTTAATTAAATGGAATAATTTAAAATTGAATTGAATTTTGTTTCTTTTTCACTTGTTCATTATTTTAAATTCTAAAATATGGTCACCGAAGCTATGCATGATCGCAGGCAGCCTCATGTCAGTCAAATGGAAAATCGTAATATCCTCCTGATACTCTAAAGTCAATTGATACCTTCGATTGATTACTTCACCTTTATAAAGAATAATGAAGCAAAAGGCAAATGCAACAAAAATCCAGCGGTTGGTTCACTCACCGGTGTTCTCACATATTAAGCTCACTTGAGTGTAAAGGCATTTGTCGACTAGTTTGAGTATCGAATTCCGCTATGGGAAATATTCAAAAATAAAAAAAGGTGATGGGTATATGTATGTATAATGTATATGTAACTTGAAAGATTTGCCATTGCCAGTGTGTACAAAATATTTATAACAGCTTCACACGAGTTATAAAAATAAATAAAAAATAAAAAAATACTTACGCATAAAAAAATTTATAAAAACTTTTATAATATACATACATAGGGTACGTATTAAGAAAAGGAGCATAAATTGTTTTGTTTTACTTGAAATTCGTAGGTAGGTATACCTAAAAAATAGAGATTTTAATTTAATATAACAATACCGATATAAAAACGTTTTTATAATACAAATTCTATATATACTATTGAAATAAATCACCGCACAGTATTTACTTTTTAATTGGATTCATTGAAAATTAATTCTTCAAAAACCATTGATGCAAAAACAGTCTGATGTTAAGGAATTGACATGATACTACTTAACAGTTTACTTACTATAAAGCCTTTTACTTATCTAAATGTTCTTAGTCTTAAACATTTTTTAAACTATAGTATATCATACCTACTTAATCTATTTTCTTAAAAAAACTTTAGCGAACACGCATACCAAATTAATAATTTGTACAAACAAGTAAGCGAACATACTAGGTAGTAGGTCTGTTCGCGTACTTGCCCAAAACTGCCAGATTCTACCAATTTTATTTTTTTTATATGAACTTTGACAGACTTTCGGGCTAAAAGTGGTATAGAAATATGTAGGTTTTGGAAGTAAACGAAGAAGGTTACTATTTTAACATTTATAATTATTGTCAAAGTGACATTTGGAGTTAATATGATACTATAATGTTAAAATAGGCATTTGATTAACTTAAATAAAATGTTTGAAAGACAGTATGATGTAAACTCGTTTAAAATTTAGCAAAATCCTAGGGTTTTAATCTAGAATCATTCTTAAAATGCGTTATCTTCGTGCTTAATCCCCAATTTCTTTAAGAAAATCTAGATATATAAAATAAAAATGCAGGTGTTGTGTTTGATTATTAATAATTTTGATTCTACGGGGGGTAGCTATATATATAGATCCCCCATTCTTTAGGATTTTATTCTACTTTTGACACAAGCTATACACACTTTAGTGTCAAACACCTTTCAATTTTTATTATAAAGTTTATTAATATAGTTGTTATATTATAAATGTATTATTTTTAAAGTTTTAAGGCTGTATACATATTTTGGAAACTATAGGTTGAACAGAAAAATTTCTGTGAGATTAGTTATTTTAAAGAAACAACGTAGGTACTGTTCGGAAAACATTGTGTGGTCGATTTTTTAAGTACTTGGTCGGTAATGACTTATATTTACTCGATTCATCCAGATTAAAACTTACATAAATCCAGATATGGTGGTTAGGATGAAAAAAGTACAATTTATGAGTATCGCTTGTGGTGTTGTCTTTCATAACAAAACCATAGACGAAAATTTTCAAACTCTTTTAAACACAATTATTTTTTCATTTAAAACGACAACCCGTTTTGAAGCGATACCGATATTGATAATAATAACAAATTAACCTATAAGAGTGTAAAAGTTTCAAAGGTATTTGCCAGGAAGATTTACTGAAGGTATTTTAATCAGTTGCCATTCCCGAAAAAGTGGGAAACAATGATTTTGGATTGGATTGTAAATTTTCGCCATAAAATTAATAAATGAAATGAAAAATTTAATGAATGAATGAATGAATGAATGAATGAATGAATGAATGGTATAAAGGTAATAAGAGCTCACACTTCAATTGTTGTTTTCGAAAGGATGCAATAAATTATCTTTACCAAATAGAACAAACTTGGTACCATATTTATGTATATAAAATTAACCGTAAAAACAATCGCGCAAATTTTTTGACAAGGTTCAAAACAGAATTTCAAATATTTTAAACAAGTTCCATCGTGCCTTCTGTCTTTGACATTTTAAAATGCTTATTTTATCTTTTAACTTTTAAGTAGGTATCCTGAAATGTCAAAACAAATTTGTTTCCTTAGTTTTTTGGACGAACTGTCAATATTTAATAAAATTTTAGCAAAGAGCTTTACAGTTAAAAATAAATTTATGATCACGCAAATGTAGCAATCGAAATCCAACTTAGCACATTGAATCTAGGTATTTTTGTTTTTGATAAATTTGAATGCAATATATGCAGATGGTAAGAAAAGTGACTAAAAGCAATTCTGAATTCGCCACTCAACTCGGAATTTGAGTTAAACTCCAAAGTTTTGAAGACTTTGGATTCTCTGAAAAATTGGACTAAATTAAAACAACAAAAAGCTAAAATGACAAAAACTAAAATGTTGGATTCGCGCGTACTTATACTCAGCCTTTTATCGGAGTATAATTTTAACGAACTTTTCATTTCACAATGATGGAAATCATATAATAAGTATTTAATTCTATTTTCTTCTTTAATAATAAATTTAAGTAAATAAAGTTGAGGTTGTTGACGAAAAATAAAATTTATTGAAACATTAATCGCAGACATAGTGAAACAAATCCTAGTCTTCCAAGGAAACTAAACAAACAATCAATTGTAAGCTGCAGTCACAGTTCCCACTATAGTCACTTAAGACCAAAGTTGGTCATTATTTTTTCACTTGGTTGCATTGTCATTTTTTATTCCATTTCTTCATTTTTTTACGAAATGAAAAAAGAGACTCGAGTTTAATTTGTATATGCAACCTAAAGCGCTTTTCTTATCGTCTGATGTAAACGTTTAATTGAACGCAATGATAACTTATATTTATTTATCTTAATCTAATTTAATTAAATTTCTTAGTTTAGTTACCTTGTGAATTTGTCTGTACCTGTTTTTTTATTGTTTTTGTTTATTACTAACAATTAAAAATAATGTTTCATCTGTGTAATATGAAGAATATGTTGCAATAAATGTGATGTATTCACTGTTCTGTGTTTACAAATATTTCGGACTTATAGCCTTTTCACACCAAGCCCAAAACGCGGTTTTCGGAAAATTATCGGTTTTGGCGGAAAACCTAATCGAAAACTCAAGTTTTACCATACATTTTTGATAAACCACAAGTTTTCGTAAACCACAAGTTTTATATAAAACCTCTCGAAAACTAGTTGAAATTCAAAGTTGAACTAAACAAACAAACGTTTTGAAACATCCAGCCCTCAATAAAATGTAAAAAAAAACTGCTGACAAAGGAAATTGTGAGTGTGTTATGTAAATGAGATGTGTTGTTATTGTTTTTTTTTTTGCAGGAGATGAGTTGGTGTTTGCGAAATGTCAAACGAAAATTTTTAAATGTTCAGTGTGAACGCTTTTCGAGTTTTTGAAAACTTTTTGCCGAAAACCCGGTTTTGGGTTTGGTGTGAAAAGCCTATTAAATTATTTTGGTAATTTTTAGCTACAGTCATTTTTATTTTCAATTTTGGGCACAAATTTTATTTTCAAGTGGCAACTGTGGCTGCAGTGCATTTGGTGTTCTTATATTATGTGGAACAGTAACTAATATATATATATGTACAAAATTGTCAAACAGCAAACAGGCAAGACTAAGTTGTTATTCGGATATATCCAACGTTTTTTATTTGATGGAAACAGAAAATTATATTTAATGATTTTGCTTTTCGACCTCTTTTCCTCTCTTATATGATATAAGTTTTAATTTATCTATTGAAAAATTATGATTAAAAATAAATTTGTCTGAACTGCATTGAGTCCTGCCAGCAGGACGTGAGAATGACCAAACAAAATACTGACAACGCCTGGGAAAGTTTCAGATTACACTTTCATTAATATATATACGTACTCCAGTCGTAGTGTTGTATATCAACTTGTCACTCAAAGTGTCTCCTACAAGATACATCATACTTGACTTCAATGTGGTCATTCAATAAGGAATCTCCCTTTTTTAATAATAAGAAAGACAGACGAAATAAAAAAAATGAAAAATTCTTTAAGATAATGCACATATAGTTATTAAAGAAAAAGGGTTTTTAGTGAATTCCTAGCCAGCTGTTAAAATAATAAACGACATTTAATACTTGAAGGCTGATGATACTAATAAAAATAAGCTCAAGAGAGTGACCAGCTAGTGATCCTTTTTTTGATGTGTTTTCTCAAGAAATTTTTAATTTTCACATTTATTTGTGACTTGTGAATAAATATTTTGGAAAAAAAAAGAATTGCCACGAGCTGAATTGAATGTGACAACAGTTGCAGTTGCCTGTAATTACAAACCAGGAACTAAAAAAAATATACGGTGGTTCTTTGGGGGGTGTTAAATTACAACATTTTACAAAGTAAATAAAATATTAGGATTAAAGAGGTTCTGTTCTAAATTCCATTCGGTATATGTTAAATATTTGTGGTCAAATTGGTGGAAATTAAGAGAGGATAAAGATTGTTTTCTGGAATTAACCGAAGTTTATAACGAAATTAGCTAGTCGTTCTTTTCTTATTGTAAAAGAGACACTGCACAGTTCTAAAATTCAAGAAAGTATTATTGCAAAATTTTAAATAGATAATACAAATTTAAAATTCGAATGTGATTGGTATTTGTTTTTATAAGTTGTAAGATTGTATATAGTCGGCAGTAGTTTTATAAAGGTGCATCAGATCTTGCGTCAGATATGGTAGTTCTGATTTTTTGCTGAGTTGTTTATGGTATTGGCCTAGTGAATAGGTATGGCAAATTTTTGGACCTCGAGCGACAAACTTAATTCAGTTATTGACGATTTAAATGCCAAGGGACTAGTTTTCGACAGTTAGTTTTTTCTATGATTTCAAGATAACTACAGTTTCTTAAATTTGAGCCCAAAACCTATCGGATCTGATGCAACTATGCAAGGTCTCTCTCCTCACTGGACTAAGTAGTAGATTAGGTGAGATTGAAAATCTGAAGAAAAAAACTAACACATACAATAGTAGTAAAACTAAGAACGAAAATATAAGTTAAATTATTTATACCTATGTTATATGTATCCATATTTAAAATATAAAGGATTACTTCTTCAATTCAGATTGATTTAAGGCTAAACTTTAAAAAAAAATAATGTGAAATAATTGAAAATAATTAACTAGGTATGCTTTATTATACTATTATTATACTAATGTTCTGCAGCTTAAGGGCTTATGTTCTACTTTTTCTTCAACTTAAACTGTCATGTCATAAGCTCTTGTGTTAAACTTAAATATTTAAGTTTCATTTCAGCAAATGCGCCTTAATTCTGTCACAATTGAAAACTAATGTGAAATTATCATCTTGCTAAAAAAAATAAAACACTAAAATTTTGTCGGTTGTTTAGTTATAGTTTGGTGAGATAGCGTGTGGGTATATATGTATATTGTTAAGAATGGCAAGAGTTTTAAAATTTAAACACAGGACATACTTAGAGCATATATTATATATGGAGTGCTTGTTCCTATACCTATAATGCATTGTAGTGCCTGAAGCCGTGATAGGGGGCGCTATTATCACTTTCAGTGAATACTTAAAGTTCAAGTGTCAGTCATTATTTCCTTATATTTTCTCTTGTAATTTTATTTGTTTTTAAAAACATTTGTGACGAAAGTTATTACATATTGATAAATGATCGTCTATAAAAAAACTTCTAAGTGTTTACTGAAAGTGTCTTAAGCGCCCTCTATAAAAGCTTCAATTTGGAATGAATACGAGCACTCCATGTAATATACATATATATAATGTATACATTAGTCGTGTTTTTTTGGGAAAGCTATTCACAGTACAGTAGGATTTTACACAAGTTACAAATACAACATCCACAGTAAAAGAAGAAGTAGAATCCTACTGCTGCATGTTAAATATACTGATGGCTGAAAGTTTCGTTGTCGTTCCTAATGTTTTGCGTTGATTTTGGGACGAGAGCCTTTAAACTTTAAAGTCAAAATACGAGGAAATATTTACTTCTCGGAAAGATAAACCATCCATCTGTCGGATTCACCAAAATATTGGCTATCTCTTTTGACTTATGCAGATTCGTAAAGTTCCTTATTATTGCTATAAGTATTTTTTTGATAGTGTACAATAATGTTCCAATTTGTATTTTAAGAATATTATAATTATGGTGCTTTCAGAAGAGAATTTGAAAATTTACATATATTTCTAACTAATAATAATAATAATAATTAATGCCCCCATCTCCTATCCCTATGGTAGGAGGTCTTTGCAACGCAAAGAAAAAAAAATTCTAAATGTGGGGGTGGAAAACCCCTAAACTGAAAACCCAGTCTGGTAGCACAATTTGACAGACCATCTCATTTTTCCAATAAAACAGTTTTTATAAACCGCCATTTCCATAAAAAAAATAAATTATACACTTGCATAGTCAATTTTTTTTTATAATTTAAACAACAACCATGAAATAATAATTTACTATATATCATATGCACATTGCGCACAATGAAGGCCCCGGGCGCCATTTTACCGACCAAGTTGGAACTAATTGTACATTTTATACAATTAATAGTATAAATAATAAGTGTGAACATCAATACAAAAATAAAAATTAATATACCTATGTATGCGGCTATAAAATATGAATTCAAAATAGATTTTAACGGCCTTTAGTCCTACAAAAATTTGGCATTTCATCCCGGCGATCTCACTTGGACTCATCAGTTGACTAGTGAGGGTCTTTGTCAATACGCAATTTGTTGTTAAGTTCAGTTCATCATACATAGATGTCGTGACGAATATCTAGAGTGAACTATATCCAACAAGACTAGAATTCCTAATCATTAAATTGAAAGTTTTTGTCTTTGCTTTTCGCCATTTTGTTATAGGCCGTTAAAAGCTATTATATGAATAAATAATTCAACAAGTCCAAATAAAATAGTGCTAAGTCATCTACTTGGCTGATATGTATGTCAGTAGTATAAAAAAACCTATACCTACTTATATAAAATATTAACACAAAATAGCATTGATAGCACTTCGTTATCATTCATCGGATTTGTTAAATGTATAAATATTCTGTAAATTAAAAAGACATTTGATGAATATGTTTATTCAAAAAAGCTAGAACTATATATAAAAATAATAAGGTTGTTTTAAAGCAATTGGGGTTATATAGTTACTTAAGCTATAGTATAGGTATTATGTACATTAGAAATAAAACACATTTCCATGTGTTTAATTTAATTTTTTTTCGAGGGATTAAGATCTATACATTGAGGTGGAGTACAATAGCATTTTAAAAGGTCCTTTATAAAACTCCTTACCTTTTTCAGGTCCAATTGCGCATTCCCTATATATAGATACAAATATACTTGCATCATATAGATACCTTTATATATGTACATATATGCCAAACGTTCTCGTTGCCGAATACAATGTTATATTGCCGATGATATTGTGAATAAATTCCATTCAGTTTGTAAGAAGCGAAGCCTTACAAATTCAACTTATTGATTTTGGAAGCCTTTACAACGTCCCATAGTCGCCCATAAACTATATATATATATATTATAAGGCGAGTATGGTTAAAAAAAAAATTGCTTGGTAGTATTTATGGCTATAAGAATAAAGAAAAAAACGTTATAATTAAAATGTACCCTGGTATATGTAGATACGACGGGTCTTTGAAAAAAAAATAAAATAAAATAAAATAAAACCAAAATAAAAAAGTCGGAGGGTGTTAAATGGCGAAAAAATTAAAATTGTTGTAACAACGAGAACGAACGGACGAAAGGCTACTGGAACTATATAGAAAGATGAAAGACCTGTTTTGTAGATTCGATGGAAATGGGATTAAGATGTTCAACACACAATTCGCAGTTGTACATATATTGTACCTCGTATATACCTTTTGTAAGAGCTACCTATAATAAGGTTAACATGACAACGAGGACATGAATGTTTGTTTAATTTGTGACGTTCGCCTTTAAAATTGATAACATTATCATAGAACCCATATAGGTACAGTAGCGTATGTATACATCTTCATTACTATAACCAAAATCCGGGGATGATCCATATCGCCACTCGCAAGGCTTAAGTATATATGGTGGGTGATTTTATTCGTAACTACCCACAATGTTTGCAAAAGTTATTAGTAGCCATGATTTGAGATAGATACATCTAGATTCAAATTTAAAGATATGAGTAAATATTAACATTAAGGGTGTAAAACACATTTTATTTAAGATTTTCAATTTTAAATTTCAAACTCACCGCGAGAAAATTTATTTGATTAAATGAACCGTATATTTTAACGCACCTGTATTTGTTTTTTGTAGCAGCAAGTCGCTCTTGTTTTTGCAACCTGATGTACCTATTTGGCGAAGCATTACTTTTATTTTCTACTTATAATGTATTCGTTTTCAAATCTGGTTATGATAAGAAGGTATAGATATAGGTAGTAGGTAAAATTGTCTATTTTTACTTAGGTATATACAAAATAAAATTGACAGAGTAGTTATTCACCCTCAAAATTCAATAGCAACAATAGCCCAACCACGTGTAGAAAAATTGGAACCTTAATGAACCCTCAACCATATTTTTCATTTATATATTTCAGATACAGAAACTTTTTGACCTTTGGTGACTTACAAAATTATAAATTATTTTTTCCAACTTTTAAGTAGATACAGTCCGTACCAATTGGATAGCCTCACACATAGTTTATTTTACAATTAACTATTTTTATTACTTCTTTGAGGTCTTATTAGAAAATTTGTATTGAGTAGTAAGGTAGAACATGGTTACTAGTGTTAAGAGAAGTTTTGACTAATTTCTAAAAGCTAAAGCAATTTTCTCAACTAGTTTCGTTAACAGTCACAAAAATCTGTATTATTTGCTGTAACATTAGAATAGCCTCAAAGTATTTATTTAGTAGAAATAAAAACCAATTGATTAATTTTTTTAAAGAAAATAATTTTTATTTATTTTCTGTGGTTAACACAATATTTTAGAACTTTTTACAGCCCTCCTTGTTTTGAATTACCTCAAGAAAGCGATAGTTTAAGGAATCATACAAAATCAATGTTCGATTTCTTAAACAATTGCAAACGATTCCTTAAAAATCTGACGAAATGTTGGCCCTTGCCACTTTAATAGCTTCAATGAACTTTACTTTTCTTGTGTACATCCTTCCATTTCCATAAACCATGCGTGTTTGAAAACTCCACACATTTTTAATGACAGTAGGGTGGTAAGGATAATTGCTGTTTATTTTAAGTTTGCAACATTTTAATAAAAAGCTGTGTGAATCGGCTCATTGTCTTGCTGCCAAAAGAATCGGCAGCAGTCTTAAAATACACTGAAAGTGAAGCAAGACTGTTTCCAATAAGGTATTATAATATTTGGATATCATTTTACAGTCTACAAAACCTAAATCAACAGTGCCATAATATGGTACTGCATCCCCATACCATAAATCATCCCTCACGGCTATGATAGCGATCAAACAATTTTCTTTTCTTAAATCATGGAAGTAGTTTTTATATCCATCCGGTCAGTTTAAGTTGGACTCTCTTCAACTAAAAAGATCATTTTTTTCCAATTGTTTGAATGGTTGCTGCCTTAAGCATTTCATGGCATTCGGCATCATGCTAAATTAAGCTGGTATAGTTTAGTCGCATTGTTAAACAGAGGTTTTTTCATCAGCATTAAGTGCTTTAGGTGTCCGGCATTTCTGATAACCTGATTTAAGGTCATTGGGATTACTTCTAACCCAGCTCCGGCCTCCGTGTCTTGATGTTCTCAGAGAGTGGTTGCATTTGGAGGCTTATCATATTATTTTCGTCATTGATAGATACGATAGAATTGAAAAAGTTCGTTCTTTGTAGTTTTTTGCATTCATTAGCGGATTTTTTAAGAAATTGCATACCAATTTGAGACTTTGATTAATTTTCGGCCTCGGTTTTGGCAATCTCTGCAAAAGTTAATGAGTCTTTTCTGCCCATTTAAACTTTCAAATTGAAGAAATCACAAAACACAACTGTTTTATCACTTCTTGATAACTTTTCGAGACCTACGCTGCCAAATTATAGCTTACAATGTGGAATAAAATCAATTGAGGCTATTCAAATGTTACAAACAAAATTAGCGTTTTAATGACTGCAAACAAACAAGCACAGAAAATTTAGTTAACTTTAAGAAATTTGTTAAAAAATTGTCTTAATCTCAGAGACCGTTCTCTTACCTAGTATTTAAATATAAATTTTCTTATGTAACGGGTGATTTTTTAGCTGGTTTGGTTTTGGCAACACTGGTTTTGACAGCTGACGTGTGTTTAGTACCTTGTGTCACTGTCAAACAGCTTCAGTTTGGTTTACAATTTAACCATGGATCGTCTTACAAATGAACAACGCTTGCAAATTATTGAATTTTACTATCAAAATTCGTGCTCGGTTCGAAATGTTCATCGCGCGCTGCTTCAATTTTATGGTCGGCATTCTCGACCTTCTGAGCAGTCTATTCGGAAGATTGTGACCAAATTTCGCACCAAATTTACTTTGTTGGAAATTAAACCACCAACACGTTTACGTACTGTGCGTAGTGAAGAAAATATTGCGGCCGTATCAGCTAGTGTGACAGAAGACCGCGAAATGTCGATTCGGCGCCGTTCCCAGCAGTTAGGCCTTTGTTACAGCACTACGTGGAAAATTTTGCGGAAGGATTTGGGCGTAAAGCCTTTTAAGATACAGCTGGTGCAAGAACTAAAGCCAGCCGACCTACCACAACGCCGAATTTTTGGTGAATGGGCTCTTGGAAAGCTGGCCGAGGATCCGCTTTTTTATCGAAAAATTGTGTTCAGCGATGAGGCTCATTTTTGGTTGAATGGGTACGTAAATAAGCACAATTGCCGCATTTGGAGTGAAGATCAGCCAGAAGCATTGCAACAGCTACCAATGCATCCCGAAAAAGCCACTGTTTGGGGCGGTTTATGGGCCGGCGGCATTATTGGGCCATATTTCTTCAAAGATGATGCGAATCGCAGCGTTACTGTCAATGGTGAACGCTACCGAGCGATGATAACAAACTTTTTTTTGCCCGAAATGGAAGTTCTTGACTTGCATGATATGTGGTTTCAACAAGACGGTGCCACATGCCACACAGCACGCGAAACAATGGCGCAATTGCGAGGCGAGTTTGGTGAACAGTTAATTTCACGTTTCGGGCCGGTCAATTGGCCGCCTAGATCGTGCGATTTGACACCATTAGACTATTTTTTGTGGGGGTATGTCAAGGCTAATGTCTATAGGGACAAGCCCGCTTCGATTGACGCACTGGAAGCCAACATCCATGCATTCATTCGTGAGATACCGGCCGATATGTGTGAAAGAGTATGCCAAAATTGGACTCAGCGGATGGGCTACCTGAGACGCAGCCGCGGTCAACATTTGCATGAAATTATCTTTAAACATTAAATTGCATTCAAACTATCGATTCAAATAAATATTTCATTCATTTTTTCGAATTTTTTGTGTTTTTTTTTTTAAAAAAGTTCTAAACCTCTTAAAAAATCACCCGTTATAAATCAAAGAAGTATCAAAAACAGTTGAATGTAAGAAATTTAATGTTTGAGGCTATTCAAATGTTACGGACTGTATGTACTTTAAAATCCACATATAACTGAGTTAAAATTACATATTTTGTTCGTATAGAATCAATATTTCATCATTTTGAAATAGTTTTTTCTTTGTAAATTCCATTCTTTATTCGTCGCTACCATGCAGAACTAGTCTAAATAACATTTACAAAATTTTTCAAGAAGAACCTTAGTTCGTTAATTGCTGACTTTCGACATAAGGCCCAGGGACATAAAGCCAAAATTTTATTTTTGGGGCTTATGTCTCACTTGAGTGGGACATAAAGCCCAAATTTAATTTGGGCCTTAAGTCCCACTCAAGGGGGACTCAATAAAAATGTTGGGGGTTATGTCCTAGTAAATAAAAACTATACCAAATGATAAAAATAAACTTTGCATACACCCAACCTCGCACCACCTACCCCAAATCCTATAGTCCAAGCAGGGGGGTTGCAGGGGGGCATGCCTCCCACACATACCTCACTATTTACATACCTGCCGTAATTCTGGGTGCTAGCACTGACTGATTTTCTTTCAAATAAAACATCAACAAATTATTATTATCTTCTATGCCTCTAAAAAAATTGGAACTTATGTCCCATTGTTAACAAAAAATATTTGGGGCTTGGGTCCCACTTGGATGGGACATTGATGTCCCACTCAAGTGGGACATAAACAACTCTGAATCCAGAATCTGGATTCTTTAGTTTAAATGCAAAAGAAACTTTGAATACACCCAACCTCGACTGATAATAAAAAAAAGTAGTAAAAAGAAAGATAGTCCTCTCTTTCGTAAATTCACATAATATCCCAATAACGTAAAAACTTAAATAAAAGGTTTTTCTTAGAAAAAACTAGTTTTCTGTTATTTTTGATTTTCTCAAAAACTACAAAACATTTCGACATCCGGTTTTTCGTGTTTAATACTAAATTAAAAAGAGCATTGAATAATAAAAAAAAAACAATACTTAATTACATACAATTTTGAAAAATAAAATAGTTAAAAAAAAAAAAAAAATTCAAAATTTTGACTTTGAAAATTAATCTTTCAAATACTTCACTCGAACAACTTGATTTAGAAATAAAATTAAAAAATGGATTTCTGGCTGCAACTGTAACGCTAAATGAATTGCTGTACTTTGCTTACAAAGATGAACCTATCCTCAAAATGAAATCACGGTAAATATCAAAAAAACAAAAATCTCATAAAAAAGTAGTTCTCAATTAATTATTTTCCACTTGTTGGTATTTATTTATTTATTTGTTTAACTTCACTTGTTCATTAAATTATTTATTTATTAACTCCTTTGTTAACTTATTTATTTTCTTATTTGTTAATTTATTTATTTATTTACATACTTGTTAATTTATTTATTTACTTGTTTATTTATTTATTTATTATAATTAATAAATGTATTTATTTAGTTATTAATTTATTTATTTTCTTGTTTCTTTTTTATTTATTTTGTTTGCGTTTCAATCGCTCCACTAAAACAGAAGTAGTTTTCTAAATTTCTTCACCTTCGTTATTATTCAATAACTAATATCTATCTAAAAGAAGTTTTAGAAATTTTCAATTTTCTCAAAAACTAGAAGACATAAAACTATTCGGTTTTTTGTGTCCGATTCAGAGTTAATATACGCATTGAACACAAAATTTGTATCAAAATTTTGAGTTTGCATGCGAATTTTTCAGAAACTATTGACATTAATAATTTAATTTAAATTTAGGATTAAGGATAGGTTTCTGACTTTCAAAACCAGTATAGTACTTCATTACTTATGTGTTACCGTTGTTTTTTAATAATTTTTTTTATTTTAAGTAATTTTTTTCCCGTAGAAAAAAATGCTTGTTTTTGAAACCTCTACAAAAAACCATTAACAATTTTTGGCGCTTCAGTTATCGTACTCTCCTCCTTGTCTTTAATTCTTAGCTATTTTAAAGCCTGGAATTATGCATTCATATGAATGTTGCCTAAGCCACACAAAGATCGTTGACTTTCAATGAATAGAAACTATTGTAACTCACATAAATTGAAATTTCTGGAGTCTCATGATATTACTTAAGATAGTAT
Source organism: Epistrophe grossulariae (assembly GCA_929447395.1). Taxonomy (NCBI): domain Eukaryota; kingdom Metazoa; phylum Arthropoda; class Insecta; order Diptera; family Syrphidae; genus Epistrophe; species Epistrophe grossulariae. Next base: position 85,289,821 of record OV839567.1, read on the forward strand.
GTGCGAAATATTTTTTTCAAAAACGGTTATTAATACTACCTCTGATAGAAAAATTTTTTTTTGTATTTTGACTTCTCGAAAACGAACGGTGTTTCGTTCCTAAGTTAACGGTAAATAAATCAAGTCAATAACACGCACTTTTATGGCAGTTCTTAAACTCACTCGATTTATCCTGATTAAAACTTAAATCCACATTACATAAATTCAATGGGCCGTTAAATGTAGGTTTAATTGAATTTTATGACATTTATTTTAAATGTTGTAAGTTTTGACATTCTAATATTTGAGGTTAAATAATTCAATAAATCTCTGTTTTGATAATTACACAATGAAATTTGATTAAAGAAAGAACCGTTATAAATTGATTCAATAGATCTTTATCTGCAGTTTAATAAAACATTATTTTGAATTCGCGCCAATACTATTAAGTTTTTGGTAGTTGCATTGCATAACTAATATACTAATATATTTCAAATTATAATACCACCAAATAATTTATTTCTTTTAAAATCAGATGAATAGAATAGATGAATTGAGGCTTTACAAAAATAGTATGAACGTTTTTACATTAATGCCACAGCTATTATCACTACTTCTCTTTGCTATGATGTCATTATTTTTCATACAGTGTTATACAAATATATAACAAATTTTTTTATCATATTCACAAACCAAAATAGACAAAAATATGTATGTAGCAAATACTTAAACCTTTGTATAAAAAAACCTTTATAAACAAAGATAACTGTTATATTTTAATGTGATACTGGCATCACTTATAGCATGGAATCAAACCGGAACCAAGTGTTAATAAACTATACGAAAACAAAGATATGTCAATTTATTACAGTTATAACAGTTTATCTATGAAGTGTTATGGCTATGAAGGGAGCTTGGTCTGGTTCGCCTCTCAGTCGTGGCAAAAGTTTTTCTAAATAAAAATTGAACAAATAGAGACCAAGCACTCAAAATGGAGTCTGATAATCGGCGTGGCAGTCGTGAAATAGCTATAACTCCAGCCTATGAAAACTTGGTGGTAGCCCACTCAAGTGTTGTTGTTCATTCAAACCTTTAATTTTAATATGATGGTGCGAAAGCTTGGCAGCCTCACTGCAATTGTGTTATCACACTAAAACCTCTTATACAACAGTTTATCGCCATTAAAAGTTTTAAATATTAAACGCGGCTTACTAAACAAACAATGTTTGTCCGAATTATGCCCATAAGTATAGAGTAAGACGCTCCTGACGCACGTCGCGGGACCGCATAAACATTACATAATTTGCTTCAACAACATAATCCTGTCGATTGATATGAAATAATAAAAAAAGTGTGTACAAAAATGAAGTTTGTATGAAAAATTAATTGGACTAATACAGATTTTATTTTTAAAACAATATAAACATAGGCTTATTTTATTTTCCCTTAAAGCATTTCACATCAGTTCCAACTTTAAACATTGGATTACAAAAAAAAAAAAAAAAACAAGACATATATTATGTATCCTATTAACTCTTAACAAACTACACGAAATCAGTCAATTTCCTTATATTTTAGGATCGTTAGCAGTGAGTTTTACAATTTTAGCTGATTCCTCCCAAACTTTGCTTGCTTTTTCCATATCCATAGCAGCTGCATTCAATTCGTATTCCTTACAATCCATAAAGTATTTTCCCGATACATTGGCAACTTCATCCGATGATGCAAGGTAAATTGTTGTCAAAGCACCCTGTTCGGGTGTCTTGAAGAATAATTTAGTTATACCCATCATTGGATAGTTCAATGGGAAAGGTACATTCCTCCATATACCCGAATCAATCATGCCAGGATGCAAGAAGTTAACAGTCACTCTGGTTCCTTCCAGACGTTTGGCCAATTCTCTGGCAAAGTATATATTTGCATATTTGGAAACATAGTATAAGTAAGCAGCTGGGAATGTTCCAATTGGATTCAATTTGTCCAAATTCACCGAAGCTAGTTTATACAATTCAGAAGCAACAATGACAATTCGACTAGGTGCACTTCTTTTTAAAAGGTCAATCAACAAATGTGTCAGAAGAAATGGTCCATAGTGGTTGGTGGCCATTGTCAGTTCTATGCCATCTTCACTTGTTGCACCTCGGAATGCAAGAGCCATACCGGCATTATGAATTAAAACATCGATTTTTTTCTCAGTCTTCAAAACATCTGCTGCAAAGTCACGAACTGATTTTTGAGATCCAAGATCGAGTTTCTTGAGAATCAGGTTTTTGTTTCCTGTTTCCTTTTCAATTTCCTCTGAAAAAAAAAAGATTTGAAAACAATGATTTCAAATATTTTGATAGTTCAAATCAAATTTATAAACATACCTTTAGCTGCTTTAGCAGTTTCCTGATTTCTGCATGCCATAATAATTCTTGCACCTTTTTTCGCCAATTCCCTTGCAGTCTCTTTGCCAATGCCACTGTTGGCTCCAGTGATAAGAACAGTTTTGCCTTGCATCTCCATTTTCTATGAACAAATAAGGAAAATAAAAAAATGCATTACATAAGCAGTAGGTATGAGGTTAACAATCAATCAATTACATTCTTTGTTAAAAAACAGTAGCAACCATATTTTATTATCAGAATTAAAAAAATCATGAAGAATAACAACCCGTTCACGATCCAAAAATAGTTTTTACTCTATGGGAAGATTGCCAATGTTTTAAGGTGGTGTAAAAAAAGAGACGAAAAAGAAAAAAATATACGAGGAAAAAACAAATGTGTATATATGACTATTGTCACTTTGATCAGTATTTATTTATTTTCATGAAATGATAAGCGGCAATAAAATCATTCCAAATATTTTTTAAAATGAATCACTGGTGTCTTATCTCCATTTGTATTAATTTTATAATAAAATTGCTGCCTCTAAATCTAGTGAGATTCTATACAAATTTGTGGAAATTAGTTTTATATTAAAGGACTTTCGACAATTCATGAAAACGAAAATTTAAAATAAATATATAGTCAATAAACTATAAAAATATTTAAAAAACAATTCCCAATTTTCCACTTGTTTTCTCTATTATTAATAATATCTAAATCTAAAGTTTACAACATTTTAATTGATACCTTATTAATCAATCCATTAGTTTTAACTGATCTATTGCGTTCGCAGAAAAGTGGTGCATTTACTTCATCAAAGTACCCTTAACCTAACAAAAATTGAGTGTAGCGAAGTTTTTTACCTATATGTTCTTAATAATATAATTACACTTAATGTTTATATATATAGTACTTTTTGACCGTCAATTTAATATTAAACTTTAGTTTCAATTTTAGTTTTGAAATATCACTTTGACTCACAGCTCACATCAATTAAAATAAAATGCACGACTGAGTCACACGTACTTATTCTTATGTATACGAAACGAACATAATATAACTGTGGCCTGATAGGAATTAAGCTTCTGATCTAATTTTAAAAGAAATAAACTTGTTATGGACTTTATGGGCCCCAATTACTGCAAAAAGTGGTCGAAAATTGGGCCTCTCGGGTGAAATTTATTCGAGCCAGCCGCGGCCACTTGCCCGAAATCATTTTTAAAACATAATGGCAAACCCTTATCTTTATAATAAAGCTGAATTCTTGGCCATAACATTAAATTATATGCGTTTTATTTCATCTTGAAAACCACACGTCTAAAAAAACAGCCTTTAGTTCTTAAACGGGAATGTATGGAATTCCGGTTCTTAAATTCCAGTTTGTCAATAATCCCGAAAAAAATTTTAATGTCGCCTACTAAAATATACTGTTTGTTTTAAATCCTGCTATTTGAAAATCCCGATGTATTAAAATCCCTCTTATTAAAACCCCGTCAAACCCGTTTTTTACAATACGTAGGTACTCACAAAATCTTAATAATATACAGGGTGTTCCGAAATCACCACCTCAGAAGAAAACCATGATTTTCTGAGGTCATTTCAAATCGTAATTTTCTCGTTTTCGTTTTCGATTTATAACAGTTTTTATGATTTTAATTCTTTTTTTCTTTGAGTTAAAAGTGATTAAATGAATGTCAGTCTTGTTGCGAAGTTTATAATCTTATTAACTTCCAACAAACGATACTAAAGTCTTTCGAATAAATCAAAAAAAAATTAAGCGCATGTAAATTGAAAGTGACGATGAACAAAAAAAAAATATGAGCTTATTATACGTAATAATGGTAAATGTTTGAAATCAATGAATAATTTATAAATATCCATTAACATTAAAAAACAAAAAAAAAAAAAAAAATGGATCGCAGTCCAGGTCAGTGGATTTTTGATTTGCATAAATAAACTATGATGATTGCAATAAAATAGTAGTAGTAATAATAAATAAAAAATAATTCAAGGACATTTAAAAATACAGAAAAACTGCAAAATGTTGGCACTTCGAAATACATAAAGTTCCCAAAATAAAAATGAAAATGAGATCTAAGTAATTAATTAAACCGGTTGCGATTTGTAAGTATGATAAAAACGGTAAAGGGCCAACACTGCGAGAAATAAAAATATTCTTTTTGGTTTTTTAACAAATTTTCTTTTGTATTTTCTTGCACAGTGCCTAAAAAAAACAGGCACTAACAATTGAAGTTGGTGAGCTTTATTTATATTGTTTTAGATAAGCTGAGGATTGACTTCTCAAAAGAGGATATAATTTCTTTGCTAAAAATTAGTTGATATTCTTATGCTCAAATTTGCCTTTTTAAATTAAGCCTTAAACCAAAATTGTTCTTCAAGAATAGGTTTTTGTACCTGAAATCAAATGGCAATTCACCATTTCGAATTTGTTCCTATTTTCGAATTTCTACATTCAAAAAAGCTTTAAATGGCCTTTAGTCCATAAAGATTGGTGTTTAGTCCCGGGATCTACACTTGGAAGTATTGCAGTTAACTAGTGAGAGCCTTGTTAAAACTTTTAGTTTTTTTTGCTAAGTCTTCTACTTGGCTGATTTATTTCAGTAGTATATAACTTTGTATTATACAAAAATAATATAACAATAATAAAAAAGTGTTTGTCTACCTTTAGCTCCTTTTGAAAAGTCACTCCTCATTGTATAATGCTATCATTTTGTAATCCTTTTTCTTTTCTATTCTTTTCTTTTCTTTTCTTTTCTTTTCTTTTCTTTTCTTTTCTTTTCTTTTCTTTTCTTTTCTTTTCTTTTCTTTTCTTTTCTTTTCTATTCCTGAATTAGGTTGGTATAAGTACCACAATGCAGTTAAAATAATTATTTGCTTACTTTACCAATTTGGTTACTTATAAAAGTTGTTAAATTAAAATTCTCATCATAACTTGTTTCTCTATATACTCTGTAGAAGACCAAAAATAATTTTATGACAGACAAATTTAATAGAACGAAGAAGTTTTAATTATATTCCAACAAATACAAATATATAATATTTTTTTTTTAGAATTTCAATTAAAAAGAAACAAAAACATTTTTTTTAACAATATTTTTTTGTTAAGAGACGCGCAATATCCAGACCGGTCTGAGAATGAGCAAACTTAAAAATTTAACATTTACATAACACTCAGTATAGGTTTGAAATCATTGATATTTCGCAGATATAACCACTGGTAACTGATTATGTGAAAATTTCCATAAATACCAAATTTAAATATAAAGATGTATGTATATCTTAAACATAAATTATATGAAATAAAATTTCAATGAACCCGACCAGAAAAATTTTTAGTTTATGTAAATTTATTTATAAAAGATCGTTCTCATTCAGCAATAGTCCCTTCTCCTAAATTGTGCTTAATATTTAAGAAGACTCATTGAGGGCTTACTACTTTGATGCATTTATATAAATACAGTTACAGCAAGAAGATGCACACTTTCACTATTTTAAAACAGGTACCTACTAGCAGAAATTTCTAAATTCTCGCGTTTTTCTTGATGAAATTACACGTCACTAAATTTATGTTGATATCACAATACCCCGCACTCAAACAAAAATTTTCATACTTTATAACAATATGAAAGAAAACACGAACAAACATTTAATGAGTTGAATAAATTGTTTAACTTGCAATTTAATAAGAAATTATGAGTGTAGGTAAGCTAAATTTTGTTGTTGTTGTTGATTTTGCTGGAAAAGTTGTTGTTCATTTCACTCACCTGTTTGTCGTCAGTATATGTAACTAAGTCTTCGTAGTAAAATTTTTGTTCAAAATTCTTTTTGGATAACCTTCGTCGCAAGAGTTTTGCTTGGAACTAAATAATGTATCTATAACCATCTTGTATTGAGTTGGATTCGCTCAGGGCTGTTGGGTTTCATCAAGAGTCAACAGGTAAACAGTGTTGATAACTTTGCTTCTTGCAAACAGGCTTGCCAGAGTCTTTAACCGCCACATGTCATCCAATTTTCGAATTTTATTTGGTGAATGATATTAATTTGGACTGATTTCATCCAAAAGCTGTTCTTTAACGCAATTTAAAATTTTGTACACCGTACTTTTTTCTTTTCTTTTCACTTTTGTATGTATGTTTTGTATAAGATTTGTCGTACCTGTAAAATAAAATTTAAGTATACTTTTACATTTTATAAGATAAAAATCAGTGAAGTAGGTACCAACCAAATGAGTCTGTTTCATTGACGAATATGAATAGAGACAAATTTCGTTGTGAAAAAAAAACTTCTCGCATTTCTTTTGAGTACACAATATTCATGTAGTAAAAAAGGGTGAATTTTTGTTTGATTGATATTTCATTTTAGAACCGGTTGTGTCTCGAATTTGTATCTATACTTTTTTAATCACTTTAAATTGAAATACATTTTTCAAACACTTACTTGGTTTATTTCAATTTTTCAATTTCACACTTCGTAATAAAAGTTGGCAACTCTAGTGTGCCAAACATGAATTGTGTATATGTAAAAAGTATATCTAAAAAGGGGGAACCGCTATATTGTTATGTCAAGAAAAATCACAGACAGTAGAAATATAAAGAAAGATTTTGAGTAAAACCAGGTATCCAACAAAAAATCTTATTACAAAATAATTGCTGTTATCATACAATGCTGCTGTTTGGGTGAATGTATATAAATGTAGAATCAAGTTCGCTGCTTAAGTCTTTTGTTTTGCTTATTCAGCAATGTCATTCAAAATAAATGTGTATGCTTGTATGCTTGTATGTATGTGTGTATCTGTATATAGCAAGTCACAAATTACTGTTTGTCGTTATAATAATTAGAGCTTAAATAATTTTATTTTTGTTTTGAACGAAGTGATGATACTAAACGACATTTTAAATATGCGCATTGAAGAAGTTATATCACAGGTGATGACAGTGACGTACACACATACAGGTTTTTTTTTGAGGAAGGTCTTAATTTAATTTTTAATGAACTGTTTTAGATTTACACTAATTTGAATAAAAACTTTGATTTTGTATTTTTATGTACATAATTGAATGTGTATCTTTCTACCCCATACTTATTTCGCGAACTGTTCGACTGATTTTGATCAAAATGAATGTAGTAGTTAATTTTTGGTGCTAGATAATTTTAAGTCAGTCTTATGTCAGATAAAAACCATTTATAACGACAAGAAGTCTTATAGACTTATATATAGATTTTTTGTTAAAATTAATAGCTCAGGAAAAATAGACTTTTAACACAAAAAATTTACCGAAAATCTAATTTTGGTAATAGATCTTTAATTTTATGTCATTTTTGAAAAAAGGATGGGTGGGAGAGGGGCAATGGGTTGGAGAAATTAGTTTTCAATTTTCTTGTAAATTATCAGTCTTTTTTGGAAAAATATGAAGTTAAAAGTTTAGACTATCCAATTCTAGAAAAAAAAAAATAAAACTAATTATTCTTTTAGGGATTTACTTATAATATAAATATATTTTCTTTTTCTAAATATAAAAATTTTCCTACGCCATGTCAAATCACGCTGACGGCTTATAGTTGGACACGCACGTATTCATTTATAAACAAATTGTCATACTTATCATAAAATAAAGAGATTTTATCTATCTATGTAAAATTTTTTTTAGAATAAGCAATCCAAATTTTGAGAAATAAGTGTAGAAAACAATATAGAAAAATAAATAAAAATACCCTGAGGAAGCTGGAAAAGCCGGCGAACCGTAGGGTAAACCAAAGATGAATTAGGGCTTTATTAATTGCATCCATTGAAACTGATCATTCAAGTCCAATATTAAAATTATTGAAAAGTTATGATTAAATAATCAACAAAATTTAATGAAACTGCATGTTTACAACTTGGAAATTAATGAAGATTACTTTGAAAGTTTGTTTCGGGTTTCAAAAAAAGTGCAGCGGCTTTCTGATTAATTTTAGGGGACACAACAGATCGTAGAGGAGGTACACTGACGGTACCTCTGATCAAAGGAAGAAGATATTATTGTGAGATATATCTGAGTGAAGATGGATTGCGGTACTGTGTATAGCAGAAAATTTAAAAATACTAAAACGGTTGTACAGACGTGAAGATCAACGGGCGGGCTATATGATAAACCACAGTTTTTGAAAATCCCAGTGATGCCAGACTTTTCCAATTGATTTACCCACGACTTTGACCGAAAATGCCCTTTTTCCCACGATATTGTCGACAAATGCCCACGATGTTGCCCACAAAAAAAAAATAGAAGAAAAAATACAAAATATAACAAAAATAAAAATCACAGCTTTTATTATAACGCTGTTAATCATTTCTTTGCCCAATTGATTTCGCTTCTTACATTTTACATCTGCTATTATCGAAAAAATTCGTTCTGCTTCAGCATTAGAGTGAGGTAGAGTCAATGCTATTTCAACAAGTTTTATTAAATTAGGAAACAAAATCATTGAAATTTAGAAGATGGCAAATTTCATGCCACATCTTGTCAATAGGAAGTTTTTTGAGTGAACATTTTTGATCATCGCTCAAAAGTATAGAAATATTTTGGTACTCTTTTCATTCAATGAACAGAAATACAAATGGATTGCTTTAATGTATGAACTTTAATGGCTGCATTCAAATATAAAACTAATATCAGTTTGAAAAATTAAAATGACCTTTTTTTCAACTGAGAGGCAAGAAAACGCCCTTTCGCCCTTTTAGCTTATTTTTTTTTATCGAATGCCCACAAAAAGGGCATTCGCCCACGATCTGGCATCACCGAATCTATATCCATCATAGTAGTGTAAAATTTGATTAACGCGACGTCTCGACATTTTTGTACATGAAATCAATAGGTATACCTACTTTTCCCACAGAGTAACTAAAAAGTTTTGTAAATCCTTCTTTTTTGGACTTCCGGTCTATAACATAACAGTTTAAACTATTTAGTAAGATTGCTAGAAACATGTGAATAAACTAACGAAAGCTTAAAACATGAAGCTTTAGTTATAATTTTCTAGAAAAAGCTAGAAATTCCTAGCTTTAACTACTATTTCAAAAACAGAAACATCATTTTTAAAAAAACAGTGTTAAAGCGTTTATGTCACTGCGATAAAATTTAAAGAGAGTGAGACTGAGAGTTTGCAGTCTGACAATTCGTTTCACAGATACAACTGTATGAAGTTAGTACATAGGAAACTCCTCTTAATTGAAACGGCAAAATGTAACAGTCTTTCTTTCACTTAATCGGGTTTTTCACTTAAACGAACCCCGCTTAAGTGAACAAAAATTTCACTTGAGCGGAATTAATCAGTTTGTCTTTTACAGTACAAAAACAATTTCTTGGGTTACGTGGCTGAAATAGGAAAATAAATTATGAAAATGTCTTTTTAATACATGTTAAAATACGCACCTCTCGAGTTATTGGAAATGTTGTTTTGGATTTTTGAGAGCAAAACCAAAATGCGTTTTGTTTACAAAACTAAAATAAACGGTTGTGACATATCAGAAATTCAAATGTCATTTTCGTGGTGAAAATTTGGTGGAGGTGAAAAATAAAAAAAGAAGTGGGTAAAAGTGTTCAGCAAATTTTTGTTCTGTTTCTATTCTCTATTAATTTTTTGTTCACTTAAGGGAGTTTTTTTCAATGAAAAATATAAAATTTAACTGAAAATATGTTTCAGGTATCCGGTTTTTTCACTTGCAAGGTCGACAAATACTTGGGTAGATATGAAAAAAAAATCAGATAATCAGGTTTTTCTATTAAGCGGGTTCTTTTTTAGCGGGTTTTACTGTGTTAAACCACAACGATTAGTTTGACTTAAAGTCCAGTGGCGATTCCTGGTCTTTAGTTTTGGGTTGGCTACGAGTACCGTAAAAATTAAGAATAAATACACATTTGGTAATTTTGTTATCTATGCCATGGATTGTTAGTATTTATCATCATAACTATTATTTTCGTCATTTGTTGCATAGTAATTGTATTTCATAGAGTTTATTCCTATGAATTCTTGGTTTTGCGCCACATAACTAGCCAACTGAGATCAATCGCCCATATGTTAAAGTCCCCCATGGAACCAGTAAGTTAGTTATAATTTATTAGTGTGTTTTTTTTGTTTTTGAATTTTTGTGTAGCTTTAAATTACATAATTCAATAAGAAATAAAAGAATTGGTTTAATCAATATACATATGTACATTATGTTTATTTAATTAATCATTAAGCTTTTCAAGCAAAAGTCATGTCATATATCCTCAAATTAGACTAAAGTACTAAAATCCCTAAAATAATAAATCAAAAATTGTATGCCATTGTATATCAGAAAATATTCAGAAAATATAAAAACACCCTTTTTGTTATGAATATATATCCAATCTAACTATTTAATCAACTTCGTATAGGCAATTCCATCAGCCTTCAACTTGATAGAAATTCGGATGTCATTTATATAGTTCATTGCAAACCACTGCCGTATATATGATACCAAAAACATAATTCGTAAACCATCTTATTCCTAGACAATTTTTATTTTAAACAACACTCTTGCCATTGAAAATGTTTAAAAAAAAGTGCCTCGTTGGATAAATTTTAAAACTTGGAATTTCTCTTTTATTCAATGTGAATCTTCTTCCGCATTGATAGGGCAATGGGAACTCATGGTTCATATGCACACTAATTGTTGATTGTTGCATTTTTCAGATCATATATTAAGTGGTTGCAACTGGAGAACTTATCATTAGTTCTTTGGAGTTTGTTGCAAGTGCAATAACTCTTCTTTTAATTTATTTACATACATATATTTTATTATCAAAGTAAAATGAAAAGTCAGTTTGCTGTGGCAGTTTTTTGCCTTCTATCTTCAACGATAGTTTTAGCTGATATTTTAGTCAACGTTAATGTTAACAAACCTGTTCATGATGTTAGTGAACAATTTGTTAGTTTCTCCATCGCACCAGAATTGCTATATGGAACTTTGGATGGACCAAATAAGTTCGACTTAAATTAAATACTCATTCAGAGATGCAGAATATATAAGGAATTTTTTTTTTAACGTTTCTTCTAGAAAAACCTTAACAGACATGGCAGCTCTTCTAGGACCATCTTATGTCAAGCTCACTGGTGATTATTTCTTCCCAACTGACATTAAGAGCACTCTTAAGAACCCAACTCAAACTATCTGGAGTGGATTCAATAGATGGACTCGGTAAGCCTCTTTTCTCTGTCCAAGGCATTGATCTGTATAATAGCTTTACATTTTCAAAGGGCTATGAATTGGACAATGGTTATCCCAGTTCAGTATACTCCTCAGTCCTGGGATCCAATCGATGCATTGAGAGTTCTGAACATATCAAATATAATTGGAATTGATAACTGTGTATGGCAATTGGGTCTTGGTAAGTCAAAGAAAAAATTTAAGGAATTCTAAAAGCTTATATATTTCTTTTGTAGATTTTGGTGCTTCAAGAGCCTCTGACTATGTTGCTGATCTCCAAACTCTCGATACAATGGTTGACACATTCCGACCATATATTAAGGAATGGAAGGTGATTGGTGCGGATATTACAGCTGGAAGCAGTGCTGAGGAAACTAAACGTTACATCGATATGTCGAGTGATGTAAATGCAGCGTTTGGATGGAATCAGTAAGTTCTTGGAATGTTTATATCTAAACCTTTTCTTCATAACTTCTTTCTCAACTATAGACCAGCGGGATATCACGTTGAAGAAAATGTCAATGGATATATCTACGATAAGGATCTTTCGCTTAAAGCTATGATGGAGAAAAAAGTTCCAGTTTGGTTAAGTTTGCCTCCTAAAGGACCAATCAATCATCAAATCTCCAATGGATACACAAACATTGAAGTCTCCGAAGCGATTCGTTGGGCTCAAACTCTAGGCGATGCAGCAAGTTCTGGATTTTCTGCAGTTTTCAAGCCTTTGACGGAAGAAGATGTTAACGCACCAACTTATAGTTTCTTTGTCAGTGCTCTATTCAAAAAGATAATGGGTAATCGAGTATTTGCGGCGAAGCCTGTGAAGAGACACACATACTCGTCAAAAGTTTATTCTCATTGCGCTAATGGTATATCGGGAGGAATTGCTTTCATGGGTGTTAATACTGAAGACTATGTTGTCAAGATTTCTGCAAAACCTTCGGCTAAATTTACAGGTTCCGAAGTGTGGCAATTCGTATTGACTTTGAAGAAGGGAGTTATGTATTTGAACAACGACCTGTTGACACTTAATTCTACACTTGATCCTTTGGTTAGAATCAAGCACCCTAATAAGCCTCTTGCCATGAATATGCCACCAATGTCTGTTGGTTTCTGGGTACTTCCACTTGCCAACCATGAAGATTGCCAATTTACAGAGCTACTCACAAACCAAGATACCCAATGGGAGAATCGTCAAAGAAGACAAACTTCTTCAGATAGGCTTTTGAAGAAACTCATTCTGGAGACTTCCTTTACTGACCAAATGAAGAACCGTCGTCGTCGTCGGGATACTTCAAATAGCCTTAGAAAGGAATCAGCTTCGAGCAATGGAAATTTGGTCAAACGCAACAGAAGATTTATCTTGCAGGAGACTCCAGGAGCAACGCCTGCACCTGCAAAGGTAAGCCCACAAGTCACAGCACAAGAGAGAAATCTAAAGAAGCGAGAAAATGCCCAAAACTGGCTTAAATCACTTGTCCTGAACCCATTGCTGCAGCCTAATCCATTACTTCCCAAAGTAGATTGGGGTCTGAAACGTTCCCGACGTGCAGTTGATTTCTTAAGCACCATGTTCCCAAAAAATACTGGAAAGGTTTCCATGCGCCGCCAGTCTGCAACTACAAAACACCAACAACGAGATGAGTCTAGTATTTTCAAGACCACAGTAGCAGAGATGGCAATGCCCGAAGGTGATGTACACTTTGAGTATATAACTGATATGAATGGTGACGAAGTCAGTACAAAGGAAAGTCGGGAAGATATGGAAGTTGAAAGAGCAACCAGTCTATCTCATATGGAACTGCCATCGGAATTCTATGAAGCAATTGATCACAGAAAATACCAACCTAAGCCCTTCGAATATAAAGCCATTAGTAAGCCAGAAGTTTCTGATGTATCAGATATTGAGGGCCAAACCAAATACATCACTCGAAATCAGCTAGAAAACCAATCTTTTGAGCAAATACAGAACGAGAATACTAAAACTTACAACAAGGAAAAGCCCACAAATTCGAAGTTACCCTTCAAGTCTGAATTCCCTATGACACCATACCACCCAAATTCGCATAGCGATTCTTTTGAAAAGCCCATAAACTCGAAACTGCCCTTCAAGCCTGAATTCCCCATGACTCCATACCCAATTTCGCATAGTGATAACGTGCGAAAGTATTTCTATCAGCCAACTGAAAATGACGACCTAAAAGCTGTTTTGAGTAAAGCTAAATCTTCTTCTAATGATTGGGAACCTGCACAAAGAATAAAAAGGTCAATTGGTAATGGAAAATACATGTACAAGACATTGAAGGACAACTTAATCAACCAAGACGAACATCATGTTGAACCTTTGACTTACAATAATGAACACCAGGTAAGTGAGACAATTCGTGAAGATTCTATTCTGACATCTGACGGACGTGCAGCAGCTGAAAATGTCAAGGACAAAGTTTCTAGACTTTTTGGTGTCGTAAAAAATCATTTCAGTGATTTTTTCACTACATTAATTAACTAAAAGGACTGCGTAATGCATCATGAAGGCTGACCTAAAAATTGGACAAAAATATGAGAGAACGAAACTCATCACTTTTATTCATTCTAAGATTTATTTATTTGTTGTTCTGATTTTAAGGCAAAAATGTAAATAATAAAAATGAAAAATAAATTAAAATATTTTTTTTAATTAACAGTATATCAGGGTAATTGTAAACATGTGTGAGAAATGAGATACATTGGTTTGCACTATGGTTGAAAATTCTTTTATCAAATCAACTACAATTAAATGCAAAATAATGCATTGTGAATTTAGCCATGAATAAAATATTACTCAAATCGTGTAAGTTTCTGCGTTTTCTGCATCTTTTTATGGGAAAGTGCACCTTGTAAATTTAACAAGACACAATTGTTATAAAAAAAATTATGAAATCATTCAAATCATCTTTTTGTTTAAGGATTTACTGTTCAATTTTCGTTGGAATAGCAGGGCTGCGGCCGACTTAGTTTGTTATAATTTTTTAATAATTTCTCCAATGCATTCTTGGTTGGTCGATTATGCTGATTATGCGTGTTTGTACACGAAAGTGATTGAAAACTTCCATTTTTGACAAATTTTCTCTTAAAAAATATTTAATAAAAAACATTTATTTGAGATAATTAACACTGCTAAATTGTTGAAAAAAAAAACAATTTATTTTATTGTTTCATGGCTTTTGCTGAATTTTTTAGACATTATATTTATTTTTTGTTAGATAGTATTCTTTATGAATTCCGAAAAGATTGCATTCAATTGATTGTTGTAAAATGAATAAGAAAACAAATGATTACAATCTTTTTGATTCAAGTGAATGGTGATTGCATAATTTGATAAATTTTAGTTCGCAACTATGTCAAATCGCTCCTAAAAAATATTTTACTTTTCGATCTTATTCGAATGTTGGACGGCATGATACTACGACAAAAAAAATGAAACATTTACAAATGTCAGATCGTCATAATGCATATTGTGTTGCAAGTACTTGCTCGATCGATTGAGGTACTTTTAATCAATACATTTTTAGGTTACTGCTACCGTAAATGAAATTATGTGTTTCGACAAATCGATTGTAATATACTTTTCTTTAGAATCGAGCCATATTGGTACGGCATTGCGTTCTTTCCAAAACATCATATCGCACCCTTAGAATGAAAGTGACCTAACTCAAAATTTCTGTAACTTCTGATTTTTCAATAAACTGACCTTTAAAATAGAAATGAACTCCAAAACCTGATTGTAAAAAAGATGCCGAATTTTTGAGTTAGGTCACTTTCATTCTAAGGGTGCGATATACAATTGGTCTACAAAGTTAAGGGTCAACCACTAAGATTATTTAAGAACATTCATCTACAACATTTCATATTCATAAGATATAATTTATACCTTTAAAAAATGCAACTAAAGTGACACAACTGCAGCACTGTTTAGTATTCTGAATTTATATGCATGCCACTCATGGATATTTAAACAAGAGTGAATAAAAAAAGAGCGGGTATTATAATGCAGTGTTTCTCTTTTCTTTCCTTATTTATGAATTCGCTGGACCTCAGTAATATATGCAGACTCGCCTGTCAAGATAAAACAAATTCATAGCGTCCTAAAGCAAGAGTAACTATAATAATAACAACTTTTTATTTGCAAAACTTCATTTTATTAGCATAACAAACATAAAATATTTAAGGTACTTTCAAATAGTTTTTTTCTGTACTGATTATATATATATATATATTTTTTTTTATTTTAACAAGCATCAAATATATTTTTTGCTTATTTATTCTAATTGTGGCTTTTTTCATATTCACTGTGATAATTATGCATTCTACTATCGTTCCAGTTTTCCGTTGGCATAGAATCAATGCTCGCGGATGATCTCTTGGACTTAAGACCAGAACTACCACCTGAGTATGCATTTGAACTTGAACTCCTGGATGTTTTTGGATATTTAACTGTCTTAGTGTTTCCTGAACATTGCATGACAAATTTAAATTCATCGAGAAATACTCTTTTGAATGGCACCTATAATTTAAAAATGAGAAATTTACACTATTAATATAAAAAACAAAATTATCGAATTTTTAAAAAAATAAGTACTATACGCCAACTTTTGCACTCACAGCCTAATTTAAGACATGTTAATCATAATTATTAAATATACCTTATTATCTCGAGCTGTGAAATAAATACTCAAAATCCATTCGCAGACTCCTATAATACTTGCAAGGATACATCCAACAAACAAGACGAAAAATACACCTCCCAAATTTGGCATACCCAACTCATTAGCCTGGCTGTTACCATCTGTTTGCTAAAAAAAGTATAGGTATTGTTTAAACAAAAATGAAAACTCAAAATAAAATTTAAAGGGCAAAATATCTATTTGTACAAGGAAAATGGTGAACCGGTAACCCAAGCTGGGGAATGAATCAAATATACGGAATAAAATGGTGTGTTCTATACATATACATATTACAATATATTACTCGTATAAATGAAGTGAAGGCTAAAAATAGAGAATGTCGCAGAAAAGGTAATAAGAGGATATTGGCAGTACCTTTTGTTTAAAGCATTTTTCCTTATTATAAGAACCAATTCTAGAACAGCCCATAAATAAAAACGAAGAATAGACGAACAATATTAAACTATACAAACACCATCTTAAATGGATTAGTTAAAGTGGATATCCCTCTGTTCCTCTTGGAAAGGCTATAATGGTTAGAGTAGAAGCGTAGTCATGGCGAACAGAAATTTTCTGAAGAATTCTTAAGAATTGTCCGTCAGAAATTGTTGTCTACAGCGAATGCATTCGAATCCACATAAACAGAGTTAATTTATTATTGTTTGCCATAAGTTCTGACGAGCTTATGACCAAATTGATTTGAACGATGGATTCGAATGAACTCGCACATTCTTCAGACACACAAAACGCATGTACCTAGGTACATTGTACAGTTCTTCTTATGATAAGAACATAGAGAACAATACTGTTCATCAGAAAACACATCTACCGTAACGATAGCCTAACCTTGAGATGTTTTTGAGTCTTATTTTTCAACATTGGACAAATCTTACCGAACATGCTCCACCTCCACGTTTTTCCTTCCACCATTTTGTTTTCATCTTCGCAAGAATACCCTGCTCTTGTAATTCTAGGATAGCTTGGCTAAGGATATCTCTATATGGGCTATCTGCAAAAAATTGAATACACAATGTTAAATATACATATATTTAAATAAAATAAGAATTTCAAAAATGTACTTTTGCGCATAGCAATTCCGTAGCCTTTTTCATCCAGTAGAGATCCAACTTGACTAAGTGAACACTTTCGCTCAACCACGTATTCAATTGTAGTAGATTCCATAAAAAAAGCATAATTTTCATTCTCAACACGATCGACCCCTTCGTTATTAGTGGTAGTCATGTATTCTGGGTGGTCTTTCATGAATTCATAAATTTTTTGGTAAGTAGGATAGTTTGCTTCCTATTATAGTAAACGAGCAAAATTAATTTATTACTTTTTATTCAAAAGTAATTATGCTCTTTGATTGATCTTACTTGAAAAAAAGTAAAAGTGCTTCCACCATTTTTAGCACCATATTTGACATTTCCTTTTCCTGCTGCTAGATCTTCAGCATTTTCAATTGGGGTACTAACAGATTCGACTGTTAAAAAGGCAGCCAAATTAGCCGTATAAGATGATACTAGAATAATTGTGAAAAACCACCAAACTGATCCAACTATTCTTGTCGATAAACCTCTTTAAACAAGAAAATATTCAAATATTTAAAACATGGGAGCGTATCGGAATCCCGCTTTTTAAAATCCCGTTTTTCGAAAATCCCGAAAAAAAAGTTTTAAGATCCCGTCTACTAAAATACCGTTTTTTTAAAATCCCGTCTTCTAAAATCCCGCTTATTCATAATCCCAATGTATTAAAATCCCGCTTTTTATAATCCCGCCAAATCCCGCCAATCCCGTTTTTCGCAATTACTTTAGGTATTAAACTTGGTTAATTATGAACTCATTCCCATCATTTTAGGAACTAACTGCCAACTACCAAAATGATAAAACGAAATTTTGCATACACCCAACCTCTCACCTACCCTAAATCCTATAGTGTGCCCAAGCAGGGGGGTTGCAGGGGGGCAGCATGCCCCCCCATACATACCTCACTGTTTATTAAAATGAAATAAGTCCCAAATGAACTAACTCCCAAATTTATGATTTGAACTAAGTCCCAACGAAATTTTGGTGGGAGTTAAAACAAGTAGTTTTAATTGATAAAGCGGGATAATAAGAAACGGGATTATAAAAAACGGGATTATAAGAGACGGGATTATAGAAAGCGGGATCTTGAAAAAGCGGGATTTTAAAAAACAGGATTATAAAAAGCGGGATTTTAAAACCGGGATTTTAAAAAACGGGATTATAAAAAGCGGGATATCGAACCCAACCCTTAAAACATCGTCTTATATACAAAAAATTTAAGGAAAATTTACTTTGGAGCGATTTCCGATCCTTGTTGAAATAAGGCCCCAACCGTAAACCATAACGAATTGGCGAAGCTAAATTGATTATGTAGTACTGTTGGCTCTTCGATACAAGGATACGGATTATCCCATTCAGCTGCAGACAATCGTCCCAGGACAAAGAGGCTCACTGAAACGCCAAAATATGCCAATCCCAATAACAGCCATACCTCTCCCGAAAATGGTAACATAAATGAGAAAAGTTTGGGTGGCTCTGTGACAGGTTTTTTGTATAAAATTGCAATTCCTGGGGAGCAAGTTAATTAAAATCAATTCCATAGCTACTGGCTAATGTCTCATAAGCGTTTCCTACCTAGATTCATGAAAGGAATTGTAAAATCAACCCCACTCTCCCTATCTGAGGTCATCGTAAGATCAGTTATGCCAAGGTCAGCCCGCTAAAAAGAAGAATTCAATGTTAATATAAAAATGGCAACTATGAGAATTTGTGGTAGATATCTATTTGCAATTTAAAATATTTTATTTTAGTAACTTATTTAATAATTAGACCGAAAATATGATTTTCATTAAGTCATTATTGATCAAGAGTGACATTATTACCAACGTTATTTATGTACACAAAACTTGTTGCGTGTCATGAAACCATCATAAATATTGTGCAAATGTAAATGCTTTATGTTAAACCACGAACTGAGACAATTTCTAGAAATTACCGATAAATGTTATATGTTTTATCAATAACTGTATAGAATCTACCCCACACTTGAACGTCGTGAAATAAGGTCAAATTATTTTGAAAAATAAGACCAATAAGGACAACTTTCAGAATTTTTATTATTAACGCCATCGAAATTTTTCACTGGTCTATTTTCAGAACCATTCATCTCTCCGAGGTTCTATAGTGTATGTACATATTAATTAGTGCAGATGTAAATGAAATTAACTTACACCTTCTATAATTTCTAAAATCATTCCGTTCCATTTTCCTGTTACAGGATCAAGTGAACCATATTTATTGTCTTCTTGCAATATAAATTTATAGTTAAATCCGAGTTTATTTCCTAGTTCTGCTATAAGATCAATTCCAAATCCTTCAAATTGATCATTTCCTTCTAATTTGGCAGATGTTTCTTTGAGCATTCCATATGGATCAGTCTGCAGAAAGAAAATCAAAACTATAATATTATATGTACTTTCGGTGAATATATATACATGAAGGCCTGTTAATATTGGCACAGGGTTGTAAGTCAACAATTACTTTTATAATTCAAGAACACATACATTGTGAAACAGCCTCATATTATAGTGTTTTCATTTTACTAACCAATGCTGTGATGACAACAAAAGTTTTATTCACCAAAGAACGGTGATCAACTTCGAGGGCATGAGGAATTGGTTTGCGATTTATGGAAAATCCTTGAGATGTAGACCATGTACCAATTTTAGAAAGTCCCGAAGGAGTCAATTCGACAGTGTCAAGCTCAAAATTCGTTCGTAGGCCTTGATTGTCAAATTTCAATTCACCAGATATTCCTGAAATTGAAAGCTGAAAAAGAATTTGTTTAAATCTTTATAAGAAAGTATTGAATCATGTAAAGACATTATTCAGTTGAAAATTGTAAATTTGGATCGGAATAGTTGGAAAATCATGAAAAACCTAAATTGCATACTTTCAGGAAAAGTGAAATCAGACATGCTTTTTCTTAGATAATCCTGATAAATAAAAAAGTTATGGGTATGTTGTAAACGTATTAGATCTATCTGTTTAAAGTGATAAATGAGTTGGAACTCGTAAAAAAATACCAGCATATCAAGGTCGAATCAAGGTTTACTGCCAAAATTCATGGAAAATTAAAAAAAATAATAACTTTTGTTAGAAAAGTGTTAGAAACGGGAACTCTTCGGTTTATATTGTAAACACATTAGATCTATCTGCCTAAAATGACAAATGAGTTCAAGGTCGTTGTGAAAATTACATTTAACAATTTAAATAAAATCGTAATACATATACGTTAGAAAAATATTAGAAACGGAAAATTATTGGATTATATTGTAAATACATAAGGTCTATGTATTTAGATCATTGATGATATTGGACACTTTAAAAGAAGCGGTAGTGGGAAATTTCTTGGGCAAGAATAAATAAGAGGATTTTAACCCTAGATTCATAAACTATATTCATTGTTACATCGATCATAAACAGAAGTCTGTGAGAACCCTTACCTTCAAAGAATCTTATTTTTTATCTACAAATATTTTTGCAAAAAAAAAACACATATGTTACTTAAAGGAACATTTGTTTAAAATAATTAAAAGAAAAAATAATGAAATCAGTTTGACCATAGCTTTAGCTGTGTAAAGACGTCTAAGCTCCATCGTGTGTGTATTGATTACAATCATTCCCAAACGCGGTAGATCACCCAAACCCGAGGACAAACAATTGTCCTCGGATAAAAAACTCTGCTCCAATATGGAAAACTTAAATCGTAAAAAAGAAAGTAATAATTGGAAAAACTCTAATTATTGGAACCCCTTACAGTGTCAACCAGATAATGAAATTGATATCGATGAAATGGATGAGATTGTGTCGCCAAAAGTAAAAAAAGTGTATGTTCCTCCGATTAAACTGTTGAAAAAATCTGTAGAATTCGTGCATAGCTTAATGATATCACTTAAAATAACAGACTACTCAGTTAAAAAATTATCTATCGGAATAAAAATTGTTTGTGATACGCTTGATTCATATAACTCCGTTCTCCATAAACTTAATGATGAGAATTGTCAGTTTTTCTCACATGACCTTAAAAGCGAAAAAAATTTCAAAGTTGTCCTTTATGGCTTAGACAATATCGAAGTCATTCAACTCAAGTGCGAATTAATTAAACTCGGACTTAAATGCATCGAAATAAAAAAAATAATTAAGAAATACGAACAATACACGGACACCTTTTATTTAATTGCTTTGGAAAGTGGTTCAATCAAACTGAACGAATTGAAAAAAAACTTTAGTTCGATTCTGCATACCCAAGTTAATTGGAATATCCAAAGGAAATTAAAAGGTAAATTAACTCAGTGTCACAATTGTCAGATGTTCGGTCACGGTGAACGAAATTGTCACATTAAGACATACTGTGCTATCTGCGCTGGCCCTCATCAGACTAATGATTGCAACAACGATTCAACTCCAAAATGTGCCAATTGCAATGGTGACCATAGGGCCACCGATTTAACTTGTGTAAGCAGGACAAAATACTTACAAATCAAAGAGAGAACAACAGGCAGACAAAATTTTTCGCATCAAAAATTTACAACATCAGCTAAAGCTCCACATATCCCCGTTTCTCAAGAAACAGTTTCGTTTGGGTCAATGACCGACTTTCCATCGCTCCCACAGCGAAGACAAGCTACTTTGCATAGCAAACACAGTGCATATACACTTTCTAAGCCACCAACAAATAATGCATGGTCTCATAATTCACTCGCTGCAGCTGTACCTTCTACAATGCCTACAAAAAGCAACAACGTATGCAATGATTCACTCTTCTCTATTGAAGAACTCAATTCTCTCTGCATGGAGATGATAACAAACTTATCTAATTGTAAAACTAGAATAGATCAATTCAATGTCATCGCACATTTAGCCACTAAATTTTTGTATTCTAAAAATGATAAGTAACATGATTATAAATGATTATATAAATATTATTACATGGAATGCCAAAGGTATTCGCAGCAAATATTTGGAATTTATAGATTTTTTAAATAGAAAAACAGTTGATGTTGCATTAGTAACTGAAACTTGGCTTACATCTGAAATTAGACTGCCCTCTTCTGAATTTAACTGCTACCGCGTAGACAGAACAGATCAAAGAGGTGGTGGTGTTGCAATTCTAGTAAGAAAATCAATTCAACACTCGCTTTTACCTATTTTCCGCACGCAATGTGTGGAAAACATTGGAATACAAATTAAGTTAAGAAACCAAAAGAATATTAAGATATATTGCGTATATTTCCCCGGAGGGTCATCATCGGACTTAAAGAGAAAGCTACTCAAAAAGGATCTTTCAAATTTGTTTGCAATTAAAGAAGATTGCTTAATTGGTGGGGACTTTAATTGTCGACACAGAGATTGGGGATGCCAAAGGGCAAACGCGTGGGGTAACATTTTATCTAGCCTCTCCCTCACGTTTCCTGTCTCTATTATGTTTCCTTCTAGTCCTACGTACTTTCCAGCTGGTTCTCGTGGCTCCCCATCTGTTCTTGATCTGTTTGTTACTAATGTTTCAACGCTAATAACGCCCCCCCTATGTGTTAATGCACTCAGTTCTGATCACATTCCTGTTTACTGTCGTCTTCGTTGGTCAGGGATTGAAAAAGTGCAATATATACAAAACTTTAAAAGAGCAAACTGGTCATCCTTCCAGTATAAAATAAAAACAAAACTACAAAACTGTTCTCTAGATCAAGAAAGTATTTCCCGAACCTCTGATATTGATTTTATTGTTCAGAATTTCTCTGAAACCGTTTTAAGTTGTGCAGATGAAGTTGTACCAAAAATTAAAGTTAAAAATCATTTCAAAAAGCTTCCAGCGAATATTTTAGAGCTTATTAAAACAAGAAATACTCATAGACGTAACTGGCAGAGATATCATCAGCCTTTCTCCAAAATTATGGTTTCATACTTTAACAAACTTATATCTTCTAAAATTTCTAATCTAAGAAGTGATGATTGGAATGCAAAACTGAATTCTCTTGACACCAATAACAAACCTTTTTGGAACATTGTCAAGCTAACAAAAAACAGAGGGAAAAATATGCCCTTCTTAAAAACCCCTGTGAAAACTTTATATACTGACGAAGAAAAAGCTACAGAACTAAGTCATGTTTTCTTGAAAAATCACAGTGTTTCTCGAAATTTAGGTGAAAGCTCAACAAATACCCTAGTAAATGAAACTATGGAAGTTTTTAACACTTCGTTAATTACTACCCCTTTAAGTTCCCTAGTAAAAGATGAAGATATTAAACATATTGTTTCTACTCTAAAGGTCAGAAAAGTTGGCGGTCTAGATAGAGTTAGAAATATATACCTTAAAAAACTACCCATATTAGGTATTACTTATATAACCTTCATAATCAACACATGTCTCAGATTTCAATACTTTCCAAACTCTTGGAAAGAAGCTAAAATAATACCTATACTTAAAGCCGGTAAACCAAAAGAAAATCCTGAAAGCTACAGACCAATAAGTCTTTTGAGCAGTTTGAGTAAAATTCTAGAAAAAGTCTTGAAGGATAAAATAACTAAAATTGTCTCTGAAAAGAAAATTCTTCCCGATCAACAGTTTGGTTTTAGGCAATTCCACAATACATCTCATCAAGTTAAGAGAATTTGCAACTATGTGAAAAGTAATCGTTCGCAAAATATGTCAACTGGAATGCTAATATTAGACATTGAAAAAGCATTTGACTCTGTGTGGCATAATGGACTAATTTACAAATTATTACAGTTCAATTTCCCGTCTTACTTGTGCAAAATAGTCCAAAGTTTTCTGTCTGATAGACGTTTTAAAGTACACGTAAATTGTGGTGTTTCTAATTTGATATGTTTTGATTTCGGTGTCCCGCAAGGCTCTGTCCTTGGACCATTATTATATAACATTTATACGTCTGATTTCCCATATCTATCAGAATGTCAGTCAGCAATTTTTGCTGATGATACAGCAATCCTCTCTTCGCATAAGTTCAGTCTCAACATAGAGACGAATCTTAAAAATGCGATAAAAGTATTGGAAGCATATTATAATAGATGGAAGATAAAGCTAAACTTGGAAAAAATGCAAGCCATCTTTTTTTCTAGAAAAAGAAAAGCTTGCTATCTTCCAAGTAATCAGCTGCAAGTCAATGGAATAAACATAAATTGGGAAAAATCAGTTAGATACTTAGGTATACATCTAGACACGAAGCTTACATTCCTTGAGCACACTAGCAAAACTCTGAAAAAAATAAGTATTGCAATTAAAATGTTATATCCGTTCATTCATCGGAAATCGCAATTATCAAACGAGAACAAAATTATATTGCATAAAGTAATATTCCAATCAATACTCTTGTATGGCTGCCCTGTGTGGGGAAGTTGCGCAAAATGTCATTTAAAGAAACTGCAAACTTCGCAAAATAAGTTATTGAAAATGATGTTAAACCTTCCGTGGCATCACTCAACTCTTGACCTTCATGAAAAAGCGGGTGTTGAATTGATCTGTGATAGAATTGAAAAACTTACCAATCGGTTTGAAATAAGTTGTTCCTTTGCCGAGAATCACCTTATAAATGAGATCTTTTCTTAAAATTCAATTGTTGTAAAGTATTCACATATTATTCTTAATATTTATTGTTGATTTGTTTCACTATCTATAAATGTTTATTTACATTATTATTTAATTTTTTTGTTATTTGTTACATGTTATTTATTTATCTATTTGTTAATTCATATTTATTATCCTGTTCATTTATTTATTTATTTTTTTTTTTTTTTTTCGCCTGTAATTATTTATTTAATTACTTATTTACTTATTTATTTATTTATTTATTCATTTATTTATTTATTTATTTATTTATTTATTTATTTATTTATTTATTTATTATTTATTTATTTATTTATTTATTTATTTTCCTAATTATTTATTTAATTTAATATTTATTATTTAAATATATTTTATAAAATCGAAACATCTAGTCAATCGTTTGGTTCTTACTTCTTTAGATATTTATTTAAAAAAAAAGTATATTAATTATACTTACAAAATATTTAAAAAAATGTAAAACAATGTATGTTTTTTCCTTATTCCTTATTTAATTATTATAATTTTCTTTTTTTATTTATTTGAATTGGAGGTTTTTTTTTTCTCGTATTTTCCTTCAAATGTTTATTTCTATTAAAAATGTACCTACTTAATTAAAAATAAGATAATGTTTCAGTAGAAAGATAAAATATAGTATATCAAATCTCTGTATGTAAAATGTGCGGTGGCAAACCTTTTTTTTTTAAAAATTATAACGAAAAAAAAAAAAAAAAAAATAATGAAATTTTTTGACTCGGAGCAATCTTGACACCAATTCCAGCGATGCTCTCCGCACATGGGACGTTTACAGGAGTTGTAAAAAAGTCTGGTGTTACGCTTATATTTGAAATCACAGAAAACACCATTTTTTTTTCTGGGTTAATTTTCAGAGTTCACTGGAAACCGGGGTCTATGAGACCCATGTTTATGAATCCAGGGTTAAAGAAATTGTTTCAATTTATTGAGAAATTACCACAGAATGCGGGCGTTATCATGTCGTTAAAAATTAATTTCTTACATTCACACCTGGATTTATTTCCTGAGAACCTGGGAAGCGTATGTGATGAACATCCTGAACGTTTCCATAAAGACTTGAAAGCTTATGAAGAGAGATTACAAGGTTTTTTGGATGAAAATATGTAAGCCGATTACTTCTGGTCTGTATTAAGAGGAACTGACGCTAATCAGTATAAAAGAAGGAGTAATTTGTCTCATTTTTGATTTTTTTTATAAGTCACATATTATATAAAATTGTTGAAAATAAATATAGTAAATTAAAAAAAAACTTGACTTCCTATATTTTCCACTACAGTATCTAACTTAGGGTTCATTAATCCACATTAGTTTCAACAATGGGTAAAAAAAACCTTGTAAAGTAGTGTTATTATTAAAATCGAAAATTTTAAACTACATATTACCTTCCTTGGAACATTTTATAGGTACATATAATTAACAGGTGCTTGTGGCGAGCAGAATAATATTTTTTTACAGAGAAATTATTTTAAAAACCAAATCATGTAGGAACTTTCAGGTTTCAGCATAAATTCTTTAATAATGAAATTATTTATTAAAAATCTTACCGACTTCATGTAATTTATTAAAGTGAAGCCTTTGTCCCAGCTATTGTCGTCGTCGCAATTCAATTGAACAGGTTGAAAATTAACATACTTCATTGTTTCTGCTAACAATTGCACTCCATCATAAACCAATGCCATGTTCACACTCACTGGGCACGACACTATATGTAAATAATTTAAAAATTAATGATTTAAAATGTATATACTGATGGTGTAATTGCTTTTAAGCTCACCATTTCGAAAGGAACCCTCTACATCCTCATCAACATCAAAGGATTTCAGAATTTCAATTACTCGCGGATTTTCTGGCGAAACCAATCGAAAGCCCGTTATATTAACATCACTATGCTGATACGCTTCCAGGTCGATAGTTTGCAAGTCAAGGTTTCCAATTACATAGCGATATGCATCATTCATTAGCCCAACTTGTTGCAACTGAAAATTGTCGATTGGTTAAATATTCGTACATTCATGTGAAGTGATAGGACTCGAATTTGAAAGAGGATATCTATATGACGAGAGAAGCACCTGTTTGAAAAGCTCGGGAAGGGTTTCAATGGATCCAACAACTACTATCGAAAAGTCATCAGATTTTTTCACTCTTCGAAGGACATTGCGATAGTTCCCATTGATATCGAGCTCATAACGACGAAGTGTTACAACTGGACCATTCGTTCCATAAAGCTGAAGTAATTCATTTACAACTGACAAATATTCACCTGAATGGAAAAACTTTCTTTGATTTAATTTTTTTTAACAAATTTTTTTTTTTTGCATACCAGTTTCATAGAGAATCGTAAAACCATGCCAGTCGAGCGTTGTAACTACATCTCGTAGAACTAATGCCAACTGCGTTGGATGGGGATGCAAATTGATGGTGGGCAACTGTGTGGAAAAATCCCAACGGGTATCTATAAATGGTAATTCCTTGGCATCACAAATGCTCATAGCATGTGCGTTGGGTAATGTTGTAGATGGTCCGAAAACCGCGATTACACTCGACTGTATGGAATGCTTATTTTATTAAATTTGATTTAGGTCCTTTGCATTAAATACATACACGAAGCATTTTGCAAAGCTTCTTTGATGTCTCAAAAGCATTTCCAGAAGTAATAGAAGCGGAAACGGCGGACAGTTGAGCGATTTTATTGGCTTCATTGGCGTCATCAATTGCCTTTTGAAATATCTTTTCCATGTCGGGATTTGTGGATTCATAAATCAATCCTTAAAACATATAGTTAATGATTAATGAAAAGCGAAAAGAATGCCTGGAACTTTAT
This sequence comes from Epistrophe grossulariae, assembly GCA_929447395.1. NCBI lineage: Eukaryota > Metazoa > Arthropoda > Insecta > Diptera > Syrphidae > Epistrophe > Epistrophe grossulariae. The sequence goes on from OV839567.1 coordinate 85,317,607, forward strand.
TAAAAAAATAAAAAAAGGAAGCGCAACAGAAAAAAGGCTGTTGCGAAGGTCTATAACAAAATATATCGGTATTTATATATAAACATGTTTGTTTTTTTTTTTAAAGTCCATTGTCCGTTCGATGTCAATTAAAATAATTGATTTAATAAAATATTTGAGTATTTAAAAAATTCCATACATTTTTGTTTTTTGCCCGAAACGAAATTTATAATGAAATTACTGCATACTATATGCAGACCCAATGGCTATAAAGGGTGATCGGTATAAGGTACACCAAAAAGCTAGAGCGAGTAGGTTGGTAGGGGGGGTCTATTTCCCCCGTTTAGGCGGAGGGGCAATTTAAAAAAAATTTAATTATTTTTTTAATTTCTCAAAAACTATGATACATTTTAGCATCCGGTTTTCTGTTTTTTATTGAAAATTAATAAGAGCATTGAATTTTGAAAACAAAAATTATACTTAATTACACAAAATTTTTTAAAAATTAGTTTGAAATTTAAAAAAAAAATTTTTTTTTTCAAAATTTTGAGTTTGAAAATTAATTTTTCAAAAACATTTCACTAACACAACTTAATTTAAAATGAAAATTAAAGAAGAGATTTCTGGCTTTCCAGCATGGCATTGTAAGTTTAACCGTGCGTTGTTTTTAAATAATTTTTTTTCTGTTTTAAGTCAATTTTTTAGAAAATTGCCCCTGCTGCCTAAAAGGGGGAAATAGACCCCCGCTACGATTTTTTCTTATCTTAACCCTACCTACTCGCTCTAGCTTTCTGGTGCACCTTATACCCATCAATGTACCTGGCGTAAATCCCAACTGAAGATAAAGTAGACATGGCGATTACTTTGTAGTAGAGGAATAATTTAATTTTTAACGCAATTTTTTACTGTTACGTTGACCCCTGTTACTTTAGCCCCCATCTCCGCTATTTATTTCTGTATCGCAAGTAAAATAAGCTTTAGCAAAATCTAATATGAGATACCTAAATTTTTCAAGCCTTTTTTTATAATTAGTTAACTTATTTCCTGGTATTTGGAATTGTTGCCTCGCCACAGATGTGGAGATTTCATCCGACACTGTCAGACTGTCCCACTACCACCATTTCATATACTTCCACATTCTCAAACTATCAAACTATATGTTTGTTTTTTTTTTTTTTTTGCAAAAAAACACGACAACGGGGATTAGCGACGCCACACAGCAAACAAAAATGGTGTTTCCATACAAACTACCGATAACAAGTATGTATAATTTACGCCGATAATGCAGTTTTTTCCGCGCTTAAGTTAAGCCCGAGAAATATCTGGGTGTCGCATTTAACATGGTGGTTGTTTAATAACGACGTCGGTTTTATGTTCGGGGGGATCTGGGCTTGCAAAAAATCACGTCTACTCTAACAATATCGTTCTTAACAGAATATAGTATACATATTATGTACCCGAAAATGAACCAGCGTCACTCACACGCTGTCACACTTAAAGCCGGAGACACCCGACTGGCACACTGCAACTCTGTAACATTGTTAGCATATTATTTCGAGACACAACCTACAATTTTATATATATAATGTCTGGAGACATCGATTTACATTTTTGGTCAGTTTAATTTTCTATTAAAATTATTTAATAACACAATTATAACGACACAAATAATAATAGAAGTAAATAAAAAAATATCCCAATAGATGATCTGTTGTAACTCATTCCATTCGGTATCGATTATGAAACTAATGGCAATTTTTTTTTGATAAATACTTAGTGATTGATTGATACTCGTTTATTTCCATATAAATGCTTATAACATAATTATAAAGATACAAACCAACATTAGTGTTTTGTCCATCGACATGATGAAGCATAATCGATATAAAAAGTATGAAAATAAATGAATGACATTCTTTTCTCCTCGCCACCATCGCAATCGATTTTTTTTAAATTTTATTTTAGTATAATTAACTTGACTTCCACTTTTACTGTGCAAAATACTGCGAGTACTTTCTTTCACCACTGCTCATTGTGTAGTTCGAAAAAAAACTAAAATCCAAAAATACAGAATTTGACGTTCTATTCATCAATATAAGATATAATACAGAGTTTCTCAGAGATTCTGTGTTTATCTTAAGGTTGTTTTCTCGAACTTGTCCGATGCGTAAATAGTAAAATAGTGCAATGACCTGAGTGATGGGGGAGTCAGTCAGTTAGTGAGAGAAAATTTGCAATGACTTACTTAGAAATTTTATATTCTAATTCCTTGCATATAGAAATTTTTTTTTGTCACTGAAAGAAAACTTAAATGCATGATTTGGTTGCAGATATTTGCTTTGATGGTTCTCGGAATCAAAACGATGCAAATGAGTTTTATTCTGTGTTGGAAAATTATAAGAATGTAGGTATAAGACTGAAATTCTGTAGATTCTTAATTTTCTATTTTTCAAATCTTTTATTGTTTATTTAAAATTCTCAAAATTTTGTAGTAAATTATTATAAGTTTCATGCTGTGATTTAAACATAATATAATTATTATAAATCCAAACAACAATTTGATAAAAGTAAAATAACCAAAAATACTAGCCAGACTTCTTATCGTTCAATTTTAGTCTTGAATTTAGTATTTGTGCATAAAAAGGAGATTCTTGCAACCATGTTTTTCTTATGCCCGATTTTCTTATATAAGTTTAGTCTGTACAAAATTTGACATTACAAAATTGTTCCATTTAAAAGTAAACACAAGGCAGAATTTAAAAGATTTTATATTATTAAACATGCATTTTAATAAATAAGAGAAAATGGTTAAGAAGCACGAAAATCGTGCTTTAATAAAATAACTGCAAAAAAAGTTTTGAGCCCAAAAAATAAAGAACGTCCGTTTGAATTTTCAAAAAAATATAAAAGAAATCAAAAATTATTAGAGCAGTTTTCTTAAAAAGAAATATAGGTATACTATATAAAATTTTACCATTAAAACAGAACAAAAAACAATTAAAACAAAAAAAATTGAAATACACAAAATTGGAACGACAATTTTAAGTATTAAATAATATACAATTAAGAAGCCTTTCTGAAGATACGTATGTATTAATTTTTCAAAAATAAATTTAGAGCCCTTTTTATTTGGAAATCCCAAAAATTATTGTTTTTGAAAATTTTTTCGTAAGCAATATTTAATATGTTGATAGAAATCTGATAAGACTTGCATCGATGAAAATGTGAAAAAACAGTTTATGTAATTGTTTTTGGTTTCTACATTGTTTTTAACCAAAATTCAGACCAAAATCTCTAGAGGAGTGGCATAAATATAACCTCACACATAACTATAACATGAGAGCTTAAAAACTTGTTTGATTCCCCTGTTGGGAAAATATATATGGAAATCTCGATTTTTACGAGTCTGAAACTTGCCCTATTCATACACACATTTGTACGTACATACATATATGTACATATATCGCAAGTAAAAATCAGCGTATTGCTTAGACGAATCTTAAGCCTTCGAAAGAACCGTTTTATTTTATCATCGACTTTCTCGAGAATGGTTTAACTGATAAATTTTATTTATTTATTTATTAATAATATTTAATATAATATGACATTACAGGAAATATGAAATGTGAAAGCATTAACAATAAGTTTTTAAGGTTGGGTATATTTAATACATTTTTAAAATTTGTTATGTATCCTTTTTTGCTATAGGTACTGTATGTCAATGGCGTTAGACGCCCAAAGAAATAACGCCAAATCGATTTGGACATTTGACATTTAAAATTTTTATTTCCTTTAAAAAAAATTAAAAAATTGGAAATAACGCCCAAATCGAGAAAAAAACAACAGCAATTGTTCAGATTTTTTTGGGCTATATTTCCAAATCGATTTGTTCGTTATTGCCTAACGCCTATGGCAATTGTTATGTATTCAAATGGAACTACTAAAAGGATGGGTTGATTTTCTTAAAACTTGGTATCTAGGATTTCTTCCGACACTTTTTTCGTTATTTTAAGATAAAAACAACGGTACCTCAAATTAAAAAAAATAATTTAATTTTAAATGGTATAGTCAACCCTTTGCAGAAAAAGATTGAAAAAAAAACAGTTCAAATTATTTTGATAAAATTTTGTATGAACAGTATTTTTATAAGTTTAAATAAGATTTTTTAATATGATTTTGAAAAACAATATTTTTTTGGATTAAAAAAAAAAAATTTAAATTCAAAAATTACTATTATTTATCAATTTATATTAACAACAATTATTCGTATAGCCAAATTAACGGTATTTTCTATACCACTTTAAGTTTAAGTTCATGTTTAAAAACCGTTAAAGAAAATTTTATTTTCTAAAAAATAACTCTTACGATTTTGATTAAAATTTGATATTATTTTAGCATTTTATATTTTACATCAAGCCATTATTACATCATCTTTTTAATATCTGCTTCACCGATTCAAATTATTTGTTTTATACAGGAGCTTCTTATAAGTTCAAATAATACCTATTGCACATCAAAATTTTCAAAAAAATGAATTTAAGATTTAAAAAAATTCAAAACAATTTTTTAAAAATTTGATATTTTAAATTTTTTCTTATAAATTAAGATTTTTTTGAAGAAATCAGATGGTGTCAAAACAACTATTTAACAACTATTTAATCAATTTTTTTCTACAATTATAAATTAATTTTATTTATGTTTATAATATTTCAGTTTAAACTGAAAGTTCATGCAAGTATAGTATATTTAATCAGATGTATATAGGTTTAGAGATTACAATATTTAGACTTTAAAACCACAGTGAAATCTTACGCGAGTTTAGGCGACGGAAGATCAATTTTCAATTAATTAATCTTCTCCTGCTTGTTTTCATTTATACTTTATTTAAATTTTAAAACATAATTTCATTGTAATAGGCTAGAGCTTAAACAGGAGGACCAATTTATTTGATATCCTAGAGGGGAAATTTGAATTTATGTTTAAGCTTATCTTAAACGGGTAGTTGATGCAATCAAAACCCAGCCATTAACTATTTGCTTGTACCTTAGAAAATTGTTAGTAATATTTTTCCTTCAATCGACATTTTAAGTTCATATCCAATTTCTTTTTCTCCGAATCTGGTCTTTTATTTGAGTGAAAAATATTCCAATTTATAAACTTATAACGTTTACTTTTATTTGTGAATTAACTAAGTCATACAATTGAAAAAGCATAGTTTAATATCATTCGAATCATAATTTTAATTTAAATAAAATAAATTTTACTTTCGATAATATTATATTTGTTTAATATTTTATTTAATGTATTATTTTTAAATATTTAACAACAATAAATAATACTTCTTTCAATTGAAGAGTTTATATAACAAAATATTATTTTTGATTGTGACTCTTATTATGCTCACTGTGATTGTAACTTTTATTATGATTATTATGCATCTTACTTTCATCTAAATTTTCTGATGGAATCGAATCGATAGTCACTGTTGATCTCTTTGATTTCGAACTAGAGCTAGAACTGCTGCTAGAACTTCCGGAGGTTTTCGGATATTTAACAGCTTTGGTATTTCCCGAACATTGCATGACAAATCGAAGTTCATCCATTAATTCGGCCTTAAATGGAACCTTTAAAAAAATATCACTGTTAAAATTGCTCCAAATATTAAAAAAAAAGAAGAAGAAAAAGGGGAAACAAAAATACAATCAAGTTTTTTTCTGATAAAATGAAAATGCATTTACTTTACATACTTGATTTTTTTGATAAATGTAGGTACCTTATTTTCTCGGGCTACGAAATATATACTCAAAAGCCATTCGCAAATTCCAATGATACTCGCAAGGATAGAACCAACAAGCAGGACGAAATAAACACCTCCTAAATTAGCCAATCCCAAAGCTTTGGCTTCACCGCTACCATCTGTTTGCTAATGAGTGAGGTGTTTTTTGTATTTTTTTTTTGTAGGAAAAGGAAAAATCGAAATTGGTATAAAAGCAAAATTAAATTTGTACAAGGATAAGGTACCCAAGCTGGGGAGTTTCTTTAAAACCAAAAATAAAAAAAAAAACACTTTAAAAGCTTAAATATCATGATATCACACGAAATACAGAAAGGACTTCTTGTTGTCTTCTGAGTATGGAGTGCATATAGGTATATAGTGTGTGAGAATGGATTATTTGTATTCTCTGCGAATACCATTCGAGGAATACCTTATGTTCGTCGCATCGTTCCTTGATTCCAAGAACCATTTCTAAAACAGCCACAAATACAGCAAAAAATGATCCAACAATTAAAACAAGATACACCCCACCTAAGTTTGAAATTTCTAATGAGGTTGCACCTCCTTCGCTTTGGGTATCCTTGAATAATTTTTGTTTTTATGTTTTTTTTTTTTTATAGAATAACTTTTTTAAAAAATCCTTTGTACATATCCAAAATCTTACCGAACAAGCTCCACCACCTCGTTTTTCTTTCCACCACTTTGTCTTTAACTTTGACAAGACACCCTGTTCCTGTAGTTCTAGGACAGCTTGACTCAGGATATCTCTATATGGACTATCTAAAGAAATCTTAGAATATTAAGATTGAGTTTGAAAACTAAAAACAAAAAAACATTATACTTTTTCGCATGGCAATTCCATATCCCTTTTCGTCGAGCAGTGCTCCAACTTGAGTTAGTGTACATTTCCGTTCAACAATGTACTCTATTGTGGTTGATTCCATAAGGAAGGCATAATTTTCATTTTCAACACGTTCAACTCCTTCGTTGTTTGTGGAAGTCATGTATTGAGGATTTTCTTTCATAAATTCATACATTTTCTGGTAAGTTGGATATTTCGCATCCTAAACAATAAATATATACGAAATTGTATTGTTCATTTTCGTGAACTCATATAATGCAATATTAAACTTGCCCAATAGAGAATAAGTAAATATTGACTCTACTACAAACTATACGATACAAAACTCACTTGAAAGAAGGTAAAAGTACTCCCACCATGCTTAGCTCCGTATTTGACATTTCCTTTTCCTGCAGCAAGATCCTCTGCACTCTCAATTGGCGTGCTCAAAGATTCTACTGTCAAAAAAGCTGCCAAATTAGCAGTGTAAGATGAAACCAAAATTAATGTGAAGAACCACCAAAATGATGCAACAGCCCTTGTTGATGGAGCTCTATAAAAAAAAATATAACATCAAACATCATCATTATTTCTAATTTTAATATAAGACGTGTTTTTTTCCAAGCCCGAAGGAAATTGGATGAAAAAAAACGATTCGGGGATAAATAATTTACATGTTAACTGCAACGACAACTAATCCTCAATGGGCTTAGCTAAACTCAGATAATTTTCGGGGCTTAACTTAAGCACGGAGAAAAACTGTATTACCGGCGGAAATTACATACATGTTATCGATAGTTTGTAAGGAAACTCCATTTTTTTTTCTGTAATGGCATCGCTAATCCCCGATATCGTTTTTTTCAACCAGTTCCCTCCGGGATTGGAAAAAAACACACAAGTATTGAAAAATACTTTACTTCGGAGCGAGTTCAGTTCCCTGTTGTAATAAAGCTCCGATTGTAAACCACAATGAGTTTGCAAAGCTAAATTGAGTTTCCAGTTCTGTTGGCTCTTCAATACAAGGATACGGATTATCCCATTCAGTCGGAGATATTCGTCCTAGAATAAAAAGACTTATCGAAACTCCAAAGTATGCCATACCTAGCAGAAGCCACACTTCCCCCGAAAACGGGGACATGAATGAGAACAATTTTGGAGGCTCCTTTACTGGTTTTTTATATAAAATTGCAATGCCTATGTCGAAAAAAAAAATTAATTAATGATTATATCTTTGGGAAAAGTTAAAGTAATTCTGCCTCATACCAAGATTCATAAAGGGAATGGTAAAATCAACACCACTCTCCCGATCTGAAGTCATTGTTAAATCCGTGATGCCCAAGTCGGCGCGCTGCAAAGGAAGGCAAATAATAAAATGTAAGATAGTCAATATATTGAAAAATATCTGAGATGCCAGCAAATATTGATTTGTCGAGCTCGAGCGGAAAATTATTCGTATTATTAGCCTAAGGCGTCGAAGGAGCATATTCGCCATCGTCATATAAAGATAATGGAAAAAGCGTCCATATATACATACATATTTTCTTGTGCGTGGGATATTTTCGTACGTATAGTACTGTGAAAATTAATTTTTTAAATTGAATTTCTGGTACTTTAATTTAGATAAGGTAACTTCGTGAAGGTACTTTATTGAGGTTTTGTTTTCTTGAATGTCTTTAAATTAGACTACTTTTTGGACCAACAATTGATCCAAAACTATGAGATTGGTGTTTTTCATAACTCAGAACTCCTATAGCTTAACTGAACTACATGAAACAAATAAAGACTATTTACCGTCTCAAAATATTTAACATGACTACACATATTTAGTCACGTTTTATTATCCACGAAGATTCATATGGCTTATGGATAATCCCATGAAAATAAAACGATACGGATCTTAATGACAACCGTTTTGTATAATGCTCATCTCTTTTCTTCTTATATGTTTGTTTATTTTTCATTTAGATATACTGTCTTTTTTCTTTTCAATACAATTTGTATTCCCTATCGACTGCATAGCCGTCTACCCGCCAGAGTAAGAACTTATTTTCGGATCTTTAAAATAGATCCAGATACAGAGCATGGATCTCAAATTTTTGTTTTATAACGTGTTAAAAAATGATCCCGATCCTGATCCGTAGATAACAAAACACGGCTATTGCTAGCACTTAGTGAAATAAAATAATTAAATAAACAAAAAAAATTTCTACAATTGCACTGTTTGTCATTATATATATGCATGTCATTAAACATTATATCGAAACAAAGTAATATACCAAACACAAGAACAATAAATTCTCTCCCCTGAACTTGAACTTTCAAGGATTTATATATACTGTTACAACAAAATAAATAGCATGTATGATTGATGGAGATTGATTATAACGGCTGAAAAGTTCGCTCAAAGGACCCCCGCTTCATGAAAATTTTTCTATCCAAAGTGATATAGAAAAGAAGTTTGAAAAAAATTATTGATGAGCAATAAATTGTTTAAGGAGAACCTGTCAAAATGTTTTGATGGGAAAAATTACCAATTACTCAGATATACTATATAAGAATATATGAAGAGGCTTATTTTTGAATTAAGCAAATGAACTGGATTTTATACAATTTAATTCAAAGGAAAAAATAAAAATTAAGTTGATTTTTAATTTCTTTTACGATCACGATACTCTTCAAAGAAATAAAATGCACAACTCGAGTCGTGTGTACTTGCTTTTATGTTCACGTGGTTTAGAATTTTAATTATTAGGGTTGGACACCATTTGAATTCATTTTTTGAAATTCTCTCACTATAGAAATCTCGCATATCTACCTATCGAAGTTTCGCAATATAAAAATCCTGGAAACTAAATTTGAAAATTAATGATCTCACATTTATATAAAACATTTATGAACTGAAAAAATTGCATTTTTAGGTCCTACTTTTTCTGTACCTAAAAATTAAATTTAAATAGAAATGCAATTTATTACAAAATATTGATAAAATGGAAATAGCATTTGCGAGATTTTGTCTTTGCGATATTTTAATTATGAGAGATTTTGAAAATTTGAGATTTGAGATTTCGTTTTGTGAGATTTGTTTAAAAAAAACACGGGACTTTTATGTACATAATATGATAGTTTTTAAACCAAAAAATTCTTTTACATTTTTCAAAAAGACTGCGTTGTGTAAGGGCATAAGCAAACAAACTGGATGTATTGTTACGGTAAATTTGCCGTGCATTCGATAGGTTCCACTATCCTATGTTGAAAATTTTCTTTTGACAAGTGTTTCTTTAAACTTACTGAGAGAGGTTTGGGCAGCCGTGGTCCATCAGCCATCGGTTCAGTAAATTGAAGAACCAAAATATCAACGTTGTAAATTTTGACAGTAAAGTCATCGTAATTGACAGACGGGTACTCTGCTCAAATATTATTCAAGCGCGGGTGACAGTTGGTCCCCGTAAGTATCGAAAACCAATTTAAAAGAAGTGCGGTTGACACTTGGTCCCCGATCGCTTGATGTAGGTAACTCGTTTTGAGAATGGCCAAGTGCCCAACATAATTTAAATATTTGCTAATTTAAACATTATTAATTCTTTGTTTTGTAAACAAAATGAAACCACCACAAAATCTAACGAAAGTCCACCGATGTAGTTTTGTTTTAAACGCGTAAATACTTGTCATTGGGTTTGGAGAGGAAAAATGTATTGATGTATTGATATTGATCCGAAATTGAGATCTTGTGTTTTTTGGAATTTTGGTTTTATTTTTGGATTCTCTTAAAAAAATATGCGGAAAATGGCTGAATGCGTTTATCGGGTTCGACGCTCCTAGATGTGAAACCTGCGTTCGGCGAATTCCATGATGACAGTTCATAGCCGGATGAAATGATGTGTGCAAGCAGGATCGATAAACTTCGTCAAAGGTGGGGCACTTCAGCAAGTTAGCATGAGTGTAGCTTACAAATGACGTTGTCGTAAAAAGAGAATGTTGTCCAGACATCGAAAAATCTGATAGGCACTTCCTAACCGGCGAGCATACGAAAGAGTTTGGAAGAGATCGAAAGTTAGGAGAGGAAAGTGACAAAAGTTTAATTTGAAAAATCGAAAAGTCGAAGTTTTAAGTTTAAAAAAAAATAATTTAAAGGGTAAAAATAAGAAGAAATTTAGAGGCAGTGAAAACAGGAAAAAAATCGAGGAACTTGAAGAGAAATTGAGAATATAGAACAAAATAGGCTTGACATTTCACATACAGAAAAACAAAAGATTAGTAAACTCTTTTGTTATTCAGTGGTTTTATTGAAGACATTTTATATGTTATTAGTGATATAAGAAAATTGGTTGTCAATTTATAATTTTCTGTTGACTTTAGTTTTCGTAAAATATCGCTGAAAATTGCGAGATTCTTGACCGTTAAATATTCGCCTTTGTTCGTTCGGGACCATTTTGTTTTTTTGAATATCTTTATTGTTCTATAGTATAATAACAAGATTTTGGTTTTTTCACCCTATATACATAAAAATGTTTTCCAAACTAATAAATTTTTTAATTCTTAAATCATTTTTAAAAAAACTTACACCTTCTATTATTTCCAATATCATTCCATTCCATTTTCCTGTGACAGGATCAAGTGATCCATACTTATTATCTTCTTGTAATCTAAATGTATAATTAAAGCCAAGTTTATTTCCTAATTCTGCAATCAGATCAATGCCAATTCCTTCAAATTGATCATTTCCCTCTAGCTTAACAGATGTTTCTTTAAGCATGCCATATGGATCCGTCTAAAATAAAAATTATAATTTATAATATCAGTACCTTAATACATTTTTATATTTTGTTCTTACCAAAGCTGTAATTACAACAAAGCTCTTATTCACCAACGAACGTTGATCAACCTCAACCAAATTTGGGAGTGGTTTGCGATTGATCACAAATCCATCATTTGTCGACCAAGAACCTATATTTGAAAGACCTGAAGGATTCAGTTCAATTGTTTCCAGTTGAAAATCCGTCCGAAGACCTTGGTTGTCAAATTTGATTTCACCAGTTATTCCGGATATAGAAAGCTGACAATTAAAATCAAAACATGAAATGACTATTATTTGCAAAAAGTTATAATCATGAGCTTGAAACCGTGGGTCTTTTAGAGCTGGAAGTCAAAAATTTCTAATTGAGTTTATCTAGTTATATATTTGCGAAAATTAAATTAAAATTTAATTCGTGTTGTTACGCTAAATAATTGCTAGAACGGTTAAAAAGCAAGTTAGTTATTTAGCAAAAACAAATAAATGAACCTTAGAAAAAATGGTTTCGAACAAAAATCAAACTTTTCAAGAAAAATCATTACCGACTTCATGTAGTTAATTAGAGTATAACCCTTGTCCCAGCTGCTGATTTCATTGCAATTGAGTTGAACAGGCCTAAAGTTGATGTGCTTGAAAGTTTCAGCTAGTAGCTGCACACCATCATATACCAATGCCATATTCACACTCATAGGACACGACACTATACGTAGGTACATAAACAATTAACAATCCTTTTCCATGTTAAAACAAGATATCTAAATTGATTTTACTCCTCACCATTTTGAAAAGGGTCCTCTACACTTTCATCAAAGGATTTCAAAATTTCAACCACACGCTTATTTTCCGGCGAAACTAATCGAAATCCCGTTATATTAGCATCACCATGCTGAAACGGTTCCAGGTCGATAGTTTGCAAGTCAAGGTTTCCAATAACATAGCGATATGCATCATTCATGAGACCCACTTGTTGCAACTGTAAAAAAACGTTTTAATAGAAAGATTGTTAAGGTTTTTGGATTTATTTTGATATATGTAGATAGATATAGGTGAACAAGAATCACCTGCGTGAAAAGCTCTGGTAGGGTGTCAATGGATCCAACAATTACTATGGAAAAATCATCAGACTTTTTTATCCTTCGCAGGACATTGCGGTAGTTGCCTTGGATATCAAGCTCGTAACGGCGCAACGTAACAACTGGACCATCGGTTCCGTAGAGCTGAAGTAATTCATTTACAATTGACAGATATTCACCTGAATAGACAACAATATCTTTGAGTTTGATTGTTTTCGAAAGACAAAAAACGTTTTTTTGTTGTTGTTGTTGTTTTTTTTTTTTTTTTTAATTCATACCAGTTTCGTAGAGAATCGTAAATCCTTGCCACCCAAGCGTTGTAACTATATCTCGCAGAACGATAGCTAACTGGGTCGGATGGGGGTGTAGATTGATGGTAGGCAATTGTGTGGAAAAATCCCAGCGGGTATCCATAAATGGCATTTCCTTGGCATCGCAAATGCTCATGGCATGTGCGGCGGGTACGGTCGTAGATGGGCCGAAAACCGCGATTACATTTGACTGTGGAATGCTTGATAAATTGGATTTTAACTCCCTTTTTTTTTGTAAAAAAGCACTTTGTCTAAATACATACTCGGAGCATTTTGCAAAGCTTCTTTGAGGTTTCAAAGGCGTTTCCGGGAGTTATGACTGCCGTAACGGCGGATAGTTTAATGTCTTCGTTGCCTTCATTGGCGTCATCAATTGCCTTTTGGAATATCTTTTCCATGTCAGGATTTGTTGATTCATAAATCAAACCTGCCGGATAAAAAAAAATATCAATAAAATGTGGTTGTGTCGTTAATTAAGATTAGCTATATGTAATGTAGTCCATGTGTAACAGCACAACATCCTTTAACATCGGTAATCATATTTTCAAAAGCAAATACAAAATATATTTTAATACGGGGTGATTTGCACCCTAAAGCGTGAAGGTTGAATTATAACAAGAAGAACAAATTCTTGTTTTGTGGTCTAATTTCTCGAAATAAGGGAGAGAGACAAATGTCTTTAAAATCTTAATTAAAGGAAGCTTTAAGTTTATTATAATGTGTTTGTACATAATTAGTTTAAGTCTTGTATCAATATGTGTTGATGTATATATTCGTAGATAAATAAATAAATAAAAAATACTTTTTGAATTTTTAACGGTATTTGCAGTATACCTAAAATTTTGTAACTTTTTTGGAAATTCTCATTTTTATCAAAAATTACTCCACAGGTTTTATTTAAAAAAAATTAGATAATTTGAATAGATAAAGGCTATGTACATTATATGTTATACATATATCCAATAGAACCATTTTTTTGATTTTAGCTTTTCTCGAAAACTGTTCAACTGATTTTGTCAAATTTTTTCATGGGGAACATTTTTAAAAGTTTAAAAAGAATCGTTATTCGTTACTCAAGTTAAAAATCTTTTTTGAGATTTTTTTTATTTTTAAAAGAAAATTCAGATTTGTTTATTGAAAAATCAATATTTCGGAGACGACTATGTTTATTTTTAGTAGACCCAATCGGTTTTGAACATTATCTGAAAAGTTATTTTTTATATAAATTATAAATATAAATTTTTTTTTGTTGAATATTTTTAAATTAAGCCATTATTAATAGTGACTCGCGTAGAACCATATTTTTATTTTCATTTTTATCGTTATCTGCATAATGATTTATCGATTTAATTAAAAAATGTTATACAAGAGCTTCTTTTATTTATACAACACCTTAATCTTAACCATAATATAAGGCGGTCCAATTTCTAATAAGTATATATAAACTATTACTTTAATTTGAGCTTCTTTAAAGTTGATGTAATATCGCAGAAACTCTTTAATTAATTTATTTCTATTTTGTTGATATTTTTCATTTTAAACTGCATAGTTCCATGAATGCATATGTGAAATACTGTGCTAAATTTTTCATTTTTTTGTACTCACATAATAATAATAATTTTAACTATATGGCTGTAAGACCTAAGGTCTTTTAATTGCAACCTGTATTGAACGGAACAACTTAGAAGGAATAGAAGAATAGGAAAGTATTTTTGTTGGCACAGTGGACTGAGAAATAAGGTGTAAATTTATCTCATTACATCTCACGGGTGGCGTTCAGTTGAAATTGTTGAAAAGAATGCTGCCTATAGAGTGGAGTTTGAACCTACACCTCTAAGTAAGCAGTCAAGCACTATATCCACTGCGCCATTGCCAGTAGTATAATGCTACTTTTAAGTTTAATTTGACTACGGTTTTGACATGTAGCATAAAATATAGGTTTCCATCACTAATTTATTTCTTTTAAAATCAGATATATAGAGTTACAACATTATTAATATAAGACTAAGGCTATAGGCGCGTAGATTCAATTTTTAGTTTCAGAACTAAAGTGATAACCACACCACAGGCTTATAAAAGAGATGTGCGAACATACTCTCATATAAACCAATGGTACTTATTTTAGAAACCAAACAGTTGCGAAATTACAAGTTGCATATGCACGCCTGCCTTAGTGTGATTTTATTTATTTATGAATACAGTGAATAACTATAATCAATAAAGCTCAAAATTTATAATTGCCCGTACTAGGAAAGTTAATATTCCAATTATTAAGTACCTATAAATCTTAAACAAAGGTCATAAATAAAAAAAAATAGTAAAAATAGTAAAATAGTGCTAAGTCTTCTACTTGGCTGATATATTTCAGTATATAGTATATAGAATTTGTATTATTAAAAAAACCTTCTTAAAAGTCATTTTATTTTCCTCTCTAGAATTTGTAAAGGAAACCGCGTTTAAAAACTCATTACACGAAATAATGTTGTTTAAAATAATTTGTTTAATTTAATACATAAAAAGTCTTCTTTTTTTTTCGATAAAACCTGTTCACCCTTAGAAACAACCTATCAGAAATAATGATAATAACATTGATAATTTTTGTTTATGGAAAGAATGTATGTATTTTACTGCATATATTTACATATAACTAACTATTACACAGAATTAATTTAAACTAAATTTGTATTATTGGTGAACAGAAGTACCTTTGTAAGGCACAATGAAAGTTGAAAATTCCCATGAAAATGTAAGAAAGAAACAGGGAAATACATTTCTTAAAAAAAAACACAAAGATTCTATTAAAAATTCAAAATCTTCTCAATAATATTAAATTTAAATTAAGTAAAAAATACTATAATTCTTTAAAAAAACCTTACCGAAATTCCGGATTTTTCAATTGTATATCTCGAAAATATCTTTTTCGGACATTCCTAACAGAATAAAATTACTTCGTATCTACAATTAGATTGTAGATAGATTGTAATTTATTTCATTTTGCTTACCAGCAAAGCATTCCTAAACTGATTTATTTTATGTTCTCCTACAAATACATGCACTTATGATGAGTAGAATATATTTTAAATGCGAGCTATATATGTGAATAAGTTTATTTTTACCGTAGCAACTGCATACAGTAGTTAAAAATTAAAAGTTTGCAAAACATTTTTTTTAAATAAAGAATTTATATACAAACATATATAAAGGATGATTTTTTAAGAGGTTTAGAACTTTTTTAAAAAAAAAAACACAAAAAATTCGAAAAAATGAATGAAATATTTATTTGAATCGATAGTTTGAACCTTGCAATTTAATGTTTAAAGATAATTTCATGCAAATGTTGACCGCGGCTGCGTCTCAGGTAGCCCATCCGCTGAGTCCAATTTTGGCATACTCTTTCACACATATCGGCCGGTATCTCACGAATGAATGCATGGATGTTGGCTTCCAGTGCGTCAATCGAAGCGGGCTTGTCCCTATAGACATTAGCCTTGACATACCCCTACAAAAAATAGTCTAATGGTGTCAAATCGCACGATCTAGGCGGCCAATTGACCGGCCCGAAACGTGAAATTAACTGTTCACCAAACTCGCCTCGCAATTGCGCCATTGTTTCGCGTGCTGTGTGGCATGTGGCACCGTCTTGTTGAAACCACATATCATGCAAGTCAAGAACTTCCATTTCGGGCAAAAAAAAGTTTGTTATCATCGCTCGGTAGCGTTCACCATTGACAGTAACGCTGCGATTCGCATCATCTTTGAAGAAATATGGCCCAATAATGCCGCCGGCCCATAAACCGCACCAAACAGTGGCTTTTTCGGGATGCATTGGTAGCTGTTGCAATGCTTCTGGCTGATCTTCACTCCAAATGCGGCAATTGTGCTTATTTACGTACCCATTCAACCAAAAATGAGCCTCATCGCTGAACACAATTTTTCGATAAAAAACATTTCGAACCGAGCACGAATTTTGATAGTAAAATTCAATAATTTTCAAGCGTTGTTCATTTGTAAGACGATCCATGGTTAAATTGCAAACCAAACTGAAGCTGTTTGACAGTGACACAAGGTACTAAACACACGTCAGCTGTCAAAACCAGTGTTGCCAAAACCAAACCAGCTAAAAAATCACCCGTTAGTATACACAAATACCTCCATTTTCTTTTGTATTATTATTCTGCATTTCCAGCAGATGAATTCTGTGAATTAAAAAAGTTTTTTTTGTTTGTTTTACTTCACTGCTCCTTAAAGCATTCAGCAATTAATTGAAAACTTAAAAAAAATACACACCCAGCCAGACATCCTATTTAAATTGAGTCTTGGAAATGGTGCAAGCACACAAAAACGAAATCTATGTGAAAAGAATGAATGAAAATAAACAAAAATTTAACTTTTCCTTCATTCGTTTGTTGGTGGCGGGCTATGGACTAACTTAGGAGTTGTTGGAACGTGTGAAATAACAAACAAGGTGCTTTAAAATCTATATAATTAATTTGCTTTTTCTCTTCTATGTATACAATTTAGTTGGACTGAGTTTGTTCAAAATTTAAAAATAAAGTTTGTGCGTTGATTCTTGGTAGTATTTAAACTAACATACCCGCATTGACTCGTTAAATTTTATATTAAAATTAAAAAAAATACACAAAATGAGTTACAGGTTTTTAATTTTCCATTAGAATTTCAAAAAATTCGACAACACTATCCGCCCGAGATAGAAAACTAGGTGAAGTGAAATGAAGTCTGAGTCTCATGGAGGACCGTCCTAGACCATGCAGCAGCTATCATGAACTTACGGGGAGTGGGGGTCCCTTTAGAAAATCATATGAGACATATGTTTGAATGAAGACGAGATACTTATTTTTTTTATCAGTTTAGGAAAATCTTATTTTTAAATTATAAATGCTTTGAGACTTCTGGCTTCAAATTATGCAATCACCATTCATTTGTATCAAAAAGATTGCAATCTTTTTTTTGTTCCCATTCATTTTACTGCAATCAATTGAATGCACGTTTTTGGGAATTCATGCATTCTGTTACATTTTTTGCATTATGTGCATTCTTTTGCATTTTTTGTACTTTTGCATTCTTTTGTATCCTTAACAATCTTAAAAAATGCAACAAAATGCATGACTTCCCAAAAGATTGCAATCTTTTTGATTGAAATGAATGGTGATTGCATATAATTTGAAGTCTGAAGTCAATGAATGCAATCTTTTAATTGGATCCAATAAATGATTTTTAAAGACTGCAATCAAAAAAGACTGCATTATTTTACAAGCCTGGTCATCGTAAATAAGGGCAAGTACAGGCGACCCAGTCTTACATTTTTTTTTTACTTTGCACAAATAGTGCAGTCATTAAAACATTTGCCGCCAAAAAAATCAACGGAAAGCTGGATTTTTGTATATGTTTAGCCTATACTCATGATGTTCTGAAGAAACTGTAAAAAGTGCCCATCGATATGAGTGCCATTTAAAATTTTACGGGGGGTTAAAGGCCACCAAAATGGTTTTTCAGAAATATCTCCCACATGGTTAGTTGTACCAAAAAAATTGTCAGGGACTAATTTGAGTCTTAGAAAATTTCCAGCAAAAAATATTAATATACATTTCTTCATAAAAATAACCGTTTTTGAAATAAACTAATCGGTAGAGCTATAGGTTTTATTTTCCTGTACCTATAGTGGGGCAGTTTAGTTAAAAAATTGCGCATTATGTGATAAAATCATAAAATTGTTCTCATTATTGATACATTATACGAACATGATTTTAAAATATTTACCCACATTATATATCCACCCCTTTAGGTGGGAGGGCAGATTAAAAAAAATTACATTAAATAGAAAATGAATATTAAAAACAATGGAAACACTTACAATATTATGTTATGGCTTTTTTTAAACTCGGAACTCATTCCTTAATTACATTTCTTTTTAAATAAAGTAAAATAACTTATTAGTTTATTAGTTTTTAAATAAATTATTTTCAAACTACAATTTTCGATACTCCTATATAAATTTTTAATCGAATGCTAAAAATAGATGGCTTTAAGTTTTTTATGTTTTTAAGAAAATTGAAAAGTACAAAAATACTTTGTTCTTAGAAACATTCAAACCGTTATTTTTGAACAAACGAATGGTCGGTTTTGACTTTCTTATCTATAAAATTAAAATGACGGGTACTTCTGAATTTTTGATGTTATTTAATATAAATAGTTGGTAGATAAAAAAAAAATTTTGAGATGAATTGCAAATAACAGTAAAAGTAGGCCGTCATATAACAAAGTGGCTGTGGAAATTTAATTTTGTTTGTCAGCTATCAACCATATTAACTAAATTCAAAAAGTTAGAACTACCTGACGTTTGTTTAGGGTAAAACTTAGGTAAAACTAGTGTAGTTACAGCTATAATTAGAACTCAGTATACCTTCTTTTCTTGAGTTCAAGTATATAAATGTAACGACTATTTGAATTTCCGATTCCATTTTAGGTTTATAAAGTACCTTTATACACTAATTCACCAAGTAAACCTAATGTGATGTCAAATTGAAGTAATGGGTGTGAAGAAATAACCATCATGAATAGCTTTTAGTATACCACAGATATTAAAGCTTAGTTTGTTTATCATCGTTATGTTGTATTTATTTAAATCTTAACTTTTCTACACGAAACCAATACCTGCCCTTTAAGGAATTTACAAATTATTTCTCACGACAAAAAAAAAAAAAAAAACATAATCTATGGGACTAACAGAGCGCAAAAAAGACTGCGCTTCCGATGCATTTTCGAGACCATATCGAACACGCAATTATGAAAGAAATTGAATTTTTCGTTTTAACGCAAAAAAAAAAAACACATCAGGTTCATAATAGAAAAATACAAACCAACGTTTGTTTTTCCATCGACACAATGAAGAACTATAACGCTGAATGCAATGAAAATAATTAAACGATATTCACTTTTCCGCGCCATTGAAATCAAATTTATTTTAATTTGATTATATTACATACATACATATATGTACGTATGTTTGTTTGTATTTTTTTTTTGTTGTTAAATTTAATTTGAGAGCACAAAATTCAAATGCACAACACTGACTGTGTTGCAATTCGACGAAAAACTAAAATCCGAAAATACCGAATATAGGGCTCTTCATTTGATTTATGTTATTCTATGACTCTTGTGTTTATTTATTTTATTTTCTCGCACTTCTTCAGATTTCAAAATAGAAATTGTGTCGAAAATAACAACAACATTATTATTTGCTCGATGGTTTGCTGAATACCTATATAGTGCAATTCAAGTTTGGGCTTTGGGGTGTTTATGAAATTAAATTGCAAAGAATTCTCTTCTTAAATCAACTCATAGTCACTTGATCAAACTATGTTCATTCTTATACTTAGTTATGAAAATAATTGAGATAAATGAAGTGTTTCTCTGATTTTATTGAAAAACTAAAATAAAGTTCATTTACATTAAAGTGTTTACATATTATGGGGAAAACATTTATATTTTCAATTGATATTGATAAAATACTACAACATCATATTATTTATAATTTAAAGAATTGGTCAATAACTTGATCATTAATAAAATAATATCGTTTTTATAGTGTAGGTATAAGGAAGATAATGTTATTGACAAAAAACAAACAATGTTACCATATATAGATTTTACACAAACGTGATGTACACCATCTGATTTCTTAGTAAATTCTTTCACAATAAAGCGACCTTGAATCCGGCGATCAACTTTTGGCTTAAAGAGAACAAATTGCGGCAAAGAAAAATCAATCCTTAAATTGGCAGAATAGGAAATAAATGGATACCTATACTCATGTTAGCCACTTATGTCGAAATACACGAGGTCCATCGGTGTTATTTTTAAAGTCGTTTACGATTTTGGTGGAATCCATGGTTCTCTTAAGGCCTTCAAAATCTTATTATCGGGTATATTTAGATGGTTGCGGAAATTTCTAATATCATATTCATGGTATATTATTGCCCTATCATAGAAATTTCAGTTTCACTTTAATCAGTTTCATTGTAAACAAATTTCTGTTTGGTTAAAAAAAGTTATACCAAAAATTAAAGTATAAGAATATTATCCAAACTGAAAATGATTTTCACATACCCAGATAGCATGAAATTTTTATCCTGATCGCAGTAGAACTCGTGTGTGTATAAGCTAGCGATGTTTATATAAAAATTTTCGCAATCAATGCATCAGAAACGATTTTTCGTCTCATTTCAAGTTTTAATAACATTTTGTGAGTTTTTTTGTGTTCATTAATTTTATTTTACAACACAACACAACTGCATTAAGGACCGACCAAACAAATTATAAAACCGCATCTCAATATTCAGTTAAATCTAAAGTTATCATCGAGCTGCGCGGGATAAACATTTCTCATTGACTATAACCTACTGCACTTGGGTAGGGACCAACCGCTGAATTTAAGACCGATACCAAAAAACAACTGCAACAACAGAACCGTGAAGCCTTTTTTCTCCTCAACTGATAGTCTAACCGGCAAAAGAAAAAAAATGTGTCGTAAAGCAAAAAAAAAAAATGTTTCGTAAAGCAAAAATATTCTCATCTATGTATTGGTATTTGAAAAAGTGACTTTAAGTAGTATTCTCAAGATACTTTTTAAATAATATCTCGAGAACGACTCATCGCACTTTAAAGTTTTAACAGCTTTTTTATAGGAAATTGAATTATGTTTCCTTTTTTCAAAGAATATTTTTTCGTATGGCTTATATGTGCGTTTAGAGTTCAAGAGTTATGTGAACAATTATTCAACGTGAAATGAAAAGTTTCATTTTATAATCAGTAAACGATTTTCATTGTCTACAAGAGAGGGGAAAACGATATAACTTAGGGATTTATTCGACCAAGGTTTAGAGTCAGAGGAGGCAGCCTATGGAATTCGAGCTCATTTGAAGCTCGTTATTAGTGGCAAGTGAATCTGAAGGACTATGGTGGTATACACCTTTGAAGAATATCATTTTGAAACATGTTTGTTGGTCGTATTGGTTTGAGTGATACATGTGATACAAAATATATTAACGCAGACACGCTTTAATACTCTTATAGATTAAGTGGATCGTTTGATAGTATGGTTATTATTTAATTTTGTAAGATATGCCAATTATAATTCCCAACGAAAATAAATATTAAAAGGAGTATTTGTGTGCAAATATTAATTCAATTCTACAGTTTTTTGTGCAGCTCTGTAAATGTTAATTTTTGACATTTCAGAAGATAATGCGTTAGTATTTTGGGCCTATGTGTTGTTAGCAGCTCTGCAACGTCTATAAATTTGTTGATATATTGAAAGCTTGTTCGATAGTAGACGTGTGAAGTTTGTTATAGAAGCGTTAGGTAAAAGGTAAAAGGGTTCTTAAACTTCGATTTATAGAACATAATTTTTAAATAAAATGAAGGGAGCTGTGAAATAATCTTTTAGAGAGCTATAGCTTTGAATTTTACAACCTAAGTGCTGTATAGAAGAACAGTTTTGAATCTTAAAGCTCCAACGATAGGGTGGGTACCTATATGTTTAAAACTGACATAAAATTGAAATACATATGTATGTACCTACCTAAATAGGACTCTATTTATTATTATTTATTTTTTTTAATATTTTTGCAGTTGATAAGATCAGAATTTTGAATCAATAATAAACGAATAAACGACTTTTGAAATACATATTTTTGTAAATTGGACACAATTATATAGATTCAAAGAATTTGATAGAAATTTTAAATTTTTGTATTTCAAGTTTTTTGCGAATGTCTTACAATACGACGTAGTTGTATACCTATCAATACCGTAATTGAAAATAGAAATCAATTTGGACTTGGTAGTCAAACATTACGTTTGCTTTATCATCTCATCTCGAAGATATCAATCAATATCCTTTGTTCATTCGTGTTTATGACATCTAAAGACTGATGGTGTTCTTTGTTTGGCATTTTGTGTATAAAACCACCACTTTTTCGTTTTTTTTTTTTACAGGGGAGTATATGTATACACTTGTTGGCTTTTCCCTATGTAGATATTATTTAAATCGCAAGTTAAACAAAAATTCACGATTGAATCAAGGTTTTCGAGTGTTTAAGTTCTAAAGTGATAAAGGTTTTAGAATTTATAGAAGTTTTAGTAGTAAATATAATGAGAAATTACAAGTGAGATCGCCGGGACGAAACGCCAAATTTTTGTAGGGCTAAAGGCCGTTAAAAGCTATTTGGAATCAATAATTCAACAAGTCCAAATAAAATAATGTTAAGTCTTCTACTTGGCTGATGTATTTCAGTAGTATATAGAATTTCTATTATTAAAAAAAGAACTTCTTATCTAAAAAAAAAAAAAAATTTTTTGGAAAACTTGAAAAAAAAAAACAAAACTGTTGTATGGAAGTTATTTGTTCTCGTTAATTATTGGTTATGTCACCATTTAAAATTTCTCCTCTAGGGAATCAGATAAAAATGCTATATGTACCAGTTTTAAAGGAAATCTGTTCATCAGTTAATGCTGTATATGTAGCTCAATGTACACAGACACATTCCTATACAGACCGACAGAGTGCAAGACGTAAACCACTCTTTTGGCGTTCACCATTCTAATGTTGAATTGGATTAAAACCTTGAACTAATTGTTTACACAATGCCAATGTCCTTAGAAGAAGTAAAAATTATGCTTTTTTTTAATAAAATAAGGCCTACACCGACCTTTTTTTCATGTACTTACAAACTACTTTCGCTATCCATATAAAACAATTAATAATACATTGGAAAATATTTTGTCCAATTAAAAGAGAACAAGGTTAGACTTAATTGCGAAAATTTCCGAGCTTTTTTCCTGTCATTACTTAATATGAACCCTAATTAATTCCAAGGTCAGGTTATTCTCATTTCGTTCATCGTTGTCATACCATAAATATCAAAAATATACGACCTTAGTTTTTGCGTGACTAAATAAACTTATATAGAGTAATAATAGTTGTCACATCAATTCACACCTTACAAAGCACCATAGCGATATAATAAGTGAAGTGAAATAAAATCATGTGATTGTTCGTTGTTGATTATATTATAGCTGTATGTAGAATACGTCTTGTGGCAGACTATGATTTTAAATGTAGAATAAAATATTATACAGGACCTTAGAGAGACACGTGCCTGTCAAATTAACTACATCATTAATCCACCCACATTTATCTCATAATTCATCAAATGACATTTTTTCTTATTTTTTTTAGTGAAATTTTCATTACGAACGCCTTAATAAAAACTGACTGCGTGCATAACCCAATTAGCAAGAAAAGCCTCTTAAATAACGCCTATTAAAAAGTCGCTGAACTATGAAAATAAAATTTTAGCCAATTTAAGGATTTCGAGCAAAGACACCCTTCGTTTTATTTTTTTGATTTTTTTGTTGTTGTTTATTTGTATCTTAGAGGGGGCTAAAACATATTTTGTTAATGAATATAATAACGTTATACTGTTTCGCTTTTTCAACATCTTGATCTTAACTAAATTGAGAAAGAAGTTTCGTTTGTAAAAGTTAACGACGATGAGGACACCACCGCCTCCGATGCCGTGCCTCTCGCGCTTTCCAAATTCAATTTAGAAGTGATGATGGAACAAAAAAAGTTATTTAAAGTTAAGATTTTCTCTGTTTTTGAAGATTGAAGTTGATGCAGAGTGACAAGTACTGCCAAATGTTGCCACTTTATTGAAATTTTAATGACTCTGTTAAAAGAAAGTAACTTTACTGTCACATCCACTATAAACCAAAATTTTTGAAACAAATTTAAATTGCGATAAAAATTCTGATCTTTTCATAAAAACAAAATGTTAGTGTGGTTTATTTGCTTATGGGGTTGTTATGATTGGCTGCACTTTAATATTTTATTCAATTTAAATTGCATACTTTAAGGGTTGGATAGTGGCAATATTGGAAAATTACATTTTATATGGGAAAGAGAATCCGAGGAATGACAAACATTGCGGAATTGAGGATTGGATAATTTTGTTCCTCATGAAAATAAAATCACCAGCAGATGACGTTAGGCTCTAAACTGCTACATTTTTGTAGAAAAATAATTTGAATATGCAAAAAATTAATTATTAGAGTTGTTTGAAGTCACTATAAATTTTATTTTCAATTTTAAAAATTCTGAAGTTGATGAAAAATTCCGTGCAAATCTGGGATGGACCCGCTAATTATAAAACAAGGGTGTTGCAAAAGGGAATCAAAGTATTTTAATTTAAAATAAAAATCAAATATTAATGATTTTATTAAGTGTATAGAGTATTTCTTAACTAATTCAAACAAAACAGTGAAGGAAAAATAAACATTAAAATTTTTTTTAACTAAGTGGCACATGAACATAACTTACTATTTTAATAATATATTTCAAGTTTAACAGTGAGGAATAAATAAATAAATAAGTAAACAAAAATAAATAACCAAAAAATAAAAAAAATAGATTTCTTGGAAACTCCGAGGTAATTTCTAAAAAACTAATCATTTCAAGAGAGTATCATGCTTTGAGGTCTTTTTCAGTTCTGACGGGCTTAGAAAAGAAATATGAGGGTCTGATGAGACTGCAAGCATGTTAAATAAGTTTTCCCTCTGTCGAATTATTGACACCTTAAAAGTATTTTGGTACGTAGTCTCTAGTTTTAGATTCCTGAGTTTGTTTCCGACAATTCTTCAATTGGTAACGATTGATACTCGATTATACTTTTGTTTTATCAATAGGATTAATAATAAAACTGACATTTTTTTATGATTTTTTGAACAAGATAAGGGGGTACCTAAAATAAGCCTGAAAACCCTAAAATCCCTATCTCAATGAAGAGGTAGATAAGGTTTCCATTTGCTTACCTAAAATGTAAAGTTTATTGATATTTTTACTATATAAATATAAATGTTTACAAACTTCTTCACGATTTTAACCCTTAAACAAAACAAAATTGAAAAAATGTCTTTAGCTGAAAAAATTGAAAATAATTGCATTTGAGATTTTAGGTGAATATTCAGAAATACAATATGTATCTTAAATTTACGTTGAGGATATAAAGGATATATATAAAGTCTTTTTTTAAACTCAACATAAATTCAAAAATGTGTGCTAAAAATGTTTTAAAAAAACAATGTCTTAATCCACCCATAATTTCATTAATAGGGCTACCAATAAAATTTTAAATTCCTTGCTTGATTTAATTTTAATACCTATCAGACCCTATTGGGTGATTGATGAGTGTCTGTGAAACTGGCCCTAAGTCTTCTACTTGACTGATGTATTTCAGTAGTATATAGAATTTCTATTATTGTATGACTAAAAGTCATTAAGTGTATTTCATTCGGCTTGCCAAGTACTTTTTAGTACTTCCCAGTAGATGGAGAATGAAACTCTTTAATCTTGACAAAAGAAAAATCTAACCTCAATGAAGATGTAATTTTTGTCGTTTTTATTTTTATTTTATTTTTGATTAGAGAAACATCAACAGCAATAATTAGCGATGTAATTTCTTTTTACTTATGGTTCCGTTTTCTTGTGTAGTTCGAAACTACATGATTGAAGTGCTTTAAACTACTTTGACCACTGAGTTGAAGTATTTAAGTATTAACAGCCAGAAGTACTTGGCAGTAATGAGACTTTTAGAATTCTCAGCAATTATCATCGTTATAAGTATTAGCTCTTCTAAAATTGCATTCTGTTTTTCTTTCTGTTTATCTATTGTTAAAAGAAATTAAAAGAATTTTTCTTTTATAAAAGAAAATAAACCAACCATCATTTTTTCGAATAGTTCTAAAATTAGCAAATCATTAAAAGCAATTTGTTCACATAATTGAATAAATTTATTTGTGGCAACTTCGAATTAACTTTTTTAAGTTTTTTTAAGAGTTTTTTATAGAAAACGAAATAACTTTTGTGAACAAAAACAATCTTTGACGTTTAATGAACAGCTGATAAAACAGCATTTAACCAAATGAATTAAAAGGTTGTTCAATGTTCATGCGAACTTATCATTTTATACAATTTGTAAATTTATGAAGTACGCATGAATACCTTTATTATATTTATTCAATTTTATGGACCTACAAAATAATTTGGTTTTTGGGTGTTTTAATTGAGACTTTTCCAATTTTATTATTATTTTTAGTATTATCTAATTTTTTTGTTGCAGAATGTTCCTACTACGAAAAATATTCTCAAGTTGGCAACAATAATATTACATTTGAGAAACTTTTTCAAAAATAAAGGGAAGGGATGAAACGTGAAATCTGTTTGCTGAGCTGATATACATGAATATTATCCTGGCAAGTGGGAAATAATTTCGCCGTTTACATTTTTTTTTCATGCAAAACGACGAAATACCTACATCTTCAAACCCCTTTTTATTTTTTCGTTTTTGAAAATTAACATTTCTTTGGGTTCTATTTTATTAACTCGCTTTTAGGTGTTAAGAAAATTTAAACTGTTCAGCAATGGATTTGAAAATTTAAATGATGTTAAGTTGAGGATATATATATCACGTTATCTCGAGATGTATATTAAAGTACATACATATGTACATAAAAAAGTATTTCTTTTTGTTTAATAACAATAGTCAAAGCAAAATACATATAGACATCAGGAAATCAGTTATAATCCGTCTATTTCTATAGGAAAGTGTGCACATGTATTTATGTACGTATAAGTCATGCACCGAAAAAAATAAATGGTAAATAGATCGAAAAATTTTGTAGATGCTGCGAAAACATTCGTTCATTTGTTCCACGAATGTTTCTCGTACATTTTATAAACATGCATTTGTAAATTGCACGAACGATATTTTGAAAGTGAAATACGAATATTTTCGTATATCTTGCAAAACTTTCGTATCCCTAACAAATAAAAAAATTTTGTACAATATATGAAATAACATTGTAGAATGAACGATCTAGCTATAGTAACTTGAAAAATACGTTTGTACTATTTACGAAACATTTGTGATTTAAGATGCTTTATTTTTGTAGAATACACGATTATGTTTCTATATACTACGAATTTATTTGTATTTCAATAAAATTGAATTCGTAGTTTATAGGAACATAATCGTGTATTCTACTAAACAATGGATCTTAAATCACATATGTTTCGCAAATCACAAACTTTAAATAAAAAAACTTTGGTTTATTTTTAAATTAATTAAAAACAAAAACTTTAAACCTTAATCACTTTTTATAATCGTCACGAGACACCTTTGCTTCTTCTTTTGCAACTATAAAAAAATGGTAAATTTGCAGAGTGTTTAAAAGAATATTGAAAGTTTACTTACATTTGATTTCATTAAGCAGCGCATATAGCTACTGTTCTCCTTGTTTTACCACCAAGAATGTTAAAAATTTGGGTGTTTATGAATTCCTACAAGCAAATCGCATCAGCTAAAAATATAGAAAGAATAAATGTAGGAACTTACCGCCTGAAAAATTATCTTTTTTATTTAATAATATTTCGTGCAATTTAATTTTATTAGGATTTCTGGCATTTTTTAAATGATTTAACAAAATTTTGTCTGTGACCAATGTCCAAAAACCGTATTTGTCCACCTAAAAAGGACTTAAAAATTCAAATTCGTCAATTATTTAACACTGATACATATATATATATTATAAATAGTGAATACACTTACCAAAATACAACTATTAACCTTTTTTTCTTTCGTTTTTTGTTTTTAGTTTTCCTTTTTATTTACTTTCTTAGTTTTTTTACTTCGTTTTTATTAACTTTTTAATTTTTTTTCACTTCACTTTTTTCATTTTTAATACGGCGTTCAAAAAGCAACTGAACACGTTTCGACTAAATGACTATGTGCAGCTGCAGCTTTATGCATGAAGTAAAATTGAAATCGTTTGTGTAATTTACGAATGGTAAAAAGTAGGAATAATAATATACAAAAAGAATCATAAATAATACAAATGTATGTTTGGAAACACAAAACGTTAGTATAATATACGAAAACACATTCATGGCATTACGATTGTTTTCGTGAATTTACGAAATATTTGTACTTTTACGAAATCCTTGGTCCGAACGGAGAAGCAAATGTAAGCCGCAGCTGTGGTTAAAAAGAAATGTTTTGATGTACCTACTATTGAAGACTTTCGGATATATTACGAATGGAAAAAATCTAGTTTAGTTACAAAACATTTTGTGAGAATTACAACTGTATTTCGTATCTACACAAAATATATTTTGTATAATTTACGAAATGTTTTAAATTTTTAACGAATGTATTAGTTTACTTACCAAATGTTTGCAGTTTTACAAAATCATTCGTAAAAATATTCGAAAATTTAATATGCATTTTTCTGCTATCATCAAAAGAGATATATTGAGTACAGTTTACAAATTTTTTGTACAAATCACAAAACATTCGTGTGAAAAAGCGTTACAAATGTGCTTTCGTAAATTTTACAAATTTTTCGTATTTCTGAATTTTTTGATCTCCATGTTGGCTACGAAAAATTTGTTTATTTTACAAAATTTCGTATATTAAACGAAAAATCAATCTACGAAAATGTTTCGTAGTGAATTTACGAAATTTTTTTTTTAGTGTGCATATTGATATTTATTAAATTATACTTCTTTCAGAAAATTTGAGTGCTTAATTTTTTTGATTTGCTCATTTGTCAAAATCTTTTTTAAAATAAGATTTTGTTGGGAAAACAGTTCGGAAATAAAAATTGTGTAAATATTTTATTTTTAAACATATGAAGTTATCATCCCATGCTTGATAGAAACTTGTAAACATTTTACGGATACAAAAATACATGCCCAATTGTTTGATGATAACCTTGGGCTAAAAGTTTTTAGGATAACATTTTAGCGGAAATTAAATGATTTATTTGAGTCAACGACAATAATAGTGTTTTCAAAATGAACCCATTGCGCTTCCCTGCGTTACGCACAAAGTTTTCAATTACAACTAACATTTTCCAAATTGTTGGCCACTGAAAATGCAAACATGAAAACAGGCGAACGCAATTCCCCAAGTTCTAGCGCCACACCATATCAGACACACCACACCACACCAGGGAAATGTCTCGTGATTATAGAATATGAGCTTCAATTACTTAGTAGCAGTTTGAATCTGCACGTTGTTGAAGTATAATAATTATTTCCAACCGGGAATTAAAAAAAAAAAACTTTTAACTATACGAATGCCATAAAAAGAGGACTATGAGGTTGGAAAATAGAAAAAAATATATATTTTTCTGTTCTGTGTATACAAAACAGCATCCGCTACGACACGATAGATGTACATATGAATATGGATGGCGCGGTAAAGGGAAAAGAAAACTTTTATGCTTTTGGGATTACGATGTATATAGCTGAACTGAACTCCTGACGTAAATTGTGATACATACTGACGTACGCGGAATCTGTTCGTGAGGGTTGTTGTAATTATAATGCAACAGTGTGTACTGTGTAGTGTATGTAAGTGAACGCGTCAGTTGATAAAATTTTGCAAGGTTGTGCAAACTTGCACTTAATTATGTTTTGTTTACTTTATGTAGGTATACGTATGAGGACTACTGAACCGAGGAAAGATTTAATAGAGTTAACGAAGTTTGACATTGTGTGTATATTTGAGGGAAAGCAAGTTCTGTTTTAAGCTTCAAATAACTCAATTTAATACGTCTCGATTAACTTATTTTTTTTATTAATTCGAGCGAAAGTCAACCAAAAGTTTGAAAATCATAGTTATATTTACCTTAACTGTGTGTGTAAGTTTTTCACTAGTAAGGTAGGCTATACATACACCATATCTCTGTCAAGTGTGCGCTTTTATTTTCTCAAAAAAATAACAGGTACGTATTTAGTAATAGTCTGTATGAAGATTATTGAAGGTTTATGGTGGCGTATGTGGAACATTTTTTTTCAAAAGTAATAACCAAAAAATGCGGAATTTTTGTTTGTTTTTAACAAATTTCTAGCAATCAAATGGCACTATTTTAAATATTGTGATATGTGCATTAACCTGTACAGTGGACACTTGTGGTGAAAAATTTGCTTAAATAAGTTTTGTTCAAAGCAACATTGTTGTTGAAGAATGTTAAAAAGAAAAAAAGTTTTTATATGTAGGTAGGCCAGTTGAACATTTGTATGGTGTTTGTACTAAGTATGTTTTACACTTTTAGCTAGTGATATACTCAGAACTAAAAAAAAGTGTACACGTAAAGTTAGCATGGTAACCATTTTTGGAAGGACAAAAATAACGGAAAATTCTAGGCTGGTCAAACGTTACTTTTTCACAAGTTGTCATGATAACTTTATGCTCAATAATTGTTAATTATTTAAGTCTACACTGAGAACTTTTTTGGTACAACTTATTAACCCTATGTGTGTTTAGGGGTTGGTTATTTCGTACTGACAAATAATTTTAGAAAAAATAAAATGCACGGCTGGGTCGCACGAACTTGCTCTTATGTGCGATCACGTTGTGGTTTTAAATTCTGAATAGTTTAGATCTAAACTGATTTCAAAAGAGATAAATAAGCTATGAGAGCCTATATTTTAATCCACCTATTAAAACAAAGTTAAGTTTAAGGTATAGTATTATGTGAGTACATATTTATATGAACACTGGCAGACCCGTGCTCGCGTTGCTTCGCAAAAAAATGATAGTACTAAATAGGGCTACCGCTACCCGTAATTTCTATTTCATTTTATTAACAAAAAGTTTATACATTATACACTTACGTTTTGATAAATTCGAGTTCTTAAAAAATGATTTACCTATTTGTATTTAATTTGTATGTTAAGTAGGTTGACATATGAACAGAATTTCCCTCATGGTTCTTCAGTACGTTATGTATGTAGGTATGCAGAAGAATAAAGAAAACAAATTTATACCTACCTACCCATCCAACTGAACAATCAGGAATTTTAGCAAAACAAAGGAATTCAAAACATGGGAGGGAGAGTATCTATCTATCTATCTACGACAGGAAGAGTCGACTGTACATATACATATTACATACATAATTACTCAGTTTGTATACATAATCCAAAAAAGATTGGAAATTACAGGTAAGACTGAAAATTGTTAAAAAATCAATATAATTAGAAATAAATTAACCAAGCAATATCTGAAATTGTTTTGAAACCCTCGCTATGTACGCCATCTCATTTCTATCTACATCTACCTATTTTCGAAATATCGAATTTAAAAAAAAATAATTTAAAATTTTTTTTTTAATTCAAAATTTGTTTTTTTTTTTTTTTGAAAATTTTGATATGCAATATTATTCAAATTTATTAGAAGCTCTTATGTAAAAAATTTCATTAAAATCGGTTGAACAGATAATGAGATAGTCGAAAACCAAAAAAATTGTTCTATGAGAGATACCATTTTTAATAAATAGATACAATTTTTTTCCAAAAAATCGTATTAGCCGTTTTTGAGAATTTTGAGATTTTCCTTACCGGTTTTTTAACACTTGTATGGTACGTCCATTTTTACTTAAAAGAATAATTTTTATTTAAAATCTGCTAGATAATGTTAAAAAACTGCTGGGTTCCTAGTATGATAAAAATCAATCAAGTCGTTTTTGAATTATTAAGTTCTCAAAATAAAAATTTGAAACATTTTTTCAAAATCAAAAAAAAAAATTTAAAATTTTGGTATACAAAGCTTTTAAACCGTTTTAAAACATTCGTTATAAGAAAAATGAGCAAAATTAGTTGAACCGTTTTTGAGAAAATCGAAAATAAAAAAATGGTTCTATGGAAGGTACCATTTATAACCATTTTTCGAAAAAAAAGTTTTTATAAAATGGTTTGCTTTTTTTAAACTCCTGATTTTTTTTAAGTTGTTGGCACGTTTTTGAGATAAAGAAGATTATAATTTTTTGCTACAAACAAATTTTATGGCAGCTACTGTTGTTTTTGGTCCTAAAAAAAAAGTTTTGGGGGAATATCCAGAAAAGGCTAGGTACCAAGTCTAAAAAAATTCTATTTAGGCTTCAGTCGAAAGGACCGGACAGACAGACAGAATTGCGGGTTCCATTTTTTTTCGACTTCGCTATCATCATATTATGTATAATGTCAACCTTGATCAAAATCTCAAAAGTTTAATTTATTTTACGAATGCATAACTTGCAAATATAGTACCTACATATGTATATATATATCACAGTTCTTTCTTACAGCACAATTAGGTTAATAAAATAAACTGAGTTTGTTTGCAATAAATATGATAGTGTCTCTTTCAAACGCCACTACTCAAGCGCTATAACGAAGCGTTATACTTCCGCCCGCGCCTACCAAGATCTTATAACCAACCCACTTACTACTGACCGCTGACACCGCACCTTCCAAACTGCCAATAACTCCCAACATTGTTATCCGACACACATAAACCAACCACCAGAACCCTACATCAACATTCAACCAACATAATGTAATGAAATTTTAGATATTAAAAATTTATTTTCTATCAAGTTTGATCGAAATCTTGAATCGAATCCCATAGAGTACCTATATTTATTTGTAGCTATACCTAAGAAAAATAAGTCGTAAACTAATAAAGTCGTTATATACAGGATGTCCCATAACAATGATCCAAACTGTAACCGGTGATAGGCCTGGTCATGAATTCTCAGAATTTAGTAACTTGTCGATTCCGAATCATAACGGTTTTCGTTTAACGTCTGTTTTTTTTTATTTTGAAAAACCCCTACTTTGAAACAGGTTTTTGGTCACCCTGTCCATAACTGATTATAATTATTTTTAGTTTTTGCACTCGATTAGAAAAAATAAGAATAATTTTGTGCATTCAAATATTTTTGATTTCCTGCATTGTTTTGCTCAAAATTGATAGATAATATGACTTCAATCTTTAAAGGAGCATCTTGAAAAAAAAAACACGAAAAAAAATTGATCCAACAGTAAAAATAAAAAATACAAAATTTAAAGAAAGGTTTTATTTGTACTTGTTTTAGAATCTTGTGTGATTCAGTTCAAATTGTTATAACTTTCGATCTAAGGCTATGGTTCGGTAAGTTTTGATTCGGAATGGAAAATTTACTAAATTCTGAAAGGTCATGACCTGGTATATCACTGTTTGGACCATTAATTATGGAACAACCTGTTTATTTTTTTACAATATCCTTTTGAAGCTCATCAACCTTAACCGCCAATCTTAACTATAAGAAATTGAAATATTAAGTTTTTATCCATTTCTGCTTGATAAATTCCACTAAAATATAACAAAACTATATATAAGGATTTTTCTTTATAATCTTCCGCCTTAAGGACACATGCGATATTAACATTTCAGAACATCCTCGTATATGTATGTATGTATGTATGTATGTATATACGAATATGTAGATATATCTTGGGTCAAAAATACCATTCAATAATTTGTTATACCAAAGCTACCAACAGGTGCCTACCATTTATAAATACCTCCTTTAAAGAGAGAGACCTTTTATGAAAATCTTATACATGAAGATTATTATTCACGCATTCATACATAGATAGGCCGATTTTCTAAAGTTCACTTAAATATGAATTTAATCAAAAGTAATAAATTCATTGGATATGATCTAAAAAACCACTATAGAGTGCCCTGAATGAAAATACAAAAAATCTTATTTTAATCTCAATTACGATTGAAGTGCAAAAAGCCATAAATTATCAAGTTACTCAACAAAAATACTTATATACAACCTTTAACACCTTTCAAAGAAATATATAATCTCCTTCCAAGTATTTCGAAGTACCTATTTTTTTTTTACTCTCGTTTCATGTGTATGTATGTACCTGTTTTCTTTCATCAAAGGAAATTCACATTGTTATCATGTATAAGGTCCTTTGGAAATTAATTTAAGGTGATGTACATATATGTACATACTAGATGAGTGTTATATGAATCAGGTATAGAAATGATGTACATTCTTACTAAGAAAATCTTATATTGAACTTGATACCTATTTCCAAATTTTAAGGACTGAAGGAAACTCTTAAGTCAATATCACATATTATCTACTCTACTCAGAATAATAACCAACCCACTAACTTAAAGCTATATAGGGACTGAAATTTAATGCAATAATAAGATACATTATCTTCAAAGAACTTCCTTTCAAAAACACACATGTTGAACACAACTCTTGATCTCACATCCCCTTTGTCCTAACAGAGGAATGCTCAATCCCTTCTTGATCCAACAAAATGCATGAATATACGATTATACAAACTCCAGGAGCAAGTGACAAATATTTTTATCTGGCGTGGAGCGTGTTGGCATTGGCATTGGCATCCGTATATCTTATCGTATATTCTTTTCAATATCCACTTATGTGGTACGTGTATTTGCCAGGACATCGTGCATAGATTTTCCAACGGAATATAAAACGTTCAAATAAGTGCAAATAAAAAAATCGAGTATGTATTGGATTTTCCAGAATTTAATAATGAGTATAGTGAATCCTTTTTCTTTTTTTTCTATGTCCTTTTTTTTTGGTATAGGGAAAAATGTAACTCCGAAATAGAGAGTTTAAACAAGTTTCGGAGTAAATTTTTCTGGAAAAATGTATTTGGGATGAAGGATGATGTTAGAGGTACTTTCTCTTGCTCTTCTGTTTTTTTCAATGGCCCTTTCCCTTATCAGAATTTATTGATTTTTATTAAAGCACGTAGAAAAATGTAATCAAACAGAAAGCAGAGGATAAAGGGAATATGCGGGAGAAAATAGTAAATCCTTATACGTATTGTCGTTGATATTGTATAACTACTGCGCATTCACCTCTCCTGTCGGATGAATTGTATACTATAGTGTTGTTTTGATACTCCCTGAATGTATTCACTCGCTTCTACTTATATGGTGTCATTTCATATCTTACTCGTTTGTTTCTATCCTGCGAGATGAGTCCCTTTTGGTTCTTGCTATATTTACCAAGTAGTTAACAGGCGATACAGACTTGATTCTGCGTTGAAACTGATGAAAACAAAATAATAAGAAACTCAATGATTCTTTACCAAGAGTGTTGCCAGAAGGAGTTTTTTTTTTAAATTTCAAGTAGTACTTGTTAAGAATACCTATAGGCTAAACGAATACAATTTAACAAAATACGACAAGATAGTATTGATTTCGAGTTAAAAAATATATATACTTGGAAATGGGGCCAGCAACAATATAGCTGCGCTTAAATGAAAAATAATATGTTTAAAAACGCCAAAAGTACACAAATAATAGATTTGCTTTGTTAAAAAAATAATTCCAAAATTTTTAGAAGCACCAAATTGCAAATTTATTACAAAATTGGTGAAGCAATTAAAAATCTATGCTTTAATAACTCAAAAATTATAAATTTTCTAAAAAAAACGTCAAAATTCTGATTCCATTATTCGAATCTTTTACAAAAACCTAATTCACAGGTATCTTTTAATTATTATGGTCATTATAGTTAAAACCGTTTTCGAGAAAACGGAGTCGTTTTATGGCAGATGGGCTGTAACTAAAATTCGAATTTCTCTCTTTAATTTGTTTTTGTTCAATGATGATGACGATTTCGTCTTTAATTCCAAACTTCTTGTTGTAAAACAATGCACTTTTCCTAATAATTGGAAAAACTCATTCATCATTCCCATCATCATGTGGTGATGTTTCCAATTGTATGCCAATAGCCAAACTGTCATATTTATCTTAATTATTTGAGGCTATTGTATTTAAGAGTTTTTATTTCAGCTATAAACCTTTTATTGCGAGCGATCAACATGGGTTTATAAAAAAAATGTACTGTAACAAATTTTCTTCAATTCATATAAAGTTTACAAGTCACCAAGTTGACTGTATTTATACAGATTTCAGTAAAGCATTAGACAAGTTGTCTCATGGTCTTTTTTTACTCAAGCTTTCGTCTTTAGGCTTTCCTTAATTCTTTGTTCAATTGATTAAATCATATTTGAAAAGGAAGGACTACCAATTTGATTTCAGAAGAATAATTTCGGACTCAATTAAAGCAAATTCTGGCGTACCCTAAGGAAGTCACCTATGGCCAATTATTTTTTATAGTTGCTATCAATGATGTAGTCTTGATAGTAAAATCTTGTAGGGTTCTGATCTACATTGATTATTTAGAGTCATAAGGGACCAGTCTGATACTGTAGTAGGTAGCTCTTCAGGGCGGAAAAAACCGAAGAGAAAAGCAACATTGTTATGAATGCTTGCATTAAGCAGTACCTACTGATAGTGTTAAAATTGCGGTTGTTTATTATTATCAGAACAAAAACATAAATGTTAAAAAATAGGCAAATTCTTCGGGATACAAATTTTTGTGTAAACAAAAAAAGCTTTTATTGAATCGCCTAGACGCGTCGTCTTTACGATTAATAATTTTGTTTGTTACACGAAGCAAAACAATCGTCAAACGACGTCGTCAGACGATAATCGTCTTACGTGATGAGAGCCCTGTTTATGCTCATGTGACAATATTTAAGTTGTTCTCGCTTAGGTGTTATTTTACAACAAGCCTAAATTCTCAACTCGTTTCTTAATTTGTATTTAATTCGTTACAAAGTTTAAAACTAAAATCAACAGAGAACAATTTTAAAGTTAATTCAAGTCAATATAACTAGAAATAAATTGATTATACTTCTGAAATTGTACCGGCACCAATGCGATATTGGTAAACCATCTGATTTCTTTAACAAACCTAAATTTATGAGAAAAAAAATTGTAACGAAAGTTAAAAATTCAATTTCAAAAAAATCATCAACCCATTTTTGTTTAGTTAAAAAAAATGTATTTAGATTTTTTTTAAACCAAACATATTTTTGTTGATTTTTTTTAAGAAACATTTTTTAAACTTATTAAAAGTTCCTGTATGAAAAAAATTATTAAAGAAAATAACTGTTTTATGGAAGGTACCTACTATTATAAGATTATATTTACTATTGATATTGGCTTGACCGATTAAACACTATTCTTGAATATATTTATGCTTATGTACATACATATTTAGTGTTATATAAGAGAGGTACGAAATATTTAACAAATAGAAATATTTAAATTATATAACTTCATTTAAGTTTATATTATTTCTGAATCTTTAACTATACATATTTGTTTCTTGCTCGAAAGAAAAACTTTTAATTCAAGCAAAAAATGTATCGAATCTGGCATTTCCTCAAACGCTCTAATCGCAATATCACTGCCACTGACAGTGACATACGACTCGGAAGAGCAACATACTCACTTTCCAAAAGATACACACATATTCGTTGTTTTTTTTTCCGATACCCAAGATGAATGATGATGATGAAGGTGATGATGATGATGTATGATGCAGGAAGAAGAAATTTACGCGCTGAAAAACTATACAATTTTGCTCTCTATAAACAAAATTTCAATTTCAAATTAAATTCCCTATCAGAACATGCGTACAAAATTTCCTCAAAAAAAAAAAAAGGAAAAAGTTTACATGGAGAAGTTCAATTTCTGAGATTCATAGATACATCCATTGGTGTTTTCGGAGTAACAAAATTCCAGATACCAACTACCCTCATAGCATTCGAGAAAACAGTTCGGGGTGGACAGTTCACGTTAAGAGTTGCTTTCAGATACAAGAAATTCTGAGCGTGATAAGCTATTACAGTGTATATTTGTACCCAAAAAAGACAAAGAGATACATTTTTATCGCGAACAAAATAAAACAAAAAAAATAAACTTAATTCAAATCCGACGGAGTTTTAAATCGTATTCCGCGAAATGAGTTCTTCTGAAATAATTGAGCTAAATGTTGGCGGCGTTCATTATTCGTCAACTCTTGCAACGCTCACAAATGAAAAATCTTCCCTGCTATGCGAGATGTTCAGTAATCCCGACAGTTTAACCAAGGATAGCAAAGGTAGAGTATTTTTGGACCGCGACGGAGTCCTATTCCGCTATATCCTCGACTATTTGCGAGACAAGGAACTTAATTTGCCTGAAGGATTTCGGGAAAAGATTCGTCTCCATAAAGAAGCTGAACACTATAAGTTGAATGGACTTCTTGAGTGCATGAAATCCGAATTGGACTTAAAACCAAGTGGAAGCATTACAATTGGCTATCGTGGAAGTTTCCAATTTGGCAAGGATGGTCTGGCTGATGTGAAATTCCGTAAGCTTTCGCGCATTTTAGTGTGTGGCAGAGTAGCACAATGCCGTGATGTCTTCGGTGATACCTTGAATGAATCCCGAGATCCCGATCATGGTGGACCAGACCGCTACACATCACGATTCTTCCTGAAGCACTGCTTCATCGAACAGGCCTTCGATATGCTGCATGAGCAAGGTTTTCGATTGGCTGGAAGCTGCGGTTCCGGAACAGCTGGATCTATTGCGGAGCCCAAACCTGGTGTTGATGCTGAAGAAAACCGATGGAACCACTACAATGAATTTGTTTTCGTTCGTGATTAAGAAAGGATATGCTGGAGTTACAGAAAGTTTTATATAGTCTGACCTCCATGGAGAGTCTTCACAAAATAATGAATTAGTCCAAAATTTGTGAGTGATGTGTTTTTTTGTTTTTTGTTTAGGCAGCGCACAACGCATTTCAGATTAGAAAATTAGATTTTCAAAACAAAACAAAAAATAAGCATATAGTAGATACTATAATATCTAATAGAAAAAAAAAACATCTGGAGTACCTTCAGTTAAAATAATAAATAAAAATATATTTACAGTGAAAAAGGAATTAGAAAAAAATATACCCAATATATAAATTTGTCATTGTTTTAAATGTGCCATTACAAAATGTGGATTTTAATGAATAAAAGTTTTGTCTGATGTCAAGTGAATACCGGAAGGGATTATTTCCAGTGAAAAATCCTATATTGCACATTCAAATCATGCAATCATATATTATCATAACGGTAAGCATTGCAATTGAAAAATATAATAAAAAAAAAAAATAAAACTGGTAGTATTCCCAATGGTGTTAATCAACCTAATAGCAGAGTAAAAAAATGAAAAAAAAAATGAAAAATGTCAGATCATATGTATGTATGAAATAGTAGAGTTACAAATAACAGTATTTTGTGTCAAAGACACTAAAAAAAATAATACAATACACTTGTGAAAGATGAGGAAGAAGATAGACTTAGTAATTTAATTTACTGTGAATTCGAACCTGAATAAGCGGGACTAAATGCTTAACCTACCATCCTTAAGACCAAGACTTTCCCACCGTTTAAAAAAAATATATTTCACGTGTCAAGATATTATTATACAATGTTCATCAATTTTGTAACTCTTATATATTTAATAAATAATCAAAGAATATTATAATTTTATATTTAAAAAAAATCATCATAAAATGTCTCATGAGTTCAATTCAAACTTTATCTTTGCGTTCCTTGCTCAAGTTCAAAAAATTCTCAACTAAAAATTTGTTCGTACCTCTAGATATTATAAATTAAAAGAAGCTGAAACTCCGTCTTTATTGAGTAGCAATTAATTATCAATTGAAAAATATTTAAATTTGGTCATTAAGAA
Source organism: Epistrophe grossulariae (assembly GCA_929447395.1). Classification (NCBI taxonomy): domain Eukaryota; kingdom Metazoa; phylum Arthropoda; class Insecta; order Diptera; family Syrphidae; genus Epistrophe; species Epistrophe grossulariae. The sequence goes on from OV839567.1 coordinate 85,357,927, forward strand.
TGATGGAGAACATTGTGAGTTAGAAGAAAATTGAAAACTTTTCAGTAAAGTGTTGATATTATTTTTAATAATTTGAGTTTAAAAATATAAATTTTCAATATAATATCAATAATAATAATATTAATTGGTAATTGAAGTTCGCTAGAAATGTTAGTCAAACTAAATGATCAAAGTTTAAAAGATTCAATCCTTCCCCGTTAAACTGACTTAAAAACAAAATGAAGGCGATCTCATTTCGCATTATTGTATAGCTGAAATTCACGTGTTTTATGACATAAAAATCTTATAAACGATGTTTTTATAAATTGAAAAGCATTTTAAAGAAATAATATGTAATAAAATGGTTCTACAGGTAGTCGTATCATTATTGACAAGAACTAAGCCAGGGCATTTTCATCCCCTCTTATACTTCATACCCAATATTCAGGGGCATAGTATCTGTCCGCATGTCACACCTAATAAGCATAAGTATTTAGAGCCAACAAAGCTTAATTCTTACATAAATGAGTTTTTCAAGAACTTAAGAAAAAGCCCAAGGCAAACATTAAAATGAAGGGTTCTTCAAAAAAGTGGAAGTGAAATTCTTTCAAAATCAAAATATATCTAGCTCTCTACGATTTTACATTTTATATGGGGGAAATTACATATGCTGATATATACAGAGTTCTTACAATACTAAAGTTATTGAACATTAAAAAATATTTTTGTGATGAGCTCTTTCATACCAACTTAGCTTAGCAACTTAGCATATCAACTTAGCATTCTTTTGGATATGTAAAGACTTTTTAACAGGGATTTTTGAAAAAAAATCTTTGAAGAAGATTGATAGGTTCTTTTGATTGGTGTGTATTTGTTGAAATAAAAGTTAACTATTTTTGATTTAAGCGACCGGGATCATATTTCATCAATTACTTTTATATTTGTTTTTTTTTTGCAAATTTCATTTCACCATACGCAAAATTTGAAAAGCGCCAATTTTTCCTTTAAAAAATTGAACATTTTTTCTCTTCGCGCAAAATTAATATCACCATAATAAGTTTGCAAAGAACGAAATGAAAGGCAATTTTGAAAAAAAAATTTGAAAGCCAGAAACAAAATTTCTGGTCGGGCGCCGCGGCCGTGCGTCGTGGTGTATGGGGTAGACATGTGATTCTTCTCTTCAGGTTATAGTTGTTAGTTGTTTCATTGCTTCACTTTTTAGGTTTCTCTAGTTTCCGAAATGAAGTTTCAAAATAAGGCCAGAATTATTTTTTTTCTGGCTTTATTTGCATTTCACTTTCTGGCTCTTTTTCATAGGTATCTGGCACAATTATCAAATTTCTGGCTTATTTTCCAAAAACAAATGTGGCTTTTTTCCAATTTTAAGCCAGAAAAAATTATGGCGTTTTTTTTCAAAAAAAATCTGGTGTAATTTCCGGGAGCCGGAAAGGTCTGTTAAGGAATTCTCAGCCAAAACAATATTTGTGGTGTTTTGTTGGTTTGTTGTTAATCCAATTCCAAACGATAAAAAGCATTAATCATGGTCATTGGCAAAAGATGACACCAGAAAAATGAAAACCGCAACACATTTTCAACACTTAGCTATTAGCTTGCCAAGCATTATTTTTTAAGGGGATTAAACTTCTCTATATTCTTTAACTTTGATCCTTTTCATCGTCACGCAACAGAAAATACTTCTAACGACTAAAATTTCAAGTCAACATAGTAAAAATAAAATCTATATTGCCTCTCTGACTATCACCTAAATAACTCTTCGTTAAAACTAATTTTGATGATGATCTTCGTATGTATGTATATCTAGATAACAGTAAAGAGTTTCCAAATTTTAGGGGTTAGCCATTCTACAAATTGTATAACCAATTTTAAGCTCATTGAAGATAATAGGTTTTGTAATTGCAAATTACTATCATATACTGAGGCTTGTTTTTTGGAGATTCATTATATGGGGATGTTTTAGTTGTAAGAAAGTCTATCTTCAGTAAAAAAAATACACAAAACATAAACGCTTTTAAACACATTCTATTTGTATGTAGATATGTTTTTTTTTATAAGTCAAAAAAAACTTAAGTCAGCAGTAAAAATGTAAATTTTTTGTTGTTGAAATTTTGAATATTAACATCGAATATCTTTTTATTATACTTGCCTTGCCTAACCAAACCAAATGTGTTTTGTCTTTCATTTCGAAATTATATTCCTGATTGTAAGTATCTTAAAAATTTTGTCTGTGCATAATTTTATGAGGGTTTTATGAGCCATAATGATTTTTTTTTGGCGAACCTTAACATGGTTTTCGGGGTTGAATGTTGTTTTTTTGCAAATCAAATTTAACCCTTATTGAAATTTCAGGGACTATACGTCTCACACCAATTAAGTCTTAAAGAAAGGTAAAACATTTATACACCTTTGCGTTTTTCAGACTTCAATTACCTACAGTTCAAGGAAAACTATAAATTTCATTAAGAAATATTAACTTGTATATAAATCAAAAATTTAAAATCGCAGAATTCTTTAAAAAAACGTAAGAAGAATAAGTTATCATGAATATAAGCAAAGAACGAAATTTGAAAGTTCTATATATATGTGTATTAAGGTATATAGTGTTTTGTGTACTGAAAATAACGAACGTAATTTAAAATCAAAAAGGGTTATCCAAAAAACATTTTATAATAGCAGTTCTCTTTTTAAAATCTCTTAAGAGGTGGACTAATGGATCATTCCTTTTTATCAGAAAAAATAATACAAGGTTTGGAAGAATCCTTTTTAACTAAGATACTTTCCTTAAACAAAAAATTTTATTCAAAGATAAATTGGGGATATCTCAAGGGAAAACGAATGCAATTGTGTGTGTGATAAATTTGATATACATTCATAATTCAAATTAATGACTTGTAATCATTCACATTCAGAAATTGTAAGAAACATATTTCCTGAGGTTGAGGTTGGATTAATTTATTTAAATTTTTTGTACAAATATCAAAGTTTTAAAGAAAAGAAATACAAATTTCAAGTCAACAAAATATTTTGTCTTTTGACGAATATGACATTTATGTTATGTGATGCTATTTAATAGCCACAAATATTTTTTGAATTTTTTTAGGAATAAGTTTATTTTATGTCATATGAAATATTGTACCTAATACGATTTTTTCTGCCAATTTCAATTGAAAATCTGAAATAAACTATAACGCGTAATTTCTTTACAGAAGTACTAAGCCAGTCTGGCTAGACCAGGGGTGAAATCGTGTAACATGATTTGCTATAAGTGAGAGTCACATTCAAACAATTCAGTTTGTGTAAGATATGTAGCTAAAGAACTATCACACCAAAAATGTGATTGTCATTTTCCAACAAATTTGACGTATTTGCCGCCATAACCTTAAAAACTTGTACAACTTTTTCTGAGTTCTTTTTTTTAGCCAACATTTTTAAATTTTTATAAACATTCTTGTGACCAAAAAAGTTAACTACATTCCGGAAGATGGAGAAAATATGGGAAATATATCGAAAAGACGTTAACCGATTCCACCCCAGGTACTAGCTCTGATACTAGGTGGCCTACTAAAAGTTAGTACTTTTTTCACATCACTAGTACCTACCGGATCTAGCTTCAAAAAGCGGTACTAGGAACTTAATACGTCTTAAATTCGTCTAATTCAGATTTTTACTATATTTAAAATTTTTTAAATATTATTTTGATATTACACAATTGAAAATGTATACTTACGTTTTTAAATAAAATATCGCTGTAAGAATACGCTTCAGTATAATTAGGGTTATCTATTTAGCTCTTTGTTTACTGTGTTTCGTATTTAAAAATACGTAAATGAAGAGTCGTATTTTATTTATCATGTTTTTGTTACAAAATATTTATAATATTTTACGGTATAACGAAAAGACGAGAACTTTAAATCGAAAGCAACACCGATGATGCAAAAAAGTCGCGCTGCAGTGCTGCTAGAAATTGAGCAACGAAAAGCATTCGGTCTTGCTTTGCATAAAAAACAACTGGAGTTCATGAATATTGCGATCCAATGAATGCAGTCCAGCGAAACTCCCGTAGGTATTTCATTAGCACAATCGTTATCAGTCGGCAATGTTTTCAGTGTATCAAATTCGGGTGTGCAGACGTTGGCAAATTTGCAGCTTATTCGCAGAATACAATATAACTGCACACTATCACCACCACACCATCTATGCCAACAGAACAAACGTCAGCGTTTGAAACAATTCTATCGTCATAGAAAGATTGGGTAATCAACTAATCCACAGTTCTTTAATGTTGCAAAGTGACAACTACCAATACCAATGATGTAAACCACTCCATCAAAACATTCAATATATATGAGAATATGCATTTTTTTAATAAAATAAAATAATAAAAAAAACTGCTTAGTATCAGTTTTTTTTAATTATTGGTGCATTAGCAAAAGAATGTCATCCCTTACATTCCGAATATACAAAAAACCCAATAAACCTTGTTAAGATTTCATGAATGTAAGGCTGCATGGATTTTCAGTATGTGTTAGAAGCGTTTAAAACCCTAAAAAAAGTAGTTAAGGACGGTAAACACACTTCCTTTTTTTATTTCACATTCCTTAAATAAAGCCAAATCTAAATTTGACACCCGTCACTTTTCTATTTCAATCTAAGTCCTAATGTGAAAAAAATGCCATTAAATAGGAAAGAAATCTTTTTTTTCACCTCTGTCAAAGTAGAAACATTAAGGGAAAAAAAGGAAATGGAAAACAATTCCCACATGTAACTAATTCGAAAGAGCCAGTCTTTTAACTTTACCAATTTAACTTTATGATATCATTTTATTTCCCAAGAGATATTGTTTTTTGTATACATATATTTGTGTTATAAAAGAGACACATGTGATGTGACCTTAACTTAAATTATAAAAAAAATATATTATAGATTTTGAGTACCTAACGTAATAAAGAGATCTAAGAATGTTATATCGAATTCGTTTGGTTTAAACAAGCTCAAATAAATGAAAGCGCTTAATTGAATTTTAAACCTTATCGAATTTACTGCCCCTGATCTTTGTATCTGTTGACTCCTAATTTACTTTGGGTCAAGAGATAGGTCTAGAGCTTAAATACTTTACCAATTTCTATTAAAAAATTGTCTTGTTTTAAAGCATTTAAAAAAACCTTTTTTTTTGGCTGCGCTAAGTTTAAGACCCTGATATTAAAACTGTTTATATTTTATCTTTAAATATTATTTCAAATACTACCAACATTAAGTAGATGGATTTGTTGAGTTCTAGTGGGCTTTTAAGACAAAAAACTTTATGTATTGAGACACTTTTTTGAATCCACTTTATCCAAAAGTATTAAAGGATTTTTACTGTAGGTACTTCTCATAAAAAAATATTAAAAGTCAAAATATCTTTATCTTCACAAGTTTATTGTATTATTGAGAAACATAATATAATTTAAAACAAATAAGACTTTCTTTTGAAATGTATACTACAATCGAAATAACCACCACACACTGAAACTATGAAATTTAAACAAATTAACAAAAAAAAAAACAATGAAATAAACAATCTTATAGAACAGAAAATCATCTTCTATATTATATAATAATTATATAAGTTTATATAAACCAATTTAAAACACAACAACAACAAAAAAAAAAACACCAAAGAAAACTTTAAAAAAAATATATATGAAATAAGAAACAACATGAACAAAATACATATTATTTCTATGTTTAAATTTAAGTGAATATAAAACAAAAAATATTTTTAAATTTTTATTCATCAAAAAAAAAAAAAAAAAAAACAATGATCAAAGAAAACAAAACAGAAAACAAGCCAATAAGCATCTCTTCCTGTTATTTATAATAATTTATTTAAATGTAAAAACAAAAAGAATAAATAAAAATATGAAATAAAAAATATATACATTATATACATTAAAATATAATATTAAAAATACACAGCTCCATTGTGTATTGATCGTAAAACTGAAAAAAAAACTGAAATAAAAAATATATTAATATAACTCTAACTATTATATAGATATACTATACATTGTTTAATTAAGTTAAAAAATGAGAAATAAAAATATAAAAAAAAAACAGAGAATACATAAAATAGTGTGTTTTATTTCATTTATAAATATTTTATGTACTTCACAGTACGTCGGAAATTAGGTTCAAGGGTGAACTGATGGGCATTCCTGGGAATGCGAGTAATACGGTAAACAGAGGAATGCAACTACTTATTTCAATGCAACACTGATTATAGAAGTAGCGATAAAATAAAGAGAGATAAGTAGCATTACGACGCTCAAAATTTACATGTTGTTGTTGTAGTAACGTGTTTGTGACTTTTGCAGAGTTTTCTAAAATTTTAATATTTCCCCTGAGTATCTTTTTTTGCTTTTTAAAATGCATCTACTTAAGCCATGTGCTGGAACTGATATGGACCACCATAAAAAAGGTTACAACCATAACATTTCTGTTAATCGAAATTTCATGTTTTGATATATTCATCATACACTCACGCTAAAAACAAAAACCGAAAATATGGGATTCGGAAAATATGAAGAAATCGTTGAAATGGTGCCATTAAACGAGTTTGTTCGGGAAGAACGAGAGCCTAGAGACTTACACCTCTCAATCATTTCTATATGTGTGTTGTTTGTTAGTCGGGTTAGATGAGAGGCATTTTTTCATGATAATACTCTTGGAGAATTTGTTGAACGCAGTATCCGTGAAAAATAATATTCATAATTTCTTTTTAAGATAGGTTTGGATTCAATCCCCACATCTGCAGTGTGACAAATTTTTGTTTTGTTATTCATTTAAATCTCTCCATTTTATTATGACTATAAGTTGACCTACATATTAGAGCCTTCGATTCAGTCCGTGTACTTGAAAAACACGGGTACACGGACTCCGTGTAATTATTACACGCAAATAAAAATCCGTACTCTTAAAACACGTGTATTTATTTGCTTAATATCCATGTATCCGGATATTAGGCATACACGGATCTTTATTACACGGATTCTTAATACACGGAATGGTTTTTGATTTTTATCTTTTCAAGGGGTGGGTTTACAAGCTAAAAATTTTGAGGGATAATGGATATTATAGATTTATATTTTTGATGATTTTCTAAGTTACCGTTAGGCGCGTAAAAACACAGTTTTACCGTACCTCCAATTATCAAGCAGTAAATCTTGAGTATCTACATAAATTGATTGGGTTTTTCTTTAATGCCCAAGTAGATAAAGTAACGATTGTTTTGATATATCAAACGTTATTGTGCTAGCTACACAAGCATCACAATCTTAAGTTTAAATCAATCGATAAATCGAAAAAAGTCATAAAAATTCCGTGGTTGGTCGATTGCCAACCATCATCTACCAGTGAGAGAATTCCGTTATTTTATGTAAAACCTTAAAAATCGACTGATATGTTTGCCTTAGGAAGCTTATAACTTCGGTTTTAATTGCCGGATTTTCAAAATGCCAGAATTAATTGTTGTATCCAAATTATTGGGGAGGCGTTACAAATTTCATACTAAAAGGTTGATTGAGTCTGTCGTCAATTTTATTTTCACTTTTACAAATGCAAAAATTTTTGAATTTTGAAAAATAATATTCTACAAAACTTATTGCTCCTATCTCTTAGAAATTTGTGAGTTATTTTATATTAGGAAATTCAACAGGAGAGAGGGTAGGGCAACTTAATTCCATTCGATTGTTCACCAAAAAAAAAAGAAACGAATTTTAAAGAAAAAATTAAATAATTCTAAATTTAAATCAAATTAAATCGTATTTTTATCAAAAAAGTCCCATAAATTTGGCCCTTTCTCGTGATGATTGGATTATTTAAAATACACGGATCTTCGGATACACGGATACATGGACACACGGATGCAGGGATACACGAAATACACGGATCCAAATCCGGATATTATAAGAACACGTGTATCCGTGTATTTAAATATCTGTGCAATAGGGAGCTCTACTATAGATATGTATGTACATAATAATGTATATAAATTCATAAAAAAAATAGCTTTAAAATTTTTACGAGATACTTTTTGGTATAGGCAAGTTATGGATTCGTACAAACATCAAACTCCATATTTTTATAAAACTTGGTATTACGATGGTATGGAGAAGAAGAAAAAGTGGGTTTCGAAATTCTAACTGCCTGTGTGTCTTTTTGTCTATATCCTAATCAAATGCTCTTTAAATTTGTTACCAAGGGTCTATTGGACATTTCCCCGAAATATTTTTTTAGTTTTAAGGCAAAAATAACAGTACCTGCCCTATAATTTTTTTTAACAATTAAGGAAAATCTTACTTTTTCTTAACAATAGCTCCACAGATTTTAGAAAAATCAGTTAATTTTAATAGATAAAAGCTTCCTTTTGGTGAAGAACAAATTTAAGAAAATTAGTTACTCATAGTACTATTTTTGTATTCTCGTTTTACCCGAAAAAGTTGAACTGATTTTGATTAATTTCCTTATGGAGAATGTTTTGAATACTTTCAAAAGTATACTTCCTAAAATTTTCCAAAAAGTTTATTTTTTTTTTGAAAACTCAATAAATTTTTTAACAATTGTTCTTGTAACCAAAATTAACGGTACTTTCCATACAACCTTTAAAGAAACTATTATTTTTCTCGAAAACTTTGATAAGTTTTTTATCGGTTTGCTTATTATATTGTGATCTATACCATCTTACAGAAGAAAATTTAACATTGACCCATTAATTATTAACGGTATCTCACACGGAACCAGATTTTGATTTTTAGTTACATATTTTATTATATCTGTCAGACTGATTTTAATTTAATTTTTTATACAAGATCTTCTTAAATAAAATTTCATAACAATGTTTCAAAAAAAATTTGAAATTTATAAAAATTAATGAATGGTTTTTTTTTGGAAATTAATTTCTTACTTCATATTGTTAAATATACTTAAAAATGGCATCATGAATGTAGTGTCTTTCAGGCTGAGATTTATGCTATTGAAAAGGCAGCCGAAATAGTTCACAGGAAGAAATTGAGCTCTTCAGAGATCACATTCTTCGTGGACAGCCAAGCTGCTATCAAAGCGATAGCCAGTGAGACTATAAGGTCCAAGGCAGTTGCAAAATGTCGAAATACACTGAACAATATTTGTTACTCCAACCAAGTCAAACTCTGCTGGGTCCCTGGACATAGCAATATAGAAGGGAACGACAAAGCAGATGCACTGGCAAGGGAAGGGTCAATGTCAAATAGAGACAGTCGTAGCCAATCAGACACGAGACCGGACGTTCCGATTGGCGTGATCAAAAGGAAGATAGACCTAATAACGAAAGAGAAAATCAACAACTCCTGGATATCCAGGAACGATTGTGACATCTCTAGAAGTTTATGGCCTCTAATCAACGAAAAAGAAACTCAGTATATTCTATCGCTGAGTAAAAAGAATATTAAAACCCTGATAGGTGTACTAACGGGACACTGTGCCATTGGCACAATGGCCACTAGATTTGGTGTATACGCACCCGATTTCTGTAGGAGCTGTCAGGATGTTGAGGAAATAGAAACCATTAAGCACCTGCTCTGCGACTGCCCCAACCTCCAAACAAATCGCCTCCGTTACCTTGGGAGCAGATTTGTTGGAGAACTGGACGATCTAGCGCAGGTCTCAATGGCAAACATGAGGAAATATATTGACAGTACGGGCTGGTTCGTAAATGACCCAGTCTATGTGAACCATTAGTTTAGTTGTTATCTCTGTTATAGGGGATCACAATGGACCAACAGGCCCCCGTGTACGCACGGCCTCAGGGCTGGGCACGCCCCTCCTAACCTAACCTAACCTAACCTAAAAATGGCATTCGATTAAAAATTCTATATATACAAAATTATATTTCTTCTGCTTCAAGGATTTTAAAAATAGTTTTTCTCATAAATTTAGATTTGATTTGAAGATGATGTAGATCGCGATAGTTCCATCTATTTAAAATATAGTTTAATTAATTTATTTCTAATATTGTTGATTTTTAAGAATTGTTCAGTTAAAACTGAAAGATAGGGTAAACGTAAAGGTAAAGGTAAGGTACCTACTAAATGCCAATTGGAAATGATTGAATATACATAGATAAAAATACATGGATTAGAGCGAGATTAAGTACAAATAATGGACAGTTAAAAATGTTCAGTATGAAAATAAGAGAACTCTTACTCATTGTAATATAGATTTTTTGTTAACATTACGGGTCAATTTTTTTTTTATTAATAAGAAATTTTAACTTACTATTTAACTCTTAATCTCCGATTACGTTATCTCACGAGTAATAGGTGAGTTAATTTTCAGTATTTCAGTGCAAAATTAAAGTTAAACCCGAGTTAATTCCAATAATTTGGTGAGTTAACTCTGGATTTGTTGAAATTTGTAGGAAATTTTTTAAGCTACAAATTTGTTCCTGACATTTTTTCTATACAACTTAGGTACCATTTGGGAGTTATTCCTGAAAAACGATTTTGGGGGGGCCTTCAACCCCGCTTAAATTGTCATATAGATGGGGACTTTTGACAGTTTCTTAATAACGCCATAAGGAGGCTATATATACTAAAATCCAGCTTTCCGGCGATTTTTTCCGAGTCAAATGCTTAATTGACTGGACTATGAACTGATGCTCCAAAACTGAGTTAATTGTATATAAACGAATTCCAGAGAACTGTGGTATTAATAAAATAAAAATAAATAAATTGGGTGGCGCCACAGCTCGTGTGGAACCAGAGCCTAGTGACTTGCAACCCTCAACCATTCCTGTACGCGTGTTATTGGCCACAGGATAATAGTTTATTCCCATTAAAAATGGGCGCTCTTCTCGTGACCTGAAAAAGCTTTGGGTGCCCGAAGTATGCCCACCGGTGAAAACCCCTGGCCATGTGGCATTCAAATTTGAGTTTGTTTCTTTTCACTTTCAAATCGTCACTGCAAAAAGGGAAAAGTTTAAAAAAAAAAAAACCAATATCTTGTAATGGAATTTTTTTCCACCGTTAACTCCACAAGTTGAAGTTAAAAAATATACGGTCATCATAATTTCAGTTCACTTAGTCATTTCTACCAACTGGTTAGGATTTGGTATAAACAGGTTATAAAATTCTGAAAGGTAATGGCTTGGGCTTTCTTTGACTAAAATTTCAAGCATGAGTTTTGAAATATAAAGTAAGTTACGCATTATTTTACTTTTTTTTGCATAAATCTGGTCAGAGAAACTGACCAAGCTGTGCCCACGACGACCTTCAAAATATGAATGCTGAAAGGTTTTCCTATAATTTGTGATATACCTTTCATCCTTTATATCGATGGGTGGTAACCCTCCAGAAAATGACTTTCTTTTTTTGTCGGCCAGCCGGTGGACGACCAAGCGTTTCGATATCACCTTATGATTATCTAACTATATAAAAGTAAAAATTTTTTTATATAAAGATGGGTGGGATTTTTGTATTCCCGCCTCCTGCTCTATCAGGGATTAATGCCAGAGTGTAAAAATTATTTTATCTGATTTAAAAAAATAAATTAATGTTGCTGGACATGAACAAATATGTATACAAACTGCATAATGCAATACAGTTGTATCGGCTTAAAAAGAATTCTATACGTGTTAACTTTCAAAAAATTTTGGTGAAATAGTTTTTGAAAAAACGACTATGTATCACATGCGTATGATATGATTCAGGAGAAGAAGATTAACTAAGGGATGCTTTTTGATTTTACTCAGCGAAACAAAAAAACTAAATAATAAAATTAAAATATGACTGTAGCAATAGTTTGAATTTCTTGAAATGTCAGAAGGCCAATTTTTACCATTTACAATACTTAAGCTCCTTAAGATAAAAATTATCGTGACCTTTGAAAGTACGCATAATACTTATATACAAGTTTTTAATACCTCAGTGTCTGTGCCAGAATATAGACAGACTCTCTCCTTAGAAGCCATTGTTTTCTAAAGAATAGAAAAACCCTAACTTGAACATAGATAACTTGTTTTTGAAATAATCATTAAACCCTAGTTATAGTTGAAAGCACCCTGTATAGTGATTAATTATTATAGAAATCCTGCCTCCGATGAAACTCCTTTAAATATGACAAGTCTTTTGTTCTTTAGAAAAAAAGCAACTTTTAATTACTCTTAATATTCACTCTATGTCTATGGGTATATCAACAATGAGGGTGCAATTGTTGTTGGTAAGGGTATCTTTATATGACAATATATCTAAGCACAAAAGCAGGAACTCGGCATCCATTTATTATACATTCAGAGATATCAACTTTAAGCATCGTCATCATCACTTTATTACCTTTACGACAACCCTCTTGTTGGTTAAAATAAAACAAGGGAGTGCGGGACTAATAAAAGACAAATAGCTCAACGACTTTTCCCCACCAACAACTCCATAGGTATACCTATATGAATATCTACGATGCTGATGATGACTGGAGGAAGCTTAGAAGAATGGATGCCATTCCTATATCTACTCTTAAAAGCGATACTTTCAATAACACGGAGAAAAGTCATTTGTTCATCCTGTTTTCAGGATAATGTCGGAGTGCACGTATATGTATGTTAGATAGGGAACATCTATGTAAAATAAACATACCTATATCTGTAGAGAAAGAGAGAACTCCCAGGATTCTATATAGTATGAGGTGGTGAAAAACTGTCATTGTCCTTTATTTTATGAGTAAAAAATAATGCTACTCAGCTTCGAAACACCATTAAATAGAGAATGTTTGAATTTTCTTTATACAATATACAGGGTTGAATTTGTTCGGAGTCCTGAAGGCAACAAAAACAAATCAAGAGTTCCTAGAAGCGGTTAACCGTAGGAATGTATTTTTTTTTTTTAAAGGGAGAGTTAATTTATTTTAAGACGCATATATTAATGTTCAAGAGTAGAATCAATTAGACGTGGCATTATAGCGGATTTTTGTAGACCAATGTTTTTAATTTTCCTTCCACGTCTTATGACAAAGGATGGAAATTTCATAAAAATCAGTCTTTTGGTTTCCGAGACTAAAGCTTCAACGAAGGACATTTCAGTGAGCGAAAAGTTTACGGACAGGTTTTAGAAAACCGATAGTAAGGAATAAACCTCAAATATATAAAAAGTGGTCGTTGCAGTAGGTGGGGCTTTCTTAAAACACTTTCTAAAACTTCCCGCCGCTATCTAGTACAAAGAAAAGGTAAAAATTTAAGCGAAATTTGCTTGAAATAATTGGTAATAGTGTTGGTGCAAATATGGAGCCATGTTCGCTCTTTAAAAATTTCTTTCAAAATGAAGTCAGGAAAACGGTCGTTGAATGTGAACGCTGGCAAAACGACTCGGGTCGGGCAACACGTCGTTGAATGTGAACTCCCCTGAATCCTTTATTGACTGGACTTTTATTGAAATTATAAGTTTTTTTTTTTTTAGAAAACATCATTCTGATTTTAGGTGATTTGTAGTCCGACGTCAATTTTTCAATCTTTGTTTTTCAAATATTTTTATCTTGAGTTTTAAATTTTCAAGAATTTTCTTTTGTATGTATGACTTTCTTGTAATTATAAGGTCTATCAATTAAAGAAACAAAAAACTCTCTATCAGTTTTCGTTTAAAAAATATAATCTAGACCTTTCTCTTCGTTTACCCTTATTTACCCAACTGAATTTCCGATTTAAAAAAAATCACGTATATGTAAAAAATTTTTGAATAATGTTTCCTATCTCATGATATTTGTTTAATTTCTAAAACGTACCATATGAGCTGGGTCAGATAACCTAAAATGTTAGTTTAGATACAACCTAAAAAACTGTATACCCCTTATCTGGTAACTCGATGATGGTATAGGTCGTCCTATAGCGGGATCTTAGACTAATAGCAACAACAGTAATTTCCTTGCTTTTTTATTTCTTTAGCTTTGTGAAAAAAAAAATAATTTTATCAGTTTGACAAAACTTTTATACTCATCTTCGTTTTTGTTTTCTTTTGTAATTTATGCCCCTTAAATCTCAAAGCCAGGACATTAAAAAGTTCATCAACTGTGAAAAGGTGATGCAGCTTGTTAGTAGCTTCGTTTTCTTATAGACAACCCACATAAAGTTCTGAGCTTCGAGAACCCGCCTGTGAGAGTGGAAATTTGCAGAGGATATATGATTATAAAACAATTTATGAGCACAAAAGGTTTCATCTTCTTCTTCTTCTTTGCACGTATCTATACTTACTTTATTTTCATCCTTAAAGATGTAATTAATTTTATCTAGGACGCAACCAACCATTTGTTCGGTTTTTTTTTTCTTCTATTCTATGTTGATGATGTTGAGTGGAAAATTAGTAGATACATACCATACCATGTATATATAGGGGTTGGTCAAATGGGGAGTCTATTGTCCATCTGCTTGATTGCTTCACATATGCTTCAGTTTCATAGACAAGGACATGATTTCTTTTATAGGATTCGTATATACACCAAGTATTAGCTCACACCGATCCTAACATCGTTAATTTGGTTTTCAGATTTAGAGAAATCCTTTGATAATTTTTGTGACCAAACTGTAGTTTTTTTTTGTTTGATAAACAATTTATTAATTTGATCTATTATTGGCCAAAGGTTATAATTGAATTATGTGTCAATCGCTACAAGCGAAAAAATTAATTCAAATGTAAAATATAATGCAAAATTTCTATACCCACACTTTGGATGGAAATATTTCGAGATGCAGAATTCCTATTAGCATTTAAGCTTTTGGTATTCAGTTTAAGTAAGATCTTTAAAAGATAATAATCGATTTTTTAAACTGCATACACTTGATATATTCAAAAAATTCTTTAAGGTTGCATCGAAATGAAATAAAATCAATTTGGAAAGAAAACATTAGTTTACAAAAATTCTTATAGTTTTTAACCTCTATGCAGAGGTATTAACCTCCCAGATCACGAATATGCTATTTTTAGGTTTCTATAGCTCTAGTTTCAGTGTTGGTAATTTTTTGTCAACATGAGTCAAATTTTAAAAATTTGCCTAAAGGTCTCTTAATTTTCTATTCAGCATTCAAGACCGCGACCTCTTTTAAAGCTTGGATGCGGAAGTAACGAAGTTTTTGGACACTGATATTTCTCCAATTGAGCATTACAAATGAGAGTAACCGCTGATTATTTTTCAAGGTCTTTATAAAACTGAAAACCATAAGCTTCTAAGAGTTCTGGTTCTCGAAATATTTACATCCAAAGTGTAATTACTTTATTTCGATCCGTTTGACCCAACCCTAAAAAAATTTTTGGATGGCTATATTTCTGCAACCAAGCCTCGTAAGAGGTTACAATTTTCAGTGTTAAATACTAAGAACGCCCATACAACATTTTCTAAATCGTTAGCTTTGAGTAACTGAATTCGAAAACGTTATAATTTTTATTCGCCTCATGTTTCATACGAATCAATATAGGGGGGTTCGCATTCAACGACGTGCAGCCCGACCCGAGTCGTTTTGGTGCGTTCAAATTCAATGACTCTCGTACCGACTTCATTTGAAAATAAATTTTCAAAATTTTCAAAGAGCGAACATGGCGCAGATGTCATTATTTGCACCAATACTTGGGCATTTGTTTGATTTTTTTCCTCTCTCGTTTTATTATTTTAAATTCATTTGAACCTATTCTCTTCTAATATTAGAAGAAAATAGAAAGTTGATGTAAAATTAAATTTTCGGTCGTCCGACTGGAGTTCACCTAGCAAGAAAAAGTTTGCCGCTGAAATTAAAATTCGTGGGCTTATATATAGTAACATAATAAAAATGTTGCCAAATTTATGTCAATTTCTCAAAAATTGTAATATGTTTTAAGGAGATGGAATCACCAATATCTTATTTCGACACTTTCCATTCAAATACATGTGGGATCTTATGTAATTTTTTTATATGTTACTCAGACAACTTTTGATCTCTGGGAAAGTGACGTATAGGTATAAATTTTAGCACCTCTTTCACTTGCGAAAATGTAGTGTGAAGTGGAGTTCTTTGAGGATACTGTTAGAGTACGTGATCGCCTAAGTTTCGGCCACCAAAGGACTCATCAAAGCCTCAAAAAAGGCGAAAAATACTGACAAAATATTAAATAAGATTAAGGAATCAGCCCTTACAAAAACCAACCTTAACACCTCCTGACAGTCTCACTGAAGCAAACAAAAAGCAGAAAGCTCTAATTTAGCCGGTACGCGAAGAATACTTACAGACAGATTCTGTTTACTAACGAAAAAACATTCACCGTGGAAGACACCAAAAGCAGAGTCAGAACTCATTCCGAGGGTTAAAAGAGGCCACCATCCAACAAATCTAATGGTTTAGGGAACATCAAACTTAGTTTTGATAAAGGAGTCAAAACTTCGTCAAAAATTTACCAAACGACTGTTTTCGAAGATGTCGTTAATCCTCCCAACCAAATAATATTCGCCAACAAAGAATAGATATTCCAAAAAGATTCTGCTCTAGTTCACAAGACAAAAACCACCCAAGAATGGCTCAAAAACAATATTACGAACTTTTTAATACCGGCTGATTGGGTTGTTCTGAGTCCAGACTTCAACCCGTTGGATTACAAACTGTGGAGAGTTTTAGAAGGAATAACCTATACTTTAGTAAACACCCAAATATTGAGTCATTAAAATGAACCCTTTTCCGTGCAGCGAACTACTTTCCAAAGAATGAGGAGCTGCGATCGATGATTGGCCATGGCGTCTTATAAGTCGTGTATTGAGACAAATGGCAGGCATTTTGAATGATGTCTTTTATGATTAGTATAGCTATTGATCTTCTGAATAAATAATATTATGTAAAAGTTTTTAAATATATCAGCGCATTATCGTTTGTATCAGTTTTTATGATTATCCTAGGTATATGTATTTGAAGTTTAACTTATGAAAATATAAACGACCATATACATATGTAATTATGTATATTAATCTATAAATTCTAGTCTAAGCAGGTAAACGAGTTTTTTTTCAAAAAGGGTTGAGCAGAAGTGGATAAGGTCCTGTTTCGGATTTAAAGCGTATTTCATTCCAACTGGAAAAAATTTTATATAAAAACAAAAAATATCCCACTGATGTGAATGTCATAAACAAAGAAGGGTCAAGTTGTTGCGGAGCCTACCTTCCAAGTAAAGAAAAAAAGGTCTCTATAGGTCTCTTAAGACTTAGCTATTTAAAAAGTTAGCCTTATTTTTTGACATTCAGACAAATTATCCATAAATAAATTAAGCATAAGGAAAATGTATAACAGCAACATTTGTTTGTTTTTTTGTTTTTTTTTTTTGCGAAAATGCCATCACTGTTTAATAGTGGCATGTGCGCCACTTAATGCCTACCCTCATTTATTTAAACTTTTAAATGGCTCTAATGAAAAATAACGACTATTCCTCAATTCGTAAAGAAAAATAACCAACATACCTCAGCTTTGAGAAAAAGGACCTTTTCTTTTTTTTTTGCCATTCTTTGTCTGTTGTGAAGATATCCTTGATGGTGGTGTGTTGTATAGGTACCTACCGTTAGTCAAACTCAAAGGACAAGCCGCATTGAACAAAAACTAACACTAGATATACTGCTATTCATGAACATTGTATAATGATTATTTTTGTTTGATGTGCCCTTGACTGTGTTAAAGCAACAAACGTGAAGGTGTTGAGTACGTGCTTAAAATATTTAACAAACAGAAATTAGAAGAGAAAATAAAAACTTTGGGAATTAGAAACGAACGTGTACCAGCAGCGCCCGGTGCTGTTAACTTTAACGTTAACCAAATATACGAATAAAGCGAAAACTA
This sequence comes from Epistrophe grossulariae, assembly GCA_929447395.1. NCBI lineage: Eukaryota > Metazoa > Arthropoda > Insecta > Diptera > Syrphidae > Epistrophe > Epistrophe grossulariae. The sequence continues at coordinate 85,375,763 of OV839567.1, forward strand.
ACGGGTCGTTTAAGTATTTGCAGAATATGGAGAAATTAAACGATTTTGGACTTTTATTATTCCTGGCATAGAGGATTTTACTGTGCGGATATACGCCTACATATATAATTCATTTTTTTAATGGTATAAGAAAGGATATCAACGCTAAAAGCCAATTATTTGTCAGCTAGGCGATAATAGTATAAGATTTACTTGTTTCTTGATTGGGACGATTGTTTCGGGATAAGAAATTGTGAGAGGAAGTGTTTTTATTTTATTGCTTACTAATTAAACAAATGTTTACCCAATTTTCTAGGTTTCTTAAGGCAGTCCACAACATGATTGAGTATAACCTTTTAATGAAATTTTCTGCAGAAGTCTCTTTGCAATGACGTTTGTTTTATGTGTGAACGGGTCTTTTCACCTCACTGATTTCAATCACAAAAGCATCGTAATGGTGCAATGCAAAGAGATGCTGATGCATATTTGTCTTGAATGTTTGTTAATCACAATGAGGGTGGAGATGGAGTAAGGGAAACCATTCGAAATTCGAGCTACATACATATATCGATACCTATGCGGTTTAAGAAAGAACCCTTATACCTATATGACATTATAGATTCTTCTGATGCTTGGCACAAGGGTAGTGTATAGAGATGATGGCGACTGTTACGTTTTTCGATAATGTGCATCAATATGTTGTTCATGCTCACATGCCAATGGTGTCCTGTTTATCGCATCCAATTAGCAATGAAGGTGTTTTACGTGAAGCATTTTAAATGATTCTCCATTTGGGGCGTACGTATAAAGTCATTTTCTAAACTCCTGATATCTAACTAAACTTAACCTTGACACAATGAACACAAGCTACAGCTACATCATCATCATATATATTATTTCTATAGTCTTAACTCATTTTCCGACTCTGGTACTACACCGATTTTGACAAATGAGGTGTCAAACGAAGCGAAATTACCTGCTGATTTGACGAACTATAATTTTACTAGCCTACACGTTTGAGAATACTCGTAAGTACATAAAAATAAAAGACGCACGAAAACAAATAAGTGCAGATTTGAACAAATTATTAATTAATTCGTCAAATCAGCAAGTAATTTCGCTTCATTTGATACCTTATTTGTCAACATCGGTGCATTATCAGATTCAGAAAGTGAGGCTAGACTATATAGAAATAATATACAAATAAGATTATTGCTGCTATTGCCTCGAAATTTAAAATATCGATAGTTTACAGTAGGTACGGTAACTCTGAGTCTTGGGAACGTTTTTCTAGACAAAATACTACTACTATAATGAAAATACCAATGAGGTTTAAGAAAAAAATCGAAAACCAAAAATAGATGGAGAATTTGAAAGTTTTGTAAATAGATCTACAGATCTATTAATTTCTTTTTAGAAATATAAAATATATTTTCAGAAAACATCACTAATTTAAGGTGATTTATTTTTCAACTGTCTATTTTACATTTTTTGGTTTTCAAAGGTTTTTATCTTAAGTTTTAGATTTTTGTCTGAATTATTGTATTTATCCACGACTTTCTTGTAACTATAAAATCTATTAATTACAAAAAAACTAAACACTATCATTTTTAGTTTAGAAAATAGAGTTTCGGTCTCTATATTTGATTATCATAATTTTCTGTAATGAAACTCTGAATTTCAAAAAATCCCGCATTAATAAACTTTAAAAAAAAGGTGATATCTTTAAAATCTACAATACGGCTGAGGAAGATAATTGAATAAATAAAAATATTGAGGTTTGAAGCGTGGAATCCCTATGTCTTGCCCAAATTTCACAAGGCAACTCACTATATGTTGATCTTATCTTCTCAGATAACCAACCCCTAAATAGATCAATAAATCTTCCAAATTTCTGCAGTGTCTTTCAAGTGGAAGTGCTTGCAGTTTGCGAGGTTGCAAAAACTCTGTGCACATACGAATTAGTAAATAGGAACATCAATATCTTCATCGATAGTCAGGTGGCAATCAAAGAAATTCCATCAATTTGTCACAAAGTCCAAATTGGTCAACCGATGCCGAAATGAGTTGAGAACACTTAGTTCAACGAACACAGTTATCCTCCGATGGGTCCCAGGACACCGTGAAATACAAGGGGATAAAATAGCGGATGATTTGGCCAAAAACCGGTCATCACTTGATCCGAGCCAAACTGAATCAACCATATATATGCCACTGGCAAAACGCAAGAAAAAAGCAGAATCCACCAGAGTTTTCTCAAAGGCGCAAACGACAGATAGTCAGAAATTGACACATGTCGGGTCTCGAGAAACCTATAGCCGGATCTCTCTAAGAAAAAAACAGACTATTTACTCACACGCAGACCTTAATTGTCACTCTTGATTGGAATCCTAACAGGTTACAACTCAATGGGAACCCACATGAGCAGAACGGGCATCAGCACATCTGACTTATGCAGAGGGTGTCAAGATGAAGAGGCGGAAGAGGGCTCCTATCACTTCCTCTGTGAATGCCCCAGCCTAGCTAGAACCAGAAAGATAGCTCTTGGAGAACACTTCTTCGATTACCTGGGGGACATCTCGTTTTTGCCACTGAGAAATATTTCTAAATTCATCCAGAATTCGAGATTGTTTAGGGAGGCACCCCAAACATAAGGTCCTTCCCTAACACTTCCTTGTAACCTTATTTCCTACTCCCTGGGGAGTACAATGGATACATTGACATCCGAGTGATGTAGTTCGGCTTGCCGTGCTATCACCCCTCCTAACCTAACCTAACCTATCTGTTGAGGTTAAAAAATGGATCCTATTCCATTTGACAAAAGTTTTTTTTGAAAGTCTGAAATAAGAATTAGAATTATACAAAGGTACATGAAAAAAGTTGTACCCGTAGAACGGTCGAAAACTTTATAAACGATTTGAACATATATGGTACATATAAATTAAACGATATTTTATTTTCTAAATTCAAAACCAAAACAAGATAAAATTAAAATCAAAATATGAAATATCAAAATATAGCTTTTTAATAGCCCCACATTAATAGACGCACATCGTTTATAATTTTCAGGTACGTCACTTGTCTTCAACTTTTCTTTTTTTAAGCAAAAAGTGACCATATTGATTTTTTTGAATAATCAAATGACATTTAATTTTCTAAATTCAAAACCAAACGCTATAAACCACAAATCAAATGAGTTATCAAAAGATAGGTTTTTAATAGCCACCCATTGTTTGTAATTTTCAGGTACGTCACTTGTCTATAAGTTTTTGTTTTTTAAGCCAAAAGTGACCATATTGATTTTTTTGAACAATCAAATGACATTTTAATTTCTTAAGTTCAAAAATTAAATGAATTATGAAAAGCTAGCTTTTTAATGGGCGCATATTGTATATAATTTTCAGGTACGTCACTTGACTACAACTTTTCTTTTTTTTAGGCCAAAAGTGACCGAATTGATTCTTTTGAACAATCAAATGACATTTTAATTTCTTAAGTTCAAAAATTAATAGAATTATCAAAAGATAGCTTTTTAATAGGCGCATATTGTTTATAATTTTCAGGTACGTCACTTGTCTACAACTTTTCTTTTTTTAAGACAAAAGTGACCATATTGATTTTTTTGAACTATCAAATGACATTTTAATTTCTTAAATTAATAAATTAAATGAATTACCAAAAGATAGCTTTTCAATGGGCGCATATTGTATATAATTTTCAGGTACGTCACTTGTCTACAACTTTTCTTTTTCTAAGCCAAAAGTGACCATATTAATTTTTTTGAACAATCAAATGACATTTTAATTTCTTAAGTTCAAAAATTAAATGAATTATCAAAAGATATGTAGCTTTTTAATATGCGCATATTGTTTATAATTTTCAGGTACGTCACTTGTCTAAAACTTTTCTTTTTTTTAAGCCAAAAGTGACCACATTGATTCTTTTGAACAATCAAATGACATTTTAATTTTCTTATGTTCAAAAATTAAATGAATAATCAAAAGATAGCTTTTTAATGGGCGAATTTTGTATATAATTTTCAGGTACGTCACTTGTTTACAACTTTTCTTTTTTTAAGCCAAAAGTGACCATATTGATTTTTTTTTAACAATCCAGCTACATTTAATTTTCTAAATTCAAAACCAAACGCTATAACCCACAAATGAAATGGGTTATCGAAAGATAGGTTTTTAATAGCTACACATTGTTTGTAATTTTCAGGTATTACACTAATTTCTACCACTTTTCTTTTTTAAGCCAAAAGTGACCATATTATTTTTTTGAACAATGAAATGACATTTTAATTTCTTAAGTTAAAAAAAATTAAATGAATTATCAAAGGATAGCTTTTTTAATGGGCGCATATTGTTTATAATTTTCAGGTACGTCACTTGTCTAAAACTTTTCTTTTTTTTAAGCCAAAATTGACCACATTGATTCTTTTGAACAATCAAATGACATTTTAATTTTCTTATGTTCAAAAATTAAATGAATAATCAAAAGATAGCTTTTTAATGGGCGAATTTTGTATATAATTTTCAGGTACGTCACTTGTTTACAACTTTTCTTTTTTTAAGCCAAAAGTGACCATATTGATTTTTTTGAACTATCAAATGACATTTTAATTTCCTAAGTTAAAAAATTAAATGAATTACCAAAAGATAGCTTTTCAATGGGCGCATATTGTATATAATTTTCAGGTACGTCACTTGTCTACAACTTTTCTTTTTTTAAGCCAAAATTGACCATATTAATTTTTTTGAACTATCAAATGACATTTTAATTTCTTAAGTTCAAAAATTAAATGAATTATCAAAAGATAGCTTTTTAATATGCGCATATTGTTTATAATTTTCAGGTACGTCACTTGTCTACAACTTTTCTTTTTTTAAGCCAAAAGTGACCATATTGATTTTTTTGAACTATCAAATGACATTTTAATTTCTTAAGTTAAAAAATTAAATGAATTACCAAAAGAGAGCTTTTCAATGGGCGCATATTGTACCTATATAATTTTCAGGTACGTCACTTGTCTACAACTTTTCTTTTTTTAAGTCAAAATTGACCATATTAATTTTTTTGAACAATCAAATGACATTTTAATTTCTTAAGTTCAAAAATTAAATGAATTATCAAAAGATATGTAGCTTTTTAATATGCGCATATTGTTTATAATTTTCAGGAACGTCACTTGTCTAAAACTTTTCTTTTTTTTAAGCCAAAAGTGACCACATTGATTCTTTTGAACAATCAAATGACATTTTAATTTTCTTATGTTCAAAAATTAAATGAATAATCAAAAGATAGCTTTTTAATGGGCGAATTTTGTATATAATTTTCAGGTACGTCACTTGTTTACAACTTTTCTTTTTTTAATCCAAAAGTGACCATATTGATTTTTTTTAACAATCAAGCTACATTTAATTTTCTAAATTCAAAACCAAACGCTATAACCCACAAATGAAATGGGTTATCGAAAGATAGGTTTTTAATAGCTACACATTGTTTGTAATTTTCAGGTATTACACTAATTTCTACCACTTTTCTTTTTTAAGCCAAAAGTGACCATATTATTTTTTTGAACAATGAAATGCCATTTTAATTTCTTGAGTTAAAAAAATTAAATGAATTATCAAAGGATAGCTTTTTTAATGGGCGCATATTGTTTATAATTTTCAGGTGCGTCACTTGTTTCCAACTTTTCTTTTTTTAAGCCAAAAGTGACCATATTAATTTTTTTGAACAATCAAATGACATTTTAATTTCTTAAGTTCAAAAATTAAATGAATTATCAAAAGATATGTAGCTTTTTAATAGGCGCATATTGTATATAATTTTCAGGTACGTCCTTGTCTACAACTTTTCTCATTAATATACTTTGCTTATATGCATAGTGTATTGATTTTTTTTGAACAATCAAACGAATTATGGGACGTTTAATTTTTTTAAATTCTTAAATAAAAACGATTAACCGAAAAATCAATCATACGAAGAATTGTCAAAATCCTCCATGATTATAACTTGTCCTGAAAACGTGCCTCTCACCAATATCAATATAATTTTCAGTTGTCAATAGGACAACCGATATTTTGTCTGTGAAATAATCTTCTAATAAGAACCCATTAAATCGGGTTGATAACCCATTCTTATTAGCAGATCCTGTGACCAATTTTATAAAAGGTAAATACATATGTACATACCTAAGGGATTCAACTTATGAGCTTTTAATTTAAAAAAAATAAATTAAATACAACCTGAAACCAATAACTTTAAAAATTAAATCAACTGGTTTTCACAACATGTAACGAAATACAATACACAGCACACAGAAATAAAGTGTTTGCTTAAAAAACGCTTTCTTATAATACTCTCCCCCAATGCTAATATTATGAAAAAGGGCTCTCTTAATCCTTAAGATCAAAAAAAAAAAAGAATAATAAACCTATATTGGGATAAAAAGGCTTGTTATGCATGCTTCCAAACCATTTTGTTTCGTTAGTCCTTATTCAAAAATAAAACATGTAAATATAGAAGGATACCATAAATATACATAAATATAATACATCTCCCGTAGGTTAAATTGAAGGTATATTTGCTAATCTCCTTAAATGTCAAGTGATAAGGCATAAATAAAAGGAAACAAAAATTTACCTATATTTGATATAATAACAAAAGTCCTTGTGGGGATTTATTGTTTCCTATGGAAAATTCAGATGGTTAAAATGTACTTAAAATTCAGAAGCTTTATGAGTGCCTCTGAGCTTCTTCAAAAATATTTAAAAACAAAAATATTATAAAAAACAAAAACTTTAAACGTTGTTTGTATGTATATGTTCAGTTCATACTTAACAAGGAAACTATATACAACAGAAACATTTTATTTAATTTTTTTTTTGTGAATTAATCAGAGAGTATGAAGGGGCTTTTCCATATTTATTTCTTTAAGCCCTTTTGTTTTTGCCTCCCTGATCCTGATCCCAACTGAAAGTTTATATCTTTGTTTGTTAGTTTGGCATTGGCAATGAATAAAATCATAAGCTTCTTTGAATTTATCTAAATAGAACTTGAATTTCATTTATCTTTTCGTTGCTTAAATTATATTGTTATTTGGCGTGAGCTTGTATTAATAGATTTAATTTTTCCAAACAAAATACATTCATTTAAATCAACTAAAGCGAAAATTAATTAATTTGCACGAATGTCTCATACCAAAAAAAAAATTCAATTGCAGTAAGCGAAGTACTATTGACCACAAGTTAAAGTTTTTATCTCCAAGGGACAAGTATTGGGTCTGTGAAATAAACAAAGTAAGCTTGAACAACGTTAAATTTGTGTAACGTAGAAGACATCGTAATTCGTAACCAGCATTATAATGTGGTGCAAAGGATATATGTACTTTAATTCAATGAATATATTAAACTTTTTATTTATTCATTAGACCCCGCATACAACTGGTAAACATTTCAAGCTATATCCATTATAATAAATTTATGCCAATTTACTAATGTTATGTTCCTTATTTTAATATTGATTTAAAATGCACATATGTACATATGTATGATGAAAAAAGCTAATACGTACGACACTGAATTAATTCCTTTTTTTTGCTAACGCATTCCCATACGCATTTATTAATAAAACATATACATCCACTCACTTCGTTTGTGACACATTTAATGAACAAATCAAATTCACACAAAGTCAGTCGTAATTTTGTAAAAAAAAAGTTAGGTATTTTATTTATTATGACGACAAAGCTAACCATTTCCACCATAATTAAGGGTTTCTGATGGAAGGACGATAGTCCCGGTAAAGTTTTGTTAACACACCTCACGCTAATGAAAGCTCTCTTATATATTATGTAGAGCTCCTTCCTAAAGAATATGTATATACATATAATATGTGTAGTGTATTTAACGAAGCATGTCAAACTTATCGCGATAGCAAAATATCAATTACGAATGTTTACTTGAAAAATAGAGCTAATAAGTTACTGTTAGTTTATCGAATAGCTTATAATCGTAATGGTGCACGATAAGAAGCCATTTTTTCTATCGCTTAATGAAGATGTAGTGGAAACAAAAATAGTTCGTATCGTTGACATTGAAAGATGTATAAGCTTAAGTTGCTATATATATATACTCTATACTTACCTACCTGCCTTAACAATTTATTATACTTAACATTGTTTGTTTTAGCCTCACCCTTTTACTTTGAGTAAAAATGAAAATAAAGGAATATAGAATAAAGTATAGGTATACACTTCATGCTTAATAGACCAAGAAAATTTAACAACTTATTTTTAGTTAGATTTCATATATTAAAATGAAAGTATGTATATAGGTAGTATTAATTAAACTGATGGATACAAAAAGAATTTTTTTGTTTACATCCGTCCATACATGTATGTCCTTGCGTTTACTGGTAAATTGAGCTAGATCCTAAATGGATAGATCGATTTGCTTCAAATTCGGCACAGAGTATTTTTATGTGGTTCTCTATATAAAGATAATTTGAATTTTCATTTTAGCTCATCTAAAACGAGTAGCTGCCACACAACGACTTCGGTATTTTTGTTTAATTTTATTGAAAACCGATCCAACGATCGATGTTACATGTCTAATTAAATTATTCGTGTATGAACACGTGGGTTTATATGTACACGTGTATTAAGGCAACTTATGATGTTTTGTGGTTCAAAAGAAGTATAACTAGTTGTTTCGAAAATATTTTATTCTTGATGTAGGTAACATAATATCAAGTAAAGTATCTAAAAACCGCTATTTTACACTGTACAAATATCTTAAAATACAGGTGCTTCTTTATATACACGGGTATTTAGAACCTACACTCATGTTGTTTTTTTACTACACGTGTACACGTGACACGAATATACTTATAATTAGATCCACGCTTAAAATCTATTCTAAACGTTTAAACGTTGAAATCAACATAATTTTTTGAAAATATTAAAATAGATATATAAAATAATAATGGTATTCATGCAATGTAAACACTAGATAAGTTTACCATTTGGTTAAGTTTAAGATTTGGTTAATGAACTGTCAAATTTTTTATGAGAAACGATTTACACAGTTTGGTTAAAATTCCAAAGGATTTAGCTGCGGAAAATTTACCAAATTTTTGTTCAAAAACTTAACCAAACGTCATCGTGACTTTTAGAATTAGGCGTGTTCAGAAACATGATATATTATACATCTCAGAGAACTAAAAAAATCTGCCCGTTTTCTGTTTTGTAATAAAATAAAATAAAACGTAGTTTATATAAAAAAAAATAATTAGGACGTTTACATTTTCTGACTATTGTTGATCAGCATTGTTAATTTTCACAAATCCACATAATGAGCCATATACATATGGATAAACAAAAGTAAATGCTTTCATTTGTATATTTGTCATGCTTGTCATCGAAGTGAAAAGAACCATTTCTTTTTTTTTGATTCTTCTTTCACCAAATTTCATTTGAGTTGAGCACTTTTACCACGGAAAACGAAAGTGAACTAAACTGAAGTCAAAATATAGGTATGCACCATTTTGGGTGCGCCATATTGTTTTATTGTATTCGCTCATTTTCGTTTTATTGTTTTCATCTAATTCCCTTCGGGCTCAAAAAAACGCGACTTTTGTCGTGTATTTTTTTTACCGTTCCGAGATTTAATTACACAGCAATTAATCAAATGAATTAAAAAAGGCGTCCACTCAAACTTTTGTGTAAGCTTATCATTTTATCACAATTTGTAAATTACGACGTTGCATGAATACCCTTAATTGTTTCTTAAAACAAAAAATATTTTATATATATCTAAAAAAAATTAAAACGAAAGAAATTGCGTTTTGGTATAAAATTGATGAAAATTTTATTTAACTTTTAAATTGTCACAATTGTATTAAGCGACGCGTTTTGGATTTTTTAATTCATATTCGAGCTACAAATTTGTTAAATATGTTCTTGTTTTGCCAATTTGGGTTTCACTTATTTCCGGTAGTCACAGAAGTGAATATCTTCACTTTGATGAAATCGACATGTGAACTGAACCTAACAAAAATTTCATACTGACAAGATCGTCACTATGTCAACTGATGAGTACAACCTGTACAAGTTACATCGCCGTCGTCGGGCAGGACGAAACGCAAATTTTTGTGGACTAAGGTTGTTGAAAGCTATTTCAAATTAAAATAATACTTTTTAAAAAAGATATAAGCAGACACTTCCTTGAAGATAAACACCGTCTTTCCCTTGCAATTTTGCTTTTGTCGCATATTCAGTAATGTCTGTCACTTTTAACGTTGACCGATTTGTAAAGTTGTATTTTACTGTTGCAGAGGGAAGGAACTGCATCAAAAGTGTTTTAATTGAGTTTCTTAGTTTTCCGCAATTAAATACGCTGTTTCAACCGGACTGATTAAAAAAATAAAAAGCACTTCTTTTAACTATGATCGCACCCGTATACATGACTTTTGAGTGGCTGAAACATTTATTCATCACCTTTTTATTCTGAATTTAATTGTTGCATGTTATTTTTGATATTATTATTTATCAAGTATATATACTATTAATAGATATTTTTAAAGTGCAATTCATTAAAACTGTGATGAACGAGCATTTCTCCCCAACTTTTCCATGCGTAGGCAAATCAGATTAAGAGTAAAGTAAACGAAATCTAATGTTAAATTTGCATAAACACAATTTCAATTTTGAAGATAAAAAAAAAATTATCTATTCCCCTTATAAATTAATCAAACAAAATTGATGTCTATTTTATCGCCATTAAAATTTATTTCTTAGTGGGTTGTAATTGTTAATGAGTCAGTTAAATACAAAATATGTTTGCCAAACAAAAACCATTAATAACACTATAGTTTACACTATTTTTGCCACGGAAACCAGATTATAGTAATCTGAATGTTTTTGATGCCCTGAACTTGAATCCAAATTACATACATACATCTCGTCAGGTTTTTGAGGTATTTTCATCTTAAAGTTTAAAAATACTTTTGTTCACAATGTTCAAATTAATTTTAAATAGATTTAAATTTAAGATTTCAATCGTTATCAAACTAATTTCAAAACAAAATCAAAATATTTCGTTGAATTAAAACCAAAGCTTTAAAATGTGAAACTCGCGAATTAAAACAACAACATTAAATTGTCTTTTATTCCCTTCAAAAGTACGTAGCTGGTTCTTTTATGCAATTGAGTTTATTCATTTTTCAGCTTTTAATCCTTTTATTTATTGTCTATTCATAAACAAAAACCTTCTTTTTTTCAGAAAACGTTTACTTGTAAAAAGTCAAAAGCCTGTTTAAAAAAAAAAGAAATATAAAATAGTCAAGAAGCCATTATTTACCAAAATACTCTTCTATTCAAATTAATTTCTTCAGCAAAAAAAAAAAAATAAAACGACAAATGTAAATGTAGCTTCGTTACCATTACATATGCACATTTTCTATTTTCCATTGAATATGAAAAGAGACCCTACTTAAATGAAACCTCTACACTAAAAGGCTAAAAGCATTTTCGAAATTGGAGGTAGGTATAGGTTATGGCATTGTGTAGACTATAGAGCATGGTAAATGCTTTTTATTTCAAAGAAGTACATTCGGGCAATATTGAAAGATATAATCCAGAGAAAGTACAAATTTGAAAATACAAATAAAATAAACGAAATTAAATTGCGCTTGAAGAAATGACATTCCACTTCATTTATTGAAAATCAAAAGTTTTGATGCTCGAGGCACACAAATTTTTTAAGAATCTCATTTAAATTTACTATACTTCTTTCTATACTTCTTTTCTTGGTTGTTATATCAGCAAAAAAACATTTAAACTGCTGTGAACTTTTTATTTTCAAACTATAGATATATTTTAATAAAGTCTTTAGTCCGTCAGGCCCGTGTCGTAGATAAAAAAAACAAAAATGTTTATATTTAAAATTTAAAAGAAAATTAATTCATTCAATGGTTTTTTATTAAAATTCAGCTGATTGTGAATTTCCTGGAATATTGAACGTTAATTAAGTAGTTCATTAAATGATGAATTTCCATATTGAATCAATGAAATTATTTCATTAGTTAACGTCAAACCAATTCGATCATTGTAATGATCAATTTTATTTCGTTGAGTCAATTAACTTAATAATAATAACTAGTACGTCCAGCCCCCGAAACTCGAGTGCTAATAACATTATCGTCTAATTGAAAAACAACTTATAGAAAATATATTGTAATTCACATGCAATTCTAGAAAACTTTATTTTTCGATGCATACGATTTTTGGATGTGGATACTCCAACATTAAGTAAAAAATCGCAAGAATAATTCCATCGTTTAAAAGCAGTCTTTAGCGTAGAGAAAAACTGAGGTAGTTATTTTATATGAGTTACTTATTATTATTTGCTGCAGCACTGAACGCTATCGGGTTGGTTTAAGTCGATCCCAGAACCACTGGTCCTAAGACCATCCCCGAAGTAGTCATAAAGACCAATTAAATTTATATCGAAAATAAAACTCGTCGAATACATTGATTCGTGTATTTTATATATTCGTTAAGATGGTTAGTGAATTAAATTTATATCGAAAATAAAACTCGTCGAATACATTGATTCGTGTATTTTATATATTCGTTAAGATGGTTAGTGAATTGGAATATAAATAAAAAGTTATTGTTCCACGCCTCAGCTTAAACATCCCTCACACTACATCTACAAATTGAAAGCATTCTTCCTTTTTTTGCTCACATTTTATTTCAATTTAAAAAACAACACCCAATGAGCGAGAGACACAATAGATTGCAGAATATTTCCATGCAAAACCAATATACCTACAACTATACATAATTTATGCTTCCTCGCATTAAATCGACCAATGGCCGAAAATCCAACACAACAGAAAAAAATCCTCAAGCCTAGTACGCTGTTGAAGCGAAACGAAAAATCCCATACAAAAATGACACAACGAAATCATAAACGGAAAATTTCGTTCTGCTTTTCGTTTTGCAGTACGCTGTTCGAAGAGCGAAATTTATAATTGTAGCAGATTATTTGGAGAAGTCTCCGCTCCTTTTTCGCACTGATTTAATTATACAGACTATTTATTGTGTGCGGAAATATGACATTTGAGTTTTATTTGTGTTTTTTTTTTTGTTTCTCATTTTCTTACATCATGGGTTTCTCTGATTTTGTGCGTTTATGTTTGATTTTGTTTTAAGAATTAGTGAAACTCTCCAAGGATATTTTCCGTCGTGTTTTCGCAAGCGTTTCGTTGTCTGTTTGGAGATCACAGAAAAATTTCGTTTCGCATCAGCAGCGTACTAGGCTTCAGAAATAAAATTCTTCCCACAAAAAACCCTTACTCGAATTCACTAACCATCTTAACGAATATATTAAATGCACGAACCATTGCATTTTACGAAAATATAATAAGTGTTGTGAACAAATACTCGGTCTCGCTCTGGCTCTTGCTTTGGTTCTCGCTCTCCTTGCACTAATAATGCAATTTTACTTTATTGTTTTTAGTCTTTGTTGTAAAATTATTTAATAAATTTTTGCTTTGTGCACTTCTGTGCAAAAAAACCTTTCCATCGATATATAATTTATATACTTTCAGCTTTTGTAGACCGCGTAAATGGTACCCCAAAATTCGTGTTTGCCGTTTTATTATATTGATGATGATGATGATGATGATGATTATGATGTTGATGATAAGGGTATTCACGCAATGTTGTAAAACACTAGATAAGTTTATCTTTTGGTTAAGTTTACGAATTGGTTAATGAACTGTCAAATTTTGTATGAGATATTATTTACACAATTTGATTAAAATTCCCCAATGGTTTTGGTGCGGCAAATAAACCAAATTTGTTTGATAAACTTAATCAAACGTCATCTTGACTTTTAGAAATAAGCGTGTTCAGAAATACGATACGTTAGATATCTCAGAGAACTAAAAAAAAAATCTGCCCGTGATCTGTAACTATCGCATTGAGATTGTTTGGCAAAAAACTTGTTAAATAAAATGTAGTTTATACAAAACAAATTATTAGGACTTCTAAATTTTCTGTTTTTGTTCGATCACTGCCGTGAGTTTGCGACTATTACAGTTCTACTTTTATCCCAAAATCGTTTTCATCTAATTTCTTTCGGGCTTAAAAAAACGCAACTTTTGTCGTGTATCTAACATTTTTTTAATGGTTCCGAGACATTCGGCTCCAATTTCAGGTTGGTTTGGGAGAGATTCTACATTTAAAAACAACTTCGAAATCTGAACACGCTTATTTTTATACATATTTTGAAGTTTAATATTTGACTTTTGACGAACAGCTGCTTCAATTACACAGCATTTATTTAACCATATGAATTAAAAAGGTAAACATGTGTAAAATTATCATTTTACACAATTTGTAATCTTACGACGCACGTTGCATGAATAACCTTATTATTTATTGTTTATTAAACTTATTTTTAAGTCATCAAATTGATTATCTTTGAGTCAACTTTATTCTATTCCACTTCAAAATTAAAAATGTTTTTTTTTCAATTGAACTGCGGTCTGCGTGGATCTTGCGAGGAATTGACACATCCTCCAAGAATATCTCTTATCATGAAATATTGCCTCTCATCTAAACTGTAGGGATTCCGCGGTAAATTGTAATTCTCCTCCATTTCTTTCAACTAACAACACGCACAATGTAATGGTTGAGGGTTAAAAGTGAAAAGGGCCTGGTTCCAGTGATACCAGTCTTTTTATGCAGGATTTTTCACAGTGATACCCAAAAATTCCCTTTTTTTCTACGCCTTTGTTATAATTATCACACAATTCTCCCACAAAAAAATTAATTAAAAAACACATGTATTTTATTGTTTTTCATTCAGTTTTTGTAAAAAAAATTGAACATTTACATCGACTGCATGAATTTGGCCAATTGCACAGAAACAAAATTAAAAGCAAATAAATCAATACGAATAACAGAAATAAATTCAATAAAACTCAAAATATGTTATTTTTTCGCACACAGGTAATGGTCCAGGAAATTAATTATAAGCGAAAAAAAACTGAAGACTTCTCCAAATATTTAGTTAAAATTATATATTTCGTTAATCGAATAGCGTAGTACCTACTGCAGAACAAAAACCAGAATGACAGACTTCGTTTATGATTTATGTCATTTTTCATTTGGCAGCGTACTAGGCTAAAGTAGGCAAATGCAAAAATGAAATTGAACATATATTTGGAATGAAAATGTTCTATTTTATCAATTTTTTTTCTGTATTAAAGCAGCAATTTAAGAAAAAAATTGAGCATAATGTAAAATCCTTTTTTTTTGTACTATATGAGGTTCGAAAAATCCCTTTTTCCCTTTCAGCTTTCTTTAGGCGTGAAATTCATATACAAAGGGATAAATCTCACGATTAAGCATCGCTGCCTGGCTCTCCACCCATGCAAGATTCCAACTAAACAAAAGTTATATAATATAATTTGCTTTGACTCATGAGAAAATGAAAAATAAAATTGAAAACAGAACCACTAACAGCACTGTAGTTTTTTTTCCATATACAACAGAACAAGAATAGAACATTAAAGTGGTTTTCGAACTCTGTATATACTATATGATGTAAATTTAAAAGTGAAGAGCTTAGATTTGGTGTAGGATCTTAGGTTTAAGAAGGAAATAAAATTAAGGACCTGCCAACAGAAAGAGGGTATAAGGCTGTCAAGAATTGTTGTAAATTAACTTTCGGTTTAATTTGTCACTATGACTTTGTGACTATAATATATGCTGTCATGTTTTGAAATGTTGATACATTAGGTTTTCAGTTTTATCAAATATAGAATTTTAATAGCATTCATTTCGGGCTAAATACAATGTCATTTAAAACTTATATGCTCAATTATTTTTTTGGATGTGAAGAAAGAACAAAATTTTGTTGCTTAAATTTGGAAGCAAAAGAAATATTATTTTAGATTTTTTATTTCTAAACAGCAAAATATAAAATAATGTGCGTTCCTGTACTTTACATATAAAATGAACAATATATCTTTATTCGACTGGTGTTGATAAAATTATCATTCACACCGCGAAAAGTAAATCATGTCAAACTAATTTTGAGGTGTTAACCAAATCTTTTTTTGATTTTCACGACGGATTGAAAAGCGTGGGATTAGTTTACTGGAGGCAAAGCAACTCGCTATAGTAATACATTCAGCAAATATTCAATACTAATCTTACTGAAATGTATACAAATAAGGAAGTTCTTTCGGACTATGCAACATTTCGCGAATTTTTGCTATGCTCTTGAAATAATAATTTAAAATCTACAGAGAATTTTAAACTGTAGAATTTACTTTAATACAAATATTTGCCTTCTATTAATGATTTCTTCATAAAATCAAAAAAAAATCATTTCCAAATAATTTTGTAATCCTTAAATCTTAATATTCCAAGATTTGAGAAAGAGTTTGGAACAAAAAGTTTTGGAAGTATTGTTTTTAACAATTAACTGTCACCTGAGGAATTAAGGGGACCTACAATTTTCGCCAAATCCCAACGGCTAAGGCGAAAGGGGTCCTTTTTTTTAACTCGGAATTGAACCCAAGACCTTCAGCCTAAAAGCCCTACTATTACGCATGGGCTACTGCATTCATTTTCAAAGTAATGGTTAAAAAATATTTAGGGCCGATATTCAAACTATAAATACATAATAAAACGTCGCGATACAATTCTATCTCTGATTACTTCAATTAAACTGTTCAAACTGACTGCGTAGTGCGTATACTGTTGCAAAGTGTGCTGGAGAACCATTGTTTTCACAGACACTCCACTGATGAATATATGTAGTGGATCGGGCCTATAAGCAATGAAGAGAAATAAGACAATTTTATCAAAACCTCGTTGTGTGAAAAAAACGACAAAAAATTGCAGACAAGCTAAACCAAAAACTTGAATGTTTCCCTCTAGAAAATAAAAAAAAGTTATATGTTGTAATAAAACTAAAACTACTATGACGGACAAGTTCCAAAAAATCGGATTTGTCATACCGTCCCTTGGGCTATGCACCTGTACGTATGTGCTGGTCTGAAAGGTAGCTATCATACAATGATTTTGGTATTTTCGACTCTATTTTGTGTTTCGACTCAATCTAGAAACCAATGATCTAGAAGCAAAAATCTCGAAAGTAAAAATCTCGAAAACAAAAATCTAGAATTGAAAAATCTCGTAAAAAAAAAAATAGAAATCAAAATCTAGAATTACAAAAGTCTAGAAAAAAAGAATCACGAATGCAAAAACCTAGAATTAATAATAATTAATAACCATCTACTCAAGTGGAACCCAATTCCTAAATATTTTTGGCTAACAATGGGCTAACAAGTCCCAAATTTTTTAGAGGCATAGAAGATAATAATAATTTGTTGATGTTTTATTCGAAAGAAAATTATTACAGTGCTAGCACCCAGCTAGCACCCCCCCTGCAAACCCCCTGCTTGGGCACACTATAGGATTTGACCCTGCAAACCCCCTGCTTGGGCACACTATAGGATTTGAGGTAGGTGCGAGGTTGGGTGTACGCAAAGTTTCTTTTTACCATTTGGTCCGGGCCAACATATACCGTGTTTAGTCATCGTCAACTAATACAACTATATAATCACAAGTGGGCCCAGAAAAATAAATTATTTAATAAACTGAATATTCATAATAATGATTTTTATTGGAGTTTGAATTCCTTAAATATAGGTACAAAAAATCTAGAATGATTTATTTTTTTCGAGATTTTTTTCTAGATATAGTCTTTCGATATATTTGTTCATTCTAGATTAGTGTGCATTCGAGATTTTTTTCATTCTAGATTGAAAAATTGTTTTTTTTTCAAAATTTTTTTTTTATTTTAAGTGGCACCTTGCTCTAGGCTCCCTACAACAAATAATCAGAAGTGTTAAAAAATTGCCTTATTTTTAAGTTATTCATGTATGTACATATGTCTTTTTAACGATGCTTATTAAATATAGGAACTATATTGCATTTTAGTATCCTACTGCTTATTTTTTTAAATGTTTTCGTTAAAATGTAGAAATTTGTGCATAAATTCAAAATTTAAAAAAATTGCCCAAACAAAAAATTAATTCTAGAGGCTAGTCATTTTCGCTTAATGTGTTTTTTTATAATTGTCATATTATTTCAAAATTTAAATAATCTAATTTTTTTTTAGGAAATAAAAAAATATATATAATGCACCGAAAATATAAAATAATTTTGTTGAGTTTTTAACACTAATTTTTTTATTTTTTATATGTATATTGAACAAATAATTCATAATAGAAACTTTTTTTTTCAACAATATAATAATAAAGAAAATTCTGCAACATTTTAATTTAAAATGCGTTTCAAAATTATACATCTTTACCTCATTTCACAGTGTTTTCCCATTGGCACGTTAAAATATATTACTGTTGTAGGAATTCCTACTTTAATGCAGTTGCAGCAATAGAATTTCATGCAAAAACTTCTCTCTACATACTATTCTGTTATTTTTCGAAATATTTGCATAGCACAGACCAAATGGAAGTTCCTACTACAAATTCTTCAAAGTCATTAAAGTAGTTTTAAGAGAACGTGTAAATGAGAAAGACTTTTTGGCCATGAATGAAGAAAAGAAAACATTTCCAACCACATTCTATATACCCACAAACAGGAAACTCTATGTAAATTGTAAATGAATAGATTTGTTGAATTTATGTTAAACATTAAAATTCTCCTGAAGGAATTGTTATATTTAACAAAGTGCATTACAAAAAAAAGTTAATGTTTTCTCTCTAGGGAATATTTCTTATTACAAAATTATAGAATGAGAGAGAGGTATTATAATTAAAAGATAATCTTTGAAAACGATTAATCAGCATATGTGTTAACTCTGATAAACTTGAGCGTAGGTAATTCAAATAAATTTATTCCCAAAAGACTTGAGTAATAAATCTTAATAAATCTACGCCCCTTAGAGATAAGATGTGCTGACAGTCACGCAACCTCTTAACTCTGCTCTGTTCTACTGGTGTAAAGCGCAAAAAAGAAAACAAAATATCTCACCCACAACGTTAATCCGAATTTTCATAAAAAAATATTGCAACCCTTAATGAAACCCCAACGGAAGTCCCTCTGAAAAATATGTACTTACGTATATAAATTGTATATATATTTCACAAGTTCGCATGACAACTACATTTATTTATGTTATTGCGAGGAAAATGTAGGTTTTTATGTATGAAAAAAAACAGCATGAAGTTTGATGAAATATTTCTTTTGATTCTCTACGACCAACCGACAGTAACAAGGGTTGAATTTCAAAAAGTATTCGTATACTTAAGCCTTTCAAAATGTTGACAAAAAGTTATAACATAGATATTATTAAAAAGAATTTTTTCTTTTTTTTTCGTAACTCAAAAAATTTTTTCATTTTGATTTGGGTTCAGCGGGCATATCTCACAACGATACCGTCAGCCATGCCAGCGAGTGCTTATCGTCTTATGTTGACCAAGGAAATATCAATTTGTCTTTGAAAAAATGGACGATAATATAGAAGAGATCTTAGAGAAAAAAAAATATATTTGATGTTTGACAAGCTGAGATTTGTACGTGTCCTAAAGTAACAATTTTAATTAAATTTGTGTGTTTTTTTCAAACAAAAAAGAAAACATAAAAAATGGTTTTTGAGTGAAAAAGGTGGTAGGCGTCTAGAATTTTTCATTAGTCTTCCCACTTTAGATTAAAATTAAAGCAACGTTGGATATAAATTAATGAATTTCCATTTAAAATAACTATAGGGTATAACGCATGGTGTTGGGTGAAACCATTTGAATGAAACAACAGAAACTTGAGTATATTGTACCACCAGGTTTATATGGTGGAATTAAGCCATTTCAAAACTCCATCCTACAATCCCGGTCCAAGGCCACTTTCTGCACATTGTAAGATTCAAGTTTTTGAGTTTTTGAATGATGATTTATCTATCTATCTACTTTATGTACATACATAAGCAAAAATTAAAAAGAAAAAATTCAATAAAAAAATAAAAAAGTACGTATACGCCCAAGTGTACATTATGGTAAAATTCTCCTCCATATAAATACATAAAATAAAATGGACGACTAGATCACACGAACTTGCGTATAAAGTGGCTAAGCATTGAGAAATAATGGTAATGATTAATGAATTGGAAATTACATTGCTAAA
Source organism: Epistrophe grossulariae (assembly GCA_929447395.1). Taxonomy (NCBI): domain Eukaryota; kingdom Metazoa; phylum Arthropoda; class Insecta; order Diptera; family Syrphidae; genus Epistrophe; species Epistrophe grossulariae. The sequence goes on from OV839567.1 coordinate 85,395,981, forward strand.
AATAAATATAAAAAGTCAAAAGTACTATAAAAAATTGATTTTCTTCTCCAATTTTGTTCAGTTCAGTTCAGGCATTTACGAGACATGTATGGTGCATACAATGAAATTAGGAAAATAAAAAATAAAATTAAAAAAAAAAACAATTGCTTACCAAAAATTTTTAATCAAATAATTGAATAATTCGCAATTTCATCAAAATTAAATACAAACTAAAATCTTCAAATAGGAACTACTCGGACTCGAGATTTTTATCAAACTTAACATAACAATGAAAACGAAGTCGAAAAAAGTGGGTCTCGCAATTCTGTCGGTCTTTCTATGTGTCTGTCTGTCCTTTTGGCTGCAGCCTAAACGGGTGAGTTAATTTTCTTTAAAGGACCATGGGCAACTTTGTATGGAGTTTGGGCCCACTTTCAACATTGCTCAACAGTGATGACACTTATGTCATATGAAAGCGTATGGAGAGCACTGTATTTCATTATATGGCAGCTAAATTGAAATCGAGCGCAAAAGTTGTGTTTTGGCACATTTTATAAAAAAAGTATTTAAAATGCAAACAAAATTATTTTAAAAAAATGGCAACACTTACTAAAAAGTGTTTCAACTTTTCTGAAAGCCTGAAGTCTGTTCTTTTATTTTATTTTTAAATCAACTTATTTGTATAAATAGTTTTCGAAAAAATTACTTTCAAACTCAAAAAAAGTTTTATTTTTATTTATTTAACAAGCCTGTTTGTTTGAGTTAAAATTCTTATAACTTTTAATACAAGACCGTCATTGGTGAGTTTTATACCTTTTAAGAAACTTTAATACCATGGCCAATTTTTAAATCTAAAAACCGGTATTGAGTCATACGATTTTTTTTATTATGCTCTTTTAAAAATTGAAGTAAAAAAAAAGGTTTGATCAAAATGTCGTATTATCAATTTATTTAGAGAAAAATGGTGCAGGATATCAAAAATTAATCTTAATATCATACAATATTCAAATAAAAAAATTAAGAAAAACAAAAATCAATTGTGGAAAGGGTGACCAAATACCTGGTTCAAAGTAGTTATTTTTCGTAATTTCCAAAAAACTGCCGTTATTCGAAAATCGTTATGATGGGATACGGACAAGTTACTAAATTCTGAGTAGTGATAGGACACCAGTTTCAGTTTGAACCATTGTTTATGGGACACCCTATATACAGAAAAGTAGTAACTTTCTTTTTCCGCTTTTTGAGTTTGAAAGAAAATTTTTCGAAAACTTTTTTTACAAATAAGTTGATTTAAAAATAAAATGAAAGAACAGACTTCAGGCTTTCAGAAAAGGTGAAACACTTTTTAGTAAGTGTTGCCATTTTTTGATGTGTAAACATCTATACTGGCGGTAGGGTGAAAAGAAAACGTAACGTAACGTTGTAATCGTGATCGTGGTCGTGATCGTGATTCTGAGCTTTACGAAAATTGAGTGCGTTCAACAATATGTGCGTTCAGTAACTAAACGTTGAGTATTGAAATCGAAAGGTCGAGTTCAGTTCGGGTTGAAATTTAGTTGGCTGCTTAGAGGATATATTAAGCCCCTATTACATGATGATTCTTTGCGTCTGACTCTATTCAAACATAATGAGTGCGAAAGAGACAAAAGATAAGATGGAAGACCAGTTGCCTTGTGAGTCGTGGGCCAAGTTTTAAGAGACTCTTTTTAACGCTTCTTTATCATTAGGCTACGCGCAAACCAACGCGATGGCGGTGGCGATCACGATAAAAATGTGGATGCCTCATATAAAAATCAAAGCACACTTCAATCGTGTAGATGTGTGCCTTTCCTTTGATTTATGTGTATGGCATCCACAATTTTATCGTGATCGCCACCGCTTTCGCGTTTGTTTGCAGCTACCTTTATCCGTATTTTGTATTCTTTGCATTACTTTTTTTCAATTACATGACTGTTTTGAGACCAGCGGCCTATTTCACAGAACATACATCACATACATTGTATGAATGTATGTACCTTAAAGTAGACGCCAAAGATGGCTCAGTGTAAATTTTGAATTTTTTGAAAAACTTTGCGTCAACTTAGAAAACCCATAATTTAAAAAAAAAATTAAAATTTACGCCCACTCATCTCGTAGTCGTGATTCTTTTCTTGTAGCCGTGGTCGTGATTTTGATTCTGAGCCAGAGATTAGTCTGCTATTACACGATGCATCTAGACGCATGCGACTTTTCGAACTACGTAAGTGCAAAAGAGAAAAAAAAATCGAAAAGATGGTACGGAAAAAAAGTGACCGATGTCGCGTGAGTAAAATTTTCGGTGCAACTATTTGACGTTTCTCTTTTCTCCTGTCCGTTTTTTACTATTCTGCTTCATATGGTTTTGTTGTTCAAAGAGTAAATTTCGATGCAACGCACTGTTATTGATAGCCTTATAGGCTTTCCAGAAATGAGAATTCATCTTTAAAAACAACATATAAAAAAAATTATTGCTTTTCTTGACTGATATTCATTTAAACGCACACAAACCTTTCTTTCTTCAATATATCTAATTATGAAAACAAAAATAAAAACAGAAAAAGTTTTTTTATTGCTTGAGCACAGCCCAACACGAAAATGAAAAATAAAGAGAACTGTCAAATTAGATTCCTGACTTTGGTTTCAACGTGTAATAGCGCTTGAAACAGCGGACGAAATAACAAAGAAGAATTCGAAGAAGGCGCATGCAACTAGATTCATCGTTTAATAGCAGACTTATGAATTATCCATAATCTCTGTTCTGAGCTTCACGAAAATGGAGTGCGTTCAACGCTATGTACGCTCAGTAACTAAACGCTGAGTGTTTATATACGAAATCAAAAAGTCGAGTTCAGTTTGGGTTGAAATGTGGTTAGTTGCTTAGACCATATAGTACATGGACTGCGCTTTCATTTTCCATGCATCATTACCGATTTTCAAATTTGCTTATGAAAAGTTAAGATCTATATTAAAGTACCAAAAAAATAATGTTTGCTATCATCCACACCCTAAATTTGATGTAGGCTCTCGGTCTATGAGGCATTCGGACGAATGTTGATGTTTACACATCTTAACCGTGAGTCCCGGTACTCACACTTTTTTTTAATAATTTTGTTTGCATTTTAAATACTTTTTTTATAAAATGTGCCAAAACACAACTTTTGCGCTCGATTTCAATTTAGCTGCCATATAATGAAATAAAGTGCTCTCCATACGTTTTCATATGACATAAGTTTCATCACTGTTGAGCAATGTTGAAAGTGGGCCCAAAATGTACATTTCATTTTTTGGGCATCCTCCCAACACATTTTTTAAAATTATTTTAAGGACCAATAATAACAGTAGCTGCCGTACAAATTTTATTTTTCTCAAAAGCACACAACTTAAAAAAAACTCAGGAATTTTTTTTATAAAAATGGTTATAAATTGTGCCTCCCATAAAACAATTTTTTTTTAATTATTGTTTTTTCTCAAAAACTGTTCAACTGATTTTGATAAATTTTTTTGTTAAAATTTTCAATTTTTTTTTTGATTTAAAAAAAAATTAAACTTTTTTTTGGAGAACTTAATAATTTGAAAATGAATTGATCGATTTTTATTAAACTTGGCACCCCAGCAGTAATATCCCGGAAATAAATCAAATATGTATATGAAGAAACTGTCTATGGTTTGAGAGTAAAGAAAGGTCTATTTACTTTAACCTCTCTGAATAAGGATGAAGTATATCTTCTTCATATCTGGGAAAAAATTCAAGGCAGAAACGCATAAATCTTCTCTGCACGTCTCCTAGTCTTAATATATAGAAAGAATAATAAGGGAACTATTATTCGAGAGTTTTTCGACGAAAGATCTACAAAGGAGCTTCAGATCGTAAGGATCTCCAAAGTAAGAATCGTTTTTAAATAATTTAATCAGTACCTAAATATACAGCCAACGGGTTATAACATAAGAAAATCTTTTAAATTCTACATTTTATTGTTATTGTTTGCTATTTTTTAAAGTGGAGAAATTGAAGCCAAAATTAAATTTTAAATTACAGAAAAAAAAATAAAAAAGTTGGAAAATTAATTCTTGCACAATAAATAAGCATTCAAAAAGCAATCAGGGAAAATTAAAATTTGTTTCCATTCAACTAAAGTTCCGCCAATAAAAGCTGCTTGATGTTCTTTCAATTCCCTCAAAGTGTTAATTCCTATAGTTACAAAATCGAGTGCTCATATTCAACAAGAACTATCAACTTTTTGAGTTCTCTTTTTTTATAGTCGATAATCGATATCATCTCTAAATAAGATCCACTTGTTTGGCCATGTATCGAATCCAAAATCGAACCCAGAATTCAGAAATGACCTCATGTTATTTTTCTAGAATTTATAAAAAATGAATCACTCTTTTATTGGTTGTGGATATTTTATGGAATCAATAGCCATTTTTGCAATCATTTTTCTACTATAAAGTAACATGAGCTATATTTCCATTCAAAATTAAAAATTCATTTGTATATATAAAAATTCAGGTTTAATGTTAAATTATTCCAGATATTATACTCTATAGTCGAGGCGGACTTCCGTTTTCAGATTGCGTTCTCAGATGCTTCAATACTTCACAACGACGACGACGAAGACTAAAAAAACATCCTAAATGAATTATTGATTATGACGACCCACGTAAGTATATACCAAATAGACCTTCCTTTTTTTCAGACATTATATTCAATTGAATTCTGAGCTTAAAGCCGATATAAGAAAGAGCATCAACGAGCTCTCCAGATGGATGGTACGTGGTTGCGCGTTTGTGTGTGTACATCGCCCATTCCACCTGTATAACTCAGCCACCTGATTCCACTTTTGGAATATTATTACCATGGTGGTGGCAGTGGTAGGTAAAATTAAATTATGAATGATGGGTCGGTCGACTCTACATATAAGTATATAGGAGTGATAAGAAATTCCATGAATTCTGATGATACGAGCAAAACTTTTGATGAACAAGAGTCGAACAAAATTAATGTAATGTTATAATGCGGCATTGGAATTATAATAAATGTCGAAGTTATATTATGTAGATGGGAAATAAAATACCAATAAATTATTTAAGAGAACGATTATATTTTCAATATCGTCTTAAGTCACAAGGGTGTAAATGAAAGATGAATGGAAATTTTGTATACCTATAGAAGAAACGAGTATTGTGAAAACTTTTCTTCGTGGCTGAGGTATACGCTCACATATATGTGTCCAGGATTCTTGCCAAAGAACGAAATTTGGGGTTGGTGGGTATAAACTCGAAATAAAACAGGTTAATTTCTTTTGTTACTGCCTGATATTGTGTTTTCTATACATTAGATTAACACCCACACTTGGACGAGAAACAAATACAATTTTGTAAGAATTTTAAGAATTTAAGTTTTTCAATTTGTTTTAGGTATATACAATTGACTTAAAACTAACTTTTTTTTTTTTATTAGGCTACTTGCATTTTAAGATACAATATCTTATAAACTAATACAAGTTTCAATATGAATTACATTTCTAAGCTTACATCAGATAATAATTTAATTTAATTTGATATAATACAAAATAGATATTTAAATTATTAAACAAATATAACATACAATTATTCATAAAGATCGATTTTTTATGACTCTTATTTCATTCTGTTCTTTTTTTTTATTTTTTAATTTTTTTTTTGCTATTGCTGTTGCTCGTAATAACACTTTTAGTTTTGGCCAAATGTGCCTCCAGCTTTTTTTTGAATTCCCGGGGATTTCTGATACTACTAATACTTGGCGGTAGTCGGTTCCACAATCGAATAGCGTTGATAAAGAATTACATTGTGTTGGATCAATAAGCTCTTCTTTTAGCTTTATAAAATCTTAGTTTCTTATAATATCATATTAATGTTTACTTTATCTATTTCATGAATTTTATAATTGAAAAATATATTATTGACTACCTGGTCTTCGCATAGGTTCACAAATCTTATTTTTGTAAAAAATTAACAAAAGATAATATTAACCCTCCTTTATGTCATGGGGTCCAATTGGACACTCATAACTATTTTGTTTTTCATTTTTTCGCATTGGGCAATTTTTACAACAAAACTGAGAAATTTTTCAAGGAAATAATGTTCCCGATGGGATGGTCTTCAAAGTTCTTACTGATTTTTCCGGTGAGTTGGAGCATATTAATTATTTGGTATCAATTTTTCTTCCTCGTACAGTGTGTTGTTTTGAATGTTCTTCTTCGACAGTGGGTTTCGATAATGCGGAGTATCTTTCTTTCAAATAGTATCTTCTTCATCGCTGTTGGGGATATTGTAAAATATGTAAACCATAGAAGAAAGTCGTAGTTCAAAACGGGTCTGATGAGCTGCTTGTCCATTTCGCTTTCTGAGTAGCAAGTGAAAATCTTGTATTCTCTATACATTTAATTAGAACCCACACTTGGAAAAATACAGTGTTGTCATTTTCGTAACCTCCTTTTTTTTAAATCCGTGACATATAAGTCAGTGTGAACTGAGAAAAGAAAGTACAAAATTGTAGGGAAATTTATAAATTTAAAATTTTGTTGAATTAACTTAAATGAATATATTAGGTGTATTGTAATTTGTAACACTTTTTACAGAATTTATTTTCTTAAATATTGAAGACTTTTTCACAAGAGATTAAAGGTCTTCAATTTTTATCCAAATTTGGAAATGAGCTGCAATAGATTCTATTTAATTCCCCACAAATAAAGTGCTTCGGGGATCACTTTAAATATTTAATACAAAACATTATCTGATATACAAGAAATACGGAACTCTCCTTTTAGCCTTCCGTGTCAGTTTAAAATTAAATTCACACATCACTTTCACATATTACAAAATGCTCAAAAAGATATCAAGATTGGAGGAGTATATGTAATCTAATCATCATCAATTTTTAAACAACCTCATTCTCTTATGAGGCACTTATACCCTCAGTGTATTCTCGTGATACAAATAATCTCAGTAAGCTTTAAAAAAACAAATGAATCTTTATTTGATCAATTATATTACGTAGGTACATAAAAACATATATATCAGTAACTTCTTATCGAACGCTTACGTAATATAACCTATGTCACATAAATCTACACCAGGTACACATATACTTTTCCCTTTGCTTTGCTTTCCTTTAGTAGGGATAACCTGTCGAGATATTCCAATATATCACAAGGAAACCATCTAATTTATCGCACCTTTTCTCGTTCCTTCTCAATTCTGATGTTTATATACAGCCCACATATTTAGACAATATAAAAGCTGCGCCCCTGGGCGAAATGTCGTCGTTCCTTCTTTCTTGGTGCGTGACTTATCTATTCCGGAACTATCCCTACTACATTATTTGTTTTCTTCGCCATTTTATCTGAGACTACAGCTACTTTGACATTTTCAGGATGACTGTGCTTGCCGCTGACTGCCTTATTGGGGTTTGGGTGGAAATTTTATTCCTCAACTTTTATATCTCTTCAGGTTTTCCGTTTCAAGCTTTCCATTCTGGTACGCCATCGATAAGGATAACGAATTTTTTGTGTGTTTGTGTATAAAAAGATCTTCTCCTTTTATATTAGCGATGGAATGGTGTTGGTAAACTAAAGAATCCTTGTCCGTGTCCTTTGCATTGTTCTTAAAAATGTAATAAGCTTTATATGCGGGACACTCTGGTGGTGATGGTGGTAGTACAATATATATATATAGGGGGTTGTGTTTTATTACTCTGAAGAAACGGTGGTGTCGTTCGAAGTTTGTTAACGCCAAACCATGATGCCTTACCACTGTTTATTTGAGTTCCAGAAGATAATTGCGTTTGAATTTCCTCTCAGCAAATTGTCCTATTATCTCTGAGGCAGTTTGGCAAAAAGAAAAGTTTACGTTCACGTTTTGAAGAGAATTGTATTTGTAATAGTCCTTCCATGTTAGTATAAGCAAGCAGTCAGAAAAGCATATTATCTAGAATAGCTCTTAATAATATTAAACAGAGAAACTTAATACTAAGGATAAGTTTAAAATAATTTTAATAAGAAATGAGATTTTGTGTGATAAACCAATTAAGTATACCTAAAGGAGATTTGGACTGGCTATATATAATATCTTAAATTATGGTTAATATATTCATCAAGCTAAAAAAGAAACAGAAATACACTTTTAGGTAGTATATAGTGCTTTTTTTGTTAATTTTCATTAAATATATAAATTTATCTTCATATCCAAATGATAAGAGCTTAAAAAGAAATTTTTGGTGTGACTGCACGTGGAAAGAAGTCATCTCTCAACCGCATGTTGTTTAGCAGGAATGCAGGGTACCTAAAACTTTCTGCCTAATTCGAATATTAGGATACTACTTACTTATTTAATAGCCTCAGATACGGCAGCTTTCCATCCTTCTAAAGATCACGTGCACGCTGCTTTCAGTCATCCCGACTTAGGGCTCTGGGATCGGTGATGTCTTGGTCTTTAAACCGTAGGTTTGATTTTCCTATTAACCATGGTTGTCCTTTCCCTCTGCATTCAAATCTTTGCTCAGCTCATAAGGCCAAATATCAGTCGAAGAATTGTTTCAGCTCTTGCTTTCTGCGTATCGTCCAAAAATCGGTGCTGCCATAAAGTAGAATTGGCAATATTAGAGTTTTGTAGAACTTGCATTTTGTTTTACACTTGAACTTTGCTTTGAACCCATTTTGTTTGTCACACCAGAGCATAGCAGCGGGTAATTCTTCGTAAGATCTCCACAAAGGTGTCATTCATAAAGTTGATGTTAACTTCAAAGTAGATTAAACCCTTTAACTACTTCGAAATTGCTGCTATCAATAGTTAGGTTCTGTTCTAGTCGATTTACAGATACTTGTTTGTTTGTTGGTAGCAGATACTCAGTCTTGTCCTCGCTGACTTCAATACCAACAAGTTTCGACTGTTCTTCAATCGCCATAAAGGACTCTTTAACGACACTTTGGGAGCATTCGATGATTTCATTGTCCGCATACCCAAGTAGTTGGACGGATCTATTGAAGATTGTGCCTTCCTTGTTGACGCTAGCCATGCGCATTATCTGTTCTAGAATGAGATTGAAGAAGTAACTGATAGCTCATCACCTTGCCCAAGCCATTTACAGCACATGTTTGAAATAGTTCGGATGAACAATATCCCAGTTGTACATTATGCCTTGGAAGTCGATGGAGTGATGGTGCGTCTTGACTTGGAATTCATTGGTATTTTTCAGGAATGCCTGACTGAAGATTTAGTCTAAAGTCGTTCTTCCGGGATAAAAACCATTCCGTTCCATATTCACTTTATTTTTTTTTTATTTATTTGAACTCATGCTGGCAGAACTGTTTCAGAAGTAATTGTCTATTTTTTTCTTTTAATACATTGATTGACCTTACCTCTTAACTTTATAAATTTATTTATTGAATTTTACTCTTGTACTAATAGTTATAAATAATGAAATACAAAATTCAAATTAGGAATAATTTCAGAAAATTAAATTAAGTTAAATTAAATGGATTTTCTCTTTACAAAAGTTGTTCTGTCGAAAATCGAAACTTTAAATTTTATTTCCTCCATGGCGGCATGATGGCGTGCCGGCAGCGGCGAAGCCAATAAAAACGGAAAGATAAAGATACCAATTTTTAATAACGTACATACATAATATACTCTCTACCGGAAGCTAGTCCTTGCATTTGCTTAAGTGTCTTTAAATACCCACACTCACAATTTCACATCCAAGCCAGTAAAAGATAAAAAAGTTTATATAGTGCGGTTTATGGAAAATTCACTTCTACAACTGCCATCATTGTTGGTTTAATTTTTATTCCATTTCTTTTTTTCATTTTATTAAACTTCCAGGTGGATGCTCAATAAATGATGCCTAGGAAATTGCATTATTGAGTTTCTTGTCGGTCAGGTAAGAAATGAAAAATGAGAGAAGAGAATGTGCTATATGCATAAAAAAAACTATGTGAAAGTTAACCTTACTTAAAAGTTTAAAGGGGCATTATTGGTAAGGTCGATTTTTCGATTTTTATTTTAAATTGTTGTTTAAAGTGTTATTTTGTTCTGTTTCTGCAAAAATAAATTAAATATTAAAAAAATGATTTTAATAAATGTTGTTATTTGTTTAAAGTATGCCGAAAAAATTGCATTTTACATTTAAGCAGAAATTACTGAGATAATATAATCAGACCAAAAACATAAATGTTAAAAAGAAAGCCAAGTTCTTCTATTCAAAAACCTGAATTTTAAAAGTTAACCGCTGAAAGTAGTGACTTCCCAAATTACGCCAAGTTCTAACTTTATGAAGGATTATTATGAAATATTTAAAGTAGAGTAATATTAAAACAACTCCAAATTACGATAGAATTTTACTATTTTGGCATCTTAAATTTCTATAATTTTTACAAGATTATTTGATTTTTTTTATCAAATTTTGAATTTTAAAAAATGTCTGAAAATTTAAGCAAAGTGAAGCGGAATAAAATTTTACTTAACCCAAGAGAACATCAATTTCGCAGGATTTTTTAATTTTCTATAAATTGATCTTCTTTTGGGAAAAACTGTGTTTCTCTAAGATTTTAGAATTCGAAAACAGCGAAAGTTTGACTTGAGATGTTTAACATAATATATGGAACAATATCAATTGTTATGATTTTATGTCAACTGGAGTTAAAAAATAAAATTTAAAATAATCTCTTAAAATTAGCAAAATGTAGCAGGAAAATATTTTGTTTAGAACAATAAAAATTTGGATGATTATTTTTTAAATTTTCGCAAACTAAATCAGTCCTCCCTAAACTAAAATTTGGTTCAGCTATAAGATCTGAATGAATTTTAGGACATTATTTTAAATTTTAACTTTAACAGAAGAGGGCTCCTATCTCTTCCTCTGTGAATACCCCAGTCTAGCATGAACCAGAAAGACAACCCTTGGAGAATACTTTTTCGATGATCTGGGGAATATCTCTTTTTTGACAGTGAGAAACATCTCTAAAATTTAGCCAGAATTCAAGATGGTTCAGGGATACTCCTTCCTTATACTCTTGTTACCTGCTCCCTGGGGAGCACAATGGATCCATTGAGATCCAAGTAAGGTAGTAAGACTTGGAACAATTTATTCACACTCCATTTAAAACTGGAAAATTTTCTATTCATTCACGGCCCATAAGTTAAAAAAATCGATTTTTATGGTATGTATCTTAAATTTCAGAAAACATATTTTTTAAATCCAAGTGATGTTTTCGTTTTACTTACTGTTGAAATGTCATTTTAAATGAGGTTTAATAGAGCGTTTGTTTTTTATCCTCAATAAGCGTTTACAGTGAGTCTTTGTATTGTTTTTTTTTTTTTTCTTAAATCTAAAAGTGCGATATGAGAAAAAAGTTTTGAGTTTGGATTTGGATTTGGACTCAGTTTCTGCCAATATTCACAATTTTGTCCACGTTTACTTTCATAACTTTAATTGAATTGTAATGAGCATTTCATGGGGTATCGGACACCTTATCACACTCTCTCCTTTTTTTTTTACTAATGCCTATATTTCCAATTAATATAGGCGTGTTTTTTTGCAAGCCTTGAGGATTTGGATGAAAAATAACAACGTCCGTGCGAAACAATTTACATGTTAAATACAACAACAACTAATCTCGGGGCTTAACTTAAGCGCGCAGAAAAACTGTATTACCGGCGGTGGTAATACAGTTTTGCCATCGATAGTTTATATGAACACTCCAATTTTTTCTGTGATGGAGTTGTTAAACCCTGTTTTCGTTTTTTTAAACTAATTTTCTCCGGGACTAATGTGAAGAGTACGGGAAGAATGAACATATTACTTATAATTGTTATAAATATACCTACAACGGTAAGAAGGGCTCTTCGCCAGCTTACGAATAATTCAGGTATTACTTTGAGCAAAATGGTTCAGATCGATCAGATTTAGTGAATTAAATCTCATCCAATTCCTATAATTATTCATAAAAGCTTGTGGGTTGAATCTGCTTTAATTTACGAGTCCTTTAAACCCTAAAAATAAGCACAGATAATATATATTATGAACAAGAATTATTTTGACAGCATTATGAAAAACTCGTTCTATAAATGTCATTTTTGATGCTGATTACATTTGGCTCGCTCGTGTATAGCCAGCTTTACAATTTAATGTGAAGTTGAATAACAATGCACCGCTTTAAGTACCTATATCTATAATCACCAATAATATAATCACATAGCATACCCTGATTCCAAAACTGTTTGTATCTTGTTGAAGTATCTTGGTGAAATCCGCTTCCTTGCTGCGCCCTACTGTCTTTATTTTCAGGAAAGAAATGAGAAAAATGTATTCATAATACCACACCCATTTAACTTTAAAGTTTTGGTTAATCTTCTTTTATTTACTTTTATAGTTCTTATATAACAAAGAAGTTCGAACGATTTTCTTGAATACATAATACCAAAGCTGCTGCTTATATAGCCAATAAGAATTATTTGGTGAAGTATCATTATTTATGTTTTTATTATTCAGAAACAAGAAAATACATTTTATTTTTTCTACAATTTAAGTGAAACAAATATTGACACGAATCATACCCAACCTGATGGTAGAAAAGAGGTGACGGATTTAAGCTCAATGCCTAGAAGTATATGCTATGAGAAAAATCTCTTGTCTTATCGTTTCAAAATCTTAACCCTTATTATTGTAAAACTCCATGTAATTAGTACAGCCTAGAGCTCCTCATAATAGGTATATATTTGTTTATTGTACCTAATTGGATTAAACTATTTAATATTAATAACTTCCAAAACTACCTTTATTTACGATTTTTTGAATTCTAACCCTTAATAAGTCTTTGGAAAATTTGTTGATAGAAAAGGTGGTATATAGTTATACAAACTTAAAATTTAAAATTTAATTAAACCAATTGCCGGGTAAGTCTTGTTTTACATCTTATAATAATTTCAAATTCAAATATCTTTTTATTGTTATTCGACTTTCACAAAGGCAGCTTGATATTTAGTTTTGATCTTATGTAGAAGGTATAAAGGGTTCGATTGTGAACTTAAAATGAAAATGAAAATGAAAATGACAACAAATGCCATATTATAACCAGCAAGCCCACTCTTGGTTAACCCCTAAGGAATTTTCAATTTCGTGTTTCAAATTGAAAATTAATATAAGGATATCCTTTCCAAGCTACAAAGTATGTAGGTATATGTACATACATAGGTACCAGCAAGAGCGTACTGAAAGGAAGAAAACCATCTTTATTGTCTTTAAAAGATACTTTTAGCGATTTTATAACAGAGAAGAAATTGCAAAGGAGTCTCTGGGGGGAAATATCCCATCATACAATGAAGATGGCATCGAAGCTGAAAAGGAGAACTATGACAACCATCTATGGCAACCTTTTTATACAACACTACCTCTATATAGTAGATACCTATTTGTTGTTTCATTACTTTATATTGAGGTTTGATATTGATACAATGATACCAATATTATTAGCTATGCGTATATGTATATACAAAACTACAACAACCACATATTGATTCAATCATTTTGTAAGGAGAATCCTTAAAAAAAATGACTGAGTTATACTTACCGCATGGCTTAATACTATCCTCTGCCTTAGAATAGTGAAGAAATTATTTAAATATAAACAGGTTTCTGTAGAAAATGTAAAAATCGAATTTTATATTAAAAAACGAAATTGAGAAAATGAGAATTACTGGGAAGCACATTTTGAAGTCTTTGGAGGTTTATTGGATAAAACACCTTCTTTGCGAAAAGTTCGCAGGTCATACAAGCCGAAAATTCAAAATGAAAAAAACAATTTTGGCCCACCAGTCAACTTGAAACTGCTGATGGTGACTTCTGACCCATGATCCAGTTAAAAGAGTCATAATTCCCCAAAAGTTTAGTTTTATAGGTTCTATTGAAATCTCTTTTCCACTATCTTCCTTTTCAAAATTTTACTTCGCGACTCGATAAAAACAATGGTATTATTAATAGAGAATACAAAACAAGTGGGTCTCACAAAAATTTCTGTATACTGTCTGTATATATCGACTTGAAGCCTATAAAACCACTGAAACGATTTTCTTCGAACTGGGAACTTAAGGTTTAAGTTGAATTCTTAGAGGCGAAATTGAAAATGTTTTTAACTAAAGAAATACAACCGTTTTCTGGAATTTTTTTTTAATTTTCAACTTTCTCTTTAAAAACTTATTATTGATTTCGATAAAAAATCGTATTTATTAGGAGGTCGTTTTAAGTTTAAAAACAAATATTTTTTGAATATTTAACAAAATAAAAATAAAATTTTTTGCTTAATATAACTTCTACACCAGTGGCGTCCGCGGGGGGGGGGGGCTGAGGATGTTAAATGTATTTATAATAATATCGAGGTATATTTTTATTTATTTTTCATTCAAATTTAATTTTTGTTAGATTTTACCTTTATAACAATATTCTTTAATATTAATTAAAAAAAAATTAAACGCATATGGATATCGTAACTAAATCACTAGTTCATACCACAGTAATCTAGATTTTGTTTGATATTTCAAACGAATCTCAGTATTCATAGAAACTCAACAAAAATTTCCTTTTCAATCAGGCAAAAATATCAAAACAATTTCACATATTTAATTTTTGTTCCTTGTTCCACTTCAAAAAATCAATAAAACGGAATGAAATCCTATGTACCACCTGAATAAAATGGACTAATAAACATAATAAACTCTCTTATTATACCTTTTTTCTCCGAATGGATTATTCCACTATACGAACCTCGAAAAAAAGGACTCACAAAATCCGAATGGAATCAAACAAAAACAATGCCTCATTAAAAGAATGAATAATGAAATCAGCTGCCGTATGCAACACCAAAACTTGCAGCTTTTAAAAACAAAAATCCCTTTACATTTCCAAAAAGTCCAATTTTGTCCCTTTTTAATTTTCACAAACAAAGCTGAACATTTGTATTAAGTAGGGCTACACTCTTTGTTTTAACAAGTATCGCAAAAAAAAATTCCATAATCCATGAGCACTATTATAGCTGTCAAATGATTGAGATCGTGAAAAAACTGTGTTGTTGATATTTGTTTATTTATTCAATGTTTTAGCATTTTTTCCCAAGAAAATAGATTCAGCATAAAAATAAATTAAAGTTAGAAAAATTAAATGATTTTATTTATTTATTTTTTTCTGAAACACAATCGTTTTCCACTTGGCTACGACAAGAGTCTTGTGTCGTCGAAAAGGAAGCCATATTTACGTTTCATTCGGAATTTGTGATAGAAAATTCCTCGAATTTCGAAATTCTCGTTTCGTAGCGCATTTTCGATTACGATGGAATTTGTGATATTTCTGTTTTCTTCTTCTTTTTATTTAAACAAAAATATATTGCTATCATCAAAATCTTGAAAAAGTTCATAAAAGAGTGTTTAAATTCCCTGTTTTGTTCCTTTTTCCAATAGTTCAGAATTTGTGTTTTGAACAAAACAAAATGATTGACAAATGACACAACTTTCCACAACTTTAATTTTTTTCCTAAGTTGCTGTACATTGGTAAATGAAAGTTGATTGAAGAACCGGTTTTCATATTTTTGTTCTCACTTCTTGTTGTGAATTTCATACCAGTGAAATACGCGTAACTTTTGTAAATTTCATTTACACTCGAACTTGGTACTAGGCTTAATAAATAAAATGAAATTAAACTGACCGAGGTAGCAATATTTTAAAAACAAATGTGGAAGGACGGAACCGAAATAACTAACGTCTGCAGAGCCAGGACGTTCGCTTTCCCACATTTGAGATGGTTAAAAACTTGGCTGAGGGCCATAACAACCATGCCTTAACGGATTAGTTTTGAAACGGAAATCGATGTAATCCCTGAAGATATTATGGTGTATCAAAAAAAAGGAGAATGGAATTAATCTTTTGACCAAATTCTATTACCTACATATGTACATTACTATTTCAAACTAAAAATATCAAAAAGGATTTAAATTCACTCAATAACTTGGGAAGTGTTTTTGTGTTTTTCCTTTTTTTACTTCTTAGGCTAAACTCATACTGGAGCTGCGAGCAGAGCGGAGATGCGAGAAGTGAACAGAGCGTCGATGAAAGAAGGAGTTGATCAAAGAAAAGGTATCACATACTGAAGCGTTGATAGTCGATTATGAGATTTAAAACTGAAATGATATATTCCTATTTTTTTTAAAGTTCTTTGCTCAAAAATTGGTTCTTATTGAAAAAAAAAAAACAGAAGATGAAGTGTCCACTGTCCATGCCTTGAATAAAAGTAGTCGCGAACACGGGGAATTTCACCAGAACTTCGACAGGATCCGGGAAGATTTTATGCATATTATTATATCCAATGAAGGTTTAAAATGGAAGATGTAGTACATCCACAGTACACAAATCTAAGTTAATATATTGCGCAGGTTGTCAAAGCTGAAAATGTCAAAAAATTAAAAATGGCTGTTTGAGTGCCCACATGAACTCAACAACTCAACGCGCATCATTAGAAACAACAAAATATTGAAATTAGTCAAGGAAATGAGCGCTGGGTCCACCATTTTACCATCATAATTAATTCAACAAAAATGAAGACGCTAATGATATTACCTTTAATATGTGTACTGTGTAGGTAGTACATCTATTTTTTTGAATAATTTGGGGCGACCAAACTACACATTTCAATCATGGAACTTCATCGGGACAGAATCTTTGCCATAAGGTCTATTATAAGAGAAATTAAAATATAAGCTCTTGAAAACTATGCATATTTTAATCAAACCTATGAAATTTAATTATTTTAAATTATTTTTTATCATAATTTAAATTAATTTCCGTTAAAATATTGCTTTAATTCTTCTGTATATTCAATTTCTTCATGAAACTTTACTTCGTTAAGAGCGAAGAAAACAAATTTCTTTGAACGCGCCGCTCTGCTCGTTTATAGCAGCGCTGCTACCTCGTTGCTAGACTCCTCAGTATGAGAGCTTTCGTAAGAAAAAATTTGTTTGTTTTCGACGCTCTGCTCACCTCTCGCATCTCCGCTCTGCTCTACGCCACTGTTCTACACATAATGAAGATTTGTTTCCCAAAGACCAACAGATTTTGAAAAAGATGTGCACAATTGTAACAATAATATTGAAGGTTTGAATGAAACAACAACACTTGGGTGAGCTACCACAAAGTTTTTATAGGCAACAATCATCGTTAGATACTTAAGTCCAATCGGAGTAAATTTTACTACTGACGATCTTACCCAGTTTACAGTTTTCATTTTTGTTCTGTTCTGGCGCATCTGCCAAATCGAGGAAAATGGTTGACCCAGTACCCCTTTACTTGTCTAGTTTCAATGTTTTGTTGTTGTTTCTAATGATGTCGTGAGTAGTTCCTGTGAGCACTCGAACAGCCACTTTTAACACTTTTAACTTTGACTACCTGCGCAATATATTACCTTAGATTTGTGTACTGTTATATGTACGATATCTTTCATAAATTCATTTTCTATAACAGTAGAGGTACTAAATGTTTCAGCAGGATCGAACACATATCCTAACAGAACAGGTGACTTAAGGCGACAGCAGGTATATAGTATACACGAAATTCCGTTTTTGAGTTAGCTTGTAGATTTCAAATTCAATGACGTGGTGTCACGTCTGGAAATGGATCGCAAATTGGCTACGGCCGGCGCGGCGCGATCTGATGCAAAAAAGTTGTTGTAGGGGGATGCTGTTTCAGAGAATTTATCATTTAAACAAATGATTATTGTACACATATAAATCTTTAATGTATTCTGTACATAAAGTGCTAGACTGGGTAGTACATAAAGTAAATGAAGGAGGAGTTATGACCAACAGAGGGGGTAACAAATGGTTCGATCAACGAAGCAGCCTTGGGCAAAGTTTATAATATAGGACCTAAAGTCGTGGTCGTAGACGGTAGTACGGAATGAAGAATATTTTGTAGTACATATAGCAATGCACATGACTTAGTAGTTGGTATCATATTCCTTTCGTATGTTGCTTCATCCAGGGGCGGACTGGGAGTCAAAGGGCCTCCCGGGACATTAAGAAAAAGGCTATAATATAGTTAGAAGGAGCGAAAAATATTTAGTCCCGAAAACAACGATAAAGAAGAAGTATAAATTCATAAACTTCAAACATTTGCTTTGTTGCGATACTGATGCCCAACGTAGCTGGTGCTGATGCAATACATCAGCAACTATATACGCATCATGAATTGTCTTGATTCTGGTTTGCTTGAAATTTGCGCATTAATTGATGCAAGTTTGCAATAGTGAACACTTCACACTAAAACCGATGCTGGTTTGATGGATTTATGAATGTTTGACGCAAGTGATTGGTAATCATCTCTGCAACGATGCGTTTCACTAAGAAGCACTTAGCCACAAAAACTGGACAATAGCCAAAAAAATGGTGTATGCCGCACTAATTTTCCTAGAATGTAGTCAACACATTGTTCTATCAGAAACCGGTTTTTAAATGAGTAGTACCCCCGCTATCGCCCTGCAGGTTGTCGAAAGATAGACTTCTTTGTGTTCATGAATAATTTGGTGGAAATTTTTGTTTTTTTTTTTTTAAGTTTTAGCGTATGCAAGATTAATATAAAAGTGAAGTGCACAAAAAAAAGTGATGGATCTTGAAGGACATGGTATGTACTTAATTTATGTGTGTTAAAAAGATATTATAGAAATTGTAACTGCATGAAAAAAAAATAGTTTGACATTTTTTTTTTCAAAATTTCGAGTTTGAAAATGAATTTTTCAAAAACTATTCACTAACACAAGTTAATTTAAAATGAATATTAAAGAAGAGATTTCTGGCTTTCTAAAAAAGCATAGTATGGAATTGTAAGTTTAACCGTTATTTTGAAATAATTTTTTTTCCGTTTTAAGTCAACTTTTTAGAAAATTGCCCTCCCGCCTAAACGGGGAGAAATAGTCCCCTCTCCTATAAGATTTTTTTCTTGTCTTAACCCAACCTACTCACTTTGACTTTTTAGTGAACCTTATACCAATCACCCTGTATATATGTAAATTTTATTTTTATTAAGTTTATATTAAGTTAACAATGTTCCTTATACAAAATATAATTCATTTTTACATTCACTCATGTGTTATAAGCTATTTCCAAACAAAAAATCGTTTAAAATAATTTTGTCCGGTTTTTGAGGCTAAATGCTCCTTAGTGCGATTGTGAATTTACACGAAGCTTCTAAAATACGAATCGAAATATCATTGTTGTTCTTTTCTATTCTGTTTCTGTGGCCCTAAAATATTGTGTTTTTAAATAAATTGAAAGTAGGTACTTCAAAAAAACTTTATAGAATATTAAGTTTATTTACCAAAAGTAATTAGGGGGCCTCCTTAGAATACGATTGAGGCCACAATAGCTCATCAAGCAAAGTGCCGCCCGGGCCCTGTGCCCTCCTTGCCCCTGCCACGCTAAGCCACTGCATTTTCATGCGATTAATCAAAGCTTTCCTCTTCTCCCAAAAGCAAGTAACAACATAGAATAATTTGAATTATAGCTTTAATAGTTTTTCCGCCTTTATCTCTACTATAACTTTCGTTTTTTTGTTCTATTTGTTACTAACTTGCTGCCTTACAAACTGGGATAAAAGTAAAAACTCCTCCATTAACACCCCATATATACATCCTATCATATAACCCCCTCTACTTTTAATGGATTATTTGAGAACATAAACCAAAATAAATATCATTTGACTTATAATTCACTTAGATGACACCATTCCATAATAAATTTTCCCATTACAAGGGACTTTGATCATGCGGGTATTGTTGCCATTTTCCATGGTGGTTGCTCAGAGACTCCTCTTTTATTGTAGGAATAGGTAATTTTTTACTCTACACAAGAATAAATAATATTTATATTTGGGCGAAATCCTCATTATTGATTGTTGACAGTACCTACATACTTTATAACAGAAATTATAATTAAATGCCTAACTCACAACAACTTTTTGGCATTCCTTGTTGCAGAGAGAGATTAGGCAACTAATCCTCATTTCGGCTTCAACACCGGAAGTCATTCCATATATATGTACCTATGAATATAGTTCCATTCACTTTGTTATGGCTTGTTATAATGTAGGGATAGTTGTTGTTTTGCTTGGTGATTCGACTTTGTAATTAATGTCCATTTGGCTTAAAGCTTATCAGCTTAACGTGTACCAAAAGGATTTATTTTTCTTGATTTATTTGAGCACTTTATATGAAGTTAGAATCTTTTCGAATTGAAATCTAAATACATATCCTACAATATTCTTACACGGAAAGAATTGAAAAATCACTAATTGCGAAGACGATTTTATTTAAAAATGATTGAAAAATTTGTAATTTAGCATTCAAATCTTCGTAAAATACAAAATTTTATAATTTGGTATTCACTATCAAATGTCATAATTCGAGCTTGTTGACTTCAAAGCAAATTACAACTTTTGAGTCGCAATCTACTACTTCTGGGGAATAATTTAATTTTACAAATTATTAATCTTGTTTTGCGAAATGTATATGGTGATTTTCATTTTCTCAATACTCAAACCAATAAAATGTAATCACGATATATAAATATTGAGCCCACACGATCGTAATTTATGAAATACCTATTTGCTGATTTAAGATAAAAACTACACAGTAAATTACAACTTTTTAGTCGCAATCTACTTTCTTGAGGGGAATAATTTGAACATTTATATGGTGATTTGCATGCTCTCGATGCTAAAACCAGGCCACGGGCTACTATTTTTTTCTAAGTGTCTGATTTTAATCAAATTCTCTTAGAAATATAGAATTCACAGTGCATTCATGCTGTGAGTTTTAGTTATAAGAATCGGTAAGCATCGACCATAATTCGCGTCTTAGTAGGGAACGACAGCATCTGACTGATGAGCCCAACTGTCGTACCTGGCCAAAACACAATCTTCGGAGTTAAGGTCACTCGAACTTATGAATTGAGGTATGTATTTTGCAATTTCACTACCTCATCAGACTTTGTAGCTAATGCGGAAATTATTTTCACTTAATTTGCAGTTTTTCATTTGCAGCAAATCCATAGGTTTAAGTTGTAAATCACTGACAAAGATTGTTATCTCAACGAAAAATTGTTCTTGAATCTCGACAGGATTGCTTGAAAATGGAAAGTAGATTATTCTTTAAAAGCTACAAATTGCCGAATAACCAGTTTCAAATTACGACTCAAAAGTTGCAATTTAAAGATAAATAAGTATCAAAACTGGCAATATTTTTTTTCCTCGATCGAATAATTGATACTCAAAAGTGGTGAAATATGATTTTTGAGGGTCAATATCTTCAATTCGCTCAATTTATGAAATTGCAAACAAAAAGTCGTAATTTACTAATTTCGAACCCAAGGTACAAAACTGGATTCATTTTTTGTGATTTGTAGCTTATTTTTCTTGATCTGATCTAAGAATTTTTTCCATGTAGCATTTAAAACAAATATCATTTCTTTTCTGTCGGATAATTTATTAGTATAGTTTGAGAAATAAGAGTAGGTATCTAAAATTTGAAAAAAAAACTTTATTCTTTACATTTATTTATTCGCAAAATAAATTTTAAAGGGTGCAGATTCTTTTTGTGATGTACTTTGTTCAAAAATAAAAAAAACTTAATATTATCAGCTCTTAAGATTTGGGTTGGGTTCGATATCCTGCTTTTATGTTCCCATTTTTTAAAATCCAGTTTTTTAAATCCCGCTTTTTATAATCCTGATTTTTTTAATCCCGTTTCTTATTATCCAACTTTTGCAAACAAATATTAGATATTGTTTTATTTAATTTTTAAATAAAAAAAAATAGTTTTGAATGCGGGATGATAAGAATTTCAATTTAATGGAAATGCAATTAAAAATCATTAATTATTTTTAAATGCATTTGATTTGAACGTATAACAAATCATAAAACATATCAAAATAAAGTTTCAAATTCTGTAAATACATAAAGAAATTCTAAACAATTAAAAAGATAATGCATTTTTCAGTAGATCAAAAGGTATGCTTATAACATTTTTTGCAAGGGATTAATATAAATAAATTTAGATGTTGTGAGTAAAAACAAACGTGAACAGCGAAATTTAAAAAAAACTCATTTTCTTTAAGTCGAGCAACTTTTTTTTTTTTTTTAAATGTACAAGCAACATTATCAGCCCTATATCTACTACTAAACGTTCGCGTGGATTTTCGTATTCTGCTATCCTTCGGAGGGAATTTTCGTATTCTACTACCCGTCGGAGGAAAACGTATAATCCAAAAAAGCATATAAATTGCGATAAACATTAAATTTTTACAATTACATTCTCTCAAGAACTTGCAAAATAATTATAGAGAGAGCTTTGAAGTCGAAAGATTGAAGAGATTTAAGAATAAATTGTGAAAAATTAAATGAACAATTTACGTGAATCGAAATATTCTATGGGTTCGGATAGCAGAACAGGGCTTTTTGTTATTTAGTTCAATATATAATACGTATGTATTGTAGAAAGCGGGTTTTTCGGTATTTGACGGGATTTTAAAAACCGATACACTTCCTTAAAATTTTAAAAATTGCTCTTCACCACAAATATGTTAATTTTACTTATTGACGACACGTAGCCATTAAACCAGAAATGGGCCTCATCATTAAACCAAATTTAATAAAAGAAAATTAGTTAGCTCCAGTTTTTTGAAATTTGATTTAAAATTAAACAAAACAAATTTTAAGACTTTCAATACTTTTAAAACTGTTTAAAATATTCTCCATGCAAAAATTGATCAAAATCAGTTGAATCATAGTTTACAAAATCGTACATCAAAAAAATGGTTCTATGGGAGGTTTCATTTAGGTATAATAATTTTTCAAAACTTTTTGTTTTAAAAAAGGTAGCCTGTAAAAAAAATACAGAATTTTTATTAAAGAAAAAGTTGTCAGCACGTTTTTGAGGAAAAAAATCTTTAAAATCGTTGGAGCGGTTATTAAAAAAATAATTTTTTATATACAAATTTTTTCAATCATTCAAAAATTGGTACACAAATTTTTAGCATTAAAATTGAGTTAAAAAATTAATTTTGAAAATTGTTTTAATACATATATCAAAATTTGTTTTTTTTTTTGATAATTTTATTGAAAATCGTAGGAATGGTTTTTTTTTTTGAGAAAAATGAGATTTTCTTTACCCGTTTTTATACACTTGTACCCACCGTTATTTTTGGTTATAACAATAATTTTCATTTAAAATCTGTTAAAAAACTACTGGGTGCTAAATTTAATAAAAATCGACCGAGCCGTTTTCAAATTATTAAGTTCTCAAAAAAATTTTAACTTTTTTTAAATATCGAAAAAAATTTGACTTAGAATTCATTTAAAACTCTTTGAAATATTCTCCATAAAAAAAATTACCAAAATCAATTGAACAGTTTTTGAGAAAATCGAAATTTGAGAAATGGTTCTATGAGAGTTAACATTAATAACCATTTTTTGGAAAATGTATTTTTATAAAATGGTAGCTTTTCAGTAAAAAAAAAATTACTTAATTTGTTTTAAACAAAGTAGTGGGCACGTTTTTGATAAAAATGTTATTTTCATTTTTTGCTACAAAATTAATTTGTACGGCAGGTAGGTTCCTACCGTTATTTTTGGTCCTATGTAATAAAATAAAATAAAATTCGGGAATGCCTAAAAACACTATGTACCAAGTTTAAAGAAAATCGACCCAACCGTTTAGTCTGCAGCTAAAGGACAGACAAACCAGACGGACAGAATTGTAAGACCCACTTTTTTGACTTCGTTGTCATCGTAATGTAAAATGTATAATAATACCTACATACGCATATAATATCGCAAGTAAAAACAGTTTATTTATCACTTATTTTACGACGCTATAATGGAACTTAAACATTATACCAAACATTCCCAAGATAGCTGATAAATAGAGCATTATTTTTGCATTATACATTTTATAAATAAAAGAAATCATATGGCAGGTGGTTTTATAACTATTTTATTCTTGATAAATTTAAACGTACGATGAAGATCTATAAAATAATATTTGCACATGAAATGTTCATAAGTAGGTACCTAAACCCTAAGAGTAGATATAAAGCTGCAGTAAAAAGTACCTCATCAGTCATCACCACTTGCAGCAAGGACTCTACGGCGCGACGTTTACTATATCGACGATGAAACAAGAGGCTGTTTTCATGATCCCCGTAACTACCATAGAACAAAAGTTTCTAGAAGAAAATGGTCTTCTCCTATTCGATTCTGTATAGGAAAACATCCAACACCTTGTGATGGAAATCGATTCTCTTTATTAAGTCCTCTAATGGAGCACTTTAGATTCCCCTGTATCCTGCTGACGACAAATAATATGAGTTTCCATACATTCTGAGGAAGCTACTCTCATTTTACCAATGAAGGTTTGAAGATTGGTGTTCGAAGTTCAGGGATAACGCACTTACTCATCCTTGGAGTGGAATATTTATAATACGTATGAAGAAAGAAAGCGTGCCAAAAGATATGGAATATTAATTGGCTAAGAAGGATTTATAATTACACTTCCATTGATTTCCCCTTCGTTTATATAATTATGTAGATGTATCGGTGTACAAGGCAAACAAGGAATCCCAATGCGATCTGATCCTGATGACTAAAAGCTTTTATGTAAATTTGACGAGAATAAAATAATAGAATTGTGCTAATGTTAATTTATTGATTGGAGTACGTTTCACATTATGGGTTTATAAGGCAGAATGCGTGGTGGAATTGAATGTAAT
Source organism: Epistrophe grossulariae (assembly GCA_929447395.1). Taxonomy (NCBI): domain Eukaryota; kingdom Metazoa; phylum Arthropoda; class Insecta; order Diptera; family Syrphidae; genus Epistrophe; species Epistrophe grossulariae. Next base: position 85,420,815 of record OV839567.1, read on the forward strand.
TATAGTCGGCTTAAGGTGAAGATATTCTGCTTAATAAACGAGTTTGTAATTTTCAGTATTTGTGTTGTGCTGTCCGAACTTGCTGATGATTAATTAAAGGGAAAAAGTGCATTTCGATGCATTATTTTATTAATTAGCATTTATTTTATGTGACATATGATCATTTGTATATATATCTACTGAAGTCTGTGACACAAAACACTCCAACACTATAATGAATTATTAAATAATAAATTACACAACTCAACAAAAGAACAAAAATTCTTGTCCTATAACATTCATTTTACGATTTTTATCTTCACTAGGCACCAAAATGAATAAATAATATCAATATTCATTTAAAAGTTTGCTTTTGTAATGTTTATATTACGAAAAAACGTTTTCATGATTTTTTCCTTTAAATTAGTGTATTAGCCCAGTAGGAATAAACTTTTGACCTGTACAAAATTTTATTGTTCACTTTTCTTTCACAATTCGACAGAGGGGGTGCTCTAAGCACATGGGTAGTTTTTCGGGAAAAAAGGACTGGAACTTAAGCCGCCATCTTGGAATTTTCTTAAAAAATTGACTTGAAATAGAAAAAAAAATATTAAAAACTACGGCAACACTTACAGCGTCATGTTATATCTTTTTTAAAAGCCAGAAATCCATTTATTAATTCTGTTTTTAAATAAAATTATTTTAGTGAATACTTTTTAAAAATTAATTTTTAAACTCAAAATTTTGAAAAACTTTTTTATTTTTTTCAAAATTTTTGCATTATTAAGTAGTATTTTTGTTTAATAATAATTTTATTTAAATAAAAAGTGATATAAAAATAATCAAAAATTATTTGTTTTTATTTGAAAAAATAAAAATTTAAATCATAGCGACTATAGGTACAGCTTTATAAATTTAATACCCTTTTTTCAAAGTCAAATTTCATGTCGACTTGTGTTATATATATACACATTTATCTAACATAAATCCGTAGATATACGTGTTACGGTTTGAATATTGTTTACCGAAGTGTAGAAAAAAGATTAATTATGGATAAAAATGTGTTTTTTTTTAATCATCAGTTAATCTAATGCTTGAAGTGCAACGATCGCGTTTCATGCTGATAATTGTTGGTTAATTTTTAATGTGAATTTATAAAATAAAACTATAGCTTAACTGGTTGTACAACAACAAACGTGACGCATTGGAAGTTCAATTTAATAACTATTTGATATTTTTAAAAATTTTAAGACCTAAAGTAAAACCTTATCTACAAAAGATGGTCGGTTTGTGGTAAGAAGTATCAAAAGTCTGTTAAAATACAGATTTCGTATTGAAGTGACAGTGTTAGATTTCATTTGATATCCTATATTTATCGAGGGCCTTTCGAAATAGGTAACTTCCCAAGTAACATTTTTCCTCTCATAAGATGCTCCAAAAGTCTTAATATACTCTTGTAGAGTACTTCTAGGTTCTTTTCAGATTGTTAAAAGCTTTAATTAGTTTAGCTATGAGATACCCATCACAGCAAAAGTTTTATTCTTCTAATGGGATGATAGGCACTGTAAATCTTAAAAAAAAAAGTATTTATAATTCTTGCTAAGAGATTGCGTGACTGAGTTCCAAATGTTCCAAAAAATGTATGCAAAGTTAAAAAAATATTTTTCAGTCGTTTTTTTGCTATAGACACTTACGAATATATTAATTTAATTTATTAAATTTTCTGAAATCTGCGAGTATTTTTGTCATAAAAACTGACAAGAACAACATTGAAATGTTCTGCTGATACAATTTGGTAAAAAATGACAAAACAGAAGAAGTAATGAACTTGTTAATTCTTTTCTGGCACTTTTTAATACAAAGTGCCGTTATATCGGTACACACATACCTGTAATTACTTATAAATATTATAATCTTACACACATCTAATTTGTTAAGTTAAATCTCGCCCGATTTGGGCTAATATGTTAGTTAAAAGTTATATATAAGTACTCAAGTAAACTTACATACGACGAAGGAAAAACCAAAACAATAAAAAATATTGTTTTTGTGTTTTTTTATTTAGTGGGATTTATTGATTGAAATTGAATTGGGAGACTTTTTGCGATCTAAGTGTCCAATATATATGGCTTTCGCCCAGGCATGACAGTTGGGCTCATCAGTTAGATGCTGCCGTACTTTCAAAGACGCATGATATTAGTCGATGTTTATCGACACAAATACATTTTGCCTTCTAAATTGTTTCAATACTCTATACCAGATAATCAGTCTTCTTTTTTTGGTTTATAAAACTCCCATTTTATTCAAACATTTTATTGCCAGGTGTATATGCTACCATTTTAAAGGGGCAATTCTATATTTTTTTTTTCAGTACAATTGTTTCTTTCATCTGAGATTAATTTTAAATTTGTTTTAGTCGAAAAACTGCACCAGAATAGACCTCAACAATTCTCAAATATGCAATCATATTTTGAAAAAAAAAAAGAGTTGATAAATTCTTTTGAAATAATTTTTAATAATAAATTAATTAAATATGGCATAGCAACATTTCTAAAAATTTTTTATAAATATATACAAAATAATATCTTTAGGAAACCGCTGCAATGATTTAAAATTTTGTTGCCGCATATACAAAAAGGGTAAGCATAGGATGCGACAGATAGCTAGTTCGTATAGTTAGGGTCGAGCTGAAATAAAAAATTTAATTAAAAGAGGAACAAAATATTAAAAAACTACAGCAACACTTTACAGTTTTTTTAAATCAGAAATCTTTTCTTTAATTTTCTATTTACATAAGTTGTTTTTGAACAAATTTTTCTGTAATTAATCTTAATCTTTTTTAATTGTACGTGAAGCGTGGTGTTCCGCTTATTGTTTTTTGGGTGTTTGAATATCTTCCTAATGTTAATTTGTTGAGCTGTTATACATACGTAATTAAGTACCACTATAATGTTTTTAAATTTTAATATTCAATGCTCTTATAAATTTTTAGTAAAAAAGACTAAAAATCGGTTACTTATTTTTTTTTTCACAGTAATACAGGAATTTTGTGACGAAAAAGATTTGAGTTACGTTATTTCATGAGGTAGGAGACAATCTAATTTCAGAATTAATATGGCTATATATCTCTTTAGTGGTATGAAGATTCAAAACCCTTAGATAATTAGTCATAGTTTTTAATAAAAGTATAATATGTACCTTCATCTCTGAACCTTTAATTATTTTAATCATTGTTCATTTTTCTTACAAAAAATACAAATTAGCTATCAAAATAATATATTATTAAATTCATTCATTTTACCTTCTCGTCTCATAATTCAACTGTATAATAAGATAATTTCTGCTATTAAGCGTCCTTGACCTTATCTAAATCAAAAATAAAATAATATTCTTTTAAAACACATTTTTCTATTGCTACGATTATTTCCATCCGTTAATAATATAATAATGTCCTTTTCATTTTATGTTGAAATTTGAAGGAAATACAAAATAAAAAAATAAAAAGGATATATTGAGAATTTATTTGATGAAGATTTGAAGGCGATTCAATGCTTAAAAATGTAATATCACCTGCAGGAAAGACATATGGTGGGTAGGTAGCAGTAGCGTATGGAGGATTTTTTTTAGGGGGCTCAATCTCAGCTTTGGTAGAAGTTTTTTTTATTGTAGCACAAAAATGAAAATCAAGAAAACGAAAAAAGGAAAAAAAACTCAACAAATAAAACTCCCTAAGTTATGAAATGAATCTTATTCATTTTTAAATATTTTTAGTTTGAAATAATAATGTAGGTAATAGAATTTGGTGAAGATTAATTCCATTCTCCTTTTTTTTTATTCACCTTATATCTTCAAGGATTGCATCGATTTCTTTGTGAATATGAAAAGTTAATTCGTTAAGGCAGTTGTTTTGGCATTCAGCCATGTTTTTAACCGTCTCAAAGTGGAAAACGAACGTCCTAGCTCTGCAGACATCACTGGTAGCAAACAAAGAACTTCAATTTTTTTTTTTATTTTTCAATGGGTAGTAATTTTAGATTGGATTTTTCCAACATACGTGGGTTGAGAAAGAATTTTTGTGCAGCGTATGTTCATTCTGAAATAAACAGACCAGCTGTATTGGCACTGAGTGAAACTCAGGTAGGAGATAATACCGATTATTCGGAATTTAATCTTCATGGGTATAACTTAGTGCCTTTATTCTTTTCACACCATGGCCTCCCAGTATATGTAAGAAATGATGTTGCTTACCAACTCCTACCACAATATGGTTTGTGTGCAAACACAAACTTTAACTACATGTGGTTTAAATTCACGGTATTCAAGCACATTATTCATACATGTTTTATTTATCGGAGTCCAAACCTGGACAGACAGTCAACTTTTAATGAATTTGATGCTCTGTCCGACTCCATTCAAAGAATTGTTTCCCTTCATCCTCACAGTGAAATCGTTATTGCGGGCGATTTCAATGTACACAGTTCTTCTTGGCTCCGCTTTTCTGGCCAGACAACACCCGAAGGAAGGTATGTTGAGGTCTTTGCTGAGTTAAACCTCTTAACTCAGCTTGTTGACGAGTCAACTCGAATCCCTGACGTTACAGGTCAATCCGCGAACACCTTAGACTTGTTCCTTACCTCTGACCCTGATAAATACACTATTAGTGTATTATCGCCTTTAGGCACATCAGACCATTGTGTCATATCTACAAATTTCTCGTGCCAAAAAACCTCAGTTAAAGAAAAAACACCTAAAAGAACCGTTTGGCAATACGAGAAAGCCAACTGGGACGGTCTTAACAATTTCTTTAGAAACTTTAACTGGTCACTATCCTTCCTCGATAGTGACGTAGACTCCAGTGTAGATATGATAACAAATATAATTCTCTGCGGAATGAGAAATTTTATTCCGAATAGGGTAAAATCTATCAAACCGAAAGAGAATTCATGGTTTGATTTGAGCTGCAAAGAGGCTATCAGGGTTAGAGAAGTAAGTTTCCGTAGTTTTAAAGCCAACACCACCGAGGAAAACCGGAAAAAGTTCAAACAAGCTAGGAAGACCTGTAACGATATTATTCGACAAGCCAAATTTTTGCATGACCAGAAATTGAGGCAAAAAATACTACAATGTCCTAATGGAAGTAAAAATTTCTGGTCATTTGTAAAAAACATACGAAATACTACGTCATCCTCGGTTCCAACGCTCGTCTTCAATGACACTCCTGCTGTCAGCTCGCTTGAGAAAGCCAATTTGCTAGCAAAACAGTTTGCTGTTAATTCGATGCTACCAGCTAGCGTCATGACTCCTCCTGTACTTGAGAAACGATTCTATGGGACAAATCTTCTTTCGCACTCGTGCAGTTGCAAGAGTCCTGAAAGACCTTGATATACACAAATCCGCTGGCCCGGATAGTATCCCTCCCATTGTTCTGAAGAGGTGTTTTTCAACGCTGGCAAAACCACTGCGTAAGCTTTTCCATCTATCCTACTCTACAGGGATCTTCCCGAGTGCATGGAAAATAGCATTTGTCCAGCCTGTCCCTAAAAAAGGCGAATCTTCTTCACCCTCTAACTATCGGCCAATTGCACTTACGTCCCTTCTTTCAAAGGTCATGGAAACGCTGATTAATTTCCAGCTCTTATCGAAAATGCGTGCATTTGGTATCGTTGAATCTCTTCTTCATTGGAAAGAAAAGAAAGACCTTGATATACACAAATCCGCTGGCCCGGATAGTATCCCTCCCATTGTTCTGAAGAGGTGTTTTTCAACGCTGGCAAAACCACTGCGTAAGCTTTTCCATCTATCCTACTCTACAGGGATCTTCCCGAGTGCATGGAAAATAGCATTTGTCCAGCCTGTCCCTAAAAAAGGCGAATCTTCTTCACCCTCTAACTATCGGCCAATTGCACTTACGTCCCTTCTTTCTAAGGTCATGGAAACGCTGATTAATTTCCAGCTCTTATCGAAAATGCGTGCATTTGGTATCGTTGAATCTCTTCTTCATTGGATTAGAAATTACCTTTCTGACCGCTCGATACAAGTTGTATTGGATGGTTTCAAGTCTGATATCCATAAAATAAATGCTGTTGTGCCCCAGGGCTCCGTTTTGTCTCCAACTCTCTTTCTCATTTTCATAAATGATCTTTTGTCTGAAACTTCTAATCCACTAAATTGTTTTGCTGATGACAGTACCCTCAGTTTTTCATATTCGTTTCAAGAACCACATCCCTGTTCTTCGGATGTGGATCTTCAACGGCAGCGTATGATAAGATCGTTAAATTCCGATCTTGAAAGCATTGTCCAATGGGGACTTAAAAACCGTGTGGAATTTAACGCTTCGAAAACCCAATGCTGTCTAATGTCGTTAAAGCGAAACCCACCCCCCTTGCCACTGTCCATGAATGGCACTTTCATTGAGGAAACCGAACAGCTTTCCATTCTCGGTATGTGTGTTACCAACCACCTTCTATGGAATGACCACATATTCGACGTTGCAAAAAACGCTGCGAAGTGTCTAGGTTTTCTTCGGCGTTGTAAGAAATTTTTCTCCCCATCTGATTTGGCTGTTATTTACAAGGCGTACATCCGACCAAAGCTCGAGTACAAGTCGCACATTTGGGCAGGTGCTCCTTCAACGCAATTGAGTCTTCTAGACAGAATACAGAAAAGAGCTTTAAAAATGATAGGTGATAGAAACATAATGCAAACTTTTGCTTCACTCCAACACCGTCAAAATGTAACATGCATATCCTTATTTTACCGCTACTTCTATGATCAATGTTCTAATGAAATAGCTAGATGCATTCCTCCCCTGAAACAATTTAACCGAAATACTCGCGCTTCTAGGAATGCCCACCAGTTTACCCTTGAGCCCAACTTCGGGCGTACTGTTAAGTACAGAGATTCTTTCTTCAGCCGAACAACACGTATGTGGAATGTTTTACCCTACTCTATTTTTCCTCCTCATTGTGATATTCATAAATTCAAAACCAATGTGCATCGGTATCTCCTTTCAAACCCTGTCCTCTTTTCCTAACGCTCGCACTGTGTTTTACATGTTAAGGGTAGTAATAACCCCTTGAGTGCGCGTGAATTATAAAAAAAAAAAAATTACCTTTCTCAAATTAGGATACAAATCCGAATTGCAAAACGGAAGTGAAGTTAATTTTCATACAAAAGAAATTCACAACTAGAAAAAAATTTTCACCCAAAAATTTTCATTTCTCAAGGTACGGCAACAAAGGAAAAAATTTAGGTTGTTATGGAAAATTTCGGATTAAACAATTTGTCTTTTCTAGCATTATTATAGTCATCAAGAAGTGAAAAGGAACAATACTTGGAATCATGTGAAAAATTAATTATAGGTTCATAAAAAATGTACTCAAGTGATGAACACTTTATCCTATAAATTTTACAATATGGTTTGGAAAAACCTAGACAAGAAATACTCTTTTAATTGTTTCAAAAATTGCATATTTCAATTTAAATTTTTAAGATTATGTACTTACATCATTGTATATAAAATCTATAGTAATATCATGAAGAGGAGTGACGGTAGCGACATCTTAAGGACATATGTTCGACTTCTTTGTGATGTGATGGTTGGAATCCCGAATATTCACAAAACAAGAAACGTAATAATAAAATAAGAACGGGAACGCTGTATGCTAATTTTATGAGAGTGCGAGGAAGTGAAAAAACGCAATAAAAAACTATAACCTTGACAAATTGGTTTCGCATCGGAAAAAAAATTTGGTATATGTAGGTATGCACGTTTGCAGTAGGTTTTTTTATTCATAATAATTGTAAAGGTCCCCTCGTAGTTGGTTTGGGGGGCTGATAAATTTTGTTGTAATAATCGGATCGTTAAGGTTGAGGCCTTAAAATTTAGGTAGAATGTCGGGTTACATTTTTTTATGAAATCATTGCGAAGGAACATAAAAGTATGTGTAAACAAATGTAATTAATTTAAAATTTAATTGAAACACAAATTTAATTAAACAAAATTTTTTCATGCACGTTTACTTGACCCTTTTAAGGAATCTTATTATGTTTGCAGAATTTAAATAATAGATTCTTCTCGCTCTATTTACTTATTCCCTACATTTAGCTTAGTCTCAATAGTCTAATTTGTGGCGATCTCAGCGACGCGTACAGGACACATGTTCGACTAAAAAATTTGTGTTCATGATAGTACTATAGATTTTATATACAATGCTTACATAATATATAATTCAATTAAAGTATTTAATATAAATTTTACTATATTATATATTTTGTATTGTATTTGTGCGTTTATTTAGGTTTTGCATGGGATTTCATTCCGTTTTATTGGGTTTTTTTGAAACGGAAAAAGAAAGAAAAAATGAAATGTGTCAAATCGTTTTGGGACTTTTGCCTGATTGGAAAGGAACTTTTTTTTTAGTTTCTATGAATACTGAGATTCATTTGAAATTTCAAACGAATTACGTTTGGTATGAATTAGTGATTTCATTACGACATCCATATAGGTATACCAGTTTTTTATTTTATTAAAATTAAAGAATATTGTTAAAGCTAAAATCTAACAACAATGAAATTTTAACGAAAAAATAAATAAAAATATACTTCGATGTTATTATAAATAAATCTTAGCATAGAATATCATTTTGCTTCGGGAGGGCTCAAGACCCCTTAGCTCCCCCCCCATGCGTACGCCACTGGAAGGTAGGTACACCTACTTCTAAATCCTCAAAACCACCGCAACCGCAACAACAATCCCTGATATTTTTCAACCCTGTAATGGATTTCTTTATAAACATAATATATTATATACAATACACTACGAACCATTTAAATAGAAACATGCGTTATTTTAAATAAAGACTGTAAACGTTATACAAAGCTTTGTAAAAGATAGTATAAAGAAAATGGTGCAAAATTTGAGACGATTTAGTACGATTTTAAAGAATTTTTAGTATGATTAAAAGTTAAAATAGTATTTTCCAAGTTTTAAGCGAGTTAACATGGTGTTATCTTTTTAACATTATTTTAATAAAATTAAAATCACCAATCGCCTATTTAAGCCATTTACTATCATACTAACTCCAAATGTCACTATGATCATTAAAAATGTGAAAGTGTTAGGTTTCCTTACATTTTTGCATGAACTATCAGTTTTTTAGGCGTGTTCGGTTGAATTTTTTTTAGTATGATACTATTAAAAATTATTTACAACTAAGAACGTTTTAGTAATCTTCAAATTTAGTGAAATTTTAAATGCTAATACCTTAACACCAGGCTGTTTCAAATTTTGCGCCAATGCATTTTCGTCATTTTTTTCTTATTTCTGGCATGTTTCTATTAAGTGGCATTAAAAAGACTGAGTTCTCAATGAGGGCATGTGAAAAGACATGTTAAATAAAAGATTTTTTTTGCAATATTCTATTTATTCGAATTTCTTTAAGATTATTCGCTCTTTCAAAAAAAAATAAAAAAAACAAATTTGCTTAGTAAATTTGCCAAACACTAAAGTCTTATAAATATGCTCTAGTTTTCATTCAAGTAATGCGCAGTGTATCTAACTTATATAGATGGAGAGGTACACACATTTTATTTTTTAGTGTATATATTTTTATATGCTTTCAACTCAAACATAAACCAACAAAAATATTAAAAAGTAATTTTCTTTTCAGATTACTGCCTCCCTCATGACCTAAAAAAGGCTTTAAATCTGCTGTGACATTGGCCCAAGCTGACAGAACCAAATTTACGAACCTTGAAAAGAACGACTATAATATGATGGTGTTGGTTTCTTAACAAGAATTGAAATTTCAAATAAAATAAAATAAAATAAAATAAAATTTTGAAAATATAATTTTTGTTTAATGTTTTTTTTTACTGGGACAGGATATTTGGTTGAGTTGTTTCAATTCAAGATTGGCAGGTATAGGTATATATTTTAAGAAATTATATGATACACCCTTGGGCAATACTCAATTAAAGGTTTTATTGAAGTGGAACGACTTTAGCCTCAATTTATGAGGAGAATTCATTGGTTCAATGGAAATCCAATTTAGCCATTAGCCAACTAATGTCTGTGAATTTCGTTTCTTTTTCTCTCATCAATTTATGTACATTTAAGCTTCGATTGATTATTCTGCCGGAAGGTGAATGTTAAATGGATATACATTTCATACCTATACCTTCTTTTTATATTATTTATGAGGACAAATAAGGAGGCACTTAATTCAAGAGTATCTGTGGGGCTTTAAAATTTTGTCAGAAGGTATAGCTACTTATTGGGAGACGACTGAAAGAATGTTAAAATGTGTAAATAAGTATTTTTCTATAGTTTCAAGTTGCGTCGCAACGCAATATTCGTTGAAAGAGGTATACGCAACGCAATTGTTGAAATGATATTATGAGCTTACATGGAATGTCAATCAATTTTATCTAAATACTTTGATAAAAAATCGACAAACTCATCAATAGCTCGTCTATACCGGAGTGCAAAAATGTACAAGAGAGGCCTTTAGAGTGACGCCTTTAAGACAACCATTTATACAATTTATTATGGTCAAGCTGCACGTCTAAAAAAAATATAGCTTAAAAAGTTTAGAAACTCAGTTAAAAAAAATATAAAGAGGTTCAATTCAAAAAAAGTAACGGATATCGGAAAAACTTGCCCTCAACATTTTGGTGTTTAAAGTTTTCCAATACCATTGATACTTATCGAGAGCTGCAAGTCTAAAGACAATGAAAACTTCGGATGCAGCGATCTTTAACTTCATAATTTCTAATACGATCGACAGCCAAAACTGCTGAAGTGATTTTCTTAAAACTTCGCACTAAAGGTTTTCGGGTGAATCTCTAGAAGCAAAATTGGAATTGAAAAATAACAGTACCTACTTGATCTACCAACAGTATTAGTAGTTATTTATCTCGGAAACAGCTTTAACAATATTAATAAAAAAATATGTGTGTATTATTGTAAATATGTTCTGCATTTTTGTGAAAACAAATTTACCAAGAACTGCCATAGAACAGTTCTTTTATTTTCGACTTTCTTGTTAATAGTTAAACTGGTTTAGATCAATTTTAAACATGAGGTACTTTTAAGTCTTAGTAATATTGCATTACAAATTTTCAAAAACAACATTTTTTAAAGAGGGTTATTGAATTTTTTTTTATAATTAGGTTTTTAAGTATAGATATTATAAATTACTTAAAAATTTCATCCCTTTATTTAAATGTAATAAATGCAAAATTATTTTTTAAGCAACCGATTTAATACAACCTCAACACTTCTGCGAAAAATAATTTTCGAGATTGAAGGTTTGAATGAGCAACAAAACTTGAGTGAGCTACCACCAAGTTTTGTATAGGCTGGAGTTATAGCTATTTCACGACTGCCACACCAATCATCGCCTTTTGGTGGTGCTTGGTCTTTGTTCAATTTTAATTGAAAAAACTTTTATGTCCAGCTAGGACTGGAACTCGGTACAAGCTCCCTCGCAGAGTCATATATGCAAGTGCATTGCGCTACCGAGGTCACTTGATCAAGTCGATCCCAATTTTAAGTTTTATTGTTTTGACAATGAAACCAGCATTTTTACTAGCCACACACATTGTTCTTTTTGTATATTCGGTTTCTTTCATTTTCTCCGTACTCGATTTATAAGTCAACAATTTTAGAGATATAGTTTTAATTTATATGACTTTAAAAGAAATACAATAAGACTTTAAAAGAAATACATACAATATTCTACAGATCACCTCAAAATCTATCATAACACGCTTGAATAACACTTCCACGTTACCTACTGAATTTTGTGACACACTTTTTTTTTGAATAAAAACATTTCATTCTAACAACATAATTACGTTGATAAAACAAATTGACTTTTCTTAACAAAACATAAATAAGCGTCTCTTTTAAACGCCACCACATAAGAACAATCAAACTAAAAAAAATGATGGCGGATCAGCGGATAATCATTTGAACTCAAAAATAAAATTTAATCCCCAGTCGGTATTCAATTATGATAATTTTAGAGCAAATATTTTTATTCAATATTGTCAAAATCTAATGAAACTACTATTGCGTCAAACTTCTCTGAAAACAACATTTTCGTTCGATGATGTATTTTAATAGAAAATAGTAGATTTAATTGAAAAAACAAGAAACGGACATGTTCCACGGTACTGCCATTTTGAGTATACTTTTTCAAGCCAAAGGGAAAGTTTTAAATGATCTTTAATGAAAACTGTAGTACAAACTCATGTCCCCAATTTATAACAGAAATTCATTAGAATTCACAGGATAGGCAGAGAATTACCCATATATGCCTTGAAATTTAGAATGCATTAGAAAGAATTAAAAATAAGGTTGTATTTTAAAGATAATGCAATGTTTGATATGAACAAAATTTTAAAAGAAATATAGTTTCACTCTGAGTTTCAAGATCTACATAATTATACAAAAGAATGAATAATGAATTTTGAAAAAAAAGTTTTTAAAAGAATTTCCATTTTCTTCGATAACCTTTTAATATGATTTATTCTGAAATCCGGAGTTAACTGCGGTGGCCGATAAAAGTATTATTAATAAGAAATATAATACAAGAACATAATGCATTCATATATAGTGTCTTATGGAGTATTTATATATATACTTAGTTGTGGTAGGGAAAATAAAACTCTTATTTACAATTTATCTTTAGATTACTTATAAATATATATCTAAAAATCCACTTATTGACCCTTAAGTCCATTTGCTATTTTCATAATGATCACCTCTTAAAGCACTTAAATGTTAATACACAGATGCCTTTTTTTAGCTAAACTACATACAATGTCCTAAAAGCTTTTTGAAGGTTTAGTAACATATTTTGGGATACATAATATGTATATTAAACTATGTGTGAATATTGATAGCCTCTATGTAAAAAATATTCACCTTCGTGAAGGATATACGCAGCAGGAAATGTTGAAATCGATTTTCTATCCGTATATATTTTGTTCTCATATATACAAATACATATGAACATTATGCTATGGCATATATATATCAATTACATATAAAAGGAGCAACGTTCCATATTCAAACCAAATCATGATAAAAAGGGAAAACGAATTAAAAAGGATCTAACTTGCAAATTAATTTATTACCCTCAGATGAGAATGATAATTAAAGTTTGTTAGGTCATCAAATTGCTGACTGTATATTTGCTACACAGAGACATTTCGAAGGGATAGGTAGGTATATAAGGCTTATATCAAAGTGTCAGTTTAAAAATGTTTAATTATGAAATATGCCCATAAATAAAAGATAATTAATGTTTTATACACATTACGTAGACAAAATGCTGTGGTATAGCATTTGAAGTAGGTTTATACCGCACTTACTCCTTAGTCAGTCAGAAGCATTTTTTGTACATTTTTGGATGGGCAATTTGCCAAAAAGGTCAAAAACTGCTATGATACACTTGAAAATGAGGAATGAGCAAATACAGATGAACTATATTGTACTAAACTGGTTTTAAATATAATTTTAATGTTTTTTTTCATAAATTATTGCATCAATTTAATTTAATTAATGTGGTGAAGCCTTGTTAGAAGAAAATATAAATATACACCAAACACCTATCTATGTTCATTCAATCCCCTGTTTTCAGAGTTTAAAAATAATATATTTAATTTACGAAAGTTGTTTTTGTTAAACAAATTCTTTATACAACTGAACAAAATCAGCCAATTAGACTTGTTTAATATTCAAAATTGCTTTAAACGGTCTTTAGTCTACAATGACTAGTTAGGACGTTGAAGATTAAGAATTCTAATCTTGTTCGATAAATTTCACACTAGATATTCGTTATGAAATCTGTGTAAGATGAACTGAACTTAAGCAAAAAATTCGTATTGACAAGGCCCTCAAACCTAAATTAAATTAAACACAGAAATAGCTATATTAATTCAAAATATTTATTGAGTTAAGTTTTTTAGTGGGTACATATTTCATAACTTTTCAAACAATATAACACAAAGGGAATTTTTCTCTTCAAGTTTTGCTCTCCTTCAAAAACAAGAATCTTTCATTTGTTAAAATACAGCCAAAATCTGCTGAACACTAATCTGATTCTGTTGCAGTTTTGTCTTCAATGAACTAACAAAAATTGTTCTTTTTATTTCCTGGAGAAGTGTTTTTAACCAAAGCCAAAATAAACTAGAATCAAAGTTTTTCATGTGATCTCTACATTAGAGGGCGGTAGTACACAATGTTCCTATATAAATAAATAATAATTAATATAAACTTTGAAAAAATTTCTACATTTCTTTATACCATATATTTTCAGTGGAAGGATTTGAATCGTTTCAAGGACACTATCTTTTAGATTTTCGTTCTAACCATTATTTAATTAAACCAATATGTAAAATCGTCAAACGATGGTAATGAAATTCAAGGAACTACTGCGTTGTATGGAAGCCAGCTGAGTACAATTGATACGTTTACGATTTAACTACTATTTCCTCTATTAAACCAAATTTCTAAAGTTTCCAACTTGTACATGTTTACCAACAAGCTTATCAACATATCGCTGCCTTAACTAATATTTTCGAATGAGGTTTATGGTATCATTCGTGTGTCAGCTTCTTCATGGCTACATTTCTTTAAAATTTAAAAATTTGAGACACACTTGTCATCTAAGAACAAAAATAGAAATATAGGTTTGGAGGAAGAGCTTTAATATGAGAATCCTCATCCAGCTCCAAATAGGAGCACAATAAATCGCAGTGCAATATACCCCACATTATATATTCATTCATTCATTCATTCAAGAACAAAAAACAATCTTATTTCCAAATATCGGAACCATCGAGTTCTTTCCCCAATGACTTCTTTAAATTTTTAATTTTTAAGACGCTGCAGGAAGCCATTGTTCCCATTTGCAATGTTTTTTTATTAGATGGCTGGTAGTGGTTATCAAAAATTAAATTCACTTCCGAATGGTCTGTTCTGTTGAGCATACTCTGGGAAATTTTATCAAAGGTTTAGGGAACTGATAGTCCTAAAAGATAAGAATAGTAGAAACGATAATTTCCATTCGGTTTCGAGCATTTTGACCAAAACAGATTTATCTGTTTGAAGTTTAAAGTCTTTCTAGCTCAACGAAAAGTGAGCATTTTTTTTTCATTATCAAAACAATTATTCTTTTGTAATTTACAGAAATTTTGAAATTCGTTTCTTTGTTTTTCGTAAAATTAAAAAAGTTTGATATTATTTCATAAATTACGTCTTTTCTTTAATTAAACCTATAAAACGTGTTTCACCCGAATAAACTTACACCAACTCTTATTTTAGCTATAACTTCACGATTAAACGAAATGGGTACTTATAAAGCTTTGATAATAATTATTCTTTTTTACGAAAAAAAAAAAAAAACAAAAGATCATTAGAATAAACAAATCATACCACACCACACAAATACTCATATACAAATTAAGAGCATAACTAATAAAGTTAAATCTGGATGCCAGCCGACACCATCTAACTTAAAAATGCTTGCACATTGAAATCGCCCTAATTTTCTACCATCTGGTTCATTCAAGCCAACCAAATGGTCAGTAAAAGGCATTTTCACTAATAAAAACAAAAACAAAAAAAAAAACAAAAGAAAAAAAAAACAAAAACAAAAAAAAAACAACGAGAAATTCCCTTGGGGCCGCAAAACCTGCCCCACATTAAAAACCACTTATAATGTAAAACCATAAATTTTCAGCGATAATAACACAATAGGAAGTTTAATTTCATCCAACCCAACGCGACCCTCTAATCTTACAAAGGACGACAAGGAATTTTCTGGAAAATATAGATTTCCCCAGCAACAGGGTATATAACTTCCAAAATAAAACAAACGACAACGACAACGCAACGCACCAACAGCAGTCACATCCTCATTCAGCATCCACACACACTGTAAGCCATTTTACCGGATGTGTTTTATTTTTCATTTTTTTAATTTTCCCAAAAAAAAAAACAAAGATATATTTCATCCGGAGAAAAGTCAGCTGCTGTTGCTGTTTCTGTTCTTGGAAATCGGAGGAAAACAAAAATCGATTTAAACGTGCAGCCCCATTTTAACACAGGACCCATGCCTATGGCTTAACGATGATAAAGTCTTCTTGCCTACACCTATGTATATACGACAAAATGCTCCAAACTCACCAACCGAATTCCATGTAGCACATATCGAAGGACTATAATACGAGTATAACCCAACCACTACCACACAGTAAAAGCAGAACCCCACATGGGAATGTCTAAAGGTTAATAAAATTTGTGAGTATGTCCTTTTTTCAGGATGGAACATGTCAGTGGCATTGGCTCGAAGCTCGAATAGTTCAACTTGAGATTACACCTGACCCATAAGAGCAAAGATAAAAGATTCAAGGCAACAAAATAGATCAGTTGGAAATTGGAACGAAATAATAAATTCTTCATGAATTAAATAAAATATTTTACTGTTTAAATGTGACGTACACATAATATAGGTATAGCAACAGTGCTCGTGGGTCTGTATTTTGTCAGAGGGACAGTAGGTACATACCTGCCAGAATGATGCAGGATGTCTGTCATCAGGTATTCTGCTGTTCAAATGGATCGATATTGTGATAGCCGTATTCACATTAATTGTGTTAAAAGAGAGAAAACAAGAATTCAAGTTGGAATTGTGAAGGCAGGTAAAATTTAGATTTGTTTAATTTGTATGTCAAGTTTTAATAAAATTAGCTAAGACCTGCAAAATCTTATAAATGCTACCTGTATTGTACAGAAATAGTTATAGAAGAAATAGAAATACAGGAAAGATTTTTTGTTGGCACAATGGATTGAGGTTAAAGTACCCCATGTCGTAATGGTTAGTGTGTTGGACTATCACATCGGAGATCTGGTTATCGAATCTGAGACTATTCCACCTTAAAACGAAAACTTTTATTCACAGCTTCAGAATCTTCTGAAGAAATGACAAATCTTCTAAGAGTATTTCTTGTCATATCATTAGTGTTTTATTCATTGCCGCATAGCCAGCGCAGCAAAATTTCCTTTGGCAAACAAAACAATTTGATTGCTGTCGAAAAAGAAGTCAGTAAAAATAAAGATAGGACTTTGAATTATTGAAATGAACGTATAGAGTGAGTAATCGTTTTATTTAGCTATACAGCAATGAATAAAAAACACCTCTGGTTTACGGTCTGGTGTTAAGACACCAGAAATAAAAAAAAAAAAAAAATTCAGAGAAAAAATGTGACACCTATACATAATATGAACTAGTATGGTACATAAATAATTACTGGGTAGTTTGGAGTTTTTCCCCAAATTCATTGGTTTTATTTTCGTTATTTTCAATTTATTTTCAAGCTAACATACAAAAGTATTCGCATTTATTAAAAGTTAAATTGTCCCTTGAACATTAAATGTCGTGTAAAAATAGATTAATTATATCCAGTAGCACATGGTTGAGATTCTGAAGAGAATGACTAGAATTTTTTTCAGGGGCGTAGTTATCGCAATGGCGTAGTTAAGAGAAGGGGTCAAGTGGATCAATCCCCCCCCCCCTCCAAATCACAAAATCAACTATGTTGACTTACTTGGATTCTCAAGTCATTACCCTTTCTCTTTCTGCCCGACAAGTACGATGATTGCAACGATATATAGAAAGTAGTGTTCCTACAGTTTCACAAATTTTCAATACTGATCTTAATAAGGTTTTTTTGTGTTATTCTGGATTTTTTTCGAGGAAGAGCAAATACCATAAATGTATCTCTTCATTTACTAAAAGCATGTCGATCCTGGAAAACACTATCGAAGAATCTGATAAACTTATAAGAACAAAAACTATGAAGAGATCCAATCTGACTTGGTGATTCGTGAAATATTCTCGTTATAGTTTACGAAAATCTGGTTAAAATAAGAATTTTGAATGTGACGACTACGCTATGAACTCTGAACTTTTAATTAGTTTAAACTTTAAAGGTTATTTGGTTTTCCAACTTTTGTTGCATTTGAGTCGCGAATTTCAAAAGGTAAATTTAGATTTGGTACGAATTTGAGTTATCAATCTCGCCAATGAACATAAAAGGATTCGAGGAAAAGAAGATGCGTTTTCTGCATTTTATGAAGCTTAAAAAAATTTCTGAAAGTTTTGACTTAAGAACACTAAAGAATATACTTACCGAAGAATCGTTCGAATAAAGTTAAAAGTATAGACGATTAGCTTCATATGAAGGTGTTCAATCCATTTCTGAACTTCTATATCATAGAACATGTGATTTACAAATCATGAAAATATATTAGAAGGATTTTCGGTGCTCTTCAAGTATGCTTCATTAGTAATTGGCTGATAAATTTATTTAAAGTTTCCGGCAACATGTTGGTCTCTTCGAGCTGAAACGTGGAAGAGATATTTGTTTTGTAGAAACGATATCAAGCTTAAAAATTCAATTGAAGCACTGGATGCACAATCATCCAGAAGAAAATTACCCCACCGACAATATCTTACTTAGAATTTTTAGTGCATAAACCGGGCTTTTCCCTTTTGATCATATAAAATGAATTTTAGTGCGGAATAAAAATTCAAGTTTGTTTTGTTTTGTTATTATTAAATTCAACGAAAGATTTGATTAGACATCGAACTAAGTGTAAGATGAATTATTAATCCTGATATATTTGTTCTGCTATCGTGGATCTCTGCCAGAATAAATCTCCCTCGAAAAAAAATGCGATTTAATGACAGCCAAATTTTACAAGAGTAAAATTTATTCCCGGATACCTACTTTCGAGCAACTATTCACGTTCCCAATGTTCGAAGGAGGGAAACATTCCTAGAGAAATTTTTGTTCGCGATAGCCCCAAATAAGGACAATTGTCAGGTCATCTCTTTGAACAAAATTTTTTTCCAAAAATCGACTTGAAATCAAAAATTTATTCATTTCATTCGACCAAAGAACTCACAGAAATTCTATTATTTAAAATATTTCAGATAGGAAAAGAAAGGTTATGAAGGCTAAAGCTTTGGAAAAAAGTGTCAAAATCCTTAATTTGGCATCAAAATGATCACTGATTTTTCTTTCTAAACGTCTCAAAATTACAAATTAAAATTGATCATGGTTTTCAATGGTAGCTACAATTGGTATACTTTCTATATTTTTTTGTTCAACTATATTGTTGAACACGTGTTTTTTTTTTGCAAGTCCATATGGCTTTATCGAAAAAAATGACATCGGGACTCACCAAAGTCACCACAGCAAACAAGTCCATCACTGTTACAAAATATCAGGACTACCTTTCAGCTTTTTGGTGAGCATACAAAATAAAAACTTATCAAGCACATAATGTAGATCTTAATTTCAAGTCATTTATAGGAAACCAAAATAAATTCCATGACAATGATCGCCAATTTGTTTGCTTCATACAAAAATTTTTTCATTTGATTATTCAGATAATTTGACGTTTCCATACAAACTATCGATGGCAGAATGATAATTAGCACCGGTAATACAGTGTTTATCGGGACTTTAGTTAAGTCCCGAAAATTATTTGGACTTAGCTAAGTGCATATGGACTTATACTGTTGTTGTATTTACGTGTGAAACTCTTAGTTCCGATGTTTTTTTCGACAAATCCAATTTTATTCATCGCACTATTTTTCCCTCATGGAAATCCATTGTGTGTTTTTCTGTTTTATAAATCAGCACAGCACAAATAATAATATGCAAATACAATTTTTTCGACAAAATTCATTAATATTGGATGTCGATTTGTAGGACCAATATGTTAGTAAGAACAATTATAGCACATCAAATTTCAGTCGAATTTCTATAAATATTAAACAAAATAATAGCCATTGACACAAGCTGCAGGATGTAGATGAATATTGTTATAATATGACTGGTTAATCCGGTTAAAAATAACAACAACAAAGTTAAACAAATTTAAAAAAAGAGAAGAAAAGAAAGAAGAAGTGAAATTTGTATGTATTTAATTCAGTAGTCGAAACCAATGTTAAATAAACCTCATGCCAATTATGTATATATGACCTCAATATTTATTATTTTATTTCAAAAACACGCTAATTAACGACAAAAAATAGACCACAACCAAAAGCAAACAACATAAAACATGGCCATGGATTTTGTATTTATTTATCTGTCATCAAATTGTTTATATTATTCATATCCGAAATTTTAATTATTTGTCATAATCCAAACAACTTAAAAAAAAAATAGGAACAGGAAATAGATTTTACTAATCTCATTTTGTTGGTGGTATTATTTGAATCGGTAGAACATTTTATGTATAAAAATTTGTTTTGATTTTTTCAGTAGTATATGTATGTAGGTAGGGTACACCCTCCATGTGTTATTTAGTGATTTCTTTTATTGGTATATATAACCAGTGCCGAACCTGCCTTAAGGCAAAACAGGCAGTTGCCTGGGGCGCCACTCACCTAGGGCGGCAAAATTGGTGGGGTAGGTAGGTAAACGTATATACAAATTTAAATTTGTTTTGTCAACGATTATTTGGTATGAGTTTTTAGGAAAAATAGACGTCCTTTCAAAAATGCTTCAGTCAAAATCCATGGACTTTTTAACATGCTCAGAACATTTAGATAAACTGCGGCAGTACTTTCAGGCAAACCGTTCTGAGGAATCTTTATTTGAAGCATTATACAAGAACGCTTTAGATATTGCTACAAAGATGAATATGCATGTAGATTTCATTGTGTCCGATTCGATGAGCTTACGTAGTCGCCGTTATCAGTCTGAACAATCTCAATCAATTGATTCAAAATTTCTCGACGAGCGTTTTGGACAGTATCAATATCTGAACGAAAACTTCAGTTTTCTCTGCGATATTTCAAAGAATGTGGACTTTAAGGATTGCGAGAAACTTGAAGCAATTTTAACAGCAAGAATTGACGACGAAGTTCAAAAGGATGTAATAGCTAGGGATCTCTTGAGTGAAATTAATATATTCAATCAAACGTCAAATCTTACTGATCTCAAACCGCTATCAATTTTAAATTATTTAGCTTCAAACCATTTGCTTGAATTGTATCCAAATTTAACAACTGCTTTAAAAATTCTCTTAACGTTTCCTGTAAGTGTTGCTACAGGGGAAGCTAGTTTTTCAAAACTTAAAATAATAAAATCATATTTACGCTCAACTATGACTGAAGAGCGATTAACAGCCTTGGCAACAATTTCCATTGAAAAAGACATGCTGAATTGTATTGAAGTAGAAGAAATCGCTACAAGATTTGCAAAAAATGAAATCGCGGAGAGCAGCATTTTAATGTCAATATTTTGTAAAATTATTTTATCGAAAATCCTTAAAATTTATTAAATAAAACTTTTAAATATTAATTTGTACGATTTTCGTTTTTTTAAAGTTTGGGGTGCCAAATTGAATTTGCCTGGGGTGGCAAAAGTCCCAGGTTCGGCACCGTATATAACATTTATTTACACACATATGCACTTTCAAATAATATTCTGTAACTTGAAAAAATAAATAGCTATAGTGTAGTTCAAGTCGATTAGATATTAAAATCAGCCTCCTTTCATTTTTATTTGAGTTCTCGCGAACAACGCACGGTAGGAAACGTCTCTATATCTAGAAAATGATTTTAACAAAACGTTGAACAAAAAAACATAGTGTAAATAGAAAACGGTTTAGTAAAATCTGTCCACCCCCACACTTTCATTGTTTCTTGGTTTTTGGGAAATGGCTCTAAAGATTTAAATGAAATTTTCAAGGTTTGTTCTAATGAACTAGAAAAAAATTTAGAAATTAGATTAAGTAAAACCCGCCTACTTCCACGCCCACTTTCATAATTTCTTCTTTCAGAAATTCGAACATTTGGATGAGATTTTCAGATTTTATTTTTTGTGAGAACTAAAATTATAAGGGGTTTTCGTGTGATAACACACTTGCAGTTAGGCTGCCAAGCTTTCGCACCATCATATTAATATTGAAGGTTTGAATGAATAACAGGCACTTGAGTGAGCTACCACCAAGTTTTTATAGGCTTAAGTTATAGTTATTTCATGACAGCTTTTTCATGCTGGTTGATTCAAATGCATTTGTCAAACAATAAAACCTAAATTGTGATGTACAAAACTCGTGACCTTCCGGAGCGCAGGGCGTATGCACAGCTATGAAGGGAGCTTGGTTTGGTTCGCCTCTCAGTCGTGGCAAAAGGTTTTCTAAATATAAAATTGAGACCAATCTCCACAAAAAGGAGTCTGATGATCGGCGTAGCAGTCGTGAAATAGCTATAACTCCAGCCTTTAAAAATTTAGTGGTAGATCACTCAAGTGTTGTTGTTCATTCAAACTTTCGAGAACAAAAATTATTTTAAGTAAAATTCGCTCACTGGTCACGCCTACTTTTTATTTTCAAGTTTTTCGGAAATGGCTCCTACGCCATAGATATCATTTTGTATGCAGATTATAGTTTAAATTCTAAGATTATCTAGATAGGTGTTAGCCATGGCCGTTAGTCAGGGGGCTTAAAAAAAAGGTACTGAGCGCCCCAACGGCTTTAATTATTTTGTTGAAATTTTGTATTGACACGATATTCAGGGCAGTAGATCAGGGGATGACATAAAACTCTGAGTGCCATAAATATTTATTTTTTTTATCGAAAGCGATTGCATGACATTTTGGATGTCGCTTACAGGAATATGTATTTCTTTTCTCTCAAAACGGTTCGACGATTTGGATAAATTTTGTTTTTTGATTCATTCACAATTTATCTAGAGAGATATAATCCAAGACAGTACAATCCTGCCTAAACGTGGGTATAAAGACATTCCTCGCGTATATGATTTTTTCTTGTCTCGATTCAACCTTCATGCTTTAAATTTTTATCGCATCTTATGCGAATCAACTTGTATATTGTGAATATTGATTTTATTTTAATAATATAACTTTTCTATTTTGAAACATTTTTTTTAAATTGTCTATCTTAACTTGAGAAAAATAAAACCCTCCCATAAAATGTATTTCTTTTTTCAGCTCACCCGAAACATGTCTCCTTATTTCATCTAATGCGAATAATTTCTGATGTGTATAGAATTACAGTTTATGTTTGCTAAGCATAAATATTTCTTTCACATACCGCGCTGCAAACAAAATAAAAACAAAACAAATATATATTTAAGGTTATACAAAAAAACGAAACACCAGCAATCTTATAAAATATTTGGATTCATAACACCAAACTGCAATATTAGAAATCCATAATAACACAACGAATATGTACTTACAATCGAAATTACGTGTATAAAAGGAAGTAACATCCTGGTCTATATAATATTATATATCTTCAATCCCTATAATCATCATCCCTATCCCTTATGCGAACATATTCTATTATGTGAGTGTCTGCATTTTATCTAATGGATAAACAAGTTAATATGGATGAAGCTAGATGTCCTTCCGGGGAAGCCTCTCGCTGTACTGTATCCAATGTATCTGCTCCCAAAGGTACACCTATAGTATAGAATCTTATTTCTTCAAGTTGATTGGCAATTGGGTCGACACCATTTGAAAAGTGATTGTGTTGTCTTTGTTGTATATATGTATGAAGGTATCTAGATACCGTTGCGAATATCTCATCTTAAATACGCGGCACATTACCTTGTATTATTATTATTATTATGTGGTGTGCGTTGTAAAAAATACCTATTATGTGACAAACATACATAAATATGAAAGAGCATCCTTTTATGATGCCTATTTTATTATGTTGTTGTCATTTCACGGCAGGCGACGACATATGTATATATGCCTACATATACAGCATACCACCATAGTCATGAGTCTTCTCGTCAGCCTTCAGATATACTTTGTTTATTTTGCCTTGGAATTATTGTTCTTTGTAGCTTATACATCTTTTTATCCAGCTTAGCTTGGTGGTGACGTGAAATTATTTCATTTTTTTTAACAATGCGTGGCACTCAACTTCTGGATTTAGAATTCCTATGGCATAAACAGCGGGTGGGAAATTTAATTTTTAGATCAAGTAAAAGAAGCACTACGTTCACGAGACATATAGAAAAACGGCAGTGTTGCTGTCTGTTTTTATCATAGCTATGACCTCGAAGAATCTTTTAAAGCTTACAAGTAGCTTTAATTCCAAGGCTTCCCTGATAATAAAATTATATGAAACTAAAGAATAAACAGGTGCCACTCAAAGTTTCAAATTGTTTGTAAATATAAGATGCACCTACAAAATAAAAAAAGGTAATGTATCTAAATTCAAAACAAGTATAGTTTAAATGACTATAGTTTTCGTGATGCATAAAAAGAAAAAATTAAATATTTGAAGTTTTACATTCATAATTTTTAGTTGTTTCAATATTCCTCTACTTTAAATATTAAATATTAAATATTAAACCTTCATAAATAATTAAGAACTTGACATAATTTTAGATCTCACTAAAAAAGTATAAAAGAACTTGGCTCTCCTTTAAACATTTATGTTTTTGGTTCTATATTTTTTATTCTAGGACACAATTTCCAAAGTCCCAACTGTGAAAAGCTTTATAAACCAAATTATTTACTTAAAAAAATATTTAAAAGCTCTGTTTATATTCCTATAAAAAATAAAAAACAAAGCAGTGAAAAAAACATTGGATTTTGTATGTTGGCATGACTTTTGGCTTTTTGCGCCGGATAGGAATATTCATTAAGGATCAATAAAATTTAAAGTCTTATTTTGACTGCGTATAGTTCTCAAATGAGTTATTGATAAAACTGCTTACTTATGCTTATATGTATACCCAAAAAACCTTCTTTAAAAAATGTAGATTGAAATAAATGATGTTTAAG
The DNA here is from genome assembly GCA_929447395.1 of Epistrophe grossulariae. Classification (NCBI taxonomy): domain Eukaryota; kingdom Metazoa; phylum Arthropoda; class Insecta; order Diptera; family Syrphidae; genus Epistrophe; species Epistrophe grossulariae. Next base: position 85,445,667 of record OV839567.1, read on the forward strand.
ATTGTAAAATGAAAAAGTTCTTTATCAAAACTATCTGTCGGTATATTACGATGGATATTTGTCTCGTCTTGGTCTTGTTTCAAAAATTTAGTATCTATTTATTTATTTATTTATTTATTTCAATACGTTAATGCAAACGTTAAGCTTACAATATTTACTTAAAAACTAAGTTTCATAGATTTTGGGCATAGAAATTATATTTAAAGATTTCGGATTTGAAGTTGACATTTATTTGTAGACTCAATAAGAAAAGAGAATTTATTAAACAAATTTGTCAATTTGATTAAGAGGACTGTTAGTGCCGCAGTTTGATCTGCTAAAAGTTATGCAAAGTGGTTCATTTCTTTTTAATTCCCTTAAATACAAAGAAAACTTAAAACCTATTTCACAAACCCAATACAAATAAAGGGTTTAAACTCCAATGCCAAGAGAGGAAAAATCTGAGCCTTAGAAAATAGAAAGGAAACAAAAAGGCCCTTAAACTGTCAATCCTCTTCTTGGGTGGATATCTTCTTACCTGAAAAAACTTTATAACAGTGTTCGGTTCATATCTGCCTTTTTCAATTATTTCTAGGCTACCTACGGGGTCCTCCAAGACAGTCACATAGGTCTTCTTCTTTAAAAAATAATGCAAAGTGGTTAATTTCTTTTAAATCTAGTCCGACTTATATTGAAATTTAATTGATAAAGAACCGATGAAGATGAAATTGATCCATTCATGACTCCAATTATAAAACAGAACTGCAAATATTCTCTGTTTGGAAGATGGAGATAGATCGTTTATCAACTGAAGTTTCTGAGTATGGAGGTAATAGAACTCTCTCTGACCAAGAGAAACAACGAAGAGAAAATCCTAAAAATCTATCATCTTGGTATCTGCCTCTTTTTTTCGTATACTAATTAAGCATCGACTTGGTTACTTGATGTAATATCTAAAAGATGCTTAAATATTAACATTGAAAAATTCAGTTTTAAAATTTAAACATGCAATATTTTTCTTTGTAACCATTTATACCAAAAAGACCATTATATCACCTCCACCAACTCTTACCGCTCCTATTTTGGTTGCTTTGAAGGCAGTATCGTCTTGATCCCATCTCTTGACCAGCCCTAGAAAACAAAATACATATGTATAAGTTTTGTTACGAATCCCAAGATTCGTACCATTTGTCTTATATTTATATATATATATATATTATATTTGTCTGAATTTTTTATTTTAAGTTGATGACATTAAATCATTTTCATCGGTCTATGTTTCATTTCCTCATATCAAAGCCAAATGGAATAACTTTGTCAGCTTCTTCCTTGATGAACATGGAAATATAAAACAAGTGTCATTTGTGGTGGAAAACAGAGTTGTTGTAAATTAAAACGAGCAACCAGAGACTATTACCTGCTTCAACATATACATATGAGTGTATCTATAATATATTCTAGAATTTAGAGTTAGGTGGGATTTTTCAACCCCCATAAATACTAATCGTACATTTAGAAGATTTATAAGGGGTGGAGATGGCGAATGGAGTTGAATGATACAAATTTAAATTATATTTGTTTGTGACAGACAGCATTGAAGATATAAACAAGGTCAGACTCTTTGCGGTTCTGAACGAACCAAACAACTACAGGAAAGTTTTTATCATACATGACACCCACAGATCGACTTTTCAGAATCAAGCCAAAAATGAAGGGAGGAGGTGCTGTTGCATTCATTTAAGGACATTGTTCGCTTTAAAATGAACAGCAATCGTATATATTATGTATGTTCTTGATAGTAGTAATTATACCCAATATAAATAGGTGTTGTAGGTTTGTACTATAGAGTCTGTGTAGTTGGGGGAAAACTGGAAATAGAGTTGATTTTTGTTAAACAAACACAGCTAGTTATTTTTGTAGGTAAGAGAAAAGTTCACTTCCTGTCAACATTTTTATTGAAAAACTGAATTTGATATATCGATAAACCTTATTGTTGATTTCTTTTCTTAAAATGAACCGCTTTATCAAAAATAAAATTAAAGCTATTAATCATTGAAGCTGGATAAGTCTGTCATCTGCCAGGCATAGTTTTTTTTAAATTATTTTTTTAGTAAAAATATAATTGAGCGTTATTTGCACGAGACAAATCTTGAACGTGGTAGTTAGGTTGAGCTCCTTTCCTAACCCCTCATTATAACCTTGTTACCCTTATTTTTTATTCAAATAAATTTATCTTGCTATTTTTCTATCAACAACTACTAACCTACTTTTCCACTTCTCCCTTTTATGCGCTATTTCCTTAACAAATCAAAATTCGATCAAATTAATGAATACCTCAACCTTTAAATAACCGCTTAAGATGCCACATATATATTTTAAAGACAAATATATACATATTAAATTTCTCGACATAAAATATTGTCTCTCTAATTCGGTATAATCGTAGACGAATGTTCTTTGTTTGAAAAGATAAACAAGTTTTCGACAACTTAACATACAGTGTTCCGCTCAGATCTGCCTTCTTCAATTATTTCTAAGCTACTTCCGGGTTCCCCCAAGATAGTCACTTAGATCCTTTTCTTTTAATTCTTATTACTACCGACTTTCAATAATGTTGGTATCTAATAAAAAAAATGTTAAAATGCTCAAAAGAACCAACTAACAAATACATTTAGTTTTTGATTTGTTTGTTTAAAAAAATAATTTTAAATGCAATATTGTTTTAACACACCACATTTTAAAATCAATAACAAAAACACTAGATATTCGTCACGAAATCTATGTATGATGAACTGAACTTAACAAAAAATTGCGTATTGACAAGACCCTCACTAGTCAACTGATGAGTCCAAGTGAGATCGCCGGGATGAAATGCCAAATTTTTGTAGGACTAAAGGCCGTTAAAAGCAATTTTGAATCAATAATTCTACAAGTTCAAATAAAAAAGTGCTAAGTCTTCTACTTGGCTGATGTATTTCAGTAGTATATAGAATTTGTATTGTTAAAAAAAAAAACTTCTTTAGTAACAAAAACAGTCAAGCAGTTTTTTTTTGTCAAGAACCTGAAACGCTGTCTTCTTCAAATTACTTTTGCTATTGAGTAATTTTAGAAAAAAAATCAAAATCGTTGTGTAATATATAAAATTCGAATTTCCCCTCAATAATAATAGGATGTAAGATATTTCAAAATAAAAAAATTGGTCCATCCGTTTAGGCTCTAGCTCAAATTACTATGAACGCACAGTTCGTCCGTGCATGACGGACGGTATGCCGAAAGTAGAATTGACACTTGCTGAAATTTCTACCAATGTTAAGTTAACTTTTGCACCACCCTATTAAAAAAAATATAAAAACAAACATAAATTGTTACTTCTAAGTCAGCACACACCAGACAGACAGACAAAAATCTAAAAAATAATGGATTCCTTTTTTTATATAAAGCATGCAATTATGCGAGATCAAACAAATTTAGTTATTCCAAAATAAACTACAGAAACACAAATTTAATTTCTATGTACGAGTATGTTTAGATATAAATATAAACCACCCTTCATCATCAATGTTTTATAATCACTTTAGCCTTTAGGTATATCATTTGAACCATAAGAACAAGTACGTGCGATGCAGTCGTGCATTTTATTCTACATATTAATTTTAACGATTCTTTGCTGTTGTAGACTTTAATTTCGATTCCACAGCCACCCTCATTTTATGTGTTTAAATATATCCAAAAAAGGAGCAAGGACTATATACTTGGATAAATTTAATGTTCCAAGGTGAACGACGACGGTCGACGCGACGTCTAAGACGACGACTATACGAAGAAACTGTGCAGAAGATTGGATTCAATTTCGATCTTATAAACTTGCTGTGGGTTTGGGTGTGGGTTTGGGTCTTCATGGTTTTACTTCAGCTTAAAGCAAAGAGTAATAAATAAAAGTTTATCTCGAGTTTGCACTTACGTAATATAAATGAAACATACAAACATACTTTGAAAGTTTTTTGAGAATGGGATGAAATAAAAGAAAAATGAGTAAAAAAAGATGGAGTTTTTCTATAAGAAAGTTATTATGTTAAAGAAATAAACATCTTGTGCTCTAGTTGTTAGCAAAGTACCTTACATAAGAAGTATTTTAATTTAGCAAGTTACAAGTACAAGTATACCTACCATAAAGTAATGTGAGTTATTTCAATTAAACCTCTTCTTTGTTTGTAAACAATTTTTCGAAGTGAAATTTCTGCAACAAGGATTTTAAATGGGAAGTGAAACTGATGTAACAAAAACTCTTCGGTGACACCACAGCGATATCGGTTTGGGGTCGGTTGGATTAATATATTAATATCAAGCGGGAATTAACAGAAAATATGTTGTTTGACAATTACATTGGCTTCCAAAATTGAACTTGTTTTTTCTCCTTAAAATTATCAATTCACGGACCTCGTCCTCCCATTTGAAAATGCTATACTCTTAATAAAAAAGTCGATGAAAAATTTCAAAATTTTCACAGACAATGTAATTAAAAAAAAAGTTTATTACACTTAATATAAAGCACTCTGTGCCTAAAACACTCTGTAACCCTCTATTACTGCAAGCCCTAAATTGGTTCTAAGCCACATAAACTCAATATTGTAGTCCGTATAATGTAAAAGGAAACATGGATAATACACACTTTCCCCATTATAACTCTTGAAAATCTTATTTTGTATTAGTCAAACCTAAGTTTTAGGCCAATTTGGTTGGTAAAATTATCAAATAACAACGGCTGGGTTATGATATATAGAGGCCTTCAGGCAATTCGAGCCTTGGGACCCTCTGAAAAAATATAAATGTTCTATAAATTAAATGACCATGGCCGAATTAAGATATGTAGAGGCATCAAGGCAATGCAAGCCTAAGGCCCCTCTATATAACTTTTCTATAAGATGAATATTTAAAATTAAGAAACAAAATTTTAAAATTTTAACAATTATAACCATTCAAAATTACCACTGCCTTTAATTTACAGTTTGCAGAAATATTAAGTTGAAATTGTATAAAAACGAAAACTTACAAACAAGAAGCCAACTTAAGAGTAAAATTTTAATTGAATATTGGTACATCCGACGTAAAAGTAAACTCCTACACAATTTGAGCAGTCACCATGATAGTTGTAAAATATAATGTATATTTCCATATAGAGAGTTTTTGTATATCTACTGATTTGATAGGAGGCAGTGGAGTCAAGTAATTAACAAATTCTATATACATACATATATAAATAGATCAAAAACACTCATATTCACAAAATTATATATTGATTTGGTGTCAACAAATAAAAACACAAAATCTGGACCCGATAGGTGGTGCTGTGGTCGAGTTATAAACACATTCTAAATATTTATATATAAAAATGACTCATATTCACAACAAATGTGGTTTTAGTGTGAAAAAAAATAAAGAAATGAACGCATTAATACCGTTAACATCTGCTGCAATTTCGCCTTTTTCAAAACTGGTGATCTTTTTAACTTCATGTAACTTAAAGAATTAAGTTGCATATGTATGTAAAATAATGTCATAAATATGTCGAAGTTTTATTTTCTCTAAAACAACAATAAAACAGTGGTACACTACGGCGTATACGCACTTTTCTTGTTTTATTGAATTTTGAGCTAATTTTCTTCCGTTTTTCAATTGAAATATTATATTTTAAAGTAACATCACTGTAGACTATTTCAGACTACGACTTCTTTTCATATAATTTAGTTTCCTCCTTACATAACATTTTTAAAGTAAACAATTGTAAAATAGTTATCTTCACTTCAACTAAAAATATGACTTGTATTTTTTTTTATTTTCTCATATAGAAGTGTTTAATTCTGTACTTAAAATATATTTTTGACCTTAACCTATAAATATGCAATTTTTTTCAAAATTCTTCAGTTTTTAGAATACTATTTTTAACCTTTCTTAAATTTTTTAAATGACGTGTGTATTAAATTGTTTTGGAAATCAGCCTTCTGTCACGCTCAATTCTTTATACGATTGAATTTTGTAGAAATAGAATAGTAAAAAATGTAAGTAAGGTATTTGTAGAAAACCGCCTTCTGCCATGCCTAATCTAAACGTTGAACTTAAGATAACTTGAACACATACCATTACATGTAAAATTTATAAAAATTATAAAAGTTGAAGAAAAAAAAATTAAGAATTCGGCTCACTTATTCACATTTTTTGCTTTACATAATAATAAGGTTCTATTTATTTTTATTTATATTTACCTACTTTTATAAATCTTCTTATCATCAACTTATTTATTTTCTATGCATGCGGAGCTGGGGCAAGGCCAGCTAGTATAGATTTGTATGTAATGTTTGTTTATATATGGACTCTAATTTAATAATTTACAACTTGTTATTTTATCTTTCAAACTTACTTAAAATTTCAAAATACCTGTTATAATGTTGACCCTAATTGTAAAACTTTTATAGGAGTTACAGGAATGAAAATCATGATTCATGTTTTGTATAATTGGCTTCCTAGAAAATGGTATATCACACTTCCAATTTTTTTCATTTGGGGCTACTGTAAGTACAAAAGTCGACATGGTTAAGCCGAGTATTGGAAGTCAACATTACACTCGTCATTAGTCAAATTTCACTCGAAATGCAGTGTCATCAGAAATTGGAATGTCAGAATAGATCATTTAAGCCGCAAATGTATTCGTTAACAATTGAAAGAAATAAACTTTAAAAATTAAATGTAAAAAGTGGTTCATTTGCAATAAGGGTTACTCGAAAAGATTGAATTTTTTTAAATTTTTTTTATTTTTAGAAAAAGTCACTCTTAATGAATCACTCTTAATAGGTTTTTTGCTAATTTTATTTAAAGTTTTATTACAGATATCACAAACAGTATAGATATCTGTTCTATTTATGAATGATTTTATTTTATTTTTTTTATGTTATTAAGTACTTATTTTCGTTTACAATTAATTTAGCTTAAAAAAAACAATTTAACTAAAATACATAACAATAATTGAATAAGAGAATAGTGTGTAGCATTTATATAAAATAGAGATAATGCTTCATTTTAAAAAGTTAATACATTGTAGGGTGAATTAAAATTTAAGAAAAGAAACAACATAATTACATATATATACATAGCAAATACAATCAAAATGAGATATTTAAAGAATTAAATTTCAAATTTAAATTTAAATTTAAATCAGAACAGAACAGAAAGAAAATAAAGAAAACTATAATAAAATTATATCAAAATTATATAAAACCATGCAGTTTAACAGAGTTTCGATTTCATTAAAGTTATAATTAAAGAACCATAATTTAATACATTTTAAAAACGCCAAACAACTTGCGAGATACAAACGTATACGAGTTCTTGAAAAGTGTAGTTCGAAAAGGCATGAGTGCGAACAGAGCGAGAAAAATTCCTTAGGTTATATGAATCAGTTATAGCACTTTGTAAATAACCATCACGAGTAAAGAATATTTTTGGGACTTTAAAGTAAAATAGATGTCTTACTGTTAAAATTCCAGTAAGTCTAAATAGTTCCATAGAGTGAGCTAAACGAGTGGAATTGCATTTTTTCCTGAAGATGCATTTTTGAAAGATAGTTAGTTGTTGCAGTTGTTTGAGATAGGCACCTCCCCAACAACATATTCTATATTGTAGCCTCGAATGAAATATGCCGTAATATACGGTTTTCAACAGGTTTTTTTAACCAAAAATTTATTAGTACAGTTGAAAGAAAGTACTGCTTTAAATTCCAAATATGATCGATCAATTTTAAGTGCTGATCAATAGTAACACCAAGATATTTGAAATGTTTTAAAACTTCAATATTAAAACAATAACTATTGCACCGACATTCTAATCAAAAGTCAGCAGAGGGTTACGCCTTGAGCATCTACTAAGTAAGTAAGTAAGTAAGTAAGTAATTTATTGCTTGATATCTTAATATTTCATTTACAAACATTTATAATAAATTTTAAAGCTTTAGCTTTGCCGTCAGTTTGGTTGGCAAATTTAAAAGATATAAGATACTATTATATATATACAAAAGTAAGAAAGGTAAAAATAAAGTTTACTATTCATATTCAGTTATAAGTAACATTCGGTATTTTAATATGTCTTTTAAAAACAGGTACAGTTTTTTCCAAACACAGTAGTTTAGCAATGTAATTGTTTCTTGTAGGGTAAACATTTTCTGTCCAAAGTATGCAATTCGATGCTGTGCAAATATGGGACACACACTGATGAGGTGGAAACAATTTTCTTTAGCTTTAAGATTACACAATGAACAAAACTGATTAAAGCTGTTATTATATGGAGTTCCATTTAGGCCAAGGACTTCACATCTTGTCTTAAATATAAGAGATATTTCTTTATACGTGAGCGCATCATTGAAATAGTTAGCTTCCATTAGGTTCAGCTTCAGTTGAGAATAAAGGAATCTGCTTTCTGATTTCCTTGCTTCTTGAATATATGCATTCCTTACAAAATCCTCCTGAGCTTGAATTATTTTGTACAGCTTTTCTTTAAAGTGCAACAAATTGCTGTGATCTAGCTCCACCGTTTCACCACAAGAATTTCCTAAATTCTTCCACCTAGCCACCCACCAATCCAAATTTCGCAGTTCGTACAGGGCCATTTGTTTGGTCAACCGATTGTCCTGATGCGCCAGTGTTCCTACGATGTAGTCTGCATGTAACTTAAGCGTGTATGTGAAAATTTTAGCTAGGCCTGTTTCGAGATATAGGGCATAGTTTGGGGTTTTTATGGGGAGATTGAACAGCTTCTTTAGAAAGGACCTTTGAAATTTTTCTATTGCCTCAAACTCATTTATTCCCCAAACTTGGGCAGCATAACAAAGTGAAGACTTTATAACAGCATCAAATATTTTGTATTTTGCTGACAGTACAATACGCTGATTCGAAAAGATATTTTTCCATGACATGTTAAGTAGACTTTGCGAGGAAGCAGATTTCGATGTAACTTGTTCATTAAAGTCCATGGTTTTGTTAAGATTCACTCCTAGGTATTTGAACTTGCTTACTACCTCCAGAATATTTCTATCGAAAATCCAAATATGTCCACTCTGACTCCGGGTATATCTAGAGAAAACCATTACTTTAGACTTATTAGTGTTAATTGTAAGTCCCCATTTGGCGCAATAGTCAGAGAGACGATTTATCATCAATTGTAAGTTCTCGGGGGTTTCTGAGAGAATTACCAAATCATCGGCATACAAAAGAACATTTATGACCAGATCAGCGATTCGAACACCTCCTGGCAGACAAGTTTCAATATCATTGATAAAAAGTGCAAAAAGAAGAGCACTCGATAATTTTCAACATTATTTGTGTCACCTTTTTTATGGATCGGGAATATTACAGCATTTTTGAAGGATGCTGGGACGTCTTGTTTTTGTAAAACGACATTGAAGAGAGATTTAAGTCGGTCAATAAGTCCTTCTGTACCGTTTTTGAAAAATTCATAAGAAACGCCATCTTCTCCAGGAGCTTTTCCGTTTTTCGCTTTGAGAATAACAGCATACATATATGTATTTCTTTAAACGTGATTTCGGCATCAAGTATTTCATCAGATAAATAGGGTTCAGCGTAGGAAAATTTAACATCTGATTTGACACGTAATATATTTTTGAAGTGCACCGAAAGGTCCTCTGCAGTTACTCCTATACCTATTGTAAAATTTGAACCGTTTATCTTTTTCGTGACTTTCCAAAATTGTTTTGAGTCCTTCGTTTGACCAAGTGTATAGGCCTGTTGGTTTTTGTATTCTGTTTTCTTTTTAAGACATAAGTTTTTATACCGTGTGTTTTCTTCAATATACCATTTTTTTAGATTTTGGCAGTTCGAATTTCGGACTGCATTCAAAAGGGAGAAGGACTTTTTTCGTGTTTTCATACATTCCTTGTCGAACCATTCATTTTTATATTTCGTTTTTCTGCTCGATATATGGTTGGTGTTTATAGTCGAGTTTTGTATGCATGCAATGAGTTGGTTTGAAAGTAATTCGGCTGTATCAAATGTATCGCTTAAAAGTGATAGGTTGTTGTTTAGTTTGTTTTGGTACGTATTAAGTTCATGGTGTTTCCATTTAAGTCTGGGAATAAGTTGAAGGTTTCGTAGAGTTTGGGTTGTATTATCAGACCACTCAGCCACAATAGGCATGTGGTCTGAATAGTTTTTAGCCTGGATTTCGAAGTTACTTATATGTTCATGCCAATCGTTATTTATAGCGCAGTAGTCGACTATCGATTTGCCTTGCCCTCCTATAAAAGTGTAATGACCTTCTTTATCTCCATCAGTACATCCATTGAGAATTACACAATCATACGTCTGTAACATATCGAGAAGGTTAGTTCCATTTTGATTACAGGTAGTGTCCTTTGAATTCCTGTTATTAAAGTCTATAGTGTTATTTCTCGTTCTGTGAATAGTAGTTACTTGTAAATTACTAATTCTTGCATTAAGATCGCCAATTATGAGAACGCTTTTGCCTGCCAAGTGCAGCATAATTCGATTAAGGTTTTCCAAGTCTTCAGTCCATTTATTGCAATTTATATAAAAGGGGACAATGTACATATCGTTTTTTTGTATAAGTTTTACCACAGTTACACCTTCAATTTCTTCATAATTATAAGTTTTAAGTAGAGATGTTCTTATTCCATATAAAGTTCCACCGCTTGCACGTCCTTTAGTGAATGTTTTGATTGCTGGTTTAGACGATAATTTATAATCATTGAAATACTTTGCGAATTTACTAAGATTTTCAGATATAACATGAGTTTCATATAAAAAGAATACATCAAAATCATTTATATATTTAAAAAAGTCTACAAATAAACGTTTATTATTAAGCCCGGAAACATTATAAGACAAAATTTTAAAAGTACGAAAAGGTTTTGAGCTGACGGCATCACATTTTCAATTTTGTACAAACGAACTAACAGATGCAGCATTTTGTTGCAGTGGCATCACTGGATTAGACCATTCATTACGACGTATATTTGACAACATAATTGTTTTGACAGATTCGAAATTAAGTTGTCCAAACATATTCGACAGGTGCTGTTCTCCATCATCATTTTTATATTTAAGTGTATTGTTTTCGTTTAAATAAAATGTTTTATCAGAAATTAATAAAGAGTTGTTTTTAACGAGTACTTGTTCTTTTGGATTTTTTGTTTTGATTATTCTTCTATAGCTGAGTAGGATTCGGCGTTTGAGTTGTGCATGTTTCGTTAGGTCACGTTGAATAAATACACCTTTGACTTTAAGTTTAAAGGAATTTTGCAGCATTTTAATGACTTTCTCGTTGGACCCAACATTTATCTTCAATTTGATAATGTTTTCATTTTCAATGAGTTTTGTTATTTCTGTCATCTGATGTTGTTCATCGAGCAGAAGATGTGTGATTGAATCAATTTTAATTTTCGGATCAACTTTTTCATTTGGCATTGTGAGAATGATGTTTTTTCCCTTGATTTCTCTGCATTGTGCCTCCAATTCTTCCTCTAGTGCATAACACCTAGTTTCAAACTGCTGGACTTTGAAAGATAAATCTTCATTTTGCTTTCGCAGGATGTTTATCTCAGCATTCAACTTATTGAAATCTTCTTTTGAAGCGAGTAAAGAAGTTGCTTTCGCAAGTTCGGTTTGTAGGGATTCATCAATGATAGACTTTATCTTTTTAAGATCAGCATTGGAGATGGACATATTTGCTTCGATGTTAAATGTTACCGGTGTTCCTTTCAGATTTGGCGCTTTTGAGTATGGATTTTCTTCTGGCGAGGTTATTTACTAGTTATTTTTGTGAATTAAACTATTTAAAATTTGAAAAAAGCTCGGGAGCGAAATAAAATTGAACCAACTCAGCTAACAAATGTTCCCATCTCAGCATCTACTATTTGTTAGACTGAAATTCTTGTAATCATGTGAATGAAAAGTAACTTTTATGTCATTTAAAAACTTTGATTCAAGACTGAAAAGCATTAATTTGGTTTAATTGCTAACGATAAGCTTATGTTTGTTGAACCATAACCTTCGTAAATGAACATCACAATTTATATCAGCAACTAAATTTGATGGACTCACTGCATCATATCCAATTGCTAGATCATCAGCAAAAGCTTTTACTTTAACCACAAATGGTTGGTCAATTAATAAAGAATTTATATAAATTAAAAAGAGAATACTTAGTATGATATGGAATATATAAGAAAAACCCAATATCAATAAAGAAACGCATTATTTATGCCACAGATTCTGATAGATTAAATCAAAAGCTAATTTTCTTCAAAACTTTTTTAACACACATTAAAACTATAAATTATGAAATAAATTTTATTTAATATGTGCAACCAACTGCGTTAACCCACGAGTTGTGTTATGTTTTCTCATCCAAAACAAAAATGTATCACGTTCTAGAAAACATAATACAAAGTATGCAAGTATCATTTGCGGCAAAAACACTCAAAATGAGCTATGCATCTCTCAGCTGTTAAATTAAAACGAATAACCCTAGGACTGGAAATTACTGCAGGATTTCAAATTGGGATGGTGGGAAGGAAGACTTCCAAACCACTGACGTATTATGAATGTATATACCGCATATAGGAATATGCGGGACTAAAATATATATGTATATATATGTATACAAGCTACAGTTTGTTAATGACAGATAGCATTGTCGGTTGCATTCAAAAACAACGCTAGACAATCTTGTGGTTTGAATAAACAACTACTCTCCTCAACATACATTCCTATGCTATAGCAAAGATTTGTCTCTATATATGGCCCCACCACTCACCAGTACCCATCAGAATGCGACCTTTATGTGCTCTACACTATATTCGAGACAAGCGCACATAGAAAACAAGGTCTTGATATATAACTTTTAGAACACTATTCGCTGTCAAAATGCACAATTATCGTGTGTTCCTGACAGTCGTTTAAAAAGAAAAAAAAGTACTCGTAGTTTGATCAAGTGGTGAGACTTTTTCTGTTTGATGGAAATTAAATTCTGCTGTCGGCTTTTATACATAATGTTGCAAAGTGATAAATTTCTGCTTTTAAATTGTTTGATTTAAACTTAAAGCCAAAATGATGCATTTAAACAAGAAGAGATAACCATATAAATCGATTTTTTCTTATCATGAATCATTTAATACTTTCTATGGACGTTTTTTTTAGTAATGTTCAAAGTTGTGTGGATTCTTAGTAAGTTTTTAATTTAAATTTATATTTATTTTCCGGATATGAGTAGATACCTATGCAACGAGTTTACAAATGTATAAAATATGTAATTAATAAACAATAAGTTCTTCCAATGTTTGTGTATTCTTATATTGCAGGAAAGTTGGTCAAAAAAACACCCATATTTTAGTGTAACGAAGCGTTTACACCCTTATCATATTAGTACCCGCATACGATTTCATACAAAGCATGTTGCACAATTCATGCTTGAACCAGCTTTGCCGGAAATAATTTTTTTGTTAGTGTTACCGCTGCCAATAAAAAGTGCCATTTTAAGCCTTTGCGTGCCACCAACAGAAATACACAAATTTCAGTCTATTTCAAATAATTTAACTATTGCACTTAACTACAAAACTAAGCCTATATTTTCCAAATTTCGAAATTCTTCGCACTCAATACCAATTCAAATCTCGTGTAATGGCTTTTTATTTTTTGGAAGATAGCAGATAACTTCATTTTGAAAAAAAAGATTTAGATGATCTTTATACGTTAACATGAAATACAAAATGCGCTTTTATAAAAATTGGCATGCATTATTTGGACTCCTCCCTTTAAATTTATTTTCTTTTTGACTTTTTGCAGCTTTAATGAAAAATCTTTACAAAAATTATCGTCTAAGGGCTTGTTTCACAGTGTCTGAGTAAGTTCTGGTTAGTTACTTGAAACGTAAATATTGGAATAGGGTCATAAGTTCACAAACCAAAACACAATTGTATAAGTTTTTCTACTCTTATAGACTTATGACCCTGTGACAATATTTATGTGTCGAGTAACTAATCAGAACTTTACTCAGACATTGGGAAACGGACCCAAATAAATTTTTTAAACACAATTTTCTAAAGAAAAACAAACCAATTAAATCAAAACAGATAATAGCAGTGTTTTATTTTCCACGAGATCCGAACCAGATTGGATTTGCTTACGAAAATACATGTATTTATACAAAAACAACACAAGATCCAACTTTGTTTTGGATTTGGATTTCCAAACCGTTTTGAACACACACCCTTAATTTGTAAATGTCGTCAGTAGTGTAAAGAAAAAAGACAACGGGTGTATATAAACAAAAAAAAAAACAAAAGGAAAAACGAGTTGGGTATATTATACAAGTTGTCACTGAGATCCTGGGTTGTTTTATTTTTATGATCTGATCTGGATTGGATCTGGGGGAAAATAAAACACACCTAATATTAATTAAGTTTTTTATTAAAGTTTCAAGTTTTTCTTTTTTCAAATAATTTACTGTACGATACCTATACAAAAATGAAAGTGCAATTTAAATAAAAACGTGCCATAAGTGCACGATCGGGCTACATCGGCAACGCTGGCTTGCACCACCTAAAGTCATTCAACTCGAACCAAATTGTAATTTTTTAAAATTTCATACAATTTTGTTCTTAATATTCTCAGTTCACACTGACGTATTACCAACGATTTCATAAGAAGAAATCCATTAAAATTTAAATGACAAAATTGTCTAAGTGTGGGTACCAACCCAGTTTATATATAGAATCAAGTAACAAAAGTATCTCATAAGGTGTTTCGGAGACAAATAAGAATAACTTAACGGAGTTGAGATGAGAAGTCAAGTCAATCTGAATTGTTGATATAAAAACAGTTAGGGACATTAACTAGAAATTAAAGTAGACCAGACATTATCACTACGAGTTTTATTACTTACACAAACGAATTTACATAAGAATTCCCGACCGTTTCGTTCCTCTTAGTTCTATTCAAGTACCTCATTTAGAGAGTTCCGATCGTTTTGTTGTTGTCAGTGTTGCCCCCCCACTGGTTCAAAATGTAGCGCCGAAGATTTAAAATGTAGTACAATGTCGATTACTTGGAAATGAATCGTAATTTGTTTAATAAAAAACGTAAATGCTTTATGCAACGATAATTTAAGAGTTTCAACAACAAAAATCAATGATTAGAAAAATAATAAAGATATCATAAAACAATTATTAAAAGATAACCTTTAACTTTTCAATCAAAAGTTTTATCGAAAAAGATTATTTTAATAAACTTATAATTATTGCGCACAACTTCAAATTTTGGAGAAAATAAAAAAGGATGGAAAAACGTTTATTTTGTTCTCTGTTCTACTTTTAAACCCAGACAATTTTAATATTGGAAATTTTGGCTGTGGGAAGTGGGTCACCGTTGAACAATTTACCCTAGTACCCTACTTGTTCGTTGACGAAAGTCGGTTGATCATTTAAAAGCTCCAAATTCTTATTTTATACATTTTATTCCTTTTAACATAAAGAACATAAGAATGAAAAAATTTTAAAATCATCCCGATTATAATAATTTATATATTTGTAGGTTAGGTAATACTACTACTATACTACTCGTATATTTTGTTACTGTAAACTCCTGAATAGGTACAAAACTTTAAATTTTCACACCCTGAATTGATCTTCCCTTGTGTGAATTTTTAATTTGAATTGAATAGTAGGTATGTTCATTTATATAGTTTAGAACTGCATTAACCATTGTAATACTGTACAACAAAACAACAATATGTTATAAATATTTTTTTTTATTGAAAATAATTTGTTATTATTATAATTTTTTCGAACTATTTAAGCATGGTAATGCTCCACCAATTTTTTGATGGCACTTAAATCTCCACTCATCTTAGCCTTGCCCTGTAGGATAAAAACAATTTGTTATAGAGTTCATTAAATTCATAAACTTAATAAACCCTTCACAACTTACACTTGCAACGAAGTCTTCAAAAGAGATTTTCTTGGATGCCAAAGCATAGAAATCTTCATCTACAACAGTTAATTCACCATCGGCATTATCAGCTTTGCCTTCGTAGACCTTAAGATCCTTCAAGTCTAGCACTTAAGTTCAAAACACAAATTTTGTTAGATACATATGTATGTAATATGTATGTACTTGTTATAATAAAATAAACGATTAAATTTCCTCATCTTACCAAAACTCTTTGATGGACTGCCATCAGCTTTGGTGAAGTTGATTTGATAAATCACGAAAATGGTCCTCTTTGAAGGATCGAAGGCCTTCATTTTTTCGACGATTTTTTCAATAATAGCTTGACTGTTTGACATTTTGTGAAGAGTTTGGTTTTGTGCTACTTGGTGAATACTAAGGAACTAATTTTTCAAGTAGAATGTTGTACTATTTATATTGACTGTTTATTTGTGTTATCACAATTTAATTTTTTTTAATTGAAGTCAGGTAGTTAAAGTTCAATGGTTATCAATACTGCTGATAAATAAATACGCATACATTCATAAATCAAAATGCATTATTCATAAATTATATCTAATAAAGTTATTATAATAAAATACTATTGCAAACGCCGATGATCTTATCTAATACGGAGAAATACAGCAATTTTTGGAAGTGAATGTTAAAGGAAAATATGAGTATTGGGGTATTATAGGTGTTTCGTGATATCGAATACAAACCTTTGGCAAGTTATTTTTCCTCCACCTTTGGTGTGAGTATACGGTTGTTAAAAATAGTCAGTTAGTGTTTTCTTTTTTTCAGACGTATTATCACTTATTTATAAAAACAGGAAATAGAATTTTCCCTAAGTTCAAAGACTTTTTTCAAATTCCGACTTTCACCACAGGATGTGAAAAAAAGGCAGGGCACGACACACACCGGTAACAACACATTGGTGCCCTTGGAAACTAAAGTCCCGATGGTTTTTTTGTTTATAAGAAAAATCAAAGTTTAACCACTTGCTCTCGAATTATTTTGAGACAAAAAACATTTTTCAACAATTCTTAATTGTTTTATTGCTAGAAAAGAAACTGTCAGTAAAATTTTTTAACAATTCTTATGAGTTATGATTACGTCATTGTGTGCAGAATAAAATCGAGCCATAGACGATCACATTACTTTTTCGCTATATATTTGAGACAAAAGTTTTAAGTAAATTTTTTTTAAATTTGTGTAGCAAGAAAACCACTAATTAAATATTTTTGCAAACCTTTTCTGCACTTTATGACGATATTTATTTGTTTTTATCAGAAAGCAACCTAATTATCTGCTCCACACTATATTGTATGCATAACTTTTAGAACGCAATTCGCTGTCAAAAGGAACAATTATCGTGTGTTCCCGACAGTCGTTTCAAAAGAAAAAAGAAGTACTCGTAGTTTGTTCAGGTGGTGACACTTTTTCTGGTTGATGGAAATTAAATTCTGATGTCGACTTTTATATTATAATGTTAAAATGAGAGAAGTTTCTAATATTATATTGTCTGTTATAAACTCAAAGCTGAAGTGGTGGATTTAATATTTCATATTTTCTATTGACTTTTTTTGAGTATTGTTAAAAGATTTTTGATTTATAGTGAGTTTATTATTTATATTAAGTATTAAGTGTGCGTGCAACTTCAATTTTTTCCGGATATAAGTAGATGCCACGAATCTATAAATATGTAAAATATGTAATTGATAAACAATAAGTTCGTCCAATGCTTGTATATTCTTATATTGCAGAAAAACATGGATATTTTGCCGCCCTAAATAAATCATGAAGATAACGACAACATTAAAATGTACATAAGGTTTTATTTAATAATAAATTTTTACACTAAAATGCTAATCTGCATGATTTCATTTTTGCAAATCTTTTAGCGATATATTCTTCTTTGCTCTTGGGTCATAGTTGAGCGATATAAGTTTTAATAAACTTAAGCTTCGAGAAGCTAGTTTCACCTGAAGCAACACCTACACGAAACTTTAATAGTAGATATCTTAAATTTTGTTAATAAATTTGGATACGATTCTAGTAAGAAGTTTGATGCTAATTAGTTTAAAATTGAAACGTTTGAAATTAACAACCGCAGAAGTTTAGTTAAATAAATTAATTTCATTCAAGAGATATTTAGCAATAATGTCCTTTTGAAGTTCGTTGTCGATTGTTGCCGTTAAAATTGTTTCACCTTTTTTGAAATATCGCATAGACATCCGAAATTTTGGCTGACAAATTGATACTACACAAAACAGTAATATTGATAACGTAAAATCAGGTTTAAATTTCAATTTTGTATCGATTGTTTCAAGAGATTGAATCGAAAAACACAATGAAATCTTCAAGTGTATTTCATTATGTCCCATTCAATCTCTTCATTGAGTTATTAATGTTTCAAATAAAGATTCCTTAGAACGGTTTATTTGAAAAAATTGTCGCAATTTATCTAAATGCTCCAAACACGTTAAAAAGTCCATTGATTTTGATTGAAGCATTTTCGAAAGGATAATTATTTGAATTAAAACTCGTTCTAAATTACTTTTGACAATACAAACTTGAATTTGTGTACGCGTTTACCAAGTTGAGTTGCTTTTAAACCTGAATTCCGAACTGTCTGCAATTTCAGTGAAAGAATCATAAATTTCTGATACTTTTTCTGTGAAGCACGTAGTCGCTTTTGCTCTGCTTGACCACCAGGTATTGAATAAATTTTTTAAAGCAATTAGCTTAGAATATTCAGTATGAACGAAGAACGAAAAAAATACAGGAAAGTAGTTATGGAAGAATATGGATGTGTTCCCATTTTTTCGCTTTGAAATTAGTGTACCGTTTTGCCGCCCTAGTCAAGTGCCACTCTAGGCAATTGCCTGTTTTGCCTACAGGCAGGTTTGGCACCGTACTTAAGCAAAGGGATTTCCATGAGAATTCCCGACCATTTTGTTCCTCTTAGTTCCTATTTATGTAGCCCATTGAACAAGGTTCCGACCGTTTTGTTTCTAAAATGCTTTGTTAGTTATTTTTAAAAGACAAATATTTTACTATACGAAATACTATATAATTCTTCATAAGAGAACAATTACATAGATAAACTTTTTAATTTTTTTTTTTAAGTAACAATTTATGTTAAATTCTTTAGCAACGAGATAAAAAAGTAAAGAAATAAGCTGGGCCAAAATGAAATATTTTATTGACTAGAAATAATAATTGAGTTATCAGCTTTTTATGTGCATTAAAATAATCACTGATTTCACTTTTTAAGTACCCCAAAATTAACAATTAAAATTTCCAATGATGAGTTTCAATGAAAGCTATAAATGGCGCCTAACACACAAATATTGGCTGCACAAAAAAGATGATTTCATTGCCTTTAGAACTTTGGTATCAACAATTTTTCGCTCAAACCAATCATTTTTAAGATATTATATTAATTCAAAATTTCAAAAATTGCAGATTTCGCCAGGGTTATGGCGTGGGCGCCTCAAAAACCTACTTTTGATTTTTTCAGGTTTAGAAACTTCACTTTTACTATATTTCATTCCCAGAACGATTCTACCTTTCTTAAACTAATAGTATTAATTTTTAAAGATGGGGTTAATGCCACGGGGCTTATGGCACTCCATCGTGGGAAGTGGTTCACCGTTGAACAATTTACCCTATAGTACCCTACTTGTTCGTTGACGGAAGTCTGTTGATCATTTAAAAGCTCCAAAGTCTTATTTTATACTTTTTATTTCTTTTTAACATTAATCACATAAGAATGAACAAATGTTAAAATAATCCTGATTATAATTAATATATTATATTTATAGGTTAGGTTATACTACTGCAGAGCAATTCTCGTATATTTTGTTACATGTAAACTCCTGATTAGTTACAAAACTTTAAATTTTCACACCTTGAATTGATCTTCCCTTGAGTGAATTTTTAATTTTAGTTGAATAGTAGATATGTTCATTTATAGTTCAGAACTGCCTAAACTTGTAGGCACAGATACAAAACAACAAAATGTTATAAATATTTTTTTTTTATTGAAAACAGTTTGTTATTATTATAATTTTTTCGAACTATTTAAGCATGGTAATGCTCCACCAATTTTTTGATGGCACTTAAATCTCCACTCATCTTAGCCTTGCCCTATAGGATAAATACAATTTATTATAGAGTTCATTAAATTCATAAACTTAATAAACCCTTCACAACTTACACTTGCAACGAAGTCATCAAAAGAGATTTTCTTGGATGCTAAAGCATAGAAATCTTCATCAACAACAGTCAATTCACCATCGGCATTGTCAGCCTTGCCTTCATAGACCTTAAGATCCTTCAAGTCCAGCACTTAAGTTCAGAATACAAAATTTTGTTAGGTATGTGTTATCATAAAATAAACGATTAAATTTCCTCATCTTACCAAAACTCTTTGATGGACTGCCATCAGCTTTGGTGAAGTTGATTTGATAAATCACGAAAATGGTCCTCTTTGAAGGATCGAAGGCCTTCATTTTTTCGACGATTTTTTCAATAATAGCTTGACTGTTTGACATTTTGTGAAGAGTTTGGTTTTTTGCTACTTGGTGAATACTAAGGAACTAATTTTTCAAGTAGAATGTTGTACTATTTATATTGACTGTTTATTTGTGTTATCACAATTTAATTTTTTTTAATTGAAGTCAGGTAGTTAAAGTTCAATGGTTATCAATACTGCTGATAAATAAATACGCATACATTCATAAATCGAAATGCATAAATTATATCTTATATATGTAGTTATTATAATAAAATGCTATTGCAAACGCCGATGATCTTATCTAATACGGAGAAATATGTACAGCAATTTTTGGAAGTGAATGTTAAAGGAAAACATGAGTATTGGGGTATTATATGTGTATCGTGATATCGAATACAAACGTTTGGTTATGTAAGTTATTTTTTCTCCACGTCCTTTAGTGTGGATATACGGTTGTTAAAAATAGTAATTTAGTTCTACCTTTTCTTCAGTCGTTTTATCACTTAAATTATTTTTTTTATAAAAAAACGGGAAATAGAATTTTCCCTTAGTCCAAAGACTTTTTTCAAATTCCGGCTTTCACCACAGGATGAGAAAAAAAAGGCAGGGCACGAAACTAAAGTCCCGATGGTTTTTTTGTTTATAAGAAAAACCGAAGTTTAACCACTTGCTCTCGAATTATTTGAGAAGAAAAACATTTTTCAACGATTCTTAATAGTTTTATTGCTTTAAAAAGGGGTGTTCACATTTACCGACATGTTCATCAAAACGTGTCGTGTCGTTAGATTTTTGTAATGTGAACATTAGTCGAACGACTGTCGATCAAGCAAGCTCTGTAGTTCAAATTTGTTGATAATTTGCCCTGTCGAACGACCGGTGTAGTAAATGTGAACTCCAGTTGGACGACCGAAAATTTAATTTTATATCTTATTTCTATTTTTTTCGTAAGATAATAAGAGAATAGATTGAAATGAAAGTAAAATAATAAAACAAAAGTAGAAACAAATAAAATTAATGCGAAAATAATGAAATTCTCGCCATGTTTGCTCTTTGAAAAATTATTTTTAAATGATGTCGGTACGGAAGTCGTTAAATGTGAACGCTAGCAAAACGACTCGGGTCGGACGACACATCGTTGAATGTGAACCCCCCTAAAGAAAAAACTGTCAGTTGAATGTTTTGACAAACCTTATGAGTTATGATTACGTCATTGTGTGTAGAATAAAATTATTCAGAATTCGAAATCAGAATAAGTTTTCGAGATATTTGAGCCTAGAAACATTTTTTAACAATTTGTATATTTTTTTTTTTATTTTTTTTTTTATTTTAAGAAAAAACGGCCAACTGACTTTTACGATCGCACCCATTGACGATCGCATTATGTTTTCGCAATATATTTGAAGACAAAACTAACCCCTTTTTTTAATATCTGTAGCAAGAAAACCGCTAATTAAATAATTTTAAAAACCCTTTCTGCAGTTTATGACGATATTACCTGCAAAATTAAATTTATCTGAAGTCGATATCCTTATTTGTTATCGAAGCAGGTGAAGAAAAAAGTTATGACGAACGTAAGATCGTACGAATTTACACACACGTACGAACATCACTATAAAAACAATGATATCGGAGACTTAAGTCCTCGAAAAGTGGAGATGGCACCAGAACTTTCTGAGGATGGCCTTTTTTGTCGAATGTTTTTTTTTCACATATTAAGGGCCACGCAGTTTTTTCACCGTGGGTTAAATCCTGCACCATCACTTTAACAGACTCTTATTAAATGGCGCTAATCAATAAAAATCGGCTGATTAGCGATTTCCATGATAAAGAACTCAAATTTTGGATTGCTTGATAAAAAATTTGGTAAACATGCAAATTCGATGATTTACCAGTTGCAGTAATTTTTGATTAAAGATAATCAACTGTGAACAAACTGACACTAAAGCCAATTTCGAAGGTCAAAATTGGCTTACGACAGTAAGGAATACTGTCAGCAAAGTAATCAATTACACAATAATTCACGAACAACTTATGCCAGTATGGTAATATTTCGTAATATTTTCCTATGGATTTTGAAAACTTATTTCGAAAATTTAAATTTCACATTATCAACCCGACCGACGTAGTGCGGGCGAGTCTGTCATCTATATAAATTGATTGACAGCGTCATAGATGCCCGCTATCAAAAAACTGTTGTCCAAACGTCATCGAAGTGACATGATACACAAAAAAACCATTCAAACGATTTGTGATGAACTCCATCTTCGAAAAATGTCCCTTATTTTTTTAGCCTCGAGTGGGGCACTGAGGTGTCAAAAAAGTAACCATGTTACTTTTTTAACTCGGAGCGGTCTGAGCTTTCAACTTTCATTTCTTTTTTAACTCAGAGATCGATGACCGAGCACATCGAGCAAAAAGCTGAGCGCAACTAATACAATTTTAATGTAAATGGACAGATTTCTAAACATTATGAGTTATGACAGTTCAGTTCTCAATTGCGTTTCTCTATTTCTAGATAGATCGGCGGGCTCACGTTTCTTAAAAAGAAAAACGTATATTGTGAACATTAGTTTCGAGCGGAATATAATGCCACTAGCAGATCCGTGCTCGCGTTGCTTCGTAATAATTTATAAATTAATATTAATATTACCCGTAATTTCTATTTCATATTATTATCAATAAGAAAATGCAAAAAGGCGGAATGATAATGAAATGGAACAAAGCAGCAACCCCGTGATTGCCCATGAATCGAACTTCTATATAAAAAAATTCAAAAAATCATAATTTTTAAATTTGGATAAAAACGTAATTACTCAGTTTTTATATAATATAATAAAGAAAATATTTGGGGCTTAAAATTTGCAGGAACATAAATTGATTTATAAAACAATTACTATTTTTCTAAAGTATCAAATAGGTTTTAATCTATAAACGAAAATGTGAGACAACCTTAAAGAAAAAGCTGACAAAAAATTAAAAGAAATTAATATTGTGATGTAATAAAAAAATTAAACAAACAGAAAATAGTCCTAAAATTTTTTTTACGTAAATCAGTTAAATACTTTCTGAGTTTACGCATGACAAAGTAAATAATTGTTTCATCTTTATATAATTGTAATGATTGGAAGCCTAAATTTTCACTTATTTTTAGTAGGCGAACCGATTTTCGTTCGAGCAAAACCCACAATAGCTTTTGAAATTCCGGGTGTCTTATGGAAAGTGTATAGAAACTCAAAAAAACACTAAATTTTGATCCTTTTACCTCACCAAGTCACTCTCCAAATATTATATACACAGATGACCGCCATGAGCCAGGGCTGTTTAACCTCTCCTCACACTCATTTAGTTTCCATACCATAAGTAGGAAACATAGTCTACTATGTTATGACAAATTATTGAAAATCGCTGCGATTAAAAAACTCAACTTATCAATCTTTGCCAAATTTGATGTAGAGTAGATAGTCAATCAACTTTTCGATATAAAACAAACAACAAATTTGTATAAATATTTTTTTTTATTTAATGTAGATTATAAGAAAATTCTGTACAGTTTTTCAAAAATAAATAATTAAGATTGGAATTTCTCCACAAGTACTCTCAAATGACTCAAATCTCCACTCATTTTATTCTTGCCCTATATAAAAAGAAATATTTTATTGCAACACAATTAATTTTTGTCAACTTCTTCACAACTTACGCTTGCCATGAAGTCGGGAAAGGTCATTTTACCGGAAACCAAAGCATAGAAATCTTCATCTACAACAGTCATTTCACCATCGGCATTGTCAACTTTGCCTTCGTAGATCTTAAGATCCTTCAAGTCCAACACTTAAGTTGAAAACACAAAATTGTTAAAATCTTTTTATAATAATAAAAAAGATTAAAATTCCTCTTCTTACCAAAACTCTTTGATAAAGTGCCATCAGCTTTGGTGAAGTGGAATTGATAAATCACGAAAATGGTCCTCTTTGCAGGGTCGACGGCCTTCATCTTTTCGACGATTTTTTCAATAATAGCTTCACTGTTCATTTTGAGTGGGTTTGGTTTTGGGCTACTTGGTGAATACTAAGAAACTAATTTTTCAAATTCGATGTTGCAGTATTTATTATGGCTTTTCTTTTTTGTTATCTCAACTTAGTTTTTATATTTTAAGGCACGTACCTATAAAGTTCAATGGTTATAAAAAACACTGATAAGATATTGAATTAATTGTGCTTCTATAAGGTAGGTATATCATCTTTGGGCTTAAACACAAATACATAGACATTAGACACACATGTACATTAAATATATAGGTACCTATTAATTGTTGTTAGTTTCTTATTCCATACGTATCATAATTTTATTTGAAAATACATTTTTGTCACTCAATATGTAGATTGTCAGCAAATTTTGATTCATTGTAAAAATAAAAATAATAAAAACTGATAAAAACAATGGCAGCTGTTAATCATCCAATATGGTGGGCAAAAATCATCAATTTGGAGTCATAGATTATTATTATGTTTTGTATACTTTTTCTGTTTTAGTTATGATCTTCTGGAACTAGCTTATCAAAAGGATCAAAACTACAGAGGAATAAGCATATATACATATATGTAAGTATGTTTATGTCTGATTTGGTTAAGTGTGCCAACAAAATTCTCTTAAGCCCCAGTTGTGAAGAGTACCGATGCATGAAACCATAAAGATAAGACTTAAAGTAACGGCGGCACTTATATAGGTAATGTTTTATTTGTTGTCATAGTTTGGAGTGGGCTGTAAAAACTCAATTTTAATTTTTACAAAACCTATATACCTTCGAAAAGTTCCAAATTGGAGAGACTTAAAAGGGGTTAGTAAAGATATAAAATTAATTCTATGATAAGATAAAAAATTCTTATCTTTTGAGTCACGCATGTTTTGTAAGGTTTGCGGGGGTCTACAAAAATTTTAAATTTTTATGATATTTTTTAAAATTTTTTTTTAATTATCATCTCCAAAATAAAATAATTACATGGCATGCGTGTGCATGATGGGAAGATGGTGCAAGCAGCGAAGTATTTGACTAAGTTGAGTTATGAAGAGAAAGAGAATTTATTACATTACATTTGATAGCTGTTGCGTTAGCGGAAGACCGTAATCGATTTTAACCATTCTATTTTCTTAATCATTATTGGTTTGAGGAAGGGTGGATTCAGTAGCAGCCTTAGAGTAGGGCGACAAGGGCTGACACCCGGGGTGCCAAGCAAAAGAGTAAAGTCCGCATTTTTTAAATCTCCGAAGAGAACAAATTTAATTACTCTTAGATTCGTCCCCTTTGTGATATCTGACCGTTTCTATAAGCATGTTTTACGGCTAATGGTTCCCCAAGAAAAGAAAGGCCATTTTAGATTATTTAACTTTTCAATGTCTGCAATGGAATTAAAAAGAGACACACTGGAAATAATGTAAAATGTTGGAAAACTATTAAGTGTTAGAAGCCTATAACTTTGGTACGTACTAATTGCGTCCGTGCGTGGTTTCTTAAACTTTGAAGCTTTAATTATAATCATAAAGATTATTAGTCATGTTTTTGTTTTATCTATCAAATACAATTCATTGTCAAGGCTCCCATAGTTACTCTATGAGTGGTTTTCACTTTATTTTTTCTTCTGTTTTTTAATGCAAATTTAGTTGCAGCTAATTTATTGCACATCTGCATAATGCAGTTAACAAACTTTGGCGCAAAATTTGACAATTACAATAATTGTTAAAATGGTATGTTTGATTACTTGTTTGCATAAACTTTCACTGTTTTAGGCGTGTTCGGCTTCAGTTTATTAAGAAAATAGGTCGAGTATGATAACAGTTAAATGATATTTAAAACAAAGAACATTGTAATGATCTGATGGTCAGATATTTTTGAAGTTCTATATTATGCTAAGGAGTTGAAATAAGCTTAAAGAGCAGGACGACATTACGAGTGAATTTTATTTGTTCATTGTATTAATTAAAAAAAAAAAAAGATTTTATATAGCTTCTTCACAGAACTCTTTGTTTTTGGTTTAAACTTAAAACACTAAATAAACACATACCTACACTACATATAATGAGGTCCATTTGGAATATCATGGTTGGACAGACAGTTGTTTACTTAAAAATTTTTTTCTGAGGGGTTTTTGTTATTGAAAATGAAAACAAGCTCATTTGATGCCTTGGCAAATATTTGTTCATGCTTTATATACAATCGAAAAAAAAACAATATTACCCAAGTACCTTAAGGGAAAGGCAGGGAAGGAGGCAGTTGGCAGTTTGGACACTTTGATTTATCCAGGAATCAATAAAAAAATGCATGAGAGTATCACCTGAACTTATACTCTTGTTTTTAACAACAATAATGCATTTATATATTAATGGTTCAATAATGTAATGATATCTTTAACGAGAAAGTGTTAGAAAAAATCAAAATAGATTTTGTTTGAAAAAGAAAACTATTATTAAATGCAATTTTTTTTTAATTATTTAGAAGCACCATTTTATGAAAATCAGCATAGAGCCACTTAAAATATATATAACGTAGTTTTCTTATAAAAACACTTTTGTCATAACAGGACGAACTTTAATCAAAATCTTTAAAGCTGTTTTCGAGAAAATTTGAAAAAAAAGATGTGTGTGTACCGCGGGACTGTCGGTAAATATTGTAAATATTTGTAAACATCCTCTTCTGTCTCAGGGAACGAGTAAAAAATCAAAGTAATATCTCCTATTCACCATTATAGTACACACACATACATACATAAGTACTCCCCTTTCATTGCAATTTCATATTATAATAATCAATCAAAATTCTAATCCCAATCCTAAATGTAATAGACTTTTAAATAAATTACAAAAACCTTCATTTTCATATTTAAAAGAAATCCTTTTCTATCACCCTATACTACGGAATTCATAAGTCAATTTGTTATAAAATTTATGCTCGAGTTTATAATTTTCTCAGCCCTTTTCCTTTTTAAAGATAAGAGCAGCCAATGCTATAGAATGTTTGCAGAACGACGCGTAGTTCTGCGGTAATTTTGTCACTTTTTTACTTCATCTATGTTTATTCTCCTACGCGATTTGTGTTCTTACATCACGAAGAAGTATTATTGGTTCAATAAGATTTCTCATATCAATAATGCACAAGCAAAATTAAATTCAAATTTCATATTAAATATTTTCAAATATTTGTCTCGAACGAATGATGTAGAGTACTCGGTTTGTGTATTCGATAACCCAGTATTCTTACCAATAATTAAAACTTCTTCCGCTACATTTCCCTTTATCTACGACCACTTCCGCTATATTTGCCTATATTTTTTTTCCCATACCACGAATATTTATTTATAAAAAATCAAACTTTCCCTCTCGGTAATAACATACAATATGCTATGCCCTAATTTGCCTCCAGCACCATGTGGCATGTATATATATACATATATTGCTGGACGCATGACCAACCGACGCACGCATGCAATTGGACGGTATAATAAAATCTGCTTTTTCAGAACTCTCCAACATCTTAATTTTAGAAAGGTATGATAAAATCTCTGATTTTTCTACACGAAACCATACAGACCAAATCTAAATTTTGTACAAATCATCCTGATTATCGAATTCAGCGTCGAGGAACCAGACTCATTTTTGCAATTCACGATTATTGCAGAATTGTTAATCCGAGAACCATCCGTCTTTGTACAAGAAACTGTTGAGGATCGAAAACAAAAGATACATTAATTTGCTACACGAAAGTGTCTAGTCTAACGACTCCCGTGAGTAATATTTTGCTATAAAATTTAAATTCAGACGAGATTTCCATTTATTACTGCGTGATAAACCTTTTTCAAGAATCGGATCATCACCTGTTTTTTTTTGTTATTTTTAATCATTCTCGTCAAATTTATTTTTCACTCTAATTTCTTTTAATAAGAAACCAGGTGCCCACAGCTGGCAAAAAAAAACCTTAACTCTGAAAACTTTGAATTATACATAGACTTTAGACTTTTTGGACTTGCCTCAGTTCATATTCAATAACTGACAGTTTCCATTATCAATAAAATGCACAAATGGCCTTCTTATCATTTCATTTTTTGAAATGAGTGATAATATAGTTCTTTTGACAATTAAACTAAAATAAAACACATTTAAGTCCTGATAATATAACAGAGATAATTTTTGGATAAGAAACATAGTATTGGTAGGTATACAGTAAGCATACATTAATTTGTTATTATTTCGTATGTATGTATATAAAGCCTATGAGTAAGCGTTTATATTTCTAAATTGATTAAGCAAATATTACTAAAATCTAAAGTTCCCAATAAAAATATGATGATAAGAACAAATCTTATCTATACAGGTAACCCAATGATTGCAGTGTGAACTTTTGCCCATACATTTTCTCAATTCAGCTTGTAAATTACATAAATTGTCAATAGTGTTTGTATTCTTTTTATTTATAGCTAAGTATTGACAAAAATATATCAGATACTTTTAACTTAATTTCTAAGCAGTCCACCTAATTAGATGAATTAGCTAATTTACATGAATTAACTTTTTATAATGTTGTATGTAAAAAACGATAAATTTTTTTTTGCCGCAAAGTCCAATATAATTAAAAATAAAAAATACCTTCATGACTGTAATAATTTGATTTCTTGTTTTTGTTAATTATTTTCTTTTGTCTTATACTTTCTTTTTGTTTACATCTATTTTCTTATGAAATAATATGTCACTTTTTGAGATTAGTTTAAAAGTACTCGCTGAGAATGACAAAAGTCGAAATGCAACCAAACAAAATTCATTTGTAAAATAAATAAATATACTGTGAATAAAAAAGGCAAAGTCATAAAGGTGTTTTTTAATTAAAATATTCAATTAACTTTTTGTTTGTTCTATTGATAAGATTTTGCACTTACTTCACTGATTAAAAATTGCTCATGTTCGATTAGATTTTATTAATGATTAATAAATAATTAATTAAAAACATGAATTTAACTATAAATATATCAATTTCAAAAGCAGGAAGTTCGTTCTTCGTATACGTTTGCAGTGGTATCTCCGATCAATATTTCTTCTACAACGACGATGGTATTACCATTACAATTAACTGACTAGACTTGATAGTATGATGCTAGGTTCAAACAAGTTAACATTTTACTAACTTTTTAAAGATAAAACCACCAAATGCCTATTTTATCATTTAAATACAATACTAACTCTAAATGTCACTTCGGCAATTACAAAATGTGAAAAACGATATGTGATGCTTACTTATTTGCATGAACTGTCAGCTACCGATTAAGGAAATAGGTCAAATAAAATAGTAGTACATTTTTTTTTTAACTTTGAACATTTTAGTAAAAAGCTTTAAAGTAAGTAATTTGTTAAATACTAAGTAGGTAGTAACAGCTTAACATGAGGCTTTTAAAAAATGTTCGCCAATGATCTTACATATGTACATATATCAACTTAACAAACAGTAAATTCGACTGTTGTTCAGTTGTCTCGACAAGTGCATGGTTACGTCGCTGTTTAGAGTTTAATGTTGTTTTCATTACTCTTTAAATTAAGGTCAACTTCAAGGTTAAGGAATCATTAGATTTGGTCTTAATTCGCTTTTGCAAAATGAAATCAGGCCAATTTTCGAAATGTTTCCGTATTACGTTTGTCCTTATTTCATGCCCACTATAATAACAATGCCAACGCCTTCATTAGCGAGTAAAATAAACTTACGAAACTAAGAAGCTTAAGTCTCAGGTTAGTTTACTTAGAGTTTGCTGCCGTCGAAAGGCCGAAGTAAACATAAATATACAACTATTCAAACATACACCCATAATTACATCAAGCAAAAAGACAGAATTACAGGATTGCATCTTTTTTGTTCTCTCTTTCATCGTAGTGACAAAATTTTATTAAAATATCAAATTCTTTTATTTCTAAAAATCTATTACATTTGTTGTTGTTTCCGTGAGAAAAAAATTAAACATTGTTTGAGAAGCTGCTTAAAAAAATTTATTTCTGCATACATACATATTATACTTATCTCATAATAATACGTATATCAATCGGATGAAATCCCCCAAAAAAATCCTATCCATGAACAAATAAAATTCCCATGGAGAAAAGCGCCCTATAACACAAATTCGCCAAAGTCTTCAAATCTCAAAAAATCCCCGATAATCTCCTATATCTGTACATACATATTTTAATAAAATATATAAAAATAAAAAATTGTTGTCAAAAAAATTCTATTAAAAGGAAGTAAGTATTTCTAAAACTAGTCTCTTTGTTGAAATTGCTGTAGAAATTTTAAGCTTTAATGTTTGTGTTTATGTTTCTGATGAAATTCATTATGAATTAATATATGTTTTACTTTCATATTGTTTGATTTTTTTTTGAGTTTGTTGCATTGTTTGATTTTAATATAATATATTCTCATAAAGTCGATTTATTTATTTATTATTTATATAATGTAAAAATGTACTGCAGAACAGTTTACTTTTCTTTTTCATTACAAATCTCCAAAATATTTGTAAAGAGTATTCCAAAATGTTCGCAGTTTGCCACCATTTGGGTTGTAAAGTGTTAGATACTTTTAAAAACAAACAATTTGACAGCTGACAATTTAGAGTTAGCAAAAATGGAGGATAACATACGAGAGAACAAGGTGT
Organism: Epistrophe grossulariae; assembly: GCA_929447395.1. Taxonomy (NCBI): domain Eukaryota; kingdom Metazoa; phylum Arthropoda; class Insecta; order Diptera; family Syrphidae; genus Epistrophe; species Epistrophe grossulariae. The sequence goes on from OV839567.1 coordinate 85,476,851, forward strand.
TTTCATTGTTAAACTATATTTCAAAAATAAAAGTTTATTTTTTCGCAATCGGTCCTGATAACTTAATATGAGTAAAAACAAGCCATTGATTTTAGCCTTATCCTTTAAGACTTAAATTAAAAACAAAAATTTAATAAGATTTGGTAAACCACAAAGTTATTAAAATTACACTTGAAATGAAATCTTCAAAGGACATGTTTTTTTTGTCTTGTGGTTTCGAAAGCATAATATTTTAAGCAAATATTTTAAAGCAAATATTTTATCATTAACATTGTCTCTGTTTAACTTGGTAGATATTGAAATTCTTCATGTCATGAACTAAATTATTAAGGAAACAATTCAAATATCAATTTAAGTATCCAAAGTTTTTCAATTATAAGAAAAATTCTCTTTTTCACCAAAACTGTTTGATGGAGTTCCGTCGTCGGCGGCGGCGTCTGTGATGTTGAAGGAAATTGGAAAATCACAAAGACGATTGTCTTGGATAGGTGTAGGAGGGACTTGAACTTTTTGACAATTTTGTTTAACAATGACTTTGGTATTCATTTTGAGTGGGTTGGCTGAATGCAAAGAGAAACTTACGTTTTAAAATTTTCGTTCGTAATAGAATGAGAGCTACTTTTTCAGTTGCGATGGCGAGAAACTTTAAAATTGGACGCCAAAGCTAAAACTATAATGACCTTTAGAAGATTATATGCATAGTTACGTGTAATATTGTTATATAAGTGGCCTTTTTTATTACTATAGGAAACTTTTCATTAAAATCAGTTTTAGCTATACCTACATAAGTTATAAATTATTTTATACTTTAGGGTTCTATACACAACATCAATGATACTTTTCAAGTATTATTGACTATGTTGTAAGGGAATTTGTTTTTTTCAATATCAATGAACATTAAAGATAATCAAAATAATTTCTGAGTTTTGTCAATGTATCAATATTACTTGTGACGAACATTAAAGTGCATATTAACGATCAATGTTACCTGAATCAAGACTCGGTCAAGTGATATTGTGAGTTAACATTTATAGTGTGTAGGGCCCATAAGGGAGGGTTGGAGATAAAATAAATTTTAGGGCCAGTTTCACAGTTCACACTTAACAAAATAAGTGGCACTTAATTTTCCCATTTTGGCACTTAAGCCGCAGTTTTCTACCTGAGTAAGTGGAACTTAAGTGGCCAACATGGGAGACTTAAGTGTCACTTATTCCGATAAGTTTACACTGTGAAATTGGGAATTAGTTTTCCATATTTGGCACTTAAGTGACACTTACTTCACTGTGAAATTGGCCCTTAGTATTTCAAATTCGAGAGTTTATGACTTAGGAATTTATTTCTCTTAAAATCTTAAAATAACATTGCAAGGTAAATTTTTTTTTTGGAATAAAAAAAACAATCAAACTCAAATTTGTTCTTTTTTAACCATTTTTAGTACAACGATCAACAGTCAGCAATACAAAAATTAAAAATAATAAAAAACTGAATCTAGTAAAAATATATGTAAATGAAGCTTTGAATTTAAACTATTTAATTCGTTTTTTTTTTATAAAATCCACGTCTTTTTTCACATTTGTACGTCAAAATTATGTTAGGTACCATTTTTAAATATCTAAGCTTTTCAAAAAATTTTATTTGATCCTCTCGAATCACCAAATAAATATTTTTAAACTTGATTGATTGATAGATTGAAAATTAAAAATATATTTAAAAATAAAGTGGGTTACACCACATTTGCACTCACAGTGAAACAAGATTGTGAGATTGGCTATAATACTATTACCTATGTATAAATGATTTTCTACGCACACTTTCTTCTTTAATTGGTTTTTAACTGTATATATTAATATCTACATAAACATAGATTATCGGGAAAGATAGAAAGACCAATTGTCAAAATCACAATCTTTTAATTGAGCGTTAGCTTTATTTTTATGTGATACGATGCCTAATTCAATAAAATGTGATCAATTATAATCAAATAAAAATGTAGTAGATTGGTATTATACCAAAGCCATTTCAGTTTGTTCCATTGATATTTTTTGCAAATTACCCACCTCCAAAGGAATAAGCCATGTTCGTATACATTGTCTGAGCAAATCTCTTTTATAGTCACATTTTTTAGCTGTAATTTTAAAGTAAAATCAGCGGATTTTACTAATTATTTTCCCAAAAACATATCTTTGTTTTTTCTCATTTTATATTTTGATAGTCTCTATATTACTAGCGAATGTTCGGTTTAGAACATTGTTCATATCTAGTGCAATGATTTGACGTTATGTTTTTTGGCTTCTTATTTTCCCATACCAAAGGAAGGATGTTGAAATGAACAGTGTAACAAATTCAATTAAATATGAATAGTACGTATCTGCCCTAGTGTACCATTGTTACATTTTGTTTTGTTTTTTTGTAAATATATATTCGCTTAAAAAATAATTATCATGTAAAACATAACAACAGTTCCGCTTAGCTAGCAGCGAAATACATATCTGCTTATGAATTGAGCGAATGTAAAAAAGTGTTACTTTCTTCGTTTTAATACACAAAATTCCTAAACAAAAAATTATGTAGGGAATTTCAATTTTCATACAAAAATCAATTAAATTAAATAAATTCTTATAATTTTTATTATTTTTATTGAATTGATCGAAGCTCAAAATGTACCTTCGTCGGTTTTACTTGAAGACTTTTTTAAATTTCCCAACAACTTCTCCTTGTTGCTAAAAATAAGTTTAGGTATCATGGCAAAATTTTCCTTCGGATTTGATCCACTTTATCTTCTTTTTTATTAAATTGATTTTCAACAAAATATTAAATGAGGACCCAGATTTAGTATCAGACATTCAAATAAGGAAAGAAAATTCATTTTATTAAAACATACATTTTATATATATTATATATATATTATATTTAAAATATTTGTTTGATTTATTTGGTCAGTTTATATTTCAGAGATATCACTAATTTTGCTCCGTCCTTCGTCAAAAATTGAACAGGCGAATTCAAAATTTGGTTTACTCCAATAGTATTCAAAAGAGTTTTAAAACTCCGTGCTTTGTTCTTCTTTCCTCCTTCATAAGAATAAAAATGCTATAAAAGAAAATCTGTTTAATACGAAATAAAGTTCAGAATTTATATTTTGACCAAAACAAATTGATTGACTAATGTCAAAATTTTTCCACAACACCTTAGATTTTTTTTCCCTAGTGGTCTTACGTTAAGAAATGAAAATTGTGACATGAAAATTATTGAAGAACTGGTTCATATTTTGGTATAAAATTCTTGTTAAGAATTCCATTCATTAAAAAAAATATTTTTGGTTTAAAAAAAATTTAAATTTTTCAAAATATTTCAGAAATTCTTTTTTATAAAGATATTCCCAAAATCTACGCAAAATTTAAATTAAATTAAACACAATTTTGTCTTTAGATTTTTATTTTTTGTATTGAATCATAAAGTACAAGGGATAGAATTGTGTATGGAATAGCACATCGGATAAATGGCCTCCACAGTTTCGCTGGGTACATACACACTCCTTTTTCGAAATATTCCGTGACCATTTCGCATAAATGTGGCTAAATTTCGCTGATGTAGCATTAATTTTACTCCTTAAATGCACGGGTGGTTGTGGGTTTGTTGGCATAGCCCTTTGACTTTAAATAAACATCACAAATTAGTCCAGTCTTTCTGAATATTTCAATTAATCCTTTCACAGTTGACGATGTTAAATCAATATTCAATATTTTCAAACTATGGCCACCAATCTTTCATTGTTCAAAAATATATAACGTTTGATCAATGAAAATTCTGGATTTTTTTGACAAAACCAATACTTACCCTACAGAGCAATAAGTAGAAAGAATAGCAAATGTCATGGTACTTTGCCGTACTTCTTTCTATTCACTTTCTTGTATTTCATTTAAAGCCAAACGTAAAACATTTTATTTGATTATTTTCTTTTTTCTTTAATTTAAGCCCAACTTCTCCCCAATGCCCGAATGTCCCGATTTCCAATATAAATGTTTTTCCTATGCTCTTCGCTTTTGTCTTTATAAGTAAGAAAACCACACTAAACAAACTTTCCACCAGAGATACAGCGCAGTCAGTGGTGGATTGCAATTTAATATAAATAAAATACATTAAAAAAAGCCTTTGGATATAATATGTCCTTTAAGTATGTGCACATACTGACCATTTTATAGGTCAATTAGTTTTCACAGTCGCATATATTGTGGGTAAATAAAAAAATAAATAAAAAATAAAAAAAAAAAGTGGAAAAATAAAATCAGTAAATACACCACTTCTTTTCATGGCTAGACTTGAGATTGAACTGTTAAAAGACGAATTTTAAAAACATAATTTAAATGAGAATAAAAATTATTAAGATTATGTTGCCCCACATAAAACTACTAGTATAGGTTTCTATGAAGCTGAATCCAACCCTGCGTATACACGTTTTCTGTACTTTCATTTTGAAGTATTCCAACTAAAAAGAGGAAATGTGAAACTTTCTAGACTTAATTTCATTTCCGAAGTTCTATCTTCCACGTCACTTTTTTCTGTTTCATCCACTTCCATTCAAGGACGCAAAGGCTCTTCTATATCAATTGAATTGGGTCAAAGACGTATATATGTTATTATATTATCTACTGGTGTACGAGTATAGTACGATTTGGTCTATTTCGTAGATGAACAAGTCTTGTTCGACACATCCTTCCTTGGTATAGTTGGCGGGCGTATGTGTTTTTCAAAGAAAACAAAAAATGAAAAAGAATATAAAAGAGTGTAAGAATCTAAGTACAAAGTGGTCTACCCCTGATTCTGTTTCGATTGCACGAAGAACATACATACATATGTATGTACAATAAAGTTTTGTGTTATAAAAGTCTAATAAAATATTCAATGCCACTACAACAGTTGTTGACACCCTCAATACCGCACCGACGACGACGGTGACAACGACAAGAACCGGCCGACATATAATATGTAAGTTGAAAAAATTTTTTTTTATGCAAAGCACACATGTTTTTTTAATTTCGGTTGCGATATTTTTACTTGTTTTTTCTTTATTTTCATTTTTTTATGACATGTTAAAAATTACTTCTTTTTTGTAAATTAATGTTTGTGAATTTTAAATGGAACCTTTTTTATTTATTTTTTTTTTTTATTTTCGTTGAAAACACGTGTAGGAGCCTTTGACTAAAAAAAATATTATTCGTCGTGAATATACAATTCCAGGGCAGCAGCAGTAATCCATTTTAAAAAGGATCCCAATTTGTTCATTTTCTGTCAAAATATACTCGTAAAGAAAAAAAAAAAACGTCTGAACGAGAAAATTGATTTCATTATAAATACGTTTTCCTACAGGGCATGTGTAATAATCTGTTGAAAACTAAAAAGGTGAGTGATTAAATGTTGAGATAGGATTTTTGGAATGATTTTTAGGACAGCTTGATTAAATCACCCACAGAACAAATTGGATTTAAAAATTTAAGGTTTAATCACAGATAGTAAAGTAACTCTATTATCTGTGATTTAATGGTTGGCTTAGTTAATGATGGAAATAATAGAGGAAATATATTAAACAAAATTAAATAAATCATTTGTAAATGTTTTACCTCAACTCAAGTTATAGATTTTAGTGATCTTCATAATATTGAAGTATTTTTGGACATTATGTTGGCTTTTCAAAAAAAAAAAATGAATTTTATAAAAATAAAAATCGTGACGAGGAGAAGACAATCATCTAAGAATAGTTTCGGCAGAGATATCCACAGTAGCACACATGAGAAAAATATCATGAAAAAATTATCATGCTAGAAATATATCAGCGAGAAAAATATCATAGGGGAAACCTATCATGCGATAAAACTACTATTTTAGAAAATATCACACACAAAAGATATCATGCGAGAAAAACATCATAAAATTTTGTTTGTGTAATTTGTGGTTCTCAAGATATGGCGATAAACCTTCCCCCCCCCCCCCCAGCCACCAAATAAAGGGGCTTATAGCCCTGAAACTTACCCTACACATTAAAAAAAAAAAAACGTCGTCCTATCCGAAATGTGAGGTTCGGTCAAAATTTTGTAAAATTTCAATGGACTATAAATCATTATACTGAGGAAATTACCATACATCTTCGATATAAAATCACGCTATAAATTTGAACCACAACAGCAAGCCCCTGCAAACTTGATTTTTATTTACTGTAGGAAAGAAGAAACAAAAATTCTATCATAACTATACTCATAAAATTTTTAATCTAGTTATTTTAGGGGCGTAGTAAATTTTTTTAAAAAACAAAGTTTTTTTTTAAATTTCCCGATAATTTTTTAAAATCTCCCAAAAAAATTACAGTAGATTTTGTCTGCACGATAACTACTGAAATATTTGATTCTTACCAGGCAACTTAGTTGGCTGCAACGAAATGCTCACACAACTTAAGACCAGTGTTGTCACTTTACCACAATTGTGGTAGATCTACCTCTTTTCTCCAACATTTTCATAATCTACCACTTCTACCCCGGAAGTAAAAAATTCTACCCCTTTTTGCTCGTCCAGAAAAAAAAATAAAAACAATAAATAAAATATTTGCTTCGATTTTTGAAAAAAAAATTTTTTTTCTCTGCACTTTTTATGCTGTTTTACCTGAATACATTTATTGGCTTTTTCTCACAATGCTTTTTTTACTCAATGTGTATGCTTTCATCTGTCATTTTGCATACGCGTATCTACCTATCGTTTTCTCTTTTTTCCGCATTAGGTACATACCTACGTTTATTTTGTAAGAGAACAAAGTTCTAGTCTACTTAAGAAAAATAAGTAGATCCTACTTCCTACTCACTTACTCCTAAGATTGTGTGCCTTATTTTAAAAGAGTAATATTGTTAACTTGGATTTCGTATTAACGGTAAACAGTTAAACGTTTATTGTTTTCGAAATTTTCTAGAAGAGTGGTCAGTGGAAGTCAATTGTATTTCAAAATTAAAATGCGAAAATTTTTAATTAAACCGTCTGAAAAGTAAGCAAAAAAGATTTGATTTTTAAAGAGATCGATTGATATTAAAAACAAAAAAAGAAACCAGCTTGATGTATTATTTTTGCAAAAGAAATGACAAATAAAGATGAAATATTTATTCCATCTCCAGAAATGATTCGCTTTTATTTACAATTTAAATTTGTTGATGGTAAATTTGAAAAACTATGAAATTTATTTTAAAACTGTATCTACCAAAAATTGGTACATAATATTCAATTAAAGAATTATATATTTTCTTTATATGAATGTACATATTTTATATTTACGACTGTGCTTAAATAAACTGATTCGAAATAATTGTGATTTAATTTTTGTTCAAAAGAAAATGATAAGAGTTTAAATTAACTTAATGTACTTAGGGCCAGTTGTACAAATATTTAAACCGTGGTTCAGCAATTTTTATCCACCGAATCCGGCGGATTAATTGAGTTTCAACAGTGGTTTACTGTTCAAGTGTGTGATAATAACCAATTACATACTTGAACCAGCGTTGAACCTTAGTTAATCCGCCGAAATCGGTGAATTAAAATCTTAAACCGAGGCTGAACCACTATTGTACAACTGGCCCTTAAGGGCCCTAACGGCCAGTTGTACAATAGTGGTTCAGCCTCGGTTCAAGATTTTAACTCACCGATTTCGGCGGATTAACTAAGGTTCAACGCTGGTTCAAGTATGTAATTGGTTATTATCACACACTTGAACAGTAAACCACTGTTGAAACTCAATTAATCCGCCGGAATCGATGGATACAAATTGCTGAACCACGGTTTAAATATTTGTACAACTGGCCCTAAGGTACCTACATTATTTCTTTTGTATCTATATTTAATAAAAATAAAAACTAATAACTAAATTTGTTTCTCTCTTTATGTAAATTAATTCTACCACCGAAAATCTGAATCCACCACTTTTTTTTAGCTTTATCTACCACTTTTTTTAAATAGGAAGTGACAACACTGCTTAAGACGTGTATTCATTTGCAAGTGCGTAGATCTGATATATTATATCTGAAGGTTTTAACAGAACTGTCTTTTTATTTTGATAAAAATACATTTCTTGATGAGAATAAAAAAAAAGTGCAACTATATTCAATAAAATTTCAAGCGTGAGAACAGATGAATAGCCAATATATACAAAATTGAACACGAGAAGCGTGATCTATAAAATTTTCAACTGGTCATACGCTATGGATGAATTAACACAAAAAAAAATAGTAATTGTTGCAATTTAGCAACAAAATGATACAGATACATTTGATTTAACAAATTATAATGGTGGCATGTGTGAAAATAAAATGTGAAAATGAAATTTGAACAGTTCTAGTAAAATCAGACATGTCCATTTTTGTTATTTATTAGTTTTTTTTCGAAACAGAATTAAGGATGTGGATGAAATTTTTAGGGTTTATTTTTATGAACGTGAAAATAGTTTAAAAATTGGTTTCAACAAAATCTACCCACTGCCCCGCCTCCGGAAACAGCCTATTTGTATTAAATTTTCAGAGTTTATTCAGATTAGAATATTATTTCTAATTTAACGTAGTGGTCGAAAAAATAAATCGAAAAGAATTGATGGTGCTTCTTGCTAAGTTAAGCTAAAATGTCCTACATGTAGAGTTAACTCAGCGAAGCGAATGACACGGCTAGTTTTATAACTAATAATAATTTTAATGTTCAGATTTTCAAGGTTAAGGTCTTTAAATTAAGGTAAAATATCAGGGTACCTGTACAGTATATCATGCGTAGAATAACAACAAATGGTCGTATCTTCAATGTTTATTTAAATTAAGATTTAGTATGAAGCTAAAAGAACTGAACATTTGGACAACTCAATATCTTCGATAAACATAATAATTATTGTCTTATCACACCAAAAAAGTATAACTTCTAACGCTCGTACACGCTTTACCACCTTTTTTTAAATAACCTTCTTATACCAAAAAAATTTTTTCAGTGGTTTTCTGTAACAGAACGAATTTTCTACGAAAACTCAGCGCAAACACATTTATGGAGAGTTTTAGAGTCAACGAGTTAACAATTATAATAAATTAATAATTTAAACTATCTCTTGTAAGACCTAAGGTCATATAACTTCAACCTGAGTTGCACGGCACTGTTAAGAATGGAATAGAAAGATAGAGAAAAGCTTAGTGCATTTTAAAAAATAAATAAACTAACTTTAGTAATCAATTTTAAGCTTATATAGTACCTAACTCTTTTAAGATAAGTTTCTCTTGGTGCTTTAAAAATTAAAATCACCAAATAGATTTTTTGTCTTGGTATAAAATTTATTGAAGAAGCAATTTACAACACGTGAGGTTTATTTCGTTTCAGGTGAAAACTTTTTTGGGTCTTTTTAAGTAAAAAAGTTCATATTTACTTTTCAACTTTATACTCTTAATTAATATACGTACATACATAAGTTCTTAAGCAAATTTTGATGATGATAGCAAAATTCAGGAAGAAAGTTTCAATTTTCTTAAATTTTACTATACGTATCTTAAAGAGCAAGTGTATATAGGAGTAGCTATGTGTATGTAGGCGTTATTCTTATTGACTTGCATAACAAAATTTTGTTTTACTTAGGCAAGTCTATATTCCATCCGTTGAAATGAGGGCAGTATGTATGCAGATTGGAATCCATTTTCTTAAATTAAAATGACCAACGGGCAAAGGACTATATACAAAAAATAAAACAAAACAAAATCCTGCATGAATCCTTCGTATATACACTCCTACGCACTATGGCATTTTAACCTTAACTTTATTCCCAGACTTTGTATGCAGAATTTCCCTCTCATCACATATTATCTTCTTTTTTTCTTCAAAGGTATATTATGTTCCGCCACACACCCAAACACGACCAAAAAAATGCTCAATAATTTTATTTTTGCATATATAGTCCTGGAATACACTGAATACATTTGCATATCATCACTTCAATCCAACTAAATCTATGGCCTTCTATGGCAATCTGCTTAAACCTATTACTCTTCAAGGACGAACCGCAAAAAAAATGAAATGAGAAGAAAAAAAACGAAAAAGTTTTTTTTTTGGTCAAAACGTGATGAAACTTAAATGAAAATCCGAGAGGCTCGAAGAGCACCACCATGATAAATCTTATTTTTAACTTTTAATTTATTCATGTCCAGATTGCAAGCTTTATTGATTTTTTTTTTGTTTCCCCAAATATAAGATTTTCAGTTCTCTCCTACACATTCGCTCCAAGCAATTCCCAGAGCTCACATTAAGATAGATTGAAACGTGTTGCATACACAATTCACAGCTAAACGGGTGATGGACTAACCGACCAGGCACAGATGTTACCATGTGGTTGACCCTAAGTATTGGGCAAATATCAGCTCAGCATCACCCACCAATATACATAGATATATACTAACAGGGCTGTATTTGGAAAAAAGTACAGGCGGATAGATTTTAGTTTCAAGAAATTCTAGAGTTTTATGTTTTGTATAACCAAAAAAAAACATTTCAGTTTAGTTTGTATGTTATAGATATTCGCCACTAGTTTCGATAGATGGCGCTCAAAACGAAAACTTAAAAACTTGGCCTGAAATTAAAATAAACTGGAATTTAATTGTTTTTCTATTTTCTTTCGGCAAGTTTTCAGTTTTCTACGTTATTGGTTTGCAAAATAATTATTTGAATATTTTTCTTAATATAACTTCGCTTTCTTTTTAATTTTCGTTGTTTCGCATTTTAAGTTTTTGTATAATTTGTTATTTAAATTTTTAAATTGTTTTGAATTTCAAACTTTGATGTTAGTAAATTTTGCTCGAAGGAAGATATTTTTGTTTCTTCCTTAATTTTATCATCAAAGTAAAAGCCACCTATCCAGTCTAGTCCAGCCCATATTCGGCTATGATTCAATTGACTTTATTTTCTTTGATTTTGTTAAAGGTCAAAAATATGCAATTAGTTGTGAATAAAATTAGGATGCAGTTTTCATTTTTCCAATATCATAAACAGCATTTTACAGCTCTTTTCTTGGTAAAAATATATTGCCACCTAATAAAGGGGTCTTGCAAATTAAAATCTAGCATTCCAAAATCTCGCAATTACGAAATCCTGTTTTTCATAATCTCACCAATAAAAAATCTTGATTTTTACAATCTCGCAAACAAAAATCTGAAAATAAAAATAAAAATGCAAGCTCCTATGTTAACGGAAAGGAGGAGGAAGGGAGGAAATGCGAGATTATCAAAAGTGAAATTTAGTAATTGCGAGATTATGAAAAGCGGGATTATTGATTTGAGAAATTTCGTTTTAAGATATTTTTAAAATATTGCGAGATTTCTCATTGCCAGGAATGGGAGGGACCTAGAATTTTCTGCTGAATCCGAACGGCCAAGGTGAGTGATACTTTTTCATGACAAGAGATAATCTTGAAGAATTTGTGAATTCCTTGCAAGAGGCAGTAAGCTATGAACTTAATTTGAATTTTTTTTAGATGGCATAGGAATCAAACCAAAACCGTGGGATACAAAAAAAAAACCAAACGAAACCCGGGAGAAAACTTTTGCGAAATGATCGGTTTTCAAAGACCAATAGAAAATTGGTGACATAGCTATTGCAACCTGCGCGAGATAATTGAATTGCAGGTAAATTTTTTTATAATTGCTGAGTAAGCTTTCAAAACAAGTATGTTCCAAACGACTGGCACCATATAAAAATATTTACAGTCGGGCACTTGAAACCCGATTTCTGTTTGAGTGAGTTTTTGTTTTTAATAAAAAACAATTCATCTACAATTTAAATTGGCGCCCAATGCAAATGGGTTAAAATCCAAAATAAAAAGTATAATTAAGACTCCCTACGACCCCCTTACAATTGACATAAAAAATCCCCAAAGCATTTACAAATCTTAATCCGCTTGTGTTGTAATTAATTGGCAACACGGAAAATTGCTCACGAACCCGATGCCTGTTGTTCTTTTTTTTGTGGGGCGATAGTGCATAAATAAATGTAGGTATATATGTAGGTAGAAAGAGCTAAAGCAGGAGTAATCTTTCCCCATTGAACTTGTGTTCCCTCTTTTCTTTTTGCTCCAAAACAAATTATCGTTTCGTGCTTGTTGGGTGGGGGAGGTGGATTTTATAACAGACATACATACATACCTACATATACCCTCTGTGTGGTGTCCTTAGGTTCTGCTGGCCTGTGTTCATGTGCGCCATCATGGTCCACATTAATTTTCTCGGTTTTTTTTTTTTTTTTTTTTCTCTTTTTTTGTATCCCTTATTTCTCAGTAGCCTTTGACTTTCAGTCGTGCACGGCGACACGGCAGGGACAGGACATCACTTTCGCTTTCTATTTCATTTGTATTCATTTTTATTTTTTTGCTTTGCTTTGCTCATATAGCTCTTTACTACGTTTTTCGACTTGAATTCAACCTTGTGATAGATATAGGTTCATATGTATATTCTGTACATATGTAACATCTACACAACTTCTGTTATCATATACACACATATATATGATATAATTACAATTACAACATGCCTGGATGATGTTGAAAGCTGAAGACAAAAACCACAACAAAAGAAGAAACTGAAAAGAACACAGAGCTTAAAGGCCTTTTCTGAACACAAGGACATCATTTAAATACAAAAAACAAAATATCTACTTCTGTACATACCTACATATATCATGAATGGTACTTATTTGACAATCCCGGCATTCAAATTCATTATCCCCAAGAAACAGAGATGTGGGTTGTGTGTGTATGAGTTTGTGTATATATTTTCCCAGGATCATATAAACGAAATACGAGTTTTTTAATTGCAAGTAAAAACACAAACACAAATAAGCATTGAAACACAATGCAAAAGGATTACAAGGGTTTAATTCGTTTAATATGTTTGTGTATTCAAAATGAACATCCTTGTTTTGTCTTCGTATAGGTTTATACATCCTTAACAAACATCAGAGTACCTATATGAACATGTCCCCAAAAGACAAATCCTACAATGCTATGTTAGTATAATCACACATTGTGTGTACTTGAATGCTAAGGAATCCACAGGAATACCTAAATCATTTTGTTCATGCTTTCGGTTCTTTTCTGCAGAGGAAAATCACATTGAAGCCGCTGAAGCATTAACCTGTCGACAACGACTTGTTCTCTTCCCATCTACTTTTTAAATTCTATCAAACAATTACGTGCAACAATTACGAGCACCCTAGAGTATCTATAAAGAGAGCAAAACGAAGAACAACAACGGGAACGAATCCCTCACATATGTATATCAACATAATTTGAATCCTTCGAGATTTTCGCATGTTCAGGTAGCCAACGACACCACAATCCACATAAAAGATACATGGAGACTTACTAAACATGATGGCGCCCGAAGTCTCCACCAGGAGACTCATGCGCATCTGAAACGTCAGACAAATAAAGATGATTATTTGACAACTGTTACTTGGATGCTGTGCAATCTCAGGACGATTTAGTACTATAATACTAACAGTTGACAAAGGAGAACTACAACGAATCAACCTCCGTTCTCGAAAGAAAAATAAAAAAAAAAAAAACTATAAAATGAAGTAAAATTAAGTTCTAATAAATTCCTAAAATAAGATTTAAAGAAGATGGTGAAGTTTATTACGTGTTTAAAGCTAAGCTTTTTAGTCCTTTGTGATGTTCTATTTAGCGTTAATTCGCTTCCGGATGTGATTAAAATTGGTGAGTTCTCAACTCATCTTGAATCTTTTCTCTGGAATTGTCGCTTTGTGTATATTTGAATGGAGTATTGTGTGCATATATTGATTTTTCATACATTTCCGGTTAATTTTTTTTTCTTTAAAAGGTGGATTGTTTCATCCTTCAGATGATCATCAAGAACTCGCTTTTAAACAAGCAGTAGAACACATTAATGCTGATCGATTAATACTTCCGCGTTCGAAACTTGTAGCACAAATCGAAAGAATATCACCGTTCGACAGTTTCCATGCATCGAAAAGAGGTAAATATTTATTTTGTAGATATACAGTATACACCCTCATCCTATATACACTACAAAATGTATTCCACAATCCCTGCTGAAGCCATCCCACCATCACATCGCATCGGGTCGTCATTCATCCGGTCTGTTTTGGTGTATTTGTTTATTGAGGCTATTTGAACTCATGTAACATGTAAACATAAATATATCATTATAAACGCGGGCTATTGGAAGAATCAAGAGATACATAGTAGGTTTCATGTGCTGCTGGAGGTTTACATAGTCAGGGATTTTTTTTTTGTTCGAAAAAAAGGAAAAAATATTAAGTTTATTTCAACTAAATAAACAACTAAACAAACCCAAAGTTATATATATGCTCAATAAAGTTACTTTTTTGCTAAACAAAATAAAAATAAATATAAAAACATGTACACACTCGTAAATAAAAGACTGAAAGAATTTATTATCCGCAATAATGATACCGGAGAGGAAAATTTGGCACACATTTATAGTCCCCGATATAAGGTTGCGGAAAAGTATTCAGAACTGGAGAATTTAAAGAATACAAAAGTTACAATATAGGTACATGTTGATTAAATTAAAATGATTTTTATAAAATTGATCAATCTTTTTCCGAACGAAAATTCATCATAAAATAAATAAGCAAATCTTTGTAGCATTATGTTTGTGTCCAAATAGATGAATATTAATCTACTTATGCAGCTCAGAAGATTTGTTCCAAATGCTTTCAAAAGAATCCCATGTAAAACATATTTGACTGATTTTAATTTTAACCCGTTTTGCATTTATTTTGAATTCTTTCATAAGAAATACGGGTTGGGGTTGAAATTCTGTACGGTTCATAGTTTTGTACTTCAAAAGTCTGATTGTAAAAAATTGGGTATAACCGAAATTATATTTTGAAAAATTTTCAAAATTATAAACTCATTTGCTGTTAATAGGAAGTTAAAGCAGTAAAAGTGCAAATGCAAAGAATTCAAAACAAATTGCAGTTAGAATATTAGAAAGAACTGACTTACGTTATTTTTCTTTTTTAAGTCGCAAAAAGCTTATAATACTAATGATACGCAATTTAAGTGGAATTTTTTTTTAATATTTATTTTGTGAGATGTTAAGATTTCTCTAAGTTAGAAATTATCTGGCGTATTTATTAGATGTTTAACTAGGTAGACAGTGTCTACATAAATCTAAATAGTTCGAAATAGTTAGAAAAATGGTTTATTTTATTAAATAAAATGTTACATTAGCCAAGGTTCAGACAACCGAGTCCATTGTCTAAGTTAGATAGCTCTTAAACGTCAAATAAAAATGTTTATCTATAACTTGGATGGCTGTCCAAAGCTGGACAACGTTAAAAAATACGACCGTATTTCTTTAATATTATTTCAAATTTTATAAATAATGCAATTCTTCTTTCCAGTATGCAGTCTTTTAAATATTGGAGTTGCAGCAATTTTTGGACCACAATCAGCACACACTGCGGGACATGTTCAAAGTATTTGTGATACAATGGAGGTAATTCAAAATATTTGCCAGACAATTTCCAAAAAAAGAATTAACATGTTACAAATAATTTAGGTTCCTCATTTGGAAAACCGATGGGATTACCGTCTGAGAAGAGAGAGTTGCCTTGTCAACTTATATCCCCATCCAAATACTTTATCAAAGGTAAGGAGAGCCTAGATTCTGGATGAAAAAATTGTGTACAGTTAAATTTCTGTTTCAGGCATATGTTGACATAGTCAAGACTTGGGGTTGGAAAACATTTACAATTATCTATGAAAATAATGATGGTCTTGTAAGGCTTCAAGAACTTCTTAAAGCACATGGACCGTCTTCATTTCCTATAACAGTAAGGCAACTGAGTGATACGGGTGATTACAGGTACATATTATTATGATATTTTGGAAATTCTTATTCTCAAGAAATATCTGAATTGATTTGTTTAAGGCCTTTGCTGAAACAAATAAAAAACTCAGCAGAAGCTCACATCGTTCTCGATTGTTCTACTGATAAAATATACGAAGTTTTAAAGCAAGCTCAACAAATTGGAATGATGAGCGATTATCATAGTTATTTAGTGACTTCTTTGGATTTGCATACTGTTAATTTAGATGAATTCAAATATGGTGGCACAAATATTACAGGATTTCGTTTAATAAATGAGAAAGTGGTCGAAGATGTTGTACGTCAATGGTCAATCGATGAAAAAGGAATTTCAAAACCAGCTAATATTACAACAGTTAAGGTAAGATATGATTTAAAAAAATATATTTCTGAAAATATTGGTTTAGGGGAGAAACTTGCTATGAACATAGTTATTTCGTAGACTGTAAAATAGTTATTATTATTTATTTTTATTCTGCGCGGGGAATATTTTCAAGGTCATGTTGTTAGGATTTTGTTTTGCATCTAGTTCATTCCCTTAGAAGCATACGTAATTTTTTCTTAATACGTATGTTTGTAAAACCTCTTTAAAAAATATGAAACATTTCAGAAGCATTTCATCAATGTTCCAGTATCTTCCATAGCAATAGAAACATTTCGAATATATTTTAAAAATAAGCTTTTAAGAAATGTGTCTTTATTCTTTCAATATTTCTTCTGGGCTAGATACATCACATCTTAACAATCATTTATACAACCACACGTTTTATCCCCATTGTCCTCACATTCCTTCCATTTTTCTGTCTCATCTTTATTCTGTCTTTACTTTGTAGGTACTATTTGTAGGTACAACTTATTCTACTATAAATGGGCAAATATTGGCTTCGTTGAGTTTTTGTCTTAGCTCATCTTTTCAAATTTTCTTAAAAACGCCTTTAACAATTTTGATTAAACATGACACCTGCACTAGGGTGGAGCGTCGATGTATGGAGAAAAATGTTGTTGTATCAATTTCGAATACCTCCATTTTTTTGCGTTTCGATGAGTAGAATAATTTGACATTAAAAAAAAAAAGTTTGAATTAAGTCTTTAGCCCTCTACCTCAGCTCAAAGTTTCGACTTTTTGGAACAACAAAATTTTTTTTTCGGAAACGTTTAAATTATTTAACAAATAAATTATATGATAATTCATGAAAAAAGAAAACACAAATTATAATATATTAACTTTATTTAGACAAATAAATTAACACAAACTTGAAAATAAAAACTTAAAAATTCAAAATACGCCATTCAGAAACTAACCCAATTAAACTTTTTATTTTTCAAGTTGAAATTTTTTGTTTGTGTGGAAAAATGGCAATATATTTCGAGAATATATCTTATTTTTTATTAGCCCGTCTCTGGCCTTTTCACCAGCTACTGTTATTGAAGCTTCGGTCACCATCTTCACACAGCGCTCAACAGCTTGAGTGTGACAAAGGAAGTCCGAAAATGACATGAAAATAAGATATTTTTTTTTTTATAAATTCTTCCAAATCCTGATCGCTAGTTCTATCCAACAAAGGGGTTGATGTAACTTGTGACTCGCTCCAGCTAAAAAAGATTTCCGTAGCGCAAATATATGAAAAATTTGAATTTATGTAGCGCCTTTTAACATATATCTCGAGAACGGCTAATCATACAATATAAGTTGTTGTACATTTTTTATAGGAAATTTAATTATCTTTCTTTTTATTACAAATATTATTTTGTAGGATTTATACTTTCGGAAATACAGAATAAAGCAAAAAAATTTACGACTTTTTTCCAATTTTGCAAAACTTTGACCTGTGGTGGAGGACTAAGAAAAACAATTCTTATTTTTTTTTTATTTTTTTACGGGTAGCTTAAGTAACTACGCAACTTTTTAGTGCTATTCGAATAGCTAAATCAGAAAAAAAATTTGACGCTCCACCCTAACCTGCACTGACCAAAATGAAGAGCAAAACTGCATTTCCGATTTTTTTAGTTGTTTACGTACTTATATCTTTTTATTAACTTGACTGGTAATAATAGGTCCAATAATATTGCTTTTAAAAAAATTTGTAAATCCATTCTATTAGTACTTTTTTAACATTTTATTGTTAAAAATATCATGCATTTTTAATATTTAGCTAACATTATAGTTGTTTATCATGAGACCAAGTTCGTCTGATCCAGTCCTGCATATTTTTTTTATAATTCAGCATTTTCAGATTTGTGTCTAATTTTTGGTTCGGTACTTTTCAATACTCTTTTCGTTTCGCATATCGTCACCTAAATGCTTAACACTGCTAAGCTGACTTTGATAACTTTTACATGAGAGCAAAAAACAAAGCTTATAAATTTTACTGAGAAATCCTGTTCATTTAAATGAGATCAGAGCGAAAACATAAATGGTAAAAGGAAACCAAGTATGTACTTCTATACAAAACCTGCATTTAAGAATTCAGCCGTGAAAAGTAGTTAAATCTTAAAGAACGTCAAGTTCTTACTAGAGTTATATTATTATGAGAGAAATTTATTATTAAATGACTAAAATTTGGCTCTTCACTGGTCAAGTTTTCAAAACGTTTTGAATTGTGAGCAATAATAAGGAAATCTCGAAAGATATACTAGTGAAGAATTCAAAATTCTGAAAAAGTGGACGAATATCACGCCCCCTGAATAGAAAAGCTCAAATTTTGACTTTTTCCTTTGTATGCACCATAAAACCTTCTGCTGTACGAAACTACAAGAATCTGCGATATCGGGAAGTGCTCCATAATTTTGATTGTGTGTCAGTCAGTTCGTCAGTTACGATTTTTTAAATCTTATATCTCAGGCACCACTTATCCCTGAGCTTGGTCGGCTCAACAAATATTTTGAATTTTCTGAATTTATTCGTACGTAAGAGGGGGCTCGAAAATCGCCTGAGTTTGTTCCTGTTAAAAGTGTTGAGTCAAGTTTTGACCTCAAATCAAGACAAGAAATTTTCAAAATCGCAAGCTAAATATTTTTGTATCTTATCTCTTATTTTTTTAGCTAAAGCCTAGTACGCTGCTGATGCGAAACGAAAAATCCCATACAAAAATGACACAACGAAATCATAAACGGAAAATTTCGTTCTGCTTTTCGTTTTGCAGTATACACTGTTCGAAGAGCGAAATTTATAATTGTAGCAGATTATTGGGAGAAGTCTCCGCTCCTTTTTCGCACTGAATTAATTATACAGACTATTTATTGTGTGCGGAAAAATGACATTTGAGTTTTATTTGTGTTTTTTTTTTGTTTATCATTTTCTTACATCATTGGTTTCTCTGATTTTTAGCGTTTATGTTTTATTTTGTTTTTGGAATTAGTGAAACTCTCCAAGGATATTTCCCGTTCTGTTTTCGCAAGCGTTTCGTTGTCTTTTTGGAGATCACAGAAAAATTTCGTTTCGCATCAGCAGCGTACTAGGCTTAAGGCAGTAAAAAGTATATGTATTTAAATTTTTCAATTACAGGCTGAAACAGCCCTTATGTACGATGCTGTACATTTATTTTCAAAAGCACTTCATGATTTAGATACAAGCCAGCAAATTGACATTCAACCAATATCATGTGATGGACAAAATACTTGGCAGCATGGATTCAGCTTAATTAATTATATGAAAATTGTTGAAATGAAAGGCCTAACCAATGTTATAAAGTTCGATCATCAAGGTTTTCGTACAGATTTTATATTGGACGTTGTTGACTTAGGTTCAACGGGTATACGAAAAATTGGAACATGGAATTCAACACTTTCCAATGGGATAAATTTTACAAGAACATTTAGCGAACAACAAATGGAAATCGAGGCAAATCTTAAGAATAAAACCTTGGTTATAACAACGATATTGGTATTGATTTTAAATTTTGTTGCTTTAGAAGAAAAATAAATAAATTCATTTTTTTTATAAAGAGTGACCCTTATTGCATGAGAAAAGAATCGGCGGCTACACTTACAGGCAATGATCAGTTCGAAGGATATGGAGTAGATCTGGTATATGAAATATCCAAGGCATTGGGTTTTAGTTATAAAATTCAATTGGTACCCGATCACGCTTATGGTAGCTTGAACAAGAAAAACGGGTAAGTTAATAGTTTTTCAGTGAGAATTATGATTGATCAATTAAATGATTGTCGTTTTGGGAACTCCGCTTAATATCTTGCTCTAGATGTGCTAGAGGCTTGTTTCGGTGTTAAACTATGAATATTCTTTTACTACGTTATAATTTTCTTCTATAACAGTGAATGGAATGGTATGATCCGAGAGCTCCTGGAGCAACGTGCAGATCTGGCTATTGCTGATCTTACAATAACTTTTGAAAGAGAGCAGGCTGTCGACTTCACGATGCCTTTCATGAACCTCGGGGTATCTGTTCTGTACCGAAAGCCTGTAAAGCAGCCGCCGAACCTTTTTTCATTTTTGTCACCGTTATCACTGGACGTTTGGATTTACATGGCAACAGCATATTTGGGTGTTTCTGTTTTGTTGTTCATTTTGGCAAGGTAACAAATTTCAAAACTTAAACAAAAAAATTATCCTCAAACCTTTGGATTTTATAGATTTACTCCTTACGAGTGGCCAGCTTATACAGGTCATGGAGAAAAAGAAGAAAGCCAATTTACTTTGATGAATTGCATGTGGTTTGCCATAGGATCACTTATGCAACAAGGATGTGATTTCTTGCCGAAGTAAAATAAAACAAAAAAACATCTTAATCTTGATTTCACAAACTTAACCCATATTTCGATTTTGCAAATTTTTGTTTTATTTAAGAGCACTTTCTACAAGAATGGTAGCAGGAATGTGGTGGTTCTTCACTTTAATTATGATATCTTCCTACACTGCCAACTTGGCTGCTTTTCTGACAGTTGAACGAATGGATTCGCCAATCGAGAGTGCTGAAGATCTAGCAAAGCAGACTAGAATAAAATATGGAGCACTAAAAGGTGGAAGTACTGCAGCTTTTTTCAGGGTAAGATATATTTTAAACTTCTAACTTTGTCTCGGAATAAATATATTCCACTGGTTTTGAAGGAATCAAAAATTTCAACATATCAACGGATGTGGGGTTTTATGGAGTCAGCAAGACCTTCAGTATTTTCATCAAGTAATGGAGAAGGTGTAGATCGAGTAATTAAAGGAAAAGGTAACTATATATACAACTTTATTTCTTTTACTCATCTATAACATATCTACATGATTTAATATTCTTATTCGTTTCATTTTTATTTAAAGGAAGTTATGCATTTCTAATGGAATCAACCTCAATAGAATATGTTACAGAGCGTAATTGTGATCTAACCCAAGTTGGAGGAATGTTAGACACAAAAGGTTATGGAATTGCTACACCACCTAGTAAGTCTAAACTCTCTTGAAACATTCAATCATCTTGACTTAAACATATTTTTTCCCTCCTTTTATGTTAGATTCACCATATCGAACTGCCGTAAATGGTGTAATTCTCAAATTACAGGAAGAGGGAAAATTACATATTCTCAAAACAAAATGGTGGAAAGAGAAACGTGGCGGAGGTAGTTGTAGAGTCGAGACTTCTAAGTCGACGTCTGCTGCCAACGAACTAGGTTTGGCAAATGTTGGAGGAGTTTTTGTTGTTCTGATGGGTGGAATGGGTGTAGCGTGTGTAATAGCTGTTTGTGAATTTGTTTGGAAGTCACGAAAAGTTGCTGTTGAAGAGCGATTAAGTGCAATACTTCACGAATAGAAGTAGATTCCTTGGAATTAAAAATTCCAAGGTTTATAATAATTTAAAAACAAAAAAAAAGGAAAAGGAAAAGAAACATCGATAGAAATATTTTTATTTTTTCATATACAAATTATGACCACAAAACCGAATTCAAATGCTCAAAATATATCCCTTTCAATCGTAAAACGAAAAAAAAATATAAAAAATCTCAATACAACTTGTAATCTTTTCAAGAATTATTCAGTATAACATAGGAACGTCTAAAATATTTATGTATTTATATGTCATAAGCCTATTAAACAAAATATGTAACCCTTTGTACCATTTTAATATTTTATATATTTAAGACTATCTTAATTGTAAGTTAAAAATATAGTTAAAAGTGAAAACTGAATATAGAAAAACAATAAAATTATGTAATTAAATTAGGGAATTGCATATTAATTGTAGGTCTTCGAAAAAATAGAAAATTTGTATTTTATGTTTCGCATTTAACAACTTTAAATTGGTTATGTATTGAAATAAATAGATATAGAATTAACTTATAGTTGTACCAATTTGTGGATAAAAAATAAATTAATATAATTAATAACTTTTTTATTATGTTGAAGCAAACCTATTTCAGAAGATAAAATAAGGAAATAAGAAAAATTTCTAGTGTTTCGATCTTTGTTTTATTTTTTCATTGTGGCATCTGCTTTCGGAACTTATTTGGGTTGAAGTAGATCTTTTCCCTTTTGGAGTGTTAAATTAATTCGTTGTAAATATATAGTACAGGTTGGCGGAAAAGAAATTCAGGGTTTGAATACTCTTCTTTAATTTTTGTTTTATACATATTATGTACATACATACAAACGTTGCCGAACCTGGCTGTATGCAAAACAGGCAGTTGCCTATAGGGCGGCACTTAACTAAGGCGGCAAAATCAGTACAATAATTTCAAAGCGAAAAAAGGGTAACACATCCTTATACTTCAATAACTCAGTCTTCGTTATTGTCCGAAGCGCTGGGCCATTATTCAAAATTTTGGTGAATATTCTAAGCGAATTACTTTGAAAAATGTATTCTTCAAGCAGAGCAAAAGTGACTACGAGTCTCCCAAAAATTATCTGATGATTCTTTCATTGAAATTCCAGAAAGTTCGAAATTCAGTTTTTAAAGCAACTCCACGTAGTACCTAAACGCATACACAAATTCAAGTTTGTATTATCAAAAGTAATTTGGAAATAATTTGTATGCAAATAATATGTATATTCTTTCGAAAATGCTTCATTCAAAATCAATGGACTTTTTAACCTGTTTGGAGCATATAAATAAATTGCGACATTATTTTCAAATAAATCGTTCTTAGGAATGAATCATTGTTTGAAAAATTATACAAGGACGCTATCAACATTGCTAAGAAAGTGAACAATCAAGTGCATTTCAATGAGCCGTTATCAATCTGAACAATCGTTTGAAACAATCGATCTAAAATTGAAATTTCAAGCTGATTAATTTTTCTACGTTATCGATGCTACGCTATTTTGGATTTCTTTGCGATATTCCATAAAGAAGGTGGAGTTAAGAGACTGCGAACAACTTGAATAGATATCTCTGGAATGAAATTAAAATATTTTACCAAAATTCTGCTGTTGTTAATTTTAAAGCCTTATCAATTTTAAACTATTTAGCTTCACACTTCTTCCTTAAATTGTATCCAAATTTATTAACGGTATTTAAGATACTCTTAACGTTTCCTGTAAGTGTTGCATCAGGTGAAGTGAGCTTCTCGAAGCTGAAGCTTATGAAAACCTATCTTCGCTCAACAATGACCCAAGAGATATTAACCTTCTTGCACCTATTTCAGTTGAAAAAGACATGGTTAATGGCATTGAAGAAGAAGATATCGCGCAGATCAGAATTTTAGTTTCAAAATTTTGTAAACATGTATTTTGTCAAAAGTCTTTGATTGTTTTTAAATAAAATTATGTAAATGCTAATGTTGTCATTATCCTCTTTTTTAATTTGAGGCAGCAAAATAACGATTTACCAAAATTTCCAGGTTCGGCACCGCATAAATATGTAGATGCATACAATGACAAGTTATAAATTATTTAAAAAAAAAACCATATTGAGATTTTGAACAACTTTGAAATTCGATGATAGTGAAGTGAAAAAAATTAGATCTTGCAAATCTGTCCACCTGGTTGTCTAACCCATCTGATGCAACCTTAAATGATTTAACGGTTTTCTGTAAACTTGGTACCTAGCATTTTTGGGCACTTCCCGACAGATTTTTTTTTTTTTTCATTTTTTTAGGACCAAAAATAACTGTGTCTGACGTCTGAGACATTTTAACAAACTAAAATCTTTATTTTATTTAAAAATGTGCTCACAAATTAAAAAAAATACTAGTTTTTTGGAATGCATATAAATTACCATTGAAAAAAAAATCGAATTGGCACCTCTTATAGAACTATTTTTGATTTTCGATTTTCTCGGAAACGGTTCAACTAATTAAGATAAATTTTTGTACAGATATTATCTTAAAAAGTTTTAATAGTATTGAGTATGTTCAAATATTTTTGTTTGAATTTTTAAAAAATGTTTCATATTTTTTTTTTATCTTAATAATTCGAAAACGACTCATTTGTTTTTTACTAAACTTGACACCAAACGCATTAATAAATATTTTGTATTTGGAGTACTTACTAATTTGTTTCTTCAAAAGTTAACAAAACTTAATATCATAAAATTATTTTTTAACTATTTCAACTATTTGGCATGAATTCATATTTTTACAATAATTCAGGTGAAGCAGGGTCATAAGTCCAAAGGCCAAAAGTCCATGACTTTTGACCCACTTGGGTGGGTTATAAATATCTATAAATCAATTGTGGACTTATAAGTCCATAAATCAATTGTGGACAATTAATAAGATTTAAGTGACCTTTTCCTTTATAATTGTGGACATATAACCCATCTAAATGGGCCAAAACTCACACACACAATTATTTTTAAGAATTAAATAACATTGTTATTAGCATACAAATTCAAAAAAATTTAAAAATACTGGGCACATTTATATATATTTTTAAGAGTAGGAGAGTGCAACAGAGAGTGACTGGAACTTTTTTATTTTCATTATTGTGGATTTCCGACCCACTTAAGAAGGTCACACAATCGATGGGTCACAAATGCACAAGAATTTTGTGTGGACTTTTAACCCTGTGGGTTATAAGTCCACAATTTAATTGTGAACTTATGGCCCACCCAAGTGGGTCAAAAGTCCAATTGTGGACTTATAACCCACCTTGGCCTTTTGGCCAGTGGACTTATGACCCTGCGCCATAAATACTGTCACATAGGGTCATAAGTCTAGAATCCAAAAATAAATTATGTGTGGATTTACAACCAATACAAGTTGGACAAACGACAGTTGTGAATTTTTTCCAGTGGCCTTATTACCCAGCCGTGTCAATATTTATTTGTTGGATAACTAATCAGCACTTTACTCAGACATTGTGAAACAGGTCCATATATCTTTAAATTGCTAAACCAATCAATCTAGCAACTTAAAAAATGTTGATAAATATATGTTTTTTTTTTTTTCTAAACGATTTTTCCCTTACAATCGAACACCTGCAGGTTGACATTTACAAAACGTATATTGATAACTCAAGGGAAAGGTAAAGAGTTCTAAATGCCAAGAATATCGACATTAATTGAATTTGTCTGGCATGCAACTTCAATTCGATTATAAGTGAAAGTGCTTTCGTCTGCAAAACTATACTTCAGTTCTTTTTTGAGAGTGGAAGTGAAATGAAGTTTTCAATGGCTATTTTTTTACTTTTAATTTGTATTGTCCTAATTCAAAAAGGACTGACAAATGATTTCTCATCATTTTTAAGTGTAAATGCATCACTAGGTGCTTATGCTTAAAAGATATCTTTAATAAACCGAATATACCTATCTTATTTTTTTTTTCTATTTCAAAGCGGTTGTTGTGGATCGTGATTACGTACAACAGAAAGGTATCGATATTTTGAGCGATTTACAAAAAATTCTCGAAGATACTGTTCGTGAAAATCTTAAGAACGGAGGAGTTAACTTAAAATACTATACTTGGAGTCCAGTGCGTTTAAAGAAAGGTTGACTAGAATTGATTGCATGTTTGCTAGCTTTAAATTTATGCAGTTTTTTTATCATTAGATTTCATAGCTGCTATAACAGTTATGGACTGTAAAAAAACTTGGACTTTTTTCGAAGCTACACAAATTAATTCAATTCTAATGTTTGCTATCACTGACTCGGATTGTGCTCGTTTGCCATCTGACAAAGCTCTTATGGTAAGATTTGCTTAAAGGAGGTTCAAAAATAATTTATTTTTTTCACACAGATTCCAATAATTGTAAAAGGGGAAGAACTTCCCCAGCTCTTGCTGGACATAAAGGTACAAAATGCACTTAAATGGAAATCATGTGTTCTACTTCTTGACAATACTATTGGTAACTCAAAATTTAGATGATGTTAAAAATTTTCACAAAATCTATTTAAAAAAAAACTTTTCAGTAAATCAAAATTCACAAATAATTGAAGCACTTGTACATGATAATTCGAATAATAAATTAGATCCAATTGCATTGTATATCTACACTTTGGATGACAATTTACGAAGCCAAAGCAAGAGGTCTAAGCTCAGAGAAACTTTAAGGAAATTCACAAATAGTCGAAATAATCAATTTATAGTATTTTCTAATTCGATTGAAGACATCATGGAAATTGGCGAAGAATTGAAAATGTTTCACATACACAATCAATGGCTGTTCTTTGATATACATGTCAGCGAAGATTTTACATTTGACATATTGACGCAAAACTTAAACGAGGGTGCGAATATAGCATTTGCTGTAAATGAAACTAGTCGATTCTGCCAGGTAAGTTAGCTGAAAGGCCTGTTTTTTTGGGAATCTATGCATATAGTACAGCAAGAAATTCCGAAAAAAACGCATCGGCAGTTTTTATATTTAACATTTTGTACTATTGAACAATTTTCAGAATAATTTGAAATAAAAAAAAATCCATCCACAGTTAGGATTCTACTTTAGCTTTTATCGGCCATAAAATCGTACTATACAACGGATAGATTTTCCAATAAAACACCCCTAATGTTAGTGTTTTGCTCTGTTGAACCATTGAGTTTCTAAAGCGGAAAACACAAAGCTACTTTTGTGTTAGCGTTGAGTGACTTCTAAAGTTGAACCATTGGAATCGCTAACAACCTATCACAATATAGCTTTTCGGCTCAACCTTCAATTTGACATACGCAAAAAGAACGGAACATATACGTAACGTGGCAAAAGCAGTTATTAAAGTTGAAATAGCGACGTTTTCTACTTTTTTTTGCTACGGATATTTTAGTTGGTTTTTTGTTTGCGCGAATTTTCAGAAATTAATTCATTATTTTGTGAAAAAAATTGTTTGAATTATAAATAAATATATAACAATGTGAATTTTCCTATTTAATTAAAATCAAATAACTTTAAATGAAAACAAACAAATTTTCTAACAGCTGATTACCAAAATGACAGACGTCAGTTAAAGTACAATCGAAAGTATAGTAACGTAACGGAGTCAGCGCTAACAGAAAAGTAACTTTGTGTTTTCCGCTTAATTCGAAGACCTTTACGTCTTCAATGAAAATCTATGACCTCCAAGCCAAAATTTAAGCTTGCACTGGGAACATAATCTGGTGAAAACTATCAATGATTTCGATGTTAACTCCGTACATTTTTTCGGTGGAAAGTTAACCCTCAACTACATAAGCCAAAAAAGTGAAAAAGTGCAAAAGTGAAAATTTTTAAATTGATTTTGTGATAGTTTTTCTGACTAGAAAACTTATAAAAATGATGCAGAAAGCTTAAATTTTGGTTTAAAAACAAATTTGTGTATTCTTTTTCACAAAACAACGGCGCCAGCGGTAAAAAAAATATTTTTACTTTTGTACTTCAGTACTTTTTGGCTTATGTAGTTAAGCCTTTAGAGTACTTAGCTGTATCTTTTTTTTTTTTTTAATTTTTGTCTTGATTTTCTTAATATAAAAATTAGGGATATTGCCTTTTTGCTTAATGCAACCATATTCATCTTTTTGGGGCTGGTTCAACCATTGAAGTCCATTATTTTGATTATAATTTTCGTCTCAGCGTGATAATAGACCTTAGTTCTTTGAAACCACATTACATAAATCTAAGGTAATTGAAAGAATTGAAAGTTTCAGAAATTCAAAATGGCTGTTCGAGTGCCCACACCACATAATTATTAGACATGTAAAGTGGCACTGGATCCACCAATTTACTCAATTTTGACTGAGCAAAAAACGTTAATGATATTGCCTTTAATATACATGTAAGTACGGTGCTCTGAAACCACACAATAAAAAAAAACGGCACACAAGTTTCCAGACCAAACGATATTCAACTTCGCTTTCACTTTTCAACGCCTTTATATCAACTAAGAAAAATATGAATATTTGTAGGTAAGAAGCTCTAAATGGTTCAACGAAAAAAGCTTCCTAGATTCCTGTGGTATCACAATGGGCCAACCCCCTGGTCTAAGTGTTTCTATGCGTTTCTGCTGATAACCACATAAACCTAACCTAACCTAGGTACCATGGGATGTCTTAAGACTTTACGGGATCCAAAAACAATTATTTTTTTCTGTGCGCATTTAGTCACAAATAATTTGTGATTGTATTTGAGAATTCATAGTAGAGAAATGTTTAATCAATTTCTTAAAAAAGTAGCTTTACCTTATTGAACCACTCTACATAATATCTACAAAAGTCTAAAGTTTAAGAGCAGACGATTTGCGATAGTCACAAATATTTGCGACTCCTGACATCAAGTTAATATCGCAAATTTTTCACAAAATGTATGCGTTTGACAGCTCTTGCAAACCTTAAGAAAAATCTCAATTAAAATATCACTACGACGTTTTGTCCATGTTTGTATGTATTATATATTTACAGGAATCGCTAAATTGTATAATGTCAGAAATAGTTATGGGTTTTATTTCTTCACTATCAAAAGTTATTCGAGAGGAAGAATCTATTTTTGGTGAAATCTCCGATGAAGAATGGGAAGCAATTCGCCTTACGAAATCAGAAAAGCAGGAGAAGCTTTTAAATTACAGCCAAGTATCTATAATTCAAAAAATTTGTTGTGTTATTAATTTTTGTTACTGTAAAACACCGAACTGAGACAAATGTGAGTGAACAACAAATGAGAAACATATTCACTGAAATGAACGCGTCTCCACGTTATAAACGCCAATTACAGTAAGCTGTCAATTATAGCTTTTATTGAAACTTATCATTGAAAATTTTAATTTCTTATTTTGATTTGATTAATTTAAAAGGAAAATCAAAGAAAGGTTAAGCGATACTGAACTTTTTTTGACAAAAATTATTAATTTAGTCGTCATCTTTATTTTGGCAACAAAATAATCACTGATTTTGTTTTTAAAATGCCTGGAAACTATAAAAAATAAAATTTTCAATGATGAGTTTTAATGAAAACTATAACTGGCACCTAAGTTTCCGATTTACTTTTCATGTACCTCTTATTTTATTCTGATTTATCTCAGTTCGTGGTTTACCATTAAAATAAGGCTGGATTTTTGCAAGTTCGGGGGAAACAAGTTGAAAAAAAAGACAACGGGGATTAGCGATGCCAACAAAACAAAAACTATCGATAGCAAAGTATGTAATTCAAGCCGGTAATACAGTTTTTCTGCGCGCTTAGGTTAAGCCCCGAGAATTCTCTGGAATTAGCTAAGCACGCAGGGAATTAGTAGTTGTTATTTAACATGTAAATTATTTAGCACCGACGCACGTCGTTTTTTTCATCCAATTCCCCCCGGGCGTACAAAAAAACACTAACGCCCATATATATTGACTCAGTAAATCATGGATGTATTTACATAGAATTTGTATAATTTACATCGGGATTTAAGTTTTAATCTGGATGTATCGAGTGATTACTATGGCGGTATAATTACAGTTGTATTTTTTTTTAGGAATACCTTAAATTCAATAGTGTTTGTGCAAGCTGTTCTAAGTGGCGTTTCAAGACAGCAATATCTTGGGGAAAAACTCAAGAGTATTACAAAAAATCTGGTAAATCAAGTAACAAATATAATTAAAAATACATAATTACCAACTAAGTTTTGCATCCTATAAAAAAATTTAATTATAGATAATAATAAACTTGTCAAAAACAACTATGAATTCATTGATGTTGGATACTGGAGTCCAACTTTAGGATTTGTTACAACTGATGCAATCTTTCCGCATATAGAGGAACGATTTAGAAATATAACTGTGGATGTTATAACTTATCATGTATCTATGTTTTTATTTCAATTATATACGTATTGACTATTTACATTTATATTTAAACTTAAATGTAATTTTCTTTAAGAATCCACCATGGCAAAATCTTAAAACTAATGAAAAAGGTGAAGTTATTGAATCCTCTGGTATTGTAATTGAATTGTTGAAAGAATTTTCTCGAAAACTTAATTTTACGTAAGTACCTATGTACCAATTAAACTACATATTAACAAAAATTCTTTCCTATCTTTGTATTCGCTCTTATAAGTACCGTGCAATTCAGATTCCATTAAAAAAACATTAAGTCTTACGACTTACAGCCATATATTATGAACATAGTTAATTTTCTTTTATTGTTATTATTATATTATTATTTACAAACAACTGAAAAATATTGTTCTTGTTTTTTCTCAGATATCGTCTTTATGATGCCAAGACATTTGAAGATGATACAGGGACAAACGAAAATGACACAGTACGTACTATTCGTTTGAATTGAATTTATAAATAAAAGCCATTCACCCCCATTAAAACTCTAATGAAACATGAATTATCTTTAAGAAGGTTTTTTTAAAAATACAAATTCTGTTCTATTCTACTAAAATACATCACCCAAGTAGAAGACTAATCACTATTTTATTTGGACTTATTGAATTGTTAATAGGTGTGTTCCTTTGGGCCTTGCAAAGTACTTTTTAGTACTTCCCAGTTCCCAGTAGATAATGAATGGAACGCTTTAATTTTTGCCAAAAAAAAATCTAACCTCAATGTATGACGAAAGCAACAAGTTTGTATTTGTATTTTATTTTAAATTATAGAAAACATCAACAACAATAATTTACTATGTAGTTTCTTCTTCTGAAGGTATCGCTTTCTTGCGTGGATTCATTTCGTTACTACATAGTAGAAGTAGTTGAAACTGAAAGCAGCCAGAAGTACTTGGCAGTTATTATTTTTAATCTGTGAATTCAGTGCCAAATCTTATCAATACGAACAAATTTCATAGCGTTTTCTTTTGGAAAAAGTCTCAGGAAAGCCAAAGGAACAACTTGCAATATCTTTTTTGATTCTGAAGTTTGTGTTTCATGGCGAACACAAATTTGGAAGTTTTTACTAATTGAGAGATTACATATAGATAATACAAGTATGTTCCAAAATAGTAAATAAATTAAAGTAGATCAAATGTTATTTTAAAATTTATACATACTCTCTTTATAAAAAGACATGTTCAGGAAAATGAGATTTTGGAAATTTCAGCAATCTCAGTTATATGAAAAGGAATCCTTAGTAAAATTTCTCAGCCTTGCTGTCAAAATTCTGAGGAAAAAAATTTTGGATCTTGCTCACTTTTTGACTGAGTAAAATCTCTGAGATCTCATTTTTCTGAACGCGCCAAATGCACAGTTGAATTAAATATCACAAAATGATATTTCACTATTTTGACGTTAAAAGTGTGCATGTGTGCGTGCTTCTGGTTTTGATTCCTTCTTCAAGCCTCAAACCTAACTGCGATTGTGTTATCACACAAAAACCTTTATAAAACCTTCCTTTTTATTAATCGAAAATGTTAGTACACGCCATACGTACAAAATAGATCTGATTATTTTTAATGTACATTTAAATTTTCTACTTGCTAAAGCAACATAATTGTTTATAAAAATCCGAATTTTGCTAATTTCACCTCTGCTCTGCTGCAAATTTAGGGTTCGCTTTAAAAATCAGGAAATGCTTGAACAGATCACGTAAAAATAACACTCTCCACCAAAATTCAGCTTTGTAGAAATTAAAGCCATTTTCAGAGCCTAATATATATATTCGTATATAGGTACATATGTACGTATTAACCCATAAACATTCATTTCTTCTAGGGTTTTTCAGATCTCTATGGCAGCCTGACTCACTTCATTCCCAATTCTGTAATTGAACTCATTCAAAACAACAGGGTAAAATAAATCTTAGCATATAATTATTACAGTTTCAAAAACAATGAAGCATATTATTTGCAATTTAAAGTTTTTCATAGCTGCTGTCGCATATTCAATTGATGATCCCGATTCAAAACCATTTAATTACACAAGTCCAATAAGCATTCAAAAGTATACCTTTTTATCAAGACGACCTGATGAAGTGAGCCGAATATACTTGTTTACAGCACCCTTTACATTTGAGGTACCTAGTATAATTTTTTGATAAATTATTTTTATTATTATAAAGTGTTTATTTCAAAATTACTTTTAAACATGCAAGACTTGGGCTTCACTTATCGGAGTCCTCCTAACAACAGCCCCATTGCTTTATTTAATAAACATCCTTGTGCCAATTGAAGAGCTTCGTACTAATGGATTATGTAAAATGAACAATTGTTTTTGGTACGTCTATGGGGCACTTCTACAACAAGGTTATTTTTAAAATACTTTCTTTAAAATATGGACTTCAATAAAATTAAATCGTTCATCATTTTATAGGTGGGATGTACCTTCCAAGAGCTGATAGTGGAAGACTTATTGTAGGAGTTTGGTGGATTGCTGTTTTAGTACTTGTCACAACTTATTGTGGAAATTTAGTTGCATTCCTGACATTTCCTAAGTTTCAGCCAGCCATTGACTTTTTGTTTCAAACATTTCAACACACCGAAGTAGAACAGTTTGGATTGAGAAATGGGTCATTTTTCGAAAAGTATTCTTCGGTGAATATTCTTTTATTTTTTTAAATACCTTTTCAAAATAATTAACATTTAATTTTCGCCAAAAGATGTCAACAAGAGAGGATTTTAAAAAATTCATGGAAAAAGCCACAATGTATAACAATTTGAGCACAGAAAATATCGGAGCTGTCGAAAAAGGACGCCGTATAAATATAGACTGGCGTATTAATCTTGAACTTACAATTCAAAAACATTTTGAAAATGACAAGGAATGTAAATTTGTATTAGGTAAACTTTTAATTGTATCTACATATGTATATGTTTGTCTGGACTTTAATTTAACGTTCAATAAGCATTTTGTGCATTTTTAACTTTTCAGGCAAAGAAGACTTTGTTGAGGAACAAATTGGATTGATAATGCCAATTAATAGCCCTTATATGTCATTGATAAACGATGAAATCAAACGTCTTCATCAAATGGGATTCTTAGATCGCTGGCACAAGATCAATCTACCGTTAAGAGATAAATGTAAAGGAAGGGGAGTTCTTGGTCAAATTACAAACCATAAAGTTAATTTAACTGATATGCAAGGATGTTTCCTTGTTTTGCTTATTGGTAAGAGAAGTCTAAAAAAAATATTTTATTTGAAGTTCTTTTTTTATTTAAGTGCTTTTTAGGTTTTATGATTGCATTGTTTGTAATTTTATGCGAATATTGGTGTAAAAGTCTGAATATCTCGAAGAAAGGTAATTTTGAGCAGTATTCAACTTAACTTGAAAAGCAAAATATGAAAAGAATTGACATTTAATTCATAATAATTGAAAGTAAATTTTTAAAAGCAACTAGAAAACGGTATATACATACAAATTCTTTTTTGTTTCTCAATTAAATAATAATTAAGATAATAAATACTGGAGTTTTCAAAGAAACAACAACAAATTATAAGTGTGCTACCACCATAAGTTTAAAGGCTAAAGTTTTACCTAATTCACGGGGCACAAAAGATCATCAGACCATTTAAGTGGTACCTATAGTCTATAGAATGTTTAAATAATACCAGTATGTAAGCTTTACAGCCTTAACTGCACGTATGATTATCATGTCGCTCTAAAAGCAAAAGGCAAGAAATATATTTCCTTAATTTTTTAAATATTTATGTACATACTTTATACAATTTAAATGTTCAAGGATGTTATCATTTTTCAAATATATATACATACATAGCTTTGAAAAGAAGATTTTTCTCCAATAATATGAAAGAATCGATTCGAGTCCTAATTAAAATCTCACTTTAGTTTGGACTTCCAGAAGTAAACTACACAAAAAAAAATTTTAAACTGAATCGTTTGTTCGATTTTGTGAAACTGAAGTTGTTATTTCGTCCCTTATTTCTCAACTCTACTTAAAAAGGCCGTGTTACATATGTATGTATAATAAGAAACTCTCCAAAGTTGGTTTTGACTTTTTTGCTTTTCTAAAAGTAATACCGATAGTGTTAAGAAAAGAACTAAGCCCTTTCATCACGCTAGTCGTCTGTTTTGCAAACACCAATTTCAGAACAAAACTATTTCAATGCCTACTTTCGGGTGTTTCAAAATATGTCTCGGACAAAGTTTAAAAATCCTAGTGACCAGAATGTTTATACTAAAAATATCAAATACGAATGTCACAATATTCACAGAGTATTAACATACCTAAACTAAGTAATTATCTAATTATATGACAAATGAGTTTGAATCAAATAATATGGAAATTTTCAACAAAATTTAAAGATTTTTTTCTCAAATAAACCAGGTACTATAAACAAAATAAAAATCTTAATTTTATTTTCTTAAGATTACTTAAAGTATAAGGAATGTAATTGTTTTAATTTTAAGGTTAATGACGAATTGTTAAAAAAAGAAATTAGCTTACAAAATAAATTTATTTAATTTGATTTAAAATTAATTGTTGAAATAATATTCATAGTTCAACTCAAACACTCCTATGTGGTATTTTTTGTGACACGTTAATATTTCTAAAGAATAAATATTTATTTTACCTACTAAACAGAATATTATATTTAGTAATAGCTGTTATCATTATTTAAATAAAGATAAAATGATGAGAGGTTAATACCTTCACATTTCATATCAGTAAAATCTTTTACAATCAGTATTTTTACAATAAGTATCATTTATTTATTAAATTCTTTTTATCTTCTAAATTGTCTTCTATACTTTTATTTTGGCAAACAGGAACAGTATTTTTTTTATCATCTAATTCTTCGCCGTGTTCATTTTCAAATAAATATTGAATTCATAAAATATTCATTTCCTCTTTGTTACTAAGAATTTTGTTTATTAAAAAAGAAAAATTTATTAAAAAAAAAGTTATTGACATTTTTCTACAATTTGAGGGTTTTTGGTGTTGTACCAAAATTTCAAAAAAGTCTGAACTACATATTTAACGGATTTTTATGAAATTTGGCACACATGTTAAGGTTCGTCTTGTACATACATATTTGATAAAAATTTGGTTAAGAAAAAATTATTAGAAAAAAAGTTATTGATATTTTTTTTTTAATTTAAAATTTAACTAAGAAATATTAAAAATAAAATTATTGACATTTTTCTAAAATTTCAGGGTACTGAAATTAAAAAAAAAGTCTGTTAAATCTGAACAACTTATCGGATTTTATTGAAATTAGACATACATATTAAGATTAGTCTTAAAAATATTTGTTAAAAATTTGGTTAAGAAAAACTGATAACGAAAAAAGTTACTGACATTTTCCAAAATTTAAGGCAAAAATCAGAAAAAACACACATTTTTATTTTTACCTGCTTGTAAATTTTGCGTGAAAACAAAATAAGTGTAGGATTACCCTAATTCTTTTATTTATTCTTTATTAAACTCTATCATATAACTCAAACTATCATTTGATTATTTAAAGCAGATCTATTATTATTTACTGATAAATGTTAAAAAAAAAAAAAACAATGAACAAATAAAACCAAACTCATGAAACAAACGATATGATAAACGACGCAGCTCATTAAAATGGTAGGCAATACTAATAATCGATTGCATTAGTTCGTTGAAGTTTACCAACGGTTGACCCAGGTTTTCTTGAGAACCCCAAGAATTGTCAAAAAAAAACCTCTGTTTTACGGTTTTAAAAAAACCTCCTTATTTTCTGCCAAATCCGATTCAGATCAGATCATGAAAATATAACAACCCGGGATCTCCGTAACAACTTCTTATATACCCAACTCATTTTTGCTTTTGCTTTTTTTATAAGTATACACCAGTTGTCTTTTTTCTTTACACCAGTGACGATATTTACAAATGAAGGATGTGTATTAAAAATGGTTGGATCTTGTATTGTTTTTGTAATACATGTATTTTCGTAAGCAAATTCAATCTGGTTAGGATCTGGGGGAAAACAGAACACAGCTGTTTGTTGACATTCAACGCACTTATATAGACACATACATTATATCTTTTTCCTCCAAATTTATGTACATATTTATGAAATTTATGAAATTTTTCATTTAAAAAAAACGAAAATGAAAAAAAATAAACCGTACTTACCAATTAAACGCTTTGGTAAACGGCAATTATTAATTATTTTTTTTCTCCTTCAAAAACTTTCCTAAATGAAATTTGTTTTTCTTAATTTTTTTGATAGCAAAACTGAGAAATGTTTATAGCACTGTTTATGTAAAAAAAAAAAGTACTGCTAGGTATAGACGATTGTCAGATCTTACAATATTGTCAGTCAAAAAACTGTACCAAATGTCTTACAATCGTCTGAACACACAATTTTGTCTGACAATATTTTCAGAAACGTCATTGTAAGGTAATTGTCGGACGACAATCTGACAAAAAATTGTCAGGTATCTTACAATCGTCTGAACACACATTTTTTGTCATTGTAAGATGATTAGGAAATTGTCAGACTCATTGTCAGATATTTTCATGAAAACATCTTACCTACAATTGCTGACAATTTCTTCATTGTCCGAAATGTCAACGGAACCCATTCGGTTGGAGTCGAGTTAAAGAGAAATAAAAAAAAAACATTTGTTTTGGAAGTTTGTAGTTTTTGCATAACTGAATAAATAAACTCAAAAAATAAATATCTATAACGGGACTCAATTATATTTTATATCAATTCTTTGTGTTGTGTAGTTTTATTCTATTTATTTATTATGAATCGAGGAACCATATATTCGAAGTGCATGAGAATCAAATATTTATGGGCGCTGGAGGTCAGAGAAAACGACGTCGTCAGGAGGCGAAGAGTCCTATCGAAAAACCAATGCCATAGATTGCTTTATATATATTGTATTGTCTTCCGCTTTCCTTTTTTGTTTTTTTAATTATTTTTCAGCACACAAAAAATTGCAACACAACCACGAAAACTTTTTTAAAAGATGTAAACAATCAGTCAATTTTTTGTATAGATCTTCCAACCGTTTTAACAACCGTTTTCAAGCTGACAATATTGTCAGATATATTACTGTCCGAATATTGTCAGACAAGAGCTGACAATCAAATTGTCAGACTTTGGGACGAAATCTACCAACTGTGCGAACGCTCAATTTTTCATTGTATGAAATATGTCAGCTAATTTTCAGACTATTGACAATTCTGACAATGTTGTAAGATCTAACAATCGTCTGTACTTACATAGCTATAAACACGCATGTATTCGAATTCAATTTTAAGAAACAATTGTAAAGCAATTGGTTAAGAACTTTAAGAGATTAGCGATTAGGAACAAACGAACATTTAAATTTTTATTAATAAAGAAGATTTTATAGGTTACTTATTATTTTAAAAATGAATTTAAACTAAAAAAATAACGAACAAAAATTATTATCTTTTTTTTTCTTTAAAAAAAAACGAAAAAGAAACAACCCTATTTACTTGATTCCCCACTGATTAGCCACTTCTACACAACTTGTATTATTTTTAATGAATTTGTATGATTTATTTAATAAAATTAAATTATTTTTTTTAATTTTAGTAAAAGAAACTTAAAATTCTCGTCTTAATTAATTTTTTACCACTTTTAATATGTTTTGTTGTTAAATAATAAATAAATTCGTGTTTCGAAAGAAATTTTTTCAAAAGCATTGACTTGCACTTAAAAGTATGTGGTGATATCGGTTTTCATAGTCCTCAAAATATGCAATGAAAATTCCATTCTTTTTGAATTATTATTGGATACCTACCCTGTTTTGTGAAAACAAAAATGTGATGTGAGTAATTGTGTCTAAAAAAACTTTCTTGTTGTACCAAAATAAACCAATTAAAAAGCAGATGGTAGGTGAGTAAAGAAACGAGAACAATTAAACTGGAAATTACTGATTATTTTTATCAATTTTTGCCAGAAAATAGGATAATTAGGTGTAATTATTGTCTATTTTATACAAAAATATTTTTGTAAGCACTACTGCTGTTTTTCCATAGCTTTTTCACGATTCACGAAACA
The DNA here is from genome assembly GCA_929447395.1 of Epistrophe grossulariae. Lineage (NCBI taxonomy): Eukaryota > Metazoa > Arthropoda > Insecta > Diptera > Syrphidae > Epistrophe > Epistrophe grossulariae. Next base: position 85,515,009 of record OV839567.1, read on the forward strand.
GAAATTTTCAATTTCATTTATCTCGAAACAGCATTTTTTGAGTTATGACTGTATTGCAGCAAATGAGCGATATGCACATGCATAATATGTTATTGCATAACTGTACATATTACCTATGTATATATTGCATAGGTAAGTTAAGTTAGTTTGAATGAACCTATCCGAACGTTTATGATGAGAAGAACTTTATCATGAGAAGAGATTTAAATAATGTGTCACTTTCTAGTAAGGGGACAGGTGCATAACATTCCAATGCACTAACCACGTATACTATGAAATTAGTTAAATGTGTTCCGATTGGTAACGTGTGCAGGTAAAAGTAAGTACAAATTCATCAACAGAAATTAGTTTTTTATCGCTGAAAAAACAAAAATCGTTAAATAAATATATACATTATTTTGCCACTCGATACCTAGCTGTGTTTCAATAAGTGAGACAACTTATGAGTAAATTTTTGTTTGATATTTATTATCTAAAGGTGAAATTTATTTATTGGATATTTTTTTTAAATCAATTTATTGCAACGAACATTAAACGCAGTTTTAAAATGACTATGAATTAGACCCAATTTGAACAACTGGCATCTGGGGCCTAGTTTTAAACTGAGTGCTCCTGCTATCCCTCCCGAGTTAAAATTTCAGAAAAACTTAATTCCTACCGATCAGAGTGCTTGAACTATGCAATAAATTAGCAGTACCTTAAACGGCTTATTTGTACATTTATGCAGACACATATGTACATAATATTGTATGTACCATTTTGTTGTAATACCTACTTTAACTTGTATTAAAAAATATAGAACAGTTGTTTAATTGTGTTACTATATAGAAAGGTAGATTAGATATATACATGATATCTAAATATATACATCTTTTCAAGTGCTAGGTTGCTATTAGGTTCTCGTAGGTATGAATAAAACTTCTGTTAAAAAGCGAGTCGTAAAGTTTTAATTCACAATCCAATTAATTTAATTCTTGGAATTCTACTATATTTTTTCTGAAAGTTATTTATCATAAAGCAATGTTTTGTACTAATAATGAATGAACTAATAATAAATTAATAATCTTTGCATACAATAAAAAAAAAGACTTCCGAGACCCTTGAAATTTAACACAGCCCAACATCATTTTTGTTCCCCAAAGTCTATAACACTCTTCTGAAGGATTTTGAAGACCTTTAAAATTGCTCAATTGCAAACATTCTTATCTTAAAGTTGAAAAAATTAAATAAACGTTGAATAGCTATATTTTACTATGGCATCCAAAATAACTACTCAGCCCTATCACGAATTAAATCGTAATCGGAAACTTGTTACGACTCCCGAAAAAACTATCACAGGTTCCTTGGTAGTAGAAAATCATGCAAATGGTCATTACGAACGGATTCGGTGATAATTTTATTTTTCAATTTAGGACTGCAAAAACTTTGAAAAGGTTAAGGCAACAGAAAATCGCTAAATACTATAAGAAGAGTTAGGTATACTTAAATAAAGAATACCATTTCAAAGATAAAATTTGTTGCTTAATGTACCAATTATGGGTGACTATGTAGGTACAACATTTTAACATAAAATAATATCTTTTCAACTCAATTGAAATCTGGTGTCTTCCATTGATTATACCAATAAATATGTGCGAAAGCTAAGTTGGTAGTTGGTAGAACCAACTAAACTAAGGTCGAATTTCCACAGGGACCACTCAAGTTTTCATCCATATTATTCCCATACATTTTGTTTATCTCGCTTTTCACTATTCGCTAAAGAAACTCCTGCAACGCCGATATAAGGATCCTATCGGGAATCACGAGGGTACATTGTTGTGCTATCGCCAATCTTCCCCAGAATAAATGCCATCTCAACCAACAAATCCAATGAAATTAGAGGTAAATGCCCCTGCGAAATATTCATGGGCAAATTTTATTCGCGACAACACAGATAAATGTCTCCTCGTACTGTCAATAATATCTACTTGTTGCACTAAAATTGCAAAAATCTGTACTAGTTTTTAATTTCTTCAAATTTTTAGTACAAGGGGAGTAGTTTTATTTCCATGAATATCAATTAAATTGAATTTGAGATGATTTACTTAGAAATTCGAGGAACAAAGTTATATCTAATTCTTGCAAACATTTGGATGATATGTAAAATAGATCTGATGGTTTATCAGAATAACACTTCAATTTGCAAGTTTAATTAAGTATTAGTTGGAAATTTTCTACCTTGAACTCTTAGCAGCTTGTAGATAATATGGTTCATCCACCAACTGATAGCTTATAACTTATTGTGATTTGTTCGATTCGTAAATTGAATACTGTTAATGCAAAATGTTTTACCATGTAAATCGGTATTTCCGCCTATTTGAAGTAAATAAATTTTCTTGTGGTTAATTTTTAATTTTGTTTCTCAAGTTAAATCTGGTTTGGATAAAAGATCTGAAAAATTAGTTCAATCAAGAGATAAACTTCTGGAAAGTTTGTATCTGTTACAAGAGCACACAGGGAACTAACACTTCACTGTGCTTAATCATTCCTTTTATCAACCACTTATTGGATAAAATAATATTCGTCACCAAACTCAAGTGTATTTTTATAAAATGTTTTGTTTTTTATTCACAAAAAAGATTATTAAATTTAAGAAGAGTTAGCATTTGGACCACGACGACGACCGAATCCGTGAACGAAGTTGACGAAACGTCTGTTGTATTGGATCCTCCTCTTTGCACGACCGGTCTTCTTCTTCTTCTTTTCTTGTTTCTCTACTTTGGGAGTCTGACCCTTGACTTTACCGGCACGAGCTAAAGAACCGTGCACTTTACCTCCAAGAAGTGGTACAGTGACATCCAATTCGAAGGACGACAAACTGCTAACGCAGGCATCATTCTCCAAAGCATTTCCTTCACAATTGAGGACAAAATCTTCAGTGATTCCTTTCAACTGTGTCAATTGAGCCTGAAATTAGGGATTTTCAATATGAATTATAATCAGATTTGTAAAACAATTGTTGGTTGGGATCGACCTTAGCGTCTATGAAGAATAATAATGTTTTATTAACTCACCTTAATGGAGGCAATTGTATCATTTTGTGAAACCTCTAGGGTCTCAATGGAGTCCAAACCTCGTACAAAAAGCTGCATGTTGGCAAATTCTAGAAATGGATGGACAAAATGTCTGATTAGAACACGTGCGAAAATTTTCTCTATCAATTTATGAGCACTATAGAGTCAAAATTTGCAATTTATACATTCAACAGACGCAGTTTTACACGCATAACTCAATTCATTAAAGTAAACTATTAAATATATATTGTAGAAATTGTGAAATTATTTAAGAAAAATTTTCTCACCTCACTTGATTCGGGGATGCACGAAAAAGAAAGATGGCGTAACTTCAGTTTTGTGTTCAAATTAGATCGAGACTCGAATGAGTATTCACTTCGAAAATCAAAATGAACGAATTCAGAAGAAGATTGGAAATACGTATGCAAGGAAAAATGTTCAAAGATGTAGAAGTAGTAAAGTCTAAAGGTAAGAACACACTTGCTACACAAGGCAATGGGTCGTATTGTTGAGCCCGCATCACACGACGCTTGTTTTCCTTCTAGAAATGCTTGCTTGCTTTCGTGCTGGCCATTGAGCTGGAAAATTGCGTCACTGCTGGCTCTCTTGATAGAAGCGCTGCTAGATTTCAAAGTTAGAACCGGTGCTATTTTTCTTGCTTGTTTTGCTGGTGGATTTTAGCAGACGTCAAAACGTACATGTATATTTTCAAATGTCATTTTTTCAATTTCGTTTTTATTTATTTTCTAATAGTTTTTTTTTTCAATTTTAAACAAAATTAAATGTGATTTCATTAATTTGTATATTTAGTTCTATCAGACGAATGCATTTTTTGTGAAAATTTGTTTAGAAAAATATTGTGTACCTACTGTGTTCTCTTGATTTAGCAAACGTCAAGAAATGTCAAAAAACCATCAGCAAATCCAGCTCCAAAACCATGGACGTATTATATATGGACTGCTTGTTGCCAATCTCAGGTTGGTTCCATTTTAGCCTCGGCGACACTAGCCCTCCTCACTGCAACTGGCGGAAAAAAAGGAAACCTCAATTTTGACATTAAGATAGGGTATCTTATGTCGAATTCCTTTCAACAAAAGAGTCGATTTTTTTTCTAAAAAGAATCGGTTTTTTTCTGTCGTTGATCATTGCAAAAATGCAAAGTTTTTTTTACAATGGGGTTAGGGTATAGCAATTTTACACTTTTGCATTTTTGCAATGATACAAGACCAGTTGCATCGGATCGGGAATACCCCTAATTTTTTTTCATATTGACATTTTAGAAATTTGCAATTGTGTGTGCAAATCGGTGTACCTAAATCTTTCTTGAATCTTGCAAAATTCGCAAGATTTGTTTTATCAGAAAAAATTCGAATTTTTCAGAAAAAAAAATCGATTCTTTTAAAAAAATTCGATTCTTTTGTTGAAAGGAATTCGACATAAGATTGTTTTGCATCGGATATGTTTTCGAATGACCAAAACCGGATTCTTTTACCTGATAAGCGTAGTTGAAAATACCAAGTGATTAAAAAGTGAAATATTTAAGGCAAAAGACATAACAATAAAAACATAAACAAAATGCAAATGCAATTTTGCATTTTTTTTCGGGGATTCCTGTTGAAATCTTATTTTGGGCGATTTCTTCACCATAAATGGTCGCGTTCGAGTAAAATTTAAAAGCAATCCGGATTGGTTGATGTTGTTGTAATCGTATAAGAAAAAACAGTTGTTTTCCTAAATAAATCTGAAAGGTATCCTAAATTTTTTTCGGATTTTTGTGAAAAAAAACAGCTGACATCTGAAATACGTGTAAGCTGATTTTCAGTTCTTTAATCCTAGACTAGACTAGGATTAAAGAACACGCGGGATTTATAGTTTGTGGTTTTTTTTTACATAGATTTTGATTTTTACAGAACACAGTGCCGTAGCTACTCTGTTTTGTTTGGGGGAGGCAGAGAAATTTTATTAAATTTAACGTCTATTTCTAAAAAAATTTCCATTCGCCAGCACATTCGGTAGTACCTACAGATAACCTGAACAGAATGAACACAGATACCTACACTCATTGACGTAATATACATATATGGACTTCAAGTTACCAACTTTACTCGTGTTCCAGTTTACAGCAGCGCTCTTGGGTCTTGGTGGTCATGCCATGAAACTCGCCATTACCAGCAGCCAAAGATACTCTATTATGGATATATATTGTAAGGTAATAATGCACTATATTGCCAAAAAAAAAACAATGGGAAAGATCAGAAAAAGTAAGTTCAATCAAAATTTACAAAAATTGTTCAATTCGTTGGCCAATAAACCGAAAAAACCTAATACAAAAATATCTTTTATTCAATTTAAATAAAAAACGAACTTTTTCGAGTGCCATCTACTGTCGGTTCTTCTTAAATATTTGAATTTCAACGATTTTTTTTAGTGTTTGGCTTCTGTTTAGTAACGAATGTGGCCGCTCAGTTCCAAAAGCGCTGAGATTTCTTGGAACATTTTTCTGCGCAGGAAATGTATGGAAGTGACAAGTAAAGTATACGTCAGTGCCTACACTCGAATACAACCATGCGGCCTCAACGTATTATAATGTCGAATGAGAGACTAAATAATTTATCTTTTCTGGCATTCAAGAACAAGATTTTTTAGGCCTGGACATGTTTTTTTTTAAATTCAGTGCACCAGAAATTCGCAAAGTGCAATTATCTAAAAAAAAAATAAATAAATAAATGTTTAAAAAAAACATACAAATTGTGAGGGCAGTTCACATTATCTTAATTTTTACTGTCTAGTGTCTTTTAATTTGTGTCCTTTTTTTTCCAGTATAGCTGCATAGGTTTCATATATGCGAAAAACTAGTGGGGCAAAATGCAAACGCCTAGAGGGGGCAATGCAAACGCCTGTGGTGGCAGTGCAAACGCCAGGGGGGGGGCTAAGCCAATTTTCATCCAATTACCCCGGGCTTGCAAAAAACAAGCCTTTTAATAGATTTTTCCTTGAAACAAAAATAAGAACATATTTTTTTTTTCAATAAATATATAGATGTTGTATATTTACATGTATACCGAATTTGTTTTTTTGTTTTAACAATTAATTCTTAAATTAGGTAATATAAATGACAACGTGCGTATGAGGTTAAAACTAAATTATAATTATAAATACTTAAAATTAAATGTGTTAGTTTACAATTTTTTCATATATTATGTTCGTATGTGTAGCTATAAAGAAATCGATGTAACAGGAAACTGAAAAAGGAATACAAAAAAAAAAAAACATTTCTGTTAGAAAAGTAAATTTTAGCGTCTCGTGGATTTTTTTTTTCAAATACAACAAAATTATAGACGGACCCGAGCTTTTAGCCTTATCCTAGTGAACAAACTCATTAGCTATGAAATGTTGTGGCTCGACGATCACGCTAGTATATTGTGGCGGGTTAACATTTTTAAAGGTATCACTGAACGTACTTTCGACTTGATGATGTTGTTGCGCGTGATGTGCGGCGTGATTATGATGATTCGACTGTAAATCGCCATTGTGATGATTACTTTGCTGCGCATGTTGATGTTGGTGATGGTGATGATGATGGTTGTGGTGGGGATTTGAACTGTTATCGGAAAAGTAGTTGAGTTCGAAATTGTGACTTAGATCACTATAGGTAGTGTGCGGGGAAGTATCGTTGATGATGGAGGCATTTCCGGTTGACATTTGGCGTTCGCTTTCAGAACTACTGCTGCAACTGCTCGAGTTCGCCGAAAACGGCCGAATAATACTCGTGTCGACTGAGTCATAGTAGTAATGATTATTGTAGTAGTTGCTGCTAGTAGTGTCAGCGAATTGAATACTTTGGTTGATGCTAGAACTAACGTCGTGCACAGGTGTAGGGTACACTTGGGCGTAGTCAAAGGTTCCTTGAGACAGTCGAGCCTGGAAGCACTGTTCGACCTTTGAGGTAACAGTGGGGGTAATGGCGGTAGGTGTCCCCACTGTTGCTGGTGTTGTCGAATGGACTACATGTGATGAAATCACCGGGGTAAGTGGTTCACTCTTAACAGTTCCCTGAATTTCATTCAAAACAAACTCCTTCGCTTCCAGTTCACTGAAAAATAAACAGGATTTAAATTATTATTTACATTTCCGCGTGGTGTGCATGATGACAATGTTTACTCACCTAAGTACGTAGTTCACACTCACAATGCAGTGCGGTCGAGATGAGCGGGTATTGTGCACAACAGTAGCGTACGATTGCACCCAGACCCACCCTCCCCCTTTGGTAAGGAATCGATAATATTTGGTGGTAACTTGTCCTTTGAACATCACTGTAAATATAAGGAAGTGTTTTAAATTAGGGGAATCCTTTTCACACATACAATGGAAACAAACAAATTGCTTACGTATTTGATGAGAACATCTCATAGGCAAGGCATCAGCAACATGAATATATTGGTAAAGAGTTTTTTCTATTAAATCCTGGGGCTCGTATCCTGTTAGTTGAGATACTCTGTAAATAAATATAAAAGCACAGTGTTAGCTATAAAATATCAATTATATTGACTATGTTTCTAAATCCTCCGTCCATTGGCCATATGACCATAGTCCTGCCAAGAAAGAAGAAAAGATAACAAAAGAAATTAAATCCCATCAAATGATGAGGGTAATTGAGTGGGATAATGCCTAGCATAAGGTTTGGACTGGTATAGTATTTAGCATTCTTTATTTCTTAGGGTGACTGACTCGCTCCTTGTGGTATAACATATACAGGGGATGCTTGTAAAGTAAATATATATTTGGGCAAGCGTATTGGATTTCAATGAATTTGCATATAAGCGAAGGGGAGAATGATGAAGTTTTTCTATATCGTCATTATCATGAGTTTAAATTAAGTGGCGACATTTGATTTGAAATGGTACGATGGCAATTATTCGGTATAATGCAATTGTTTTCAAGTGGTTTTTGGTTTTTGGTTTTTATTTTATTTTGTTTTAGTACTCTCTTATGTTTTGTTGCATGATGAAGAGAGGGTGGGTGTATAGGTTATTGGGTTGAGAGAAATGGGAGAGGAAAATAATACAAAAACACCTCCAAACTGTAATTTAAATAACTATTGGGCGAAGCTTTATACTGTCAGACGATTTTAAGACATATTTGTTGATGCAAAACGCAAAGGTGCTTCATGTTTGGTCAGACAAAAATTATTTAAAATAGAATACAAAATATTTAAAAACAATTGAAACCTACAATATCATTATTGTAGCTTTTTTAAAGCCAGAAATTCGTCAAACAAAGTTTTTTCTCTTAAAATCTCGAGATTAAAGGCTCTGCCAAACCAACGCCAAATTGCGAAGAAAATGTTGGCTGTCAAAATACCTATACATATTTACAGGGCAATAAATGGAAGTATTGATAGCTGAAAGTTTCGTCGTCATTCCGAATGTTTCGGAACACACAATTTTTGTACATACATCCAAACGGGACCCCCTTCAATACGGTTTTTCTCTTGGTTAAAAATTCAAAACCAACCTACATGCTCTATACGCATTTTGATGCATCTTGTAGAAATCCCTTACCTTGCATCCAGGAAAATCAATTTCAAGTCCATACTAGCTCGGAACATAAACATATTTTGGTGCAATTTAATTTCGGTTATTGCCGATGATGGCAGTGAATGTCCAACAGCAACTAATCCTAAATTTTGTATACACCTCTGACCATCTCCGTAATCAGGAAATATTCTTGCTTTCAGGTATCCGGAACAGTGTATTACCTTAAATTATATAAATTTAAAATTTTTGTTTAAATTTTTTTAGTTTAAGTTAGTTATAGTCATTAAATTGAACCTTAAATCCAGAAGATGTCAGTCCAGCATTTCTCTTAGCTAAAACACATTTCATACGCAGGAAAAATGTTTTCTCAATTTCAATAGTATAAGAACCTCGTTCGCCTTGCCCAGAAACATAAGGATTGGGAGTATTGGTTGGTAAGTTCAGTGAATTTATAAAAACATCCTGTAGAAGAAAAAATTGAATTTCAAAGTTTTGGCCAAAAATATTAGGTATGTAGGTAGGTAGTTGACATTTTCAACTTACAGGATTTTGGTACATATCCGGCCGAAGTGATAAGATCGCATTCATTTCATCTTGATCGAAGTTATGAATGTATTCGTATATTGAATTTCCCGTCAGTTCAACCTGGAATCGAAATGAATTGAAAAAAAATACTGTAAATTATTTGAAATGAAATTGTGAAAAATTCATTAAAAAATTTTATAATTTTTTTTTATTTTGGTTATGGACAGCGTGAGCCAATTTCTCATTGTTGTAGATTATTTAATATGTGTTATGAAAATTTTGATTTGTTCGTGCCTAGATATTAATTCAAAACATATGTTTTAAATTTGCTTCAAAATTCTTTTTAAATTTGTTTTTAATTTTTCTTTTAATTACATATTTTTGAATTCAATACTTAGGTATCATTATCTTATAGCAATAAGCAAAATCTGTGGATTTATAATCGTAGATTTGAATAAATAAATAAATAAGACTCAAATATTAGATTTTTTTCTTTTGCTTTGAAACTCTGATTTTGTGTCAATTTCTACACAAAAGTCTGTCAAAGTTCTTATAAAAAAAAATTTGCAGTTTTGGACAGAAAATTGCAGAGTTTCAAAGTAAAGGAACGTACCTAAAATGTGTAGAAATTTACACAAATGCATGATAAAGTTTCAAAGTAAAGAAACAGCCATAATATTTTGAAAAAAGGGTCAAACTTTCAAAGAAATTTTTTGACGGATAAGGTAAAATAATACTTTATTCATAATGATTTTTGGCCTGACGCACGTGACGTAAATAAGTATTAAAGTACTCATAAAGCCTTCGAACAACCGAAGAAAAAGCCAACCCGAACAAAAAGGAATGAAAGAGCTCGTTGAAATTCAAATGCCCCGGCTATGGTATAAATTACCTTCAGTCAAAATAAAGCACATATAAATTTGAATACCTAAGTAGGTATATATACATATATCTTCTTCATATTTTGAGGCGCACCGAAGAACAAGAGTACCAACCTACTCGTGCTTTTTTTTCATTTTCTTTTCTCATTACTTCAAAGTTGTTATTACATTTTTAAATGAAAAGAACAAACTTAAATTTATTCATAAAAAAAGATCTAACCGCATCCCCACAACAATAATATGACAGATTATACAATATTTTTATATATTATAGCCTGGGAGATAACTTTGCAAGTATAAATAGCTATTTTCCGTAAAATGTTTGTACTAATAGATAGTTATTGAGAAGGAAAAAGGGTCAACGGCGGATAATTTTGGTAGCTGATAGATAGTAGTTGATTAGCAGAATCAGAGCCATCTATCGGTAATTTCAGCGTAACAATGTTGTTCTGAAATTTTTACAGAAAAGACAGAATTCAAAACCGTTGTTTATGAAAAATATCAAAAATGACTTACAAGTTTCTGCACTTTAACAGTCGATATATTGTTACCTATCTGTCACGCTATAAACTGTCAAATTCCATTGGAGATCTCTAAAAAATCATTAATTGAAATGCGGCAAAAAATTCTACTATGCCGCGAGCATGTCTGCCAATGTAAATACTTTATTTACTTTAAAATTATTAACGTATTGACTCTTACATTTGTTTCAACGCGAGTGTCAACGCAGCCGTCAATGCATCGACAGTAGTCTGCGTTGCCGAACATACATTTTGATATCTTTGCTACAGAATGGTAACTTGAAATTTCTTGTGAATTTTCAGAAATTTTCACAAAATTTCACAATTTGCTTTCAAAATCCATAAAAAAACTCATTTTTTTAAAATTTGTTGTAGAAAAAAATTACCAAACAGGCATAATGTGACATCATTTTGACGACAGAGGTTTAACGCAACAAAAAAACAATTTCATGCATATACAGACTTTTCCACAATTTTGGTTATGTATCCACTTCCGAAATTTGTTCTAGGCTCTTAGCTACTACCTCCTATACTCTATAACTTCATCCAAGTAAAATGAATCAATGTAACTTCGCAACCCTTTCTCACTGACTATTTCTATTATTTATTCATAGATGAATATACAAAAAAAAAATATGCCAACAATTTTAAATTCTAGGTATCTTGTTGTAACTCTTACCTGACTTAAACCCAAGTGCACCGACGCTGTCTCAGATATGTACATAATTTTTCCATCAGGTGCCACTACAAATATAAAACCATCCAAAGTCTGAAGTAGATGAGATCCAAGTTCTTTTATAGCTGCTCCTCTCTGCATTGGCTGTGAAGATCCCCAAGCTTCTCCGAGTCCTATACATACATACATACAAAAAACAACAACAAAGCATTAATATAAAAAAATTGCATAAATATTATTCCCAATTAATCTCATTTTCATAAAGAAAAAAGGGAAATTTTTGTGTTGTATAAAAAATAAAACTGAATGAATTAACGAACAAAAAAACACACAATATCCTGGAAAAAACAATAGCGCTCGATGACGCAAAAGTGCCACGCCGACAATATTTTCATTTTCTATTCATTGCTTCCATATAGCGAACCGACACGGTTTATATAATACAACCCGCTTAAATCCTTAACACAATGCACAGAGATCCATAAGGAGGATGGATTCTCATCTCCAATGAGGCAAAAAATATGTTTTTCCCACACCGCCGTCATAGCCACCGTGAATGCTATTAAAATAATAAAAAGTATAATAATAATTATTATAACAACAAGAGTATAAAAGGAGATGCCAGGACAAAAAAGGACCACCACTTCTGCCATTGTCTTGTGTTATTCAGCGGCGGGGGTTGTGACTGTCAGTCGTCTCACGTTTGTCAGCGAAACATTCACAATGCCACCCCAAAAAATTATTATTTTTTGAAGTCGATGATGATGACGAACAAGGACGTCAAGCTGGCTCTTGTGTGTGAATTTAAGGACTTCACCGGTCCTATAGAATATATCATAGATATACAATATACATACACCCCAATAGCTCTGTAATACATATACAACAACATATTTGGAGGTGGTGACTGATACGGTGTGGGTATATTACCCGAGATTGCCCAAAGCGATCTTTGGTTTGTTGTTTTTTTCTTTCATTTTGAATGGATGTGCATCATGTCAAATGGTGCGAGATTGAAAGGCAACGTACGCTCAATGAACTGATTTAATTGTTCCAATTATTTTCATATGGAGCACGGATTCGACGACGACGACAACGACGATGTCGACGTCTGTCATTTGAGGTTGTTTTTTTAACACGCGCATCAAAGAAAAGCAAAATTAAGGACTAATATATACATTCAATTTTTTTTTTATTTTTTAACTCACCATCCGGAAAGACTTGTCGCATTTTAAGGTAAGATGTTGTTAATCTTATGATGGACGCCTTGTCCAATTGCGATGTGATTGCACTTGGCAATGGTAGTAATTTGGCCAATTCAAAGAATTCGGCATTTTCCTTTTCACGTCGGGTCCTTGCAGCGTTTTTACTTTTCTCCTTCATTGCACACGTTTTCGCAAGACCTATTATTACAGAAAAAAAACATAAGTAAAATTACCAAAAAATCGAAGGCTATAGATTGTGCAAAAAAAAACGAAACAATAAACTTGACTAACCCAGAAGATTATTATGGTTGTAATCCTTAAGGACTTTTCTTTGGTATTTCATTTCTAATATGTTTAGAGTGCTAAATAAATAATTCCGAACCTGATATATACACTCGTCAATCACCTGTTTAAGACTGATGAATTTTTCGAAAATATCTATGGTTAAATATGGGATTCCTCAACGGAAGGAAGGAAGGAAGTCCGAATATCTCATTCCCATTGGCTATGTAACAGGTTGATTTAAAGAATAGGAATCGCCAAATCAACTAACTTCTATTACCTGTTCGGTGTTTCTTTTATTGCACCTTACTTGTGATCTTTTGTGTTTTGTAAGAATTAAAGGTTCATTCATAAATAGGTGCGAATATAAAGCCGATGGTGGTGCCCTGTTGTCTGGCAAATTTCAAAAGTAAGACGATGGTAGGGAAGGTATATACATATTATGTATTTACATAAGGAGAAAAGGCAGAGAATTTATGAATGAACTCTATATAACATTGTTCTTGTTCTAATAAGAAAATTGGCAATGTATTTTGTTCCCCTAACCAGTTAGTCTTGACAATAAATAGGTACCTATGTGTGGTATTATATTTATAGGTGCAATATTGTGTTGTATGGTTTGTGATAGAGTATTTATGTACGTGATAAAAACGTATGTTGGTAAAATTATAAAACTGCATGAGGTCAAACGTGAGATTTAATTCTTTCTGTATTTTATACCTTCTTTTACGCAATTTTTAAGGTTAAGAAGTATTTTAAAAAATTACAAAATATATTTATATCTGAATTTTTTATAGATCTTTATTTAACTAGACTTTTTTACCTTTAGAAAAAGTTTAGGTAAGTATGTAACTTACATAGGCTCATTCATAAAAATGTCACGAAATCACTTTATATCATGCATAAACCTGTTGAGATTTAAAGAATTAATTATCATATTATGTGAATGGTTATAGATGTGTCTTTTATCATATATAATGTAACATTTTACATAATATGTTTAGCAGATTATGGAAAAACTGATTTGTAGATATTAACAACAGCTTAATGTTGCCAGAGTTCTGGTTTAGCAAAAACGTGCCGAATTTCAAACATAAATTCAACCATTCTGCCGCTACAGCTTTTTCCCGAGAGCGTGAAGTTAGCCCCCCTTTTTGGAATTTGCTATTTTTGAAAGTTGTTCCAGGTTGTTCCCGATTTGTTCCGCATTGTTCCAAGTTTTTTTTGAAAAATATTCAAAAATGGGGGTTTTAGAGCCAAAAAACCGTTTTTGACCTAGACCCCCTTTTTTTCGAAAATCAAATTTTTGTTCCAGATTGTTCTAGTTGTTCCAGATAGTTGTTCCAGATTGTTCTAGTTGTTCTGAACATTGTTCCAAGTTTTTGGACCCCTATGTTCAAAATTTCAAAAGTTATGGGCAAAATTCGAAAAAATTCTAGCCCCCCTTTTTTCGAAATTCTTAATTTTGAAATTTTTTTCGGATTTCAAAAAGTGTTGTAAACATTGTTCCAAAAACTCACAATTGTAGGACGTGTATTTTTAAAGATAAAACCTTCCAAACATTTTTTCAAAAATCCAAAAAAACGGCTCTCTAATATTTTATTTTTTTTAATGTATTGACTTTTGAAACCTTATGATAAATGCATGTATTGAAAAAAAGTTCTGACCATATATTCTTACTACCAGCTTAAAAACTAACTTTAAAAAAACATCTCCGATTTTTCTAAATTTTCAAAAACACCCCTTCCCCCCCTTTTCCAAAAATCCAAAATCTATAACTTGTTCCAAGTACAGAATCCCTCAAATCCAATTGTTCCAAAGAATCATCAAAAAATATTGAAAACTGAAGATTTTAAGCCCAAAAAACACTTTAAATGAAAATATCTTATTATCCTTGCTCTGGCCCCCCCTTTTTAGAAATCAAAAATTCAAAAATTTGTTCCAGGTTGTTCTACAGCTCTTCAAAATTTTTCCAGACTTTCGTTTCTTAAAATTGATTTTTAGTATGAAAAATTAAAAAAAAATGCTCCCCTGCCCCCCTTTTCCAAAAATCTAAAATTTGTTCAAAGTGCAGAATCCCTCAAATCCAATTGTTCCAAAGAATCATCAAAAAATATTGAAAACTGAAGATTTTAAGCCCAAAAAACACTTTAAATGAAAATATCTTATTATCCTTGCTCTGGCCCCCCTTTTAAGAAATCCAAAATTCAAAAATTTGTTCCAGGTTGTTCTAGGGCTCTACTTAATTGTTCCAGACTTTCGTTTCTTAAAATTCATTTTTAGTATGAAAAATTTCATTAAAATGCATTTTAAACGAAAATGTTTTTAATGAAATTTTCTGGAATTTTTTAGAATTTTGCCCATAACTTTTGAAATTTTGAACATAGGGTTCCAAAAACTAGGAACAATGTTCAGAACAACTAGAACAATCTGAAACAACTTTCAAAAATTTGATTTTCGAAAAAAGGGGGGCTAGGTCAAAAACGGTTTTTTGGCTCTAAAACCCCCATTTTTGAATATTTTTCAAAAAAAACTTGGAACAATGCGGAACAAATCGGGAACAACCTAGAACAACTTTCAAAAATAGCAAATTCCAAAAAAGGGGGGCTAACTTCACGCACTCCTTTTTCCCGGATTTTGACCACAGAAAAATACGCAATGTAAATTACTGCAGCATTTTCATTAAAATTTCAATCGAACACACAGCTAAGTAGAAAGTCATTTTTAGATCATAAAAGCTGTCATTTAAAATTTGTAAATTATGAGTGGAATAAAATTAAAAAACATAATTACTATTACACACACATTCTATAGATTAAAAAAAATTCTACAAATTTAAATTTTAATGGTGAGCTTAATATTTATGGGTTAAGCATTTTCTAAAAACAACATTAAATTTGGACCAGAGTATTTGCAATTTTATGATGTGAAAGGGGCAACATTTATTTTTTATGTGAAATACTCGAAAACTATCATTTTGAAGGCTACGCGAAATTAGGCCCCAAGAAATACCTAAGACTACAAAAGTTGAAATGAAATAAGGTTCCAAAATTGGGAACATTTTGCATTATTTTATGACCCATGCAACAAATCCCTAACGAAATGAAAAAAAAGGCAACAAAAATAAATTAAATAAGACCCCAATTTTTATTTGACAATACATACATATGTATTTATATTTTTTTCAAAAATGAAATAATAGCCCAAATTGTTTTTGTTATACTAAAAATAATATCCTACACCGTCATACAAATACTTGCATAGCAACTTGTACAGAGTGTCTAATTGTATCCTTCCCCTGCCCAATTCAGCAATTGATTCCGATTGAATTTTCATGTTATATTCACCACAAATTTTTAATGCTTGCAAGGCAACAGAATATCTTTGAAATTGAGCGATTTTTTCTTCCAGTATTAATGATATTAGTAATTCTAATCTTATTGGATATAGTTCACACTAGATATTCGTCATTAAATCTATGTAAGGTGAACTGAACTTAACAAAAATGGCGTATTGACATTAAAGGGGCGGACTGGATGTCAAAAAGTCGGGACTTAAAAAAAGGGCTACAAAAGGAGTAGAAAGAGTGAAAAAGAATTAGCTTTTTAAACAACAAAACAAATTTTATCGTTGTGTAATTTTCTATTACGTATTTGAGTTAACAAAAAATCTTACTTGATTTTTGAAAACATTACTACAATAATTCAAATTTTATAATTGACGTTTCCTATTTCTACTGAAACTTCGAAAATACTCGCAGCAATCGAAATATCGTTGTTTTTCTTTTGTATTCTGTTTCTGCGGCCCTGAAATTTGAATAATGAACTGGTACTTCAAAAGCCTATAGAAAATAAAGTTAGGTTACCTTAAGATACCAATGGGTTCACAATAGCTCAGTATTTAGTGTGGGATGGGAGCCCCAACTATAGTTTTGTTTAAAATGTCTGAGAGTAGTGCGAGGCCCCCTTGGGCCTATACAATAACTCAATAATAATTAGTCCAGGGGTTCCATAAGTTAAACTATAGTTTTCGATAAAATAATCTTGTAGGGACCCAACAGCTTTATCCTCATTGTGGGGGCCCTTAACAGAGCTGTGTGGGCTTCCTGAGATTCCTTTGGGTCCCCAAAAGCTGTATATAAAGTGTATATATAAGGCTCAAAAAAATTCAATTTTATGAGGAAGTTTTCTTTTAAAAGAACAGAAAGTAGGTACTGCAAGGGTTTTCATGCACTTTTTGTTCTCCCAGTGCCCATCGGGCAAAATCCCGCTTGCCCTACTGATGAGTCCAAGTGAAATCACCGGGACGAAAGCCAATTTTTGTGGATTAAAGGTCGTTTAAAGCTATTTTGAATGAATAACTGATAAAATCTCGATGGTTTTAAACACGATCCTTACATTGAAACATACATAATTGCTGGGTTCACAGTAAGCAATATTTGCAACCTCTATGAGTCATAGATTAGCGGATTTTCATAATATTTTTTGAGAAAAATAATTATGTTTAAGCAAAATGAAATAAGGCCCAAAATGTTTTTTTTTTTTCAAAATAAAATGAAATGAAACCCCCAAAATGTATGTTGGAGTCATATTTCATATTGAATAAGGCTCCAACAAAAAATGAAACACGTCCCCAAAAAATAAATAATACCTACCCCAAAATTAGAGAATTTTCCTGTTTTTGAAAGGAATCTGCAGCTTTTGAAAGTCGACATACCAAAAACACAAAAAAATGAAATAACTCCCACATAAGTCCCACTTTTGAAAAACGAAATAAGTCCCACCAAAATGAAATGATTTAAAAATTTACTTGAAATGAAATAACTCCCACTCAAAATGAAATAACTCCCCCTTGAATAATATATTTCTTAAATGAATTAAGTCCCACTTTGTCCCTTTTACGAAATGTCCAATATATAACTTTTTGCATAAGAAAAAAATTTAGGGGTATGAAATAACTCCCACTTTACAAAACGAATTTATTCCCACTCAAAACGAAATAAGTCCCACTTAAAATAAAAACGCGTAACGAAATAAGTCCCACCAATTGACGAAATAAGTCCCACTTTTAAAAACGAAATAACTCCCACTTTCAAAATAGCAATTTTTGGTGGGACTTATTTCGTTTTTAAAAGTGGGACTTATTTCGTGGGAGTTATTTCATAGACCCCACAAAGACCTGATATTATAACGTTTGCATAAGTTTTTTGTGTAAAATTGCATAAGCTCCAATTTTTATCTTTTGTATCACTTTTTCAAAAAAAGAAAATTTTCTTTTAAAATGTCAAATCTTTATTTTATGTCATTCGAAGTTTTATCAAAATCGTAATTACAATTTCCGAAAAGATTTAAAAAAAATTGTTTTATGGTATGCAGCTACATATATACCAGTTCTAGATGAGTTAATACAATTTTTCGAATGCCTCTTCCCGTAAATAACATAAAAATGGTCTAAAAAAAATTTCAAATAAATATATTCACCCCTTTAGCATGTAGGATGCACAGGCCGACGCACGCACGGACAGTATCATGACTATACTATACTTTGTTGGACTTCTCTATCAGCGTAATTTTAAGTTTGATTAAAACTTCGATTTTTGTTGCCTGAATAATGTATGAATATGGAAGATAGTAGTATCGAAACATATTTTTTGCAACAAAAAGTCTATTTTGCAAGATATCAATGCAAGGTATTAAAAGATAATCCCGGTCATTAAATATGTTTCAATCTAAATTTCTTCAAAAGCGTATTTTGTTAGTTATTGAGTCTTACCTTTGAACTAACGAAATCCTTATTAATTTTACTGTCAGTAATTCCAATTTATCTGCCAGCGATTTATAAACCAAATTCATTACAAAAAACAAAAAAATTTTATATACAGAAAACTGGGAAGATATAATTCCTCTAAGTAGGTATATTTTTTTTTCAAAACGGACGGTACAAATGCCATAAAATATTATGATCTCTGTATATTAAGAATGGAGCAACAGATTTCCTAAATGGTTTCTATCCGCAAAGCGTACTGCTAATCCGCAATCCTAATGAACCGACATGTTCCTTATAAAGAGAGGTTATGCAAAAGTTGAACACCAGCAACCATCCACCCCAAGAAAAAAGGCAATAGAAGTCGGTATGAAAAAAAATTACTATAGAATCAAAGCCTACCTTATGTACTGTTTGATAATTCTTTTATGCTCAATAAACAAATCAAAAGACGCGAAGCTATATACTTAAAAACGCCCTTATAATTGCCCTATTCGTAGTTATAGACTAATCCCTTATTTGATAATGGGATAACGTTCTCCCACAACTACACCTACCGTTGCTATACAGTATACAGGAGCAAAAACTTATCAAGGCAAAACGTATGTTGCTGTTATTTGAAGATAACTTTAATCAAGGGTGTTTACATATAAATATGTTCCACTGCAAGACCTGACTGTATCTTCGACGTCCTTACCCTATAACCTTCGAAAATGCGAAGGTGGGTAATTCGATGTCATATGTTGTACACATTTAACACTTATGATCGTTTTTCCAAAACACACAAGACACAACATTCAACATATGGACGAACTGACGAGCGTGAGACCAAGTGAGTGATCTATGGGAATTTCGCGCTGAAAAGATATATTTGAACAGAGAGAGGTGTTTTAAAGATATGTACCTGTGAAAATCATCTATTTTAAATTCCAGATTTTTCAAATCAACGAAAGTGTATACTATTGGAAAACCCCATAGTATTCCGTGAGAAAAAATTTTTAAACATCACATGCATATATACATAGTTGGGACAACTATAAAGGTATAAAGTACCTGCCAATATATGAGTGATGTGCAGCGCATTATGCTCTTTGGTAGATTTTATGACTTTATTGTCTAAAGACGAAACAATAACCTAGCGCGGAGCGTGAAACGCCTCAAAATTAAGCAAACTTAAGAAACAATAACACTAATTACTTTTATATGAACTTTTTCAACAAGTATGTTTTGTTCAACCTATATGTATATGAACCTCTAAGGATTCGGCAATCGTGGGAAAGAATTTTGTAATGTTGTTTCGTCTACGAGTCCACAAGTAAGATCGTTAAGGTTTGTTCGTAAAATTTAATGGAATTTAAATTTTTTTAAACCTACCTGATGCCAAATTGTTTTTGTTTATTTATCTTTTTTTTTCTGAATTAAGGAACACAATATTTGTAATCTTATAGGAAAAAGTTGGATTTTGAAGAGCTCAGGTCTGCATAATAAAAACAATTGACTCAATAGGAAAATATATACGATACCGTTTTTCTAGCTGCTCAAATTGGAACTTCTTTTTTCTTCAAAAGTTTTAAGTTATTTATTTTAATTGTTGTTTATTAAAATGCAAAAATAATACAACAAGAGTTTGTTGAGATTTTGATCGTTTATGTGTGCTTTTTTCACATCCCTATAGCTTGCAAAATCAGTCGGTTTATGTGACATTTGAGTTTTTGGGTTAGCATTATTTTGATGATCAAATTTGCTAGATATTTTTGTTTGAAATGGATCCAGTTTTTAATTATAAAAGTCTAGAAAATCTCGACTTTGGTTGAAAAACTTATGGACAAGTCCGGTTATGAGAGAAAATCTCAGTAGGTACATATGTTTGCAAGAAGATAATAAACATCATATAGAAAAGGGAAACACATAAAAACATAATATAGAATGTTGGAACAAAAAGAAGAATATAGTTTTGGTGTAGATGTAGTTCGTAGTACTGTTAAAGTTAAAAAGTACGAAAATTGTGAACAGCGCTACAATGATATAATGAGAAGTTGTAACTTTAGAAATAAAATCTACGGATAGGTATTTGTTTAAAGGGTTCCCCCACAAATTCCACAGTGATTCAACTCAACATTTATTAAAGGGTTAAAAATGTAGTTCAAGCACACTTCGATTAAAAACATATGGCTTAAACATATTGCTTCCAGAGCCTTAGAACTGGAAGCAAACCAAAAATATTTAGAATGAACAGGACCAATACTGTTCGACAGTGTAGTTAAATTTTTTTAAAACTTTTAAATCAAAAATTTTGAAAAGAAAAGAGTCAATATTGACTGCAGCTCTTTGTTTAAAAAATAAAGACGTACATATAGCGTTTAATTATAAATACATTAACTTTTTTTGGAAAAAGTCTTAAAGTGGATCCATATTTTCAAAAACAAGGGTTCAGTTATTTTCTCACTTCTAGCTAAAATTTTAAAGTATAAATTCTTTTTTTTTTGTTTCGTGTTTCGTGTGTTTCGTGTATAACAAAACATATTTCGAGGTTATAATCAAAATTAACACTACGATGATAGAGAAGTCCGAAAAAGTTGATTTTGTCACACGGTCTGTGAGTCTGAACATTACGGGTGGACCTATTTGTTTCAAGATCATTTTTATGTGATCCTCTAGAGCGTAAATTTAATTTTGTATTTTAGCTCATCATCAATGCAAAGCTATATGTTATACAACAATTTCAGTTCTTTCAAATTTTCTCGAAAAGGGCTCTTATGATTCTGATCGTACGTGTAACGAATAAAGAGATTGTAAGAAAACTGCGCTTTGTGTTATTGGCAAAAAGTTGTCATAGCGCGAAAATAAGGTTTTGGCGCTTTTTGAGAAAATTCCCTTACTTTTTAGAAAATTCAGGTAAATTTTTTCAGAGGGCTCATCACGTAATAGATGACATTCGGTGCCCCCATCTCTCCAAATTTATTTTAAATTACATGAAAACTCAGTTGAAAGTTTCAAAGTTTTTATAAAAGTAAACTTTTACCGGAATTAAATTATTTATGTATCCTTGGCGAGTAAATGAACATTAAAAAAAATAAGAAAAAGTCTTAAATATGTGTTCCAGATCAAAAACATTAAAACATTCACAAAATATATATGTCCTTACAAAAATAGATAAATAAAACCGATGTAAAAAAATTGCTGTACAACGAGAAATTTATAATTTATGCTCCTATACTCAGTTCAAAAAAAAGAGATTACTTTAATTGAAGACCCCATGTATGCCCCCTTTAAACTGTGTAAGTGATCCCACAATCAAAAATAATAGTAGTCCTTTAGAGTTAACGAAGTACTTATAAGTACGTACTTTGCTAGCCATTATCAATAGATTTGATGATTTCTCTACAAACTTAGTCTTCTCGCACATGCGACCACGGCTGTAGTTATAGATTATCATTTGCATTCTACTCATGAGTACTTTGCCACTTCCAAAGTAACAAGAATTATTCAACAAAAACTCTGTTGTCGGTTAAGAGAATTATTAAATCTGCACACTTAAACTTTCTCACAAAGTGAGAACTTTTCAACACACACTTTTCACTTTTAAATGACATTTTATCACTAGAGTTTGCTTAACTTTTATTTCGATTGATTAATTCTTAACTCATTTCCACTGATCCTTGGTGAAGTTTGAAGCTCAGCTCTTTTGTTTTTATTTAGATCGAGGAAAGTATGAATCCTTTTTTCCCCTTATATCAGAATTTTTAGGATGAGCTCTGCTTAAAAGTATTATAGTGTTGGGGAAGATGATCTGATTAAGACTCTTGACTCTTTATTTAGGGTAATTTGAAATATTTTGCAATAGACCATAGGTCTATCTATAAGTATGACTTTTGGATCATGATGATTCAAAGGGTGGGTAAACCCTCAAGAAAGAAATACCTACGTTTACTTTATTTGAGCAAAATTAAAACCGAAGAACCACTATAGAATTTTTTGGGGTCCCATACATAAATAATACATTTTTAGATACCTCCATCTAGTATACTAAAATCGATAATTGAACAAAACTTTTAATTTGTCTGACAATGCGCCTGTCAACGGATCAACCAATTTTTCATAAAAAAAACATATTCCGACCGTATGAACTGAAAGTTTTGAACCTGACAATGTTGCCAGAATAGCCATTGGTAGGACACTGTCAGACCAATTCTCTGACAATAAAACTTTCAGACAAAATAGGCGAACCGTGTGAACTGTCAATTTAGCATTGTTTTTGTTAGGTAGTTGGCTATAATTGTAAGCTCATTGACAGATAAGTATAAGTAAAAGTATTGACAAATTTGACAATACTGTCAGATCTTACAATCGTAGGTATGCAAAATTGAAATGAAAATAAATCTCATATAAAATTATTAGCCAGTTCAGGTTTTTGAGATCTCAGCAATCGCAGAAATCTCAGAAATCTGAACATAATTTCTCAGTGAGATTCCTCACTTTTGCTGTCAAAAAGCTGAGACTAAAATCTTTTGGATTCGTTTGCTAAATTATTTTTTGTCGCAGTTTATCAATTTATAAAAAAGAGATGGAGAGTGCTTTTGACTTCCAAACGAAAACTTTTGTTCAGGTTTCTCCTTCTCCTCAGTGGACCTGACAGAAGTTTGCTCAGTGAGATCTCAGAAACGTGAACTGGCTAATTCATTTAATTTAAAACAAATTACATATTATGTACGTACCTACTTGTACATATCTATTATAAAATCATATCTATATAATCCGCAGCTGGTTATACGTATGTTATACTGTGTTTAACCGAGCTATGTGTGGCCCCGGCGCAGTGGAAGTAGTGCTTGACTCCTAACCTGGATGTGTGGGTTCGATCCCCAGTCTAGGCAGCATTCTTTTCTATATTCCCTCAACTGAACGCCACCCCTGGGATTTAATGAGATAATCAAAACCTAATTTCTCAATCCACTGTGCCAACAAAAATCTATCCTATTATTCTATTCCTTCTAACTTTTGCCTTATTTTTTAAGACCCTATAGGTCTTACTGGCATATATATGTTCATGTTGTTTGTTTGTTTAGACGTTAAGCCCCGAACATTTCCAGGTACCATCTATAAGCTTGTAGCGAATTGATTTTTGCATTCAACAGCGTACATTGATAGGTCCCAATATATAATTTATTTGCAGTCCTCCCAGGAATTAGGAAACCACAGAAGAAAGGCCTTCTTCGATATAAAAAATTCCATACCTATGTATTTTAATATCGGGTCATGATGAGTACACCTACGAAAGTTTAGATTGCACAAAATAAAATCAACTCAAAAAATATATTGTCCGGCTCTTGGCCTTCCATGGCTAAGTTTATCAAGGTACCTATCGAAAGTTCAAAAAAAAGAAAAATCTATATTATAAAGGTATACACAATTCATATATTCAATTTGTCAAATTTAAATGGTCAAATAAACTACCGAATCTTCTAATAACGTCAAAGATCATTAAAAATCATCAAAAACAACATTCACAGATAGGTATATATGGTATATTTTAGTGTTTGACTTCTGACTTCTGAATTTTCAGACATAAGATTGTGTTATTCCAAGCATTATAAGATAACATAGACTTAGGTACCTATACCTAATATTTTTATTTGTTTTTGGTACCTATAGGGCTTTTTGTCTGCAGCTGCCGCCCGCGCCGTCCACCCGCTACATCAAAAGACCAATAAACACCTATTACGCGTAGGTACCTTATATAACCTTTTATCGGGTGCTTACTAAAACGAACGTGATGTTTGTCTTGTGTAACAAATGTTAACCTATTTCATTATTAAAATTCCGATTGTTTTTTTTTTTCTTTTAAAGTTAAATAGAATTCCATCTCTCGATTATGGGTAGACGAATATATAGGAAGAACCTTTTTTTAGTTTAATTTTTTTTTTATTCTATAATGCATCTAAAACACAATCGTATCGAAAATGAAAATGTTTTCCTTTCGAAAATCAATACGAAGTCACGTTTTCGAAAACATCACGTACCAAAGTGAGCGCATTCAGTTCTTTATATCAATTCTTTTCAATATGGAAATTCCGCACAGTGAATTTAAATTCCACCCATGTATAGGTAAGGCACATATAAGTAGATATGAATGGAAAATCGATTAAGGTAAAATTTTCCCAGACACCCAGGTTTTATATGTTGAGGGATGGTAAACAATATTTACCCCATCAGTAAGCAGAAGCAAAGCAGGTAGTACTTCAAACACTTCATAAAGGGCGGTGGTTCAAGGCAACTTCCCTGAATTACTTTTTTTTTATGTAGGTACCTATACTTATGTACTTGGTACTTCCCCAACCCTAAAGGAATAGTTTGCTACTTATGTATATCTATCTATTTTCCATTTTTAAATAAAATTCTATTCTTTCATACTTTTGTTGTTCTTCAGGTAAGTCAGACATTTAAACCTTATATTATAAGAGAAAGGATTTCGTTTGCCTTTTGCAGGCATTCGAACTCATACCACTTCATAAAATAACACACACCAGACCAAAGTACCTACCTATATAGATATTATTATATTAAAATCTGATTGGTTGACAATTTTTTTTTTTGATTCCCACACAATACAAAAATACAATACATTGACAGAGCGTGTACAGTTAGCAGAAATATGCATGGAGTATAAATTTATGACGGGAAACCTGTTTGGTTGTATACGCCCCTGGTTGAAGATAACCACGCCTTTGAAGTGTGTACACGATGTTGCTTTCATTTTGACTGACTCAGCGCGTTCAGCGATTTTCATTCTCTGACTGGTGACGGTAAACCGAAGCCATTTGAGAAGATTATTTTTTTTTTGTATTTGTTTGTACAACTGAATGAGAATCGGAGGCTGTGCTCTTGATATGCGCACTATTGATTCATGCTGCATTTCCATTTTGGATCAAAGTGGGGTTGGTAGTGGGGGATAATTTTATTTATTTGGGAATTTTGGATCTTAAAGTAAATTTAAAACAATTAAGTAAAAATAATATGTATGAGAACATACCTAGATAGGTTATAGGTATCTATTTTAGGGTCACGAATATATAATGTATGTAAGTAGGTATTTTCTTTAGTGAAGTTACTTTGATATAAGAAAAAGCGTAAAGTGCCTTTATTCCAGCAGCCCAGCCAGTGGGTTCAGTGGAGTCCCTAAATCAAAACGTTTATTTACTTTTAGAAAGACATTAAAGGCGCAAAATTGTAGGTACTATGTTAAAGCATTTTTAGTATATGATGCGACATAATCTCAAAGCATGATTTGCCTTGTTGATCTCCACCATTCCTGCCGAATTAACCGATGCCGATTTAAATACTGATATGAAAAAGGTCCAATTGACAACAATTGATATATGTACATTGGATTTGTTGAAGAAGACTATTGCATTGTTTTTTTTTATTTCTTGAATTGTATTGTTGTTTTTTTTAATGAAAGGTTTTTTTAATTTAAAAACTAATAAGTTGCGAAATCTTATTTTTTTATTTATTAATTGGGTGGAAAATTTTGAAATTTGGCGGTTGTTTGGCGATTCTGCTTTTTGAAACCTGACAACCATGGATGCCAGTATAATGTTAAAATTACGTGCCATTTACACTTCTCTGTTCTTAAATGACGAAAATACTGGCAGATTTTAGACCATTTACAAGATGATGAAAAGAAAATGGCTTTAATTTGGTAAGTCAAAAGCTCTTAAGTGACTATAATTGCAATACGATAGAATTATTCGAATTGACCGTTAATCCTTACAAAAAAAGTCGAAAGAAACTCACCGCACCAGCAAAGAAAACGATTATTAAAATCATCAAAAAAAATTTAATTGTATGCTATACAAATTACATAAAACTTAAAAAAACGCATGGTTGAATATATTTTTAACTTTTAAGCAATAAAATGAGTAAATAAACATGTTTATATATACAAAACATAATGTATGTATGCGCATATTATTTTCAAAATAGAAACTTTATAAAAATACCTATACTCATGATTTGTAATGCGAATTTTCATTTGTGTCTCTTAAAGTTCTCGAAAAGCCGTCGGCTCTGCAAACTTACCAATATAATTAGTTTCTTAAAAAAAACTGTTTCATGTAAAAATCTTATTTTTTTTCGGATTATTAGATAACTTTAATAAGCTACGCCCCAGAATCAAATCCTTTCACATTCTTTATTTTCCTACACTCGCAATTCCAAAAATATTGTACCTAATTTATTAAGATAAATTATGAAATTGCAATATAAGAAATTTTAGTACCTTTAGACTTCATAAGAATATAGCAAAAAATCCTCAAAAAAAAAAAACAACACAGAAAACATTGCACGACAAAATTGAAATTGTCGTAATTAATGATTTATGAATGACAAATTACTGAGCAATAAACCATTCAATATAAGAAGTTTTAACCGAATTTCGGGTGCTTCGCTAACTTGTATTTGGAAGAGGTGGAGACATTTTACCGCATTTCAAAAATTTTCCTCCGTCGTGCAGCAAAAGGAAAGCAATACTTTACCAGAGCAGGAACGGCATCATCGATAGTTGCAACGCAAAACAACACAATTTTGAAATTTTTGCCGGTGTTGCCAAACCCATTCAGTTCGCACAAATAGGTTCACCAATTTAACACGAAATGTCAAGTACCGAAGCAAAGCTGAAACTTATCTTTATCTTGTTTTCTTATTTCAATGGCAAAGTTTTCAAAAATATTTAAATATTTTATTCAAATACAATTTTTTTAGGAATACAGAAATTTTTAAACTCAGGCAAAAAATTAAAGGATCAAATTTTTTTAAATTTTTTTAGTGGTTTTTAATTTTTATTTCGTAATTAATGGTCATACTGATAAAAATTAAGAAGAATTTAAAAGCTTGAATTGTCTTATTTTAAAATAATGCTATGAAAAAAATAACCCAAAGCTTTTTCTCTGAGAAAGAAATGATCAAAGACAAAATGCAAATTTTCATTTAGACCCGATATTGCTTCAGAGGAAATGCTTGAAGCAACACAATTCAGCTGAGAATTGTATATATAAATGTATTTATATAAATTTGTATATAAATTAATAAATTGATTACAAAATTTCTGAAATTATTTTGACAGCAACGCGATGTACACCATTTAATTTTTTAATAAATCTTAATTTATGAGAAAAAAAATAATTACTTAAATATAAATATTGTAAACATTTCAAAACAAATAGTATGTCATTTTTTAGTATTTAATGTAGTGTTAAAAAATCAATTTCGGAAAAAGTCATCTTTCTATTTTTGAAATATCGAATTTCCAGAAACTTATTTTGTTTATTGCAAAACTTTTTTTTTTCAATTTTGATGAGTTTGCAATATTTTTTGAACTTTTAGAATCCGTTCAAATCGGTTTAACAGATCGCATCGCTGAAATGAACAAAAAATCGTTGATATGTATATTTTGTACTTACTTACTGTTAATAATGACTTAATTTAGAATTTATTTCTGTTAAATGCCAAAACGGATACTATTATTAGTACACAGACAAATCAAAATCTTTTTCCAAAAAACAAAGATTTTTTTAAATGGTTTTAAATATTTGTATGGAAGGTGCCCTTAATTTCGGCTAAAAGAATGATTTTTATTTTAAATCTTCTAGAATCTACATTATATTAAACCGCTTGGTGCGGGTGCCAAGTTTAGAAAAAATCGTTTTAGAAATATTATGTCGTATTTATAAACGTTGGCTAATTTTGGAGAGCTGCTCAAGTAATAGGTAAACATTTTTAGGTTTAAGGGTTTATAAATTAGACAACGGATTCGGTTGTTTAAACCTTGCTTAATGTTGCATTTTATTTAATAAAAAAATGCATATTTCGACCAACTATTTCGGACTATCAAGACACTGTCTAACTATGCAAAAATCTAATTAATAGCCTGATTAAATTTTCAAACAAAAATTTTGAAACATTTTTTAAAAATCTAAACAATTTTTATTTGAAAAAATAGTACACAGTGTATTATTTAAATTTTTAAAAACGTATTCCCCATAAAACTCTTGGTCAAAATCAATTTAATTACATTATGAACAGACAGACGGAGAGAATTGCGAGACCCACTTTTTTCGTCTTCTCTATATAATCGTAATGTCAAGTTTGATCAAAATGTCGAATTAGATTTTTTTATTTTTGCCATATACAATATACATGTAGAATGAAGTATCTAGAAAATCTTAAATCATTTACGGTATCCAATGTAACGAAGAAACATCTGTGAAGAAGAAAAGGAAATGAAGATGAAACCTGCGATCTCATTGAAGATTGCTCGATCTCTCCGCCGCCAACCTCCAACCAAATATGACAACCGAAAACAACACGACTCTACTACCTATTTTTTTATATTATAAACTTAAACTTAATTATTAACTAAAACTGAATTCTTATAAAATTAATAAACTATTTTATAACGTTGGTACGTATTTTAACCTCTACATACATAGTACCTGTAAAATATTCGTGTTTAAACATTTCGAAAACACTTTCTAAAAGGCATTCGTATTGGGGCAGAGAGGATTTCTGTGGTCCTCTGTGCCCACTATAGAATACGAACCTATAATCAATTTGGGATTTTTTGTTGTAGATGTTACGGAACTATATTAAGAAAATGCCAGAGCCAAGCTGGATATTTATTACCATGGAAAATGCAATAACAGTTATAAATTCAAAAGAAGTATCCATCAATGAAGCAGACCCAACGATGGGGCACAAAGAACCAAAAGCACTTTTTATGCACTTTTAATTTAAAAAAAAAAAAGTGCTACAGATATCGATAGCAATTATAAGCCTATAATTTGATGTTAACGCATCTTAAGATATGTGTTATGTGGAGAGCAAATTTGAGCCTTTTCTCTTTGTTTAAAGTATTTCAATAAATCGACAAACGTTAAGTGGCCCTCTGTGCCCCGTCTTCCCCTACTTACTTAATTTTTTAAGTGAGTGTTTAAATTTTTGTATTCTTAAAAAAAAAAGAAAAGAAAACCGAATCATGGTTTTAAGAAGAACAAACATTTTTGGATTTATGTTTATGACCCACCCTTATAAAGGTACAAATGAACCTACATATATATTAATTTGTTTTTTATCATTTCTTTAACCAAAATGTGTAATAAGCTTTAAATTGTAAAAAACTACGCTGAACAGTTTAAACTTTTCAATTTGTGTAACTTAATTTTTTATTTAAAATAAAAGACCCAAACTTCCCCTTAATGAAAAATAAAACCTTTAAACTATGAATGTGTAGCATCTGAGTAGAAAATAATATTAGAAACCTTGTATCTATATGCAAAAAAAGGTCAGAAGAGTCAGTCGTGCCCATTTTTCTTGCTAAAATCCAAAACTCAATTACTGAATGTATGTATGTTTGATGAAATGTATTTTGTAACACTTAATTTGGAATTATGTTTGTAGGTATATGTTGGTATTTGTTCTTTTTTCAGATAATATTTAAATATTTTGAAAACAATAATTATTCAGACATATATTAACTTTTATACTGATGATTTATCTGGTATAAAGTATTTATTGACCCAAACGTTACAAATACGAGTAGCAACTTGTCAGTGACCCGCGACTCACTTTGCGACGATATGCTGTCTAAACAACACCACACATTTCTTGAATGTCCCTCATTTCATTGGAACAATTTCGAAAACCAACAAATATCTCTATATTCATGTGATATAAGATTGGACAAGCATATACACAAAATAGCACTTTAGAAACATGACACTCGCCACTCTTGTAACAACAAATCCTTTACTAATTAAATCGTTGTTTTCCTTGCCCACTCCTCGTAATTCAATACTTGAACACTTCTTTTAAAACAGAAAACATCATGAGATCAGACACAACAAATCATTACTTTTTGCATCCATATTGATTCAGCGGTATCTTCTCGGCTTCAATGCGGACAGGCATAGCTTTTGTTATTTCCACTATCGCACAAGCAAATAGGTCTTGAGATACAAGCACGTCGCGAATAATATGTATATTGTATAGGTACCCTTTATGTGTGCTGCGAGAAAATTGTGCACTCGGAACGAGACGAATCAAAAAATACTCCGCGCGCAGCTAAGTCATAAACCGCGCGTCATTTGGCCACCGAATTTACGACTTTTCTGAGCCTTGGAACTTAAAATTAAAAAAAAAAAATAATAAAGCGAAGACCAAAGCAACTTGGTATATGGTACGATACGAGTACCTTTTTTGCGCGCACCCAGATCACAGACTAATATGTCTGAACTGAGACCCCAATACAGAACTCGAGCCCTGATGTACATCAGCGCGAGTGCAGTTCAGACAGTCAATGTCGCCTTCATCACGGGCAATGTCACTAAATCAAAATAAACAACGACTTGTCCGTGACTTATGCCAGCTTGCGAAAACTGGCCAAGCGCTGTATACGATTTAGTTTTGGTATCGTTTAGCGCTTCATCTGAACTCTATGGAGTATAGTATAATCAAGTTTTTTTTTGTTAATTTTATAATCACCTCGAATTGGGTCTTTTGTCTCTGAACAAGAAAAAACTTGACTGAGGTTATAATGATGAGTTGAGGGATGGTGAATAGATGATGGTGATTGCGGATTGAAAAAAAAAACTAAAAAGCACGTGCTATGCTGACTTATATTTATATTTTTAAGACAAAGAATTGTCGTATCAACTGGAAACTTTATAATTTAACAAAATGATTCAATTAAAACGAAACTATCGCATTTTCAAGGAATTATGGCTCATGTTTTATATAGAACTGATCATTTTCAGTCGAGAAATTATTGTATGGGCTGGGCACCTACCCTATACACATGATATTTCTTTTGGCCGCATTCATCTTTTATGTGTCATTTTTTGAATACTTTACCCAAAAATTAAAATTTTGTTGGTATCGATGTTATTTCTAACGTTATGCTAAGAAAATAGGTCGTAACTCGTTAGTCTGCCATTATTGGGGCTATGTTTTCTAGAAACTCGTACACGATTGCACATACCTCGCAAGTTGTTTAACTAATACAAATAAAATGTACGACTGGGTCGGGTCGCACGAACTTGGATATATTTTAGATCTATTTATCTGATTTTAAAAGAAATAAATTAGGTATGGGAGCCTATATTTTATGCCATCTACTAAAAACGTAGTTAAGTAGTAATATGCGAGTATATATTTACATGAATAATAGCACCATTTTGCATATACCTATACATGAAACTTACAATTTATACTAAAAAATTGTAAAAAAAATCAATATACACATATACATATACATAGAAATAAATTGATTAAACAAAGTCTGAAAAGTGAAAAGTGCATGTTAAAACAACTACATGGATGACAAGTTCAATAAAATTTTTTTACGAATCCATAACGCAAGTTGAAATGAAAACCGTCGCCGTCTTAACGTTTTTTTTATTTTCCGATACTTTGCGTCGTCGTTGAAGTGGGTCGTGTTCAAAGAAATATTTAAATTGCTGGTAATCAAACGCCCATGTTCTGCAATTTGAATTGAAATTCCATGTTCTACAATTACAATAATTACGCAATTTCTTCGAACTGTCAAAAATTCGAGGTGCTAATTGAATTGCAATCTGTTCGTGACGACCAACTTATTTTCTCAAATTTCTCTTATTTTAGTAATTAAAACGCAAAGTCTGTATCTTAACATTAATTTAAATAAGTTTTCTACCATTTTGTTCAGTTTTTGTGAAGAATTTAGGCTTACTAAGGGTTTTAAATGCCATTTGTTCTTTCATTCGTCGGTCGTTGGTCGCTCTCATGTGAAGCAGAACATGGCCGTAAAAGTCAGTTTAATGACGGTTTACCGAATACAATTGCCAATTTCTTCCAATTTTAGTCCAATGTTATGCCAAAGTTCATACATATAATATGGTGAAATTGGAGCTTGCGAAATGATTTTATTTTCAAAGGCGTATTTACTGAATTTTGAATCAACAAAATTAAAATTCAAAAAATAAACTTACACTGGTATATATGTATCTACTAAGTGAATGTAAGATAAGAGTCAGTTTATTTCGAAAATTTTCGAATAAGTTTTTGGTGAGAACCCTCCTAACTTATGCTTGGTGAATAGGTTTATTTATGAGCATATTACATAAGTTATGAGTGCTCGCTGAATACCGCCTTTAATGTACATATATATTCTGAGATTAATTTAAATTCTTATAGTTTGTTAGATGTATCAATTATGTTTACCAATATCTGAAATAAAATGAATGGAAAAACTTACATTTAATTAATAGGTACAGAAGGTAGTTTGGTTACGAATATTAGCTATATTCCTTGATCCATCTAATACTTTGGAACAAATTGGATATAGGCGATATATGTAGTTACATCTTTCACTAAAAAATATCATGGAAACACAAATATTGAACCATTGAATTTTTTCTTAACAAGTTGTAAAAATTTGATTCATTGAAAAGTCCACTTGTTGATTCAGTGAAAGAAATAATGACAGATGAGAACAGAAAGAAAACCGAGCATATACCTACCATTGGAACGATTCTTTGCGTTCGGTAAACTATCAGATAGGCTATCTACCTATCCAAAAATTTTCAGATACGTTGGGTTGTTGTTGCATCAGCTCTTTTGTCACAAGGGATTACAACAACACAAACCTATCCGGATAGCTTTGGATTGATCCCCGACCGTTGCCTTCCATTTTGTTTAAATGGAAATCAGCTGTTCATTAAAAATGACTTCTTTAATTGAAATAATCACCGCAATTAGTCAATTTTGAAATTTCGCTTATAGTTAAAATGTCAAAATTGATTCTGAATTCTTCCGCAGCTCATTTATCGTATTTTGTAATCGGGGTGAATATATTCTTATTGACAAAACAAATGCCATCAATTTTATTTAACCGTCTTAAAATCAGAAATGATGGTTTTCAGTAAAAACACACAAATATACGGATTTAAATAGTCCGATATTACATTTTTTTGTAGTGAATGGCGTAGGAAAGGATATCAAAAATTAGGTATTTGGCATTTTTATCTGCTAATTTTATGTTTTTTATTGTTTTTTTTTTTTTTCAATTTCAAATAACAGACATTTTTTTTTATATTTTTTCGTGTACATAGGTGATTTATTTTTGATCCCATAAAAAGCAAACTAATCGCCATTCAAAGCAAGAAGAATTTAAAAGCTTAACACATTGTAAAAATCAAGAGAAAATAAAAACAAACAAGAAAATTTGGGTGGGGTCTACATATTATTTTGAATTATATTTTAGGTGAAGTGGAAAAAACTATAGCTCTGTAAAATCCTATAGATCGGACGTAGACATAAATGCTTCGGCACTTACATCGCTAAAACGGATGATAGCTATACGATGAAAAACTGAAAGAACATGAAAAGAAAGTTCCTGATTTGTTAATTGATTGTACAAAGAACGAGAGTGATGCATAGGGCAAGTGCAAAATAAATATGTTTTTAGCACCTTCAAAAGATCTTTTAATGACATTTGCTTTATTCCACACAAATTGGCGATTCGTCCCGGCGCGGCGCGCAATCTCATTCGGACTCATCAAGTTGAGACTTGAGTAGCGACGACTTCGTCAATATGCAATTCTTGTTTAGTTCAATTCAACTTTGAACGAAAAGTTCTAATATCAAGACCAATTAAATAGTGATTAATACTTGTTTATTTGTTTTATTAGTACAAAGATTATACGGTTTAAAAACAAAAATTGTAAATTTTTTTTTTAATTAATTTTAATTATAACAAAAATCCCACACCAAATGCTCAGTCTAGGGGCCCACTTATCATTGATTCGGCCCTGCGTACTTTAAAGTATTTGCATTATAAAAAGCGACTCATATTCAAATCTTTAAAAATTATAACCAAAGTTTGTACAAATATACATTTTTTTCTGTTATCTATTTTGTAGAGAATTTAAATTTTTCAAAAAAAAAATAACTTTATAAAGAAGTCTAATTGTTTATAATGCAAACTCACAAACACGATCAAATTGTTTAAACATATAATACCTATCCTTTCCTAAAATCTACTAACATACCCCCAAACCAAACTTAAAATTTGCGTAGTCAAACATTTAACAGAAAAAATTTATGAATAATCTACTTTATAAAAAACAATAAAGTTATTTGATATCTAATTATTATTTTTTTTGTGTATGACTAAAAAAAAACTTTATGTAAAAAAACCTCCATGCAACTGTATATTATATTTCTTTTTTATTTGAAAACATTTTGCCTGGTATTTCAAACTAACGCATGATCGTCTCAGGTCTTGTAAGGCTAAAAAAATGAAAACGTCGCCGTCGGCATTGTATCTTTTCAAACCAGCAATCTTTTCACATGAAAAAAACAAACAAATGGACAGCAGCTCCTCAAAACCATAAAAAAAAATAGTAATAATAAAAACTTCGTAACGAATTGTAGGCGCGACAACAATGATGACTATAGGGACTACGACCGACGACGACGACAATGACTATGACGACTCAAAGGCTGTTGCATGTACAATAAATGAAATTTGAAGCTGTGACACCGCATTAAAGGGCTTCAAATTTATCGTTTTCGAATCTCTTTTTCATTTTCACTTGGGATGGGATCGTAAAAAAATATATATGTAGGTACATACATATTGTAAAAAATCATAAACGCTTTGACATGCGCATAGTTTTGGCCATTCATGAAATTATTCACGAATAACTGTGAACACGCAACAACAAAATATAATTTGCATTTAAATTCAAAAATAATAAAAATGTCAACCATTGTCGTGCGAGTTTGTTCATCATTGTTGTTGTTGAAAATTCTTTAATTACGCGGTAAATTTGGCGTTTGAGCCACGAAACATATTGGATTGGAGCTCGTATTGTTCATTATAGGGTTAGGGTTACCATGTGCTAGAAATTTTGTTTTTATTTATAGTGCATCGCATTGAATTTTTATTTATACTTTATAGGAGAAGTATTTGTTCGTTTGTAAAAAAATTCAATACTTTACCCTGCGGCTCCATTTACAATATTTGAGGAAATTAATTGCTTGGCTCATTGCCATTGTCTTGAATACTGCCAATGGAGACGCTTTGGCAATGGCAATATATTGCTCGGCAGATGCAAGGCAATTATTGATTCTCATCGCTGAGGCAATAAATTATGACGTTTCACCCTTTTCAAAATGGTTTCTCGCGTGATTTTTGAATGACTTTTGGTTCATTTTGGAATTAAAGTTGAAAATATGAGAAATTAAGTGAATTAAAGTTGTATATTATCAATAATATTGATTTAAAAAAAAACATTTGACAGTGGCCGTTATTTATATACTGACATTTGTGATTTGACAACTGAAATTACCTGATAATAAAATGCCCACTCAGGCAATAAATTGACATTGCCATTTAAATTGACATTTCCTCAAATATTGCCAATGGAGTTAATCGAAATCAACATTGCATTAGATGCCGGAAAGTCTAAAAAGTGGTTTTCGTTGTCTGTCACGTCGGTCTGTTTGTCTGTGGCCATCTATATACATTATTAATTCATCTAACTAACGCTTTAACTTCCAACAACTAAAATGCTAAAGTCCAACGCACTAACTATTATGTCAAGGGGTGCTATCATACAACATTTCACAAACCTTTGAAGCATGAAACAAGTCTTAGGTTTAAACCATGTTTAAACTTTTTTAAGGGAAATTACTGTACACAACAAAGTTTTGTTGTATAATTTATTACTATTAAAGATATATTTACCGAAAAGTATATCTCGGTTCATTGACCCCCTCATATTTTTAACTGTAGAATCATAATTTAATTTTTTCCCGCCACGTCAAAAAACTGAAGTTTTTATATTAATGGTAACCCTACTTATTTTAGATAAAACGTATATAGGTTTGCTTTTGAATATAGATTTAACTTTAAGGTAATAACTTATGTCTTCGACGCGAGTTTCAGCGACGCTTTAACGCATAATCTCGTGAACTCAACATTCACCTATATAGTATTCATAAATCTGCTGGTATTTCCAACTGTCATATTTTGTGAATGACAAGTGATTTAAAGTTTGTAGCCTTTTTGTCATGATTGCGTTTTCTGACATAAATAATGCGTGGGTAATTGAAAAAAAACATGATGATTTTTCAGTCCTGTTTATACGGCATAATCTAACAGTAGATAAAATAAGTAAAATTTGGATATCCCACATTCTTTAAGAAAATCCAACGGATGTGAATAGGGATGCATGTGTGAATACACGGACACTGCTTTGTTATTTTTTCTTATTGGAACACAACATATTATATCGAATGGAAATGCAACGTTGCGTCACAATTTTACGCTCAATGAAATTTGTAATTGATCCAATAAGGGCTTCCGTAATGTGAGAACATCGACACTATATAGTGGACCCTTCTATCAAATGATGCGAGAAAGAAAAAATTAGTTTATTCAATGTGTGGTATATGTAGGTATATATGAATGAATATAAACGCACGTCGATATCTTGCTGTGATTTAACGCTCAATGGTGCGGCCGACGACCGACGTCGTCGATACGATGTCATAACTATTATCAAGCTGTGATAATGCTGTGATGCATTCGGAAGGAAGTCCTTATTTTATGGTAAGATTTCTGTATTCTTGTGGGTTAATCATTATGTACTCAAAAAAAGCAAAGGATGATGATGATAATAATAATATACCCAAAGGAGGGTTCGGAGCCACTTTGTCCATAACAAAGAAGCTACATATATGTACGTACATATATAAATAAAGAGAAGGTTGACACACAACAAATGTGTCTTTGTTGTTCTTGAACTAAATTTTCTCAAGTGGTTGGTTATAATAGTTTTGTTTAGTGCTTAACGCCACATTAAGATAGCGCAACATTGCTTGTGTAGTTAACATTTAATGGAAATAAATTATTTATAGGTTACAAATTTTTTAAAAATATTTTTGTTAGTTCTTTTGATTTTTCATTCTCATGATAAATGAAACGTTTTTTCAAGTTTTACTATAAATAGACCACTTTTTATAAAGGTTATGTGGTGATTCACAAAATACCTTTGTGCCTAAAATCTAAACCGTGTATTGGTTAGGTCAAGACTAGAAGAAATGGAAAAAGGAAAAGAAAATTATTTAATATCATATTTCATCCGAATCTCGTCAACTTCTTGGATGTAACGAATATCGATGCGCTGTTCC
Organism: Epistrophe grossulariae; assembly: GCA_929447395.1. Classification (NCBI taxonomy): domain Eukaryota; kingdom Metazoa; phylum Arthropoda; class Insecta; order Diptera; family Syrphidae; genus Epistrophe; species Epistrophe grossulariae. Next base: position 85,552,685 of record OV839567.1, read on the forward strand.
CTACTCTTCAAAACATTCACAAGAATGAACCTAGCTATTTGTTTGATAAAATTACTTTTTGCTATTTTAATCGCTATATAATACTGCAAAACTCTACTTACACCTGTTTGACTTCAAGCAGGCAATTTTTCATCTATGCTGTCAAGGTTTGGAATGATTTGCCCAATCAAGTGAAGTCGAAGTTTGTACCCAGAATGTTTCTTAAAGTATGCTTTGATCACCTTTCTAGTCGGAATTGAGATAACTTTTCTTTTTTGTTCCCTTTTTATATGAGCGATTTTAATATAATTTAAAATTTTAAACTATAAATTTAATTTAAAATACCATAAAATATAGATTTATATATTTATATATTTATTTTTATCACAACTCTCTTTAAAATTTATTTATAACTTTTTCTTTGTTTTTTTTCTTTGCACTTTTATGTAGGTACTTACTTAAAATTTAAAATTTCCTTTATTTTATATATCCTTTTGTGAGTTTATCTTAATGTACAGCGTTGCTTAATGAATAAATATAATACAATAAAAATATTGAAAAAATTACTAGAAACCAGTGGGTAACTTAGCTATTATATCAATGGAAAAGACAGGTGATATTTTATTCGAAAAAATAGCAATACAAAAAGTAGTAAAAAAATTGAAAATTGTTTTGATTCTATCGGAATGCAACCAAGAACGTTACGTTATTAGTTATGGAGTTGATGTATGGTATGAACTCAAGTTTTTGGTCAAATAATAGTAAATATAGTGATAATAATAAACTACTGAATCAATATCGGATATTTTTTAATCCAGTCTTCAGACAGTGTTATGTATATATCTGTCAATCTTATTCTCAGATTGCATACTGTCCATGTGTCATTTTAATTCCGTATTTATAGTCTTTGCAATTTTGCTGTAATGAAAGACACTCCTTTAACAACGTTACCAAATTGTATAAATGCACTGCATAAAGGCAATTTAATAAAACATCACGAGTTTGTTTAAAATCAAAATTAGCACTGGGTTAAAAAAATACGCACTAGTTGAAAGAACTAATAACTTTCTTATTAAATTTACATTTAGGGACGAATTAATGTAATCACATTGCAACTAATTGAGAGTATTTGAAATATTTTTGAATATATTATAGAAGAGATACTGTGAATTTATTAACCCAAATCGTCGTTTATAAATTATGTAAGTTAAAAGATAGGACCTAAATGACTACCCTGTAGTAGGTATTCCAGAATTAACCTTAATATTATTATATTTCCTACCGTTAAAAGTACTAAGTAAGATCCAGCGAATAAATTAAATTGAAGCCACATTACAAAATATTCGCTTAATCCTTTCCTAGATTTAAATGATAGAATGCGTTCTGAGTTTGTCGAACGCCAAACTAAAATTTCTAAAGGCACAATCTTCTTATTTCTATAGCTTATTCTATTAAAATAGTTACGGTTTTGTGGCTTTTTTTGTTAAATCACATTGATTTTGAACTATAAAATGATTAAACATTAAAGCAACATTAAAACGTTGGCAACCTTATGCTTTGACCATATATTTCGCCAGGCAACCCGTGCGCAAAATGTTAGTTTAGACAATACCTAAAAAACTGTATACTCCTTATACATATATGGTATGTATAAGGAGTCAATGAGGGTTGGTCGTTCTATGGCGGGATCTTCTACTATAAGAGAGTTACATACGTTATTTATATAATTTCGTTTAAAACCTCCAAATTCGACAAAAATGTATTTAATTTACAAAACATGCATTTAAAAAAAATCTAGGTTGGAAATTATATTAAAAAAATTTGAACACACCTACATTGAGTTATCGAATGGAAATACAAAAAACAACAAATCCGTATATGCATTTAGTATCAAAGTGAATTCTGAAATTTTAGATTTAGATTTAATTTATTCATTGATTGAATACGCAGTAAGAAATAATCTTATAAATTAGTGTTATGCTGATTAAATATACATATTATAATAAATGGAGAAAAAGCTACATAAATAGAAAAAGTTTATATAAACATAATATTATATTAAATCCAAAATGGATACTTCACATTAAATTTTTAGGTTAGATAGGTATCTTCGAGCATTTGAATACTAAAGTTTTGAAACAAAATTAATTTTTACATACATCTCACTTATTAAATTCCTAAGTACAAAATGATTGGGAGGCAGTTTTGAAACCTATGCACTTTGAAAGTAACTTCGAAGCCCTCTGCGAAACTTAGTTTATCAGCTGTGAAAAAGAATTACAAACTTGAGATGAACAGTATGCACACACATTTTCTGAAAATGTTGAAATAAATTAATTTGGACTCTAATGAAAGCTTAGTAGGTACACAAATTTTTTTGTATTATAAACTCCAAAATACTGAATTTAAAAATTCTGTAAATCATAAAAGAAAAATTGTTTTGATAATGAAAAAGTGCGCACTTTTTTAAAATAATAAAAGAAAAATTGTTTTGATAATGAAAAAAGTGCGCACTTTTTTTCATTATCAAAACAATTTTTCTTTTATAATTAACAGAATTTTGAAATACAGAATTATAGTTTTACAGAATTTTGAAATACCGAATTTTGAAATACGGAAATTTGAAATACAGAATTTTGGAAACCGAATTTTGACATACAGAATAATAACCCCAACCCCAATAATGAGTTAAAAACAACGGACAAAGGCAACAGCAATTGACTTTTAATGTAGAAGGTATAACATTAGGGACTGTCTCTGGTTTGCGTAGACAAGGAAGACCGAACTCCGAAGCTCCAATTTAAATCCCAAACCATATGGAATACGAGAGCGCTCGGTCTTCTTGACTACTGGAAGCAGCGTTCTTTAGATCAAGGAGACTGGAAAGCCGCCGTTTCTCAGGACAGTATCCTTCCCGTGTAAGGAGTTAAGTACCTAGGTAAGAAAAAAGAGTACTTATAAGCTATAGTATAATATTTAACATTGGGAACAAATTATATAAGAGCTTTTAATTAGTTTTTGTACAAATCGTACAGAGGTTTTTTTATTTATTTTGTCAGAAATACTGATTTTAATTTTGTAATAGTGATTCTGCTGTAAATTTTAATAGAACCAGGGCTGACAAAAGAGAAACATTTCAGCCAGTATTCTCATATTTGCAAGTGATTTCCGAATACTTTTATAATGCAAAATAGCTCTATAGAGTATAGACAGATTTTGACTCATGGTTGAGCGAAAATAATTTTTCAAACGTGCGTCGCGTAACAGTAATAATTTTAACTATATGCTTGTAAGACCTAAGATCTTTTAATTGCAACCAAAATTGCACGGTACTTGTTAGAAGAAGTATAGAAGAATAGGAAAGAATTTTTTTTTTTTCGATTTTTATATTTTTTTTAAGTTTATACTTCTTAACGCGCGTTTTTTGTTTCCTTTTTCACTGTCTTTGAAATGATAATTGTCAGAAAAGCGACTGGATTCTATTTAAAGATAACTTGAGTCATTGTAAACCCTAATAAGAGGATTTCAATATTGAAATGCCCAAATTGGAAACAGTAATTAATAAACAAACGGATACATGGGATCTATATATATGGCGGTTTTTGTTTGCTGGAAAAGATTATTAATAAATATTTACATACAGGTTATACATACTTCCCTATTCTGCTATCCGAATTCGATCCGATAGAATTTTTCGATTCACGTATTCACTTAATTTTGTCACAAATTATTCTTTAAACTCTTCAATCTTTTGAGTGCAAAGCTCCATCAATATCTATTTTTCCAGTTATTTTAGAGAATCTAATTTTTAAAATTTGATTTTTATTGCAATTGCTTTTTGGAACATTATAGTTTTTCTCCGACGGATAGCAGAATACGAAAATTTACGCGACCGTTTAGCTGATAGTTAGCATGAATAAACTGAGGTACTCATAAAGGGTGAGGAATTTTGAAGGTTTGGATTCAAAGATATTGCATTTACTACCCGTTGAAATTTCAGGTCCGTGGAGTGTCCTATTAGGTCTGCCGACGGCAATTTTCTCATGGCATTTTTTTATTTATTTTATCGACATGAAAAAATAAAAAAAGATTTGTTTTAAAATTAAAAATAAATATTCTTCGTAGTTTTTTTTTATATGATCATAATATTTTGCGATATTTATTGCAGATATTTAAGTTTACAACTGTCTAGCTTATTCCCATTAAAACAAGCTGAAAGCATATGGGTCACATATGTCAATTTTTTAATTCATTATAAATTATTAGGTATCTAGGTACATATGTATTTTCTTACGCACCAAATTTTTAAAGTTATTCATAAACACATTCTTGGTATAACAACATGACCCACACCATTTATTTTACATCCCTCTTATAGACATAAAATTTGACATTTTGTATCTTCACCCAATACCCATATACATATAAAAATTCAAATCCTCTTTTCCACACAAAATATAAGAATCATTGTTATCAACTTCAAAATATCCTGTGATGAGATCCTTTGTTGTCATCACGTCCATTCCAATCGAATCTGATCGATTATAAACACGAAAACTCGCGGACACACAAAAGGACATTTAAATCAGATGATGATGTTCTCTCAAATCTTAGTTGTAGGCTGGTCTGGGATAAGAAAAAAGAAAAGTTCACATAGGTACATCTGAGAACTGAGACGATGTACCCGCATATCCTTCTTTATTTTTTTAAGAAAAGAAAAACGCGAATATCCGAAGGGTTCGATATTGTTTAATTTTTTTTTTGGGAATCCATTAGGAAACCGCGAGAACTCTTCAATCGGATATTGTTTAAATGATGAAGTTGCGTTGAAAAGATAAGATACTAACATTGATAAAAGAAAGATTATCTGACATGGGTCACTTCATGCTTGTTTTTTTTTTGCCTCACCTTCTAAATTGGAATTTGTATCCTTATTTCAATTCTTCAAGCACTTTTTTTTTTAAATTCCAATAGGATTTTTAATACAAAATTCAATCACTACTCAACACTTTAGTGTTATCATTTAGCACTTGTTTAATTATTATTAATAATAAACTGCCAATAACTGTTAAATAACAAATATTTGGTACACTTTAAGAAATTACAAAAAAACAAAAACAAAGAAAATAACCGCCGGCCGGGCTCTAAGTATGGCACAACACAGATTTGATATTTTTATCGATTCGTTAACGGTTTAGAAAGAATTCAGCGACAACGACAACAGCGTTCACGACATCAATGTTTCGCGGGATATGAATGAATCCGGATCGTGCGTCGTTTCCTTTGAATATTGTATGTCGTGTCTCTAAAATTATAAACAGGGGTGAAAAGCAGGGAACAGCCTCCGCGGCGTAAGTGTGTGTACATAAGGTCCCCGACATCGACACTTCGACAGCCAACCCGATGCGGCTGAGGAAACCCTGAGTCCCTGATCCACCGTCGATATATTTCCGAATATTTTATGTACATATACATATATGTATAACGGGCCTTTGTTTTCTTTTGTTACGTCGTCGTCGTCGTAGTCATCGCGTCGTCATTGTCGCGTCGGTCGTTCAGACGTACATCATCTGCCTGAGGAGAGATTTCGAGCAACGTTTTTCTTTTTCTCCACTAGATGGCTTTTTTTTATATTAGATACATATAGGGTAGGAAATATACGCGTTTTTACATTGATAATTTATTTTGTTGCCTTCTTGTTTGACAAAGGTAGTATGTAGTTATACTTAAGTACATAAACCAGGATGACTCCTGTCTGTCTTTCGATTTTGTTCTTTTTTTTAAATCTTTTTTTTTTTACACTGACTCAGCTGACTGACAAGTTGTTTGAAGATTCCAGAGAGATGGAAGAAGATATTCTCTAGCTCATGGCAATTCGTTGACTGGCTTCGCCGACAATTATTATAAAACAGGAGGCTGCCCATAAAATGAGGAAGAAAAGGCAAGAGTGCGCATGCATTAATTGTTGTGATTATAAAGATGAGCAGGGTATAGTGAGGGTATTTATGTACTTGTATATGATTTTTTATATTTTCTTCTTTGTTTATGTTGTCTTTTTTATACTATTTGAAAATATTTGACCGGTAAAAATGGTGGCACAATGGAATAGATAATCTATATTAATATTTTGTTGCTTCAATATTTGAAAAATGGGAAAGGTTTTTCGTTTTGATATTTTTTATTTTAAATATACATTGTACCTTTCTATATTTGAAGTAAATAAACAGAAATATTTCGAAAATAACACTTGTTAGAGATTTATTTTTTCCTTATAAACAAAAGGAAATAATTATTAAGATACGAATTTTTATTTTGGGAGCCGTTATAGCTTTAATCTCAGCACCTTCACCGTACTATATGACAAGTAGCTATACCTACATTCATAAAAAACAAAAGAACTTGAGATTTTGATCAATTATCCGATGATATATGAAACTTGGAAGACGAAAAAAGTGTTCGGCTACATCCAAAACGGGTGGTTCGGTTTTTAAAAACTTAATATGTACATACCTACCTACCTACAAAGCTTTTTTCTTTTTTTTAAAGAACAAAAATAACGGTATATACATTTGACTGTCAAACAAAAAATTATAGCACAGATTTAAACAAAATTTAAAATTAAATTTAAAAAATTAAGAAAATCTTATTAATGGTACCTCCGCGTTAGGGTGGTTCAAAAAAACGCCTTTCTAGAAATTCAACCGGGACCAGTTTTTGATTTAACACATTTTTTTTTATTTAGAAAAACCTCTACTTTGACTTAATTTTTGGATCACCCTGTCCAAAATTGATTTTTATTTTTTACCATTTTTCTTATTAATACTGCTTAATAGTTAGACTAACGTTTTGTAAGGAAATATTTTTAATGATCTTCACCATATAGCTATAAATAAATCGATAGCCCTAAATGGTGGTCAAAATTAATTTGTACTTGAAACGTTTGAAACAGCACCCTGTATAAATATCCTAGCACTCAATAACATTTTTTGCTTTTAAAAAGTTGTCCTAGTTTTGCAGTATTCAACTTATTACAACTCACCTTAGATCAAAAATTATGAACATTTGAATCCAGTTTGAATAAGTTTTCAATTGATTTTGATCATGTTTTTATGGTGAAGCTTCCACAAAATCCGTGGAATGCAATCTGTATTTTAATATATTTAAATAAGGTATATTCTTCTAAATTACATTCATTTTTAATTTTTTTAATAAATACATACATATGTACCAAGGTATAAACGTAGTTGAATAATTTATATAGATAGTAACTGTTTGATTTGTTTAAAGCTCAATATTTCGAAAACTATATGGGTATAAGGTCGATTTGGGAGCTGGTCATAATTATACAGTTGTATAACCAAAATTCTATATTACTTCAAAATGCTGGCAAACCAAAATTCTGTAGATGGGTGATTTTCTGCCAACTGTGATTTTTTAAATTAAAATTTTGCTAAAATTAAAAGTCATTGAAAATTAATTTTTTTTATTTTATTTGTCTTTAAATAGACATGGTATTAAATCTGTAAGAGCATTTTACTACAACTTTTAAGGAACAAAAAATATCGTAAAAAGTACTAAATCTCGAAGGCATGATGCTGACACTGATTTTTTATTTTTGAATTTTTAAACGTTTTTATTCATTTTGACAATATTTTTGGTGAGTTTCTTAATTCCCTCTTACGGTTGGAGTCTTAATTTGTATGCTAGGTTATAACTTAACATTTATTGCACGGATTTGTTTTTATATGTTTTGTCCGAAGTACTGGTACCATTCTTAATAAAAAAATAACAAGATTTTTAGCAAAATTGCTTGAAATCATTTAATTTAAATTCATTATAAATAAATGTACAGGTCCTGACACCCACGGTACTGACATTTAGGGTTTAATATAACCTCATATTTCAAAGCTTCTGAGAAAAATAAAATCCGTTATAATTTTAACTTATATGACGTTGAAAGAAATACAATATTCTAAAATTCACCCCAACAAATTTCATAACACTCTTGGAAAACACTACCACGGTACTGACAGGTTATTTTGTGACACACGATTTTAGAATAAAAACACTTCACTCTTACAGCAAAATTACGTTAGTAAAATAAATTGACTTTTGTAAACAATAAATAAATAGTGCCTCTTTCAAACGGTACCACACAAATGCCATCAAACTAAAAACAAAATGGCGGTTCAGCTGGAAATCTTTTGAATTCAAAAATAAAATGAAATCCAGGGACACCATTCCATGATTATTATTTAATTCGAGAGCAAATATTTTGAATTGATATTGTCAAAATTTAATCAAGCAACTAACTCAAACTTCTCTGAGGACAACATTTTTATTCAATGATGTATTTTAATGGAAAATAGTAGATTTAATTGGAAAAACAAGGATGGGGTACTGACATTTTGCGTATACTATTACATGCCAAGGGGAAAGGGTAGCAAATTTTTAAACAATATGTAATGTAAATAGTACAAACTTATTTTCACAATTCAAACCAGAAATTCATAAGAAAATTTTATATTAAGTTACAAATAAAGCCCTGGACACAAAGAATCACAGTTGGCAGAGAATCACCCAGATAGGTATGTATGCCAAAATTCTGTATTTTCAAATCATGTTTTCTAAAATGCTGCTTACTCAAATTCTTTATTTCGAGAAGGACAATTAAAATATGAAATAATCGTCAGTTTAAGCATCGATAGTTTAAGATTAGCATTAGATTAATATTATTTGTTATAAAAATTTAGATAAGGCGAAAAAAACCGGTTATGCTGCTTATCTCTCCATATAAACAATTGGTAGTATTGGATGCCTATATGTACATACACTTAAAGTATAATAAAAACGTACAAAAGTTCCGTTAAATATGTACCTATCTATAAACACATAAACAAAGAGAAATATTTAAAAAAAAATTCTATAAAACCCAAACTGTGTCTACAAATAGTATTCACGTATAATTTTTTTCATTTATTTATTACTAAAGTTACTTTTAAAAGACAGTTGACATGAAATCCTGATAGACATACTGTAGTCAATATGCTCCCCATTTCTAGTAGCCTGTTGCGTAATGGTTAGTACGTAGGACTGTTACGCCGAATGTCTTGGGTTCCATTCCCAGCGTATGCCACCTTAAAAACAGAAATGTTATTCACGGGCTACTGCCTCTTGCGTGGAATTGACAAATTCACCAAGAGTATCTCTTGTCATAAAAATTGCTTCTCATCTTGGCCGTTTGTATTGTATTGTACACGCACACGGCAATGGTTGAGAGTTGTTAGTCACTATAGGCCCTGGTTCTACACGAGCTGTCGCGCCAGCCAATTTATTTTTTTTATGCTCCCGATTTCGTTTTTTTTTATTTTTAGGAGACTTTTTTACAATATCAAAATTCTCTATTTCAATGTGCTGTTAAAGGGTATTAACACAAAAGACGTTTTCAAAATGTAAAAAAGTGGGTATAAAGGCTCCCTCAAGACTAACGCGAAACATTCGGAACGACGCGACGCGACGCGACGACGAAACTTTCCGCTGTCAAAATGTATTTACAAATTGCGTCATCGCGTTCCGAATGTTTCGCGTTGGTTTGGGGGAGCCTCAAATTCTGTAAACGAATTGAAATAGATTGTAAATTCTGTAAAAGAAATCAAAATTCTGTATCAACATAACTCTGTATTCCACATTAGGTGCAGTGGTACCACTCTACTTCATTTTAAGAATCCCTGTTTCAACGTACTTCAATTTTGCAGAAAAAAGACCAAATGTACTTCTTTTTCTCTGTTCCGCCGCAGCAGAGCGCAAGTTCTCTGAAATGAACACTATCCAATACGAAACCACCAACAAACTCTCTCTGCAAAACTGTGGAAAGCATTATGCTATGCAACGAACTTATCCAACAAGACTGTTTAAAAAAAACAATATAATATTTTACCCACCGAAAGATATGTTGGATTATTTTTAAAAATATAAATTAGAAGATGGAAATATAATTACATAAATGAAAAACCAATGCCAATTTAAAGTTTTTTTTGTTTGTGTCTTTTCAAAGACAGAATTTTTTTTTTTATTTTTAATAACATGTTCTTATTTTTGTGAGAACATACTACCTAATATTAAAATAATTTTAATGTTCTTTTTTATTAAAAAAAAAAAAAAACAGAATAAAGTGTAGCATTGAGCCCGCGAGAATTTTTTGTTCTAAGTTTTGTTAGTTAAATAAAATTACGATTTTGTTATAAAACGCATACAAAATATACATCTGAAAATGAAGTTAAAAATAACGTACGCTTTTCTTGTTAAATAAATTTAATAAGTGTTACTAAACATTATATGTTAATATGAAGTCTGAAAGTCGGTTTTTGTTTTTAGTTATTTTCTGTTTAATTAGATTAAATTTATAAAAAAAAGATTCATTTTAAAATCTACTTCGATTTTTCTCAATCTACTTCACTTTTTTCTTGAAATCTACTTCCACTTTTTTTCCGGAAGTGGTGACGCTGGTTAGGTGGTGTTTTTTTTTCAATCCCGGGACAATGGGTTGAAAAAACCCACAGCGGGGATTAGTGACGCCATCACAGAAACAAAATGGAGTTTTTATACAAACTATCGACAGCAGGTAGTATATAATTCACGCTGGTAACACAGTTTTTCTGTGCGTTTAAGTTATGCCCTGAAAATTCTCTGCTTTTATAGCTAAGCCCGCAGGGGATTAGTTGTTGTTTCATTTTAAATGAGCACGCCTATAGTTCTTTAGACATATTATTTTGTACTATAACTAGGGTGTCCATAATTTAAATGAAAAAAAAGAGAACATTTCCAATATGCAAACATAACCAAAAAAAAAACATCAACCAAAAACGATTAAAATAACGACTTGTTCACAAAATATTTTTTTAATTTATTAAGAGAATTAGTTTCAGGTATAGAAGACAGAAGAGTTTGAATTTAAAACAGTTTCGAAAACATTAATCAATTGGCGTGTTCAGAAAAATGAGATCTCAGAGTGTTACTTTAAGCAACAAGAAAAAATTCCCAACTCTCAGATAAACTCGATAGTCTCTTCAATTTTTTATTTTAATAAAGAATTAAAGCAGGACTTAAAATTTCCTGCAAATTTTACATTTTTAGAACAAATAACATCATAAATAATAATAAATATCTTACTTTTAGTATCTTTTATAAATAAATTATTTTAGTTTGAGATATTTTCTTCTTTTCTCCGTATCTACTTCTTTTGTTCTGCTGCAGGTGGCGGATAAAATTCGTTTGTCTGGCTTTTGAAATTTCAACCAGCTTCATAATTGAACGAAGTCGTTAAGTCTTCGTTGATTGTATTTGTAGATTCAATAGTAATGTCAAACATTCGTAGTTCGAGATGTCGGTGATGCCACTGTCACCAACACAGAGATTTTTCTCACTCAAAAAGTGAGCAAGCGAATCCAAGATTTTTTTTCCTCAGAGCAAAGCTGAGAAATTTTGCTGAGGAATCCTGTTCAGGTAACTGAGATTGCTGAGATCTCCGAGATCTCATTTTCCTAACCATTCCTATTAATTCAAAAACAATAGTCACGCTGTTCTGATTTCCATTCCGAATCAAATCCGTTAACAGAATATAAAAAAAAATATAATGTGTAGAAATTCACACAAATGCACAGAGTTTCAAACTAAAGGAACGCACCTTTTTAGCTGAAACAACATTTTTAAAATTTTGCCAATTCCAAATCGGATATAAAAATTCCAAACGTCAAGAATTTTCAATCCGATCGAAAATCAAAGCACACTCAATCCGCAAGTATTGAAAGCGAGAATTATTTCAAAACACCTATGTTCTTATTTATAAACGTTGTCTAATATTAGACAACTGCCTAACTTTGGAAAATGTATTCAAAAACCTTGTTTATTGTTGTCGTATAGCTGCCTAACTTAGACACAAGAGTAGATTGTCCAAACCGAGAATAATGTGATATTTATTTTAATTAAATAAAGTATATTTCCACCAATTTGAAATTAGTTAGACAGTGTCTTAGTAGACACAAATCTAATAAGTACGACTGCTAGAGTTTTAAAACGATAGGACTTTATGACCGATGGGAATTCAGAACAGGGTGAATGTTATGATTCTTAATCTGAAGTTTCATATTTTTGAAAATTTCTTATTTGTGATGGGTATTTATTTTCATTTAAAAATATATTGTAAAACTTTTGAAAGTTTTAATCCTTCAAACTGTAAGCCACTATTAAAATTGACTTAACAGTTCCCAGTTCCCACTTTTAAACTGTTATTTTCTTCTAAAAAGTATGCTCCACGTTCAAATATTTCCGAGGAAAACAGAAAAAAAACAAAAAAATTTTAAAAACTTCATACATAATTATATTAGGTATGTTCCTTTGGCCTGCATCATCTACTGTTAAGTACTTCTGGCTCCGTAGTCAAATAAGTTTAAAGCACTTCAATAATGTAGATACGAATTGTATCCACGCAAAAAAGCAGCACTATCAGTAAAAAGAAATTACATATATAATAAATTACTGTTGTTGGTGTTTCTCTAATCAAAAATAATATACAAATACAAACAACAAAAATTACATTTATATTGAGGTTAGATTTGTTGGCAAAATTAAATTACTCCATTCATCATCTACTAGTAAATACCAAGAAGAAACTTTGCAGGGCCCAATGGAACAGACCTAATAATAATAATAAATTCGGAAAGAAATTCAGAATTATTTGAAGAACAAAAAAAATTAACCCTTTTTTATCAGACACTGTTTTCCGAAAGTCTTCATTTTTTAGTTCCACATTCTCTAACATTTTTCAAAATCAAATATTCGCAACATCATCAAGATCATCTAATGAAAATTGAAGTGTCCATTTTTCTATGTACTTAATATATTTTTTGTAACAATTAATGCATTTTATTTCAAGCATTGTACTTCACTTTCAACCCGCTTTTATTTAAATTGTTAAGGATTAATTTAGGACTGAGTGGAATACATTTTTTTTTGAGAGAATCTAAAATTGTTGAAACTTCCAAGTTCCAATGGTGAATTGTTTTCAAAGTTGAGAATCACATAAAATTTGAAATACAATTAATTTTGAAGTTCATTTGTGGACAACCTATTTTGTATTTCGAAAAAGAGACTAAAAAGAGGACGTGCAAAAAAAAGATAACAAAAAAAGAATTTTATGAAAAAAGAGAGTGTAAAAAAGATCGTAATGGAAAAAGAGAACATGTTCTCTATAAAAGAGATGTTCTGGAAACCCTAACTATAACTGTTCTTTTATTTTTTTATGAATTTAAATAATTTTTATCCAAACTTGGCATACTTAGTTGGACAACTTACACAAATATTTTCGAAATCACATACTCGTATAGGTATGTAATTAATTTGAAAATTATTTTTGGTTTTCAATAATTACATCATTTGTTATTACTTTAAACTACAAATAACCAATAAGTTCAAAAAGTGTTTAACCTTAAAGAGAACAAATTTTCGGAAATAAAGATCCAAAATTATCTACCTATATAAATTTTAAAAGAAATTGCTTTTACGAATCGTGGCGCTATCAAATACAAGGATGCAAAATTTTACTATGCGTCGACTAAAACTGCTAATTGAACTTTTAAAAAATTTACAGAAGAGCAAAAAAACATAACAAAAATGCATACGGCTCCATATAAAAATTGATTTTCTCTTTAGAATTTATTTTGCAACAACTACGATACATTGGCATAAGTGATTAAAGGAATTTGTGCTGATTTATTTTAGAATAATTAAACTTATTTAATAAGGAAAATATGTATGGTTATTGTTTTCAAACCCAAATATATACATTAGGGTGTTTTGGGGTTCGTTTTGTAATGCGTCAAATAAATTTGAATTTTAAACGTTAAAATCATTATAAAATTTTATTTTATTGATAAAAAAAGACAATTTTGTTTACAAACCACGAGTTTATAACCATGAGCTACAAATAACTGATAGACGGCCTTTGGTCAAGACATATGAAACATAAAAAAACCTTTCTGTATACCTACCTAATAATTTAGTTCCAAATAATGTTATGAAATAAAGCTCGGTTAACTAAAAAGTAAAAACTATAAATCTACAAATAACAAACAAATTCCTGATGCACATAATATTATATTTTAGCATTATTATGCCATTTAGTTCTAAACAAAATCATAAAAACTAATATAGTCCAATTAATATGCTTTAAAAGTGTTTAAACTAAATGCTTACATATATATGTATATATTCAAACATATGTACTAAAAAAAAAGGAATTATATATGTATTATGAATTATAAACCCATGGCTCTATTTATAAATAGATTTAAAAACAAAAATGGAGGACATTAGACTCAAAGTATTTTAAAATCCTCCCATTCCTATAAAAAATGTTGAGGCTGATGACAAAACCAGAAACCAGCAGCTGCACGCGCGCCGCCGAGCCGCGCCGCTCAATCAATAAAAACAGATAAATAAATTATATTACTATTTATAACATAGTTTAAAATAGTGGTGTACCGCCCATTAGTTTGCTAAGACGATGTATTCATCAAATTTAAAAATAGTTTAAATGTAGTTCTTCAGTTCCACATATAGTAAAATATTAAATGAAGCATAAACGATTGGTTTTTTTGAGGGCTGCACTAGAAAATGTTTATACTTCAAGCACGTACGCCAACCCAACCCTTGCAAAGAAAATTAAATCATTATGTTTTAAAGTCTATAAAGATTTAAGCGAAGTACGAGTACTTTTGTATGAGGGAGAGGAAAAAATAACTGGATGACGATGAACATGTAATGAAAAATTGCTTTAAATCATCTTTATATGGAGATAGGATAGGTTTAAGTAATCTAAAAATGAAAATAGCAATTGGACAAAATATACTGACAAAAATTTAATCTCACAAGATACGTGTATAATCCCCATGTTGATATCCGGGCACCCAAAAAGAATAAATCTCCAAAACCACAATTTTAATTCAGGAAAAATAAATGAAAATAATTTTAAATTACAAATATAAAAAAAATCGAAAATCAATCAAATATGAGAAAAAATATGATGTAGGGTCGCCATAATTCCACAAAAAAATAATTTTGTCAAAAAACTTAAAAAAAACACTCAGCTTCAAATCACTTGAAAAAAAATATAAGAAAAGAAATCGAGTAGCTGGTTTTGTTTTATTATTTTTAAGAAATAAAAAAATAGAGAAAAAAGAAGGGATTCGATAAAGGATTTTGATTTTGAATGTTCTCTTTTTTTTGTGTTGAAAGTTTTAAAAAAATTGAAAAAAAAAAAAATATAATTGTTAATTCGTGGATAAGATAAATGCCCATATATACATACATATGTTGTATTGTGTTTTGTACATACTTTTCGAATGTTCTAGAACATTTCAATTGAAGAAATAACAAAAAAAAAAAAAAGGTTTTCCAACTTAAGGACCATTCCAGATTTAAGATTGAAATGATTTCCTATCCATCTTCTTTGGAATAAAACCCATATTAACATAGAGTACCTACAATCAGTGCACTCCCATAATCCAGAACTTTCTAATCGATACAATCAAACATCAACGGTACCCGTGTATTGGAAAGACAAGTAGGTAAATAAGTTTAAAGGGTTCTTCGTTTGCTTCCAAGCATCTTTTATTTCATTTCTAATAAACGTAGCTTACTTTTAACCTGTCCAACTTGTCCGTTTGTTATTTTTTGTTTTTAGTCTATCCTAGTATGTTTCAATTTTGCATTCTTTTTGTTTTCTTTTCTTAGTTTTGAAGTAAATTTTCGAAACCAGGCATGATTTTAAATAACGGTAGTCCAGGTAGACAGGCCAAAGAACCCACCCCACATCCGACGAGCTAAGCTAATTTGCAAGCATGCCTTACCTGGTCCTGGCCTTCTGGACACCCTTTCATCCGTTGGTTTTAACAGAGCCTGTATTTGTAGGATGAAAGGGCTGACAACATTGTTTGTTGTCTATACCGTTACAACTTGGTAATGATTCTTGGACATGTTCTAAGAATAAAATCGTTTTACAGTAAGGTTCTATCTAATATGGACACCATTCACTGAAGATTTAAGAAAAGAAGTTGTTGTACCCTGATCCATGTTAACGCAAATAGCTCTCTTAATACTAATGGTAGAAACTTCATTTACAGATTTATTTTTAGAAGAAATAGAAAAATATTAATTGTAAATGCGTTTAAATAAAATTTGAAACACCCCAACATTTTTTCAGAAAATCTTACTTTGAAGTTTTTGACTAATTGTTATAATATCACCAAAAGTTCAAATTCATATACATACATATGTATGTACATATTAATCACGATTTTTCAATTTTTTGGAACGATTTCGATTTAATATATCGTCGGCTAAATACGTAAAACTGCTAAGTCCACTTTTGCAAATTTTACAGGAGTGCAAAAAAACAAAACACTTTTGCAAAAGGCTCTATATAAAACTGATTTTGTTATAGGATTCTGCAACAACTACTTTACATTATACGAAAGTGATTATAACAATTAGTGACATCAAAATTTATATTCGGGCAAAAGTGGACTTAGCAGCTTTACGTTTTTAACCAACGATATGTCGACGAGATTTTGTAAATTTTTCAAAATATGACTTTGATTAATAATGGCTGTTACGCTAAAGGGAAATCAAACTTTAAAAAACGAACAAAAGAGCGGGCGATAAACTAAAGTTAAGTTGTAACGTTTTAGTAAAATAAGAATGGACCATGAGGCTTTTGATTATTAAGATTATTGAAAAGTTTTTGGGGTTCATTCGTCTGCTTATCACGATTCCCTGGATGATAATTCTGTTCCAATGAACTTTTTTATTCCGAGATTGTAGACAAACTTGATTTGGACAAATTTTTAAACTATTTCATAAAATTCAAATTCAAAGCATAGTGCATTTTTGTATTGCAAAGCTTAGAAATTTTGCCTGAAATTACTTGTCAAAAAAATTTAACTAATAGTACAAAATTAAGGAAATAACGCTCAAATTTTACAAAAACAATTTACATTGAAAATATTTGGGCTTTATTCCCAATTTTTTTTTTTTGGGCGATAAAAAAAATTTTGGCGATATTTCCAAATCGATTTTGGCGTTATTGCCTAACGCACATTTTTAAGCCTTTTTTAGAGGTTTTATACAATGCAAAAAATCAACAAAAAACATCTTAAGCAGACGTTTTCTTCCCGACATTCATGGAAGATGTGTCTGTTTTTGGGCGTTATTACATTTTTGGATTTTTGACGTTGGGTGATATAAATTAAAAACGATGGATATTAAAATCGTCATAAGAACCAAAATAAAAGTCAGAAAGCCCAAACCTATGTCATAAGGCCCAAACTCGAAAATCTTTTGATAATCAATGATTTGGACGTTTCATTTAAAAACTAATTTGTGCGTTATTACGGCGTATGACAATAACGCCCAAATCGATTTGGAAATATTGTCCATCGAAAAATGTTATAAATTCCAAAAAGTTACCAAGAAATTCATTCAATTTGGGCGATATTTCCAAATTGATTTGGGCGTTATTGCCTAACGCCTGAAATTGTTAGTACTGAGTTTTATTATTATTTGGGCGTTATTTCCTAAGATTTGGGCCTTATTTCTTTTTTCTATATTTCGTTTGGGTGTTACTTTAAATTTTACTTTTGAAATTTTTATTTTGGACGTTCTTTCCTTAAACCTGGGGCTCCACTAGAAATGAACCATTACAAAATATGTAGTCAAAACTTCTTGTGGATGCCACTTATGTCAAGAAGATTTTTATTTTCAGACATAAATATCTTCATTTATATCTTGTCTTCGCAGAAGAAATAAATGTGGACATAAATTAACTTTTAGTGCGGAAATAGCGCGAATAATGCGGTGCTTGCTCGGCGGGGACATGATTACAATTAAAATTTTATGAAATAATTCTGATGCTAGGGACCCTGTCTTTCATCGGACAAGTTCGAGGAACTATACAAAGCTATCACGATAGTTTTGTGTTGTTATAATCCGTTGTGAAAAAAACGTACCTGAAAATTTTGGGAAAGGTAGATTGTAGACAACGACTTGGTATTCGAATTTCTTATTGGAATAAAGCTGAGAATTATTTAATTATTTTTTTAAATCGATTTTTTTGTGAACAACCGAATGGAATTAAGTTGCTCTACTCTCTCTCCTGTTGGATTTATCAATATAAAAGTAAGAGAAAAAGAAAGTATAAGGAATAAGTTTTGTGAACATTATTTTTAAAAATTCTTAAATTTTTCATCAACTCTTTGATGATTTTGATTCATTTGTAAAAATGAAAATAAAATTGACGACAGACTCAATCAACCATTTAGTATAAAATTTGTTGCGTATCCCCAATAGTTTGTATACAACACTTTAGCCTAACTTTATTTTAAGTTCTTAATCTTGAAGATCCGACAGTTAAAACCGAAGTTATAAGCTTTCTAAGGCAACCATATCAGTCGATTATGGAGGTTTTACATAAAATAACGGAATTCTCTAACTGGTGAATGATGGTTGGCAATCGACCAAGCAGAGTATTTTTATGTTCCATTTATCGATTGATTTAAACTTAAGATTGTGATGCTTTTGTAACCCAATCAATCCATGCAGATACTCAAAATGTTTTACCTTGTAATTGAAGGCACTTTAAGACTACATTTTTATGCTCCTAACGGCAACTCAGTAAATCAAAATTCTCACCAAAAATAAAAATCTATAAAGCCATTATTCCTCAAAATTTTGAGCTTGTAAAATCAAAAAAAATCCGTTTAAGAATCCGTGTAATAAAGATCAAGCAAATAAATACACATGTTTGAAGAATACGGATTTTTATTTTCGTGTAATAATTACACGATACTCCGTGGATTTTTATTTTCGTGTAATAATTACACGGAGTATCCGTGTTTTTTCAAATACACGTAGGCACTGAAACGTAGGCTCTAGTAGATAGCCTATCTGATAGGTTCCCCGAACGAGTTTGCTCAAGCCAAGCAACGTTTAACTAAATCGAACCATCCGTTGAGGCAGTAGTCGAACAGACATATCTTGCCATTAAGTACTTACATATCGCGACTACAAATGTTCACAGCTTAATTATACTTTCATGCGGAATACTCAATACTGAATGAAGTGTATTGCATTTATTCAGGGTGCAGAAGCGCATAGTAAAATTTCATTATTTTATCATGGCGGCTGGACTCTATACGTTTATATCGAATGTGCAATCAAATAAATAAAACTCAAAAATTCAATTCTTAAAATTATTTTATCATTTCCACGAATTTCTGGATCTTTTAATGCTCATTTAATGGAAACATGTTTGCATGTTTGCATAAGTATAGAATATATATTTTTTTTACATAAATATTTAAAAGTAATATTAGAGTAAAGCACGAAAACAATTATGTGAGTTTAGTTTTAATTAAAAAGAAAAACATTAGAACTAAGCCAGAAATTAATAAAGTGAATCTCTATGGTCACTGTCTTATTAGTGAATCCTTGTGAGATCTTCCACTATTTTAATAACATCATCAACATCTGCTTCTTTCTTTTGGCTATTTATAGTTGTCTGTTGAAATAGTAAAATTCTTAATTAATTTAAATTCTTTATATTTATATGTTTAACTTATTTAACTTACTTCCAACCCAGTCACTGACTCTTTCATTTTTTCTCTACTAAGATCTAGAAAACATTCAATAAGATCCCCATCGATGAATCCTTCGCATGGCTCATTCTTTTGAGGTGTATTAAAACTACGATAATACGAATGATCAATCTTTCCAACTGATTTAATTGTATTTGTTAGCCTCTCTTCCAAGCTATGTAAGAATTCATAAAAGTCCTGTGGGATTTGAGTTACAATACCGATTCCTCCATTTACAGTTCCATAAAGAACACATCCCTGATTTGGCGTAGTTCGCTCGCCAACATTCTGCATAACCAAAGAACCGTGACGAAATACGTTTACAATGTCACCCAAATGGAACCGTGCAACTTCTGGTAGTAATTGGCGTTCTTCGTCAGTGGTTGCAGCACTGAAATGTTAATAAAATGTTGTAGGAACAAAAATTATATCTGGATTGCATTTAATCACACCTGTCTTTTTGACACACAAACAAATTTCCGTTTGTTTCTGAGCCCAAGAATGTATCATCATCTAAAATTTCAACTGCTCGCATCCATTTGGGTTCGCAATCCCTGGCAATTTCGACAAAAATACCTTCCATTTGTTTATGTTGCAGAAGAGTTATTGATCTTATCATGTCCCCGACCAATATGAAATCACCTGTGAAATATAATGCATTAATAATTTGTTTTTAATAAATTGGCAATTAATAATTCAACCGATAATTAATAACCGAGGGAGATAAAAAAAAACTCACATGTGACATCCACAAAAATAAACAACAATTAAGAAAAACTCATGATAAAACCACAACTTACCCTTGGCTTTCAAGTACAGAGCAATAATGTTATTTTGAATATTACATTCCATACGTAGTTCCTTCTCATTGGTCCATTCGTAAAGCCTTACAAAACTATTGATTCCCGCTAGAACTTTTCCATTGAATTCCACTAGTGAATGGCAAGATCCATCAATTTTTGTCTCAGCCACTTGTGTTAGTTTCCCATCGTTATAATGGAAAATAATAATCCTACCAACTTTGGGCTCAGGTTCATCGCTGTATATAAGTGCTGTAGAAACCACATAATACGTATTAGGATCATCTCCTAGTTTTGCCGACATCAATGCAATAACATATTCAGGTGGCATAAATTGATGAGCGTGCAGCACTTCAAATGTATTCTGATCAATGATTAGCAAATTGTTGATATCCAATTCCTGGCCAATTTCAGCATTTGCCGACGATGCATTTGCACCACCTGGCTTAGGTACCATATTACTTGAGAAAGTAATGTTCTGTGCCTGCGTCGAGGCACTGGGTCGTGAGGGCTTTGGTCCACCACGTCCTTGAACGTCAATTCGTACAGTGGCAACTCCGAAAGTCTGTGAACTTTCTTGATAAGCAATACGACGTGGACCTTCACCCAAAGGCACTGTTCTTATATGCAACTTTTGAATCTCATCAATTTTACCTAATATAACTGAGTTTTTCGTTGCCAATGCCAAACTATCAGGATATGCTTCGGCATTCAAAGAACACATGTGATTGACTTCCTTCAAATTAACATTAGAGAACACCAATTTATGATTCGAAGAGTAGATTACTGTCGGTCGATCTGAGCATGCAAAAACATTTGTAGTTGAAAATGATTTGAAGGTTCGCAGTATAGTTGGTTGGGTTCCAAGAGTAACTTTCTTTTTATCCGTTAATTTGCCATCGGTTTGATTTAAAATGAAATAAAACATAGATCCATCACCAAGAGCGCAAAGCAGATAGTGGATGGATTCAAATGTGGTCATCAGAATTGAACGGGGAATTATTTCTGTAAGTATAATTGATTTGAGGAGATTAGTGGTTTTTAAAAATATTAGAATTAATATTAACGCAATGTTAATTTAAAAAATTACACAGATCTAAAACTCTTTAATTTTATTCTGATTTAAACAATTTTGTTTAGTTGTTTTTGATTTCTTACCCTGCTTTGCACGGCTTTGGTTGCCGCTCGACAGAAAAAAACTCGTGCAAAAGCCGACATTAGCTGATCATATTTTCACTTTTCATTTTATTAATTAAAACGCAATACGATTTATTTAAAAGTATTAGCAATATAGAAAAACACTTGTCAACTAAATACTTGTCACTATTTATATTCAAATCAATCAAGTAGCTTTGATAAAAGTAAAGGGTTTTTCAAAAGGGACGCTACAAAAGTAGAGCAACAGGGACAGCAAACGACGCCATATTTCTTGCCGCTCTTTTGACATTTCTCTTCAGTAAGGTTTGCCATTTCATGATGGAAAGATATACGAGCCAACGAGTCGAAATTATTAAAATTTACTACCGAAATTCGGAGTCAGTGGCCTCAACGTTAAGAGCGCTACGTCCAATGAGAGATGAGGCTCATTTCTGGCTGAATGGCTTCGTCAATAAACAAAATATGCGATATTGGTCAGGCAGCAATCCACACGTACTCCATGAGTCATCATTGCATCCAGAAAAAATTACGGTTTGGTGTGGTTTATGGGCCGGCGGCGTCATTGGGCCGTACTTCTTCCGTGATGATCAAGACCGGGACGTTATTGTGAATGGGGATCGCTACCGTTCAATGATAACCGAATATTTTTGGCCCCAATTGGATGATATGAACTTGGAGGACATGTGGTTCCAACAGGACGGTGCCACAAGCCACACAGCGAATGTCACAATCAATTTATTGGAAACTAAGTTTGGAGAACGTGTTATCTCACGAAATGGTCCAGTCGCTTGGCCGCCTCGGTCGTGCGATTTGACGCCGTTAGACTATTTCCTGTGGGGCTACGTCAAGTCTATGGTCTATGCCAACAAGCCAGCGAAGAATGATGAACTTCGTACGAATATCGAACGTGAAATTGCAGCAGTATCGGCCGATTTATGCTTGAAAACCGTCAAAAATTGGGTTCAGCGTCTGGACTTCTGCAAGCGTGCCCGTGGTGGCCATGCAAAAGAAATCGAGTTCCATACATAATGGCATCGAACGTATTTTAACAGGAATAAAGAATTTCATTGATATCCAAAACCGTTTTTGTTTTATTTAAAAAAAACTTTTGTAGCGCTCTTATTGAAAAACCCATATATGAAATGTATGATAGGTTCACGAAATTAAAATTAAATTAAATTGTTAGCTTGTGAAATAAAGACTAATGTGACGTTAAAAATCAAACAGAGGCTAAAAAAATAGAATCTGAAACCGAGTAAAAAGCGAAAACATATAGTTTCTAAAATATTCAAAATAATTGAATTTTGTTTGATTTATGGAAGTTTTTTTATTAGATTGACTAACAAAAATTATATATGGACCTTTTATATTCGTCCTTTCGATGAATGTTTTTTCTAAGGTTAAAAATATGTTATGGACACTTTGAAAATCATTTTGTTTATATGTTTTGACCCCAAACTCAAAATTAAAATAGTAATAACTTCTTCATTAGATGGTTTCGAAACAAAATGTTTTCACAAATTTCGGCATATCAAACTCCATATTTTTAAAAAAGTGCATTTAGCGCCGTTTTGATTGTTAACCACACTTGTTTTCTGAAATATATAACAATTTGGCGAAACAAAAAGTTTATTAGGTTTTTATTTCGAAATATGTAATGCAATTAACTAAAATGATGTCAGTTTCATATAAGTGAGGTGCGATCGGAACTGCTATTCATTTACGAAGCAAAACTCAACGAAAACTGGATGAAAAATAACAATCCGCAGTTATGAGCTTGAGAGCCCCTCTAACTTTTATAGTTCTACCTTTAAACTGTTGTTTATTAAAATTGCATGCACCGAGTTTCTTTCAGCAATTTGAATATTAACTGCAGTCATACTCAACTAAGCTATTCGGATTCGGCACTTTAAACAAGACAAGTGGATTTGGAATTCACGTGTATCTGTTTTTTACTTTTAAGGATCTAAAGATCTTTTATAATTTTAACCACCATATAATTCACTCGATTAATCCTGTTTAAAACTTACATTCGGATTTAAATTATTATAAATTCAATGTATACATGCGGATTTAAGTTTTATACTGGATTAATTGAGTGAATAATATGCCGTTAAAAGTTAAAATTCAGATAGCTTATGAATATTCCCCTGAAGGTGGCAGCAACGCCATGATCGATGTAACGTAGTAATTTCATTACCAACACAGAAAAGAAGAAGATACCTATACGTAAAACGATGGTATCGTGTATTCCTCGATTAAATCAATAATTTGAATATAATTTTGTTTTTTTTTTCAAAACTAACTTACCACCTCCTAATTTTTCTGTATAAATTGTTTCTAAATTTGGCAGAGATAGAATCATAGCAGAAATATCAGTCCATAAACCAACTGCAACCAAATCAGAATGAGAACTTGAATCGTCCAATGGTGTGATGTCAAGGCAAGCAACTTCATATTCCAATGATTTGTGACTTTTTTCAACCAGTTTTCCATCTTCAATGGTCAGATAGTACAAATCACATGCAGATGCAACAACCAATTGGGTTGTATTGCAGGCAACAACACCAATTCGTTTACCACCTGGTGGTTGCCATTCAGCGACAAGGCTCTTTGTACCGCCCTTAACTAGTCGGGCAGTCAATGGTGTGATTTGAATGATCTTTTTTATTGGACAATGATTAAATTTAAATTTTGAGTAAAAAAAAATTTTTTTTTAATTTTTACCTGCTCATGATCAACATTAGAGCAGTGGAAGGTCTGCTGATCACTTAAGAAACCAGGTATATCGGTTTCTTCTACTTCTTCTCCGGTCAGGGTTAAAATGCGAGTGTGCCCGACAAAGGCTAGAACCAGTGTGTTCTCGAAAATGCTGTCGTCGATTCCGACTTTAAGTGACCACATTCCTTTGATGCCAGGCAAGTCAATACAAGCGTGTTCTTGTATTCCAATACCGATTCTAGAAATCAACTTAGATTATTTCGTTCTTTTTTTAATTAATCCTTACCTTATAATCCTTAATGAACCATCTTTAAAGCTTCCAGAGCATGTAATAATTTGTCCTTGGCCTTGCCGATCTAAATCGACAACTCCCAAATCCAGAATGGGACCCAAATTAGTGAATACTTCCATCGGAATTACATAAGAACCACTCTCATTTGGTGTTGTACTCAAGCGAACCAATTGTGAGTCACCATGTTTCGAACCAATAAACAAAAATCCATTATCCAGGTAAGTAATGCATTCGGGTATAGAAATTTCACCTATGGATATTTGAAATTTTAAATTTACAAAGCCTTTTATTAATTTTTGACTTATTTTCAAAATCTATACCCAATAACTCGACTTTAATTTCTTTTACAACAAAAACTCCCTTTCCGTTATCTGCCGTCTCTAGGAACAACATAAACAGTTGACCAAACATATTTCCTAGCAAATATCGTTGCCCTTTGCTATCGACTCGGGCATAACAGTTGATTGTACTTTGCTGAAAAGTATATTTTTATTTAAAAAAAAAAACAAATCAATATTAGTTGATGTAATTGACATAAATTACTTTGAATGTTGATGGTGCAACAGCATGATAATTACTGCCATCATGGTATACAATTGATTCACGACCAATTACAATCGCTCCTCCTAATAAAGGAATAAAACAAATTATTTTTTAAAATATAACTCAAATAAGTTGACAATTAAATTACAAAGAAAATATTCATTAGGCATGTTCAGGAAAATGAGATCTCGCAGATCTCAGCAATCTCAGTTACCTGAACAGGATTCCTCAGCAAAATTTCTCAGCTTTGCTGTCAAAACTCTGAGGAAAAAAAATCTTGGATTCGCTTGCTCACCTTTTGAGTGAGAAAATTCTCTGAGATCTCATTTTTCTGAACACACCAATTATATACGATCTTTTTTTCACATTTCACAATGTTTGATTCGATGATGATGTTTCTATCAATACATAACCCCCTATTACCGCTGGCGAGTCGAACGAATAAACGTTTGAGTATAAGAAATCAGCATTAAAATTTCCGAATTGAGAACCTTCGATTCGCCTTAAATGTCAAAAAAAAAATTTTACGTTTGATCTCACTCTATTGTGGACTGTGGTTATCGAAAGTTCATTGGTTTGAACGTTATTCGTTAGTTCGCTAATGCAAACATCTCACTTCGTACGTTCGATTCACCAACCATAATAGGGGGGATAATATATTGATTGTGTCGGACGATGTGAGAAGTTTTATTGAAACGTAAGCTCCTAAAAATGAAAAAAGTGGGAGCAAGCATGCCACTCTTTACTTTTTTTATTGTTATTGGATGTATTTTTCAGATGTCTTATGTTTAAAATTGGAAGTCTATTGCTAACTGGGAAGTCAGTTTAAAATTTATTGAAAAAATTGTACCGAACAAACAAACATAAAGCGACCAGCTAGAGACTTGCAACTTTAAACAAAAGGTGTTGTCGTCCAGTTCTTACCTTTGTTCAAAATTTCAATTTAGAGCTCATTAGAAAGGCAGTTAAAAATCGATTTTAAAATTTGTACCGAACAAACAGACAGACAGACTGATGTGCTATAGACCTCAAACTTTTACCAAATGAATTCACGTGAAAAGGGTGGTTTTAGTTCAAACCGATTTTAGAGATTTATGAACCTATAAAGAATAGCCGTTTTTTATTATGACCCATGATCCATAAGGATCATTCGGCGAAAATAAAACAACCTCACAGTGTCGAGAATCAGCAGCCTGTTTTCGGATCATGAAACGTGAACCCGATAAAGAGCAGGTTCGGGTGTTTTTGTTGTTATGTATGTAATTTGATGATCCATATAGATCAATTCTGATAATAAAAAACGGCTAATATTAAATTGATGAAACTTTATAAAAATGTTTTAAATGTCATGACAACCACTGATATTTTGATAATAAACACAAATGTTTGCCGTCAAAAAACTAGTAATTTCAATGAAATTTCGTATTCTTACAAAAGTTTACTTCATTTATGAATGATGGTCTTACTGTCTTAATTTTAGTCTCGTTAGATCCAATATTAAACATTAGTTTCCCCAAAATAAATTATTTCAAATCCCAGATATTTCTTGATTTAAAATTTTAGTTCTTCGTTTTAGAATTTTTTTATAGGTACCTATGTCATATTTAACCAGTAATATAGACCCAAATTCTTCCAAGTTCCAAAAAAATGGCTTCAATGCGATCCACCAGTTTTTAATAAATCATAGCCTATATCCAATAAGTTAAAAGACAATTTATCTTAATGTACATAAACATTTCATGGATAAATAAATTGTAATTGTAAATTTTAAACAAAAATCGCTTTTGCTGAACCCATAACTTAATTGCCAGAAACCTTAGTGATGCTTCGAAAAAAAAAAATAATAACTCACCCAAAGGTGTTGGAACAGGAATCAATAATGTTGCCTCAGTCTCTACGTTATCTTGCTTCCAAGCGATCTTCATAAATTCCTTATCTCTCAAATTAATCTCATGAGTCTTTACATGTCGCCCATCGTTATCCTTGTGTATAACAATTATGGTCGGATTTACACATCCATAAAGAAACTCTACATCATAAACAAGAAGTTCATCCATTCTGCAAAGTATAATCCATGATTTAATATTTAGTTCAACTTATTTTCAAAGAAAAATCACCGTTTTATTTACCTTAAGTTAGTTGCCTTTAATTCACTGGTGTCCTTGTCCAAGGGGATAATAGTAAACAATCCCATGTACAAACACATTCCAATTACCCGAGCTTTCGGATCAATCACCGCAATCATACCTCCATCGGTTTCCCTACCGACCTGGTCGTAAACATTGCCATGTGCTTTGGTGTTTATGGTAATATTATCGCCAACCATTTTGATCTCAAGAATCATGACATTGTAACGCTGGGTGAGGATGAATAGCACATCTTTTTTGCTGTCCTGTTGGAAAAGATTAAGATAACATTGAAGACAAAATATAAGAATGACGAAAACAAACCTGTGGTCGGAAGTGTCTCATAACCGTGATTTGCCCATTGATATTGACTTCCTTGAGAGGACGCAGTCCTTCAGGTGTAACCAAATAAATGTCCAACTGATTGTTCTTAGCAACAACTAAATTTAGATCTGTTGCAGAGGTAAAGTTGCCTGGGAAAATTAAAAAATTATATAAATTTATATGGCTTGTTTATTTAAAAGAAACAAACACTTCGAAATTCACATATCGAAACAAATCGCTAAAATTTTAAAGCGCGTTGTATCCACGAGTCGATCTTTGCTTACCGGTAACACAAGCTACTACGGCTGTCGGTTTTTGGGCAGTCACGACGTAATGATGAGACATCTCTGCAGGGTCTTCTGCGATTTTTTGAGTTCTTGAAAATTAAATTAAATTGATTCCAAGCAATTTTAGGAATCGAACAAAACAAGAACCACGGGAAAAGATTTTTTTAAAAAACACGAAAAAATTACGATGGTGCCTGTCGCGATTCGAAAAGAAGATAGAAAATTGACAGGAGTTACCATACCAAAAACCAAATGTCGTTTTGTGACATAAGATTGTAGTAGAGTGAAAGTTTTCTCGGCATTCTAAATAAGGTTCGTTCGCGTACTCCTGGAAACTACCCAAACTACCATTTTTTACCAGATTTATTCTAAACGTGTTCGCGTACAGACATTTTGTGTAGTTTGGGACAGGAGAGAGCCATTGACCTATTATATATGGACTGCTAGTCGAGCGTCATTTCCATACAAATGCCGAAATGAAAATGGTTCCACCTCTCCCTAGTGACATGAGCGCTATGGTAGGACACGCGGCAAAGAGAAGTAACTATTTTCAGTGCCATCTGTTCCTACTTTGTCTGAGCAAGCTTTTTTTGCCATAGAAACTACGGACATCTATTGTTATTTCTTATAAAAAACTGAGCCATCTGTTTTTGCTAAAATTTATATTTTGACGTTTGTGTATAATTTTAATTTTCATTTCACATTTTGCGTCATGCGTGGTAAATTTGTTTTTTTTTTATAATTTTATTTTTTGTTTAAATTTGGATAACGAATGGTGATTCAACAGCATTTGGAGATAATTTTTTCAAGTACATAAATATTTTATTGATTTTAATTGATGTTGTTTTTCGTAGCAAATAATTCCGCCAAAAGTTTTCCAATTCATGCGAAACGAAAAATCCCATACAAAAATGACATAACGAAATCAGAAACGGAAAATTTCGTTCTGCTTTTCGTTTTGCAGTACGCTGTTTGAAGAGCGAAATTTATAATTGTAGCAGATTATTTGGAGAAGTCTCCGCTCCTTTTTCGCACTGAATTAATTGTACCGACTATTTATTGTTTGCGGAAAAATGACATTTGAGTTTTTGTGTTTTTTTTTTGTTTATCATTTTATTACATCATGGGTTTCTCTGATTTTTTGCGTTTATGTTTGATTTTATTTTTGGAATTAGTGAAACTCTCCAAGGATATTTTCCGTTGTGTTTTCGCAAGCGTTTCGTTTTCTGTTTGGAGATCACAGAAAAATTTCGTTTCGCATCAGCAGCGTACTAGGCTTCAATCCGAAACTTTTTTCATAATCTTTTATTCATAATCTTTTATTTATTTTTGTAAATAAAGTTTTCTAAAATGACAAAAAAAAACAAAGAAAAATAATTGAAAAAACCAATGAAAAAAAAAACAAGCACAAAACTGAAGTGTCAAAATGTTTCACCATGTTTTCCGCTTGTCCTATGTTAGCGCTAGCAGCGTTTAGTTATAGGTGGAACCATCGTGAAGTTGGCTCCTGGCAGTCCATATATAGTAAGTCAATGGAGAGAGCACTCACGAGAGAGTAAATTATTTCTCCTTCTTACCAGTTTTTACCCGAGAAATTTCTTCGGGTGGAAACTGGTAAGATCTGTGTTCTGTCAGAAGCCAGTTTGAAGAACAACAACAAAAGTATTTTATTTTACCCAGATCCGAACTAGATTTGCTTACAAAAATACATGTATTACAAAAACAGCATAATACTACGTTTTCATTGGAGCCGAAATGAGCTAATTTCGTAAATTACAGAAAAGGTGTTTTCATTGCAAATTTGCTAATTTCGTTTGACAGATAACTTCATCTTTCTGTTTCTTATACATCAAATTTTGACATTTTCAATGTTTCTACTGGGTTTCCACTGCGGACGCATTCCACTTGTGTGTTTTCATAAGGTTTTTACGTAATTTCCAACCTTATTTCGTGCAAATTTGGTTGAAATTACCTCATTTCGAAATGTAAATTTGTATGGGAAATGAGATAATTTGGAATCGAATTTGGAAATTTTCAACGAAATTACCTCATTTGGCCCAATGAAAACGTGAAAAAGTGTTTTTATAGCAAATCTTATTTATATACAAAATCACAGAAAATATTAAAAATACACATTGCACTGAAAAGAGCATTTGTTTACATTTCTCCAAGTTCGATATCATATGTTTTGTTTTTGTTGTTTTGAACTGTCAAAATTAGAAAGAGAAAAGACAAAGATAGTTTTTGGAAAAGCCCGATTCCCCCCGGGCTAAGCACGCACATACAACTAAACAGTTTGGTTTTGATTTTGAGCACAAATATGGGCTTATATGGAACTGTGTGACTCTCATATAATCCTATATAGTACTCAAAATCGAAGCCAAACTATTTAATTACATGTGCGCGCTTGGCCTTAGGCCAAACCAAAACATACATAATAAAGCCGGATTCTGTGCCAATGTTTCCTTGGCTTACTCCTTTCACAGTCCAAATCATAATAAACTCCAGGAGAACAGATTCCCCTTTTTATACTTTTTTTATATGACACTTTCTATAAATATTATTCAACGATCTTTCGATAATATTTACAGTGATCATAGGAAGTAATAAAGTACAAAGTACTTTCAACTATAACACGGCCATCCTGCAACTTTCATCGTTCTCGATGAAACTTTGCATTTGTTTGCGTAAATATTCCTTTTACTTAAAATATTTTTATAATAATATCTTCATAAATAAGATGTTTCGATCGTTAAATTGTCTTTCATAATTTATTTGTATACTAAGTTTAACTATTCTTGTAGCCCAGAAGCAATCTTCTTGTTTTTATTTCATAAACAACAAGAAACAAAAGTAGCTCAGAGGCAATCAGCTTGTCTACGTTCCTGGAAAAACAATTCTATATCCAACAATTAAAAGTTCAGAGGTTTAGCCCTCAAGCATAAACTTGTCTTTTACCATTAACAACAACAAAAATAGCTCAGAGGCAATCAGCTTGTCTATTTTTTTTTTCAAAACAATTCCAGATTGAATTTCTTTTTTAAAGCTCAGAGGTTTAGCCATCAAGCATAAACTTGTCTTTAACCATTTCGTCCAAATCAACACCAATGACAATAAAAGTAAACAAAATACAATTCAGCCAAATACTTGGAAATTTAATAAATTTCAATGGAACATAAAACTTACATTACTGCATAATTTTCTGTTTGTTCTTTTGAAAATGGTCTAATAGTTTCTCTGGCTGCAACTATAACAATCTTAGAATTAATTTTCTTCAACTTATACCTGTCATTTGGCAACAAGCCTATAACTTCGTAAGGCCCTTTAAAATGGACGTCAAGTTTGGATTTACGTATTTGATTGCTTTTGTACAAAACGGTTGATCCTATTTCCAATTTTGTTGGGGTACGTTTACCCTTGTCAAATCTTGTCTTCATTCTCCCAGCGTTTTCACGAATTCGTTTATCTGCCAATTCACGTAAGGCATCAAAATTTTCGTATTCAGGTTCAATGTTCAGGCTTGCTATCAAAGCACTTATTTCAGGAGTTCTTCCATTGATTCCAGTTAATATTTTTAATGGCGAAAGTCCAGTAGTTTTGTTGATCGTTGTATTTAGGGCTAGCTGAACTCGACTGACATAGCTTGTCCATTCCATGTTAACTTCCAAATTAGTCCTTAAAAGATTGGCCACTGTGTCAACATATCTTTCGACTTGGCCGTTTGCTCTACTTATTCCAGGTGCAATTGTGTGATGCTCGATTCCATAAGATTTACAAAGATTTTGAAAATGTTCGCTTGTAAAATTCGTTCCTTTGTCAGTAATAATTTTAGCTGGAACTCCAAACAGCATCACAAAATTGGTTAAATGTTGAATAGTTTCTTTTGCTTGCAAAGTCTTGCACGGAAAGAGAATTATGAATTTTGTAAATGCATCAACAAGTATCAAAATGTAACGGCTATCTTCCTTGTCTTTTCCATGAAAGGGACCCATACAATCGATATGTATTGTGTGGAAAGGTATTGCTTTTTTTTCAATTGGGTGTAGCTCACATTGTTTTTTACCAGAAGGTCGTTTTGCTACCAAACAAATTAAACAGGATTCTACAAATTTTCTTATATTTCTTGACATTCTAGGCATCCAGAAGTGTTCTTTCATTTTGGCTAATGTTTTTTCCCATCCAATATGACAATTATCTTCATGATAGCGTCTCATAAGCGATAAACGGCAATTTTGTGGTACAAATAATTTATTATTATCACCTTGAATTTTTCGGTATAATAATCCATTTTTGATGACATATTGTGAAGTTGTATCCAGATCCCCCCCCTTAATTTTTTCGATTATTTCATTGCAATCAGAATCAGAATTTTGTTCTATGATAAGCCAATTTTGCGACAAACTGTTTAATTGGCAACAAGTCTTCTGTGACGGATTGCGACTTAAATAATCGGCATGTTGCATAGTCTTACCCTTCCGATACACAATGTTGAATTCAAAGTCTTGTAGATAAATCCACCATCTTGCAACTCGAGATAAGAGATCTTTCTTTTCTTTCGTTGCCTTCAATGCATTGCAATCTGTAACAATGGTGAAGCTTATTCCTAGCAAGTAAGTTCGAAAGTTTTTTACTGCATTTACTACGGCAAGCGTTTCTAGTTCATAGCTGTGATATTTTGATTCATAAGGTTTTGTGCTTTGACTATAGTAAGCTACCACATGCAGTTGTCCATTTATTCTTTGAAACAGTATAGCACCATAACCCAAAGCACTGGCATCAGTGTGTAGTTCAGTAGGCTGGTATGGATCGAAAAACACTAATACTGGTCTGTTAGTCAATTGCTTGATTATGTATTGACGAGCTTCTTCACACTCATTTGTCCAATTAAATTTAACTTCATTTTTTGTTAAGGCGGATATGCACCTCGTTTTGGCGGCAAATTCAGGAACAAACTTCCGAAAATAGCTAGATAGTCCCATAAATTGTCGAACTTGTTTCACATTTGTTGGTATAGTTGACTTAACAAGAGCCTCTATTTTCGCCTTTCCAGGCCTTATTCCGTCAGCAGAAACCTCTCGTCCAAGATACTCGATTTCAGTTTTCATAAACATGCACTTTTTAATGTTTAACGAAAATCCGCATTCAGTCAATGCTTTTAATACTAAATCCAGGTTTTTAATTCCTTCTTCAATAGTTTTTGATGGTATTAATACATCGTCCATGTAAACTAAAGCTGTTTTGTCCTTCAAGGTCCCCAATGCTTTATTTATAGCTCGCTGAAAAACCGCTGGAGCATTGGCGAGTCCAAATGGCATTCTTAAGTACTCATAATGGCCATCTGGAGTAACAAAAGCTGTTTTTTCAATTGAACTCTCTTCAATCGGTATTTGGTGAAATCCTGATGCCATATCCAAAGATGTAAAATATTTGTTGCCAGAGAGTCGATCCAATTGGTCTTCTATCCTTGGTAAAGGGTACCGATCTTTAACAGTTGCACGATTCAATGCTCGATAGTCCACACATAAACGATGTTGTCCATTCTTTTTCTTCACCAATACAACTGGACTGGCAAATGGTGAACTACTGTCGCGAACTATATTTTGATTTTTTAGGTCCGTTATTATTTGGTTTACTATTGTTCGCTCTGAAAAAGCCATTCGGTAAGGTCTATAGTTTACGAACACTTCTTTACTTAGCAGAATATTCAGTGAACCAGTTTTCACCTTTGACACTGGGAATCCTGTTACGATGGACGCCGAGTACTTCTTTAACAAATTATCAACTTCAAGGTTTTCATTAAGAGGCGTTTCATAGGTTTTCTTTGTTAACATATTTGATGTAATCTGATGCTCTCTTCGCTGCAACGTCGATCCATGCTTATCAACTCTGATTTCTAGAGATGAATCACTTAAAACATCTCGTCCGATTATAATTTCATTCTTGAGATAAATTTCGTCAATTATATGGAACGTTATTTCAGTATTAAGTTTTTCAAATTCAACCAGGAGATTTACTTTTTCTGTCAAAAGGATCGGATGCTTGGATATACCTTGGATACTTAAAAAATGTGAAATCCTCTTCAGTGGCATTTGATTGGCAATATCAGCTCTTAATAACGAGCAATCAGAACCAGTATCCAATAAGCAGTGGTATAATTTTCCGCCAATGAACACATCTGTGGTATTTTGAGATATTGAAACATCGTTGCACAGATTTACTTTTCTTAGTTCAGCATTCTGTTTAGCCCAGCAAGTTTTTTCTTCATGTCCAGTCTTATCGCAGTACGAGCATACCTTTGCGGTATGAATTCTCTCACGATTGAAACGATTTTTTGATATAGTTCGTGGACAATTTGCCTTAAGATGGCCCGCTTTTCCACACTCGAAACATTTTTTTTCTACTTCTGGTCGGAAGCGCTTGTTTGGAAATCTGAAGTTGTCTTCTTCACTTCTTCTCTTTGGCCCATCATTTGATTTAGATACGTCCTGTTGTCTTCGTGGTGACTCACAAATAGACGATAAATGGTCTATTAAACATTGGATCGAAGTTGGCATAACAAACATCAGTGAATTTTTCAGACCAACATTTGTTATGCAGCCAATTACTATCCTTACAATTTTATCTTCTGGAACGTCAAAAGGTAAACGGTTTATTTGGGAAACTTTCTCCATCACAAAATCAGAATAAGATCCAAATTCATTGCTCTCGGTGTTCGCAACTTTTCTGAGTTGAGCAACAATATCTGTTCCAGTTGAAAAGGCGTGGATTATTGATGACCTTAAATCAGACCAAGAATAGTGCTGGTAACCATATTTGTCGAACCAAGCTTTTGATCGACCCATCAGAGAAGAACGTACACGAGGTATGACATCAAAATCTTTTAATCCATCTCTTGTAATTCGCGTATCAATGTCAGAGCACCATTTGACTATGTCAACTCTAGAATGATCGGGATCAAAGACTGGAAATCCAACGATGCCATCTTCTTTCCGTTGAACAATCTTAAAAAAACTTGACAATGCATCAGCTGTAATCAGCATTGGGTTTTTTTACTTTTCTTGGTTTGAATCCTCATTGTTAGCTTCTTCTTCGTTTTCTAAATTATTTAAGTCTTCTTCCATATCTTATTTATTTATTTTTTTGCCTTGTTCTTTTTTTTTTTTTTTTTTTATTTTTTTTTTTTTAGGGTAATCCCACTTCTGATAATAAAGCCGGATTCTGTGCCAATGTTTCCTTGGCTTACTCCTTTCACAGTCCAAATCATAATAAACTCCAGGAGAACAGATTCCCCTTTTTATACTTTTTTTATATGACACTTTCTATAAATATTATTCAACGATCTTTCGATAATATTTACAGTGATCATAGGAAGTAATAAAGTACAAAGTACTTTCAACTATAACATACATGTGCGCTCCTTACCTTAATTTCCCCGTGTGAATGGGGACAAATTCGCAAGAAATTTCATCTTGCAAAACAAACCTTATATTTCAGAGGGATAGCAACATTAGATCCGTTTGATAACTTAAAATTTCTTACAAATTTTCACAATTCGTTTTAAAAACCCATATAAAAAATATTGAAAAAATATTTTTTTTTTCGAAATTTCAATTCAGCAAACAGACCTAGTTTCCTTTTCTTGTTTATTTCTTTTATATTTAAATGAGATAAATTTTGTGTTATGAAATTTACTATGCAGAACCAGAGAGTTTTTCAGTTCATTAAATTCAGATCACTCACGAAAAGATACAGTTCTAATGACGCCCGTCGTGTTGTAGTAACCGGTCTTGGTGGAGTGACACCACTTGGAACCAATGTCAGCGGCTCTTGGGAAAGAATCCTCAAGGGAGAAGCAGCTATATCAAATTTAGGAGAAGCGTACAGAGGAATTCCGTGTCAAGTTGCAGCACAAATCAACAAAGATGACTTGCAACTGGAACATTCTTTCTCTAAAAGTGAACTGAAAATTATGAGTCCAGCCACAATACTGTCTGTTCTTGCTGCACAAGAAGCTCTGGCCCATGCAAACCTACTTGATGTCACCGATGAAGAAGAGAAAAATAGAACCGGTGTTTGTGTTGGAATGGGAATGTTTGACTTACCAGAAGTTTACAACTCCAATGCATCACTTACCAAGGGATACAATCGTGTAAGCCCTTATTTCATTCCCCGACTCTTACCCAGTATGGCTTGTGGCCATATTAGCATGCGATTTGGTCTACGTGGTCCCAATCATTCGGTGTCCACTGCCTGTGCCACAGGGGCACATGCCATTGGAGACGCTTTTCGCTTTATAAAATACGGAGATGCAGATGTCATGGTAGCTGGCAGTGGAGAATCCTGCATAGACCCCCTTGCAATAGCTGGATTTTGTCGCCTAAGAGCCCTCTGTACAACATTCAACGATGATCCAAACCGTGCTTCTAGGCCATTCGACGAGAAAAGAGACGGTTTCGTCATGGGAGAAGGTTCTGCTATATTGATATTAGAAGAACTTGAACATGCCAAAGCTAGAAAAGCCAATATCCTAGCCGAGATACTAGGTTATGGTTTGTCAGGTGATGCATATCACATAACATCACCCAGTGAAGATGGTACTGGGGCTTTTCTTGCTATGACACGTGCAATGACAGATGCTAGAATTGATTCCACTTTAGTTGGTTACATTAATGCACATGCTACTTCCACTCCAACAGGAGATAAAATAGAAGCAAGAGCAATCAATAGGACTTTCAAAGAGCACACTAAAAATATTGGAGTCTCCTCAACCAAAGGAGCTCACGGTCATCTACTAGGATCATCTGGTAATCTCGAGGGACTATTTGTTGTTAAAGCATGTGAAACTGGAATACTACCTCCTTCTATAAATGTGGAAAAAGTTGGCGAGGGCATCGATTTGGAAATCGTCACAAAGCCAGAAAATTGGAATTCCGACAGAAGAATTGCTCTAAAGAATTCATTTGGATTTGGTGGCACTAATGCATGCCTCTGTATATCTAATTTTGTATCGTAAAAATTATTGTTTGTGTATTGTATTACATCGTTAACTATCTATTGAAATGTTGTTTTGTTAAGAAATAAAATTTTTATAAAACAAAAACAGAATGAGCAAGCTCGGTGTTATTTTTAATAATAAAAAAAGGCGATTTTTTTTAATACCCTGGACGTCCGGGTGGTCTAGCACGTAACTTTAATACAATCGAGTTCATTGGTATAATCGAGGATAGGCAGTTCGATTTAACAAAATTAGTAACTGCCTATGCTCGATTGTATCAAGTTACATTGTGGCACCCTAGTATAACGAAAGATATAAAGCCAATTTGTTATATGTATTTATATTCAGGCCTATCACAGAATCCATCGTGGAAAATTTCCGAATGGATTATTCCACTACGAACCCCGAAAAAAAAGGATTCACCAAATCCGAATGGAATCGAAAAAAGCAATGCCTCATTAAAAGAAAATTCTGAGTTTCGAAATCAGCTGTCCTATGTCACAGCAATACTTGGAGCTTTTAAAAACAAAAATCCCTTAAACTTTTTAAAAAGTCCCATCTTTTTTCCCTTTTTATTTTACACAAAAAAAGCTAAACATTTGTATGGCTAGACTCTTTGTTTAAATAAATATCGCAAAAAAAATCCCATAATTTCAGAGCACTATTACAGCTGTCAAATTATTGATCGTGAAAAAACTGTGTTGTTGATATTTGTTTATTTATTCAATGTTTTAGCATTTTTTCCCAAGAAAATAATATATTCAGCATTAAAATAAATTGAAGTAAAAAAAAATAAAGAATTTTAATCCGACTTGTTTTAAAAGTGATGTATTCTTTTACTTCCTTTGTTTATTTTAAGTGCAATTGTTTTGTTTCGACTTCTTTGCAATGTTTTTCACTGGCGTGGCATTCAATTATTTAAGAGTTTAAGAACTTTTAACTAACAAAATACAAATTGAATAGTTTGCGTATCAGTTGTGGTAGAAAAGAAAGTCATATTTTCGTAAATTCTTAATAGATTTTCCACTACGAATGGATTCTGCAATACATTTTTCGTGATTCGTAGCAAATTTTCGATTACGATGGAATTTGTGATAGGGCTGATTATCGAAACCAGTTTTTTCGACCTTAAAAATAACATTCCTTGCGTTCGGTAAACTATCAGATAGGCTATCCACCTATCCCAAACATTTTCAGATACGTTGAGTTGTTGTTGCATCAGCTGTTTTGTCACAAGAGATTACAACAACACAAACCTATCCGGATAGCTTTGAACTGATCCCCGAACGCGACCAATATTTACTGATCATTTAAAGAAAATATTGATTATCGTAAGTCATAACCAACAAAAGTTCGAAAAACCAATTCGAACTGCGAACAAATTCCAAAGACGTGTAAGCATTACACGTACCGTTTTGTTGTGCAGACAACACCAAACGCTTAAAGAAAACTATTGAGACCTTTAACACAAAAAAGGACGATTCTCATGTCTTGTTTCTTTTCCTTGAAATTGAACAGCATTCGTTATATTATAAGAAATCATTCGATTTCGAAAACTTCGCAATTACTTCAAACTGTCAGTTGAAGGTCCATCCATATTTAATTCTTTTGAAAAGTGAAATTGCACTGCGGATGAGATTGGATGCAGAATTAATGGGATTTTTAAGGTAAAAAAGAAAGCGAAAATCTAAGAAAAAAAAAACTAGACGAACAGCTTATTATTAATTGTTTATTCTTAAATTCGTATGTTCTTATGTTTTATTCTAAAATAACTATAAAAAGAATACAAATATAAAGTTTGCTTACTTTTTGCACCAAGAAATACAAAACTACCTAACCGTTTGCAACTGCAAGAGAATTCGTTCAGAAAATGAAATGAAACGAAATGCAAAAAATAAATTTTGTTTTCGAAATTCCAATTCACAATTAGCATTTCGAACGAATTGTGGAACACCCGAATCCAATTTCGTCATGTGAATTCGCAATAAGGGGAATGCAGAGCATGGGCGATAGATTAGGAAAATTTTTCATTATTCTTTATTTAGAGATATCAATGGACTTCAAATGGTGATTCTTTATACTAGACCTTTTATATCGGCATTCGTTATACTGAACGTCTACTTTTGCCAAAAAAAAAAAAAATTGTGCGAGGCCATAGCCCCTCTAAGATTACTTTTCCCATACAAATTTGTATTGAATTTTTGCACATTTAATTTTCTCTCGAACTACGGCATTTATTCCATATTTTAATCCTGTGAATTTAAAACTTTCATTATGTAGACGCCTTCAAAATTGGCGACTATGTGCCTGTTATGTTTCGCTGTGATTTTTTTGGTATTTTGAAATTTAATTTTTTGATATTTTTGACATATTATGTAGATGAAGCAATACCTAATGAACAAAATATAATGCACTGCAGATTTGTAAAGTGTCTTAATCTTTATTTGGAAAACTTCGTAAAAATTTACACGAAATAAAATATTATATTATTTATATTTAATTGTTTGTTGTTGTTTTAAATATTATATTCTCATTTTATGTTTCATGTTTATGCTTAACTGTGTGAACACAAGTTCGAAATAGATAAAATTATTATTTCGTCCACAAAATAATTGTGTGTTTTTTCTAGATTTGAGTTTTTTTTTTCTTCAAGTGTATATTTTACAATTTTTAATTATATAATTAAGAGCTTACAAATATATTTTTAATAATAATATAATATATACTAAGTTTTTTATTACACCTACTCTAAAACAACTACACTTATAAAACACTATAAATATTTATAAATTTGTTTTTGCATGTTTATGTGTGTGTGTTTTAATCATCTTTTTTATAATTTTCATTATTGCTAAACAACTTTCAAAATGTATCCCACCCTTATCGCTTTGAAGCATTGAAATAATAATATTGATAGTGACTAATTACATAAATATATATTTATATATTTATTTAAATAAAAAAGGCTTTTTTATTTTTTTATTTTTTTATATTTAACTATTATTATTAAAAACACCAATAGAAAATTCATATTTTTTTCAGAAAAAGAAATTGTACGAATTCACCTACGTATTTTTGGGTACTTAGTTTTTTTTTTTTTTTTTTTTTTTTAACTGGGAAAAGTTTTTTTTTATTTTAGTTTGTGTATTTATGACTGTGTTTTTTAAAGACTACATGATCTTTATACGTATTTTAAAAATTGCAGATAGCTTCACTGTTAAACAACTGATTTAATGCATACATGCGTTAGAAGGTAATATATTTTACATTCATATAATTATACTTGTAATTTAAATGTTTTTTAATATAAATATTATAATCACATTAAAAGAGGAAGTTTCCAAGTTGATTTCTTAGTATAAAAATATTTTTTAAAAAGATTTTTGTTTAAATTTATTTTGAAAGTGTATGAAAGGGAGAAAGAGGATGTAAGAAAAAACACAAGTTGTTTTTTTTTGAATAGTCGCAAATAAAAAGATTTTTATTATTTTAATTGACAAGAGATATTTTTATTAAAAAATATTGCAATAAATTAAGTGACATAATAAATCGTTAAAAATAGGATACAAGTTTCTAGAGATTATGTCCCGAATTACTTTTGAAGTAAATAGACAGGGGTACATTTTAATTGCATCTAGTTGAAAATTATTATTTTTTAACAAACGTAAATGGAATAATTTTTGAGAAATTTTCAACATTCTTATTAAATGTTTTATTTTTTTTTTCTATTTTTTACATACATATGACTATGGCAGAAAAAAACTAAGTTTGTTAATATTTTATAATTAAATACGTTAATTGTGGCGCTTCCAAACATCACACTGTTTTGTTTCTACAATTTGTAGAATCTAACAGAAGATGGCTTAAATAAAAACAAAAACCTAACTTGTATGAATTGATACTTTCAATCTCAATAATTAACTCGAATGGAATTCATGCAAGAGTAATAATTTTGATTGAGGGCATAAAACAATAGTTATGAGGATATACTTTTTTTTAATTAAGAAGCGCATCCATTGTATACGGATAGGGCTGTTGATGCTCTGTCGATATAGGTCAGTCTAGTATCACAACCTGTGGATCAATTGGTCTGGGTACCATTGGTTTGATGGGTAAGTTTCGCCATGGTTTACGGGCAGCTCGCCGAAGCTCCACTACGGATAACACTTTTCTAGCTTTTCTGTTTATTTAAAGGAGAGTTTAAAAAAAATGAATGAGGAGAAATATTTTTCTTGAGATGCAAACAAATATACTTTTTATAACAAGAGAGAGAGAAAACAATTTTTTTCATGCATTCAAACAATCTGGAACAATTTTAATTCAAGAAAGACACCAACACAAGTGCAAAGAAAAGAGTATCAGCAAAAGAAATATTCATGAATCGATATACAAGAAGCAGTGACGAGAATTCAAGAAAGGTTTAATCTTATATGCGATTGTGAAAAATCAATCAATTGTGAATTTAACAAATTGCAACGATTTTAAAATGTTTGTTCAGTTCAGATTTTGAGATTGGATTTTGATTTTTCCGATCGATCCTAAATCCCAAAAGTTTATGCCCTGATTTATTAAACAAACAAAATTTTTTCTGAGATCATTAACCCGTGCCTTTCGCATACAATTTTGTATGGGAATTTTGAACATTTTACGTTTTATTCCTTTATCTCGAACTACAATTATAGCTAGTCTTAATTGTTTTTTTGTTTTATAATCCTTTTAGCACATTCAAAAATTAATTTTCTTATTATTTATTTATTTTCTTTTTTTTAGTCTCATAAATAATTAATTTTAAAAATCGAAATAGTTTATATACAATTTTTGTACATACATACATTTAGAAATGAGGTTTTTTAAAAGGATGATTACTAAACAAAACAAAAAAAAAATTACGTAAAGGGGCAAATTATAATTTACAAAATTTTGCTATTCGAAATGATATATAGAAGAAAAAAATATCAATTCAATTCAATTGTGTCAAATAAATTTAAAAAAAAGAATCTTTTAGTGTGTGTTAACTTAATGGTAAAAATGTATGTATTTTTAATTGTTGTCCGTATTTTAATTACTCTGGAAAGGTCATTTTTTGAGAATATGTGGACATTAGACACAAAATCAAGGGTATTTTATTGATTCTTCCAACAAAAAAAAAAAACATAATAGAAAAAACTTATTACTAAAAGCGTAGTAGAAGATGTGAAGTAAATTTCCGTATAATTATGATCCGGATACCCGGGTTATAAGAAAGTAAATACTCGTGTTTTGAGAGTATGAATTTTAATTTGGAGTGCAATAACGGAATCTGTTCATCCGTGTTTTACAAATGCACGTACAGAATCAGTACTGACTGATGGACACACCTATCAGCGAACGGTATGACAAAAATAAAAACAAATCTTTTTGTTATCATCGTTTTGTTTGTTTTGCCGTTTTATGTATATGATAATATTTACTTTATAGATAACGGTCAACATTATAAATGGAACAAAAATAGAAGGAATTGAATCCATGTCATACCACAAAGTGGTTAACGTGAACGCTAGAAGTATTTTTTGGGTTATTTATCAAAAATTGTAATGCAGCAAACACAAATTAAAGTATCAATCA
This sequence comes from Epistrophe grossulariae, assembly GCA_929447395.1. Taxonomy (NCBI): domain Eukaryota; kingdom Metazoa; phylum Arthropoda; class Insecta; order Diptera; family Syrphidae; genus Epistrophe; species Epistrophe grossulariae. The sequence goes on from OV839567.1 coordinate 85,595,202, forward strand.
GAATTTAGGATAAACATTGTTGCGTACTAAAACGTTCTGAAGAGTGAAAGACTTGATCGAATTGAAAGTGAAAATTATCTTGAATTAATCATAGATCAGTTCTTAATTTTATCGATGCGAGAAATACAAAACTCAGGCTCAGGTTTCATTTTTCATTGTACAGACAAGATGTAATTATACATATATGTATATTATCCTTTTGTTTCTAAATCATAACTTACTTGCTTGATTCGGTGGCTCTAAAATATACATCATCTGGAGCATCCATCCAACTGATCACTTGTTTTCGGCCAGAACCTGTTCTTGACATTTGTGTGATTTTTGGTTTTCCATTCAACTGTTTTAATTCAAATTAATCTTAACTTATTGTTTTGTTCATACAATATATCAAAAAAAAAAAAAAACTCACATGATGTCTAGCTAATGGCTGTCCAGAAGCAGCCATCATTGCAGCAAACTGTTCAGGACTAGGACAATGCGATGGCATTGGATCCTTATTTGGCCGTTTTGCTGGAGGCCCTTGTATAATTGTAACTACTTCAAAAAATAAATTAGAAATAGATGAATATTAAACGAAATAAAAGTTCAACAAATTCTTACCATCGGTGCCATTCATTTCTTCAATTGGTCGCTTACGTAACAATGCAGGTGGTATAATTGTAATATCCTTTTCAATTTCAATAACTTTATTCGGAATACGTTCATATAGCAAGGATCCATCGGGTGCTTTTGGAGGTTTTGGAAATGCCACCAAATCAGGTTTCGGCAATTTATCTTTGGGCGTCAATATCAACCACTCGTGTGGCCCGGGGCCTGGAGATCCTAAACGATTAGCAATTTTCGTCACACTTATTCTATCCTTCTTTTTAGGTAATAAAATGTTCTTTATATCCAAATGAGATTTTCCAATCAAACGCACATTAACTATAAATAAATTCAGAAAATAAATTATTTTGAGCTTTGAAAATAAAAAAAAAAAAAATAATCTTACATTCATGCTTTACCAGCATCGTGTTAATTGCAAAAGATGTCTGCCGGGCAGCTTTTTTAGTTTTGATAAACTTTCTACATATAATTCGAGCAACACGAGTCATAGCATTTGTGTGGAGATAAAAAGCAGTGCGAGTTTTCATTATGGGACGCGGCGATCCAGAACTAATGGCAATGCCATGCGCTTGCGCATAATGTCGCGCTAAATGAGTTTTCAGCTTAAATTCTTTTCCACAGCTTACAATTGAACATCTAAAAATCAAGAAATTGGAATGTGTATGTTACTAAATAAAAATAGTTTAATTACCTGTGACACTGACGACTAGAAAGATCATTGACTTTCTCATCATCCACTATAACAGTTTCAGTGACAATAACTGGGGTGGGTGTTATGGGTCCAAGGGGTGTTGTAGCAGGTGTGGGTTGTTTCTTCTTAACCTCTGTTTCACTTCCTTCGGCTAATCTCGTTGCATTTTTCAAACCTCCGTATTTTTTCCAGTAATTGTAACAGTTCTGACATAATCGACATGTCATGTGAGATGGTCCCCAAGGATACCACTGCAAAGTAATAAATAGATATTACTTCTCTTCACTTATACAAATTATTGTTTGTCACAATTGATCAATTTATAAAAAAAAAGATCAGTTTATAAAAAAAAGAGATTGAGAGTGCTTCCTACTTCTAGCAGAGAAATCCTTTTTAGGTATTCCAAAACACTGATGATTTTCGAGCAGGCAATGAAAAGAAACATACCTGAGCTGACGCAACACTTGAGCATGATTCACATGGTTTTCCATTATTAGACAAATCAGTTCCACCATTTGTTGTGGTACCATTGAAAATTCCACCTTTGACAGGGTTCATCGCCGGATTACTCTTTGTGTATTGTGGAATGTAAACCTGCTTGAGCTTTAATTCGGCTTCCACAGCTTTCACACGTTTTTGTTGCACGTATCTATCTGTGGTCTTCCACATATAGTAATATTCCACAATCTGTTTTAAAGTTTTCCAAGGAAGCTTAATCATAAACAAAGAGACACAAATATTTTTAAACAATAAAAATTTTACTGAAACAATAAGTTTGATATTGTACTCACGAAATCCTGTCGAATATCATTGAAGTCTTTTCCATATTTATCAAGTGCCTCTTCAAATAAATTAGCCTCAGATGCACTCCAGTCCTCTATTTCATCTCTACAGAGCACTGGACCCGTGGAAGGAACTAATGAGCACATTGCATCTTCCATAGAATAATTGTGCTTATGAAGAATATCCATGGCATGAAACTATAAAACAAATAAAAACGGAAAATTATGAATCCTATTCAAATCCAAGCATAAAATTCATACTAAGGTGATATCCCTACTGGCAGCAGCCGCTGACATATGCAACGAAGGTTGTTTAACCGAACTACTACAGTCTAGTGCGCGGGCAAATGTTCCAATAGATCGTGAAACAACCAAAAATTGATCTATTTTTCTATCAGTAAGATTGTGATTTGGCGTCCATACAAGTGTCTCAAGTTCTTCTAGCTTTCGCTCATCCAATTGTACATCTTTTAGTTTTCCAGGAATCTCACTTTGATATCGACTTCCTACACGTATCTCACCTTTGTCAGCTAGCAATGTTTTTTGATTGGGATCAAAGACCAAACAATAAAAAAATGTATCCTGAAATTATATGCAAAATAAAAAAATCATTATTTTATAATTTCAATATTGAAGCACTTCAAATATGCAAAATTATTTGTCGTTGCTACAATGGAATGAAATTTACGACTCACGTCTTTATTGAGATAACTATTGAGCGATTCTGTTTCATTTAATAATGTAACGGAACATTTTCCTCTTATGTGGGTGGCGGGCAATGTTTCAACTTGTCGGGATAGAAATAACTCTCGATGTTTTATTTGGTGCCGTTGTTTCGATGACAGCGATTCATTATTTTTTTCCGATATGATATTTGCAGTTGATGTACCAATCGGACTAGTTCGATCTTCATCCAATGATGCTGTAATTAAGAAAGAAAACAAAAATCAAAACCGAATATTAAAAAATAAAATATCCTTTTTTTTAAGCAAATAGAATTAAAACAATTCTTTTGTAGTTTTATAGCACAGGACTGGGCGAGTTCCTGTTTTATATAAATGTCCATTGAGCTTTTACGACGATATTTAAATTTTGTATTTCTAGGGATTGCAGTTATTATTCCGACTTCGTCTGCATTCTTTTTTGTGTTACGGACAATGACAAATTTGCTCACCGAATTCAACGCACGCTATCTGAAGCCAGTAGGATTTTCCGTGCGGATAAATAATGGACACTGTTAAAATTTTGAAGCACGCATGCACCATATTTACGAACATGAAAATTGTTTTTTTTTTTTTGCAAAATTTGAACATTTATTTTTGTACATTATCTAAAAAATATTAATAAACAACTGGGTGGAACTTAGTACCTCTTATAGTTCAATTGGCTTAGAATATTAAAGATTTCATACTTAAAAACATTGAAGTAATTAAAGAAAAATTTTTGAAAGCATGAATTTATTTCTTTCAATTTTTAAAACAACTCCCAAACAGTTTGAGCTAATATACCATCTGAATTTTTGAATACATATACAAATTTACGAAAACAAAATTTTAAAAAATCGTTTGATAAGTTTTGTTATGTAAAAAAATTCCTTTAACTTTAAATAAAAAATCCCTAGTCTAATTATTGTAAGTATTTAGTGATATACATTTAAAAATGTATTCTCGTTTTCGAGGTATAACCCATTAAAATTAGACTTTGAAAGAATCCCGAAAAAAAATAGTTTAAAGCTTTGTTTGCATGTGTTAATGTTTGAGCTGTGATAAACGATTCGAGCAGCGATAATATTAACGCGACGCTGAGAAAACCTTACATTCAGTGTTGATGTTTAAATCACTGCTCCACAGGAACACTTAAAGGGAAAAAATTGTAAGAATTTATCAGCTTTATTCACATCCAATATTAACTATACTCTTTAGCATATCCTATATTTGAACCACAATTTTATAAGCAAAATTCACTTTAGAAGAAATCTCAAAATCAGCTAATTAAACTAATAAAATTCTAAACAAAATAATATATTGTAACACTATTTTGTAAGAGAAATAGATTTTGAAAAAAAAGTAATAAAACATCAAAACAAACAAAACAGAGATAGAATTTAATTTAGCATTCAAAATATTATTAGATAAATAAATTATAAATTGACTCTGTAAATTATTTTAATAAATAAATAAATATTATTAGACAATAAATTAACTAATCTGGAGTATAAAAAGTTTGTTAAGTTGAATTTATTTAAATCAGAAAACTCTGTTTGGTGCAAAACATGTTTGGTTGCATATTCTTATATTACACTTTGATCTACAAAATGTAGTAACTTTTTATCTGTCGTGGAAACTAAGTTATACTTTCTAATGTCTTGAATCAGGAAATCCTACACATCGTCGTATAATTTTTACAAAATGATAAATCAAATCAAAAACATTAAAAAGTGTAGTAAAGTATGTATATATAATAATGTATGTTTGTTACTGTAAACCTCCAGATTGGTCAAATCCTAATTGACAAAATAAAACATAAATGTTACCTCAGAAACATGGAATAAGTTGAAAATTTTCCGAACAATCTGGAAATTCTCAGTAACAAATTTATTATTTCTTTTCATACATCGTGGGTCAAAAAGACCAACCAATGTTGAACACAAATAACTTCTTTATTTTCCAATTTAATTGTTTTTTTGCAGGTTATAATTGAGTACGCGTCAAAACTATTGATTTTTTCTAGATCAGCTCCCACAGCCTTTATGAATAGGAGTTTGATCGACCATTTTGAAGAACGGGGTTCAGTGGCCGACCGTTCGGAAGAGGTGCTCATCGAAATATTCACTCGTCGTCTTTCGGGCCAATTGGTCATGTCCAGAACAATATTGGGGAGAATTTTTAAATTGGATCTTAAGATATGCCTATACAAAATTCAAATTGTACAAACACTCCTACTATATATAAATTTATATAAATTTTTTTGAACATTATCAAACACTCCTACCGCAAACCCATCAACAAAAACTACAATACGCTATTTTCTAACATTGGTAGGTCTTATTTGGCCCACCCTGTACATGAAAATGTCATCAAATTCGGTATTGGTTCAGATTTTATCTTGTAACTTGAAACCGGGCTCTCCACATAAGTTGAACGTGCAGTGATATCATTATTCTGATAAAGATTTTTTTTTAGAGAATTAAAGTTAAGGGTGTGTTTATGATGAAGTTTCTATAAACGATTCAAGCTTTAGAAAAATTTAATTAAATAAATTTTAATGGAAAAGCAGCGCTTATCGAAGCTTCAACATAAACATTACAGAAGAGCTACGATACAAGCATCGATTTCATCTTTACTCGCATCGCTGATCGTTTATAGCAGTTCCAACATAAAGACACGATAAGGGATGTCAATGCAAATCAAACGCTGTTCAATACTAGTTCGGAACATTAATTTTTTCTGATTAGTATTTGGCTCATATTTTACTTGTTTTAGAATACCATTGCGATATGAATTAATTGTGATTTCCAGTTCAAAACAAAGCGAACAAATACTTTCTGCATTTGTTCGTAAAACCACCAAGCGACCAATTACATCCACACATTCGACTTTGATATAAGTCCAAAGAATTACAAAATAAACTTATATGCATAATATGTATGTATGTAAAACAACTACTAAACTGAAAAGAACAATTTTACAACAAAACGATCAACATTTATTTACGTGCAAACAAACTAACCAAACTATATGTGCAAATCTATGAAAAGTTGTAATTTGGTATTGAAAGTTAGTAGGTACCTATGGACGGATCTAAAACAGCTTGTGCCGCTTGTTCTTCTCCAACTGGTGTTCGAAGCCAAGTCTTCTTCAGTTTCATCGCCAGTGGTGAATCTTCGGCTGTTGCCACTATTATGATGAAAATTAAATTAATTTTGTTAATGCTCATCCGATAGTTTACCTAATTATGAAAATTAGCAAAACAAAATTGAATAAAATGTCCAGAGGTCATCATAATTCTTTAAACAAAAAAATACATTACACCGAAACAAAAAATATAACCTATTTATTTCATATCCAAAAAAAATAATATTTAATTATAAAAATGTATTTTATATTACGTGAATATTGTTTATTAATTTTTTTTCATCCAATATTTAATAGAGAATACATATTGTGAGTTATATAAATATTTCCTTTTATTTGTAAATTTTGATCAACAAATTTGGTTCTGGATATGGTTTTCTTTAACAAAACATAGAACACAAAATTTCATAATTTCGATTCCCAAAACCTTCAATCTATAATACAGCATGCAAAAATTCCGAATTCCATACCCAAAATTCCGAATCCCAGAATCCCTTATGACTTTGCACTATTAGACTAAGGCCCCAACCACGGAATGCAAGACTTTAATATTTGCATATGAAAAGTTACAATCTATATAAAAATACCAGAGAATTTTTGTTATCCTTCACACCCAAAATTTGCTACGGGCTCTCGGTCTATAAGTTCTTCGCCAAATCTCAATTTGATCGGGAATTTATCGTAATTTTATGAGGCAGGAATATGCAAACGACAACTGATTTTTTCTCAGTCTAATTAAAATATTATAAAAATATATATTTAAGCTCTTTTCTAAAATGTTCTTTGTTTGAAACACTTTTAATAATCTCCAACTGAACAGGTTCTTGTAAAAAACTATGCAAATGTCAAAGTGGTAATCGGAGTAAGTATGATGCTAAAAAACAATAGTCATTTGGTGTCATTAACTTTTATAAAATGTTTTAAAGATAACTTCATTATTCGTTCATTCGCCCATTTCTGTGAATTAGCTAATAAAATAAATTCAATTTTGTTTTGTTTTGTTGATAATAGATTTCGCATTAAACCCACTGTTTAATGATAATTCATGCTAGTTTTGAGATTTATTAACAGAGGTGAAGGTGTTTTACCAATATCTAAAAATCTTGTATTACATAAAGTAATTATAAATTTGTTTGTGTTTCCTTTAATCTGAAATTGGCAGGACCGCTTATAACAAAAGTATCCTTTAATCCGACATATTATTCACTAGATTAATCCAGTTTAAAACTTAAATCCGGATGTAAATAAATATAAATTTAAAGTAATTACATTCGGATTTAAGTAATTTAGAACAATCGAATGAATAATATGGCGGTAAGGTCAGATGAGATGTCTGTGTAGATATAAGAGAGATTTGAGGCTTTCATTTAAGCGTATCAAAAAAATGTCAATTAACCTTGTTGTAAAATTTAAGTGTATCTTTATAGCTTATGTATGTAAATCTTGTCAAAAGATAATGTGCGTTTATATAGATTTACCTAAGAGAAATATCACCCACACCTGACTCTTATTTTATAACTTTCTTTATGAATTAACTTCAAAACTGTAAGATATATATTATGTATATCAAAGGTTGCACCATGCTGCACACTATGTCATAGACATATGAAAACTTTTTTAAGATCAAATTCTTCTTTGACCAATATACATAAGAAAACAATACCGCTTACCGTTGTTGAAAAAAATCTATTTAAATAACATTTCAATGAAAAGCATTTGTTTTTAAAATTGCTTTTTAATTAGTGGACAAAAAAACTATGCCACTGTCTTTATCAGTAGTTTTTAGGCTTTTTATTAAAGGTTTTACCCAATACCTTTCGGAAGCTCTAAATTAGTCATGTAGAAGGTTTACGAAAAAAAAAAAATTGTTTCAAAAATAATTGCGTTTCAATTATTATTTAAAATCATAATCTTCATACCATGATTTATGAATGTATTCAATTTTCTACTTATCAGTGTTTAATTTTTAATTAATTTGTTTGATCCCTTTAATTTTGTTTGACTTTAAGCAGTATACCAAGCTGGAAAATTGATAGGTATATAATTTTTTCGTGGAGTGGTTTCTCACACAAGATATATTTTTTTTGTATTCATATCATCAAAAGTGTTCACCTGAATTTATAATAATAAACCCCCCATTATGCGTGAACAAAAAAAAATTACAAAATAATAAACGAAAAATGTGAAAAACTAAATAAAGGTACACATAAAACAATGCACGTAAATATAATTGGTTGGTAGAAGTATAAATCCAAATCCGGATGTTGGTGTACATGTGAAGTCTTTGAATTGTGTTTGAGGGTTGAATATTGCATCAAAAATGGGATAGATGTTGCTACCATGATGGTATTAGAGGTGGAGGTGGCAACGCTTAAAACTTATATCCATACAAAGATACATCACACACATAGTTTGTCCATGCTGGGTATGCGAATAAGCAATGTTAGATTTGGTTTCGGGTGATGATGACGATGGTGGGTGTTGTTGTTGTTGTTGCTCTTGATGCTATGGGTAACTGGGCTAGACTATGGTAAGTATTTAAAATTGGGTGGTAGACAAAAAGATAACCCCCTCCAAATAGGGAAGGGGTTCTCCCATCTTAACAGATCGATACCATGTATCCTTTTTGTACTCAACTGTACACTTTTCAGATTTGTACCTTTCCAACAAACAAAAACTGTATGTGCAAATGAAGTAATGATAAGCCTACAACATCTTTTGTGCACAAACAATAAACTGTTTAATATTAAAAATGTCTTATACGTTTCATGTTACATGTATAAATCTACTAACAATATAATTATGCCTTAACAAACATGTTTTTTTTTTTATATAAGATGACAATGAAATAATTGTGAATTTTGTTTACGCATTTTACTTCAAATTCGATTCCTAAAATTAATCAAAGTGAAAATTTATAAAAGTGAGAACACATACAACACTCAATAACCAGCACTTACAAATTTCCCATCAAAAGTAATTAATCCTTTTTCAGTATTTTTTTAGCGCATGGTTTTATTTCTTAAAATAGAATATAAAACTCATGATTGGAAAATGCATAGGGTGTGTTCTTAAAAGCCTTGAGAAATGCAATAGACAAGGAAAGGATTACAAACATAGTTTTAACCATTTTAAAAACAATTATTTGAAGGTACGATTCTTGTTTTAAGAGCCTGTAGTCACATATTTCTTTTTTATTTGCAGGATTTCAAACTAGGTTAATATTACATTCCTATTTATTCGACTTTTCTTTAATTGATAAAAAATGGTACTTATAAATATACATACATGCATACATTCGATATTCCTGCATTCCCAATAAAAATGCTTTTCAATATAAGCCGTGTTTTGGACAATACAGCTCAGTGAAGTAAAAAAATCAATAAAACGATCCACAGTTCCCACTGATTTTGAGAAGGAGAAAAGTTAATGTAAATGCCAGTAGATTTTTTTTTGGTATCTCTTGTTAAATTTTGACTGACTGGATTGCAGTTTCTCACCAAAACAAGCCTATAGTCATATTAGCTAACAAAAACTAAAAAAAAATATACAAATAAGAAGCTATACTAACATATATAATTAAAAAAAATCTGATTAGTTCCCCTGATTTTGAGTAGGAAAATATATTTTTTTCAAGTAAGATTAGACTGCAGAAAAAAGTTAATGTAAATGCCAGTAGATTTTTGTTTTTGTATCTCTTGTTAAATTTTCACTTATTGGAAAACACGCTTATTAATGCGATGTAAAATCTTATTATATTTTATGATGAAAACGATTTGAGCAAATACATATGTTTATTTTATTTTAAGTAAATAGACCAAAAATCATTTTTTTAGTAATTTGCTTTAAGAACAAATTAGAAATAAATAGATTTAAAATTAAAAATAGTGTCAATATTGTTTAATTTTCAAATACAAAGATCAACAAAAATTGAAAAGCTAAGTTTCGTTGAATAAGAAATACTTTTTCGCTGCCATGTGAGTTTACAGCTCAAACGAAGTGAACTTTATTTGATTTGACGGAAGTTTTTAAAGCTGTAGAAATAAAATAAATATATTTAAAGTTTGTATCATAGACATTTTTGATAGTGCAAAATTAGCTTATATTTTTTTTAATTTTTACATAGGCAAATTTTTAGTTTGTTTCTAAATTCAAGAAAAAATGTCAAATATCCGCCAAAACACAGATCGCAAAACACCCAACACATTTGGGCAATTTGACATATTTTTCTTATTAATATGTTATATTTTTGAAATTTGACATATCAGTCCAAAATTTTGAGCTATATGATACTGAGAGATCGAATGTTAAATCACCCAATGTACACAGAACAACAACAATTGTTTTCTCCAAATATAGTTCGATTTAAGACTTTCTAGTGTATTATCAGGTAATATGAAGAAACATCATTCTTGAGTACATGATATTGTAACTATTCCACTTCGACTCCATGGTCATTGGCGCGACCGTGCAGTGGCTGCTGCTTCGGTGCGCGCATTAACGCCGTTGTCACAATTAAGTATCATTCTTTAATTAACTTATTAAATTTCATCCAAATTTGCTAAGCAAGTACACGGAAAAAATTCAAAGATAAAAACTCTCTAAGAGTAATATTCAAATTTTCTTTTTTTCTTGTTTGTATTCAGTTTACTAAGCATATGGAAAAAGGCTTTACAATATTGTGTAATGCTGAATGTTATGACAAAAAATTCATAACTACCTGTGACAAAAAATAGAGTCCTTTTTATGTAATGACGGTTGTATTCTCAGTAAGGTAAAATATTACCAAATCAAAGAATTTTTAATAGTTTTTTGAATGGGGGGACGGGGCTTTTTAACCCAAACTCCCCCGTTAATCCTCCACTGGCTATTATAACAACATCAATATAATTGGAAGAAAATTAGTTTCTTATTTTTACAAAAAAACATTTACTTGCTAGTTTAATAATTTTCAACACCCAGAACCTTTAATTTCATTCTCATTTTCACTTTAGAATGTCCAAATCCTCCAAACCACTCATACGTGTAAAGAAGCTTGACTTAAAAATGTTTCAGTGTATCACTTAAATTGGAAATCTTTAGCAATAGTTGCCACTATTTTTCAAAATAAATTTCCCTGTCCAAATAAACAAAAAATTAAGACAGTAACAAATTAAACTGACAATTAAAAATTTAAACCTTTCTTCACTAACACTCACACTTCAATTCAACAAACTTACCTCTTATTATTCACACCTCTTTGAAACAATCCTCTCGACACTTTTAACATATACAATAAGATGACCCACCATGAAAAACTAAATATTTGATGATTATAAATATTTTTTCTTCAATGTTGGACATGAGTCAAATTCAATTTGTCTGGAAAAATGGAATAACGAACGAATAGCTAATTGATCATTGTGAAACGAATTTTTTTTAAATTTTAGGATAAATTGAATGTCGGATAACTAATTAGAAATTTACTCAGACATTGTGAAGCAGACCCTTAGTCTAGTATTTAAAAGCTATTTAAGACCTCTAGGAATCCGAAAAAAAAAATTCCAAAAAATTCTTCAAAAAACAGAAGACATTCATCCAGTTTTTGGTGACCGAATAAAAATTAGATAATAGTATTGAATACGTGTAACATTTTGTTGTTTTTAATTTCGAGTTTAAAAATTAATACCAAAAAACCTTAATTCATTCAAAAGAATAGATTCTAAAGTTTTCAAAAAGATAATGTAAGTGTTACCGCTATTTTTTAATAATTTTTTCCGAATTAAAATCCTCAAAGGGGGACGAAAAAGCACCTTCGAATAGGATTGACTTTCAGAACGAAATACAGAGTAGGGCACCTGATTAAAATTAAAAATTCAGTACTCAAAAAATTTTCCCTGACCGCTTTCGAAATTCCCTAACTTTCCCTAACCAAATTCACGTTTCCTGACATTTCCTGATTTTCCCTGACTTTCCAGTCGGGTGGCAATATTATCTATTAATCTGGTAAACTTATTTTTTCTTTATATTCATATCAAAAAAAAAATAAGGATCTTTGGTTTGCCTTCTTTGGCCGAACTCAAGAAGCTAACTAAAAACCAAGTAATATTTGTTTTTTAGTTTTAGGTTGCCTTCTTTTGGCCCAACTCAAAAACAATTGATATTTTCAAATTTATCATGTACTTACATTGATGTTTATCCGCCAATTGCACAAGGGGGTTTGGCAAGTCTCTGCGTCTGTAAAAGCACATCACTTTTGCTTCTACATTTCCGGTTTGATTTTTATTTAATTCTTCTATTCTACGTATAAGATAAGGAGTTGATGAAGATGTTTCAAAGTAAACATAGTCTGAAATTTAAATAAAGATTTATGATTTGATAAGAAAATAACAGAACAATAATAAAATGGTTTCATTAAATATTTATTTTTTTCTAGTTATCCCATTTATTTAATTGATGTCTAACATCATGTTGAATGTGTGGCTCCGTACTTATTTTATAAATCAATTGTTTACTCAACGTCTATTATAAAATGCTCTTACAACTGAATTTGAGACGCTATTTTTTTTTTTTTTTACTCAAAAAAATGTTCTAACTTCTCGCTTGACTGCTTACTTAGAAATGTGTTATGTATTTGAGCTTCACTCTAGTCATTCTTTTCTTTAAGTTCCCACTTCAACTGGACGAAAAAAATTTTGTTTACTATTCTTCGGTGAACAAGATCTCGAGTCCAATCTAACGAGATTGAGATCGATTAACCAGAGCTCAGATTCAATTCTATAATATGCAAAAAAAGGAGAGCGCTCTTAACAGCTCTGACTTGATGGATTTATCGATCTCTAAGCTGTCCGGTTTAACCTAGATCTTTAGTTGCAAATAATTGCGAACATTTTTCATTCATTTATAGTTTATGCATATACATTTACCATCAGCCTGAATGGATTCAAATATTATTTTTCAAATAAAAGGTATTATATACAACCATATTCTGCAATCTGATCCGATCGATTTATTCGATGCACGTGCATTGTGTTTAATTTGTCACAGCTCTATCAATAAATATATTTCATTTTGAATTGCTAAAATTTTGTTTTTGTAACAAATTTATATGCAGAGTACGAAAATTCAAACTTTTAGTACGATAGGCAAAATAAAAAAAAATTACTTGTACATATATGTACATACATAGTACATACATACATTTTAAAATTATAAAGACTTTTATTTATACAATAAACTGTAATATAAAAGGACTTTGAGTTTACCTAAAATAAAAAAAAATATAATGTTGTAATTAACTTTGGCGTAATAATCTATTTCTGTTGAGGATCATTTTAATATGTGATTTGAATTATTTCATACATATAACAACCTTCGTATCTGTACAGCATTTTTTTTCTACGTTAAACGTTAAACCAATTTAGCCGGCAATCTCGACAAATCCTCATACCAAAAATTCAATTGAAATTTTTTGCGAACTTTAGTCCAAATGCGTTTCGCGCAGGCACGATAGTTGGGCTCATCAGTTTTCTATAGTTTTGTTCTTCTTCTTTGTATACCAAATTTTCTTGTACTCTGCAAAAAGCCAGATCAATTTTGGTAGCATTGAGTTATGCATTTCTGTAATTCTACCAACATAGTATGCATTTATGGAATAGCTCGTTTAGTACCATCAACAAGAACACTCGTCAGTATTCTTACTGATAACAACCCTTATTAATTATTATTATATATTTCAGTAAGTCGCCTATCGTTTAAAAATTGAGACAAATGCAAAGAGAAAAAGACGAAGTTTTATTTTAAGTTTTAAGTTTAATTGATTTTTTTCAAAACTTCCGAGCCGATGCCACCAAAAAGGTTTTTCACGGGTTACTGCCTCTGGCGAGGCATTGAGAAATCCTCCAAGAGTAGGGGAGACGGGGTATCATTTGCCAATGGGGTACCTCTGCCAATCGAATTTTTTAGGAGAAGCGAAAATGTGGTAAATATCGAAATATCAATTTCCATTGCACATCTCTAAATGCAAACTTTCTATGAAATCTGACAGTTCTCAGCAGTTCTCAACAACAAAGAAGTAAGACGCTTTTGTTGTTGTTTTTTTTTTTTAAATAAAATCGTATCGGTTTCTAATATCAGGATGATTTAAATGTACTTACTTATAATATTTTACAGAGGAAGGAAGAAAGATCATAAAAAGATCGAAATATAAAACGTTAGGTGAGATACATTTATCGTTATTTTAAAAAATACAGCAAAATATAATCGTTTCTAATTAGCTGTCAATGGTTTTATATACATACATATGTATGTATGTACACACATAGGCATATCATACAGTAAATGGTCACATGAAAATTTAAGTTTTTAATTATTTCTCTTCTGTTCAAAAATCTCTGTACTGAACAGGACGAACAAAAATTTTGATTTTTCTGACAATTAAGTTTTAAACTGTATTTTCATGGCGGAATGCTGCGTGGGAGATAAGCCCACGCTTATCTCCGTGCAAACCGCTTTATTACACGTTGTTATTTTGTTACAAAATATGACATTCTTCATTAAAGTATTTTGGGACATAATTCTTTTCAGAATTATTAATTTTAAACAAATTGGGAGTAAGTTCATTTAAGACTTATTAAAGTGACTTCAGGAAAAGTACATCATAATATGTATGTAGATAAAAAAATATTCAGCTTGCATTTGTTGTATTGGGTTCAACTCCCTACAATTATTTATCTAAAGATATACCTAAGTGACCTGTGATTCTTAAAAATGTTTCACAAAACGCTTAAATTATCAATGCGGAAGAAACGAAAAGGACAGACATAATAGGGTAAAATCCTAAAGCCCATTTTTACAAACATATTATCTAGGTACGAAGTTTATACAAAATCTCTAAAGCCATTTTCAAGAAAATTTAAAAAAATAAAAACTCGAATTTCTCCCAATGGAATTACTTTTAAATGTTGCGTATTTCTTATTTAAAGACTCCAAAGTACGGCAAACACTTTTATTAGGACTTCTATACCATTGTTACGTTGCATTAAAACATCCAATTTGTTCCCATAACACTAATGTGTACCTACTTGCTTTATAAACCAAGTAAAAAAGGTAGAACTTCCCGGTGTTTCATATTAAAATTTTTGATAAGGTTTCTAGTTAACTACCCAATTGATAAGAAATTTTACAGGCAAGTAAAAGTCCCAAAATTGACTCTTGCATACCTATTTCCTCGATGAATTTATGATTAGCTTCACTCAACTTTACTTCCAAAGAACAAACAACATTTTTATCTTAAAATTTTATTTCGCTTCCATATCTGAAACAGTCTTTGCATTTTCCTCGCAATTAATTTTTAGTTATATTCGCAACCAATAGCCTTCCCGTAAAATTTTTAATAATAAAAGCACAAAAAAAGAATTTCATCACTCTTCTTGCCTTAATTCATCTCGTCGACGTCATAAAACCCACTTTTGACAAACGCAACCCATGAATAGCAAGTAGACAAAATATGCCATATATTTATATAGATAAACTCGACCACGTAATAGTTGCACATACACACTTCTAAGCAATTTGGGATTTTTCGCTTAGCCAGTTCATCGCCTATTTAATTTATCAATCAATCCTTCCACTTCACTTTCTCCATGGCCATGAACAGGTGCAAATTGAAATCCACAAAAATGTGTAGCAAAGAAAAAGTTTCATTATCGCTTATACCATCCACAAAAATAATACCCATGTTTTCCTACTTCCTGATGATGACCTTAAACTTATTCTGATACTCTGTTTTTAATTCAATAGTCGCGCCGATGGCCAATTCGAAAAAAGAGCGGTCACCGTCTTCGTGGTCAGTGTACCCGTCCCGTTGCTTGTCCCATAATCTTCGTGTGGAAATCTTTTCTATATCCGAGCGTACATTGGCCTCCGGTTTCTATTTCATATCGGCAATTTGTTCTTCGACGATGTCGGTGATGATTAAACAAATATAAAAAAACCAAAGTAGGTATCAGATTTTTTTTTACCAATAATTTGGTCACGAAAACAAATTTTTAAAAACATTATAAAGTATTCGTTGAATATTTTTTTTTTAATTTTAGTTAATAACATTTAATAAAAAATGAGAATAAATTGAATGCGGCGCCTGATCATCGAAATTAAAAAATCCTTTAAGCTGCACCAGCACCAAATTATGGAGAAGGGGTAAGGAAGGCATTCATTTTTTTTGGGGGAAAGTTGAATTGATAAAGTTGGAAGAAGAATCGGGGGAATCGCTCACCTCCTACTCGATACATGTTTGTGGCCATTTTCACATTTAATTAACAAACAATTTCACTTTTAATTTATAAATTCGATATTAGCGAACAGTTTTATTTAGTTTTTAACAATTTCCCGACATTGTATTTGCGTAAAAATAATATTGTTATGATTACAATCACACAAGACGCGTTTTTTTCGTCGCCATCTTAAAAAATTACTACTCAAAAAGTTTTTAGATTTTTTTCTTTGGTAAAAACGGTTGGTAGAACTGAGTTTTAATATCTATGTGTCAAACTGCCTTATCATCTCATTTTGCATCAGGTGCAGCCAAGTTTTAATTGCTTGAAAATCTAGTTTTATTCGAGTAGAGAAACCTTTGTATAGGCGTGTTTTTTTGCAAGCCCGGGGGAAATTGGATGAAAAAATCGACGTCGGTGCTACAAAATTTACATGCAAAATGCAACAACAACTAATTCCCTGCGGGCTTAGCTAATCCCAGAGAATTCTCGGGGCTTAACTTAAGCGCACAGAAAACTGTGTTACCGGCATGAATAATTCATGTTAGATGCCAGTTATAGCTTTCATTGAAACTCATCATTGAAAATTTTAATTTCTTATTTTGAGGGCCAGTTGTACAAATATTTAAACCGTGGTTCAGTAATTTTTATCCACCGATTTCGGCGGATTAATTAAGTTTCAACAGTGGTTTACTGTTCAAGTGTGTGATAATAACCAATTACATACTTGAACCAGCGTTGAACCTTAGTTAATCCGCCGAAATCGGTGAGTTAAAATCTTGAACCTAGGCTGAACCACTATTGTACAACTGGCCCTTAATGTTCACATTAGAAAGTCAACAAAACACGCCTATTATTGTTTTCGTATTCGCCACGACAGATTCGCGTTGGTGTTGGGGAACCTTAAGAGTTAGCCTGCGGAATATCAATATTTCTAAGCTAAAATAAGCTGAAATGTTAATTGGATTTTGCATAGTCAGGCCACTGTGCGCTGCGCCGTTGAAATCAAGCAGTGCGACCGATCAAAGAATATCGCTTGGTTGCACGATACCTCTCCAATTACGACAAATTATTTTGGCAGCACTTTGTATCCAGTGTTTTCGTTTAAATTGTTCGTCCAATTTGGTGTCGGTATGGTAAATCATTGAAATGTCAAATCAAGTGACGTGGCTGGCCAAAACTTGACAATTTTTTTTTATAGTTTTTGGTGTCTGAGTTCTACTTGGCAATTTTCTAGTTTTTCAATTATTCCTCGGTTTAATTGTGAAAAATTTGATTTACTATTCGAATTTATCACAATGACGACCTACGAAGAATTTATCCAGCAAAACGAAGATCGTGATGGTGTAAGATTGACATGGAACGTGTGGCCTTCAAGTCGCATTGAAGCTAGTCGTCTGGTCGTGCCACTGGCTTGCCTCTACCAACCACTCAAGGAACGCCCAGATCTGCCTCCAATCCAATACGAACCTGTTCTATGTACAAGAAGTAATTGCCGTGCAATTTTGAATCCATTGTGTCAAGTAGACTATCGTGCCAAGTTATGGGTGTGCAACTTTTGTTTCCAAAGGAATCCGGTAAGAAAAATGTTTTTTTTTTCTTTGTGTAGTACCTAACTAACCTACCTAAGGAAACAACATTTTTATTTTATGTTCGAACAGCAAAGCAATTGAAGTACACACAAATTTGAGTTTATGTAATTTTTTTTAATTTATTTATCACACAACTATACTTTCATTTAAAAAAAAAGATACCTAAAAACTTCAATTCATTAGGTATATTTTTATTTACCTTCACCGTTTTATTTGCCACGTCCAACAATAAATTCCATATTCTTCCAAATGACTTATTCTGTTAAGGTGTTCTGTCGATATAATGTCCTAAAATTTTTAACCAAATTATTTCTGTTCTTTGTAACTTGTAGGATGGGTGAAGACAAGAAACAAATCGTATGATAGGGTCTAACAGAGAAACCGGAAGTAATCAGTTCAGAAAATGAGATCTCAGCAATTTCACATAAACAGGATTCTCATTTTCGAATTATAAACTGTTGAAAATCAGTTAAAATGTAGTCAATTCAACCCAATGACAATTATATTGATGTATCACACTTGTCTTAAATCTCACAAGCTTAATTTTAATTTAATTGAAAAAAAAAATTAAGTTAGCTGTATTCGAAACATATGATTTAGGTATTTTTTAACACTGAATGAAATGAAAAATTAATATTATACCTAGTCTCTTATTATTTATGTTTTTCTTATACTCATTGATTTAAGATGACTAAATTTTCAGGAGAACATGTAAAAAACTACTCATTTTCATCTTGGTTGTCATAACATTGTAACATTTTTGTCAAGTTTCATCGAAGTAATCATGTCGATCATGGAATACGCAATACTGAATCCTCAGTGATTCGCAGTACAGTACTCTCTTTTCTTTCTACGACAAATATTTATAAAGAGAAAAGAGAGCACTTCGACATGAATATTTTTATTACGGGTTTTTTTGGTACTATCCCAAAATTTTCAATCTTCCTGTTTTGAAAGTTGGTTTTCATAACAAAAATACAGTCATCCTTACATAAAATGTAAAATGGACTACATATTTTTTGAGAATTGTACCTAGTATCTTTTTTTGTTTTTCATTTGGTTGATCTAGCATTAAAAAATACCGTAAAATCATGTGCCGTATGCCTTGATTGTACCTTTAGACTCTTTTGATTATACTTTCTCATAGTAAAAGGAACATTTTCGTTAAGTTTCATGAGAGTAATAATTTTAATTTATAATAATACCTTATTTTGCCTGTACCAAATTTTAATAAAAAATAATTTAATTTTTTTCAGTTTCCTCCGCAATATGCTGCCATTTCAGAGCAACATCAGCCCGCTGAACTAATACCCAGTTTTAGTACCATCGAATATACAATCGCAAGAGCTCCCTGCATGCCACCAGTGTTTATATTCCTCGTAGACACCTGCATGGATGAGGAAGAACTTGATGCTTTGAAGGATTCTTTGCAATCATCTCTCAGTTTGTTGCCGCCCAATACCTTAGTTGGTCTCATAACTTTTGGAAAAATGATACAGGTTCACGAATTGGGCTCAGAAGGGTGTTCAAAGAGTTATGTTTTCCGTGGTACTAAAGATTTGTCTGCCAAACAAATCCAAGAAATGTTAGGAATTGGTCGTGCTAGTAGCGGTGGATCAGTAGGACATCCCAACCCAACTCCAGGGCAGCCACAACAACGTATACCACATAATCCCGCTGAACCACCAGCAAATAGGTTTTTGCAGCCTATCAGCAAATGCGATATGGCTTTGGGAGAATTGCTGAGTGAACTGCAGAGAGACCCATGGCCGGTGCCACAAGGCAAGCGTTACCTTCGTTCAACTGGAGCGGCTTTGGCAATTGCTGTTGGTCTTCTTGAGTGCACGTACCCCAATACAGGTGGAAGAATTATGTCCTTCGTTGGAGGACCCTGTTCCCAAGGACCAGGTCAAGTTGTCGACGACGAACTTAAGCATCCAATTCGTTCCCATCATGACATTACAAAGGACAATGTAAAGTATATGAAGAAGGCAATTAAACACTACGACGCATTAGCTCTTCGAGCTGCCACGAATGGACATTGTATCGATATCTACTCGTGTGCTCTTGATCAAACTGGTCTGATGGAAATGAAGCAGTGTTGTAACTCCACCGGGGGTCACATGGTCATGGGGGATTCATTCAATTCCTCGCTTTTCAAACAGACATTCCAGCGAGTTTTCGCTCGCGATCAACGTTCTGATCTGAAAATGGCCTTCAATGCTAATCTTGAAGTAAAGTGCTCGAGGGAACTTAAAGTTTCTGGAGGAATTGGATCGTGTGTGTCGTTAAATATAAAAAGTCCATGTGTGTCTGATGTGGAAGTGGGTATGGGAGGAACTGTACAGTGGAAGTTGTGTTCTCTCAATCCAAGCACAACAATGGGTTTTTTCTTTGAAGTGGTGAATCAACATGCAGCACCTATGCCGCAAGGAGGTCGTGGTTGCATACAGTTTATAACGCAATATCAACATCCAAGTGGACAACGAAGGATTCGTGTTACAACTTTGGCCAGAAAGTGAGTGATACAGTGAAAGGAGCGAAATCTGTAATCCCTATTGTTTTCTCATTCCAGTTGGGCTGAGGCGGCATCAAACATCCACCATATTAGCGCTGGATTTGATCAAGAGGCAGCTTCTGTTATAATGGCTCGTATGGTTGTTTACCGAGCCGAAACAGATGAGGGTGTTGACATTCTTAGATGGGTTGATAGGCAACTCATTCGACTGGTATGTTTAAATAAAAAAAAAACTTATTTGAATGATATGAACATAAAACATTTTTTAATAACAGTGCCAGAAATTCGGTGAGTACGGTAAGGATGATCCAAATAGCTTCCGTTTAGCGGAGAACTTCAGCCTTTTCCCCCAATTTATGTATCATTTGCGCCGATCGCAATTCCTACAAGTATTCAATAACTCTCCGGATGAAACAACATTTTATCGGCACATGCTGATGCGTGAAGATCTCACTCAGTCGCTGATTATGATACAACCAATTCTGTATAGCTATTCTTTCAATGGTCCACCTGAACCAGCACTGCTCGATACTTCTTCCATACAACCTGATCGAATTCTCCTCATGGACACATTTTTCCAAATTCTGATATATCATGGAGAAACTATTGCCCAGTGGCGTGCACTAAAGTATCAAGATATGCCAGAATATGACAATTTCAAGCAATTGCTACAAGCACCTGTAGATGATGCTCAGGACATATTGCAAACTCGCTTCCCGATGCCACGTTACATTGATACGGAACACGGAGGCTCACAAGCTCGATTCTTGCTTTCCAAAGTCAATCCATCACAGACGCATAATAATATGTATGCATATGGTCAGGTAAGCGTTCGTTTTGTTTTATTTTAATCTTTAATTTTGAATATTAATTTGATTCTTTTTTTATCCTTTTGTTTCAATTTCCCAAAACAAAAATGTCCTTTCCAATTGCAATTGTTTGTAATTTGCAGCCTACAATTGGCTCAACAACGGTATTTATTTTTGTTCATTCATTTTAAAGTTTCATATTATTCATTCATTATATTACTATTGGTGTCAGGATATGACTTAGATATAACACTGGTATAGGACAGCCTAATTCAATAAGACTAAGATTTGAGTTTATTCTATTGTAACTAACAAAGCCAGCAAGAAATATTCTTTTTATTGTTACTAAAAGTTTTAGAATAAAAAATAGTCTCTTCCATTTTCTCGATTTGAGAGCTGTTAACTCTTTTTTAATATTTTCTAAATTCAGAGCACATTTTAGTGTTATTTGGTTATTCAGTTGTAACAAACTATATTTATTTGCAGTTGATTCATGTTGTGGTGGGTGTTAAATTTTTAACCAAACTATGTACAGTAGCGAGCAAAAAGGTGGACTTTGCAAATAATGGGATAAAAGGTTGATACAGTAATATTTAGCTTTTGAAACGAAAAAAAATAATTACTCAAAATTCCATGTTTGGATTTTTGGCAATTTATTTATTATAGACTCTTATTTTTTTATGACGCTCCTCACACTATTGGTTAGTTTTTCAACAAACTTTTCATTATGATCATTGGAATTGTGTGGCCACAGTTCCTGCACTCGCTACCATAAGTCATTTGATTGTCTGAGGGTTGTCGTAGGTTTTTTAAGTAATGCCTATAAGATTCAATAGAAAAAAGTCGGACATAAGAATTGGAAGCGAGTTAAATGAACTAATATTAATAGATTACATTCAGTACGTACGGGTTATTTTTTGGAACAATAACCTTTTCACATGAGACTACATCCTAAAATAATACCTATTATCTGACCTCACAAGAATGAATTCCTTCTCAAGCTACTTTTTTAATACAAATTTAACCTCACTATCGTTAATTCCTCCAATATAAAGTAGGACTTTCAGTCCTTCTATCTTAGTCGATTCATCAAAGGTAATTTCGTGGATAACTTCGGGATTTTCGATCGCCATTTGCAAAGTGTTAATATTTATTCATACTACTCAATCACGTATTACGTATTTATAAGCCCAATTATACGCCCGTATTATTTAAATAAATCATAATTTATCTTTACCTTTTATAAATAAATATAATAATACACATTTTTTTTAATTTTCGTCTTGATGGGTAAATTTTTTTTGTTTAACTTAAAATCATTTTTTTGATTAAGTATCATTTATAAAGCATTTCATTCATAATTTATAAACCATAAACCTTCCTAAAAAATATTCCTCCTTTTCCTATTCAATATCCTTTAAAAGCATAAATTATTTGTATAAATGGTGGTGGTGAACGCTTATGGTAGTTTTGGAGAAAATTGTATTATACAAAAATATTTATGCATTTTTTTTTCTTTATTTAATTCAGGATGGCGGAGCCCCTGTCCTTACTGATGATGTTTCACTGCAACTTTTCATGGAACATTTGAAAAAGCTTGCTGTTTCCTCTACAACATAAAAAAAAGGAATAATGATGAAAAAACATTGAAAAATAAGTTCATTACAAAGCTTATATCAATAAATTTAATTAAAATTGATAAGAAATCCTTGCGATATGAGAAGAATTAAGTCTTAAAAATATTTATAAATATTATTATTCTTGAAAATAAAAGTTATCAAAGTACGATCAATAAAATATATTAAGTAATAGTTTTTGGTGCTGTTTCAAACATACCCTTATTTGATTTCGAGAATAGATACTCAAATTAATATTCTATGGACAGAAAATTTGATCTTGTGCTCTTTGGCTGAGAGCTTATATCAACTCATTTTAATAATTTAGGCATAAAAGTTAGCCTGATGCACCAAGTAAAGAAAACCTGTTCTTTTTTTAAATTTAATTTCACAATATTTTCTAAAACCATAAGCTAATCTGGGTGAAACCTTTAGCAGAATGATTACGAACACTATGCAAAACCTAACTGTTGTGCCATTCGGAATCAAACAAAACTGTGTCTAGACTGTGGAAATATAACTTCATGGAATGCGAAAGACATTAACTAAGGACAAAAGGGCGAATTCGGGTTTATAAAAAATAAATGAAAATTCTGCGCTAGACCAAAACAAAGAGGCCATTTAGTTGTACATTACTTAAATATAATAAAATCAGTGTAAGAAACCCACGAATGAAGTGTCAGCGTCAGCAAGGCAACAAGACTAGAAGCTGCTTCGAATTCAAGGCGTTAAAGCTAGTAAAATCGCTGTTTAATTCCTGAGTACGGATTCTTATTACACGGGCTTTTGAGATTAGTTTTTCCTATTATGTATTTTTTGTTGAAAATAAATGAAATTTATTTGTATATTGATTTTGATTTTGTCTCTAATTGTACCTTATTCCCATAGAATTTCCCTTGAATAGTGTAACAAGGTTAAAACACCAATTCAAATCCATCTTATAATAAAACGTTTAATAGAGGCAATTACTTTTGTGACTGTGAGTGTTAGGGTGGTTCTTATTTGTTTATATTTTTTTAGAAAATCAAGTTTGCCGCCCCTAATTAAATTCTAAATATTAGAAACATTTTAAATTATGATTTAATTGTAATTAAAGGCCAACATGTAAATTAAAATAAATTTCCGGTTATCCGGTTGCAAACATAACTAATATCATTAGAATTCGAAGAGTTTAAACATTCCAAAGCCCTGTATATAGCCTAATTTGATACGCACGATTTGACAGAATTATTTACATATTTATAGGATTTAGAATTAGATTAGATTTATCTTATTTTTGTTAATAGTGTATGTTTTTTTCTAGCTTGGGCGCAACAAACAAAATTATTTCTTATCGGCATTTACAATCTAATCGATATCATGGTACATTTTTGTCGAAACTCCAAAGTTCTACAACATAAATTTTCTAATGAGTACGAATGGAATTAACAAACCCTACTAGAATTTGTCTTGTCCCTTGAGTGATAGGCCTACGCACTAACCATCACAACAAGAGCTATTACATTTTTGCGCTTAAAAATTATTATTTTCTTTAAATTAATTTGTGATGTGATGGAAAGGTATGGATCTTGCGCCACCAGAAAATATTATCTAGCGCCAAATGAAAATTTATGGGGGTAAGACAACAAATGTACTAACACAAACATTGTCGCAGGTACCCATAATATAAAGATGACACGGAAATGGCCAGGTACCTAGATCTGTATCCCATGTACAATGTCAGTAGCAATACTAAATCAAATGTTGTTTTATAAAACTACTATAAAAAGCCCATGGCTTATAATAAAAAAAATAAATTAGCTTGTGCATAAATATTTCAATAATTTTATTGAAAATAATTAATGTGTTTTAAAGTACATGTCCACTAAGCACTATTAGTTTCTTATTTAATAGTACACCACTTCCACACAACTGAATGAAAATAGGAAAAAAAAAATACAAACATATTTTTGTGTTCACACCTTTAACATAACATAACATTTAAATAATACTTTGAACTAGCTAGTTTCTTTTTCTGATAAAAAAAACTTAGTTAAGAAATCGAATGGACATCTTTTGTTCTACATCAGTCCTTTCGAGTGCTTTGCAAAAATCTTCAAATGAAATTTTTCCTTGGCAACACATATCGGCTTCAAGAATTGTGCGTTCAGCGATGCTTATAAGCTGATCTTGGCTTATATTGGCACCCACCATCATATGGAGGATATTTAATAGTTCGTCACGACTTATCACACCATCATCATCCAAGTCGTACATTTTGAATGCGACTATAAAAAAAGGAATAAATAATAAATAAATATTAGAAAAAAAAGAAAATGAAAAACAATAATTTCATACATTTCAACTTCTCTTCACGACTGTTAAGCTTATTCTCTTTCTTCTGATTGATTGGTCTAAAATGAGCCAGAACTTGCATGAACTGCCGGAAATTGACTCTGTCGTCAGTGCTGTCAGCAAAGAAAGCATGAACGATTCGTTCGCAGAGCGGGTTAATCGCCAATTCTGGTATCCGAAGAAAATCTTCGCGGGATAGAGTACCACAGTCACCGCGATCCAAAGATGTAAAACGTGAGTACAAACGTTCTATTTGATTTGGTGTAACTGGAAAACAAAATTAAAAATTAGGGATTGGGCTTTTTTCACAGTTTAGTTTTTGTTTATAAAGTCGAAATGAAAATAATAAAATTGAGTTTTTTTTAATTATTGTTAGCAATATAGAAAAAACACTTGTCGACTAAATACTTTTTACTATTATTTTAATCGATGAAGTAGCTTTTGGATAAATGTATATAATTGTATGAGTACCTCATGAAATGAAGATGAAATTAAATTGTTAGCTTCTGAAATAAAGACGTGTTTTTTAACACAATTATAACAATTATACTTTCCTGACCAATAAGTAAATCCAGTAAAGTGATTAATTAATAACTTATGTATATAATTATAATATTACTTATATTATTTACTCGAAAAGAAACAATTTAATACCATCCTTCCCTCCAGTCTACTCAATACTCAACACATTCAATCAAAATATCATCTCTAAAATCTTCAACTTTTTCAACGATGCTAAACTTATCATATAAATTAACTATTTTATCATTATCCTAACTTATATTCTATTATTCCACAAATATCTTTAAGAAAACATAGGGCTGGAAGTCTTAGTTGCTAGGTCCATATTATATATTATTTGCATTTTAATTCAATTATGTGTAAATAAATAATAATAATAATAAATTTATTTACTCGAAAAGAAACCTACATACATAATAGTTTACAAGGTCGCAGTAAATGGATAAAAGTGGAATTGGAATAACGTTATAGATCAATCAAATGATAGATAGACTGATAAATATTGTAACCTTTGGCTCTTTAAATGGAAGTCGCATTTTCATAATTGTTTGCTGCATTGTTATAAAATTAATTTAAACCAATAGTTTTATTTGAAATTACGGAATTAATGAAGGGGTTTAATATTAATACATTGTTTACTCACATCCAGTGTCGTCTTGAATTTGTGCGATTTCCTCTGGACGAAGAAGCAGTGATGATTTATTACCCATTGAGAATTTGAACGTGTAAAAAGATTTTTAACAGTATAATTAATTAGAATTATAAGGAAAGAAAAGATTAAAAATTTTTCTGCATATAACCAAACGAAGACTGAAAGTTGAAGGTAGTTTTTGACAATAATCATAAAATTGACACCAAATGTCATATGCCAAAATGCGTTTCTTGTTTAATAAAAACGAGGCAGGTTCGTTGTCGGTCGTCAAATAAGGGCCTCTATCCCGGTTCTACGATGAAATGAAATGATAAGTTTTTTATCATGAGAGTTCTCAAACGACTTTTTCATTTTATCATTTCATTTTACCCAGAAAGTTGAATCTGGTTACACCTATGATAAAATCAGATGATTTTGTTTTGAATATGCGCTGAATGAGGGCTGAATGAAAAAAAAATGACATTTTAAGATCGAGCAATTGCCATTTTTCTGTAATCTTCCAAACAAAAAATAAATTCGACACAAAATTTAAAAAAGAATAATTAAAATAGTTAGAATAATTGAAATAAGTTCAATTATGATACATATTTCATTTAATGAAGAGCGCAGAAGATCTGAAAGGTTTGTGCAAGTAAAATACAATATTTGAGCAGTGTAAAGGCTCTCCCAAACCAACGCGAAACATTCGCCGACGACAGATTTTTGTTGTTGTTTAGCGTTGTGTATTTGTCATATTTTGTGTTATTGTGAATGATTCGCTACGATTTCGCGTTGGTTTGGGAGAGGCTTAATAAGTTTGTTTTTTTTTTTTTTTTTTAATTTCAGATTTAAGAATAGCTGCGTTTTATTTTCCCCCAGATCCAATCCAGGACCCATGTTCTGTAACTCGGCGATAACTTTTCGAGGCGATAAACGGCGAAAAATGGAACAAACCCCATAGGATTCCTATGAGTTTTGTTCCATTTTTGTTCCATTTTTCGCCGTTTCTCGCCGCGAAAAGTTATCGCCGAGTTACAGAACATGGGTCCAGGATCATGTAAATAAAACAACCCAGGACCCATGTTCTGTAACTCGGCGATAACTTTTCGCGGCGAGAAACGTTGACAAATGGAACAAAACCCATAGGATTCCTATGAGTTTTGTTCCATTTTTGTTCCATTTTTCGCCGTTTCTCGAAGCGAAAAGTTATCGCCGCGTTACAGAACATGGGTCCAGGACCCATGTTCTGTAACTCGGCGATAACTTTTCGAGGCGATAAACGGCGAAAAATGGAACAAAACCCATAGGATTCCTATGAGTTTTGTTCCATTTTTGTTCCATTTTTCACCGTTTCTCGCCACGAAAAGTTATCGCCGAGTTACAGAACATGGGTCCTGGATCTCAGTGACAACTTGTTATATACCCAACTCTTTTTTCCTTTTGTTTTTTTTATTTGTATACACCCGTTGTCTTTTTTCTTTACACTACTGACGACATTTACAAATTAAGGGTGTGTGTTCAAAACGGATTTGGAAATCCAAATCCAAAACAAAGTTGGATCTTGTGTTGTTTTTGTTATACATGTATTTTCGTAAGCAAATCCAATCTGGTTCGGATCTCGGGGAAAATAAAACACAGCTAATGAGAATATTGCGTAGAAATTTGAGAGACACGAAGAATCCATTCGAAGTTCTTTCGGAAGAAGGTTTTATGGATCTTTATCGCTTTCCCAAGCATCTTTCCCGAGAACTAATCAACAAAGTTTCTCCACTATTAAAGAGACCAAGTCGAATACATGGCTTGCCCCCACATATAAAAGTATTGGCAGCCTTAACATTCTTCGCTAGCGGCAGCTATCAGCGATGTGTTGGGCAGGACTTACTTCTGACGCTCTCACAAACTTGTTTCAAATTTTTTGTTCCATTAATGCCACTTCTTTGAAGGCTGTCGTTTATTTGTGAGTTTCGCTCTTTGGTATATTGCCTTAAGAAAAACTTACTTTAAGTCCTGCCAAAACTTTTTCCACTTTTGGCCATCTTTTCGCCCCACCTAAAGCGTTAAGTTCCTCAGCCAACGACCTCCACATTGCATCCCTCGTCCGTCAACGCATTCCAATCTGTAAAATTCAATTTGAATACTATTCTCACCAAAAAATTTTAAATGCTTACCTATCATGGGCTAAATCGAAATGATTTTCCAAAAAATCAATTAAGTAGCTTTTTTGCTCCTCACTGGCTCTTTTACCACAGTTAGGGCGGTATTCACCGAACGCTCATAACTTAAAAGCTTCATAAATCTATTCACCAAGCAATAATAGGGAATATTTATGAGCGCTCATAAAACTTATGAGTGCTCCCGACCACTCATAAGTTATAACCGCTCTCTCCGAAAACTTGTTCGAAAATTTTTAAAATAATTAATTTTTTTTTTCTTTCAAATTGTCAACATGTCACAATTTTGTATTTTCATTTAATTTTTTTTTTGATATTAATTAAATTTATTTTTTTTTTCTTTGTTAGAAAATCTTTTCTTCTATCGATTAACTTGAAAAAATATTATTTGGTCTAGTTGTTGGTGCTAAAGTTATTATTTGTGCGAAAAAAGTTTGATTTTACAGTTTGGTTATGCCTGGTTAAGAGAGAGCCGCTCTCATTTTCGAACTACGAAAAATACTTATGAGTGTTTGGTGAATAGCACATTATTATATTTGAGTTATGAGCCTCATAAACTTAAGTGTCGTTTATGAGCGCTTGGTGAATACCGCCCTTAGGGCCAGTTTCACAGTGCACACTTAACAAAATAAGTGGCACTTAATTTTCCCATTTTGGCACTTAAGGCGCAGTTTCACTACCTGAGTAAGTGGAACTTAAGTGGCCAACATCGGAGACTTAAGTGTCACTTATTCCGATAAGTTTACACTGTGAAATTGGGAATTAGTTTTCCATATTCGGCACTTAAGTGACACTTACTTCACTGTGAAACTGGCCCTTAATCTTTTCCGTATTCATGCTTTAAATTCTAAATTCAAACTCGCGCAGACACTTCACCGTAAAGTCATTCGATGATAAATAACTTTTCATATGATAAATATTTGACAGATTTTTTTACGTTTACACAAATCAAGAATCGCAAAATCGAATTCATCGATGAAAAGTTTTATCATCGCTTTTATCACAGAACCGGAATAGCCCCCCAGGAGAAGTATGTTAGGGAGGTTTGCTGATACTACACATAACGATATAAGTTGAACTTAATTTCTTAAGTATCACTTTATGACATGGAAAAAGTACCCCTTAAGAATTTAAGTTCAACTTAAATCGTTATGTGTAGTATCAGCAAACGGGCCTTAGTCCCCTTTCACACAAGGAAATTGAGTTCCCAGCAACTTTCAGTTTATAGGTGAGAAGGGTAAAGAAGTAATAGGGAAAATGAAAATTCCCCGGTCAAGGATTTGAGGGGATTTTGTTGACATTCCTCTTCACATACATAGTAGTGTGTGTTCAACCAAGCTTCTTTAAAAAGAAACAACAGAAAATTTCCACTATTTTGTTTCTTCGTGTGAAAGGTACAAGAGATTTTTAAGGAAATTGAAAGAAAACGTCAACAAAATCTCCGGCAACTTGTTTCCTCGTGTGAAAGACGACTTAACATCAAAGTTTAACTTTAAAGCCTAGTACGCTGCTGATGCGAAACGAAAAATCCCATACAAAAATGACACAACGAAATCAGATACGGAAAATTTCGTTCTCCTTTTCGTTTTGCAGTACGCTGTTCGAAGAGCGAAATGTATAATTGTAGTAGATTATTTGGAGAAGTCTCCGCTCCTTTTTCGCACTGAATATAATTATAGTGCCTGGACCCATGTTCTGTAACTCGGCGATAACTTTTCGTGGCGAGAAACGGCGAAAAATGGAACAAAAATGGAACAAAACTCATAGGAATCCTATGGGTAGACAGGTAGATTTTATGTGCGTAGAAACTGTAAAATTATCTGTTAATTCTCAATAAAAACTCGGATATAAAGATAATTAAGTTTATTAATGAATTGTGATGTGCTCTTATAAACTGTTGGCGGTTAATAATCTCTATATATATGTATATCTTTTAAACCAGACAAGCGTCCGTCTATCGATCTGTTCGTTTACTCGATTGGTAAAGCCTCGTTTATACTTGGACATTACATTCCTCCTCTTCTTCAGATTCAGATACACTTCCCAAAATATATTCGTTCAAGATCTTTGGTGGTTGTCTTACTCGTCCAGAAGTTCTTGGTTCTACCCTTGAATATTCGTTATTTTTGAATACTTCAGATGCTGTTGAGTCACTTTTGTTGTTTGGGTCGACACTGTATTCTGGAACATCATGAACGTGTGCTTTTTGTGGATCTTGACATTGGCTTGGTGGTTTTGTTGTCTTCTTTTGATATATTTCTTCTTCGTATCTAATAGCTGTTGGTAAGGATGAGCTAGTATTGATATTTATAGGGAATGGGAAATGTTTTTGGGATTTGGAATTTTGACTAGGGTGTCTGAACTGGATACTGGAATCAGAGATGGGGGGACGTGTGACTATTTTAAAAAATGACGCATTTCTCTCGACGATCTTTCCTTTTCTTTCGGCTGTAATTTTTGTTCCAGTTACTTTTGTAACCACAAATGGGTCAGGGTTGAAAATCGGAGTCAGTTTGTTGGTCTTCTTCTGTTTGCATAGTACCAAGTCACCTGTTCTTATTTTATTGTGCTGTGTTCTTCGTCTTTTGTCTGCATATTCTTTGTGTTTTTGTTGGTTCTTCTTTATCGATTCCCTTGCGTTTTTCTAATATTTGTCCGGCTTGATGTTCTTGATCATTGTTGGTAAAAATGTTCTAATCTTCCGTCCAAATAGAATTTCAAATGGCGATATTCCAGTTGAAGAATGTGGTGCTGAGCGATAGTTGAACATAAAGTCATGTAGTTGAAATGCTAAGTTTTTATTTTCAAGCACGGCACTAACAAGATTTTTTTTTAAAGTCTTAACGAATCTTTCCGCAATACCATTTGCTTCAGGCCAATATGGAGTAACGCGTTTATGTTTGAAATTGTATTGTT
This sequence comes from Epistrophe grossulariae, assembly GCA_929447395.1. Classification (NCBI taxonomy): domain Eukaryota; kingdom Metazoa; phylum Arthropoda; class Insecta; order Diptera; family Syrphidae; genus Epistrophe; species Epistrophe grossulariae. The sequence goes on from OV839567.1 coordinate 85,626,497, forward strand.
CCGCGAATTCCTTAAATTCTCGTCCTTGGAATGGGGGTCCATTGTCAGATGAAATTCTTTCTGGTATCCCGAATTCTGCAAATACTTTTTGTAAAACTTCTTTAACACAACTGAATTTAGTCGAGTGGATAATTTCTGCGATAGGATACTTTGACAAGTCATCAATAATGACGAGGACGTATTTGTTGTTTTTGAAAGGTCCCATAAAGTCAATTGATATATGCTCAAATGGATATTTAGCTGGTTCTGGCATCAGGAGTGGATCTCTATGACTTGTGTTAGTGACTGCTTGACAAATTTGACAATTTTTTATTTTATTTTCTACCAATTTATCTATGTTTGGAAACCATACTTTGCTGCGAATAATTTGCTCCGTTTTAACTATTCCCAGGTGACCTTTATGTGCCAATTCAATTGCATGTGAACATAATTCAGCTGGTAGTACTATCTTTGTGCCACGTAATACGATTCCGTTGTGTACTAAAATTTCATTTTGAACAAGTTTGAATTTTTTTAGCTCTTCATCATTCCATTTCTTGTTATCATTCACTGCTTGGATAACCTTTTGTAGAACAGAGTCATTTCTTGTGGCTAATTTTACTTGTTCAACTGACATAGCTTTTACCATGTTCTGTTGGATAATGAAATTAATGTAGTTTTCAACTTTCACGTCTTCTGTAAAATCTGTTGCTAATGGATGTCTGGACAAGTAAACGGCTGGATTTGATTCTCCTTTCTGGTGTACCACTTTAAAATTATATTGCTGTATTTTCAGGTATAGTCTTTCGATGCGTGCACTACCCATGTTTCTTGGATTTTTTAGAATTCCGAGCAGTGGCTTGTGATCGGTATGTACGATAAAATTTGTTCCAAATAGATAAATGTGAAAGTGCTGCATAGCCCAACTGACCGCTAGCATTTCCTTTTCAATTTGACTGTATTTGTGTTCAGCGGCAGTCAGAGATCGGCTTGCATATGTGACTATTTCAACGTGTTCACCATCGCCTTGACCTAAAATAGCACCTAATCCATATGGCCCTGCATCTACATGCAAGTGAGTCGATTTCTTCATGTCGAAATAAGCTAACCTCTTGGCATCCGCAAGCGCCGATTTAATTTTTTCGAAACTATCTTGATGAGCTTCTGTCCATTCAAAATCATTGTCTTTTTCCAAAAGTTTTCGAATTAACTTTGTGTCATTGGCTAGGTTTTTTAAAAATCGTTGAAGATAGTTTACCATACCCAGAAAACTTCTTACTTCTGAAACGTTTTCAGGATGTTTTAGGTCCTTAATTGACTCCACCTTTTGAGGATCTGGTTCCACTCCCTTTTTTGAAAAAATATATCAAAAAAACTGGATTCTTGGTTTGTTGAAAACACTTTTTTCTTTATTGCTAGTCAGTCCATTCGTACTAAGCCGTTCAAGCACCATTCGTAGGGATTTGTCGTGGTCTTCTTTTGATTTTCCATAGACAAGAATGTCATCACTGATGTTCAGTACTCCTGGGATGTTGATCAGTACTTGACGGATAGTGTCTTGGAAAATTTCTGCTGCAGAGCTGATTCCAAAGCTAAGTCTCTTGTATCTGAATAGACCTACATGTGTTGAAAATGTGGTAATCGAACGCGACTCGTTATCTAAAATGAGTTGGTGATACCCTTCGTTTAAATCGAATTTGCTGAAGATGATTGAACCATTTAAGGCTATGAATATGTCGTCGATTGTCGGAGTTATATGGCGTTCTCTTTTGATCGCCGTATTTGCTGCTCTCATGTCAACACACATTCTAATTACATCAGGTTTATTAGGTTTTGGCACAATGACTATTGGAGACACCCATGGAGTTGGTCCCTCCGCTTTCTCAATTATGTCTCTTTCTTCCAGTCTCTTGATCTCCATTTCAACCTTTTCTCTCAGGTGAAATGGGACTCTTCGATGCTTTTGAGCTATCGGTTGTATGCTTTCATCAATATGAAGATGAACTTGCATTTGTTTTAGTCTGCCAACTCCTCGCGTAACGCTTGGAAATTTGTTTTTAATGTATTCCATGTCGATGGTACTCTCTTTGTTTTTGATTTCGTATGTCACTTTCACGACCTGTAGCTCTTGGCACGTTTTGTATCCTAGGATCGATTCAGCTTCCGTATCTATTACCAGGATATCTGAAACTACTTCAGAACCTTTGTGGACAAGTTTTGTTCTAAAACTACCTAATATATAGGTAACTGTGTCCTAGAGTTGTATGAAAACACTTTTTCGTTTGTTGGTGTTAGACTATTAAGGTTCACTTCTGTTTTACGAAGTGTTTCACGACTGATTATGTTTACAGATGATCCTGTGTCGATAATAAATTCAACCATCTTGCCATTTATAAACAACTTGAGCTTTGGTGTCTTTGTCACTTCCGTTGTTAAGCTGAATGTAGATTCGTTGCTGGAACTGTCTTCCTTCAGATGTCTCGTTATGGTTCGTGTTTGTTTCTGCATTGATTTGGGATTTTTCGAACGACAAACTTTCGCCCAATGTCCCTTTTTGTTGCATAAATTGCATTTTGATTTCCTACCTGGACAGCTGGAAAGTCCGTCTTCATGCCATACCACAAAAAGAACACATGCGTCTGTTTGTACTGCAATTTTTTGTATTACCACTAAAGTGTGCACTAGTGGTGTTAGGACTTCGATTGTTTATGTTGTGCGAAAACTTCCTCTTTATGTTGATTGCGTTGGTGCGTTCACTTTGATCCTCATTGTTTGCTTCTATGCCTTCTACTTGAAAGTCTGTGGTTTCCAATGACTTAGCATATGTTAGCAGCTGGTCCAACGTTGGCCTTTCTCTGATGCCATACCTTCGCACCAATGTTGATGCTGTCCCATAAAGAATTTGCCGTTTGATTTCGTTTTCTTTCTCCTCGCCAACCGCGTACCCACAGTTTTCGGATGCTTTAAGCAGCCGTGCGTAAAATTGGGATATTTTTTCTGTGGATTCTTGTTGCATTTTACGAAAGTTGAAAATTTCGAATTCCTTGTTGCTGAGTGGTACAAAGTAAGCTGTTAATTTCTCCTTTGCCACTTGGTATTCGTCTTTCGTTGCTTGTGATGTGCCATTTTGCGTGTTGCTTGTAGTTGCAGTGGAGGATGGGGATTCGGGAAGGGAAATATAAATATCTGATACTAACTTACCTGCTAGATGCAAAAGAAGTGCCTTCTTTCGTTTTGCATCATCTATTTGAGAAGCCACCAGAAAGTTCTCAAATCTCCAAATCCATTTTGTCCATCTTTCACCAATGTTGGATGTTTCCAACGTTTCAAATGGTGATATATTGTTGTTCCACATTGTTGCAACTTCCATTCTCGTCGCCAATTGTAAAATTATCTGTTAATTCTCAATAAAAACTCGGGTATAAAGATAATTAAGTTTATTAATGAATTGTGATGTGCTCTTATAAAATGTTGGCGGTTAATAATCTCTATATATATGTATATCTTTTAAACCAGACAAGCTGCCGTCTATCGATCTGTTCGTTTACTCGATTGGTAAAGCCTCGTTTATACTTGGACATTACAGAAACGAGAAGGATTTTTGGATGGAATTTACCCTTCTCGTTTCTACGCACACATAAATCTACCTGTCTCACTGGTTGCCCCTTTCAGTAAAATACCTATGTAAACAGGCACATACAGACTATTAATTGTGTGCGGAAAAATGACATTTGGGTTTATTTGTATTTTTTTGTTGTTTATCATTTTATTACATCATATGGGTTTCTCTGATTATGTTTCATTGCGCCTTACTAATAACCAAATTTAGGGCGGTATTCACCAAGCGCTCATAAACGGTGTCGCCGACTTCTTTGGCGACTGAAATTAAAACGGCTTCCCAAGCTTAAAAGAGTATCCTTTCTTAAAACAAGTAATTGTTTATCCAGTGCGAAAAACTTTAAAAAACTTTATTGAAAATAAAAGGTACTTAGTTAATATTAGAATATAAAATAATTGTTTAATTTACTTACTCTTGGTCTACCGTGGCTGCTGCTCGTGGTTTTGATTTTGTTAAGTGTGAAATTGCAAATCGAATAATCAAACGGTTTCTTAAAATTCTACATAATATTCTAGAACATGAATGCGTTCAAAGTCAATTAAAACGAGCAGCATTCACGGAGACCAATGAGCAAGTTCACACGTAGTCTGATAGTAGATTTACACGAGGGTTGAAGAATAGTTTACACAGGCGTTGGTAACATTTTCCCCCCCGTATGGCGGTCGGAGTGAGCAAATACTGATTCGGTTAAACCAGCGCCTTCGTCTTCTCTGCGTACGTCCAAAACTGCAATCTTTGCGGCGGGGCGATGATATTCCCCACTTGCTGTTCGCACAATGGCACTGCGCACCTGTCCATCTTTCGCTTGTATAGATTTTACTACTACTCCCTTCGGCCAGCAATATCTGGGAAGGCCGGGATCGACGATGATTACCACATCACCTTCTTCAATAGTTTTGGCTTTCTCGAACCAGTTGGTGCGTCGTGTCAATGTCGGTAGAATTTCCATAACCCATCTTCTCCAAAACATGTCTGCTAGCAACTGTGAATGACGCCATGATGATCTGACATACTGATCAGAGGTATCAAATACTCCCGGAGGTTTGCTTCCGTTGGATGAGCCGAGGATGAAATGGTTGGGTGTGAGGGCTTCGTGTTCAGCAGTCTCCAGCGATAAATACGTTAGTGGTCGGCTGTTAACAATGCTCTCTACTTCTATTAACAAGTTGTTTAACTTCTCGTCCGTCAGCTTTGTATTGGGTGTAATAATGTTGTACAATACTGTCTTAATGGAGCGTACCATTCGTTCCCACGCACCACCCATATGGGGACTTGCGGGTGGTATGAACTCCCATCTGGTATGCTGTGTTGTAAATTCAGCTTGGATTCCATTAAAGTTTATTCGGTCATGGGCTTCTCGTAGTTCCTTTTCCGCTGCCTTCAGGTTGGTCCCGTTGTCGCTATAAAATTGCAGGGGACAACCTCTCCGAGCTATGAAATTCCTGACGGCCATAACACAGGAATTCATTGTCAAACTGTGGGCCACCTCGATATGGACTGCGCGACAAGTCAGGCATGTGAACACCGCTCCGTATCGTTTCTCTGTGCGTCTGCCACTTGTTACCAGAAATGGTCCAAAGAAATCAACACCAACGTATGAGAATGGTCTGGTGTATGGAGAGAGTCGTGCTGCCGGTAGAGATCCCATTTCTGGAGGCTTTGGGATTGCTCTTCGAATTTTGCATAGCTGACACTTGCTTCGCACAGTTCGGTAAAGAGTACGCAATCCTGATATGTGAAAGGTCTGAAAGATTTCATTTATGACTGTTTCATGGTTTCCATGTTTTAACTTTCTATGATACCAGTCGACTATTAGTCTAGTAACATAGTGGGATTTTGGCATTATTATTGGATTCTTATTAGTATCGCTAATATTCATTTTCTCTAATCGTCCTCTCATTCTGATTATCATGTTGTCATCTATAAAAGGGGACATTCGTCGAAGGAGGCTTGTCTTAGGCAAGGTTCAGTTAGGGTTATCTAGTAAAAGGCGATTTTCTAAACTAAAGGTTTGGGTCTGAGCTAGGCGGTAGAGGACTTGGTGTCCCCAGAGCAATTCGTCTTTGGTCAGGTTAGGAATGTGATCATAATTTGTGTTGATTTGATTATGTTTCACAGATATTCCTGTCAGTTTCTTTCGGGTTACGAGGTTAATAAATCTTTTGACATATGCCAAGCAGGAAGCAAGTCGTTCCCACTTCGAAAAGCGATTGACATCGACGATTGGTTTATAGAGTTGGACGGATAGATGTTGTTGAATTTCGGGATTTTGTTTGAATTCATCAGTTGGTACCTTTGCGTTTCGAAAATCATTTATTGGCCAGCAGTCTGGTGGTTGACTTAAAAATGTTGGTCCAATAAACCAGGGACTGTTTGGATGGAATTCTGGTTGTTGATTCCACTTCGTGGCCAGATCTGCGACATTTTGTTTGGAGGGAACATAATTCCAGTTTGCAATATTAGTAGATTCTTGAATTTCACCCACGCGAAACATAACAAACTGTTTGTACGTCCTTGGATCGGCACGAAGCCATATTAAAACCGTTTTGGAGTCAGACCAGTAGTTTATCGTTTCAAGCTTTAGATCAAGAGCCCTTGCTATAGTATTTCCGAGGCGGGATCCAAGAACAGCTGCCAGAAGTTCCATACGAGGTATCGAAATTGGACGGAGAGGAGCCACCTTGGTCTTTGAGCAGACCAGCACTACTTCTATTCCAGTTTTTGATTCAATCCTGAAGTATGCCACTGCAGCGTATGCCTTCTCGCTAGCGTCCACGAAAATGTGTAGTTCTACTTTACTTGAGTTACTGTTAGTGAAATCGAAATAACATCTTGGCACCTGAACCCTTTCAACGTCTTGAAGTCTCGTCAACCTGTTCCAGGCTTCTGAAAATTCTTGAGGTATGGTTTCATCCCATCCATTACCGGTTCTCCAAATATCTTGCAGCAACGTCTTCATATAGACAGTAAAAAAGTTTAAAAATCCCAATGGGTCAAAGATCGACATCAGAAGCCTTAACAGTTGTCTCTTCGTAGGCAATTTCTCTCCCTTTAGAACCTCTACGCTTGCCTTTGTATACTTAAGGTTGAAAGTAAAAGAATCGGTACTTGTCTGCCACCACATCCCGAGAACTTTTTCCGCTTCCACAACTTGTTCCACTGTTTTCCCGGCTTGACAAAAGTTTTCTGGAGTGCCAGCTTCTCCTAAGGCTTCAATGACCTCTTTTGAATTCGAAACCCAGTTTCGGATGTGGAAATTGGCATGTTTATGGACTTCTCGAACATCTTTCGCCAGATTGATGGCTTCTTCGACAGAGTTAACACTATCCAGCATATCGTCAACATAATGCCTCTGGATAATTGACTTCACCGCCCTTGGATATTGTTGGCTGTACTCCTTTGCGTTTGCGTTCTTTACATACTGAGCAATTGATGGTGAGCAACTAGCTCCGAAGCTCATAACTCTAAGGATGTACACATCTGGTTGACGATCTGTGTCTCCATTCCGCCAAAAGAATCGTTGAGATTGTTGGTCCTCTTCATCAATGGCTATTCTGTGAAACATTTCACATATGTCGCCACAAACTCCCACTTTTCCTATTCTAAAATTAAGAAGCACATCTGTCAACGAAGTCAGAAGATCAGGTCCCTTATCAAGACATCCGTTTAAGGAAACACCATCGCATTCCGCTGCAGCGTCCCATACCACTCTTATCTTCTTTGGTTTATTCGGATTCTTGACGGCAAAAATCGGTAGGTTCCACTTACGCTGATGGTCGATAGCTAGTTCATCCTTTCGAAGTTTGCGTATGTAACCCTTCGCTTCCATGTTTTCAATATGGCTATCTACTTGTTTGCCTAAATCTGGATCCTTCTGAAGCTTCCTTTCAAAGCAGCACAGCCTTCGGTATGCCATAGCTTCGTTATTTGGCAGCATTATACCATCGTTTTTCCAAAGGAGTTTTGCTATGAAACGATCACCATCTCGTTTTATACTATTCTGCAGCTGCAGGTCTATAGTTGCGCTCACCGCATGCTGTTGCATCTGTTCCATACCTTCGCTTTCGATTTTCATATTTTGCACCATCAGATTTTCTAAAGCGACCTCATCATTACACTCACATATATGTAAGTTAACGCTCTGAACTATTGAATTTTTATTCGCACTCTGGCCAAGCTCTCCATATATAGTCCACCCGAGTCGAGTTTTTGTCGCCGCCGGTTCGTTTGCCTTTCCCTCGCGAAAGCTTAAAGGCATTGCCAAACTCCTATTGTTAAGACCGATGATGACTCTTGGAACAATATTTCGGTAAGACTCCACAGGAAGCCCCTTCAGGTGCCTGTACTCCTCTGTGATCTCTTCCATACTCAATGTTTGGGGCGGCAAATCGAGTTTATTCACAGATCGAACATTTCGTAGTGAGTAACGCTGGGTGTATTTTGCTCTAGGTCCTTCTCAACTCGAATAGTCCCATCTGTCCACCTTAGACACAACTCCGATTTGACGCCTTGAACTCCGATTGTCTGAAGAATTTCTGTTTCAATTAGAGTTGGACCTGATCCATCATCTAGGAATGCATAGACGTCTATAGAAGAGTCTTTCCCGAAAATTGTAATTGGCACGATTCGATATAGTACTTTAGATGTTTCTGTATTGTGTACAGCTACGAAAGCAGTGTCAGAACTTTCTGCATTTGGTTTGTGAAGCAACGTATGATGTTTAGCATGGCACCCATCGATCTGACACTCCTTACGTTCACGGCAAAATCTCGCATCGTGTCGCCTTAGGCAGGAGCGACAAAGTTTCTTTCCATTGACTAGATTCCACCTCTCGTTATAGTTCATTCCTTTAAATAAGTTGCACTTAGCAATATTATGAATTCCATCGCATATGATACACTTTACATGCGGTATTGAACTAGAACTTAAGGTAGCACTATCTTCATGGAAGCCTACACGGTGTACCCTACGTCTTTCCAAATCGGCATTGCTCGTACTCGAAACCGGAACAGATAAAACTCTACTTGCTGCCTGAGCAATTTTAAAAAGCCAATCGCTTAAAGTTTTTAAATTCAAATCAATAATATTTTCTGTATAAAGAGCCCACTCAATTCGCTTTTGTACAGGAAGCTTTTCGATTAAATCCTGAAGTAGTGAAGGATTGTTCATATGCGAACCGGAAGCCTCTATCGTTGCAACTATACCCTTGACCTCGAGTGAAAAATGTATGAGCGTTTCAATTTTATTTGGATTTACCGGTGGCGCAGCACGTACCTTAGTAACGAGGATGTTTAAAATATGCTCTGGACGCCCAAATACCATCTTGAGAGTCGAAATAATTTCAGGCACTAACGCAGGTAATGTTAGACTGTGACTTACGTAATCTAGTGCTTTTCCTTTCAAGGACCGCTGTAGCCGAAGAAGATTTTCTTCATTTGTAAGTCCACATAACCTGGTTGACGTTTCGAAGCTGCTATAGAAGAGAGGCCACTCTTCTGGCCGGCCATTGAAAGGTGGAAGTTCCCTAGAAACTACTTGACGAGCATAAACCTTCTCGTGGATAGGCACGAAGGTAGAAATGGGTGTAACTAAGTCGACACTTTGCTGCAGCATACTTTGCTCGACGCCTTGTTGTTTTCTTAGCTCAGTCCTATTATCTACCCTACCACCTAAACCTAAACCCGCACCTAAGCCATCTTCTGCCTGCCCTTCACTGCCCTGCATTAACCTCTTAGCCTCGGATTCGCCTTGAAGCGAAAGTATTTTAAACTTTTTCTCTAAATACTTTAGCTGAACATCCCTCTCTTCTTCGAGAAGCATCAGCTGTAATTTCAGGGAATGCTGTGCCCTGGAAGTCCCACTTTTAATAATGTTGTTTTCTGTACATACCTCATGGGTTGCTGTTGTCGCGTTTGGGTTTTCTTCATCGCCATCCACATTATTTCCATTTTGCTTTGCGACGCAGCCCTCACACATCCAATCCCTGTTGCTCACCGCTTCGTCAACTCCCACGCAGTTGAAGTGATACCAGTAGTCACATTCATCACACTGCACCATGGCGTCGGTGTCCTTCTCGTTGCACAAGGTACAGCTGCTGCCAGAAAGTGATTTATTTTGCTCCTTTTGAGCATCGTTATTCATTATTTTTGCCATCGTATGAACCAGTTTCCAAGTGTACGTAAATTAATAAAGCCAAAAAGTTGGCGTCCACTTGTAGCGCCACAAGATTTTTTAAAGAAATGTCGCCGACTTCTTTGGCGACTGAAATTAAAAAGGGTTCCCAAGCTTAAAAGAGTATCCTTTCTTAAAACAAGTAATTGTTTATCCAGTGCGAAAAACTTTAAAAAACTTTATTGAAAATAAAAGGTACTTAGTTAATATTAGAATATAAAATAATTGTTTAATTTACTTACTCTTGGTCTACCGTGGCTGCTGCTCGTGGTTTTGATTTTGTTAAGTGTGAAATTGCAAATCGAATAATCAAACGGTTTCTTAAAATTCTACATATTCTAGAACATGAATGCGTTCAAAGTCAATTAAAACGAGCAGCATTCACGGAGACCAATGAGCAAGTTCACACGTAGTCTGATAGTAGATTTACACGAGGGTTGAAGAATAGTTTACACAGGCGTTGGTAACAAACGGCTCTTAAGTTTATGAGGCTCATAACTCAAATAATATTTGAGCTATTCACCAAATACTCATAAGTATTTTTGATAGTTCGAAAATGAGAGCGACTCTCTCTTAACCAGGCATACCCAAACTGTAAAGGCTATCCCAAACCAACGCGAAACATTCGTCGACGACAGTTTTTTGTTTTTGTTTAGCGTTGTGTGTTTGTCATATTTTTTATTATTGTGAATGATTCGCTACGATTTCGCGTTGGTTTGGGAGAGCCTTAAAATCAAATTTTTGTTCGCATAAATGCATTACAAATAATAACTTCAGCACCAAAAACAAGACCAATTAAAATTTTTTCCACTTAATTGATAGGAGAAAAGATTTTCTAACAACGAAAGAAAATAAATTTAATGAATATCAAAAAAAATTTAAATAAAAATACAAAATTGTGACAGGTTGACAATTTGAAAGAAAAAAAAAAAAACAAATTATTTTAAAAATTTTCGAAAAATTTTCGGAGAGAGTGGTTATAACTTATGAGTGGTCGGGAGCACTCATTAGTTTTATGAGCGCTAATAAATATTCACTATTATTGCTTGGTGAATAGATTTATGAAGCTTTTAAGTTATGAGCGTTCGGTGAATATCGCCCTTAGTAAATAGTTAAACGAAAATCTCCCAGATTACAGAACATTCGCATACTAATAACGAATTTAGTCTCCAGGGTTATTCACTAGCAAGACGTTAAAATTTAATACATGGAAATCCATCTTTAAGCTGTACACTAAACTCATGAATTCAAGGAATTCCTAAATGCATCCCGTAGATCGGATACGCGTGTTGTGAAAAGAAGAACCCATCGAACACCAAGTTCAAGATTCTTTGTTTTTAGTTTTTTGTTTTTTTTTTTTTCTTACTTTTTTTTTTAAGTTATAAATTTAAAATGAAATGTCTGATTATTTTAAGTAGAGTTTTTTTTAGCATATCCTTTGTTGTTACTTAATACATATTTATGACATACAAATAAATGAAAAATATATAATTTATGAGAAGTGCTTTCCTATAAATTGCGTTCTATATACCCTGTCCCGCGTGCATTTGTTGATGGAATCGCTTCTTAATTTTACGAGTTTCCTTGAATAAATTTATATCTTTCGTTACTTGAACTCATTTTTGTAAATATTTGTTTTTGTTGACGCGAAATTAATGAAATTGAAAATCCAAGAAAGTTTGACATTTATTTGACAACATCTTGATGGAAATTGTAGTAGATTCAAGGAAAGTGTGAGGATTTGTTAACGAGAAGGTTAAATATGTTATTAGTAGGATTCCGTTTAAGCTCTGCACTTTATTTTAACCTTGCACTTTACTGATAGTCGACATTAGTGTTTGGTTATTAGTAAGGCCCATTTTGTTTTTGGAATTAGTGAAACTCTCCAAGAATATTTTCCGTTGTGTTTTCGAAAGCTTTTCGTTGTCTGTTTGGAAATCACAGAAAAATTTCGTTTCGCATCAGCAGCGTACTAGGCTTAAAGCCTAGTACGCTGCTGATGCGAAACGAAAAATTCCATACAAAAATGACACAACGAAATCAGAAACGGAAAATTTCGTTCTCCTTTTCATTTTGCAGTACGCTGTTCGAAGAGCGAAATGTATAATTGTAGTAGATTATTTGGAGAAGTCTCCGCTCCTTTTTCGCACTGAATTAATTGGTCTGTTTTGGTAACGTGAAATTTCTTGCGAATTTGCACAAATTTTCACAAAATTTCATAATTTGCTGTCAAAACCCATAAAAAAAACTCGGTTTTGGGAAATTTGTTGAAAAAAAAATTTACCAAACAGGCATAATTATACAGACTATTTATTGTGTGCGGAAAAATGACATTTGGGTTTATTTGTTTTTTTTTTTGTTTATCATTTTATTACATCATGGGTTTCTACGATTTTTTGCGTTTGCGTTTGCGTTTATGTTTGATTTTGTTTTTGGAATTAGTGAAACTAATATTTTCCGTTGTGTTTTCGCAAGCGTTTCGTTGTCTAGCCTAGTATGCTGCTGATGCGAAACGAAATTTTTCTGTGATCTCCAAATAGACAACGAAACGCTTGCGAAAACACAACGGAAAATATCCTTGGAGAGTTTCACTAATTCCAAAAACAAAATAAAACATAAACGCTAAAAATCAAAGAAACCAATGATAGGCGTGTTTTTTTGCAAGCCCGGGGGTTATTGGACGAAAAAAACGACGACGGGGCTTAATGAAAAACTTGGCAGCACCGTGTAATGTGCAGTGACATTTCGAAATCAGCTGACAGATTGACAGTGACAGAAGAATTTGAATTTAAAAAAAAAATAATTCCTTAAATAATTTTGACCAGAAAATTGGTTATTTTATTAAGAATAACTCGAAATTAATTTAATTATCTTTGCCGTGTATTCGAAAGTCTAAAAGTAGTACAAAAAAAATGTTGAGTAACAAAAATTTAGGCTTCTACAAGAAGGTGTTGTCCAAAGGACTTGGATAAAATGAGCAAAACTTTTGGATTCCCCGTAGGAGCTGCAACTTTAACTGAAGAAGTTAGTATTGATGTAGGATCCCATATCGCAGTAGATTTATAAAAGGTATACACTCTGACAACATAGAAATTATCCTACTTCATTTACTAAATTTCTTTTTGGTGAACGCTTCAGTGGAGGCAAGATCTTGTTAAAGCTGGATTAATGGGTCGTAAATCTGGAAAGGTATGATTTTTGTACGAATGAAAATCTAAGGACGGTCGAGAGGTCAATCAGGAAGCTCTCGAAATCATCAAACAATAGCAGTGTTGAAGATATAGAATTGCGTATGGTTTCTCGATTTATCTACGAAGCTGTTCTCTGTTTGGGAGAGGAAATTCTCGATAGCCCATTGGAAGGTGATATCGGTGCTGTATTTGGTTTGGGATTCCCACCATTCACCGGTGGTCCATTCCGTTAGGTTGATCAATATTCAGCATCAAAATTAGTCAACAAAATGCAATCATATTCTGATTTATATAATGCACCTTTCAAACCAGCTCAAACTTTATTAGATATGGCTAATGGTCCATCAAAGAAATTTAATATAGAAAAAAACAGCTTCGAAATTGTAAGGTATATTTAAAAAATCAATAATACCTACTGATGGTTCTGAATATAAAGGCAAGCGAAAGAAGATATATCGAAATTAAGTGCACTTAAAAAGTTATAATTTATGTAAAAAAAAAAAATATAATACACAACCTTGCATTTAATGTATTTATTTCTAAAAACGAAATCATAAATATATGTCTTAACGTTATGTTTATAAGAAAATAAAATCATTTTTTATCTAAAAAAAATAACTGGTGGTCCTAAGAAGTTCAATGCGAAGCATGTAGATTCTTATTAGTTTTTTTTTCCTCGGTTTGCAAGAGCACAAAGAGTTTGAAATCTTCAGAAAACGCACCTTATGTGATTTAACGCAGTTTGATGAAAAGTCTGTCTAAATACCTACCCAACAGCGCGTACGCGAAAATGATTTGGGGTAGGTGCTTGCTTCATTGGGATGATTGAAACGGTTTAGAGTTCTTACTTAGGTCCTCTTACATTATTTAAAATTAATTTTCAATTCTATCAAAAATTAAAAAAAATTTCTATCTAAAAGTAATTCTGCCATGATTTTTGAAAATTGAACAACGGCGGAATTACTTTTAGATAGCAATTTTTTTAAATTTTTGATAGAATTGAAAATGGATTTTGTGTAACGTAAGAGGACCTAAGTAAGAACTCAAAACCGTTTCAATCATCCCAATGAAGCAAGTAGTTTTGTAGTTACAGCATTTTTTATGTAGCTCTTACAAGAATTTCAATAGAAAATCATACGAAATTTGTTTGACGGTTACATAAAAAATGCTGTAACTACAAAACTACTTGCTTCATTGGGATGATTGAAACGGTTTTGAGTTCTTACGTAGGTCCTCTTACGTTACACAAAATCCATTTTCAATTCTATCAAAAATTAAAAAAAATTTCTATCTAAAAGTAATTCCGTCGTTGTTCAATTTTCAAAAATCATGGCAGAATTACTTTTAGATAGAAATTTTTTTTAATTTTTTATTGAATTGAAGATGAATTATGTATAACGTAAGAGGACCTAAATAAGAACTCAAAACCGTTTTAATCATTCCAATGAAGCAAATAGTTTTGAAATAACAGCATTTTTTATGTAGCTCTTACAAGAATTTCAATAGAAAATCATACGAAATTTGTTTGACGGTTACATAAAAAATGCTGTAACTACAAAACTACTTGCTTCATTGGGATGATTGAAACGGTTTTGAGTTCTTACTTAGGTCCTCTTACGTTACACAAAATCCATTTTCAATTCTATCAAAAATTTAAAAAATTTTCTGTCTAAAAGTAATTCCGCCGTTGTTCAATTTTCAAAAATCATGACAGAATTACTTTTAGATAGAAAGTTTTTTTAATTTTTGATAGAATTGAAAATGAATTTTAAATAACGTAAGAGGACCTAAGTAAGAACTCAGAACCGTTTCAATCATCCCAATGAAGCAAGCACCTACCCCAAATCCTATAGTGACATGCCCAAGCAGGTGGGTTGCTTGTACGCCGTAATGCTGGATGCTAGCACTGTATTTATGTAAGCAAGCAAAAAAAGCATAGAAGTGAGAAGCACTTAATTTCGCGTACGCTGTCGGGTCTTTAGACAGACTCTTCATCAAACTGCGTTAAATCGCATAAGGTGCGCAAGTCTTCAAGTGATAAATCACTTTTGTGTGCAATTGAATTCGATGATTGATTTTCACTTGTACTAGGACCTGGTGTTGTACCTGTTGATGGAGCTTCGCTTTGCTGTTTACGACTGCATCCCGATGCTCGAGAGCCATTTCGGCCATCCGTTTCAGACAAATCTCCATCGCCAGCACCTCCACTTCCCTGTGAGAAATCCGTATTTCCACAAACGTTGCGTTTTCATCATCTACCGTTTCATAGCCAGATTCATTATCGGTATAGTGCAGCGAATAGAAAATAAGAGAACCACTCTAGTGCATCCACATAGTCTGTCCAGTGTCTTACAATAAGCAGCCGAGACAAATTGCTCGTTAGGGACCTCAATGGTGGTGATGAGTTTAAAGTCCTGCAGAGATCGTAGTTGCATACTTCCATCAGCACACACTACACAAAGAGCACACAAATTTAGCTTATCAGCAAGAATATTTTTTATATTTTACAAATAAAAAGGTATAACTTACCTTTCGAATCGCCATCTTTGTGTTCAGACATTTTTATTTTTTATTTAATTGTAAAACGAAAATTGATTAACGTCGGTTTTGACGTTTCTATACAATTTATCGATAACTTAACCAAAGTTGTATTTGGTAGCACAGTTTTTAGCTTGTCCAAGAGTTTAGCACCGAGAATTCTGTACGCTTAAGCTAATCCCGCAGGAGGATTAGTTGTTGTTGTATTTAACATGGTGATTGTTAAGCCCCGCCGTCGTTTTTTTCGTCCAATAACCCCCGGGCTTGCAAAAAAACACGCCTGATGTAAGAAAATGATAAACAAAAAAAAAAACACAAATAAAACTCAATTGTCATTTTTCCGCACACAATAAATAGTCTGTACAATTAATTCTGTGCGAAAAAGAAGCGGAGACTTCTCCAAATAATCTGCTACAATTATAAATTTCGCTCTTCGAACAGCGTACTGCAAAACGAAAAGCAGAACGAAATTTTCCGTTTATGATTTCGTTGTGTCATTTTTGTATGGGATTTTTCGTTTCGCATCAGCAGCGTACTAGGCTTCTGTTTGGAGATCACAGTAAATTTTCGTTTCGCATCAGCAGCGTACTAGGCTTTACACTACTGACAAAGTTGGATCTTGTGTTGTTTTTATAACACATGTGATTTCGTTCGGATCTGGGGGAAAATAAATCACTGCTAATATTTGCCGCTACTCTATCCAAGTATTTGTTATGAACGAACGGACCTAATAAAAAAATTAAATGCAGGAATTGACGTAAGGTGACATGTCGTCTCTCATTCAACCCTGTTATTTTGACAGACTTTTTGTTGATAGACAAACATTTTTAGTTTTCATAAAAATTTAATTTTTCAACTTTAAAAACAAAACACCCCAAAGAAAATTGCTTCAAGAATGGAAAAACTAACAGCCACTCTTCAGGCTGTGAAAGCCCTGCGATCTAGTGTTGGTCATTGTTTTGAGCATCTAGCCGATGGCATGCGAGCTGAACATGGTGAAGACAATACTGACAAATTTATTCGAGAATTTCAAGAATATTTTAATAATGTCAATGTTAACTTAAGGTAGTATGAATAATAGTTGTGTTTTTTAAATAAACTAGAATATTTTTGCAGGGAAGTGGAAACTTTGATAAATAGTCTCCCAACACCTGCCGCTCCCTATTATTTAGGAAACACCACCTATCTAGCTCAAGAAACCACTCAAGACCGTCAGGCTTTGTATCCGCAACTTGTTAATAGTTATAAATGGATTGATAAGGTGAAAAAAATCATGTTTCACATCTTGGAAGTTTTCTACTAAACCATAAATTAATTAGGTACATGAGCATAGCTTGCTCGCAAATAACTTATTGAATGTGAACAATTTGCGAAGATCCTACACTTCAACATGTTCAAACAAACGCGGAAGAATGCCACTTTCATCTTGCAACAACACAGACCCAGAGTAAGTTAATATCTTCTTTGTAATGGCAATTGACATACATACAAATATATCTTTTGTTTTAAGGCATACTGACAAGTTATTGAGTGAAATAAATCTCAATTCTGCAACAACAAGCTACAAGGTCTGTCGACCATTTGGATCGAATGCTGTTGTTATTGTAAGTATTGTTGATAATGTATTTTCTAAAGAAATTAGAAAGTAAAAGCCTCATTTTTGTATTTTTATAAACTGCTAAGAAATTGACAATTATTTTTACATTCGATTGACTGCAATACGTTTTATTTTTTTAAACTGCTTATAAATTGACAATAATTTTTACATTCGATTGACTTCAATATTTTCAAATCTGGAATTGAAAATCTATCATATTACGGTTTAACTAAAACGGCAGCAAACATCGTAACTTAACTGCAGAAGAAATTCATTCAAAAACTTGGTTTCCAAATTTTTAGCACAGATAATAAACTATACATATGTAGCATCCTCATAGAAAAAAATGTCCCAATTTATTTTTACACCAGGCAGACGATCAACAGTAAAGTAAGCTCTTTGCCTGTTCATAGTAAAGCACAGAAAGAAAGCTATTGCAAAAAGTTTTCTCTTGCTTGCTCGCTCATATGTGTTCCCTCTTGCTCTGTTACTCAGGATATAGGAATGAAATTAATGGGGAAAAAATTGAATAAAAACGTGTTTTTTTGTTTCTGCAATGCAGTCAGCAACGATCGAGAGGAAGACGAAAGAATGCGACGATGTTTGTTTTTTTTACTGTGTTATATGTACGATTTTTTTTAAGGTCGTATGAGGCTGGCGACAAAGAATAAAAAGTATATGAACTCTTTTTCTTCTTTGCATTGATCCATGGATATTGGATATATTCTTTATGTGGGTAGGCAGAGATTTTTTTTTGAGTGGTGGAGGATATTTTTTTAATGACGGAAAAAATGTCTACTTTTTTGTGTAGTTTTCGTATTCTATTCTAGATTCGTTAGATCGGAGCATTTTTTGATGAAGTAGGTAAATTTTATTTAGAAAATCATTTACCAGTTTCTTATATTAAGAAATTTATTTCTAGGGATTATTAAAGCTATGCGCAAACCGACACGGTGGCGTTGGCGATCGCGATAACTTTTATCGCGCGATAAAGATGCGTTCAAAAACCTGCTCACATCAACACGATATATATGTATCCCATATCTTATTTTTTTTATATTTTTATAATCTTTGTTTGACAGATCATATAAAATGGAATTCTCCCGAACTTTTTCTATTAATTTTTCAGTATTTGAAGTCATTTTCAAATTTTCTTTTTTAAACTGTAATTTTACTTCCGGCGATAAAGCGATCAAATGGTGCTTGCTGCGTTCAAGAACAGTCGCGTACTGAACGCAGTAGTGGAACGTGAACGCAATCCACATATCGCGTTGATGTGTGGCCCTCCATTGATTTACGTGTGCGGCATCCACATTGTTATCGCGATCGCCACCGCCATCGCGTCGGTTTGCGCGAAGCTTAATACATTTAAACATTTTTAACCTGTTGTTTAGTAAAAGGAAACAGATACAAAATAATTTAAAAATATGTAATTATAATAAAATATTTAAATTTGATCTGTAAATTAGGTATACCTACCTGCAAATCAAAAAAAAATTCTCTACAGGTGGAAATCTTCAAAAGACACTTGGTAATATTCGGTACCAAGTAGTGTTGGACTTGTACCGCACTGAAACCACCGGGAAATCAGGACCAATCTATGAAATGATCGACAATTATTTCTTGGATTCAAAATTGCATTGGGGGGAGTTTAAAGTTTTAATACTTTCTCATCGCTTTTAGACCATCAGCTCAGGCTTGGTTCTTCTTAGTCTTCGAACATTATCTCTTAAATTTAATACAGTATCCATCTCGCAGTTAAAATTACTATGTTTTCTAACCATTTCTATTTGTAGGTAACGGTGTAAATCGCTACTTATAATATACCAAGGGGCATTTATTATTCCACGAAGGACTTTGTTTTAGAATTTTTGGATGGTTTGAGCATTTATTTTCTTTGTACAACCCCACAGTTGGAAGTCCAAACGGGTTTCAGTATTTGGTTGTATAGCATTATTTTTTTTCTGGATAGATAGGTCCGAATTCTTACCGAGTAACCAATAAATTATTCTCTATTTTAGGTTAAGTTCTTCTCTATCCTCTTTGATGTGCTCTTTCCAGTTTAGCTTGGCAAATGGCAACCAAAGTCATTCCAAGATATTTGGCAGTATTGGGGTAAGGTACAGCTTTACTGTTAATAGAAATTGGAACATTAATAATCTTTTTGTTGGTAAAGTTTATATGAGTTGATTTGGTTTCATTTATTTCTCTTCCTTTATCGGTTGCATTTTGCAATTTGTCTGTAGCCGTCACAATGCATTTATCAAGCACTAAAATGGCAGTATCATCTGCAAAAGTGGCCAAGATACCATTGTTGTCGACTGGAATATCCCTAGTATATAACAAATACAGTGTTGGTCCTAAAACACTTCCTTGTGGTGCACAGGCTTCAATTTTATTAATTTCCGAATACTCTTGCTCGTACCGTACTCTAAAGAGTCGGTCTGTAACATAGAATTTCAGTATGACTTGAGAGGTCTCTATGCAGTTTCTACTTAAGTCCCAAATCCAAAACCATGTCAAAGGCTTGAGCAACATCTAGAAATAGAGCGGAACATACCTGTTTTTCTTCAATACCTTTTCAGCAACATCCGTAATTCGATGCACTTGGTCTATCGTGGAATGTTTATTTCTGAATCCAAACTGATGGTTTGGGATTAGTTTTTTTTTTCTATTACTTTGCCTTTTCATGAGCAGTTTTTCAAAACTTTTGCCATATCTAATTGGTATAAGAGGTATTCGCCTGTAGGAAGTTACTTCTGTTGGTGGCGAATCTAGGCAAAAACTATTCGATCTGCTATTAAATCTATATGAAAATAATTGCATATAATATACAAAATCAACAGCTAACCGACGACGACGCTCTTCCTAAGTGGAATCATTAAATCTATTAAAAATAATACATAATTCAAAAAAACCTCTTCTCTGTGCAAACTGACATAAAATTTCCACAAATGAAACGTTCTTGTTTATAGTCACTGATCTCTATAATACACTGGATAGTGAATAGCCTATAGTGTACAAAAGTTTTTGTGAGGCAAGTTTTTCAAAGGGTACCGGCCACGACCTCATATCTGGCTCTATACAAACGAAGAAAGAGATTGAAGATATTTGCCGAAATTGAGCATTTATTTGATATCAGTTGATGTCAACAAGCATTGAAAAAAAATAAAAGAAAATGCAAGTCCAGTAGCGTCCATTCCGCTGGCGCCGCTGTTATATAAGGGTACCGCCCACGACTATATTTTTGCCTCAAAAATTGTTTATGAATACACTATCCAGTGTATATAGAGATCAGTGTTTATAGTATTAATTTTTATTTCAATTATTTTTTTCCATTCTCAAAAAATCAATTTTAATATTTTTCTAAACAAATATCATGAAGCGCACAGGCAAAATATATATATAATAATATATAATGAAGCACACAGTTATTGTAAATCATCTCTGCAACGATGCATTTGTGAATTTACACAAAGTTACTACTACTACTACTAAAAACTTTAAAAATTTTTTGACAGTTAAAATATCGAAGGACTTTTTTTATATCATACAAAAGTTAATTGGGGTTAAAATAAATAATTCTTTTATATTATTAGGTCAACATAGCTCGAGTCTTGAAGGCTGCAATCGTCTGTAAAGGAGTTCTAATTGAATGGGTTACAGTGAAAGGTGTCGATGAGCCTTTAGATGTGGATGACCTATGGGCTGAATCACGTTATGAAGTTTTCAGAAAAGTTCAGGAACACACTCATTCAGCCATGTTACACTTCTTTTCACCAACTCTTCCTGACTTGGCTGTAAAGAGCTATATGGTATATACTATTATGATGAGTTGTTTGAATAAAAAAGAATATGTTAATTATTTTTTCAGACCTGGTTCAATAGCTATGGTAAGTTATTTATTGAACCATGCAGACGATGTGGAAAACACGTCAACAATGGACTACCACCAACTTGGAGAGATCTGCGAACATTGGAACCATTTCACGAAGAATGTAGAAATTGTTAAAATGATTTTTTTTCTTTTTTATTTTGGTACAAGAAAAGTGCGTTGGCACTTGCTTTAAAAATAATAAAAAGCTTGTATTTGTATATTTAAGTTAGACTTTTTACTTATAACATTGTTGTTTTTTTTATTTATTAATATCTATTACTCCCAGTTGAACACGCTTTTTCATACACATTGCGGCAAACTTTTGCTTCAGAGTTTCTCGCAACTCCTGTCGCTGTTGATTGACCTTTTCCTGGTGACATTGATACTCCATTACGACTTCATTGGGAATGTAACAGTTTTCTTCGTCTTCCATCTCATCGAAATCCTCCTGAGTTATAAAAATTAATTTTTAGGATTATATCAAAAGGAAATCTTGAGTAAAAGCAACTTTTAACCTTATAATTTATATAAAAGAATTCAATTTAAAACAAAATACTTACAAGCATTTGCAACAAGCTTAAATTCTTCTCTCGACCACATGCTCCAAACGGATCGTTTTCAAAATGATTGTTCGACGAATCAAATTTATCAATTACAAAATCCGTCTCATTATTATGTCGATCGTGATTGCAAAAACCATCCGAGCAAGACACCTCCGATCCCTCGGGAGTGCTTGCTGCGCTACATGTCCCCGAGTTGGCATTCGGATCCGATCCATAGCCAGCATCCAAAAGCTTCGTACACACATCACCGTCAGCTTCGCAAGGACAAACGTTTAGATCCTCACTGCAGTCGATACATTTCTCTTTTTGCAAATTGCTCATTTCTTCTTCATCTTCTTCGTCTAGATCGATTGAATCGTCCACAATACTATTGTCACAAGTCCTATAGCTATTCTTCTTCTCGTTCTTCTTTTTCTTCTTCTTGAGTTTTTTCTGTTCGCGCTTGTACTCCTTGGCCTTCTCTTCTCGACTTATTTCATTGTAAAGCAACTCTAAGTTACTAATGCCCTGTTTTTTCTCTACTGACATGTCAAAGCTGCGGCACAAAGCATGAACACCAACAGCAGCTAGAACCTGACAAGCTCGTTCTTCTTCTCTTAAGCTTACATAGATTCTGCGCAGACGTTCGTACATTATCATGCCGACACATGTTAGCACCTCTTCTTGCGCGATTTCTAAGGTCTTAGCATGACGTTCTCTTTGCTTGGTGTAGCTGTAAATGAAAATCTTGCATTACATATTTTTTTTAACATAATTTATGGTACTGAGAAAATCTAAATAGTTAGTCATAGTACAAACTTAAATTGGTGACAGACCAACACCATCTATCAGTTATCAGTACATATTTCGATCAACCGAGGCACAGTGTGGGAATTCGCACATCTAGCGGAATTTAATTAATAATAATTATAATAATTTATTATGCCCCGCCCTCTTCCCCTCCCAACCGGCGCTGTGGAGTACAAAACCGGTTTTTAACAGTTCTTAACATAACGGTTGATTAATTTCAAGTAGTAAAAGCTTGATATTTCCATTTTATTTTGTACAGTAAGCTGTCAAAGCCAAACACTGTCAGCCGTATCTATAAAGAAATTTTAAAGCCATCTTAACTTTAAGATACCTCTAAATAGCTCTTAAGTGCAAAATCGGTATCTATAATCAATTTTCACATTTAAGCACCATTACTTAAAGGCCTCTTAACTTAAACGCCAATCACGGCGTTTAGAGGTAACTTAAAGCCATTTTAAATATATTTTGACATCTGAGAAGAATTGTTTTTGTGGATTTATTAAAGAAATATGTATATACATAATATTCTGTATGTATATGTAGGTAGAATTTTCGGTTTTGTGTTCTAATTAAAGTAGGTATGTTATGAATAATAATTATAAAAAGTATATATTTATATCAAACCGCTGAAAAAAAACCAATGAAATTTGTAAAAATAAAAACACGTCATAAAACAAAATGGAGTCTGGTTTCATTTCTTTTGCTTTGGACTAAATACCTCCAGTTGTTTTTTGTTTGAATTTCAAAATTAGCCTAAAAGTATGCAACTCTTAGAATACATGACACAATCGTTGTTTAGTTAAGTATCAATGGGAAAACGATTATAGATAAGAATTTAAGTAACATCATTTGAAGGCAATTTAAGTATTTAAGCAAACTTAACTAAATGGCCTCTAAGAGACGTTTTAAGAAAATCTAATAGATACGGCTGTGTGTGAACAAAAAGTAAAGGCATTGTACAGCCGATGAGCTGAGCTCTGCTGTTTTTACATGTGATTTGTGAACGGTAAAGTGATTTAATATTTTTTATCTTTGAAGTTAATACTACATACATGCTAAAGTAAGATTTATTAATTTTATTAAATTATTTATATTTTTTAAAGAAATTTTCGCTAGGGTATTTAAAAAAATCTTTTTTAACTTTTGGACAAAACTTTTTAAGTTTACATGCGTGTACCCGCTCTAATTTTTTCATATTTCGATTCTGTGGACTTTATATAATTAGAATCAAGATTAAGTTCTTTCAACCTTTTGCAGCTCCCATACAAATATTTTTAATTTACAAAAAAATGTTCCTACCTGTGAAGAAGACTCTAAATGAATTTGAAAATATTTTCAATAATGTATTTAGTTTTTATTTAATAACTATGCTTAAGTTTATTTATTTTTAGTTAAAATAAAATTAAAATAAAACTATTATAAAACTATTTAAAAAAAAAATTTTTGTTTTTTTACTTAGGGTACCATTTTTAGGCTTTACCTTTAACACCTGGTTTGAATGAAATGAAAATTTAAATTAATCTCAATCTACATAATATAAATGATTTTCCACAAAAAAACAAGTGAAAAAAGAAGATATTATTTAAATTTAGACTTTAGTTCCGCTAGAATCTGAAAATTTCACATTGTGCGGCGTGAGTATACCTAAATATGAATGGTTCTGATGATTTTTTGTATTTTTTTATTCGTATGTTCTTATGTTAACTGCGAAAATAATAATAAATAAATAAACAAAAACTTAAAGTCTGCTTACATTTTGTACCAAGAAATACAAAACTATCTGTAAATGCAGCAATTTCACAACGCATAAAAATGTGGATTGAAAACGTTTAGAAAACGTTTGTTCAAGCAGCTCAGAATTAGGGGCCAGTTATAGCTTTCATTGAAACTCATCATTGAAAATTTTAATTGTTAATTTTGAGGCACTTAAAAAGTGAAATCAGTGATTAGTTTAATGCAAATAAAAAACTGATAACTAAATTATTATTTCTAGTCAAAAAAATATTCATTTTGGCCCAGCCTATCGCAGGAAATGAATTTCTTTATTTCAATGATTGAACTACATTTTCATTGATCATTGAAATCTTAGAAATTGTTTTATGTGAAAGGTAGGGCCAAAATGAAATATGTTTTTGACTAGAAATAATAATCGACTCATCAGCTTTTTATTGGCATCAAAATAATCACTAATATCGCTTTTTTTGGGCCTCAAAACTGAAAATTAAAATTTTCAATGATGAGTTTCAATGAAAGCTATAACTGGCCCCTTAAAGGTTTTGAGTTTTGTGAATTCATAAATACATAAATAAAAACAAAATGCGAAAACATACCTTCCATTGACCTCCGGTTCAGCTCGCCGAATAAGGGTGTCGATAAAATCAGCCTTAGTTTGAACATGAATATGTTCTTCGGGTTGGCACTTTTTGATATTAGCATAAAGTGCCGCAACGAATCCTTTTTCTTTTGTTGTTGTCTTTCCCACCAGAATGTTATAGGCTTTTTCAATCTATAAAATATGATAATTGTACATCTCATAGCTGGTTGAAATAAATTTAAAATATACTTTAGCTCTACATCCTTGACAGAATTTATGCTTCTTTAAATAATTCTCCAGCACTTCATGCAATTCAGTATCTTTGATCACAGATAATTCTTCGCGGCATCTTTGCTTCATAGATGACCACACCTCGCGCCAAGTCTCCGAGAATGGCTTCGAGCGAAATGCATCCAATGAATGCAACACACACCTGGTCTTGTTTCGCAACTTACTTTCAACTAAATTGTTAAGAACTTCGTGGTGTCGATAGAGCAATGTCCCCAGTGCTTGTGGCGTCTTCATTTTATCCTCAGCTATGCTCAGAATAACAGAGCTCTTTAAAACAATCGGATCAAGTGTCGGATGTCCAGACAGTGTAAGCTGATAGAACAATCGTTCAACACTGCGTCGACATCCGACACATTGAACACATTGATTGAGTACAGCGAGGAAAGCGGAGCTATCTATTTCCAGGGATTCTCTAAGTTCGTCGGGGGTTAGTAGATTGAATTTTCTCGTAAACTCTTCCAGTTCCTTCCCTTTGATATGAGAACTGTCTATTGCGAGTCCTTTGCTATTAAGATCCATTAACATCTGATTTAGATAAACAAAAAATTGATTTAGATAAACAAAAAATTGATTTAGAATTAATAATGTATATTGATCCAAATGGAATGATATATATTGTTTTAAGTTGTCGACGAAATCGATTTCCAAGCAAAATTATTCTGGTTGTTTTTAAGCAAAACGATGAAAATGAAAGATTTTTTGCTGGAATCACATTTAAGAATAATTGTTATCTTACATAATATATAAGCTTTGGTCTATGAATTAATTTTACTTAAAACGAGATCCTCAAAACATGGAAAATATAAGCTCCCTGAACTTGCTACTGAGAATAGAGTAGAAATTTTCAATGGATCTGCAGAAGGCCCATTCACGATTCCTTTGATAACCTCTACGAAATATGTAACCGTTCTTTACTGTGTGAAAAAAATTTGAAGGAAAAGTAACTCGAAACTTAAAAAACCTTATACAAAATTGCATAGTAAAAATTTAAATGATTTTCACGCTTATTGAGCAACCCTCAAAAAAAGAAATGTCATTTCGTAAAAAAAGTACATATTATAAGGTATCGGTTTTGATTTACTTAAAGAAAAAAAATAGATTTTTTTTAAAACTATCGGAAGAAAGAATAAATAATCACCCCATTACAGAATCCAATGAATGAGCTGCGAAGGGAGTCAGACTCAATTCTGGCATTTTTACTATTAGCGAAATGTTAAAATTGAGTATATTTCCCACCGTAGTTTATCCATCATATTCTGTAATTGTGGCAAATGTTTTGTTAGTTAATTTGCAAACTCTTTATTTTTAAAGTAAAACAAAAAAAAGTTTATTTGGTTCAATATATTTGCTTTAAATATGAACGGTTCGCGAATAGATCTTCGATGGCTTCCGCGTGATAAATTCGCGAAGGAATATTTTTCATATTCGTTTTTTTCTAATTCGTTCGTGAATCGACGTTCACTCAGAACAAAAATTGATTGTCACTGATT
The DNA here is from genome assembly GCA_929447395.1 of Epistrophe grossulariae. Lineage (NCBI taxonomy): Eukaryota > Metazoa > Arthropoda > Insecta > Diptera > Syrphidae > Epistrophe > Epistrophe grossulariae. The sequence continues at coordinate 85,652,916 of OV839567.1, forward strand.
TTTGGGTTGGTTTTGTTATGTTGAGATTATTGATTTGTATCTTTTTAAGACTTAAATTTTGAGTGATGATGACTATTATTACATTACTTAAGTGTTTAATAAAAATTGCTCTTCGTAAGAAACTTGATAAAATTAAGAATCTTTAAAAAACGACTTCTAGTAGATTCAAATATAACCGAACTAAGGGATTGGAAATGGCCAACGGTGTGAAGGACAAGTATAAATCTATAAACAAGGAATGCCCCCAACACTGTGCCCAACTGGAGACAACTAGCTAGGGAACGAGCTGGCTGGCGAAGATTGTTCCTTGAAACTGTAATAATTAAGGCATCCGAAACCGATTCGAAGTGTCAGATTATCAGTCGAAAAGACCATAAGTCGAAATATAAGTAGAAAAGGCCATAATTATTATTTGTGATTTGATTCAAGGTTTTCCACCTACGGCTAAAAACATATTGGTCGCAGCTCCAGTATGTTTCAACCTTAAGCTTGTGGAATGGAATCGCCGATTTGCGAGCCGGCTAATGCCATGAAGTAAGAAGGAAACGAACTAATTGGGGAATAGTTAAGGTCGACAATAAACATCAAGGTGTTAATATGCTATCTGGCAAGCTAGCATTGTCTACGAATTTTAGCCATTTCTTCAAAATTCATATAAAGAAATAAAATTCCTAGAAAATAGAAGTTTTGCACGAACGACATATTAAAATAAACCCATTCAATAATTTAAAACATTTTTATTTTAGTCCATATTCATATTTAAAAAAAAAAAAGGCTATCATGTAGGTACTGTCAAATCCCAGAATTCTTAAGGTTCAGCTCAGAAAACTCCAAAAAATGTGGGTAAGCCACGTACTGCAGATGCATGGAATCGTAGCGATGGTACAAAAAGGCAAACCTAAATTCGGATGGAGTGACCAGATTATAAAAGATATTCGAGCGATCGATGCACAAAATTATTGCAATTAACTATAGAATATCGCTTGTGAGCCGAAGTTATTCTTGTACTTCCAAAGTATAGGAGGCCTGGAAAAGTACTAAGAAATTCAGTTAGAAATTTACATTTATGTAAATAGGTCAAAAACATGATTTTCTCATGAAATTGAAAGTGGATTTTTAGAGAAAATATTCATTTCAAAGAGCCGCAATTCCAGTTTATGTTTATCTACATTCCCACAAAAGAAAAAATATATGAAAGAAAAATTCAAGGTTTTTTTTGTGGAACTTTTCCGTCTTTTTACCATTAAATTATCGCCAGCAATCACGGGTAGTTGTCGCCTGCCGATTTTTACGCTATTTATATTCTCCGCATGGTACACATTTGTTAGACGTGCCATAGTGGATTTTTTAAAACAAATTTCAGTTGTTTGATACGAAATGAAAATACACGGCACAGAATCTGGATAAAAGGTGTAAATTGAAAAAATTATTTGGATTTGTCACAAAAACACGTAGACCCAAGTTTAGTCTTTCACACAGTCGCCATTAATTTTATAAAACCCAAGTGATGCCAGTTCTATTATTAAATGGATTTCTTGGAATTCGAGTGTCGAATAGAGGTGTGTTCGTGTTCTATTTTTAGTTTCGTTCATCTGGGTTAAAAAGTAGGTGTGTTTGTGTGGAATGAGATATGAAGGGTGTTTTTTTAAAGCTCTTCCACACTATCCCACTGAGTATTAATACATGTCAAATTGAAAGTTGGAAAGAATTCCATGCTACTGCCAAATTTGTGGGAGAGAAATGTCTTTTCATTTTTTTAACACAGACAACAGTTTAATTTAACCTCAATAAAAATGTGATGAAATGTGTGATAGAATTAGAACCATTTCTAAAAACTCTCATGTATGTCAAATCGTGTAGGCTGGAATATCATGCTGTGTAAAGGTTCCCCCACACCAACGCGAATTTTCGGTGGCGACGACGAAAACAACAATAACAACACGTGGTTGTCAATGAAAACAACACGTTGTTGTTTTCGTCGTCGCCACCGAAAATTCGCGTTGGTATGGGGAAGCCTTTATTTGTGTTTTTTTTTGTTTATCATTTTCTTACATCCGGGTTTCTCTGATTTTTTGCGTTTATGTTTGATTTTGTTTTTGGAATTAGTGAAACTCTCCAAGGACATTTTCCGTTGTGCTTTCGCAAGCGTTTCGTTGTCTGTTTGGACATCACAGAAAATTTTCGTTTCGCATCAGCAGCGTACTAGGCTTTACTTTGAAACTCTGTGCATTTCTATGAATTTCTACACCAAAGTCTGTCGAAGTTCATATAAAAAAAATAAAATGACGTAGAAATTCACACAAATGCACAGAGTTTTAAAGTAAAGGAACACACCTATTAATTCAGTGCGAGAAAGGAGCGGAAACTTCTCCAAATAATCTGCTACAATTATAAATTTCGCTCTTCGGACAGCGTACTGCAAAACGCAAAGCAGAACGAAATTTTCCGTTTATGATTTCGTTGTGTCATTTTTGTATGAGATTTTTCGTTTCGCATCAGCAGCGTATTAAGGCTCTCCCAAACCAACGCGAAACATTCGCCGACGACAGATTTTTGTTGTTGTTTAGCGTTGTGTATTTGTCATATTTTGTGTTATTGTGAATGATTCGCTACGATTTCGCGTTAGTTTGCAAGAGCCTTTATACTACGTTTCCACCGAAAGTTAATCTCGTTGAGATTTCGTAAATCCTATATAGTGTTTTCACCGCATAAAAAGATTATATTTTGAATTGAATTTTATTGAGACTTAAAAAAATTTTACAGAGTATAATTCAGATTATATTACTTAGCAAAGCTATGTTTAACTGCGGCTATAATGTATTGCCTGCTCTATCTAGTTACATTTTTGGGAATATATAAGAAATATATAGTCATTCTGCTCTTGCTCAAGAGCAATATTTCAGTTACGGTTGCAACGGATAAAAAAATATACATAAATACAATACCTACAAATACAAATACCTTATAAACTAATATGCCATAGAATACATTTATATACATAAAATTTCGTGTTATAGAGCGTGAACGCTCTATGTAGCATTTTCAAATTTAATGAAATCACTTTTACTTTTATAATTTATTAAAAGAACCCTGTTTTGATTATTTTACATTCACTTCTTTCACAGTTACATTAAAAAAATAAATTACTGGCAATGAAAATAAAGTAAAACGATATGTAAAAAGTCATAAATTACATTAAAACATTAATGATTTAACACATTACAATTAGATTGTTTTTTTTTTCGATTATGATGATTTACCCATCTGGGTTCACAGAGTAATGGCCTCGCCTGGAGAATCTGCCAGCTGGCACTGCATCTGTTGCTAGTAGAAACTTTCTAACTGTAGTCTGTTTTAACGGTAAACGGAGTAACGGGGTAAAGTTCCAGTCTGGTGACGATGAACAGGAACTAATAAGTTGTTGAAGATAGAAATTTCCAGATTACCAAGATCCTCCTCCAAAGAAACTGCCTGGTAGACCGTTTTGTCGGTAAACGGGAACGGTATAGGCCTGGCACGAGGCACAGGAACTAATCAGTTGCTGGAGAAGCCTCTCCCGATGCCATGCAGAGATCCCTTCCCCAAAGAACTCTGCCTGGTGGTGGATCACTTTCACGGTGAGTGAGAACGAGTGTAATCAGTCCCAGTGAAGAGGCACAGGAACCAATAAAAAAATTACTGGAGTAAAATCTCCGGAAAATGCACGGTGTGTAAGGCACGAGTCACGACCGGCCACGTTGCGCTCTCAAACCAAACTCCCTAAAGATTATAAAGTAGATTGGCTTTGACAGTTCCTTTCAAAATGCAAATTCTGTTTCATGTTTTCTTCTAAATTAGAAGTGAGATAGATAGTTTAACGATGAAAAAAATAATAGATTCTAGAAAATGTTCTCTCGATTCTCGAATAATGTACTCAGAGCAAGAGAGGAATAGGTTTGTTCGATCTGTTCAACTATTGGCCCTATTAAGATTTAACAAGATTAATTTCTAATCTACTAGATTTGGAGATTAAATTTGTATGGTAAATCTTTGCGATTTGAAGAGGATTTAGGGTAAATCTACTTAAATCTCGGTTTAGCGGTCGGTCGAAACATAGTATAAATCTACTTAAATCTCGGTCTCACCGATTTCGGCGGATTAACTAAAGTTCAACGCTGGTTCAAGTACGTAATTGGTTATTATCACGCACTTGAACAATAAACCACTGTTGAAACTCAATTAATCCGCCGAAAACGGTGGATAAAAATTGCTGAACCACGGTTTAAATATTTGTACAACTGGCCCTAAGGGCCAATTGTACAATAGTGGTTCAGCCTCGGTTCAAGATCTTAACTCACCGATTTCGGCGGATTAACTAAGGTTCAACGCTGGTTCAAGTATGTAATTGGTTATTATCACACACTTGAACAGTAAACCACTGTTGAAACTCAATTAATCCGCCGGAATCGGTGGATAAAAATTGCAGAACCACGGTTTAAATATTTGTACAACTGGCCCTAAGTGTTTTCTTCACTCTACATGGTGGTGTTCTTATTTAAAAGAAAATATATCTATTAGGGTGGCTCTTTTGTTCGCAATATCTAAAATTATTCTAAGTCCTTTCCTGAAAGTGATCAAAAATTTCCAAATTTGGCACATTTTACGTAAATTTGGCACACATTTGTAGTTTTATTAAGGGCCAGTTGTACAAATATTTAAACCGTGGTTCAGCAATTTGTATCCACCGATTTCGGCGGTTTAATTGAATTTCAACAGTGGTTTACTGTAAAATTGTGTGATAATTACTATATACATACTTGAACCAACGTTGAACCTTAGTTAATCCGCCGAAATCGGTGAGTTAAAATCTTGAACCGAGGCTGAACCACTATTGTGGTGGCCATAAGAGTTCAAAAATTTAATTCCTCGAAGAGGTAGTATCCAATAAAAAAACATTTCTATTTTTTACTTTTAAGGTACAAAAAGGCTGGGATTCAATCTAATTATTTTTCGGTGTTACTACGTTAGCCGCTTTAAAAAAAATGCACAAGGGGTTTGTATGTACATTGTACAGGTACATAATAATCATTTTTACGGGAGGACAAAAAGAAATTCATTGCCAAAATAATTAGCGCTACTATCTACATATGTATTATAGCCGTTTTTTACTATCAGAATTAATCTATATGGCTCATCAAATAACATACATAACAACAACAACACATGAACCTGCTCTTTATCGGGTTCACGTTTCATGATCCGAAAACAGGCTGCTGATTCTCACCACTTTGAGGTTGTTTTATTTTCGCAGGATGATCCTTATGGATCATGGGTCATAATAAAAAACGGCTTATGTTGTTGTGTTTGAATCAAAGTGACATTGCGATACTAAATTATCCTTATACAGACACTATTCAACCCTGAAACGTGTTTAGCTTATAATGCCTCTATTCAACGCGTTTGAGGGTTGAATAGTGTTTGTATAAGGCGTTGCGGGCGCAACAGATTTGTTTTTTTTATGAACAGATGAGATTGGTTGGTCAGTTTTGAAAGTAAAACGCAATAGATTTCCCCTTTTTGGTACTTTATTTGACACAAGCCTTATAAATAGCTATACAGCGTAGGGAAATGTTTTATAAATGGGAATTTCTGCAACGTTAAATAAAGGCTACATAAGACCTTATGCAGTGGATAATTATTCATCTGTTTAGCGAAATCTATTAAATGTCGAGACTGTAAAGGCTTGTCGTATAGATAGCAGCACATAGAAACAAAAGTAGGCTTCTTTATGGTATCAAACGATCGGGATTGGTTTTCTGAATTTTGGAAAAACTTTTTTAGAATTTGGAATAGCATAGTTTATTAAATAATTAACAAAATGGAAAAAAATGACAGTAAACAATTGCAATGGGTGCGTTCAATGCATTTCGTTATTCATCTGAAATTTTAGATCATCTGATTGGTCAGCTGTCATAAAAAGTTAGATGACTTTTAGTGACTTTTAAGGCTTAACTACATTCAACTTACTTTTGTACAAAAGTGAACAAAATGTTTTGTCTTTTTCAACATACTGCCCAAAATTTCCTATCTTCTTTCTCAAATTTTCCAAAGTAAAAGTTAAAGCGATCTAAACTTTTACTTTTGCACAAAAGTGAAACACCAAAATACATAAAAAAACAGTTTAAAAATCGACTAACAGACGTCGCCACTGGGAGAGAAATTTTAAGGGAACAAAACTTTTCATTCAGATGGTGCTAGGGTTTTTTCAACAAAATGGCAGTTATGGTAAAACTCCAAGGAGATGTTCGCTAGAGTATGTGTGTAATTTTTCACTTGAGTACTTTTTGCGAAAAGTTTTGAATGTATATAACAGTTTTTGCAAACATGTGGGTAGATACATTTTTGTTGTTTTCAAAAGAACAATATGCAATAAAAAATTGTTGGAAAAGACAATGAAAAGAAAGTGTATATTTTTTAGAGCACATAAAATATATGTCTCGATGGTTAGCGTGCAAGACTTTCGGTGCGATGGGACCGGAGTTCGATTCCCAGACCAACCTAGAGGTGAGTAATTTTTATAATTAAATGAACGTTAGTTGATCCGCCGAAATCGGTGAGATAAAATCTTGAACCAAGGCTGAACCATTATTGCACAACTGGCCATCAGTGGAACAGAAAAGATTGTTCCCTTTTCTGTCAAAAAGCAATCAACTGAACGAAAAATGAAATTTCATCCGAAAAACAAGTAAATCCATTTAAAATATGAAAATGGTTTTGGCAATTTTTTTTGCGAAACAAAATTCTAAGCTGAATTACTCTTCGATTGATATATCATTTGGCTTATGGTTATTAAATCGAATTGAAAAGTTAAAATTACAGGTTTGGCGTATAGTAGGCAGCACATAGAAACAAAAGTAGGCTTTTTGGTAACAAACGATCGGGATTGATTTTCTGAAATTTGCAAAAATTTTTGTAGAATTTGGAAAAGCACATTTTATTAAGTTCTAAACAATTGCAATAAGTGCATTCAATGCAAGTTAAAGTTGTTTGTGGTGGGGAGAAGTGCCAAATCAGTGAAGCACTGCAAATAAAAGTTGAACTTTATAATTTTCGTCTTATTGGTCATTATTTATTTAGTTTTAATAAACTGAATAATAAATAAAAAAATTTAATAAAAGTGAGAATAGTGAAAACTTGAAATACTTTATTAAAAAAAATATGAAACACCATGCGGTGCTGTGTTAAATTGTGTAAAAACACCTATAATATGGAATTAACAATTTTTTCATTTCACGGGCTGATTGTGTCTCAAATAAATTAATGTCAAGTGATGTTTTTTATGTAAATAAATTATTAAAGAATACTTTAAGGATCTCCCACATCAACGTGAATCTGTCGCGGTGACGACGAAAACAATAATAACAACGTGTTATTTTCATTGGCAACCACGTGTCATTTGTTATAAAAAGGCAAATTTGTTTAAAATACAAATATATTTTGAAACGAGATATATGTCAGGAAGCCTATATGTCAAAATTGAAATTCTCGCCCAGGGTGAATTAGCTTTTGTTGGTGATGCCTTGCCATCAAATGCATCAAATGTAACGAGCGCCATAGTGCAGAGTAATTTTACTTAATTTATGTGGAATATGAGACACAGCATACTAGGTTTTCATTGGACCAAATGAGGTGATTTCTTTGATAATTATCAAATTCAATCCCATATTATCACAAATAAAAAAAAAATTATCAAATTATCATACAAGTTCACATTTCTAAATGAGGTAATTTCAACCAAATTTGCACGAAATTTGGTTTGATATTACGGAAAAACTGTGAACACACCCAAGTGGAATGCATCCGTAGTGGAATCCCATTGGAAACCATTGAAAATGTCAAAATTTGATGAATAGAACACAGAAATAGAAAGAGAACACAACAAAATGAAGCCATTAACTGTTAAATGAAATTCAAAATGAAATTATCTGTCAAACGAAATTAGCAAATTTTTAATGTCTTAATTCCCACAAATGTAATCTTTTTAAAGCAATCGCTCCAAAATTTTAAATTTAAATTCAAACGCTGAAAACTGAACGTCAATCTGTATATTTGTATATTCATCCATGCCCTGACTCATTGCACTTTAGCGATTTGTTTTCCTCATTTCTCCCTTTTTCCCATTAGTTTTTAGTAACTTTAGTTTTAAGATATAAGGTTTTTTCGCGTACTTGCCCGAAACTGCCAGATTCTACCAGTTTTATTTTTTTTTAATGAACTTTGACAGTCTTTCGGGCTAAAAATGGTAGAAATGGGTAGGTTTGGGAAGTAAACGAACAAGGTTATTTTGTATCTGTGTTGTATAATAGCTGTGTTTTATTTTCCCCCAGATCCAATCCGGATCTGATCATGAAAATAAAACAACCCAGGATCTCAGTGACAACTTGATATATACCCAACTCTTTTTTCCGTTTGTTTTTTTTATTTGTATACACCCGTTGTCTTTTTTCTTTACACTACTGACGACATTTACAAATTAAGGGTGTGTGTTCAAAACGGATTTGGAAATCCAAATCCAAAACAAAGTAGGATCTTGTCTTGTTTTTGTAATACATGTATTTTCGTAACCAAATCCAATCTGGTTCGGATCTCGGGGAAAATAAAACACAGCTAATATTGTATATTCACATAGGTGACTTTTGCGTCGCCAAGTAATTCAATTTCTAGCTCCTGAACATGAGCAGTTTCTCGCCCAACAGCTGCGCCATGAGGCAAACATATATTTAACCGAAAGAGTTTGCAATACATACAATACAATAGCTGTGTTTTATTTTCCCCGAGATTCAAACTAGATTGGATTTGCCTTCGAAAATACATGTATTACAAAAACAACACAAGATCCAACTTTGTTTTGGATTTGGATTTCCAAATCTGTTTTGAACACACACCCTTAATTTGCAAATGTCGTCAGTAGTGTAAAGAAAAAAGACAACGGTTGTATACAAATAAAAAAAACAAAAGGAAAAAAGAGTTGGGTATATAACAAGTTGTCACTGAGATCTGGGTTGTTTTATTTTCATGATCAGATCTGAATTGGATCCGGGAGGAAATAAAACACAGCTAATATATACCTTACGCCGTTTTTTATTATGACCCATGATCCATATGGATCATCTTGCGAAAATAAAACAGCCTCACAGTGAGAAGAGGCAGAAGTCTGTTTTCGGATCATGCAGATACTGCAGAATAAAAAGGAAACCGAAATGAGTTTATGATTTCGTTGTTTCAATTTTTTGTATGGAAATTTTCGTTTCACTTCAGCTGCGTACTATGCTTTATGATTTCGTTGCTCCAATTTTTGTATGGAAATTTTCGTTTCGCTTCAGCTGCGTACTATGCTTATGGCGTTCGTGTACTTTCGGATAGTAATTTTGACCCTGTTTAGATTGGGAAGATTGAGTCGCGTTGGTGTGGGGGATCCTTTATATTTGAAACTTTCAGGCGCCTCAAAATACATTGAAACAACATTAATTTCAACATTCCACACATTGAAATAACAACAAAATAGACTCATGACCCCCGTTTTTGTGTTTTCTTCGTGCCTCACGAGAGTCCTCACCCCACCCTCTCTTGCCAAGTCCTCTTTCACACGAGGAAACTGAGTTTCCAGCAGCTTTCAGTTTATAGGTGAGAAGGGCAAGAAGTAAGAGGGTAAAATGAAATCTCCCCAGTCAACGATTTGAGGAGATTTTTTTGACATTCTTTTTTACATACACAGTTGTGTGTGTTCAACCAATCTTCTTTAAAATGAAACAACAGAAAATTTCCAAGATTTTGTTTCTTCGTGTGAAAGGTACAAGAGATTTTTAAGGAAATTAAAAGAAAACGTCAAAAAAATCTCCGGCAACTTGTTTCCTCATGTGAAAGGGGACCAACGAACTGCCGTGATACCGGCCTCAATCTTCACAATCTAAAAAGCGTGTTTATACTCCTCTGACTGCTGTGACGACTGTGATTTTTAAGTGGTGTTTCTCTTTTGATCTCCAGAGATGCTTTTAAACGCTGCGAATTCTAATAGCAGCAATGTTTGTTAAATTAAAGGAAACATATCTTCACACTCTTTAAGCTATGCGCAAACCGACACGGTGGCGGTGGCGATCGCGATAACTTTTATCGCGCGATAAAGATGCGTTCAAAAACCTGCTCACATCAACGCGATATATTTGTATCCCATATCTTATTTTTTTTTTATATTTTTATAATCTTTGTTTGACAGATCATATAAAATCTCCCGAATTTTTTCTATTAATTTTTCAGTTTTTGAAGTCATTTTCAAATTTTCTTTTTTAAACTGTCATTTTTCTTCAGGCGATAAAGCGATCAAATGGTGCTTGCTGCGTTCAAGAACAGTCGCGTACTGAATGCAGCAGTGGAACGTGAACGCAATCCACATATCGCGTCCATGTGTGCCCCTCCATTGATTTACGTATGCGGCATCCACATTGTTATCGCGATCGCTACCGCGATCGCCACCGCCATCGCGCGTAGCTTTACTCCGTTTATGTCTCATGAACATGAAAAGGCACAAAGACGAAAGGGCGATAACTCTGCAATTTTTTCAACCTCATCAATTTTGTCTACCCCGGCCACCACATACGTCCTCCGGCTAGTTTCTTAAAAATCGAAAGGGGTGATTGCATCGTTTAAAAGCAGTCTCTCTGAGATAATAACCTTGTTCGTTTACTCCCCAAACCTACCCATTTCTACCATTTTTAGCCCGAAATACTGTCAAAGTTCATATAAAAAAATTAATCTGGTAGAATCTGGCAGTTTCGGACAAGTACGCGAACAGACCTAATTTCATCCCAACTCCTCCAAGTTTGACAGATGGCTAGATTCACTCTGAGAAGTACACGAACAAACCTAAAGCACAGTTTCGAAAGTTTTTTTTACAAATGCCAAGTGTCAAATTTGACATTGCCGGAATATTTTTTTCATACAGGCGGAGGAAAATCCTTTCCTGCAGTTTTTTCTCAAATATTTTTAACTATATTTTGCAAAAAAAAATGCTTTCAACGAGTTTTCGTCAAAAATATTTATCATACCTTCAGAGACAAATTTCAACAACCAAATGCAACAAAGGTTATATAGTTCTGTGAGTATATTTTTATAAATGTCTTCGCTTTTGAAAATGAGACGCATTATGAAACTATATTTCACCATTATAGAGTTCCAGAAATCGGTGAAGACGCGTGTTCAATAGAGGCACTTCTAAAACCCGATGGGCTGCCACATTTCGATTCGATAACTATTGAGACCTGTATGGGCGCAATCGGTCAACAAGCCCTTGATGTTGAGAATAAAGTGAAAAACCTAGAGGAAAGGATTAATTCCGAGGAAAAAATCGACAGTGAAAAGATTTTCAAAGAACTAGATGTAGTCACAGGACCACTAGATACAACTTGGGGCATAGCTAAAGCACTCTATATGGGGAACAGCACCTTGATTCCCACAAAGTCGTACATTAACATCCACGACCGAGCGCGTAACGCCAGAGCTTCCAAGTTCAACAACAAAACCATTTACAATACGATCGAAAAAGAATACGAAGCAAACCAGAACATAGAACCAGAAAAAAGTCGTTTAATGGAGAAATATTTGCTTGAAGGAAAATTGAATGGATTGACTTTGTCGAGCAATGACAGTGATATCCTCAAGGAGGTCCTTTCTAACTTAGGCAAGGAACGAGCTCATTTCAAAAACAAAGTTAACACGTCGGTGAACAACTTCATGCACAATATCACCAACTTTAACATGGTTCGAGATTTTCCCCCCAGTCTGTTAGAGTCTATTGCTATGGACCCTAATCAGCCAACCAATGGTCCTTGGCGTGTCCCGCTCCAGCCACAGATGGTAAAAAGTTTTCTTAAATATTGCCCCGATCGAACAGAGCGTTGGAATATCTGGCAAGCAAACAATCGTAAGGCATCTGGACAGTCTGAAAAAAGCCTCGAAAATAGTTCTCATTTAGAAAAAATCCGAGCCCTGCGCAAGCGACAGGCTAATCTACTTGGATACAAATCTTATGTTGATATGTCAATGCAAACGAAGATGGTTAAAGATGTCAAGGACGCAAAACAGATATTCGCCAAAATACTGCAGTACGCCGGGCCAAGACAATCTGTTGAAATTAAATCGTTGCAAGAGTTTGCAGTGGAGAGTGGGTTTGAGCATCAGCTGGATCAATACGACATCGCCTATTGGCAGAGGAAATACCTGCGAAGCAAATTCGGTTTGAATGAGGAGGCAATAAGAGAGTTCTTTCCTCTGCCCAAGGTTTTTGCCGGTCTCTTCAAGTTTTGTGAAGATCTCTTCCACATAAAAATTCTTGAACGAAACAGCGCTGCCGTGTGGCACGCCAATGTCAAATACTACGATGTTTACGATGCCAGTGATTCGGCCAAACCAATTGGAGGATTCTATGTAGACTGCTATTCCAAGGAAAACAGATTTGGTAGCAACTCTGGATGGATGGTGGGAATTAAAAATAGAAATGTTTTAGCTGGAAACACTCCGCTGTGTGGATTGGTTTTTAACTTCAATGAGCCCATGTACGGTAAACCACATCTTTTGAGCATCGATGATCTTCGGATCGTGTTTAAGACTTTTGGAACATCCTTGCAGCATCTTTTGACACAGGCTAACTATACAGATTTGTCAGGATTATCGAACATTGAATGGGATGCGTCGCAAGTAAGCGGGCAGGTCTTAGCCAATTTCCTAGACAATGATAAGGCTTTAAAAGAGATCTCAGGTCATTATGCTACAGATGAACCACTCCCAGTCAATGTTATAGATAACATAAAGCTTTTCAAAAACAACATGGCAGGTTACAATCTGTGCAATGAATTATACTTGTCCGATTTGGATTTGGAACTTCATCAATCAGATGATTTTTGGTTGGATGTTGTGAAAAAACTATGGCCAGTATACCAGTGCTTGCCTTTGGACAAGAAGGACGCACATCCTTGTTCGATGGTTGATATATTCTCGGGTGATTGGGCTGCTGCCTACTTTAGTCATTTATACTCAAAAGTAATTGCAGCTGATATTTATGATGCATTTTCCGATGAGAATAAAAGTCCTGTGGAAACTGGAAAACGATTCAGAGATACATTCCTCTCCACGGGAGGTTCAGTCTGTACGGCTGAAGTCTTTAGACGCTTCCGCGGTAGGGATCCATCGGTAGAGGCCTTACTCAAGTCTCTTGATTTGTTGCATCAATCACAAACAATTTCTGACTTGTAAAATGACATGTTGTAATTTTTTTTTGTGATTAAACCATTTTTGTGTTAAAAGTATGAATAAAAATTAAAATCGTTAAAATTAAAAAAAAAATGTTAAAAGAAGTTTTTGAAATTTAAACCATTGACAAAAAACCTATACAAAATTAAAGAATAACCGAATCAAAAGGTTTTAGAGCAAAACCGTTACTGCTCTAGCTTTGGTCGCTTTGATACATATTTATTAAACTGAACAATATTGATATGATCCATGTCAGACGTGCTTTCCACTGAGACCAAATCAATCAAAGAAAGGTATACTTTTTTATTATAAATACACAAACTTTTCAGTAATTAAAATCGTTTCTCCTATAGTATCGTATGTGCGCTATAATCTCAAGAACCATTAAATAAATTTGAATGCGGTTTTCATTGTTATGATCAACATTTTTGGAGGAAGGTTGATGTGCAGTAACAACTTCAAAGTTTAGGCATTTTTTAAGGTGAAATGGGGTAATTCACCTTAGGGTTAAACGTTAAATAAAATAAAAATTATATTGGGTACTTAAGCAATGTTGAAAGTATCGAAAAAAACGTACAATTTCATCGACTTGTACAGCATTGGCTTCAGTCTCTTTTTCGGGAGCTCTCTGCAAAAGTTAACGAAAACTGTACGAGAATTCACATTTCTAAGTTTTTGGCGCGTTATAAGAATAGATAATTAATCCGAATTCAACTACATACATAATATATTCCCTAAAAAAAAAAGTATTTCTGTGGGCAAGAAGTGTCAGTACTGTAAAAACACCAAGCTGTTTCTTTTACTTTTAACTTGAAATTGTTGTGCAAATTAATACTTATCCTGCTGAATATTATGATTTTTTTATGTTTTTCCCTCAATCAAGTTTTATTTTACAATTTAGAGCGAAATATTAACAGAATTATGCAACAGGACTGATTAACAAAATTATGCAACGGGACTGGACTGCAAATTAAAAGTTTAAAAAATTATGTATTTAAAGGTACCGGCCGGGTCAGATAGTTAATAATATTATAGGAAGTTCTAGATTTCTAGATTTACATCAACAAAACCAAATAAAATTTTAAACGGGTACATCTCAAAAACCTAACCGTATAAAGCAATTCTCAGTTCGGATTCGAATTCAGCAAACATAAACCTTCGGAAAAATAAATTGTGGTTAGTGGCGCCACAGCCATAGAAGGGACTTACTTACTTATTTTCTGCCGAATCCGAAAGAATATGAGAGGAAATTTATGTGTCGGTTTGGTAACTATAGAAAATTGTGCTCCGTCGTACGAAGTCGTACAACATTTCAAGTAACCAAACACGACACTATTATGACAAGATATACTATTGTAGGATTTTCAGTTCCTCTCAAGACGGAGTACTCCTATATATAAATATAAATAAAAAAAATGTACATGTGGAATAGGATGTGATTAATGTACGCAGTCTTAGTTGTTGTTCTAGGTTTCTTAGCGTTAACCAACATCTTCATGCAAAACTTTTATCGTTTTAGATTTCAAACTTTTGCATTCTCAGTTATATTTCAAATATGTGTTATTTTTTGACAGACTTACCGCGTTGCTTTATTTTTTATTAACTGATGGCTTGTTGATGTTGGTTCAAAATCTGTTAAAATCCCTACTTTTAATTTAATTACAATAAGAAGTATTTTTTCGTATGTTCTTGTTTTCAGTTGGAGTTTTTAATTAAAACCATTGGTTTCATTATACAAACATAAAAATAGAAAATGTTACAATATATACAAGTATGTTTTTGTTGTTTGTTTGCTTTTGTTGTTGTTTTCTTTTCTTTTATAATTTTCTTACAATTAGGTAAGCGCTAGAGGTTGAATTTAAAATATAATAATAATAATTAATTAATTGTTTGTTTTATATAATATTAAGAGTAAACAAATCAATGTTATACATTTACATAGGGTATGTGGGATATTTATGTATGTATATAATATATTATAGAAAAAAATAGGAGTGGGTGGGCAAGGGAAATAGGATGCGCAACGCGAGTGAAGAGTAAATATAATGGGGAGCAATGCAAAAAGGCAGCAGCTGCAGTAGCGAAAAGGAAGTCAGATATTTCAATTTAGTCAAAGTAATAGCGTGTTTGTCTCTTTTGATAACTTTTTGTAGCTTCACTCGATGAACATATTTTTTTTAAAGCGAAGAAGACATACCGAAATTATTTCTGGCTTCACATTGTATTATAAGTGGCTGTATTGAAACGTTGCTTTGGTAAACTTAGTCTAGCGAGAGGATGAGTTTTGCCGTGTTGTTGCACTCGTCGATAGTTGCAGCTCAAGTTTTGAGTTAAAATGCTCTCTGTCATGGTTGTGTGGTGTGGAGGTGTATTGGTGTCAGTGTGGGTTGAATGATTTCTGGACAATGGAGGTACCGGGGGCCGTGCATTTGTGTAGTCATGGTGCACTTTTCCAACGATCGAACCAGAGTCCTTGAAGTGGTGATGATGCGGGGTGGTAGTCATCCTTGATGTTCCCGATGAACAATAACTTGGATTTTCGTAATAGGAACGAGGACGAGGTTTATACGTAAGTGTATTTCCGCCGCCGCCGCTATTTGCTGTTGTTATTGATGATGATGACGTTACTGATGACGATGTCAATGCTGTGTGCTGGTTGTGATGGTGGTGTGGATTCGAATGAGATCTGCTTGACTGATATTTATTCACTAAGCCTTTAACATTTCGATCTTTGGATTCCCTAGTTATAATGTTATTGCTGCTTGGGTGACTTGAGCTGGGCGACGAAGTCGTTGTTGCTAACGTTTCAACAACTAAAGAACTAGTAAGTGAGTTGTCAACGAGAGCGGTGGTAGTGTCCTGATTACCGACATCACTTGTGGCGTGATCGCTGCAGTGCTGCGCTACAGGAGATGATGGCAACGATTGGCCCTTGATTGGCCCTGTACCAGAAGACGCTTTGGCTTCAAAGCTTTTCTTTAGAGTTTGTACATTTCCGGAAATTTTTTCGTCGGTGGTGGAGTCTTCTTTTGTTGAGCTGCGATTGGAGACATCAGAAACGACACTCTCCATGTCACTACTCATTGTGTATGAATCCGGAGCCGAAGCAGATAATTCCTGGGGCACATCAACACCACCAACACAACCACCACCGTCAGATAGGATTATTTCTTCGCTATTGCAACGATTTGGATGATAACGCTGTCGCGAGGTGGCAGATTGACTACGGAATAAATTCGAGTTTCTTTTACTATTGCTACTACTACTACTTAAACATATATTAGCTGATGATTGTGGATTAAGCATAATGCTACCGCTGGTCGTGGTAATGGTTGTCGTCATCGTCGTCGTACTGTTTGTCGGAGTGGTGATGTTGAATTGCTGCTGTTGTTGTTGCTGCTGTTTTGTATTGTCCTGACATCGTTTCTTTAATACTGTGCACTCCTCTAGTTTTTGTTTTGTCCTCTTGACCGTTCCTGTGTTGCAAGCAATGTCGTCCTTTTTGGCAGTCTTGTTAGGTAGATTTTGAATTTGACCCTCAAAAATGGCAGAATGGTGAAATGTATTCCGTATTGTATTGGTGTCGTACGAACCCCACGAACTGTTTCTCGATGGCAATACACGGTTGTCACCCGAACCCCAGGAGGAATGACGTGAGGGAAGTTCACGCCTTTCGCTTGGAAAACCCACAGAAACTGCTGAATCGACGCTGCTATTCGAACTTTGTCTTGACGATATACATGGATCTATTACAAAGTTGTTTGGAGCCCATGAGTGAGTTTTGCGTGTCTGGCGCGGCTCTTCTTTTTCAAATACATTGTCAACATGTGATGAGAATAAATCTCCAGTCTCTCGACGATGACGTTCGGAGTTTCGGTGAATTACTCTGACCGATGAAGCGCCATCCTTCACATTTGATTGAATATTCGACGTTTGAGTGATAAGTTTAGCTGAAGACGTCCAAACAGGGCTACCTAGGTTTTTACTAGTTACAAGCACTTCATCAGTGTTTTCCACGCCAACCCGGCTTCCACTTCCTTCGACTGATATAGAACGACCGATTTGTAAGTTGAGTGATTTCTTGTCATCTGCTGTTTTTTTGTCATTCGATTCCAGTCCATCAATAATTGTCTTAACCGATGTTGTCGGAGTATTCTTTTGTATATGCAAAACTTGGTTCTGTGTGACGCTGTAATTCTCTCCATTGCTACCGGGAAATCGAACGTTCTTGGGCTCATCGGCCACACTCCTCTCGGGAGTGAGATTCTCTAGCGATTGACTTTGTTGCTTCACAACGATGGCGCTTTGAATGCTTTTTGGTGATGTGCTACTGGAGCGTCTAAGCAGTTTACGCTGCTTTTCGTTTGCCGATTTTTTGGATTGATTCAAGGCTTGAATTAGGGGTGTGGGTTCACTGCCCGGTAGTAGTCTGCCATCTTTTGTGCTTTTCAAATTTGTCTCACTCTTGCTACGTTGCAATTTTTCTTTGTTTTTCATAGCATCTAACATCCCCCGATAGGTTTCCAACTGCGAAAGGAAGTTTTTATTTGGTTTAATGCAACTGCGGCGTTCCTTGACATGCTGCAAGGCGTGATGGAATTCCCAGTTGTATGCTTTCATGGCATACGCGATTACCACAGATGCCGATCGACTTACTCCCATCTTACAGTGAACAAGTACTTTTGAGCCTTCCGATTTAGCACGCGTTATGTATTTGTATGTGTTGTCCCAATGTTTCAATAGATTGGTTTTTTCATCATCGTACACACGAACATTAAAATAGTCGAACATACCAGGAAAAAAATTATCAATTTCACGGGTAACATTCAATATATGTCGAACACTGTTAGATAAATAAAAAAATTAATAAATTCTTGCTATGTATTTTGAAATATTTTATTGTTTTATTTACCCATTCCTCTGTAATTCCTCCAAATTACTAGCATTCCATTCAGATCCAAGGTAAACGTGTTCAAAGATTTCTGTTGGAGCATCCATTTGGCCAAGAATAATAAGCATTTCTTCGTCAATAAATGATTTGTATTCGCCCAAGTCCATGTCAAGTTGATCTTCCAGACGCCCACGAATATATTTGGATGTAACCTCATCTAAATCGACAGACATCATGATTTCTTTGAGTTTCATCTTTATAACACGTTGCGTTTCCTCCTTTTCTCTTGGTCTGGAAATTAAACACACAATCAGGTTATAAACAACTATGTATGTATATATACAAGAGGTAAAATTTTATAATATTTTAATGTATATGAAATACATATCTCTAGAATTAATTTATAGGGTAAAAGGACTGAACTAAAAGTGTTATTAGATGGACTCTTAATTTTTCGAAAAAGTTTGGTATACTTTTTGATATAATTATTTAGGGAGTCACAGAAATCAAAAATTCCAATTACATTACATTTCAAAAATGAAACACATTCTTAGTCTAAACAAATTAAAAAAAAAATTATTATATGTATTATCAACCTTCGAAAAGTAATTTTTAGAAGATTTCTTTCCAAAAGTTGATAAAATGATAAAAACGCCTTACTATGATAGACAGAAGCTTGCCTATGCGCGCATAAATAATAGATTTCAGCTACATTTAATTGACTCAAACAAACATAAGCAAGATCGATCTCAGTCATTCAAATCATAAGTAAATTCGATAATTGCACTTTAATACATTCCAAAACATATTCACAGCACGAACTGTGTGCATATAAGTTTTTATCGAGAAGCATCTAAAATAGATAATATTAGATATCAAAAATGAAAAAAAAATTTTTTGAGTTTAAAAAAATATCAAAATTATTTTTTTAAAAATTCGCGGTCGTAAATATAAACCTTGTCTAACTTTGGACAGCCGTCCAAGTTATAGATAAACAATTTTATTTGATGTTTTAGAGGTATCTAACTTAAACAACGGACTCAATTGTCTAAACTTTAGCCAATGTAACATTTTTTTTAATAAAAAAAGCATATTTTCAACTATTTTACTGTCTAACTAATAAAAATCTAGTATATGGGTGATTCTCTGCCAACTGTGAATTTTTAAACCAAAATTTTGCTAAAATTTAATCTCATTGAAATTTTTTTTATTTTATCTGTCTTTAATGGACAAAGGCATGTTCAGGAAAATGAGATCTCGGAGATCTCAGCAATCTCAGTTACCTGAACAGGATTCCTAGCAAAATATCTCAGCTTTGCTGTCAAAACTCTGAGGAAAAAAAAATCTTAGATTCGCTTGCTCACTTTTTGAGTGAGAAAAATCTCTGAGATATAATTTTTCTAAACGCACCAAACATTAAATCTATAAGAACATTTATTTTACTACAACTTTTAAGGAAAAAAATATCGTAAAAAGTACTAAATCTCGAAGACTGGTGTTGACACTGATTTTTTATTTTTGAATTTTTACACTTCTAACTCTTTTTGACAATATTTTTGGTGAGTTTCTAAATTCTCTCTTAAGTTTTGACGTTTTCAACTTTGAAAGGCAATGTTTTATTCAAAATTGTATGTTTTTGAAATAAGTTTTTTATAAAAACACTTCACACTTACAGCAAAATTACGTTACTAAACAAAATTGACTTTTGTTAACAATAAATAAATAGTGCCTCTTTAAAACGGTACCACACAAATGCCAAAAAATTAAAAACAAAATGGCGGTTCAGCGGGAAATCTTTTGAATTCAAAAATAAAATGAAATCCGGGGACAACATTCAATTATTATTTCTTAATTCGAGAACAAATATTTTGAATTGATATTCTCAAAATTTAATCAAATTGTACTCAAACTTTTCTGAGAACAACATTTTTATTTAATGATTTATTTAAATAGAAAATAGTAGATTTAATTGGAAAAACAAGGATGGGACATGCCACCAGCCACGAAACTGACATTTTGAGTATACTTTTTCAAGTCAAGGGGAAAGGGTAGCAAATTTTTAAACAATCTGTAATGTAAATTGTAGTACAAACTTATTTCCACAATTCAAACCAGAAATTCATAAGAAAATTTTAAATTAAGTTACAAATAAAGCCCTGGACACAAAGAATCACAGTTGGCAGAGAATCACCCATATACGCCTGTCGATATTTAATTTTTTTTGGAAATTTTATTCAGGCGAAGACGTAGGTGCACGTAGCCACACACTACTTTTTTAACGAAATTTCGAATATATTTTCACACGAACGAAGCCTTTAGAACAAGTAAACACGAGTGATTGATCAATCAGACAAAATACGTCTTAATTAATTGCTATCGTCAACAACTTTTTTTTTAAATATAAATATGTATATATATAAATATAAATAAATAAATAAATATAATAAATAAATAAAAGACAACGTATAAAATTAGGCCCCTTTAGGTGCCAAAACAAAATAAAATATCAATGTAATATTCTGTTGAATAGAATTAAGAGATATATATATTTTAGTTCAATAAATAATAAATAATTGCTATCTACATAATACTTACTTATTTCTTATGGCATCAGGCGAAGGAGGACGTCTACTTTCTATAGAATCCATGGCATTCCACTCATTTAAACATGACTGTTCGGACTCAACACGGCGCTCATAATTTGACAACCAATCATGCGATGGTCCATTCGGATAAAAATTATTCTCACGAGCCTTTTGACATACTTTATGAAGCGTTTGTAACGCCGACCTATAGGTCAGAATTAAAACAAAATTAATTGTTATACATTTTTTTTCTTTTAATAAATAAATTATAATAGTTTGAAACTCACCACATTGCTTGAACAGAAACTGGTTTAAAAATATGTGTTTTACCGAACACACTTACACTAAATCCCCTAAAAATAAATATTAATTATGAAAAATATGGGATTAAATACAATTTAAAAAAGATACCAACCCGTCACCATCTAAATGAATTGTTGTATCGGCGAGTATTGGAACAACCAGGCCAATAGTGGTGTTCTCATTGCAGTCTATGCCCAGTAAACAAGATTCTTCTATATCCTCTGCACAAGATTCATATTTATCCGAATCGGATTTCGAACAACGATTTGTCGAGAGCAGTTGATTGCTCATTGCGGATCGCCGTTTATCCAAGACATCATCCGCTTCCAGAGAAGGGTTTGGCTCCTGCTGCAGCTGTTTGCTCTCATTGTTACTCTGATTCTGATGTTGTGTGTGAAGGTGATAATCATGTGTTTTAGTATCATTTATCTGTTGTTTGCCACATTTCGATTGACACCGAGATCCTGTTCGAGATTTTTTCTCCGAACCGTTTCGCAGACAGCAACGAGACGCAATTACTAGATATCGCGTACGGTTGGGTCGCTGGGATTCCAGTTTTACAGCCTTTTCAATAAATAAATAAATAAAAATATTAAGTATAATTGCTAACATTCTGTTTTTACCATTTTAAGAGTCTCTTCATGTCTTAGAAGATTGAACATGGACTGTAAATGCTGTTGAATATCTGAATTATTGCTTTGGGTACTATTGGTGGATCTTGTTGAATCGGTACTCAGCCGACGCTCGGCATATTGAGGAATATCTTTGAGGGCCAACACCAATGCTGTGCCTTTACCAGCAAAAAAGCACTCACTTAAAGTAAACATCGTTTTTTTTTTATTTTATATCAAAATAATTTGTCAATATTATTAGAAATTATACAAGAACTTTATGTTTTACTGATGAATTACCTTCTTTCATATTTGACGCCATCGTCTTCTTCAGCCTCGCCATCCTGTCAAATAAAAAAGTTTTACTATAATATTTATGTAGTTGGATAAAATAAACAAACTCAAAGCTTAAGCTTAATTATTTTTGACAAATAAATGTTTATTTACGAAATCTTCAAATTATATTAGAGAGAAGACGAACACATTATTATATCTATTGCTATTCTTGATATGACGAATGTTTTGTGTTCATAACACTGGTCTAGAAAATAACTATTAATAACTAGTTATGAATTGTATAATTTTAATATGTTATTGTTAAGAAGAAATAAATAAATATATTTTTTTCTAACGGTAAGGGAAAGAAATAGTAGATACTTTTACTTTTTAATACACACACTTTTACATAAGCTACAATTTAAAAATATCCAAAAAAATATTAACCTTTATTCCGTTTTGGTTAATCGAGAGTAAAAAGACTCGGCTCTAGAAGCGAAAATTGGAGTTTTAGTAAAACGACTATCCTTTTATGGTTAGAAGAGTGAAGAGAACGGTAAAGTTGTAGTTTTTGTAAAATGCCGTACGGAATAAGGGTGATTATTTCTATTTTTATTTTTGAATATATCGAATACCTAACCTGATGAAACAGTTCTTATATTTTAACGGCTTACGAGGTACTGCACTTTAACCGTCTATTAATGATTTCTTTTGCCAAATATGTAACTCAAAAATAATTCTAAGGAAATAATTTTTTTGGAAGAGAAAAATTATTTTGTAATGCAACTTAACCTCAAATAAACAAACTATTTTTCCTTTGGAAAAATAAATGAGTTTGATTTTCATTTTCAGCGACCCCAAATTAGGCTAAATAATTCTTTTTTTTGACTCGTAAACTAGTGTTATTTAAAATAATATTAGTTTGTAACACAATCCAACAAATAAAATATTTCACTGATTATAAGAAAATGACTTTCTCAACTTGAACCAACTTGGTTGTAATTTCATATTTGTATGTTATGAATAGTGAAAATATTATTTTGAATACTCATTATTATCATTAAATAATAATTTTTATCTTACATCTGCAAAACAAAAATTAATCAAATAATGAGTGGAATTAAAAATGAAATGAGTGCTACTGAGTAATAAAAAAAAAAACACTGTCTTAAATATGAATATTCACTGCAAGTGAAAAATTAATTTTTTGTTCTCATGTGCTGGGTTAAGTTAAATAAATCATTCCAAGAAATGTATGACTCATTCTGGAAAATTTGTGTTTTCAGACTTAAATAAAATTTATCAATTTAGAAACTTCGTATGCTTTTGGTATAATTTAAGTCTCTCAATACAAAAATAACACCATTAATTGTTTTTTGATTGGCCACATTTCTATATAATATTTCTGGAAACTATTCGCTCATCCAAGATAGAAATAACAAAAATTGAAACTATTACTGAAATAGAGTTAAAAATAAAATTGACTATGGAGACTTGCTCGTGATTCAATCCCGTCAATAAAATTGGAACGAACCAAATTGTACATTGCTTCCTCTAGTGCTTAACTTCTTACGATTATATCAACAGCAAGCAACGCTTATGTAAAATAACCGTTCGTAAAGTATCTTGCATCCAAACTCATGATATTCGTGGTATCTGTTTAGTGAAAAAGAGAAAATCAGAAAGCCATATTCAGACAACGATACAAGCCCTCAGATCAAAGAATCACTCTTGCCAATCGTTTCTTCTGTGGGCTAAGAAAGCAATTGAGTAGCAATCTTCTCTCAAGCAACTAATGGTACAGATGCATGGATCTTGTCAAAAGCGGTTGGGAACGTTTTAGGTTGTTTTGAGGAAGATTTTCTGATGATTTTTGATCCGCCCCTTCCGCATAAACGGGGAGTGAAGTAAGAGATATAAATAGTAGAAGATATAAAAGACTCCGCCCCGAACAGTCTTTGAATACAAGAAGTCGAGATATAAGGTGTCTTTCTGTGAAAACAATGTTGTGCAAAGTAAAACCATTTAAGTAAATTGAAAACAAATCTTTGCATTTTTTATGGCGCCAATTATTGTATTCCCTAGAATTGAGTGACACCATGCCACCATTAAAATATATTGCAGACTTTCTTTGGCATTCTCTGATCAAATTTTAAACAAACATTTTAACTAGTATTTGACATTTGTCTAGGTTCTGATAAAGTTCTTGCGGTGTGGGATAATCGTCTTGTACATAAATTCATTTGTTCATTTGATAAGGGCTTTCAAAAAATTCTGGCAAGTTCTGGCGCAGAATAGAAAGTCATTGCGCCTTTTTGGTTTTACCTTGATCAGACCACACCAATTAATGCTTAATTTTTCTTTCATCTGATATTTTTGAAAAGCTTTATCTGGTCGATGTCAAAAATATTCCTTTCTGTCTGATTGTTATCTGAAACCGATCGCTTCCAATTCTCAACACTCCAGTTTCTATGCTCTCTTTGCTGAACGTTAACCGTGCCTTAGCCTTTATTTATTTTTATTTATTTTAACTCAGCTAAGTACTAGCTTTACAAAGAATTTACAAAGAGTTTATATACAGATTATGAATAGTTGGCAAAAAAAGTTAACTTGAATTTACTCGATAAATTTATTCTTTGATCAAACAAATTGATATATTTATCATTGAAACCTTCATTTTTTGTCAGAGCTGGCTTTTTATGTTTAACAGCTGCAACTAAATCAATTTTATGTACGGCTCTTTAAGCTGTTCATGCGCTTCTTCTTTAGTTATTTTGCTGTTTTTTATTTTGGCTTCTAATTGCCTTATTATAGCCACCCAGCAGGATTATATCTGCACAGCACCTTTTTTTACCAAAAGGATAGGAGATAGAAGCAGTAGGAGTTTTCCACATTCCAAAATTCCACTCTATGAAACATAAAATAAAAAAAAAAATAAATCTTTAAGGACGTACCTTCAGTCTGAAAACTATGTGATTCAAATCTCTCATCGCGTAAGAGGAAGATTGTATTGCCTCGTATAGGTAACTAAAAATTCTTCTCAACGACGTCGCGTAGACGCAAGAAGATTCAATTATTTCTTCGTTTAACTCCCGAAACTGTTAACTATGATCGTTTGAACGATTCATATTTTACAATCGTCTCATACTACTTTACCATAGCTAGCTTCTCCTTTGTCTACCCTGTGTTGTTCATAGTTTTTGACGGAATAGAGCATTCGTTTGCACAATTATTTTGTATGGCAGTTAAGCTAAGTATAAACGATTCTCTGATCTTACAACATTGTCAGATGTGTCAGTGAAAAAACTGTTCCAGATGTCTTACAATTGTCTGAACACACAATTTTGTCTGACAATATTGTCAGAAACGTCATTGTCAGACCACAATATGACAAAAAATTGTCAGGTATCTTACAATTGCCTGAACACACTATTTTTATCATTGTCAATCGATTAGGACATTAGGTGTGTTTTATTCATTGCTGCATAGCCAGCGCAGCACAAGTCTGAATAAAACGAAAGCTCACTCTATACGTTCATTTCAATAATTGAAAGCTCTATCGCCAGCACAGCCATCTTTATTTTTACTGACTTCTTTTTCGCCAGCAATCAAATTGTTTTTGTTTGCCAAGGGAAATTTTGCTGCGCTGGCTATGCAGCAATGAATAAAACACACCTATTGTCAGACTCATTGGTCATTGTCAGATGTTTTCATTGAAAACATCTTACAATTGGTGACAATTTCTTCACTGTCCGAAATGTCAATGAATTGGTTAAATAGAGATAAAAAAAAGAGCTGACAATCAAATTGTCAGACTTTGGAAAGAAATCTACCATCCGTGTGAACGGACAATTTTTCATTGTAAGAAATATGTCAATTGTCGGCTAACTGTTAACTATTGTCAGACCATTGATAGTTCTGACAATCGTCTGTACTTAGCTTTAAAGTTATAAAAAGGGGTGGGGAATGCTTGATTTTTCACCTTTTTAAAGGCCACTTGAATCAAACAAGGAGATAATTGAATAAAATTTCAAAACTTCTTAGCCTTAGCCTCCAAATCCTATTTGTTAACATTGTTGTATATTTTCGTATTTTAGTTGCTGTCCTAACAGAAATATTTCCAAACGGCTTTCGAGTTCTTGAAAAGTGATTTCGATAGCCCAAAAATTCGTGTCCATATTTTTTTTTACGTCTATGCTGCTGTGATATTTTTTTGTGATTCGTAGTACGAATTCATTACGACGGGGCCTGTGATAAGGCCGATTATTATTTTAAGAAGAAAAATGTTTTGCTATAGCAACGACACAGCGAAACAAAGTGATTATGCAGGGAGTCCCGCCGCAGCAAAAAACTAAAGTGGTACCTAGGTAATTTTCCCGTGTTCACTCTTTTTGCGAGTTATAACGGTATTTATGACTTTAAGTCACCTTTTTCATTTGGTATCTTTGCCAAACTAGGGCTGATTTTTAAAAATTTTAACCGGTAGTTAACTGTAATTATACAAGACAATTTGCTTTCAATTTTTCTAAATTTCCAAAAATGGTATTCAATATATTTTTCGAAATTGTTCGATATATTTAAAAAATATATTTTGTTTAATATGCTAATCTTAATTATCAAATGTATTTAACTTCAGCTACCTACAAGAGGAAATATGTGAGATCCTGTGGTAGGTAAACTTTTGAATAGCCAGTAGTAATTCCTAAACAATGAAATATTTACTTTTCACCCTACTTTGCATCATATAGTTTCTGTTTAGTTCACTTCTTCCATAATATTATTCACCGGCAAATAAAATTTGCGTTGCAAAAAGTGAAAAAAAAAAACTTATTTTGGACACCGAATTTCGACGCTTGTGACACTTCAATGAAATTTCATGTAAAATGTAAACACATTTTTGCCATATATTTTAAATAAAATAACAAAAAAAAAAACAGGACTGCGCACAAGACCCTTTTAATATCTTCTAGACGAGAGGCGAGAGGCCAAGCCTAGTAAAACAAAAAAAGAAAGAAAAATTTTCCAATTTTCTACATGAAAATAGGTTCAAATAAAGTGATGATGGCGCAGCCGGTGGATGGTAATTGAGTAAGGAGGAGAAGACAGAGGCACGGACACGCTGCCTCATCTTTTTTTTATATTTTATTAATAACAAAATTGTTCGCCTTGAACAGATCAAGAACGAAAGAAATTTTGAATTTTAAAAACATAGAACACGCTCCGTTTCGGCGAACCTGTCGTTTGGAGACGTCCATGTCTGCGTAAAAAGAGCAAGAGGAGGCGCATTTTATAACGAAATTTAATTTTAGACTTTTGTATTAATATTTTTCTAGTCAAGGCGACCAAAACAAAAGCACTCTCGACTCCATTCGACTCGATAATATCGAGGAAATTTAGAAAGAAAACTTGTATCCGTTTTTTGCTTACCGTCAGTCGTCGACGACGAAGACTCACCGCGTAACCAGCCGGCCCCCGTTCCTAAGTTCTAATCATCGGCAGGCGGTCGATCGGGTCGTCCCCCCGCAATTATTTATTATCGTCACTCATTACTTTTGGCAAGGAACAAAGGAGATGATTTAAAGTGAGGGTGGGGTGGGGTGACGGATAGAGGCGAGAATGCGAATGAAAGGCGTATTGTTGATATTTTGCGTATGTCCGTAAGGCGTCGTACAAAGCAAGACACACACAAAAAATGAAAGAACTTTTCTATTTCCTTAATTAATCAACTTATTTATTGAACAAAAACAAAATAAATAACAAACTGTTCATCATAATCGCAAAGACGTTGCTTCCTTTTTTGGTAGCATTATTGAAGCAATCAGAGTCGAAGCGAAGCGACAGTGATGATAAAATAAGCGAAAGGAGGAACTATTTCAAATTTTCACAGGGAGGTTGATTTTTTTCAATTCCTAGGTTGTTTTTTTTACATTTAATCTTTTTTCACTTACCGAGTTGGAACATTGTGGAGAACCAGTAACACTACTAGGCGATCTTTGCACTGTCACCAATGCCATTCTTGCAATTGCATTCGATTTAACTTATAAACTTATTCATTTTTTTGGTAATTTTTTGTTTTTGAATAAAATTGATATTTTGTTGTTATAAAATGCACATACACCGTCGTTTTTATAAATAAGAAATGTAATAAATCTACAGAATCAAATAACAAAATTCTACGAGAAGACAGAAGAAGACATTTTTAATGTGACGCCATGTTTGATTTTTTTTATTCAACTGTTTTTGCTTTTTTGACAGTTTGCGTGGTGAATAAGGTGAAAATGTTTTAAGGTAAAACATAACGGCTAGGAGCTAATTTTTTGTCTTACCCCGCGGCCACACGAAAAATTTTGGGCAATCTAAGTCCACTATCACACGAGGAGACAAGTTGCTGGAGATTTATTTACGTTTTCTTTTTAATTCTGAAGTTCACCCATACGTCAATGTGACACAAGCAACAAAAAAAACCTTATTGGGGGAAAACAAACGCTTTTTCAAAGGGTCGACTATAGTGTGAACATTGCGATTTGTCGTTGTATGCGTAAGTTTACTTGTTTGTATTGCATTGTTTTCCTCCCAAATAGAACTATCAAATTAGAAAGAGATAGTTTTCCACTTACTTGGTGCCCTTCTAACCAAAAACTGAAAGTTGCTGGAAACTCAGCTTTCTCGTGGAAAGGCTACTAACCGAATAATAGGTTTGTTCAGTGAGGAAAAAGTTAGAACAGAACAGAACAGGACAGAACAGAACAGCACAGATTCGGGAAAAACGTCAGAACAAGGTAGAACAGAAAATGGCTACCTACGTTGTCAATAAAAAAGCAACAAAAAATTTTCGGAGCTTATATGCTTGTCACAAATTCACAAATATACGTCTTAAAACTAAAATTACTTCATGAAAATAGAATCAGAATTGATTAAAATACACTTTTGAAAGAGTTAAGCAGAGATTCAAATAAAATCTATCAAAAAAACAAACTACTTTCATTAAAAAAATCACAACATCTGATTTTGACAGTTTTCACAAATCTGTTCTAACTTGTTCTACCTCAAAAGCAAGTGCAGAAAATCCTGTTCTAAAGTGTTCCAAACTGTTCCAAACTAGCTCATTGAACAGCAATCCAGAACAGTTTAGAACAGAAAATTTCTCATTGAACAGCAAAATCTTGTACTTTTCTGTTCTAAAGTGTTCTAAACTGTTCCGAACAGCCTCATTGAACACACCTAATAACACGTTTTCACCAGTGTTGTATTTTGACCCCTTTTTCTGTTTAAGTAAGATCAAAGGGCACGGTACTGCCCAGCCAAGCTCTGGCACTACTCCCTTTTTACAGGAACAAACTCAGGCTATTTTCGACCCCCCTCTAACTTCAGTACCAATAAAGTCAAAAACTTTAAATTCGGAATATTTGTTAGGCTCACCAAGCACAGGCGCCTCATCAAATTTCAACCTATGAGATATAAGTCAAGTTCCTGTGATATGTCTTCAAAAATCGCAAAATCCGTAACATCACTGACTGACAGACCATCAAAATTATGAGGCACTTCCCGACATCGCAGAATCTTGTAATTTCGCACATCAGTAGGTTTTGTGGTGCAACCAAAGGAAAAAATCGAAAATTTGAGATTTTCCATTCAGGGGGCGTGGTATCCACCCACTTTTCCAGAACTGTTATCAATTATAAGGAGCACGTCCGATTTCCGCAGAATAATGAAATTTGGTAGAGCGAAATAAATAAAAAGTAAAAATTAAATATCTGAGGTCTTCCATTCCATTCAGGGTGCGTGGTATCCGCCTACTCTTCTCAGAATTGCGATCAATTAAATGGAGCACTTCCGATAGCTGTGGAATAATGAAATTTAGTAGAGCGGTAGGGCTTGAAGTAGGTACATACAAAGAAAAAAATAGAAAATTTGAGGTTTTTCAATTAGGGGCGTGGTATCCACCCACTTTATCAGAAATGTTATCAATTATATGGAGACTTTCGATTCCTTTAGAATGATGAAATTTGAAAGAGCAGTAGGGCTTGAGTTGCATACAAAGAAAAACATGGAAAATTTGAGGTTTTCCATTCATGGGGCGTGGTATCCGCCTACGTTCTCAGAATTGCGATTAATTAAATGGAGCCCTCCCAATTGCTGTAGAATGATAATATTTGTTAGAGCTGTTGGGTTTGAAGGGCATTTATACCAAGAAAAAATATAAAATTTGAAAATTATAAATTAAGAATACATATTAGCTGTGTTTTATTTTCCCCGAGATACAGATTACATTTGCTTACGAAAATACATGTATTACAAAAACAACACAAGATCCAACTTTGTTTTGGATTTGGATTTCAAAATCCGTTTTGAACACACACCCTTAATTTGTAAATGTCGTGAGCAGTGTAAAGAAAAAAGACAACGGGTGTATACAAATAAAAAAAACAAAAGGAAAAAAGAGTTGGGTATATTACAAGTTGTCACTGAGATCCTGGGTTGTTTTATTTTTATGATCTGATCTGGATTGGATCTGGGGGAAAATAAAACACAGCTATTATTTTTTTTTTATTTTTTTGTAATGAACTTGTTTTGTTTTTATTTTTTATGCTATTAATAAATTTTATTAAATGTTTTTGCTGCAGTCTCTCTTTTTGGCATGGGCTCCTTTTTCGGACCACTTTTGAATTTTTTCAGAGGCAACACGGTTTTGACTAGTATAAATTCAACGGGACAATTTGACCAAGGGGAAACAAAATTTTAAGGCCTCTGTCAAAATGACATTGAGCGTTCAATTAGTTTTTTGTTTAGAAACACCTGAATGCTATAGCTCTTTATAAAATGCTCTTCGAAATGGAAGTAGTAGCTGTATTTTATTATCCACATTATCTGATCTGGATCAGATCCCCATAATAAAACAAACAGAATCACAGTGACAGCCAGGGTATATACTTATCCGTCTCCTTTTGCATTGTGTTTGTATATTTTTTATGTTTTTGTTAGCTTTTTTCTTTATACTACAGTTTACACTACCTTACCATTTTCAAAACATTGAAACCACCTTGCAAAATTACAAAAGTAAAAATATTTTTATACCCGCAAGCGCAGTTGTTTTGTGAAAAAGAGTATACAAAATTTTTTTTAAACCAAAATTTAAACTTTCTGCATCATTTTCGTAAGTTTTCCTTTTACTTTACTTTTATACTTTTTCACTTTTTTGGCCAATGTAGTTAAGTCTTAAGAACTTATTTTCTGATCTTTAAAATAGATCCAGATATCTGGGTTTAGCTAAGCCCATTGGGGATTAGTTGTTGTTGCATTTAACATGTAAATTATTTAGCCCCGAATGGTTTTTTTCATTCAATTTCCTTCAGGCTTAGAAAAAACACGCCTAATAAAACGCAGCTAGTTTTGTATGCTCATCTCTTTTTTCCTTATGTTTGTTTAGTTTTCATGTAGACACCTTACCATTTGCAAAATTGAAAAATCTACCCCAGACATTGTATATAGAACCTATAGTACTATCATGAAACTGAATTTTAGGTTGCGAGATTAGCTCGTCATTTCCTATGGAGGAGCTGATATCACTTTTATTGCATATAAACATTAATATTTTTGTATCCAATTTTTTACTTAAATATTATAATGTATATATACAATGTCGCTATAATTTTGACATTTGCAATTTCGAGATCTCTGCCTGTATACAACTTAAAATTTGTATGTATGTATATCTCTATTCTCAAATGTAGGTAGGAAGGTATGTAGGTAGGTTAGGTATATAGGTGTGAAATGTGTATGCTACGATTTAAGGAACACGGTATGACAAGGTCATTTTGCAAGGGTTTTTTTGTACATACATATTGGCAAGTTATGGATTCGTAAAAAAAATCGAGCTCGGGATTTTGATCAAAGTTGACATTACGATGATAGCGAAGTCGAAAAAAAAGGGTCTCGCAATTCTGTCCGTCTGTCTGTCCTTAGGCTGCAGCCTAAACGGGTCGGTCGATTTTCTTCAAAGTTGGTACCTACCTAGTGTTTTTTAGGCGTTTTTTAAAATTTTCAAAATTTTTTTTTTTTGATTTTTAAAAAAAGTTTCAAAATTTTGTTTGAGAACTTAATAATTTGCAAACGACTATGCGAATTTTTATTAAACTTGGTACCCAGCAGTTTCTTAACATTGTCTAGCAGATTTTTAATTAAAATAATTCTTATAACCGAAAATAACGGTACCTTCCATACAAATGTTTAAAACCCGGTATTGAAAATCTCATTTTTCTCAAAAATGGTTCATACAATTATGATTAAAATTTTTGTGTGAAGTCATACCTACCTGTGCGATCTACTATTTTTTTGGTACAAAAAATTATCTAACGTTTAAAAATGGTATCTCTCATAGAACCATTTTTTTTATTTTCGACTATCTCATTATCAGTTGAACTGATTTTAATAAATTTTGTTTGCACAAAAGCTCCAAATAAGTTCTAAAAATATTGGATACCAAAATTTTCAAAAAAATAAATTATTGATTTTTAAAAAAATTTTCAGTTATTTTTTGAAAAAAAAATTACTGAAGTTTTTTTTTTTTAAGTTGTGGGCACGTTATTGAAAAAAATAATATTTTTATTTTTTGCTAAAAAAATTTGTATGGCAGGTACCGTTATTTTTGGTCTTAAAAAATGAAAAAAACGGGTGGGGTAACGCCTAAAAAACGCTAGGTACCAACTTTGAAGAAAATCGACCGACCCGTTTAGGCTGCAGCCTAAGGACAGACAGACGGACAGAATTGCGAGACCCACTTTTTTCGACTTCGCTATCATCGTAATGTCAACTTTGATCAAAATCCCGAGTTCGATTTTTTTACGAATCCATAACTTGCCAATATTTTTGTACACTGACATACATAGGTACATATGTATGTAGAAAATAGAATACAAATAAAACCCTTGCAAAATGACCTTGTCATACCGTGTTCCTTAAATCGTAGCATACACATTTCACACCTATATACCTACCTACCTACACCTACATACCTACCTACCTACACCTATACCTACCTACCACACGACTTTTGAACTCAAACGTAAATAAATTAATGAACAATAATTTTCTTTAATTTCTCAGGGAATACAAAATAACCAACTACGTATGAACCTACATACATAGGTATACCTACCTAGGTACCTCACAAAAAAAACACCAAAAGAAAATCCTTGCTACCCTTTCCTGGAAATTCGCGACGAACGAACAAAAAAGTTACTGCATGTCTATCTATACAGATACACACCATTACCAATGATAAGCAAAAAACTAAAAAAAAAAAACAACCACCGCATCCCTGCAAACATTTAGGTGAATGTTCACTTAACATTCAGCAAAAATGAAGAATATCATCCGATAAATGTTCATTTTCAGTGAATGAAATATGAAAATGTTTCAAGAGCCTATCATTTTTACGTTATGAAGGGAAGAGGGGGTTTGTGTGGAATTTCTTGCAGGATAAAAATGATTGAGATTCGATTCTCCTTCATTGTAGGTGAATAAAAGTGAACGTACACAAGTAATTCCTCAAACAAGTAATTTGGGTGGATTCACTTCTATTCGTATTTATTCATCATTTATGAATCATTTAAAAGATTCATATGTGTGTTTCGTTACCCAGGAGTTTGGACCCAAATCGATTTAGAAATGAATTCAGATTCGAAGGTTTAGTTCACTTATTTCAATCATTTATGATACAGTTCTGAATGAAAATGTTTGCTGGGATGTCTCCTCCACTCCCCACCAACAAGGCTGGCTTTGTTTGTGTTCTATTATCTTTGTTTGTATTCTATTATCTTTTATATCGCGTGCTCTCTCATGGCTATTTTTGACAATTCCGAAGTTGTATAGAAACAAAAACAGGGAGCATAGTATATAAACAATGTTTACTGGCAGCATAATATATCAACATATTGCTGTATACAAAAGTAGATAGAGATTAGCTCGATAGAGGCGCAACGATCGAATGTTGTTCATGATAGTACTATAGGTATTAGGTTTTATAGTTATAACTACAATGCCCCAGAATAAAAACTAATTTCTGGATCCATAAATGAAACCCCGATGAAAACTTAGATGCAGTGTTGTATTGCATGTTAAAAGAGAACCCCGACCCAGACCGACGCACGCACCGTAGTCCGTAGATAGTAAAACCCGGTTAATTTGATTTACAAGCTCAAATGAGAAAGTTTGTGCGTGATAAAGTTAATCATTTTGTGAAAAAGTATAATATGTGTGCTAAATAATACTAAATAATACTCTTTGGCGACAAAAGATGGTCTGTTTGGTAACGTGAAATTTCTTGCGAATTTGTAAAAATTTTCACAAAATTTCACAACTTGCCGGCAAAACCCATAGAAAAAAACTCAATTTTTGGGAAATTTGTTGGAAAAAAGTTACCAAACAGGCAAAGAGTTTTTGTTAAATGTACATGGTTGATTTTTAAATAAGCTAGGTAATTGTTTATTAATAAAATATTTTATTTCGTGAATCATTTATTGATCAATGTTTCAGTTGATTTGTGAATTGAAAGACTGTGAGTCAATTCTAGTAGGCGCAATATTTTTTGCATAATATTTTAATTGAAATTAATATTTTCATTATTAGGCATGTTCAGGAAAATGAGATCTCGGAGATCTCAACAATCTCAGTTACCTGAACAGGATTCCTCAGCAAAATTTCTCAGCTTTGCTGTCAAAACTCTGAGGAAACAAATCTTGGATTCGCTTGCTCACTTTTTGAGTGAGAAAAATCTCTGAGATCTCATTTTTCTGAGCACGCCAATTATATAAATTTTCAATGAGATTTTGTAGGTATTTGGAATTTTATTTGCTCTTTAAGATCAGATTTTATTTTGAAAATTAAGTTTTATTATTATTTTATTATTTACTACAGCATAAAGTAAATTTACATTTTAATTTTCAAAATTTCATATTTTAGGCGTGTTCTCTGTACATTTGTGTGACAGACTTTGGTGTAGAAATTCACAGAAATGCACAGAGTTTCAAAGAAAAGGAACTAGGCTTTTATAGCTACCTGGACCCATGTTCTGTAACTCGGCGATAACTTTTCGCGGCGAGAAACGGCGAAAAATGGAACAAAACTCATAGGATTCCTATGAGTTTTGTTCCTTTTTTGTTCCATTTTTCGCCGTTTGTCGCCGCGAAAAGTTATCGCCGAGTTACAGAACATGGGTCCTGGAAAATTGTTCATCTTGACTTCTTCATTTTCAAGGAATTTTATTTTAAACTTATCTAATTTTTTACTTTTGACAGGATTCGCAAATCAAACATAATTTTCGTACGCTTTTTCGCAACCAGTGCCTATGTTCTATAATTCTCGCATCGATAAAATTGGTTGAGAAACGTTGAAAAATGAAACAAAACTCATACTACAGAACGTAGATATACAGATGTCGCTAGTGTATGTGTGTATTTTTTGCACTTTTTGCAAAATGTTTTTAATGTATTTAAGTTTTTAAGAAATTTAAAACATTTTATAAATATATATACAAAATCATTTAATAAAAACCGGTCCAAATTTCTCTAAATTAAGATTTGTTAAAAAATCAGATGGTAAAAATTGCGCTGGTGTCATAGGTATGTTGTATCAGATTTGCTTCATATAATATGTAGATCATCGGAAAACATGCAATATAAAAACAACACAAGATCTTGCTTCTTATCAAAAGCACATTTCATGATCCAAACGTAGTTTTTACTGACGGATAGATGGCTATTAAGTTTTTGTAGTGTAAAGAAAAAAGACAACAAGATACCAACATACAATTAAACAGACACAATGAAAAAAACAAATGAGTATAATATAACGCTGCTTTCACTCTGATCTTTATTGGTTTTTGGAGCATAAAATAAAGGCCACCATAGCTAATTTATTTTTTTTTAAATCTGAAGAATAGCTTTATAGCAAAATGTGGTACATATGTAGGAGGAAGTACGTTCTACCCAGTCGTGTATTTTATTCTTTGTGGCTTTAAAAATAAAAAAAAACAAAAGTTTATTTTTCATAAAATATTTATTTGTATAAAAGGACACTTACAATTATGCCGGATAATTTCGTTTTTATAATATTGTTACATATATTATAATTTAAAAACAATATCCCATCGATCGTTTATACTTAAGATGTATGTCCTCGAAACTTTACGCAAAGAAATACACAATTTTTTAAATCATTTATTTGTTCGTTAAAGTAAAGTAAGTAAGTTTGTTTGTTTTTAATAATTTAAATAAATACTACATACAAAATAAACCGGCGAATTTGTATTTCATATAATTTTTCTGTCGACAAAAAATATACATATAATGCATTGTAAAAAAAATCTTACGTACACTACATTTTCTTTTTATTACATATTTATTTCTATTTAATTTTTGTATTTATTTATTTAGAAATGATTTTGCGTTTGAAAGCACTATTTTAAAAATAAAATTTGATTACTAAATTAAACTACAGGCGACATGCGCGAAAAATATTCTCGCATAATTAACACAATAAATACATAACTAAATAAAATACATTTCTTTTTAATAATAATCCTAATTCTAAAGTTTTTTTTTCTGATTTAAGTTTTTTATATTTAAAAAAATAGTCCTAAAAATGCAAGACAATTAAAATTACAAAAAAAAACAACATCCTAAGCTCAAGTAACTGAAAATCTTTCCGTCTTACATTCATTTTTATTTTTATTTTCATTTTTTATTATTATTATTATATTTTATTTAATAATGCTTAACTATCAGTTTACACGTACGTAATTTGAATTTGAGTTATTTTTCATGTGTTTTGTTTTAAACTTTAGCATATTTATGTTTTTAGTAAAAAAGTAAAAAATCTATCATTGGATTTTCAATCAGTCGAACAATAGGATGTGCATATGCATGCGTACGCTAAATCTTGTGTTTTTTTAAATTTGTATTACTATGAATATAATTTTAAATACACTTATACTTAAGTTATAGTTTATTTCCAACTAAACCAAGTACTATTTAATTTCATTTAAATATACCTATTTATTAAACAGATACACGTAAACAATTTAATATTTTATTTTTCGTTCTATTCTACGATATTTACTTTCAAATTTATATTTAAAACTTCTCCTAAAGTCATTAAATTTATAATTTATAGGTCGTAGTAGGAAAGAAGACAATGCTTTAGGTATTAAGAACTTGTTGCTCTAACAACAAAACAAAGAAGACTAGAAGAAGAAGCAACAATTTACAATATAAAAATAAAAATAAAAAAAAAAACATACAAACATAAAATTATTAACATTCTAGTTAAATGCTAAAGTAAATCAAATTCATAACGTAATTTATTGATTGCCAATATAATTAAATTTGCAACAAAAAATCACGTTACAAAAATAACATTTTGTAATATACTTATACTATTCTGTTTTAATTATAATAAGTAAGTGCGAGCTAAATTAATTGCACCTATACTATGTATACAGCACAATATCACTGGTTGCTTCTGACATTATTAAACTAAATTAATTAATCAATGTTTTCTGTTACTTTTTCGTTTATAAATTTATAATATAATATTTTCATTTTTTAAAATTATTTTTCGCTTGCTCTAGATCAATTCAATTCTCATTTATAATTACTGTTTTCATTAAGTTTTTGTTCTTAAATTTAGTTCTTAAAATTATGGAATTGAGATATTTTAGTATTACATTTTTATTTCGGTGTTGGTTGTGTTGGCACCTTAATATAATATTGCTGCATTCTTTGTTTCTAAAAAAAATTAATGGCTAGTTCCTCATCTTCGGCGTGACGCAACAACAGCGATCATTTGACGAAGCATTGGCTCAGGCGAACATGTTTTGGGATCACACTTCATTTGTCCATCACCACCACACCTTGAAAAATAATAAAAAAGGTTGTTGTGAATAATAATTTCAAACGTCATATTGGAAAGGAAATATTGAATTATTTTGATTATTTTGCAACCTTCTTAGGAAATTGCGAGAAGTGGCTTAAGAAAATAGCATGTCATTTTCTATTTAAAAATAAAAACCATTAGTACCTATGTAATTAAAATTTGGCAAAATCACTGGGAGACAAAATTAAATGGCGCCCAATGGTATATATTCATAACATAAGGAAATAGTTAAATCGGGGCTTAACTTCTTTAATACCATATTAGTATTGGTTTGCCAAGCCATTTTAAACTTGATAATAAAGATCAGATGTTGAAATCTCCCCCATCAACTTTTTGAATTTCCCTTCTAAAATAAAAAACAAAATTGTATCTGTTTTAAAAAGTACTTACGTGCAGTGCATGCATGGTCCGCTGGCTGAGTCGATTTTATCGCCCACCTTATATGACTTTCCACTGATATGGCACCCATTTTTTGCTGCCGCTCCTCTATATGCATGATGCAAGAAATGAGGTGGCAATGTTGTGCTGGTTGTTGTTGTGCTTGTTGTTATATTAAGTGTGGTCGCCATAGAGACAGGACACTCATAACGTGGACAACAGAATCCACTAATTGGTTCTTCATGGCATCCAGATATTGGTGGCGGGCAAGATTGTTGCAAGCAAATGATATCACTTCGGAAGCAGAAACAGAAATCACATGGATCATCACGTGGTATTTGTTGAGCTGAAACGAATAATTTGCCACCATATCGACAAGTTCCAGGTCCAAAGACTTCAGTTTCGTCTTCGTCTGTATATTCATCTTCGGTATATGATGGATATTGTGGAGGAACTTGTCCATAGCCAGGTGGTTGGTATTGTGTTGTTGGTGCATTTGTAATTGCTTGTGATGTAGGTTGTTCTGTTGTTGGAATAGATGGTGATGATGATTCAGGGATTTTATGGTCAACTTTGTCAGTGGCATTGAGCTGGGGCGTGGAAGTTGTACGGTCGTGTTCGATATGTGGGAATAGTGGGTGAATTGTTGTTAAAGGCGGAGTCTCGTCTTCTGCAGATGGTTGGTCATCTGTGGCAATTGGTTTGGGTAAATCTAAATCAATTTTGTCATCTGCTGTTGGTACAATAGGTTTGTCGGAGGTCGATGATGCGATGGCACCTTCAGTTGGTTGAACATGTTGTTTATGATCTTTTTCAACGATTTCTGGAGCTTGAGTCTTTTCTTCAGATACATCGAC
The DNA here is from genome assembly GCA_929447395.1 of Epistrophe grossulariae. Lineage (NCBI taxonomy): Eukaryota > Metazoa > Arthropoda > Insecta > Diptera > Syrphidae > Epistrophe > Epistrophe grossulariae. The sequence goes on from OV839567.1 coordinate 85,692,031, forward strand.
TGAACCTGTTTCTTGAACTTGGGAAATTTCTGGCGTGATTTCCGGCCTTTGGGTTTTATCTTCGGATACATCGGTTGAGGTTGCAGGCTGTACTTGTGGATTTTTATCTTCTGCAGCAATTTCTGTTGAAATTTCGGGAACTTGAGTCTTTTCTTCAATTTCCTCAGATGATAAGTTTGGAAGAGGAACAATTTCGGTTGGAATGGACACTTCTGGTTTTTCCTTTTCTTCTTGCCCTTCAATCAATGTTGTTGCTGTTTCTGGTAATTCTGGTGAAATCGGTTGTTCTGAAATTGTTTCCTTGTCTTCATTTGCCATGTCTTCGGCACGCTCGGTTACAAATTCGCCAATAGTCTGAATCTTGGTAGCATCAATTGGTGCTTCTGTATGTTCCTTTGCTTCATCTGATTCCTCTGTAGAATAGGTATGTTCAGAATCAGCATGCACATCAATTGAAGATGAAGTAATAGGTTGTTGATCGATTGGCGCAATAGTTGAAGAAACTGTAACATCGTCTTGTTCTTGAGATTTAGTTGGAGCAGCTTCTTCAGCAGGTTTGCTGGTTGTTGATTTAGAATCGATATCCTCTTCTTGAGATTCCATTGAAGCAGCATCGTCAATAGGTTTTCCAGTTGTGATTTTATCAACATCTTCTGGTTTAGAGTCTTCAGTTGAAACATCTTGGTCAGGTGATATGGGTGCTGGAGTTTCTGTTTGACCATCAGTTGGCTGCGGTATTTTGCTTCCTGTATCTTCAGCGGATTCTTTGTCAACTGATTCTGGTGTCTCAGGGTGTGCATTCGTTTCTAATGTATCAACCATAGCTGGATCATGCGTTGTTGCTTGAGTTTCTCCCAAAGACGGTTTCTTTCCATCAGTCGAACTTTTATTTTCATCTGGAACCACAACAGGAGAAGGTTTATCTGTTGCAATATCGTCAGTTAAAATTTGATCATAAGATTCCGGTTTACCAGGCTGTGGAATGATTTCATGACTTGAAATTATATCAGGCATAGCAGTGGCATTTATGCTTTCACTTTCATCCTTTGATTTAGTTGAAGTTTCTTCGCCCATCAGTTCTGTTTTTTTAGCTTCAGTTGATGGTTTATCAGTTGGTGTTTGATCTATTTTATCTTCACTTTCAGAGTCATCGATTTCAGTTCCAAATGAGGGACTTACAGTTTCACTGACTGGTGGAGAACTTTCAGTTGTTAGAAGAGTCTTGTCAACGTGTTCTTTTTCGTCTGAACTTTGTTCTTCGGTTTGTGAAATTGGAACTTCTTCTTTAGAAGCATTATTACCAACTGGTCCTTGAGTCTGACTAAATACCTCATTATCAACCTTAGATGTAGTCACAGTAACAGAAGATTCAGGCTCAATTTCAGCTAAAAGAGCATCGTTAGAAGTGTGTGTCTTATCAACATCAACTTGGGGATGCTCCGTGGCTTCGAAATCTTCATTAACGCTTTCAATTGGTTTTGCGGGAGTAGACCCAGATGGAAGCGCAGTGGAATCCAAAATTTCACCTTCGATATCAACAGTCTTAATGGGAATAATGGTAGAACTTGTTCTATCTCCTTCCATGTTGTCTTTTTCTTCATCAATAGTTTTAACAGGAGTGGTAATAGCAGCACTTTCTGTAGAACCGATAAATTCATCACCTGATACAATGGCAGAAGTATCTTTTGAAGGAGCATCTGTAGCATCAATTTTTTCATCACTTGTTTTATCGGGAGTAGAAATTCCAGAGCTTTCTGTAGCAGCCACACCTGATACAACAGAAGATGTGTCTTTTGAAGGTGCATCGGTAGCATCAATGTTTTCATCGCTTGCTTCCATATCTTTCGTTGGTATAGATTCAGCTGGAGCTTCCGAAATATCCAAGCTTTCATCCTTGACTGCAGTAGAAACAGTTGTAATTTCAAATTCTTTTTCATCTCCTGAAATTGGAATCACAACTTCTGGTTTCTTATCTTCAGGAAGGTCAGTTTCTTCATATTTATCACCGCCAATGGGCGCAATGGTTCCAGAAGGAATGTCTTCTCCTTCGCCTTCTTCGGATAATGATGTTGAATCATTGGACTCTTTTTCAGTTGTTTGAATTGAAGGAATTTCAGGAGTAATTTTGTCATCCACCTCATGAGTAGGAACATTAGTCTGGCCCTCTATACTAGTTTTTTCATCATCAGATTCTTCTTCAGAAGATGGAACATTGACACTTGGAGCATTTGTTTGATTGGAAATGACTTCAGATTCTGTTCCTAAAACTGGTGCAATTGTACTTGTGGTAGGTGTCCCTGAATGAACCTCATCGATGGAAATTGGAGCAACAGTAACCTTAATAAAGTCATCTTCGCTTATTGGAGCTCTGGTTTGTGTGTCTGTCGGTTCTTTGTGTGAAACCTCTTCCTCAGATGTATCCGAACCGCTGCCTTCAACTGAATGTCCTTCGCCGATTGGCAAGCTATCTCCATCAAGTTTATTTTCGTCTTCCATATCTGGAATAGAAGGTTGCTTATCGAAAGCTGGAGTGCTAGTTTGACTAGCAATCTCATCCTGTTCACTATCTATTTTGTCTTCCAAAACTGATGCACCACTTCCTTCTTCAACGGATGGGGAGAAGGTTACATCAATCTTATTTTCTTCTTCTGAGTCTGAAATAGAAGGCTGCTTTTCGATAGTTGAAGCAGTGGTTTGACTGGCAATTTCATCTTGTTCAACATCAGTTTTGTCTTCTGAAATAGGTGTACCGCTTCCTTCAACTGAATGTTCATCGACGGTTGGGGAAGTGGGTGTATCGATCTTGATTTCATCTTCTAAATCTGCAGTTGAAGGTTGCTTATCGATAGCTGGAGCACTAGTTTGACCAATAATCTCATCCTGTTCAGATTTGTCTCCCAAAGTTGGTACACCACTTCCTTCAACTGTATGTTCTTCGACTGCAGGAGAAGTGGTTATATCAATTGTATTATCTTTTTCATTATCTGAAGTAGGAGGTTGCTTTTCTACTGCTGGAGAACTGGTTTGACTAACGATCTCATCAAGTTCAGTTTTGTCCTCGGAAATTGGTGTTCCACTTCCCTCTCCAACGGCTGGGGAAGATGTTACATCAATCTTATTTTCTTCTTCTGAATCTGAAGTAGTAGGCTGCTTTTCGATAGTTGAAGCAGTGGTTTGACTAGCACTTTCATCCTGTTCAACATCAGTTTTGTCTTCGAAAGTTGAAGCAGTAGTTTGAATGGCAATTTCATCTTGTTCAACATCAGTGTTGTTTTCTGAAATAGGTGTACTGCTTTCTTCAACGGTTGGGAAAGTGGGTGTATCGATCTTGATTTCATTTTCTAAATCTGAAGTTGAAGGTTGCTTATCGATAGCTGGAGCACTGGTTTGACTAATAATCTCATCCTGTTCAGATTTTTCTCCCAAAGTTGGTACACCACTTTCTTCAACTGTGTGTTCCTCGACGGCAGGGGAAGTGGTTATATCAATTTCATTTTCTTTTTCTGAATCTGACTTAGGAGGTTGCTTATCAATAGCTGGAATACTGGTTTGACTAGCAATCTCATTCTGTTCAATTTTAGATTGGTCTTCAGAAATTGGTGCACCACTTCCTTCAATTGATTGTTCTTCAACTGTTGGACCGCTGGTTTGACTAGGAGTTTCTTCATTCTTAGTATCATGTTCATTTTGCTCAGTAGGTGTATGACCATCAATAATTGGAGCACTGGTGTGACTTGGAATTTTATCGTTCTCATCTTCGTTTGATTCGTGGCTATAAACTGGAGCAAGAGTTTGGTCAATAGTTGGAGTGCTGGTTGAACTAACAACATCGTGTTTCTCATACTCAGAATCTTCTTCCAAAATATTAGCACCACTTCCTTCAATCGTTTGCTGTTCGATAGCTGGGGCACTTGTTGTAGGGACAATATCTTCTTCGCTGGATTCACTCTCCTTTTCTGGAATAATAATACCTGAAATTGGTTTTCCTTCATCGTAAACAGGAGCACTTGGTTGAATAAGAGTTTGATCTTTCTCCAAACCAGATTCCTCTCCTGAAACTGGTGATGAAATAGTCTGAGTCTCGGTCTCACCCTTCTTGGACTCCGTGGTTTGTTCTAAATCTTGTCCTTCTTCAGATTTAACTGGAGTGATTGTGGAAGAAATAGGTTTTTCTTCATAAGGCTTATCTTCTTCAGATTCCAAAGGCGGAATGTCATCTTTTTTATCAGAAATTCCCACAGAAATGTTATGTACATCATCTTCACTTGGTTCGACGGGCTTAAGAATAGTGCTTGGAGCAGTTGTGACAATTTTGTCAGTAGATTGTTCACTTTCTTGATTTGTTTCCAATTCTATGGCTCCAATGGGTTTAGTAGGTTTCTCCTTTTCTAATGGGGTCTCGTCTTCAACCTTGGTGTGAGAAAGATCTTCAGGCATTTCTGGCTTATTATAATCAATTTCTGGAATTCTTGTACTTTCATCAACAGGTTCGATATCGCCTACATGCTCCGATACAAGAGGTCTTAATGTAGTCATTTTTTGATCTTCTTTGTGAAGCATAGGTGCTTTGGTATCTTCTTCGGAATCGGTTTCTTCTCCTGATTCATTGGAATTTTCATCGGAGGTTTCAGATGTCTCTTCACTCTGGGTTGAATCATCAGTTTGAGCAACACTAGGAACAGATGGTGCTTCAGAGCTAGCACCCAACTTTGTTGGTTGAAGAGTTGTAATTTCCTTTTCAATAGTGCCTTCAGTTGAGATTTCTTCTGCGGGAATGATTGCCTTTTCAGGTTTGGTAACAGTATCTGAAGTAGAAGGAAGTTCTTCATAGGTTGGTGTAGTAGCATTTTGTTCTTCTTCGTCTTCAGTAGCACCAACAGTTGTAATTTCTTCTGGTTTATTCGTTTCTGGTAGTGATGATGTTACTTCGATGGGTTGTTCAATATCGCCAGTGACCTGTTTCGTTGGTTTTACGGTGATAGGTTGTATTGTTGTTGAACCTTCAATAAAGATGTCTTCATCAGAGTGTTTAGTTGATGCTTCTTGTTCTTCATCGGCCTTAACATGAGACATAGGATCTTCAGGAGTAAGAGCTGGCTGTTCAAAGTCAATAGATACAGGTGTTGTGTTTTCATCAGAGAAAACTGGCAGTTCTGTGTTGGTTGATTCATGTTCTTTAATTGGTTGGTCTTCTTCAGGTTTTTGTGTTGAAGTTGCTGTTTCTGTAGAAATATGAGGATATTTATGTGATGGAGCTGGTGTAGTAAATTGGATATTTTCATCTTCAATATCTTCAGAAGTGGTTGGTCGTGGATCTTCTGCAAAACTATCAATTCCACAAATATATTGTGGACAACATTTATCAGTACTAGCTTCGTCCAGGACACAATTGTTTGGTTTTGGTGGTTCAATACACTCAACTTTTTGACAGACAATAATACTGCTTATACAAGTACAGGAAAGCTCACATTCATTAGACGTTGGAACTGTTGCATTGTTTGCGAATGTGTTGCCATTTGCCAAGCAATCTCCCTCACCAGGAATAGCTGACGGGATTATATCATGCATGGGTATTCTGCTATCCTCAGTTGTGTCAGTTGATTCAGAAGATTCCTTATCTGAATGTGCAATGGGTCCAAGAGTTGTTTGAATAACTTCATCTTGTTCCTTGCTTGGTTGCTCTGATTCAATTGTTTGAGGAACAACAGTATCAGGAATAGGTATTTCCTGTTTTTCATCAGAAACTGGAATAGGCGAAGCATCTGTTGTTTGGCTTGATGTATCAGAATCAAGTAGAGGTGGAGTGCCGGTTGAGAAGCTTTCCTCACTAATTTCGTAGTCCTTATCCTTTTCTTCTTCTTCTGAAATAGAGGTCTCAGAGTCAGCAAGAGATGGAATTGTCGTTGTCTGTTGTATTTTTACTTCTTGATCACTAGCAGTTGAAGTTTCAGTTGGAGTAGCAACAGGAGTTTTAGTCGAAGAATCAACAAGTACTTGCTCTGGTTGCTTTTTGATTTCTTCAGAGTCTGACGTAAATGGAGATACAGTCGTCGAATCTTCTGAAACATCTTCCATTTCTTCTTTCACATCTTCGTCTGAAACATCAACAGAAGGAACAACGGTAGTTGAATCGGAAACATCGTATTCTGATGGTTGTTGTTTAATATTTTCTTCTGAAGCGGGTGTTTTATGTTCAGAACTTTCAGGTGTAGTTGTTGAATCAGAACTACCTTGTTCCGATTGTTTTTCAATTTCACTTCGTACCGTGGTTCCATCAACAATACTGGATTCTTCTTCATTTGTTTTGTCCTCCTCAGGTAATGAAGATCCTGTCGTTGCATCGGGAATTGCATGTTCTGGTGTTTTATGGACCTCTTCTTCCACACTTGGAATTTCCAAATCAATAACATTGGGGTTAATAGTTGCTGCTGAACCACTGGTATCAAGATTTGATTCCTTTTCGACATCTTCTGCAGCTTCCGGCTTAGACTCAGGAGTAATTGTTGAATCCACAACTAATTCTGGATCTTGCCGCACACTTACTCCTCCAACACTAGTTGCTTCATAGTCAGCAGGTGTTTCAGTTGAATCATCAGGCTTACCCTTTATAATGGATTCTTCAGTGCTTGCTTCTTCGGTTTCAGCTGTTGATGGTTGTTTAGTTGATGAACCCATCAAACCTAGTTCGGTTTTTTTCTTATGTTCTTCTTCGCTAATAGCTGCTTCCGAATCAATTATTGTTGGAACAGAAGTTGTATGATCTTCTGGTTTAATCTTGTGTTCATCATCTTCAACATGTTCTTCTGCTTCGTCAATTAAAGGATGTGCAGTTGTAGAATCTTCTATACCACTCTCTGGCTGACCCTTATTCTCTTCTTCTCCGGCACTAGTTGATTCAAAATCTAATGGTACATTAGTTGCTGATTCATATTCTGGTTCAGAAGCCTTTGATGGAGTAGTAGTTGATGATTCTCCTGGAAGGATTTCTGTTACTTTTTCAGGTTTTGCTTCTCCTTCTTCGGTGCTTGAAACTGCATAATCAGACTCAGAAGGTGCCTTCATTGTTGTATCTTGTTCGCCATCAATTTGAACTTCTCCTGCATCTGGTTTTTCAGATTCAATAACAGATGGTGCAGAGGATGTATCTTCAGTGGAAATTTCACTGTCTTCTTCTTCTCCTTCAGTAACTGCTGTACCTGAATCACCAATAGAAGGTACAGAAGTTGTAGAATCAGCAAACTCTTTTTCGGTTCCCTTGGTTGTGACTTCTGAGGATTCTTCTTCACCAGAAATGTGTATTCTAACTGGTCGACTGGTTGTTGTTCTTTTTTCTGTATCTGCAGATTCAGTTGATAGCTCTTCTTCTTTTTCTTGATTCTCACTAACTTCGTCAGCATTTGCATCGTCAATAGGAAGTGCAGTGGTTTGAGAAAGTGTATCTTTTTCGTCAAGAATTTCTCCAGAGACTGGTTTACTTGAATCTTCAGTAACTTCCTCTACAACAGCTGGAATTTCATCGTCTTCTTTAACCGGTTTTTTTTTAATTACGCCTTGAGTGCTCTCATCTGAAGTTTCCCCATCCTTTAAGATTGACGTTGTAGTTGTTGCAAGTTCATTAGTATCGGCTCCATCTGCTGAAGATGTTGGTGTTGAAGTATCAACTGTGTGAATGGTTGTGCTATCAATTACGACTTGCGGAATTTCGTCTTTAGTAACATCTGATAGAATTGGAACGGCTTCTTCAATTGGCTCTGTTTCATCCTTTGGTTTTTTCTTTGGCAACTCAGATTCAGTTTTGTGATCTCCGATTTCTGGCATTCCAATATGTATGTTATCACTTTCAGTTATAATCTCATAAATTGGAGAGCTAGTAGAACTGTCAGAAGAAGGTTCAGAAATATCTTCATCGATCTTATCTTCACTTTCTCCTTGACCTGCTGCAGATTCTTCCGAGAATTCTCCACTTTCGGATGATGTTTCTTCAGGTTCAATATGTGATTTTGATGGCACAGATGTAATTGCAACCGGGGTTTCTGATGATGGTGAAGCTTCGGTGGATGGTATTTTGTTCAAATCCTCAGATTCTGCAACTGGAGAAAATGTTGAAGAAGAAACATTTTCAGACTCAAGTTCCGGCTTACTTATTTCCATTGGTAAAACAGTTGAAAGGTTATCCTTTTCCACAGCTTCTCCGGGCAAAATTTCTTCAGGCTCAAAGTGTTCCTCTGATGGCACCGATGTCACTGGTGTCTCACTTTCTGTTGCTTCAGTAGCTGACATTTTGTCCTCAGATTCTTCAACAGGAGTTAATGTTGTGGAAGAGATAGTTTCAGGTTCTGAATCTGGCTTTTTAATTTCAATTGTTGATGCAGTTGATACATCGTCCTTTTCAGCAGCTTCTTCAGAGCTGGATGTGCTCTCAACTTGATCAAGTTTATCGCCTTCTTTCTTCGATGGCACTGTTACTTCTTCTTCCTTGTTAAAGCCTTCATCACTTGTTAAATGATCTGTTGTTTCTTCTACTGGAGAAGAATCAGGAGTCTTTGTTGGCAACACTATTACCTCTTCATTTTCTGCATTCTGTATATCTCCTACAACTGGTGAGATAGTGGTTGGTACCTGTGAAGCATCTTCTTCTTTCTCTTCTTCGTTTATAATTTCATCTTGATTAGGTGGATGTATAGATTCGTCTTCTTTGTCTTCATGACTAGGTTCCAATCCTTCTTCAGTCTTATGAGTTGTGCTATGTTCGATTGGTGACTGTGTCGTTTCGAAAATAGTCTCTTTAATAGCTGTTACGGTTGTAGAAAGAGGATTCTCCTCTTCTACCTCTGTGTCCTTAATTTCTTGTTCAGTTGGTTGTGAAACTTCACCAGCAATTGGTAAAATTGTAGTTGGAGTAATTTCGTCCTTATGATTACCTGCTTGTTCAACAGATTCTTCAGGAACTTCGGTAACAGGAATTTTGTCATCAATATGTTCTTGTAATTGAACGTCTTCTTGTGAAACAGATTCATGAAGATTACTCTGAATTATTGGTGCAGTAGTTGTAAACATATCTTCTGTCAATCCTCCCTCAGTTGTCAAGCTATCATCATCACATACGTAATTACTCGGACAACATTCTCCAGCAGCTGGTGGTAAAGCACGGCAAGTCTTGGCTCCTGATTCCAATGTTGGCATTTCGCATTCTTGAACTGCGCAAACAATATCACCGCGCATACAATAACAATGTTCACATGAGTTTTTGCCAGTAATCGATGCTCCATCAGCATAAACTTCATTGTTATGCACGCAATCGGTGGTAACAGTAGGGCTTGTTGTTGATGTAAGTAGATAACCTTGGGTTGGTCTAACAGTTGTTGTCGTTGTTGAGAAATCTTCAATTTCCAAAAGTTCATTTTCGTGATCTGTATAAGAATAATCAAAATATACCATTAGTGATGAAATACTTTTCGAAAAAGTCATAATATTTATTTACCGCAATTGTATCTGACCGGACAGCAAGATCCTTTGTTATAAATTGGTTGGCATCCATCAATGTGAAGAGTACATTCTTGCATAAGACATGCAGTACGGTTTCTAATGCAATAGCAAAGCTCGCAGGGTTTGTTTGGATTAGATGGTACTTGAGCTCCTTCGACGTAGAATTTATTATCAATACTGCAACCATATTTCTCTGGTATGCTCAATTCCGTTCCTGGAGCACTAGTTGATAGCTGATGACTGTGATGTGCAATATCAACTGGAACTTTTGATTGAAAGAAATTTTATTAATTAAAATCTTTGTTAAACAAACTAACTGTTGTCTTACCTTCAGGACATGTAACAATTGGACAACATTGATCTTCGCGTTTCTCGACTGTGCAATCATGACCAATGGGCTTTGTGAATGGACAAACCCGCAGGTAGCACATAAGCATTTTGTTGTGGCACGTACAATTCAGACATGGTTCGTTTGTTAATATTCTATCGCCTTCACTGTAGTGATTGTAATTGTAATAACATCCCTCTGAAAAAAAATAGTTTGATTTGAGTTTTTGGGAATTGTTAGTATATTGTAAATTTTATTTTTATTTTAACCTACCCAGGGTTGACCCTGAATTTATTAAGTGTAAAAAAACAGGAAGTTCTGTGCTCAATAATTCAAACATACAATTTGTTTACAATTATTAGTTTTATTAAAACAATTATTCCTTTTCTACTTCTATTTATTATCTTTTAATATTAGTATTCTTTAAATTTCTATTTAAAAAATAAGCAATCCCCTGAAGCAAGCGAATTTCCCAACAAAATATTTGCCTCACAACTCATTTCACTTTGCAGTTTATTCTTTCCCTCAACTCACCATTCACCAAAGCAAAAAGCCTATAGGTCTACTTCAGGTCAAGGGCGACCGCGACGACAGGTCTCAAAAAAACAAAGAATTTTATTGTCAGGGTGAGTTCAGGTTTAAAAAAAAAAAAACACTTTAGATCGACCCCAGGATGACTTCAGGGCTCAACTAACAAAGACTGCTTTTAGATGACTACGGTTTTTAAGCTAAGTTTCTTGTTTGATCTCTTTTCGTTTGCATGAGATGATTTTAAACACTTAGATTTTTAATAGTTGCAGTTTTTGTTAAATGCTTAAAAAATGCAGGGGTAATTGCATCTATTAAAAGCAGTTAAACCTATAAACTCTTTGTAATCAGATTATGTCTTAGACACTTTTGACATTTATAAATGTCAAAAAAGGTATGTTCGATAAGTTTCTTGAATGAACCGATACTTTCTTAGGCGTGTTCAATTGAATTTTTATTAAGAAAATAGTTTTGGCTTGGTATAGAAGTTAAAATTGTTGGTTTTTCAACCGAAAGTTAATCTCAACAACTTTTTCACAGTACCATTTCTATCACTTTCAATGCAAAATGTAGATACTGTTTTAGGTGTAATCAACTGAATTTTATTAATAAAATAGTTTTGGCTTGGTAAAGGTTAGAATTGTTGGTTTTTCAACCGAAAGTTAATATCAACAACTTTTTCAAAGTACCAGTTCTATCAATTTCAATGCAAAATATAGCGTTTAAACCAATCTTAAATGGTTTCTGATTAGCTGTTAAAAGTTGAAGGATTGAAGCAACTTTTATTCTTATCATGATTATCTTGCAAATAAGTTGCAATCAAAAACTAATAGCTGCTTCCAAATTCAAAGCATATTCATTTAAAAAAAATTTTTCTCACAAATATTTTTATCAATTTGCAACCAAATATTCTCTCAAATATTCCCATCATATTTGTATTCCATATTTTAATATATAATCGACATTCTCATATAAAATATTGTCAGAACCAGCGCAATAACATTACGTCCTGAATTTAATAACATTGCCGCGGCCGTCGCGGTCGCGGCAAGGCGTTTAAAGTGCACATGACCAATTAATAAATGAGATTATTGACACTGCGACGCGCTTGCCGCTCCTATGAATGTTATCCCTGACGATGTCTGCTTTCTCATCACCTCTCGACGTCGTCGGTTGCGCCGTCATGATTGTTGGGAACACATTTCAATTACAGTGCAATGATGGAAAGAATCACTATAGCCATCTCTTGTTAGTCCCGCACAGCATCACCGATACATCCGTATCCTCTGTCTATTTAAACATGATGCGGTCATATTATTATTGATATCTCAAGCCAGATAATGTAGCCGGTTTGTTGTGACGCCGCGCCGGCAGATTTGAATCCACACGCCAACTTAACGCCACAACCACCGACTACCTGTTCTCTTTCTTCATAGAGGAGAAAGGAAGAAGCATCATGCACACTACCCATATGATATATACATCATTTATGTGTTCACTTTGATTGTATATCATCATATCATTTTTCGTCTTAATTTATTCAAATTGACAAATTATTAATTACATTGATACGGGTGTAACAACGGTAGCCAAAACGATTTATTACCGTTATCCCATTCAAAACACCTCCATTCCATGCATGTTTCCCGATTTACCTTCAACTCTAATAATAACTTCAAATCACACCACACCCCATGTATGCATGTACTATATACATAAAGCTCTGATTTATGGAAAATATAAAGGGCGTTCGAATATCATTAATCAATTTGGAAAATTTGATGACATTCCAATTAGGTTGTTCGAAATCATGTCACATGCAAATGATTGTCTCTAACGACCCACCCAGCAGTCGGTCGGCGCGCGTCGTGTAAAGCCAATGTGTTACATTTAAATTGTATATTCAAAATATCATCTGCGATACTCATTGTTGGAATAATAAAATTCAATGTGAAAGATCTTGACGAGGACTTTGTACTTCAACAAAGAAGAAAAGATCAATGCTTAAGACTTCTGGACGAAAGTTGGCAGAGTTCTTTATTTTTTGCAAACGGTTGGGATTTAAGGAGGAGAGGACTCGATTTTATTGTACAGTACAGAAGGAATCGTGGAGAATTGCATTAGATTTTATGAGTTCTTCTTGTTTTGTTAGACATCTTGCTACACGAGTATTTTTGTGCACAATCATCATTTATATCAGAGCCTTAAGCCGGTTGTTGCATGATATGTGTAATGCTGTGCGGTGTGTATAATATACCCTCAACTCTTCTTAGAGGCATCGATATGGAAGTGCACTTGTTTTCATTTTTACAACTTTAACCATGCATAATGCATTTGAGAACGCCTTGTTATGTAACATATTGCCGCAGGTTATTTATTTGAACTATGTATATTATATTCCACCTTTAGGATAAAAACAACGTTGTTTTGTTGGATATTTAACTATAGTTTTATGCTTATAAGTCGCATGTAATAAAAAGTTTTGTTATTACTATACTTATTATATAAAATATTTGATGATGGGGATGAACGAAATTATCAACTGTCAGTCTTAATCATCAATTTTTCTTTTAATTTATTGGGCTTATTTTTCAAGCTTTGAAGTTTTTTCGAGTTGCATATCAGATCAACTGTCAAATATTCATAAATTATGAAAACAAGTTTTGATCATGTTTTTTCTTCACCAAGTTGGACCTCAGAATTGTAAGCTTGGTAAGATAGGAGAAAAAAATAATTACGATTGTGTGTATTTAAATTACCTGAATATTTTTGTAGATCAGAATGAGATTCTTGAACTGGAGCTGAAAAAAGAAAGAAAATTACATTCAATTAATCAATATAAAAAACACTAAATTTATGTATAGATAAATCGTAAATCTCTTCTCCTATAAAATGATGGAAACCAAATTATAAAATACTGCTTATAATCGTCTTATCATAAAACCTTCAACATCAGGAGCAGTTGTAAAAGCATCAGCACATTCTTAACTAATCGCTCTGCTATAGAAAAAAGAGGCGAAAGAATTAAGTATCATGGAAATGATCCTACTGCAGCATCAGAAAAAATATGGTGAAGAAGCAAAAGAGAAGATATAACTTTGCACAACACGGCAGAAACACCATCCATGCTGTATAGGTATATACAAAATGAATTTTCAACAAGTGAGGTCTAAGTTGTCGCTAGCATGTTCCTCTTGAACTCTTGTAAGTTACATAGGATTTATAGTATGTGATTCCAAGTAGACGCGCGTTTTGTATAGGGATCATCCTCTCTCTATAGGTAGGTACATAATAAGATACCCGATCTTGGGCTAGTACACACTTGTATGATTTTGTTGTTGTTGTTGCTTCTAGATCATGTGTGTTAACCCATAGAAAATACATCTCATCTTCTTAGCTTATACAGCAACAACAACTTAAAATCGCAGACCAATGAAACCAATGCTACAAGTGGTCCTAGATCTTTCTCTAGTATGTCTTTGGCTAAGAAATTACTCTTCGCTGTCGCATATGAATATACCCAGTTGCTGGTTTCCTGCTAGCTGTTGCTGCGAATTGCCATATTACATAGTCGCAGGTATACGAAAGCAAGAACATGGAAAACTTCGGCTCTTGGTCGTTGGTTACAACCAACTTAGTAGTGGGACCAAAAAAACACAAAAAAAGAAGAACATTAGCATTACCATCGCGAGGTACACTCTTGGAAGATGATCATGATGACAATGATGATGATAATGAAGAACAAGAAGACTCGAAGCACACCGCATGTAGAAGGTGCTTCTTGGACACGCTGTACTCTATACACACGTATGAACGTGTACATGAGCAATTTTCCTATTTTTCAAGTTGAATGACCCATGTGTGTGCAAATTTACGTTCTTCCCAGACCTCCTCATTTGACTTGGTTAGTATGTATAGTTTATTTTAATTTTTAAGCTGAACTTGAACATGAAACACAAACGTATGTACTTACAACACAAACTTATCGAGGGTCGGAATTATATTTTTGTGGTGTCTAAGGCGCAATATTTACCATTTTTTAGTAAATGGATACAACAGTACAAAAATGAAACAACGAAATCATAAACGAACAAAATTCGTTCAGCACTTCTACAATAGTAGAAGATTATTTGGAAAAGTCTTCATTCATTTTCGAACTCAATTAATTGCCCGGACCATTAATTTTGTGCGAAAAATGCTAAAATGAAAATGTTTAGATAAACGGATATTTTTCGCTGTGTTTTCGCAAATATTTCGCTGTGTTGTTGGAGACCGAATAATTTTGTTTCGGATCAGCAGCGTACTAGGTACAATGATAGAAAAGCAATTAAATCTGTGCGAGAAAAGAGTGGAGGTAACAGTTCGATGTTGAACGGAGCGGCGCGGCGTGAAGTCCAATAAATTTGACAGTAAAATTAGATTTCCAATGTATTAAAACATTGAAAATCTAACCCTAACCCTACTACCATAGGTGATTGGATGCATTTGAATCGTTTTACACACAAAAAGATACAAACGCACTTAATTTAAATAACGGCAATATTGAATATTGCCTAATTAACCTCATGTGCCAAAGACAAAACTAAAAAGGAGAAGAAAGAAGTACCGCTCCAATTTTGCTGCCCGACAAAGTTTAGTCGCGATTGCTTTGCTGATGATGAAGTGCATACTCTTCGAAATGCATTCAGGCTAGTTACTTGTTTGTTTAATTCGTTTTTTGTTAAATCTAAAGTGTTTTTCGACAAAGTTGGAGAAATGTGTATCGACTCAAGTGAAGTAAAAAATAAGGTGACCTTAGTTATTTAAATCAAACAAAGAGTGGAGACTTCTCCAAAGAATCATATCAATTTGAATTTCGCTCGTCGAGCAACGTATTGCAGAACGAAAAACATGATTAATTGTGTTGTTTAAGATTTTTCGTTTCGAAACACCAGCATACTACAACTTTGTTGAGAAATGAGATGTGTCAGTTTTCTTCCGAACTGTTACGATTTGTGTTATTGGGGTTTCGGAGATACGATCTCAAATGTATTAACCAAATTTAAATCAGTAGAGAATTATTAAAAACAAAACTTTATTCAACAATCTTCACTGCTTCAACTTTTTGTAAACTCAAGAAAGTCTTCATGTATACTTAATACAGCCCTGAACTGTTATGCACTTTGGTTTACTCTTTACTGGCAGTTGGCCAACCAATTTTAATAGACAATTTATCACTGTGCGAAAAAAAGTTACCATGAAATTGAAACTTTGCGCCGCGGAGCATTGGGGGAGGTTTTGGGTGGTCTAGGTCTAGGTCTAGGCTATATATATACATAATATGTATATTTTCCCTCCTCCTACCGTGTGTATATGTTTGTTATGCATATATAGAAGACATCGACCATCATCAGGCGCATCTTTACGGTGCGTGTGTTCCTTCCAAAGGAGCATCATCATCGCAAACCACACAAATTATTCGAGATGGTCTGTTGCACATAGGGTGAGGTAGGTTAGTTTAGGTTGGTAGGTACCTACATATACCATACCTTCTGATGGTAGTTAGGTTTTATAATGTATCTCTTGCATTAGCACCCCCATAATAGTGAGTTCTTGTGTTAAAAGTAGAAAAAAAAGAAATCATTTTCACTAAGGCGGCTCTTCGGTTAATTTATTTTGTTTTTCTACTTATATAGCTGGTCTGATGGTAAGGCGAGTGCTTCTTTATTTATGGTGAAGTCAATCTTTCTTATACTAGGTATGGTTCTAGGTTGGGGAATTCTTATTGAGAGTTTTGTTTTCTATAGCGTTAACCAGGAGGAAAAAGAAAACGAATTCGAAATTACAGATGCATAGAATTTTCATTTTCCTTCGAAACTGATGTAATTTTGTTGATTATCCCTGGCGATATGAACCGCGCGCCACTCACCGCCAGCCGTTGCCACCGCTGCTGCCGCCCTCGCCATATATTCATCGTCTTCGTTGGTTTTCAATCTTCTGTAGCAGCCACAATGGAAGAGGCAGGATAAGGTTTCACGTTTCGCAAATTATGTGAAAGAATTACAACACACGGGCCGGGCAGGGTCGAGAAGATGCGGATGATGATGATGATGGTATCCGCAAAGTCATCGACTGCTGTAACAACAAAAATTGTATCGCATCTTGGACATGAACTGCATCACCATCAGACCGCCAAACTATAACGTCGCACAACCACCACCACCACCACCACCACCACCACCGCCACTCCAATATGTCGAATTATTTAACTTTGGTGAATTTAGACTGCACGCGATTTGTGTTGTGTGTCTTGAGAGGTTTTCGCGATGATGCGGTCATACATTAGACCGAATAGATTGCATCTGATATAAGAAGTCTAGAAGAGTGTCATTAAGTGTGCACTAGAGCCAACAGAGGCCGGCCTAAGCAGTAAGCATAACATGCAATAGGTATAGAGTATGCTGCACTCTCTCATATCTCTGATCGATCTAGAACAATTTCCAACGAATCTTCTAATTTAATTGGATAGGCGCACTCGCTCATCGTCAGGAAGAAAAGGAAGACATTTTGTGTTTTTTAGGTTTCTGTATTCTATATGACGTGTTATACGAGAGCTCGAGAATGTTATGCTTGCTGATGCGATGGCTGGGAATATTATCATAATCAATTAGATGTTCACTGCCATTGACCGTCAGGATATAAATGTAGGTACCTATGTATACTATTGGCCAACTTTATCAGATGGATGCTTGGATCATTATTACAGTTGTTGTGGTTTGATTGAAGTTATATAGGAATCACGGTACATATAATTGCAGTGTTTATGGCAACAAGATGAGGATTTTTATTTTGATTGGACATTTGATTACTGACTGATGAGGTCTATACAAAATACCTATATAGATAGGTAGTATATAAAAGAATTGTGATCTATACTGATGATTTACTCTATTTCTTCGGAAAGTTATGTTCAAAGGTTGATTTTATGGGAGAAGTTATGGGAAGCATTATAGGAGTTATTTTATAAATCTCGAAGTAAGCTTTATATATGGGATGTTTATTTGAATAATCCTTGATAGGATAACAGATTTGTGTGTCCAGCGCCATCTATCGGATATCTTAAAAACATTTATTTTACATAAACTTCTCAATTCACAAAAAGCATATTGTGTTAGTTTCAGTTCAATCGAGTTTTCACATTTTTTTGTAATTTTTGTGTTGTTAGGCGCCATCCATCAGACAAATTTTAATCTTATAAATTATCTTAATGTTTCATTTTATAAGAAATATTTTTGCAAGTTTCAGCTCAACAAGTTTTTGAGTGTTACATAATTAAAAAAAAATTTATCAGCACCATCTATCAAAAAATTTAAATATTTTTGATTTACGAGCACAATAGATCATTTCATACTAAATACATTGTGTAGGTTTAATTTCAATATAAAATCTTTTAATTTTTCTGATACATGGCACTGATTACCAAAATATCAAAATAAGTATAAACTCAAAAACTAACCATATTTGAGTTTATCCTCATTTTGATATTTTGGTAATCAGTGCCATCTATCAGAAAACTTGAAATATTTTAATGTATATGGATTTTTAAGTTTAGTTCAAATCAAATAATTATATTGGGAATGTTTCAGCCCAATCGAATTCTTAGTTTTTGAGTTTTAAGTTAGTATTTATATTTTGTTTTTTTTTTTAACACCATCTATAAGAAAACTTTTAAGGAAATCTTTCAATTAAGGTGAACTTTTCACTTCATAGTAAATGATAGCCGCGTTTTATTATCTACGGATCTAGATCGGGATCATCTTTTAACACGTAATACAACAACAACTTTGGATCCTGCTCTGTATCTGGATCTATTTTAAAGATCAGAAAATAAGTTTTAACTCTGGCGAGTAGACGGCTCTTTAGTCGGTAGGGAGTACAAACTGTAGTGTAAAGAAAGAAGACAGTATCTACATAAAAAATAAACAAACATAAGAAAAAAAGAGAAGAGCATACAACACTGTTGTCATTATGTATCCGTATCGTTTTATTTTCATGGGATGATCCTGATCCAGGTGCGTAGATAATAAAACACGGCTATCATTATCAACTCTATCTAGAGTGGTAATTTATTATTTACGTAAACTTCTTAATTAACTGCAAGTTTCTATTTAATGTAATGGTTAGTTTTTGAGCATTTAGAGCATAAATTAACAGATACTTATGGCGTTTTTCTTTTTTGGCTCTGAGCAAAGCTCTGAGCAGAGGCTGAGCGATCAGAGCAAAGCTCTGAGGAGATTATGATCAGAGCCCTCAGTTTTAATTATGAAACACACTTAAGCACTGAAATGTCATATGCTTAGCAATTACATAAAAATTGTATGAAGTTGGCTTCGCTCAGCATACAGAGCATGCTCCGAGCTAGCTCCCATGGAAAAAAGAAACACGACTCATGTCTGAGGTAAAAAGAAACATAGAATTTATTTTTGACAGCTCAGTGATCTGCTCTGAGGTAAAAAAGAAAAACACCATTAGATAATAAATTAATTGACTTCGCCTGCAAGACCTAGGTTCGTTTTAAAGAAGACATTTTCTGCTGATTAGTAAATAAAACTAGAAAATAAAAGACAAAGTAAAATGTCCATATTATTTGCCTAATAAATAATCATACTCCCTTAAGAGCTATTCGCCAAAGAGCAATACATCCCTTTCTCGTTTAGTAACAAACATCAAAATCGTCACTTTGTGGAAGCTCACATTTTATTTTATTTATTTTTTAAAGCAAATACAGGAGCATTGAGTGCGATATTTGAATAGAAAAATAATTGTTATTAAAATGACACTTTAATTAAACAACAATCTTGCACAATTTTGCATCTGTCAATTTCCATAAAATGACTGTTGATGTTGATAAATTTTCCTATTCAGTGTTTTAATTTACCTAAAGCAGAATTCCAAATGATTTTTAAAAGAAAACATATTTATCTTATTCTCTCACTGTCCACCCACATTTTTAAAAAATTTACGATTATCGATTCTTTTTTATATTACAAGCCAATAAAACCAGCATTGACCCAAAACATCGGAAGAAGTCTCTTCAAAAAAACAATGAAATAAATTTAAATGATTCACCATCCTCAAAAGTAAAGCAAACATTCTTGACACAGTTTCTCTTCACAATCAAAGATATAAACATCTTTCAGGTTTAAAACAAAAGATAAGTTCTCTGACTCCTTGCGATATATGTAGGTATACAAATTAATTAAACCAATTTGAAAACGAACAAGTGCCATAACCCGTTTCGGTTTTTTTGTTGTTTTTTTTGACATCGTTATCATGTATCTATATACTGTGGCGCACGACTAGTGTCTCTATTTTTATAACGCACTCAAGCGACTTAGCGAGATTTAAATTTTTTTGTTGTTGTTTGTGTTATTTATTGCGAATATTAAATTCAATATTCAGCGATATGAACCAGTTACGAATAACGGATATATTCGTGTTTGAGATGTAGTTTATAATCCTAGCGAATTTCCTGTTCTCACATTTGCTTCACTATAAGATAGGTGTATAAGAAGAAACCTGACTTTTAACAGCTGGTTTTATATTCTATTTTAGGATCCAATATAAAGTAATAAAAAAAATAAATAATTTAAATTTATTTTTCACACGATAAAAGGCTATGCTGTATAGCTGCTACTTCCGACACTTGAATAAAATTGCTCACAAATTATCGTTATACGCGATGTTTCGTTCGCGCTTGAATTGATTAACTACTGGAATTGAAAATAGTGACATGATGGATGATCATCGGTTCCTAACGCTACCGGGTTGGGTAACACCCGAAATCTGGTCTGCGAGATCAGTGTTAATCGGATTAATTGACAGCTAAAGTCGATTGGAAGGGTGGGAGGGGGGGGGGGGGGTGGGTGTGTGTTTGTAAAATGTAAAGGAATTATGGTGATAAAATAATAGCAGGAACTTGATGAACGAGTCGAGATAAAATACCTTGAGAAAAATGTGAACTTCTTAATAATATAATAATAACGACGCCTTGTGTGTTTAAAAAGGCGATAGATAGATGGCGCTAGTCATGCGATTGTAATTTGTTCTTTTTAAATCCGCACAGTCGCGCAGTTGGTGTAGGTATATGTTTGTTTTGTATCCGTTTTTTAAGATCACAATAAAGTTCCTTGTTCGCATAATTAATTTTAATTAAACTCTGTTATATAACTCAGTATTTTTATGGTGGTTGTAATTATAAAGATCGAGCAACTTATACAAGTGTACATACATTTCTTGATGTAGGTATGCTTCCAAAGAGTACAACGTTCGCCATAGGTAACTTAAGATTCTGAACTTAGCACACCTCCTGGAATGAGTGTATTCTACATGAAATAGCGTGAGATAGTTTTGTAGCACCTTCATGCATTCTTTATATGAAAAAGGGTACCACTCATCATTGTCAGACTTAACACATTTAATGAGAACAAAAGTAGAAGTAAAAAAAAAAAGAAGAAAAGATAAAGATAGAGGCACAGGTATGAAGAAAGAAGACATGAGTTGTGACGAACGACGCGACGGAAGTGATCGCGTAAAAATATTATACACAATAATGATCAAAGTATACTGCGAAAAAAGCACAAAATGTACAACCCGTCGCGCCGCGCGCCGCAGTGGGTATAAGTAGGTATAGGCGTATTTATACAGACATTCAAGGCGAACAAAATAACTTGAAGGGCTCAATGTTTATGTGGTTTACATACAAATTTAATTAAATCGTAAGCTGCATAGTTATAGGTGGAGTACATATTGATAAGATTATTTAGCCTATAAGTTAAATTAGAGTTAGTTAATTCTGCAAATAAATTAAACCTGAGTTTTTCAGTGAATGATTGACTTAAAATTTTAATTTTCAAAAATACATATAGCGAAATCAAAGTGTGACACCATGGAAATGTGCTTTTATTATCGAAACAGAGAGGGCAACACTATGCGGCAAGATGAAAGACCGAATTTTATATAGTATCGCGCGCTCTCCATTTCTATAGAGTTAGAAGCATGCATCTGTGAGAAATATCTATTCAGCTAATATAAAGCTAGCTTACTAAATTCGGTGAGTTAACTGGGGATCTAAATTGACTGAAGAAAACGTTTTACAAGGAGCTCGGGTTTAACTCCCTGAACTATCCTGAATTCCAAATTAATTTTAAGCTGCTTAATCGAGACATTAGATGTGTTTTTTTTCCAATCCCGGTGATAATTGGTTGAAGAAAAACGGGGATTAGGGACGCCATCATAGAAAAACAATACAAACTATCGATAGCAAGTATGTTTTGTATGTCGGTAATACAGTTTTCTGCGCGATTAAGTTAAGCCCCGAAAATTATCTGGGTTTAGCTAAGCTTGAAGGGTATTAGTTGTTACTTTATAGACAACGGACTCAGTTGTCTAAACATATGCTAATATAACATTTTATTTAGTCAAATAAAGCATATTTCCAACTATTTCGGACTATCAAGACACTGGTCAAAAATCTAATAAATACACGAGTTTATTTCTATATAGAATTAAATCTTTAAAAATAATATTTTTCCCTTACGATTCTGTTTAATTTTTTGTTTTAGCTTCTTGATTTGACAGATCTAAAAAGAATTAAGATAAAGTATTAAATAAGTAATATTTTTTGAATTTCGAAAGTTTTACAGAGTAGAAAAAAAAGCGGAATAAAAGCACTTTTGAATAGGATTGACTTTTTGAACGAAATACAGATTACAGTGGCCCTGATGCCCTCTGCGAAAATCATGAGGGATAAGGCCAATTCTGCCCATGTTCCGGAATTGAATTGTGGCCCGTAAAGAATACAACGAAGAACATAGTATATGAATCATATGGTGATGGCATCAACTCAAAACCTCTATTGTATCGCGACAAAACTGATACTCATTAATCATTATTTTCCCTTGATATTATTGTATGCTTAACACTTCCAGCACTCAGGTGGGTTGTTTTTTTGTTTTGTTTTGGTAAACGATCTTTCTTTTAAGATGCTGATAAGCGTATAAGCACGCACCTTTAATGTGATCATCTTGTTTGCATAAAGTTATAGTGTGACAATGGTAAATATGAATATAATGTTAAGGTAGATCCCGCACTTTGGAGCCCTTCTTCTATAAAACCAAACTATGTACCTACTTATAAATTATTGTAAGGTAAATATACAAAGAAAATAAGAATGTGTAGATGCAAGAAAGCGGACCAGAAAGAATCTATAGAAAAAAAAGAAGGCAGCTATGCGATAAGTGAATAGAAGATACATCGAAACTCTATCTAAACATCTAACCAAACATTTGAGACCTATGCAAGCAGGGGTATAGGATAATACATCATTCAGGTTCCTTGCATGTGCGCCTTTTTCAGGGATTCATATGCCTACATATGTATGTCTAGATGACCAGTGACCATAGGAGTATATATATAACTATGCACATTGCACATGACAACTGACTATTTAGCTCTACGACATTAAGATAATATAACCTAAAAAAGAGCGAAGAAATAGCATCAGCTATACCTACAACTACAAGCGATGGATATACCTACTTCAGAGTTCGAAGAGGATAAAATAAAACGCTCCAATATATTGCAAAGATCACGACTGTGTGCACGGCCGCTCCACCGCGGTCGCCGCCTCTAAGCCTCCACCCAAAATGTGTTAGGAATTTTTCTACCAGACCGTGAAATTCGTGCTGCTCAGCAAAAAAAAAAATATAAATAAAATGCGTCCATCGTCGTCGTCGTCATCGTTGTCGGGTCAGTTACAACTTCCTATCTGCAAGATAAACTTCTATTCATATACATTCCCCACACACTCCTTCTCCGCAGTTCAGCTATACGTAGGTATGTATTTATAGAGAAATTGCTTGGTGACGCGACAACATTGCTAAACATTTGTATAGCTGAATTATCCTGTTATCATTGAATGCGAAATTGATTAATTGATCTTGATTCAATCTTATAATATAAGAGTTACAAGGGGTATAAGAGTTATATCTGCAGAAGGTATACGAAAGAAAATAACGGACATGAAAATCGTCGCCCATCGCACGTTTATGATATAAGTATATTTTCATATAAAATTCCTCCCATGACGGTGCGTCGCGGTCGCGGCGCGGCGCGCGGTGGACCAACAACCAACATATTATTGTCTGTTGGGTGGGGATATACCTACTCGTACTTTATGCGAACATAAATATTTTTATTCAGACAAAAGGGCTTATCGGATACGGAAGAGATTTTCATGTTGCGATTTGGAAGGTCACATAATATGCGTTCATTTCATATATTAAAGATTTAGTAAATGACTTTATATGAATAAGAACCCTATAACGATTTATATAAGTAGATAATAGGAGCACAAGAATGTATTAATAATAACAAAGGAATGCCGAATGCATGTATTAAGGTAAGGACCAGTTTTTCAGTGCTTTCAGTGCTCCGTTTAGAAGATAAACCCGAGTTATATACTGAAATATGTTTTTCAGTCAGTAAAGATACTGAGTTAATTCAAAGAGTTTGGTAGAAGTCGTATCTAGATAAAGTGAATAGATATTTCTGACAGATGCATGCTTCTGACAATATTATATTGAAATAAAGAGGGCGACACTATGGAGTTTGTCCTTCTCATAGTGTCGCCCTCTATGTTCCGATAGTGAAAGCGCACTCTGATTTGGATAGGTTTTTGACAACTGAAAGTCAAAGTAAGTCCTACACTGAAAAAACTGTCAGAAGCAGTTAACTTGGATTCAATTAATTTACAGGATTAACTATAACTGAAAAACTGGCCCTACAAGACTGAGGACTTTACTTGTCAATCATTGTTGATATTGCCATTTTTTTGCAACAAAAAATAAAAGTATGAAATATTCTCAAAGTATAAGGTGAATTTCAATGACAGGGAACATTTCTCAAAGCGATTCCTTAGCAATTCCTAAATGAATCTTAAGCTGTTCTTTAAAACCTTAATTGACAAATATCAGTGTTGTTTCTGTGCCCTGTCAGACCAAATAATCACACTGAAAAAAATTCTGAAAAAGATGCGACTTACTAACCTTTCATCGATTTCAAAGCCTTGATTGTGAGAAGCTTTTGTTAAGTTCAGTTCTTGATATTAATTTACATCGATTTGGATTTCCTTATATATAAGCGAACAAAAATAATAATGACAGTTAACCTTCACTCACTCATAAAGATATTCGTGTTCCCCAAGTCCTATAAAATTGTCCGCAATGGTCAATTGCTCATTAATATTTTGTTTTATCACTGTTATAATAACACCTCATAATTTTCCTTCTTCTTCAATTTATTAAGTTATGTGATGTCAAATTCAAGAAAGAAAAACAAAAAAAAAACAAATCACGGGTTTTTACGTCTGTGCCCTAAAGATCTAATTTTATATGGGAAGATGACTGACCTTAGCGGAATGGTAATTTTTTTTTTGTTAATATTTTTTAAAACTTTTTGTTGTTGTTTTTGTTTGGGTGATGCTACTCGAGCGCGAACAACGAGAGAAAAAAAGAATGATTACGCATTTGGAATCAAGGAACCATAGAGGTTTTTGCCCTCAGCGCAGCACCAACCCACCAACCATTTTTCTTTTTCTATATATTCTATTAGCGCAGACATGATGGGATGAAGCTCTCTTCGTGTTTGGATCTAATTCTTGGGAATTTAATTAAGTTTACGTATGATGTGAAACTGCTGACTGAATTGGAGAGGTGGTCTTGTTTGTTGGTGGTAGATTAGGTATAGTAGGTATAGAGGTAGCACCTGCTTCATCTTATCACCATTCAAAGATATTTAATTAACGTGTAATAACCTGCAGATGGGCTCTGAGAATAACGGATTTGTTTTGTGTTTTTCTTTTTTTTATTTGTTTTGTTCTTGTCCATTCAACTTTGGTGAGTAAGGGTTTAAAAGAACTTTGCACTACTGTATACTTAATGATGCCGGTGATAAATTTTTAATCGGGACTTCCGGCAAGTAGGTATATGTATGTACCTACCTACAGATTTGATAATATATTTTATCGTGAAAGCTATTATAAATTGTCTTTTTTTGCGTATAAAAAAATTAAAGGGGAATATAAAGTAAGATGTTAAAACGGCTTTAACACTAGGTAGCTGTATACGTGTAGAATTATAATGTAGAAGAATGGCAATTTTTACCAAAATTAATACTCGCATGAATTTTGGAGCTAATATTTGCTTTCTTTATTCATAAAAAATGCCAAAACATCAACAATTAGGGACTTAAAGCTTTTTCATTCAAGATATTTGATTGTAAAGATTTATATTTATGACCATGTAAAATTAAATCATATATGTGTGTATATAAACTAGCAATTTTCTTAAGTGGCTTCTATTTTGTTATTTCCTTTGTTTCTAGTGAAAGTGAATAGGCAGCATTACAAGTTTCCAATCTCCAGCTATAGTCTGTTTAAAATTTAAAAAATTACACATCAGTTTATGCGCACATCAGTTCATGCGTTTAAGAAAGCTTGATTGATTAAGCTTTTAAGTGTCGTTTAACAAGCAGAAACTTCTTATAAAAAGAAAATCAAATTAGACAGGCAAAATATTACAAGACTTGACTTAAATCCAGAAGAGCTTATTTAGTTACAAAATGTTATAAACGTTGCAGTGAGCAGATTTTACTTAAACCGCTATGCAGAAAGATCACTCTTTCGTGTGGATTGAAACGACGCGACGATGGAATTGCCATTACCTACCAAATTGACATGTATGTGAATGACTTATGTATACTAGTTTCAACAGCGCGGCGGGACTATAAAGTAACACAAGGCTGATGCCACAAAATGGGCATTCTGCACGAGCAATTTGAGGGTATGGTTACCTCACGCAGAAGTGACAAAACGTGAACTGGCCATCGAGATTCTGCGATTCGACCCAAATAGACAATATTTCTGGTGCGGTTACCTTAAGTCGCAGATCAATCCTTATAAGCAGCACAAACGACCAGGTGCCGTAAAATTCAACATTAGTCGTACCATCGCTCAATTTCAGCCTAATTTATGCGTTATAATGATTGCAAATTGAAACGCTCAACCTAGCGGTCATTCAAAAAATGTTATATTCCACACATAATCCTTGCGTTCGGTAAACTATCAGATAGTCTATCTATACCTATCCAAAAATTTCAGATAAGTTGGGTTATTGTTGCATTAGCTGCTTTGTTACAAGGGAGTAAAACAACACAAACCTAATAGCTTTGGATTGATCTCCGAAGCGACCAATTTCTTTTTCAAATACATATAACACAAATTCGTTGAAATCTCACACATAACGTATTGTATTCAATTTAAACATCTAACCCGTTCCTATTTTTTATAATTTTTAAAATTCTAAGCCTCTTGAAAATACAGTAAAACCCGCTTAAGAGAAACCCACTTAAGAGAAAAACCCACTTAAGAGAAAAACCCACTCAAGACAAAAACCCGCTTATCTGAAACACTTTTTTCTCGCAAGCGAAACTTGCTTAAGTAAAAAACCCGGATACCTGAAACATATTTTCAGTTAAATTTTATATTTTTCATTGAAAAAAACTCTCTTAAGTGAAAAAAAAATTGAATCGAAATGAAAATTTGCTGAACGCTTTCACTTCCTTTTTATTTTTCACCTCCACCAAATTTTCACCACGAAAATGACAACGAATTTTGGAATTTTTAAATTCGCTTAAGTTTTAACTTATCCGGACTCCGCTTAAGTGAAATTTGTGTTCACTTAAGCGGGGTTCGTTTAAGTGAAAAACTCGCTTAAGTGAAAGAAAGACTGTGACATTTTGCCTTTCTTAAGCGGGTTTTACTGTAAGAGGAAGATCCAGTTCTGCATGTTATTTTAAACCCTCATATTTTGGCCCTAAAATTAATTAAAATAAAAAAAGCCCAAAAAGCACACACAGTGTCAAGTTAAAAGCAGATATATTCAACTGTTTACACGTTTTCCCTTTTCCCTAGGCCTATTATAATAACAGCAGCTTTGACCAAAAATTCAAATTTTTTTTAACCGAATGTACAACCCACCATATACCTAGCACCTTTTCCTATGCACCACAGGAAAAAAAATTAATGGAAGTAAGTTTGTACATCAGCTCTTTTGTTTAATGAAATATATCACAGAAAGTGATTTTTAAAAAATGCAGTTTAGGAAGGCTGCAGATTATTCACACTGTAGGCACTAGTAAAAAGCATTATTTTTAATGGAATCGATACAAAATTTAAAAAAAAAAAAACGTCCTAGTTTTGGTGGCATTCACCATAATTCGCTGAAGCTTCTGTTTAGCTCATTCGTATAATAAATTCCCTACCTAAAAGTGGTAAAAGTTTTTTTTTTAACGAACTTAAAATTTTTGGTCTATAGATAGCTACTACAGTGGAAGTCTGACAATTGGGTTGGTCTGCAAAAAATGGCTATAACTTTAGCGTTTACAAACTATTTTATTTAGTACATTTAAGTAGTAGAAATTGTTTCATTCAAACTTCCAAAATTAAAACGTTTGGTGCAGAAAATAGAATTAATATCAATATTTATTAGTAGATTGATTTATTAGTTGAATTGAATTGCCTTATAATATGTAGTACTAATTTTGAACCTTAAATGATCAAAAGACCACAAATTTCATTTCCAAACTCTTTTATTTGTATACATAACTGTGCTAATTGTTTAAAAAAAAATTAAAAAAATGTTAGTTTTGTTGTAAACCTAAAAAGTCTTGAAAAAATAATAATATAATTGAACTAGTTTTGAATTATAAATAAAACAAATATTTTTACAAAACTTAATCAACAAGTTTGTAGTAAAAAACAATCAAGTATAAATCGTTAGCATTCTTAACAACAAAAAAATTAAATTATTTCAAGGTATTCCAGATCATCCTCATTCATATCAATTGTAAACAAGTTACTATTCTGGTTTACAAGATTCAAAATATTTCACTCTTTACAATAATTTATTTACATCTTATAAGGTATGTATTGTACATACGTCATAAGTAGGTATGGGTACTATAATTGACTAACGATTTAATTAAAAATAAAAATACCAAAATTTGAATTCCGCATACCATACGTCTATATATAAAATTACATATTATTATTATTAAATAAAAGCAATAAAAATAATTTTGATGATCTATTGTTAGATTAATCATTAGCAAATTTGTCTATATTTATTATTGCAAAAAAAAATATGCGCAGAAACATTTTTGTTTATCTGTGTAATATGAAAATTCAACAAAAAAAAAATATCATCAAAAATTAATTATAATCACCATCTAAACAAAAACACATCTTTTTTAGGTTCATTAAACCAATTCCTTTTGTTCCTCACCTCTTAAAAATAACTTACTGACCAATTCTCTGCATGTAGTATATATAAATACATAGATACCTCAAAATAAAAAAAAATCAAACTGGAAAAGTTCCACAAAACAAAATCAAAACAAAAATAGCCAATTGCGAAAAAATAAACGGACAACAAAGTTGTGGAAATTACGTATATATAAACATCAACATCTTCAACAAAAGATGCGATGGCAACATGATTGAAACGCGTCGTCATCATCATGATTTTTTTATTTTTGTTGTTGTTTTAAAATCATCAACGTTTCACCTTGTGTGCTCGAAGAATGAAATTGAACTTGAAACTAGATATATTTTTAGCCGTCAAACTTGGTACAGGTGCGGGCACGTTGCTACATACAGGGCTGGAGCTGGAGTTACATATATGGAAGCTCTAATGTAATAAAAGTATGTATTGGAGCTGTTTTAAGCTTTATTAAACCAAGCATAACAATTTAAAGTTTTGAATCAAAATCATTATATTTTTTTTTGCAGCAGCACAGATATATTTTTGTGACATATAAATTACATTTGAGTTGTCAGTTTAAGTATGAATTGGTAACAATTAAAATATCAAAATTTGATAATTTTTATATCTTTTCTTTTTTAATGGAGTTATTAAAAATTTGTTTTTAATTAAATTTTTTTCCAACTTTCCGATTTCTTTTCTTCTTTCAACATCTTTTTTTTTGTTGATGTCAATAAATGTCAAATGGACGCATTTTGGAATGAACTACTTTGTTAATTTTCATTGTAGTTCATCCATTCCATATTATGATTTAAGAAGCATAAGCGGGGGAGCGGGTATAAAAATCGTTGTATTTGTGTCTTATGTATATGCAAATTGTTTTGTAAGCGTATATATGCTTATAAATTCTTGAGGGGCCTGAGAGATGTGGGCCTGATAAATTGATACGACTATGGTCGAATTGTGTGCCTATTATCATCATCATTATTATTATCTTGGTTTATTATTTTTTTGTTATTTGATGTACTGTATGTATCTATAGCGGGGACAGGGGGGGACGGTAAATCTTCTGCATGTATCGTTAATAAATAACCACGCGAGCAGCTATTGTTATTTATGATGTGTCTGGTATTTTTATTTACCTCATCTTTCATTACTTCTGTGACTGGCTGGCTGGTCGTCATCGGCCGGCGTCGTGTCGTGAGAAAATGCCCAATGGAGCAAGAAGATTGTTTAAAATATTCATTCACACCGCATAAGATTGAACAATCAGAATATAGGCACTAGTAACACATGAGAGTGTGTTAATTAAATGTAAAAATCCAAATTCAATAATGAGGTGTAAAATTTTGTTTCGAGGATGAAGAGCATTTATATTGAAGATGATATGCATTTCCTGTGTTGATGACAATGTTTAACCAACCAATTTGACCCTTGTTTTGTTTGTCAACGCAGTCGAAATCTTATTTTCTTTAAACCATGCAAATGAGCAAACTCACATGATTGTATATTTCACTGGATTTGCATGACCAACTTTATTTACTGGGAAAAGAAGCAGATATGGGAAAAGTTTTTTTTTTTTTCTTCACATTTCAATATAATTATTTCACGAAAGAGTAATTAGGTTAACCAGTTTGGTTATATTCCTTTTAAAAAAGAAAAGGAAAATGTATCACGAATGAGCCTTGATTTCCTCAAAAGAATTAATACCACTTCTTTTATACATATATACATTTAAATGAACTGCGTCCAGGATCATCTTTAAATAAAAAAAAAAAGAGAGGGTCGTTTTTCAACTTCTTCGCAATTCGTTTTTTGCAGTTTACACTGAAAAATTGCGCACACGTTCTGCGTGCATGTTGCTTGTCATGTAAATTCCTTTTGAATTTGTATGGAATGCTTTATATACCTACACGTGGCTATTATCGCTATTTAAACGGTTTAATGAGTGCGAGTGGTTAACGCCATTATAAAGGAAATATCTCAGATTTTTGTTTAAATTTTTGTTTTTGTGGTTGTTTATAGCATCGCATGTAGGTATAACAGCAGCGTGACTTGCAAATAATTTGTGATGTTCGTTTGACAGCGCGGGAAGTGCCAATTGTATAGACTTAACTATTTCACATCTGACTCATTTGAATACGAAATAAAAATAATAATAAAAAAAAAAAACAGATCGAGAACGCAATACGAGAGAGACTCTAAGATCTGAGTGTTGGCGGAACTTAAATACCATCGCTTCAAAGGAATATTTGTATATTCGAGAGTAGCATAAATTTCTACTGACGTTTTTGACATTTATATAAATATAATTTGTTGGTTTAGTTTCTGGCAAGACATTTTTGTCAAAATGGATGACTTAGAAGAAAAGAACCACTCTTTACAGTTCTTATATAAGTATGAGTCATGACTAAGGTATATGAATACCAAATAAACAGTCCATCGGGAGAAAGCAAGATATATATTAGTACCTACTTAAGACGCTTCTTTTTTATTCTTAGTTATATAGGTAGTTGATGCTGAAGAATATACAAATAATGATTTTTTAAGGTGATTAATTACATCGTTCTCTAAAGCTGCAGCAAATTTCGTCGGGAGTAGTGACAAATATTTCAACAGCAATAAATATTTTAATAACAAAGGGTGTGTTGTTGGTTTCTTTTTGAATCAAATGTTATTTTGACACTGACAGCTCTTATGGACTCAAAAACTTGGAAGAGGATCATTTCTTTTTTGTTTGGTAATCCAAAAGAGAAATGCCAATCGAACGCTTTTATCGATTCTGAAGTGTAAGTGCTTCTAGTTTCGATTCTGAATTCAAATCAAGAAGCATTTTTTCTTCTGTTCCAGCAGAAAAACTGTCATTTTCTGATGTTCAAAAGGCTTCTGGGCGACTAATCGGAAACGCTATCATTTACTCTTGAACAATTTTGCGAAACATTGTAAAGTTACTTCTAAAATAGTTACTGTTTTGCCGAAACAGTTAGAATTTTGAATAGAGATTTGGATGGAAATAATGCACTAACTGCCGCTGCCGTATGTAAGTTTCTGAAGAAAGTTTGTAAGTTTGATTGGTTGATGCTGATTGATAACCGAAAATATTGCCGTGTTCATCCTGTGCGCTTGATAAAGAATATTGCAGTGAGTGTGGTTTTTGGATTGACAGCATTTTATATATTGGCCCATTTTCTTTACAAGTCAACAACTATTAGAAAAACTTCAAACGAAAATAATTAGTCAAACATAGGAATTTTATTCAGTCGATTTTGTTTGGCCGCCATTATGGTTTGGATGACATTTGACAGTCGTATAAAGAGTGTTCGATAACAATTTATTATGAAGCAGCTAAATTCGCAACTACGTCGCGTTGACGCACGTGTTGAAATTATTAGAACAAAATTGTTTTTAACAATTCAATAGAGAATACGCGTTGAAAATTTCTTGGTGCGGGAAATTATGTGGTGAAATCTATTTCTTCCTATCCTTGCAGGTAAAGGTGTACACCAACAAAACAACCCCAACTTTGATGGTTAATGACAACATTAGAAATTAAATTGCTGAAAAATGTACTGCCTCTTACGAGAAAGTAACAAACCCTCCAAAAGTATCTCATGGTAAAATGAGTGGCATCTTGGCTATATGTATTTGTTAGAAATATAGTTATTTTTTAAGTTTGACTCAATGAATAGTCAAATTTTCGTTGATTAAATGAAATTATTTCATTTGTCAGTGGTCAATGAAATTATTTTATTAATAAACGTAAAACGCATTGATTAATTAATGATTTATTAACTATAATGTTGCTTGATATTGTAAATTTACCAAATTTTTAGCAAATGCATCCATCCGATTGGACTTTAGCTCGATCGATGTACATCTGGACCTACAAATGTAACAGATCGACCAACGCCACGCACGGTATGACGAAAACCAATTTTTCTGAAATGCTCTATCATTGTAAAACTTGATTAAAACTCCAAAACTGTTTTTTGTAACAAAACCAATTCTTATACCTTGTAGAATACTAAGTAATAATCTTAAGATTAAATATAATTGGAATTATTACTTGCGGGTATAATGTAGAAGTGTAATGTTTGAAAAACGACCTCAACTTGGTAGGTATGTAGGTATTACCCAATTAAATAAATGAGTGATACGCATTATCCATCCTGAGTGACAAATATACACACTATAAAACGTGAGTAAGATTTGTATCAAGGATCATTAGAGTGTATCAAGCTTTAAACGACAAGTACATGTAACTTCAGAGCCCCACATAATATATATTTCTTCAAATATTTTGTACCAATTAAAATAAATCTCTACAAATAGCAATAATAATAATAATTTGTGAGAAAATCCCACATCTGCACACATATTTTTGGGAAATTGAAACACTTTAATGTCTTGTTTGTATAAGGAAAATACCGTACCGTATACTTACTTCCCTGCTATATTGTATTCTTTTTATAACAAACAACTGTCTGGATAAATAAAATCCTACACATTCCACCCTCTTGTTCAGTTCATTGATCATCATAAGAGTCCCAAGCGGAAATATATGTATAGGTATTAGGTATACAATGTAGAATCTCGCACCTTCATTAAATGCCTTAGCAAATATTATATATATGTAGAAGAGAAACAATCAAAACTGCGCTTATATTGACACTTGTTTGTACATATATCTTTGTATATATTTGCACAAAGCACTGTTATAGCGAATGAATTTGCTAGATGTAATTTTGTAGATCCCTTTGTAAAATGCAAGTACATCTATCAAATTAATCCCAATTCGAACGAAATCAATTCGAGTATTTCGCTCTGGCTCTCTATGGTATGACATTTAGATACTTCAATTGACAAATTAGCTTTCTATATTCTATAGCGAAAACCCAAAGGGGGTGGACTTCAATTTAGAATTGTTAGTTTTGCCTTCATTAAGAGAGTTATGGAGAAATAATGCAAATTGCCATTTTCATTGCTCGCCAATACAAAATGTCCCACTTAAAAATTTCACCCATAAAACCAACCCATTTATAAATATAAATGCGGATGAATAGAAATCACCCTATATAGGTATATGTAACTCCCAAAGGATCAAGTGCAAATCCAATTGAGCCTTTCTATACAAAAATCGACTATGCAATATGCATTCTTCTTTATTAACACCAACCCATCATGTATTAGTGTACCTATACTTGGTTTCCATCATATCCAATTCAAAGTATATCAAGGACAACAGGACATGAAATCCTTTTGATTTGGTTCGAGTGAATGTATATTGTGTGGTTTCAAATTTCCATTATTAATGATCATAAAAGGAAGCTGCAGGATAATAATACACAAAACCATAAGTACTCACCTCCATGTGACAATAATGGCAACACAACCAGTGCTAACACCACCGACAGAACTAATTCGAGTCCCAGCGGACTCGAACGTCTCCTCGTCATGATGGAAAGTCCTGAAAAAAAAAAGAAAAACAATATAAAGAAAAGCTGTCATCATTATTTTTGTTGGTTTATTTTTTTTTTTATTTTTTATTCTATACCACTACTCTTAAGACAAGGAAAACAAAGGAATACAAATAAAAAAACAATAAAAAATAAATATGTTTGCAATTGATGGTTTAGTTGGTTGGTTTTGTGCTAACAAGCAAGTGACAGCAAATATGGGAACACAATTTTGCAATTGACACCCCAAACCAGGGTTGAAAATGTACTTCATTGAATGTTTCTTGAATGTTTTCTTTAGCTAATGAGGAACATTGAATTAGATTAATATGGTCAGGAACTTCTAAATATGGCCCTGACCAATACAATACGTTGCGTTACATGGCTTACTAAAAACTTTGACGTATAAAACTGACAGCTCGATTTAATACACACATTCGTATTCGTATGAGGAAAGCGACCAATATAGGCAACACATACGATGCGACGGAATCAACGGAAAAAGTAGCTCAACTTTTTACTTTTCTCTTTGGCAGATCCGTTGATCCGCATCAGTTGTGGATTTTTATTAATGAAAATAATTTTAATCCGTCGAAACAACGCATTCATTAAGGTCCCATCTGTCAACCTTGTGCCGCTGCCGCAGAGCATTCAAAGGATTCTTTGACAAAAACTGTCAAACTTCAAAAAATTCTGAAAAATGTTAACTTTGATGGAAAACTTTATTTGTTTATCTTATTTTCTATAAAGTATCCTAAATTCGCAATATGGCTATTTTTTTTTGATGGGAGTAAAAGGTTTGAAATTCCTTTTTTTGTAAATATCTCGAAAACCATCAATTTTTGGCCAAAAAGTGAAGACAGTTTTTAATTTTTTAATTAACTTAGGTACTTTGTTTTACCAAAACTGTTAGACTTTGACTTCGAAAAACTTGCGAATATTGGTGGATAGCTCTTATTTGCCGTCTTTCGAACATTTTAGTATCTTTAGTTTAGTAAATTTTAGTACCCTTAGTTTGATTTCGATCCACTGCTATTGATTTTGCTGGGTGGAAGTCTCAACATATATTTGTTTTTGAATACCTCGAAAACAAACAGTTATTTTTGCAAAAGGTCGGATTAAAAACTGTAGCTTATAAAATTCTGTACAAAAAACATTAAAACACTTTTTTTCTTATAGTTTTTCAGAAAAAACCATGAAAACTTTATATTATATATCTGTTGTTTGTTTTAATGCGTTGGTTTTTCACAAAATCGATTAATCTTATGAAAAAAAGTGTTAACATATATTTTGTGCAGAATTTTATAAGCTACAATTTTGTCATTCATATATTTTTCCAAAAAACTGATAGTTTTCAAAATATTAAAAAATTAAAAACTTTTGTTCCAATTTAAGCAACCAAAATTCAGCATTTTTCGGAATTTGTTGATGTTTGGTCTTATTTTTGTCTAATTTTCTTTGCCTACTTCTACAGAGTAACTTGATTCAATTGCTGATTCAAGCATTTTCATCCCTGCACACAAAATATGTGTAGGTACACCTAATCATCTCAACCCTGCACAATCAGCCAATTGCCCATCAAAAAATATCAACAAAAGAAAAATTATTAACTTCAAAGGACATACTTGTAGGTAGGTATACATAATAAAAGTAAGTATTCAGATAAAAAAAAAAAACACAAAGGATGTGCCATAAAATGGTCGCATATTTTTCGCAAATATTCGCACAAAAATAATAGCAAAGCGAGGGTGGAAGGACAATAATTATATTCCTCCCTCATCCAAAATGTTCTTTGTTTATTTTTGTTTCTACGTGCGTAGGTATTAATCGTATATTTTTCCAAATCAAATTGATTTCCACAGTTTGCCTGTCCAGTTTTTGTGACAGATGTTCAATTATAAATATGCAATGGGGAAAAGACGTTCTATTCGAATACTTTTCCTACACTCACATCTAACTTATTTATAAGTTCTATTTTTTTTTTCTTGAAAAGTAATTCGTCAAACAAATTCGTCCAATGACGAGGAAAAACTATATGGATGTAGGTTTTATGATAAATTCGATAGAAAATTATATTTCATTTGTTATTGTTTTTTGATTTAACTTCAACAAAAACAAAAGAGACAGATTAAAAGGACTGCTATACGTAATCCTATTTCCAAATTTCAAATATCGAAATTGAATAAGTCAAAACAAATATACATCTTCCATCGTCCATCGTCTGTCGTTGTCGTATACCTATAGTAGTTCCAGCGAAAGAAAAAGTTTTGTTATGTTTTATGTTCGGAAAATATGGGGAGGGTTCGTGTCTGTTATTGATATCCTTATACAGATGTACAGATCCTTATAGATAGGTATAGGATTTTTATTAGAAAAGAATATTCTGTTAGTGGCGTGTCGTATGGGCCATAGAATAATCTCCAGGGAAACAACAAACAACAAAAAAAAAAGAAAGAAAAACAACCTTAAGCTCTTAAAAGAAATTGAGATGAATTTTATATGCTTTTATATAAACTTATGTAGGTATGTTCTTTACTTTCACATAATTGATAGAATAGGTAGATATAAGTTTTTGTGTATATAACTTTCTATTTAAAGGACATTGGAAGCAAGAAGTTGTTTATTTACTTTAAGAACATCGAAACTTACTAACTTTGGGATGTAGTCTTTTCCTTTAAAACTTTTGTATATAGTTTTATAAGATATGTACGTCTTCTATGTGTATACCTGTGCGTTGGGCAAGAAATCTGTTATAGTAGTAACATAAAAGGGAAAGTTAAAGCACATATATTTGAATTCTATATAAACAAACAACAACAGGTTTATTTTACGTTCATTGGCGTAGCGCAATAGACGAAGTTGTTAATTTCAATATTTTATAAGTTTAAGAACCTACGTCGAAAAAAGCAAAAAATTGATTTATTGAATTATTCTTCTCATACCTTAAGACAAAAATAAATCAAACATTTCTGTGTATGTGATTTTACCTGAAAAAAACGTTGGCAACAACGAATGTTCAAAGATTCACTGTATCGCCTCAGCGTGGGTACTGGGTACTCTCAATAATATAGCCATGTAAATTAGTTTTGGGACAGATGAAAGTTTCGCTGTCGTTCCGAATTTTGTATGTTGGTTTGGGATAGCCTTATTTTAAGAAATTTATCATGACAAGAGGTATACTCTTGGATAATTTGTCATTACCACACAAGAGGAATCAGCACCTCGAAAAAAAAACAATTTTAGGTCGAATAGGTAGAATTCGAACTCAGATCGAGATAATGATAACTAAACTTGACTCCTTGCTTGACGTAATCAAAAATATCACCAATACACTGTCTACGAAAATTGTGTCAATGCATGAAACGGTGACTATCACACGAAGGACACCAGTTGTTTAAAATATATTCATGTGTTATCTATGACAACGCGTTGACAGTTGATACGTTACACTAATGACGATCACTTTGATGAGTTGATGGGGAGTTAAAACGAGCAGAAATCAAGATGTTAACGTGTTAGGTTAGTGTGACATTTTCGCGGCTAATATACATATTACGGACTGTCAAGCTGTTAACTGTCAAAATCTATTGAAGGATGGCTACGATCTTGATGGATTGAAATTTATCAAAAATTTGACAGTTTTTGCTTTGGATTAAAATATTCGATATACGTATACATACGTTAGTATATAATTTGTTACCTTCTGTCAAGCTGTGAACTGTCAAATTACATTAAAAAATTGCCATGATGTCATTTTGACAAGAAGCTTTAAATAATTTTCGTTTGATAACATTCGTGATTTTATTTTGTGGAAGAAATATTAAACACCTTTATAATTTAAAACTCCCTATATTCGACCTATCCCACAAATTAAATTTAAACTTATCGAAGTCTATCAAGCTCTCAACCGCTTTTTTGGTTCATTTAAAGATAGAAAATGGAAAAACAAACCTTATCGCGATTTATCTGCTCTCATATATAATGACAATCTCTGGATATTCGAAAAAGTTTATCAATATTATTGCGTGGATCATTTTCGCATATACAATCATAATAGATGTAAATACATATACCAAATATTCGTCATGAAAGTGGAATTTTATATTAACTGTTCAACTTCAATATGTGACAACAAGTAATTCTTTCTTTAATACCTACATCTGGCAAAAGGATAAAATATTTCATTATTATTGAAGCATTCCTTTAGCTCTTTTTCAGAATTTCAATTACATACGAAAAAGTTGAATTCTCACAATATTTTGTATTGTCTACAGATTTTGAAGACCCTACCCAATAGTTACAAAAGTCTGGTTATCTGGTGGGTATACCATATAATATTATTATGTACTCTTTTATTCGCAGAAACAATAAAAACCAAGTCAATATGGTATTCAAAAAAAGTTTCTGCCAGTACATTTATTGCTCTAGAAAACCTATTGTCATCCTTATAGACTCTTAACTACATAAATATGTGTAAGGAAAGATCGTCTTCTTTTTCTTGTTTCATTAATCTTCATCTGTGTGAATATACATTTTTATTTATTTTTTTTTAGATAGATATAGATATACGTACTATATTTTTTCCAACATATGAACGCGAATATATATATTGTAGGCAAAATAATAGCAAAACCAATAATAAAACCAATATCAAGTGGAGGCAAGAACAACCATATTGGGGCATTAGTATTCATAATATCAAGTCCGATGATGCGCGTTCCACAAATGGCAATGTTTCTGCTACCGATGAATAAATACAAATTGGACCTGACTTGAATACGGTCTTCGTTAAAAAAATAAATAAAATACAAAAATGAAAGAAAAGAAAAGAAGAAGGCCAGTTCTTTGATGGGTGACTACCTATATGTGAAGACAAGCTGTTTCAAGGGTTTTTTTTTTTTGTTTAGTAAACAATTTTCTTTGACAAGATAATGTAGAGGAAACCAGAACAGATTGTGGTAAATGAGTTTCAAAAATCTTTTAACACTTTCGTATATAACATTGCTAAACAGTCATTTTTATATAGATATTTCTGACAGATACATGCTAGTGACACTATTGAAATAGAGAGGGCGAAGCAATGGAATTCGCTCATTTCATAGTGCCACATTCACATAGTGTCGCCCTCTCTGTTTCGATAATGAAAGCGCATTTTTATAGAGTCGGACTTTAATTTCTATAGATTTATGACAATTGAAAATTGTTGCTTCTGGTTTAACAGAGAGTTATTTTGGGCAATGAAAAACTATCCCGAAGTTTTTGATATATTGTAACTTT
The DNA here is from genome assembly GCA_929447395.1 of Epistrophe grossulariae. Lineage (NCBI taxonomy): Eukaryota > Metazoa > Arthropoda > Insecta > Diptera > Syrphidae > Epistrophe > Epistrophe grossulariae. Next base: position 85,731,468 of record OV839567.1, read on the forward strand.
AAAACCTAAAAATACTATTGTTTTGAGTTTGAGGTTATGGTTTCATCAAAAGAAAAACGCACTAATTCTGCCCCATATTCTCCTATTCTTGCCCACCTATAAGCCTTGAACACAACAAATTGACATTTTGTCAGAGTTATTCTGGAAAAAAAGAACTTCTGTGACTGTATAGCCAAGCCGCTATGGCCGTTTCTGCCTTGGACGTGGCCATTTGATTGAAGAGAGTTTACTCCAACATAATGTGTTCAATGTGTGTACTGTACTGACTTAGTACGAGTACGTTTCTCAAGACCACGCACGATGGACAAACCATCAACTGCGACTTGACTATGTGCGTCGGGCCGTCACTATACATCGAAGTAATGATGAAAACCGCGAAGAATTTGTTATTTGTTGCTTCTGCCATTTGTTATACAACTACTTGTCTAGGAACGCGGGTAATTCCAGTTGCTGGCTGCCCATTTACTGGACAGTAGTTCTTACATGCAGCACAAATTATTTAAATTTTTTTTTGTTTTATTTTTATTTTTCTTATATGCACGTCAAGAAATCCAAAGAATAAAAAAAATCGTTCCACATCAGGTATACTAGTTCAACAATCGACATGAACTCTAAAAATCGACATGAACTCTATGAGAAAAGATTCACTAGAGATAGTGAGATACCTATACTATAACATCATCCATCGGCATCGAGATTTGATAGTTCTATATGTACGTCCTAGTGTCTTACATATTCTATAACATTGAAAAGTTATAGGAAGCCTTGAAGTCGAAAGATAGGTAGGTATGTAGAGAGCGAAAGATGCAGAATTAATTTGATTGTTTTCGCAGGGAATTTTTTTTATTCTTTCTTTCTTTTTTATCACATCTATGTTTTTAGTATCTCGGTTAGTTGTTGAGAATATCTGTTTTTTATTTTTTTTATTTTTATGGGTTACCTACAACTCTGGAAATCTATGTACATATACAATCCGTTACAATTTAAATTGCATTCAAATTGAAACCCAATTAAAGTGAGAGATAGAGAGTTATGTATATTACAAAGCAGGGATGTATGTACATAATGTAGTTTGTTTTTGAGAAGATTTTGTGTTTGTTATCAGGAATAGTGATGGGTAAGTGGGTTTACGGTTTTTAGGAATAGTGATGGGTATACTTAATCTTTATGGGTATCTGTATGTGTTCAATTATAGATCAGAGATTCGTTGTATTACAAGTATTGCAAAGATAAAGTTTGAAAATATGAAGCTCTTGCCCTAAGATTAGCTTAAAGTGTGTTTGTTTTTTAATCCCGGAAAGAATTGGTTAAAACAAACAACATCGGGAATTTAACAACGCCATCGATCGCAGGAAAAATTTTACATTTTCCTACACACTATCAATAACAAAGAGGTAATTTGGGCATGTTCAATGAACAAAGAAATGAAAAGTTATCTTGAAATGTATTAAACTTTCATTAAACGATTTCAAATTTTCACAAAATGGATAGAGATTACAGGGATGTCAGTGAGTATACGAGAACATTATTTAAGAAAGTAATTTAAAATTTTAGTTGACTTAGAATATAATGGCGCATCGACTTATCTACTTGCTCTAGCCTTTGCGTTTTGTGTATGTGAAAAGAATACTCGAAGAATTTCAAATTAAAATGGATGATGAGTGCATTCAAAATGAATGCGTTCAAAAATGTATAGTAACATTGAGCTTAGGTATGTATATATTAAATCGCTTGTGGTTCTTGTAAAATCTAGTTTATGGTTGTTGTAAACGCCCAAAAATAATTTGTCTTCAAAAAAACGTATTTTTGGTCTTATAACCTATTCGTAGGAGGGTAAGACATATTGTGATTTTTCTCTCCTATGTGTGAACTTATGATCCTGAGAGAAATCAGATTTATCCCGGGGAAATCGCGGATAATTCTCTGTGTCACATTCCCATCACATCACACATACATATGTAATATCCGAAAAATACTATGGAATTCTCCATAAAGATCTAGGTATGCACTGTACCGTGTATATTTAAAGGATCTCCTTTATATAGCAAAATTCTATACCTATACAAAAACTGACAAATATGCGAAAGCGGAAATAACTTCCCAATGCGGTTTGAGGGCGCATAGAATTTATTGTTCTTTTGCTCGTTCCACCCATCATCAGAGGCGAGTCAGCACAACATCAGCTTTAAGCAGGAGCAACAGCAACAGCAGAAGCGACATGCACTTACCACGAGCGCGCGACCATCATCAAGTTAGAGAGAGATAAATAAACAAAAGATATACAAACTTACGTATGGCTTGACCCATTGACTATAAGAAGCGATCTTGTACAAATTTCTATCTATCTGGCTTACCGTTATGTGCCTAGTTTTAAAAGATATAGTGGTACAAGTACACATATGGGTGAAGCCCACATATATATACACACGACGATTGCGAGGAGACCATTGCGAAGGTACCATATATATACCATCAGCATTCACAGCATCCAGCAACAGCAGCGCACCGCATCTAAATACAATATTATATTCCCGGTCCAAAGTATCAAAGATGGCCATTGCTGCTGGCTGATGCTAATAACACAAAAGCTGTATCTATGGCTTGTTCCATCAGAGCTCCAGCTGAAGCTAGATATAGTGAAAACCTGCTCAGGAGAAAATTGCGTGATGGTGACATGATGATGATGATGGCGTTACTTATGCCATTCGGCATAGACCTGATAGTATAGAGTTAGTATCTTAAAGTGTTTGTTTTGGTTCTTGGTTATTTTATTTTTGTTTTTTAATTTCATCATCATCATCATCATCGTGCCTAACGAACATGGCAAAGCGAGTGGAATTTGTACGGTGGATGATGGCACGTTGGGACTTCAAATACTATTTGAAATTCCTTCTATACATATTTGCTGAATCTTTTTCATTTTCCTCCTACTTCTCTCTTTTATATGTTGTTTGGTACTATAGGTGGTACTCGTATATGCTATATGTTGTCTGTGCTGAAGCTGATGACGATCAGAGAGGTTCTATATGTCAGGTGGTCATGCATTCATCGTTCTCGACTATCGTTATATGCCTTTCGTCGTCCCCATCGTCCATCATCTCAACTCCCAACTAAATTGTGGCTCCCTATATGTGTGTACATTGATTAACGAATCAATATAGGTAGTGGATATACTACCTTAATACTCTAACCATTTCCTTCATCAAAAAGATATATACCATAGATGCTTTTCGGATTTACCTTTTATTTTTTTTTTTTTTTTTGTATTTACTTTTTCTTATTCGATCGATGAATTGGCAATAGCACTCTTCACCACCCCAATCAATTTTACAATCACAACCAGGTCCGTATTTAGTGAAGAAATGGCGCATCATGGTCAAATAAAAATTAGAGAACATGGCATTGGGAATAAAAAAAAAACGTATGCCTTCAAGGATACAGTTATTTGACCTTCTAAATAGGTTTAGACGTAAGTAAAACTGTAAAATTTACAAGTCAAGTGCTTGTTTCTTAGTGTCTGGGTAGCTGTGTGTCATCTTCTTTTAAGATAAAAAACCGCCTTTAACTTTCGCTTTGTAATTTTGCAACTGTCAGTTTCCACAAAATGATGGCTATGTCACTTTTGGTGATGACAGATTCGGAAATTTACTGAGTATACAAAATTAATAATTCAAACATGGTTTAAGAGCTTGTGCATTTACATTTTAATACTGCCAATTTCTACGAATTTTAATCAAATAATCTGAATTGACAGTTTCGGAAAGTAAAAGAAAGTCCTATTGTATAAAAAGTTTTCCTGTGGGCTTATGACCCTATGCTTCAATATAGAACCTTACTACGACTAAAGGTCTGTTCGGTTACTTCCCTAAACTGCTCCAATATAAAACTTTATACAGGAAGTATGAGTTTTCCTTTATTTCTCCCAATTTTATCCAATTTTAGTTGAATTTCTTTTATTTTTTGGACTAAAATTGGTATGAGTCAGTTTATGTTAATCAATGAACTGATATATTGTGAAACATTCCCTTAAAATTATGTTTGATTTTTCATATTTGTATAGAAATTAAATCTGTTAATGTTTAAAGTGACAGCTATCATTTTGTTGTAACTGACAGATGCAAAATTATGAAGCAAAAATAAAATACGGATTTTTAATCTTCAAAGACAATTGTGCTGAATTTTGACATTTTAATTGTATTTATAATTAAAACAATCATCGCACTATCTGCCTTCAAATAAAGATAAACAAATGTTTTTGTATTTTTGACCATTGCGCTTTTGTTGGAAAATATATACATATAGGTACAAAAACTATCAAATAATTGTCAGATCATGTTAAGTACATATATCAAGTATGGCCCATTTCAAAATATTGTCAAATCCTTTCCATGTATCCATATCAGTGCTTCGTTTTATTTTTTACCATAGACTGATTGGAATTTATTTTTCATTCCGTTCATGACCATAAAGACATTTATACAGGAAGACTGGGTACGGGATATACCTACATATATGTACTATATCGTTTGAAATCATTGTCAAATAATTCGATCTGTTTATATACATATACGAATACCTATACACAGTTCACTTTCTGACTAATCATATTAATGAGTGCCAAAAGAGGATGAGTAGATAATTGGCAATTTTAAGTCAGGTTGCTGTCACCTATATACGAATAGGTATATTCGCTTTTTTTCTCATCTGAGCGGTGATTTTCTATGTATGGTTTTGTTCTATTTCTTTTGGGAATTTTGACAGAAGTTTTTAACTGACAAAGAATGACAGACAGACAGTCAAATAGCTGAAAAGTGTTTAAACTTTCTATAAAAAGAGATTCTATTTAATTTGTATTTATTTATCAAACAAAAAAAAGTAAAAAAGTAAAAAGGATGGTGTGAGAAAATACGGGAATCAATTAAGCTGTCGACATCGTAGTTGTTGTCTCGTGAAATTGAATAATTGAAATACAAAAAAATTTGTATCTTTTATATTTGGTTGACAGCTGATGAAGCTCCATACAGCAATATCGAAATTGTGTATATCATCACATCACAATCAGAGATTTGCAAACAAAAGTTGTTGATAAATAATTCGATTAAGCTGATTGAAAGAGTGACTCAAAGAGTTTTATATTATTTGGGTTTTTAGACGAAATAAAATTTAATAAAAAAATAAGTAAGACTGTACCTAACGGTTGGCTGTCAAAGGCTTTGTTAAGTAAAATGCTTTGTAAATAAGTAATCCGATTAAAGGCAGTTAGAGAAATATAACGAATTGATTTGAGCAGCTCACATTGAACTTTTAAAATTGGATCACATCAGGAGTGATACATAATTATTTTTTTTAAATTATTTTAGCTACTGGTGAAACTTCTTATATGATACAATACAATAATATGATCTACGACATTGCATTTAAAGTTTATCGCTTAGTTAGATAATTTCATTGATGTCAAAACTCAAAACATGAAAATTTGTGTTCAGGAGAAAGATATAGAGAGCGAGATCAATCGTCAAAAGGATGATCGTTCAATCGACCATTTATTTAATTTTGAGGTGATCTGGGCCCTGACTTTTGGGAAAACGTCAAATCAACGTCAATTTGACTGTCAAATGACAGTAACTTTGACATATATATGCATATATCATGCGTACTTGCCCGAAACTTGCCCGAAATTGACAGTCTTTTGGGCAAAAATGGTAGATTATTACTATCGTCTTGCTTAAACAAAATCTGTTTGACCAAAGTCCCGTCGGTCAACTGTCCCTTGACGTTTACGAACATATTTTCCGGATTTTCAATTTTCAATATTTTTGTCGTCAACTCGATATTTTTACATATTCCTTTAGCAAACTGCGCTATCGAAAATAATGCCAAAGCATACAAATTTCGATTACCTATAGTTGACTTTTGCAACTTGCGTTTAAGAACATCTTGCAATTGCGTTTTTGACGCAAATGTCGTTTTTGAAAACTCTCTATGCCACTCTCTATATTTTGTTCACCTTTTTTATGTAACTTTTATTGATTTTCGTAACTTGTCGTACAAACGTTTTGTTTGAGCGCTTGAGTTGGTTCCCTAAATGAAAAATAAATTTTAAAACTCATTTTTAATTAAGTGCTCATATAGGAGAACTAATAACTTTTAACTGCGTAACTCGTTCTACACATTATAAAATTTCATAAGGTCACTTTTATATCTTGTTTGTTTGTTCCAATATATGCTTCCTGTATTTACAGTTTCAATAAAAAAGAAATACTAAGGTGTAGGTTACATATAAGTAGTCGGTATATTCTTGTGATAAAATAAACAAACCTGATCACTCACATCAAAATTCGAACTTTAAAAGCTTGTACACAATGTCGCTATGCTTACATTACTTTTACCGCTAAGCTATGCAACAAATATAATTCCTATGGACCATACTTGGTCAAATAGTAGGTACCTACATTGTGTAAAATATTTAATGTGTGACATATCGTGTTAATTTGCACCAATATCAAGAATGTATTACAACATTATATAGGTAGATAGATATAGATAGACGTTTATAAGTAAGTTTGCATTTGTATATAGATGAAGACTCCATTATGCATACTTTGTTTAAATATTAAATAAGAATTGACCGAACTCTACTAGGTATACCGCTGCTGCGCTGCACGGCGCGTATACAAAGTTGACTCAACTCAACTCAATTCACCACTTTGACGCTGTGACTGTGATGATGATGCTGATACCTGATACCTATACCTAACTGATGTGCCTGCTGACGCTGGAGCTGCAAGCAAAGTTCTTAAATTATGCATCACTTGGAATCATGAATACCATGGTCATGATTCATATTCCGTTATTTTCTCACAAAAAACCCCATCCATATAGTATACATATATACTGCGGGCACATCGTGTTAACAAATTTGTAAATATCAGGTGTTTACCTGTGTGTTGAACGCCAAGCATGGTATTTTTTTTTTGTTTTTTATTTATTTCTTTTATAGGGAAAGAGTTATTTTAAAGGTTGTTTTTTATTTTTTTTGTTATATTCTTCACTTAAACAAGCTGGTGAGAATGCGAGATGGCATGTAAATAGCCGGAAGGTGTAACCTAACGACGACAACGACGACGAGACGTGACGTTCATGAGAAGGATTCTCGCTTTTTCCTCGTTGTCTTCTTAAAGTAAAACTTACATATACCTAAGTTCAAAAAACAGAAAAAAAAATGCTTTAGGTAAGAAAGAAATGATGTTCTTTGGTGCAAAAATCTATATCCATCATACTGAAACAAATATTATTGCTATAAAGTTTCAAGAGTTCAAATATATTTGACAGAAGAACATCAATTTTTGTTTTAAATATCATTTGTTATCGGTTATTTGCGCATCAATCCAAGCATAACAAGAAGTAAACTATCCATTCATTTATCAGAAATCAATATTTTAAGGCTTTCCATTCCATTCTGGAGACCCCCACTACCACCTACTTGTTTTAAAATTATATACATATGTTTAGGATCAAAGCAGCATATCATCATCGTCTATGTTCTTATATATAGTTAAAGTCTTGATTTCCTGCTAAGTTTTAATTAATTATACCTTTGCGGACAAAAGGTTAAGAAAACTTGGATCTTATCATTTATATAGTCATAGTCATTTTTTTTTTTTTACCAAAAACATCATTATTGTTAAATTATTTTTGATTGAATGAAACCCTGTGTGGCATTGAGGAAGTTGAAGTTGAAGACACGGTGCGAAGTAATGGGCTGCTTAATAAATCTACTTGTTTTTGTATAATTTTAATACTTGTCTATTATGACTTATCAGAGGAATGAATTAATGTTTTTAAATACAAGTACCTGCCTAATCAATATAAGATATTAAAATAATTAAAAGAAGTGAAGGCTAAAGAATGACAAGATTTATATTTACCTAGCACCTATAACAATAAGCTTTTGAGAGATTCGCCTACCGTCGTATAGTTCATACATTTTAAATGTTTTCATTTCTTTTAGACAAGATGAAATATTATGTATAATGGTGATATAATTAAACCGAGAGGCGTGGTAAACTTTGTTTACGTCATAAAGGTAGACTTTACTTGCGCGACGTGATGTATCAGTTTTTGACGGAAGAAAGAACTCTTTTTAGAATTCATTACTGGTGAACTGTCTTTCGAATACGGGACCGTATTTCTTCGTGAACTTCTGCGTATATGTATCAAAAATTTACGCCGCGCCGGCCGTCCCAGGAAAATAACAGCCCTATCCCCCTATCCAATCCGATCGAATTTTTTGATTCACGTGAATTGTTCACTTAATTTGTCACAAATTATGTTTTAAACTCTTAAATCTTTTGAGTTCAAAGGTTTATTAAAAATTATTTTTGAAGTTCTTGAGAGAATTTAATGCTTAAAATTTTATTTCTTCGCAATTTAATAATATGCTTTTTGTATTATTCGTTTTCCTCCGACGCACGGATAGCAAAATACGAAAATTCACGCGAACATTTAACAGAATAGGGCTATAAGTTGAAAAAACATATGTTTTGTCGCAATATGTTACTGAATTATTGGAATTTGGCATTACTTTAGTGCTTTATCATTCAATTGATGGTAGAGGAAGACGAGTAGCGGGATAATGGCAAATAAAGTGTAAATTATTTTTACAGATTATTAATTGAAATTGTTCTAGGATGAATTCAAATAATATAAACAGTACACAGACAAATATCCTTGCAGACCATATCTTCTTAGAAGAATTGGATGACGATAAAGCCACAAAAATATTCATTCTTACACAATTTTTAAATTTATTTATAAACTTAAAGGCAAACTTGAAATTTTCACCAAGTCTCTATAAACGGTGTTTTTTCCCTATGGGTTTTGGCAGCAAATTGTGAAAATTCGTGAAAAATTTCACTTATATTTACAAAACTGTCTTCCGAAACTTGAAAAAAAATTTCGAAAATTTGTAAGAAATTTCGCGTTACCAAACAGACCTGTTACAAGCAACGGGTGGCAAATGACAAGTGACGAAATGAAGTTTCTGAAACAAATGTACTAGTTATTTTATTTTTATTTATATGTACTTCATAATTTCAGTTCGTGCATTGAAGCTGTCCTGTTTTTCAACAAAAGTCTTTTTTTTTTGTTTTCCTTAAAGAGTCTATATCTTTCCTCTGTACCCAATAGAATTCAATTTTTAATTTTTTACAGTGACACGAAACCTAAGCGAAATTAATTTCACTAACAAATTAAAAAGAAACAAAAAAATTCAACTGAAAGTTGTTTACAAATCATTTGATACTGATGACTTTGCTTTGGAAATATGGGAGTATATATGAATGAACACGAGAATTTAAAATGCAAGTTTGAAATTTATCACGTTCTATTATTTGTTTATTTTTTGATACCTATACTTTTTAATTGATGAATTTGTATTGTTGTCATACTTATTAAATACAAATTATTAAATTTGTAAACAAAACGATTATCAATGAAGAAGTAAAACAAGATTAAAAAATTCCTTAAGTTTGATCACCGATTGCATTTTTAAAACTGTTGAGCTTTATAAGTAGGTGTATATGTGGAAACGTCAAAAATTATAGGTGTCAAATTCATCCAACATTTTAACAAAATATTGACACACGACCTTGTCGTGAAAATCATAAAAGTTAATAGATCTTCGACGCTAATTTCAACCAATTTTATTTTTTTATAATATGAACTTTGACAGAACTTTGGACTAAAATGTCAGTTTTGGGAAGTAAACTATCAAATGTAATGTGCATGTCTCATGCGGATATTATGGCTCATATTTATTCTCTCTCATAATACCAACAAAAATATGGTTTTTCCAATTTGTTGATATCAAAAATATTTAAATGATATTTGTACTTACAAAATATACTGAAGGTTAATTATTATTTTTGTGTCTTCTGCAATCTTTTGGGCTTACCTAGAAAAAAAAAGAAGAATAATAATGAGTTAATAACGAGTAGAAACAAAACATAAAATTAAAAAAAAAAAGTATCAAAATATATAATTAATTCGATATCTAGTAACTAATTTGGAAGCAAGTTTTGTTTCTTTAATTTCTTTATACTTTATACAATCTTGCCCAATTAGTTCTTGAATTAACCTTTTTTGTTTGTTTTTTTTTTTCTTTCTTTTTTTTATTATTTACGTTAATGGGTTAATTTATGAAATTGAAAAAGCATTAGGTACCTTCATTTCATTGTGTACCTCTCTTTAGGTTTATGTCAATATTTTTGTATAAGTTTCATATTAAAAATTCAGTAAAGATACTTTACTTATACTTTAAAGATTATATCTTATACTATGAAAGCTTTGGAAAATGACTGGATCATTTCATATACATTTTGTGAATGAGACATATGTAGGTAAGTATATTTTGAATAATTAATTAGTAAGATCCATATTGATTGGAATTTGATTGAAATTTCAGAAATGTATCTTAACAATTTTTGGGGAATGGATGAATATGAAAAAATCAAAATTGCATACACAGCCAATAATTTACATAAACAAGCTTGTATGTAATGACCATGCAAATCTGATCACGTTCTGAAAATCGTTACGGTATCCGATTTGTTAGAATGTGTTATTATATTTTTTAGTCTCAATTCACCTAAAATTTCGTCATAAATATAGGTAAACGCTAAACAATTATTTGGTTTGTCTATAGTAATCTCAGAAACGATTTAACTGATTTTCTTGAAATATGTTTTATAATATTCTTTATTTGTATAAGAATGTTTATGGATAGTTTTTGTTTGCTTGATTTTATTTGTTGAATGAAAATAATGTATTTTTTTTAAATTTGATGTCTGGACTTTTTCTATGAAGCTGGCGCACATATTTGCTTATATGAAGGTACTTTTAAATCTGTTTGATATTTTACAAAAATTAAGATTAAGATAAGTTTTTAAAGTCAATATTTCATTGCGAGTTTTAAGCAATAATGTACATAAGTGCATGCGCAGCACTTGAATACAAAATGGTTATGAATGGAAGAATGTTTATAAAAGCAACAGAGTTGTTATATGTTAATATTATAATAGTTAAAAAAATGTATCTTAAAATTTTGCGAAGCAACGCGATGACAGGTCTGCTAGTAGGCTATATAATTTTTTTATAATGTACAAAATCTTGGAGGTTCTAACAAGAATTTTCTTTCTAAAATGTATCTTTTTTCTATTACTTCAAATTAGCTCAACAATTAACACCAACATTTTATTCCGCTCAATTCGGTTCTAAGTTATCAGAGCGCACCCAATTTAACAGATAATTACTATTCCCACAAAATTCCTCCAAAATTATCTATTTTTTTTTTTGTAAATTAGTCTGGCTAATGGCCTACTACCACTCTAAGTTAATTTGAAATAGTCTTATGAAATGCCTTAAGAATTGCTATTATTTTTTTTTTCGCATATTCCTCAAAACTGTGCCAATTCTAATGCGTCATGGTAAATTAAACTCAAAATACTGGACAATTTATTTTTATATTTAGTTGTAAATGGTTTTTGTAAGTTCTAAATCTTATCTTCGCAAAAAATAGGTCGTATCTAATTTTAATTATTTTTTGAATAGAAGAAAACAACAGTTACCAAAAACTGTTGATTTCAAGAATCCACCTATACAACTGAAGCGAATACATACGCATATACATACGAAAATATTACTGAATAATGAAAAAAGGTCCCATTTATCCTGGGCAATCAATTTTATATTAGCATATAAATTAGGGCAGAATATATAATTATATGAAGGACTATAATACCGCACATCTGACAGCAGCTATATGTATAATAATTAATTTCTGCTCGGTGCGGCGCAATGGTTGGTGGAAGTTGGAGTTGCCTCTCTCCACACTTTCTCTTTCATATTATATAATATTAAAGGATAGCATTTATAATATATTCAAAAAAAAAAAAAAAAAACAAGGAGAATATGAATAAGGAGACGTTCTTGACATTTTATCCTTCCACTAATTAAAACATACCATCTTTTGTTTATAATGACAAATGACAGAAGGCTTCAACCATATTGTCCCAGACCTACACAAATAGAAAAAAAAAAAACTTACCACGGATGTGGATGGTTTTATTGATAAAAAAAAATGCCTTTGGTATTTTTGGCAGATTTTTTTAGGTAGATACTTATAGGTAGGTATACTTCTTCTCATGACAATTAGACAAAAGAATGAAGAGGAATTTTTAGGATTAAAGCTAATTTTATTATATATACCTACATACTTATATTTTTTTTATTTCTTAGATTAACTACAAAGTGGAAGTTCCATTTTTACATCATCATAATTTTGCGATTTTTTTTTGTTTATTTTTTTTTGTTAATAACCATCAAAACACTGCCAAGGTCTTTGGAAAACAAAAAAAAAACATGAAGATGATCATTGAAAATTGCTCCTGGGTAAACATTGAGTGGTGAGTAATAATAATTGTATTAAATTTTTATTTTATAAAACGTGATGAATATACAAGAAGTTATTTCGGGGCTTCAACACTTGAAGCATACCTTCGTGTATATCTACAAAATCATTACGCATTTAAATAAAATAAATTGAATAAAATTGTTATATGTGGGTATTCAATTTTGAGGGGTGAATTATAGTTTGATTTTGAATTGAAATTGTCAAAATATGTCTGCAAAAATGTATTTGTATAAGTTTTGTCATACCTACATTATTTTATTATTCATAGCGGTTTCTTGTGTTTTTTTTTGTCTGATGAATTGTTGTTGGACTAGACAATGTTAAGTGGTTAATTTGATTGAGTTTTATAGTGTACTTATCGCACTTGATATTTGGTAACATATGGTTTGAAGATCTATATGAATGTGTCAAGGTCACAGACCTTTGATTTATAAATTCACCATGACTATTGATTTGGTTTGGATTGGAATAGGTTTTTTTTTATGTTGGCATTGAAAGATACGAATAGATTTCTTCTATTTGTTTAACATACATATTTAAATTATTAATATATTTTTCCTGTAATTATGGAAGATATACTCGGGATTCGAAATCAAATTTAAACCCATGAAATATGATAAAAAGAAGGCAGACATAAATAAATATCGTCGCTTTTATCCAGTTTTTAAATCTTTTATAGTCTGAACGCCAAACGGTCATTTCCGACAATCCTCAGCCAATTTTCTATAATTTTTTTTTAATCTAGGGTTTTTGAAATCAAATTACTTTTCTGAATTTCTGTTTAAATCTTAAGCGTCTCTCAAACCAGCGAATCAAACGGAAAGAGTTTCCGCTGTCAAACTATATTTACACGGCGATAAATCGCGACTATGCGAATAAGCGAATCTCATGTAAAATATATTTTGACAGCTGAAGGTTTCGTCGTCGTTCCGAATGTTTTGTTTGAAAAACCGTTAAAGAAATTATTGATTTAACTGTTATATCTATTTAAAGTTTTAATTTTTCATAAAATATCAGATCAACTTTGATGAAAATAATTTTAATTCTTCTTTCGCCATTTTTTCAACAACTCGGTCCGATTTAAGGTTCCCTCAAACCAATTTAATGATTAGGAATTCTAGTCTTGTTGGATATAGTTCACACTAGGTATTCGTCATGAAGTCTATGTATAAGATGAACTGAACTTATAGCAAAAATTGCGTATTGACAAAGGCCCTCACTAGTCAACTGATGAGTCCAAGTGAGATCGACGGGACGAAACGCCAATTTTTGTAGGACTTAAAGGCCGTTAAAAGCTATTTTGAATCAGCACTTTGTTATTATTGTTTTCGTCGTCGCCACCGAAAATTCGCGTTGGTGTGTGGGAACCTTTAATCAACTATGTTCAATTTGCAAATTTCATTTCACCAAACTCAAATTTACAAATTATTCTTTTAAAAGTTGAAAATTTTGTCTCTTTTCAAGATTCATTTCACCAAATACAAATTTGCAAAGTGATAAGTAAATATTTTTGCAAAATATGTATTTAGTTTGCAGCCTGCCATCATCAAATCAGCTTTGCCTCGTACAATTAAAATTTTGAAAAGATTTTCAATAGGATATTCAGTAAAATGAGATTTCGGAGATCTCAGCAATCTCTGTTAGATGAACAGGATTCCATAGCTAAATTTCTCAGCTTTGCCGTCAAAATTCTAAGTAAAAAAAATCTTGGATTCGCTTCCTCACTTTTTTACTGAGAAAAATTTATGACAATTTAAATAATTTACACCCCAATTTAAGTTTTAAACTGGTTTAATCGAGTGAATAATATGGCGGTCATAGTTTTCATAAAGGGTTGTATAAAATTGAGAACGAATTTTGATCGTCAAGATTTGAACAAGCTTTCAAAATTTGTTCAAATCGTAATTTTTAATCAAATAAATCTGTAAAATTTGGAGATTTTGAAATTTTTGTTTCTTAAAGTCTTAAGCATAAAATACTTCACTAGTTTATAGCTTTTCCTTACAAAAGTCTCATCTCGTCTTGTCTCGTGGCCAGCCCGGATTTCTCAGTTGTATTCAGCTCATTGAAAAAATTTTAAATACAATCTACTTTGCAAATTTGAAATTGCAAATGCAAAATTAACTTTTTAATTGGTCAAATGCTGAAATACTTATTCACTTTTCAAAATAGTCTAAAAATTTGCAAATTTAGTGAAATAATTGTTTATTTTGAAAAGTTACAAAGTTACAAATTGTTAAAAAAAAATGTAATCAAGGAATTGTATCAATAATATACAATATACATAGAAATGTTTTGTGTAATTCACAATATTCAACCACTTCAATTTCTAAAGATAAATGATCATCTTAAGTAATTATAGTTGGTTATAAGAAAGAATAATCTATATAGGTAAAGAACCATCAATATATTAACAATTATAACATTCAATTTTGATTCTCTTATTTGATTGGGTAATTTTTCTTAAAAAATCATTTGTTCAAAACACATTTCACTTCTTTTGTCTCAAACTCGTTCAATTAATTGATATATCTAAATAATTCTGGTTAATTGTTCTAATTATTATCCTTCAAAACAATATGTATGAAAAAAAACCTCTTTGCATAATATGAAGGTCAAGTGTAGGTATAATAAAGCAAAGTCTGCAAATTATACAAAAATCTCAAATTCAAATAATATTGAAGAGGAAAGAAAACTAAAACAATAAACACACGCAAAGGAAAAACCCATTGAAAAACTTTGGAACACTATGTCTATATATTATTTGCCTTGCAAATGATGATGTCTATAATACAAGATTTATAGAACACGTCATGTGTGTGAATTATCATCTAATTTTATACTACACATTATTGCATTCGACCTAGATCTTTTTTAAGATTGTAATCATTTTTCGAAAAAAAAAAAATAATAAAATATTTAAGTCGACAATTTGGCGGGAAATGCATTTGAATAATACCTAATAATTGCACTCTAAAATAATCTTTTATAAAATATATTGTATATGCATAATATAAATTGACGTCTTATCTGTCTAAAATATAACCTTGAAAAGAATTTAATATGTAAATAAAAAAAACGATTTATTTGTTGTTGAAAGTGCTGCACAATAAAACCAATAATCCTTGCGCGCGTTATGGGAATTCCGCATTATTTCGTTTGTATATTTATTATATGTGTACTGTATGTATGTACGTCAGTTTTTGCTTTATATTTTATTTTTTTTTTTATTTGCATTTTTAATTAACCACTTTTGCCAACCTCCAGGAGACTTTTGTCGGAGGACTTTCGTTGTCTGTTTGGAATATAAAACAGTACAATCTTCTTACTCATTATATTTGTCTTTCGATTAAGTCAACCCCATGAGCACGAAGCATAACCCAACCACCCAAGTGCAGCAGCGTTTCCACTTTACTGCAAATACATCATAATCTAATACTAAATTTATTATTAGTTGTATAATAAAGTTCTATGTAAGATTTTTCAATTATCTAATGTTTACATTTAACGGAATAAATAGGAACCACTTTTTGCTGAAGAATTTAGTACTATCTGATATTTAACTGACTGTTGTATGTATTTATATATTTGTTAATCAGCAATTAAACATTCAGTTAAATACGAACAATGTTTTAGGTCTTTATCTGACGAATAAGTAGGTTCTATCTGATGCCTAACCGAGTATTGAGAATCTGATTCTTTTTTTTTTGTAATCAGAGATAATTAATCAACAACGAATGGTCTGGTTTAAAGCAAATTTATAAATAAAAATAAAAAAATCTATTACAAAAAACATAACCATAGTGCATTTTCTTCTCAAATATATACGGTTCAAAAAATACTGAAGATGGTAACGCTGACGGAGACTCCAACTTCCCAAAACTTTTGGGTTGTCTTTATTTTATATGAATGTATATGTGTGATGGTGTGCAATTTAACCTTTTTTGTGTCTCGTGTTATTTTTTTTTTTTTGTTATTCATATTTTTTTTCATTTTGTTATTATTGTAGATTTCTCTGGATTCCATGTCCTTGGACTTTTGCTTGTATGCAATTGTGTGTGCCGTGGCCTGTGCATAAAATGTACAATGTTAAGGACAAGTGAAAAAAATAACATATTTAAGTGCAGCATGAAGCAGCAGCAGCAGCATCAGTTCATCAGTTGTTGCTGCAGCAGAAAATGCTGCTCTTCCGCTTGCATAGATATTCTTAAAATGGTTTTTATACTGTCTTTTATGTTGTCACTTTTCAAGTGCATTTGAGAGTATATATTTTTGGGGGTAGATTATTTTATTATTATAGATATATTTATGTAGATCATAATAATGTCTGTCAGGATTATTTAATTGAGAGACTAGCTGGGGGGATATTTCCATTTATAATTTGTATATATCGGTACCTATTTGAATGAATATTTTAAGATAATAAATTCGTGATTTACTGATTAATAACAAATAAGTTTTGCCCTAGCCCTAAAACTCTTCGAATATGGCTTTGTTATATAGGTATAAAGGTTTGTTTAAAAATGTACTTTACTTTGACTGATTAGGTTTTTTGACACAAGGTTATAAGTCATCATATAATACAAAAAAAAACAAGACAAAAAGTCTGTTAACCACCTAAGAAGGTTATAAATCCACAAATTAAATTTTTTGGCTTTCGAACTTATTACCCTTTTAAAAAAATTAAGTTTTGAAAAACTTATCAGTTCAAGCGATTACTCACACCGCAAAGAATGGTCTATCAGTTTACCGCATTGAACCTAACTTCGGACTAAGGTTTTCATGGGTATTTTTTTTTTGTCAAACCGAATACTATAACGGCGATTTTGATTGGTATGCAAATCGAACCTATATCGATTCTGTGAAGTGCTAATAATTCTGGTTTCGATTCTGAATTCAAATACAGAAGCATTTTCTGTTTTATCGAGAAGAAGAACTGTCATTTTGATGAGGTTTAGAAGGTTCTTGGAGGACCAATCGAAAGCGCCATAACTTCAGGCAGATTTATCTGTCAAACCAATTATCAACTTGCAAACTATCAGTGTCATTTTTATTTAACAGTCATTACATTTTTATTGTGATGACATACATACACGCTTCAACAACATTACCAAATTTTATCAAAAATTTTAAAGTTTTTAAGAATAATATTCAAGTAAGAGTTCATTAATATAGGTTCATATATATATTATGTAGGCTATAGTTCTTCACGAAAAGTCTTAAATTCCAAACAATTCAGCTGAAATGAGCTTCGCACCAGATATTTGTCAATTGAAAGAATAAAATTTTCGATTTATAGTTTCTTCGTGCTCTTTATGACCAAATGTTTAAACATTTCAATACAAAAAAGGTGTTAAAAGTCGGCTGCACTGCAAATACACTTCATGAATACAAAACAGCGACTGCACTTTTAAGTTCGTCTATATATACAAAAAAAAACGTAACTCCCATTTCTTTTGGGTAATTCATTCATCCGACTGACCCATATATAATTGTAGACATTTTTTTTTAGAAATTTAAATTACATTTTCTTTAAGAATTTATTAAAAGTCTATAAAAAAGGCTTTTAGCTGAGACCATCACAGGATGTACAGCGCGATCAATAAAATAATATAGGCCAATTTATTATACGATTAAGAGTATAATTAATTTTTTCCGAAATGATAGTTCATAATGATGAATTTGCATAAAGAAGGTAAAAATACCTTCACGTCTAGTTTTATTGGTTAAACGTTTTAAATTTTCCCTATATAATAGAAAATGGAAGATATATTATGTATATCTAGATATACCTTAAAAGTCAAAGTAAAATAAAAAAAAAACAAGAACTTAAGAATTCCGGATTTTGTTCTTCTTGGTTCTTATTAGAAAAACACCTATAAGTATATGAATATGTTAACTTTCACTGAACTAGTTATAGGAATGAAAAGAATAGTAAGAACTATAAATCACTTCATTATCTTTTTATTTTGTTGAGAACAAAAAATTAAACAAATATTTTTTTAGTACAAATTTGTTTAGATAATCTTTTCTTAATGAGTTTTTTTTTTATTTTGGTTTTGAAGAAATTTAATAGTTTAAATATTCTTTTCTGTGAAAATATTTATAGTAAACAAACAATTGCTGGAAATGTTATAATATAAGGCAATAAATTATAGCACTTTGTTATTTGTAGGATAGTTATTGTAGATTTAAAAAAATAATCAAAATATTTGGAGAACTATATGTGAGCTATGAATGAACTACAATTAATGACATGAACGGAATATGTCTTAAGAAAACTTTATTTGAATTGAATTAGTTGACATTTTCTTTTATGAAATTGTACTTTGAATTAATGTCTTTTAGGGAAATGTTCACATTAACCTTGTGAATAGACTTACAATTAAGGTAATTTAAGTGGGTTTATGACGATGACATATATTTGGCAGCACTGTTACAAGTAGTTTCAAGTAAAAAGTGCTATTGGTAGGCTCTTATTGTTTGTAGGCAAAATTCTTAGTCTTAAATATAAATATTATTTAAAAAATCATAAAATTCATATATTCATATATATTCTCTGCACTCTTAGGAAAATAAGCGTCATTTAATCAAATAGTCCTAAATCTCAAATTTATACTTTTATTTCCTGTTAACCTAAAATGACATTTCATAAAACTTTGACAACTTTGTTTGTGTGTAACTCTGGTTTCTATTCTAAATTTTTTCTACAACTTTTGGAGTTTTTTGCGGACCACAATGTGGCGGGAGGCACAATTGTTCCCACCCAACACAACAATGTGTAAAACGTAAACACTCCTATGCTAAAATATATTCTAATTCAAAAATCAACTAAAACATTGATCAAAAATTAATATCGAGAATCTACTAGACACATTCGACAAAAACTTTGGGGAAACTAAAGAGTATTATAAGCTGCATTTTATTATCCACATGATCTAATCTGGATCAGATCCCCATAATAAAACAAACAGGATCACCGTGACCGCCAGTCTCCGTCTCTTTTTCATCAAACACGTTGGTTGTATAGAATTGACTGCACAGCACAGTATCTTTCATTAGAGAATAGAGATTAGAATTGAATGAGTTGCATGTTAATAGTATATGTTTGAAGGAATTGGTACATGATTTTCTGGACCGAGAACCAAACTTATTGTAGGTATACTCTTGTTAGGACCGTTCACTATAGTGAAGTCATGGAGATCCAGCAATGGTCGAAAACTTGGATTGAATCTTCCAGTCAGGTACTCTGCCAACAAAATGTCTTACCAAATCCAATATAACATATTCATTGGAATCTCATCAACGGAACTCCTTTTATAATTTACTATAAAAATAGTATTTTGAAATGTTTGCTAACTTTTTGTTTTCTAAAATTACTTGTGCAACGAAAAGTTGGCAATTGATCAATGCAATAAGAAAATTAGACATTTAAAAAAATAACAATTCTGTAATATTGTATTAAGCTAACCTTCACCTTCTTGGCTCGTCTAAGTCGTAAGTAAATCCATGATTCTCTCCCATTATAAAAAAAAATACTATAAAAAGCCCATATCACGTTTTCATAATGCAAATCAAGACAATTGATTTGTGCATTTGCACATCATCATATACCTAATTTAAATAACTAAACCGTCTGTCCTTGGGCAACAATCAAATTCAAACAAATCAAGTGCATTTATTTAGTCTTCAAGACTTGAAAGAAAATATCACTATACCTATGTATATAGCGGAAGAGAACATACATAGATTTTAGTATATTAGCTAGCTTAACTGGGACTGGACACTCATGTAAAATAATTTACAAAAAAAGAAAATAATCTTACTATAGCACACTTTTTCATTTAACCTCTTCCTTCCGAAAGCTTTATTTATTATTAGACATAAAGTATATCTAACCTAGATCTATTGATGCTGTGGCGTGGTGTATGCATATTCAAAAAATAAAAAAAAAATATCTCAACAACCCCTTTTCTAGATATGTATTTAATTTAAGTAAAGAGACAAAAGAAACCCCTGATGGGTGAGCTTGAGCAATCTAGTTTATCTGATTATTATATCTCAGCATCCGATCGTTTCTTACTATAACTATGGCGAATCTATACCAAAGCCTTTGTTCTATAAGTCTGTTTAAATTAAATTTTAAAATTAACTTAAACGAGACAAACAAAACAAAGTGGGTAAGTCCAGCATAGTGTGCGTGGGAGATCTAATACAATATTGTATTTTTAACTGCTGTCACACTTTAATATAGGGTTACCATTTAAGGCGGAGACCGAAATTTAAAGGAAACACATTAAGAATTTGATATTCCTTAAATAATTTTGCTGCTGAACTGTTAAGTTGAACAATTTACTGAACATTTTAAGATGTCGGACAGACAAAGAAGTCAAAAAAGTGAAAAGCCTGAAGAAATATAGGCCCATGGCAACCCTACGACGCAACAGACAAACGGACAAAAAGCATTAAAAAGTTTGTATTTGAAAGTGTAACTGTGCGCTGCACGGCTGCTTCAAGAGCAATTTTAAAGAGTTCGTTGTCAAGGGACGTGCGTTGTCTGTGTGATTTATGATTTTATGCACAACCATCACACATCAATTTATTTATTTCTGAAAATAATGTATGTATCTTTTTTTTCTTACATATATTGTTGTCTCTCTTAACCTGATCTAATTCGAATGAGTGTTGACATTGGATATAGTTAAACTGTTGTCCCGTCATTGTCCGTCGCCAAACGATCACATATAACAATATCTGCGGAGCGCCTGCGGTGGCGGCAAGGCGGCCCCAGTCCCGGCTTGGCTTAAAATGATTGGCATCGCGCAGACGCAACACATTATGGATGAATAATGAGCTTGAAGGCCTACTTTACTTCTCGCTTTCGTTTGTTTTGTTTTATAACGCAATTTAGGTTGTTCTACTTTCATGGTTCAATAGTACATATATCGCCATAAAGTGGGCATTGGAGAATGGAGATCTCCACACATCGTCGACTCGGATGTGATTCTTCGAAAGCTGACAATTTTTTTGCCAATATACATAATTTGTTCTTATTTTTGTCTTACGAGTCAGAGCAGAATCATTAAGCAAATCAATCTTAAAATAATACTGAATGGTCTTTGTGGTAATTTGTTCCTTATTAAGTAATATGCGTGAAGAAAAACTATCATGTGTTAGAACTGACATAAAAAAAAATCAACTTTCGATAGTAATTTAATGATTGATGGTTTAGAAAAATAAAAAAAAATAAACCAGACTTTTTTAAATGAGAACCAGAATATAAACTTTTTCGCTTTAAATTCGGAAAAAAAACTTGTTGTGTCCATATTTTTTCAAGTCGTGGTATAAAAGCTTCTTTTGCATGGGCGGATAGGTACAAACATTTTTGCTCGAAGATGTTATTTAATGTATCTGAACGGTACATTTGTGAATTTTATAAAATATTCCATATTAAGTACAGGTTTAAATATGAGATTTTGAATCATTCATATATACCTAGGTAACTATAGTGTAAGCTTTTGTTAAGTAATTTATCTTTGTATCGTTTTTTTTGTGTTTTTTCATATTTATCCGTGTTAGGAAGATTCTTAGGATTATTAATGGTGCGGGATTAGATGCTGATTATATCTTTTGAGAAAGTATTTATATATATAAGCTCTGAATATCTATCGTATATATCGATATATTTTTTTTTATAGATGCGATTACTTTTAGATTAAGGAGAAATCATTATGATTTTATTATACATATAAATAGAATTGAGTGGGAATTCTAGTGAAAGTATTATATACCTACTTATAGCTATAGTGAATGTTATTATTGTTTGACATCAATATTTTTATTGAGGGGGATTTGTTTTGATGCAAAAGAAAATAAAAGAAGATATGGAAGACATATGTAGGCAAGTTAGTTAGATGTGTTGACTAAGGTTTTTACTTTCTTTGTTGTTTATTGTTGATTAATAAGAAGTGAAGTTAAGAAGATTATAGTTTTCGATGATTTAACCTCAATAATTCAAGTAATTTTTGTATTTGGAGCTCATTTAATTTTTAAGTCTCTTTGATTTTGTAAAAAAAAACAACAAAAAAATAGAAAGGTTCAAACTCACCAAAATAAAATTCTGCCCAATTCAAAAATATGTTCTCATTTTCATATACATATATGTACATACATACATACATACCCACGCGACAAGGTCGTAACTACGACCCAGTTCTTAAAATTGAGGGCGACACTTTATCACCCTCTCTATTTCGAAAGTGTTTTAACAAGCATCTGTCAGAAATATCTATATTCAATAATAAATTAAGCCAGAGTTAATTCACCAAAATACGTGGAGTTAACTCAGGATATAAATCGATTGAGAAACTGAGCCGAAACTGGGATGATCTGACACTTAAAAACTGAACCTTGAGATCTGAGTTTAGTATGGAAATGGAAAGAACTTTGAATTTCTTTATGAATTGTATCGTAAACGATAAGGAAAGTGCGGAAAATATTATACTAAATGTGTAAATATGTATGTGCATATTATGTATGTCTGATTTAATACAAATCTTAAATAATTCAATTCAGTTCGATTAATACTATACATGTTGGTCAAGTTTGTTCACACCTACAATCATCTTTAATCAAGGATTATTGCAACTGATAGGTATACATAATCAAATGTGCATGTTAACAGAAATTTGTATCCATTAATTAATAATTTGAGTTGTTAATCATGGATTTCGCTAATCAGCCAATTTATGTTGATTAACGCCATTTAATTAAAACTTTTAAAAGTCATGGAATTGATTTAACTCACTTTGAACAAACTGGACCAGTTATAGGTACAAACGTGATTCAACCTTGGTTTAATATTTTAAACCACCGATTTAAATGAGGTTCAACGATTGTCCAAGGAATGTAATTGACCTAAACTTAAAACCATCTCTAAACGTCAGTTAATCCACCTAATAGGATGCCTATAAAATTGTTGAAATATACATTTAAAGTAGTATTTGAAAAACTGATTTTAAGAATCTTAAAGGATTTAAGTATACATATATAATCTTTTAAGGATGAAGACATGACATGAGCCCAGATCTAGTAAGACTCGAGAGGTTTAAGGATCTAACTTTTGACGCTATGCGTAGGCATCTGTTTGTACATTTTACGTTTTAAAGATTAAAGCGATCACTCAATCAAATTATCGTCGTTTTGGCAATACCTGTTGCTATACTCATCTACAGGGAAAGTTAGTGAGGACAATCATCAAAACGGTGCTCTTTTAACCCAGCGCTTCTGGTATTTAATTCTACTTTTCACATACCATACTAAATGAAGATTTACCAAAGTGTAGATCTACCCTTAATCTTCATTCACATTATTACAGCGTGTTAAGTTGTACCTACATATGTATAAAATAAACAAATATGTCTTGTGTATACATATTTTCAACCTTTCTTTCTTAAATCTTAATACGACAAAATTGCAGGATTTTCCACAAAAAAATTTGATTTTTTTTGTCGTAAAGTTTTGCTAATAAATCACAAAATTGTTATTTATATTCTTTCAGAAAGAAACCGTTAATATACACAAAAATACCACAAACGACAAAAGAAAACACAACAAAAATCCAACAAATTCACTAAGCATCCGATTGATAGCCTTAAGGGACTTCCAAGAACATTTTGAGATGCTGAATTTCCGTGTTCCTTTATCTTTGCACAGTGCACAACTCCATATGTGCCTATATATACATACAAACACGTGTAAAGAAACGTGATATCATACAAGAAATTCACATTAAAATGACATCAACTTTGCCGTACAGTACCGTTGAGGATTCATTCACCCTCAAAGGCGCAAAATCTTCAATTTCCTTCTGCCCCCGCTATGTCTCGCTACATATATATATTAAAATTATGCAGTTATAAGCATCATATAATGATAAATTGGGGACATAATATTATGCGTTTTTGTGTGTAATTATCAAATTAAACAAACATGACGCGAGTTAAAAGAAAAGGTATTTTTAGCAATTTCCATAAACATAAAATACATTTTTTGAAAAAAAAAACAAAAAAATATACACACAAAATGTAGCCCGCATATAATATATAGATAGATACATACATTATAGTTTTGCCTTTGAACCCCCCGCAATCTAACTGCGAGCATAATATTCAACAGTTCAAGTTCGCGGCCAAACAATTTAATTATGCGCCGAAAAAGTTTGTAGCCAACGAAGACTAAAAATAATAAAAAAAAAAAAAAAAAAAAACGATGAAGAAATTAACCATGATGGTCTCGCGCTCCCAAACAGCATCATTTATAAGAAAACTAAAATGCACGCCTGGGTTGCACGAACTCGTTGTTGTGCTTCATTATGCCTGCTTGGCAACTTTTTTTATCAGCTAAGTTTTTTTTCCTATTGGTTTTGACAGGAAATTGTAAAAATTTGCCTTATTATAGGGATTTTTACGAATATATGTCAAAGTCAAAAGTGACAACGATTACTTTGGTGGATCTGACAGTTTGAACATTGGAAAGGATAACAAAAAAGCGTATTTTTTTTTTTAATATTTAAAGATTCATTATTTTGACTTAAAAGTATGAAATCATACCAAACCTTCAAAAATGTCAACAAAAGTACAAAATGATTTCTTTTTATCCTTATAGAAACAAATCTTTTACAAGGAGAGAGGGATTTTTATACATATAAAACATTCCATAGACTGTCAAAGTTCATATACAAAAATTAAACTGGTAGAACTGGCAGTTTTGGGAAAGTATAAACGAACAGATCTATTATCTGTTTTACCAAAGTGACGTTTGTTAATGAACGAGAGAGGAAAAAGGAAATTTCTTGCGTCAATTTTGAATTGTTTAATTATTAAGGCTTTAAAGTATCTGTAATTAAAAAAAGAAATGGATAAACTTTTGTTAAAAAACTCAAATAAAATTACTTTAAACAAAATTATATATTGGTTTTCCTTGAAGCTCCTGAGTAATCAAAAAATAACTTCAGGGAACGTTCTCTGGAGAGGTAGGTACCACCACTTTTTAAAAGTCTCGATTTAGAACCAAACCATTACTTGGTCCATAGAAAAAAGTAAAAAAGATGAATTCTTTGACAAAATCCTAAATATATAACTATATACCTACACTTTGTCGAGCCTCCTTACTATATACCTAAAATTGTCATGGAGTTCAAAACATTATTTTCTCTTTCTTCTATGTCGTGTCGTTGCGTCTTGGTGTAGTCTTGTTTTGGGCTTCCGGTGGCGTGGTGTAGGCTTGCCGCCGGGCAAAAAAGTTTTTAGCCATTATTATATTGTGTTGGAAAGAAGGTCATTAACCATCATAATTCAATGGAAAATAAAGAGTAAGTATCTTATAAGGTTTTATATCTTTTTTTGTATAGTAAGTTCAAGTAACAAAACATAAGAGACCATGAACCGACTTTTGTTGTTGCAAAAATGAATACACAACTTTTATCTACCTTACATTGAATTTATTGTTGTCTCTGTGTCTGCATGTATAAATAAAAGTTTTCCCAAAAGTTCACATCAGAATGTACCGCGAGGATATGTCTTCTTCTTTTGCTCTCGAATCTCGATATACCTATACATATCTTCAAAGCCTGAAGGAAAAATTATTTTTGCACAATAAAGAAACTTTTATGCAAGAATTCGACTTGACTCTTTTTCTTATCTGCGGGTTGTCCATCTATTTTTCGAAGGAGCTCAGAAAATTAAAAAAAAAAAATTAAATATAACGAATCCATCTCGTAAAAGAAGTGCAGATAAAGTGAGTATCTCCAGGATCAGTGAACTGATTTTTTGGAGAAAAACAAGACAAAGAATGAAAAAGACGACAAGATGTGAAGAATGCAATTAAGATTGCTGAAATTTTGAAAAATTTTTCCGAAATTTACTTGCAAAAAAAAAAGATCAAATATCAAAGTCAAAATTTGCTAAAAAACAAAAAAAACTCAGTAATTTATTTATCTTTTTCTTGGCGATGATGATTATATTCCAAATTCTCAAGTGCACTTATAAGGTGCCGGCCGTGCATACCTATAGTATATATCTACTACAAACCGTGGTAGAAAATATATACACGAATGAAATTCTAAGAGGATCATTTGTATGACTGGGCTGTGTTTCTTTTTTTTTGTTTTTTATAATTTTATTATGACGTATTTAAAAATTATTTAGATAGAATAAAATTAAATCATACATTACAATATATGATGTCTGGTGTGTGGTAGGTAGGTAGGTATACCTAATCTTTTGAATAATTTATCAATTTTTGTGCTATTTTATTCAAAAGATAAATGACTATGATTGGAAGAGAGAGAAAAAGAATCTTGATGTGTTGTGTACGCAACTAATGAATTTCGATTGTGAAAGCTATTAAATAAAATCAAATAAAAAAAAATTTTTGTGTTTTCTTGTGATGAAGAAATATATTTGTTGAAACAACTTGAAAATTTTCTTTTGTCAAGTGGTGTAAGGAAGTAAATAATTGTGTTTATGAGGTTTTTTTTTAAATAATATATGTATGTATGCATCTTTATCTGATGGATATCAAATTTTATAGAAAATTTAAAGAAAATTCATTAGGTGAGAATCGGAAAATGTTTTTTCTTGTGTTTAGTTATGTATAACTTAGTATATCATTAACCTTATATTCTGATTTATAATTTTATAATTTAAATTCGTAAGAACTATGTATAGAAAAAAATAATGATGTTTTCTCCAAACATGACATTATGTTGATAAAAAAGTTGAAAAAAACTTCGCTCCTCAAAATTGCAAATATGGTGAAATAATTTTTATATGACTATCTAGCTGCGCTATGCCTATATTATATATAAATATACAAAGATTTCGTTCTTTTGAATTTTTTTTTCGAAAACGGCTCTTACGATTTTTATAAAACCTCGTGCCTACAAAGACCAAAGTTATGAAAGAAATCTGCTTTTCAGTTTTTTTGACAATAAAAATTAAATTACGGACGTGTTTTTGATAAACTTGCCTTATTTTTTAATTATTCACCCATAGAATCTTAATGGCTTGACTGATTATGTTATGCAAACCAAATTTCGCAAGAACTGTCAACTTTATAGATTCTTCTTTTGGTGACACTACACGAATGTATAGAACCTCCGTTTTTCTTTTTCCCTCTGATTTTGATATTCAAAACATCCAAACTAATGTGCATCGGGATCTCATTTTAAATCTTTCCTTATGAGTACCACTTGGATCCAATAAATACGTATAGCATACAGTATAGAAATTTTCGAGTTTACGAAGCTGTATCGGAGTAGGTAGGTATATATTTTATTGTACGAAGCGCAAGTTTACTGTACCGAATTCAGTACTCCAAAGAGTGCAAAAAACAGTACACCAAAGATTATAACTGACTGCCACACAAAATAAAAAAAAAAACTCAAGCTCCAAGTGAACTACATTTTAAAAGTGTTGAATATGCCAAACAAAATACTGCCAAAGGAAGCTACACTCGAGACAATAATAGGAGGAAAACTGGAATATCACTGAACCTGGACGTTGAACTCTATATTAAATCTACTAGAAGTCAAAACACTATGAACTGATAAGGAATGTGTTTTTGAAGTTCAGAGAGTTTTATATCTGTATATAGATGAAGGAACAGTGTTTTGGAGAAGCAAACTATTTTCGATTTAAACCTAAATAATTAGGTGTGTTCCTTTACTTCAAAACTATGTCCATTTGTGTGAATTTATAAGTCATTTTATTTTTTTTATATGAACTTTGACAGACTTTGGTGTAGAAATTCACAGAAATAAACAGAATTTCAAAGTAAATGAACTAGGCTATTTTCTTACGAGTTGTCATTTAAACTGAAAATACTTTTCATTTTCTTGGCAGCTGTTCGAAACAACGTCATATAACATTGGTTTCCTCTTATTGATACATGTATTGGTATCTGTTGTCATCTCCTGGGTTTTTACTTTGAACAACTTTTCCAAAGTTGATGGAAATCAAGAAATCATACTACATATTCATGTATAAAATTTTCAATGCGATGGGGGTTATTCACTGTATGTATATATACAACCCACGTACATATATTGGAATTTTAAAACAAAAATAAAGTAATTCCCCAAAGTAATTCAATTCAAGTAACACAAAACCGATTTGTAGTCACGTATAGCAAATTTGCTATACTGCTCTACAAATTCTTCATCCAAATGCAAATTTTTAAACACATTCCATAATTCAAATGTAATAAAATAATAATAATAATAATTTGTTAACCTCTATTTATCATTAGGTATAACGCGCTACGAGTATATTAAATATTTATTCAATAAAAATATAATTAATTCAAAAATTCAAATTGTTTTTTTTTTTGTTTTATTTTCTTTTTTCTTTCAATACTAATCTTTTATTGATGGATGCCAGCAATAATGTATTGGTAGGTTACTGACCACTAATCATCAATTATATATACTCATATATATAATATTTAAATATAAATACGGTTAAGTAGGTATCTCCTATACCAAGTTACTTGAATCGATGTTATGTTATTGTGTATATTATTATTTAAATAGTTTCATAAAATTTTAAAATAATTTAGAGCGTGTTTTTTTTTGCTATAAACACTTATGTGAGTCAGCTTGCAACTTAATAAAAAATTGTATTTCAATTGAGTAAGATATTGTGAATTTTATATTTGTATATACAAGTTTGTATTTAAAGTAATAATTATGATTAATATATGAACTCATGGGAAATATTAGAAAATTTAAATTACGAATTAGTTTATCAAGAATCTTAATTATTGACTCGATATTTTTATAATTTGTTTACACCAAAAAAAAATACGGATCAAGCTTCTGATTTGTGAGAATTATATATGTTTTTAATTTCTGCAATGATTTGTTGGCGTAGAAAAAACAAAAATGTTCGCTGCTTGTCATCAAGTCGTCAACATTTTTTGAGAACTTATGAAATTGAAAATTCTGAAGAAAAAAAATAATTCTGAGAAATTTTTCCTAATGTTTAACACTTTTATTTTCTTTCGGTAAACACAAATCGGTATCAACTATTTATTAGTGCAAAGCCCCTTAAAAATTACGAAACAAAATTTTTTTATATTCTAAAGGCATCCCACAG
Source organism: Epistrophe grossulariae (assembly GCA_929447395.1). Lineage (NCBI taxonomy): Eukaryota > Metazoa > Arthropoda > Insecta > Diptera > Syrphidae > Epistrophe > Epistrophe grossulariae. The sequence continues at coordinate 85,761,099 of OV839567.1, forward strand.
CAAAATTAAAAATAAATTAATAGATATAGCAGCAGGGATTTTTTTTAGAAATAAATAACTTCCGGTTTTCAAAAGTATGTTTACTTTACGACGGTCGATGCCCACCTATAGACCTAGACCTAATGCTATTTTTAAGAAATAATTTACATGAGTGTTTACCTTATAATAATAATAATAAAAAAAAGAAGAAGTCGATAAAATGTTTGTTTATTTCAGAATCTTGTTCAAAACTTTCAAAGAAATAGGCCGGCATTAAGTAATTTATGTATTGCCAAACAAATAAATGAAAAACGTGCCACAATCTTTTTCATATCTTATATACATTTATCTACACTTTTGATTAGTGCAAAAAAAGTTTAAATATAAGGTAGAAAGATGTTACACATAAATACACTGTATGATTTCATATTTAGACTGCATTTGCCTCAAGAGCTTTAATCTTGTTTAATTAATTAAATAATTAAAACTAACCAACTAAAATTTAACCTCAGTTTGCAGGCCAAAAAAAACTTAACGAAATATAACTAAAAATTAACTTTAATATTAATTTAAAAAAAAATAAATATCGTACCTTTTTTGTCAAAATTTCTTAAGTTGAAAATGAACAATTGTTCAGGAGTCACAAAAAACCGATTTAAAAAATAATAACATAAAATTCTTAAAACTTTGAAGTTTTAAAATTGAATTCCGTGATATTTCTGTATTATAAACACATTTAAATATCAGTTTATAACTAATGTATGAGTTTTTGAAAGAATGCCAAAAACATAAGTACTTCAATGTACATAATTGTATCACTCTTTGAATCACTGTACATCATTATAATGTCTAAATCAAGTCTTTATCAGAAATTGCAATAAAATTTAAATAAACCAGACATAACATTTTTAAAAAGTCCCATTTATTCTTTTTATCTAATTTGTTTTTTATTTTGTATTCTCATTTCAAAAATAAAGAACAAATTTAAAATATCTGCATTTCAAGAGTGCAGCAGCAGCAGCAGGACCATTTGTACCAAATGCATAATATTGGCACTCAGTCACAAAACTTTATCACCGTCCATATGTGGTTTACCTATTCCCCAAAATGTAAGTTTTTTTTTTGATTTTATTTAACCACCTAACAAGTGGGGTTGGTTTTGTGGTGCGGGGGAGCTAGATTTCATTCGAGGAGGGGGAGCAAAAGAGTGTTTCGTACGTGGTGATTTATGTAGGTACACTTCATATATACATACATATACATATAAAATTGGCAAAACGAATAAAACCAACTAAAAAAAAAATCCCTTTGATGGTTGCTGTATATGGAAGGTTATTCGGGAATTTCGTTTTTGTATTTTTTTTGGGAGTCTGGAAAAATTTATTGATCACAGCTCTTGTTTGGGTGTTTGTGTGTGAGTGTATGTGTGTGCAAAACTACCCGCGCCAGACAAAAAGACAGACGAAAAATGTCCCAAAAATTTTTTTTTTCACATGGATTTTTTTTGTTTGTGGTGTCCTGCCAGTATAGCCATTATCCTGCAGCCATCACCCGCAAAAAAATGGTGCTTTTTCATTTTACTATGGACTGGAGAGTGTGTCTCAATTAATTTGCAGGACAAATTTCATTTTTTGACAGAAAAAAAAAATTGAAGTATAAATTTAAAAACCATAAAATCTTTAAATAGACTTTTTTTTTACAAGGAAATAAAAATATTCTTCCTTATAATATGCTCCCCCATCTATATCCATCCACAAACACTACCAACATAAAGGGACCTCGAGACGACCACAACATATAGTATAACCGACTGCGGATGCTGAAAGACTCTTAATTTTTGAAGCTAACGAAAGGTAGTGTTATATAGGTAGATGTACATGTTCGTACGTACTGTATACGTGGGTATATATACCTACAACCTCCCCCTCATTCACATCATCTTTCTGCACTAATCGTGTGTATAGAGAAGCTTTCTGTTCATTTTATATCTATATCTCCCTGAATATCCTTTTTGAATGAAAACGTAAGTACCTATACCTATACACATAATAATTGTACTTTGCCCTATCACTATAAAAGATACGACCTTTCTTACGTCTTCTTCTTATTTTTATATTTCTATGGCCCCGTCCATATAGAAGATAAAGAAATATATAGGGGATACAACAATGTATGAATCTTTGATGCCGGTAAGAAAAAAAAAGATACACAGTCGAAACGAAAATATAGTGAAGAATTTTCTTATATTTTTATAACAAAAAGTAATCTTTAAAATTTATAGCAAAAATTCAAATAATTTTGATGCAATTTATAAATATTTAAAGGACCTATTGAATAATTTAAGATATGAAATTTACTTTAAGGGATATCTCTATAAATGATATATCCTTGAAAATGTGCGTCGTCGTTGGTGGGCCGGCTAGACATGCCAAACAAAAGAAAAAATTAAGTTATCGCAGTTTTTATGAGAAAATATTTTGCATATTTTCATGGGAAATAAATATAATTTTCGTATTTTCATTTTCTTATATTTCTCGGAATGTCCTTGGAAATAGCAAATCATAAGCTTATGACAAATAAAATAAAATATTCCAACTAAATAAATAATTTTTATCCAAATGTGAGAAATATCTTCTTAAGTTTAAAATAGTATTGGCCTTAAAATAAGATTAAAAAAATCCTCTTTATATTTTAAAATATTTATCTATTTCTAAATTTATAAAAAAAAATATTTTAAAGGGCCGTTTTTTCAATGTTTAACTAAATCCACAAAATAAATATAAATTGAAACCTTACAAAATTAATTTTATTGAAAAAATCTAAAAAAAATCAAATTATATTTATTAAATATAAATATAAAAATATTTAATCCATTTTCACGTTTTATACGAATTTCACTTTCAAGATATTTCATAACTCTATCACTGTGAATTTTAAAACAACTAAAATCCAATAAAACATGTTTTATTTTAAATCCAAGACTTCTTTGGATAATTTTTAAAATTAATGTTCAAAAATTTTTTTTTTTTTAAATATCCTTAATGTCGTTTTATAGCAATTTAAACAATTTATTATCGAGGAGACACTCACCTTTCACAATTAATTTACCACTTAAATAATTCGTGGTTAGTTTTTTTTCTTTGATTTTTAATCCAAATTATTTCCACAAAACAAATCCCGGTTTTTTTTGTATGGTTATCCTTTGGATTTTATATATATATTTTTGCAATATCACAATTCGTCCACTGTTATATATTTTTATTTTTTGTTTTACAAAGAAAACGCTAAGTTTTCATGAATTCTCACTTTGCACAAATAATTGTTAATTTTGTCTTCACAATTGTTGTAATATATTTTATTTTTATTTTTATTTAAATATCCTTGTTTAGGTTAATTTTTTACATATATCCTTGTTATTTTAAATATCCATTGAATTTGTTGTTTAAATTGTGCCGAATTTTTCGAACAAAAAAAAAAATAATAATATCTTTATATCTAAAGGGAGAACGAATTGTAATAATACTAAATAAATTTAATATTTATTTTTTTTTATAGCGAAGATAGATGACGAAGACACAACCGCTTCATTTAGTTCAAAGAGACTCGGAGTAATAACTTCTGTACGCTTATTTATATAGCCTCTGAGCGGCAAGTGGAGAAAAGCTACTAATTCAGAAAGAAAGAAAAAAGTGGGGAGGCGAGAAAAAGAACACACTTTGACCACCACGCCGCACCGCACCGGCTCAGCAGCAGCACAACAGCATCGGGATGGTTAGATGGATTGGATGATTTGGTAGATGGTTTGGTTCTAGTACAACTTCAGTTGGGTTCTATACGAGCCGCAGTGGATGTAAATAGTGTTGTTGGTTCCATGGCTATAAAATATTGTGCAGAAGAAGAAGAAGGTATCTATGGATGCTTTTACCGGAGAATTTTCATTAAAAAAAAGTGAAGTTCGATTGGGTATATGTTGGTTGTTTGATGTTGTGTTGGATGTTGAAGGTTCGATTCATTTTGTTGTAAAGTTGTGGTTGTAGTCTAACAAGTTTTGTATCTGTTGGATGCAACTATGTGAGACTATCTCCCGTGGTTACCATGGTGATTCGGTGGAATTTGAATTTTAGAGGTGAAGAAGATGTGTGTTTTTGGTTTGGCATTGGATGAGGACGAGGACGACATGAGGTACATGGACCAAGCACCACCAAATACGAGCTAAGCTACGAGTGCAGCAGCATCAACGAACAGGGTTGCTCTTGGTTAGGTTAAGTTTCCAGTTTGCAGCGATAGAAAAGATGTGGCCGGTCGGTTCGGTGGTGGTTGGTTGATGATGATGCTTCAGATACCGGCATTGTTTCGTATATTGTTGTTGCTGCTGTATAAGTCTTGTCTGTATATCTCTGAATTCTGAACTGAACCTGGTGAGGTTGAATTTGTTTTTTTTTGTTTTTTTTTTTTTTAATGAATTTACTTGCTGTTATAGGTTTGCTGAGTGCAAGGTGTATGGAAAGAAGTGCGGTAGCAGCATTTGAAAGTTAATTGTGCGGATATGTTGTGTACTTAAAGGATGCTTTTGTTTGAGGCAATTGAGCATAAGTTGGTGGATTGGATAGTGTTGCATTGTATAGTTGTTGAGTTTTTTTTTGTGTGTATCTACTTATATCTGTTTTTGGGTAGTTACTAGCATAGTTAAGTTAGTAAGTACATATACATATAAGTTCTTTTGAGTTGTAAGGTTAGAAATGAAGATAAATAAAGTACAGACATGTAAGTATATTAAAATGTACCTTTAAACTATAATAGTTTTGTTGTAACAAAGGGAAGAAGTTCAAGAGCTTCTTTAATGGAAAGATTGAAATTTTTGTTTACATATAAGGGGACATTTTGCATTTGCGATAGATTCTTTTACATCAGTTGATATCTATATCGATGGTAATAGCATAATAGCTTTCTTGTCATAACAAATTTAACCTTCATCTGTGCGAGTAAAGTCGGACTTTTGACAGTATGGATATCTTCATATGATCGATAACAACAGTATAGGTACAGTACAATCTTTGCAATTTTTGTGGATAGAAGTTATCTATACATAGATAAAAAAATATGAATACTAAGCTATTAAAATAAAACAAATTGATACACAATTTTTATTTTTAAGATCTTTAATCAGTCTAAGTTTTTAATCTGTCAAATTTTATCAGCGTAATAACAGTAACTTGAATTTAGATTTCGACAGTATTTTCGGACGTTTCTTGTTTTTGTAATAGAATTTCGTTATATTTTGTACCCATTCCTTATTATTTTAATGTAAAATAAATGAAGTCATAAGCGAAAATTCCCTTTTTGTCATTTTCGTCACAATTTATTTATTTTTCCTTTAAAAAAAGAACATGTAATATGTTTTTTTCTCTACAGAAATCGACTTATACCAATGAACATTGAACATCTCTTGAAGTGGAGATATACCACGTCGATTACCATTTTTTGAAGAAAAAATTAAATCGTTCTAATTAAATTGCGTGACGCTAATGATATAAATCAGAATAAAATTTAAAGAAATAATTTTATTATGTAATTTAAAATTGTTTAGAGAGCCTGAATAGGTAGGTACATAATATGTACATAGGTATATGTATGAACTCTTTTTATCTGGATACAAAATTTAAATTTAAACAGTTTGATAAATTTTTTAACTGTTCAAAAGAATTCGTAACGATAATAACACAATAAAAGAGATTTATTTAATAATTTATAAAAATTTAATACGTGATATCAAAAATTATTTACTTTAATTTTTTTAGACGAATATTTTTATTAAAAACTTTATTCCACATGCATAAATGTACTTTTATGTAAGTACTTTTTTTTCTGAATGAACTACTTCATTTTTCATTTTTATTTATTTATTTATTTATCTATTTATTCGTGATTGCTTATAAAAACTGTAAGATATAAAAGAAGCTAATTTTGCAAAAATAAGCTAAAGTATTAAAAGTTACAAATTAATAAAATTGAAGGTTTGTTTCGATATTTTAAGGCCGATTTTATTCACTAAAAGTTAAACACAACTTGAGGATTTTTATTTTCAACTTGTGAATTCACTTAAAGTTTACGTTTTCAACTTTCAATTTTCAACTCTAGAGTTGATCAACTTAAGATTAGTCAACTCCTGGAAAAAGTATAAACTGAGCGAGCAAACTTGAGGTTTTACGTACAAAATTTTTTTTGTTTATTTTTGTTTCAAAAGCGTGTTGGCATCAGTTAAAACAAAAAAAAATATAATAAAAAAAAATACTTATGTTCCGAAGTAATTATGTATTTTTCTTCGAGCACTGAAGGTTTTTTTTTTAACCATTATTTTTCAATTATTTATTCACAATTTAGCACAATTTGACACAAAAAACACAATTTAACACAGACAAACTCAGATATGCTTGACAGATTTATATTTATATTTCACAAATATCCCAGGGATATTTTTCAAACTCGAAGTTGGCCAAATTTAGATCTTCAACTGGAGAGTTGAGAATACGTGTGTTTTATTCATTGCTGCATAGCCAGCGCAGCCAAATGTCCCTTGACAAACAAAAACAATTTGATTGCTGCCAAAAAAGAAGTCAGTAAAAAAAAAGATGGCTGTGCTGGCGATAGAGCTTTCAATTATTGAAATGAACGTATAGAGTGAGTGATCGTTTTATTCAGACTTGTGCTGCGCTGGCTATGCAGCAATGAATAAAACACACCTAATATAATTAGTGGATAAAATGAAATTTCAACTTGGGTTTTAACTCTCGAGTTGGCCAACTTAACTCGTTTCCATCCATCTCTCTCTCTCTCTCTCATCTCCTCTAAACATTCCCTCGTCTTTTTGCTTCCTTTTCCACCTGTTAATTTCTATTCATAATTCCAAGCCCTTCTCCCTGCTCTTATCGTTATCTTATCTCTTTTGGTTTCCTCTCTCACCATGTATTCTGGAGTTTGCCATTCTACCCCTAGTGTCCATTTGAGGTACCTCTCCTGCATTATATCCGCCATGTATCCCATCACCGTCGAAACCAGGGCATCAAGAGCTTGAATATACGACTGAATAAAAAACTGTATACATATATACATATATAATTAACATGTTATCATTTAACTCAAAAGCCACCATGAACATAATATTATTTCCATTTGTCAATAATCATAGCTTAACATTAAATAGTAGATATTTATTCTTCAGATAAAATTTGTTCCTATCTATTTCTCTAACAGCTAACTGAATGTTTAACTGGTGATTGAAAAATCAGCTCTTAAAGTTTTATCTTAATCACAATTCTTATCCATAGACTATTTAAACAAAAAAATTATCATAATCCAACATTCAATAATGCAAAATCAAAAATAAGTTTATCTAACGGTTTTGGCAGCAAAAACATTTATTAACAAATACCTACCCAACAAGTCCCAATATAAAAATTATTATTTTTGAATATTAAATTTGTGGGCGTTTGAACATCATGATGGGACGATTTGCAAAAATTAAAAAGTGTTTTACTTTCACAAATTGAAAAAAGAGCTAAATTGACCTTAATTCAATTGGCCTGAACAAAGCCGAATTAAAATTAAGTTTACATTTTATTTTTAACTGATGATATGTTGCAATTTATGAATGTTTATATTTTATAAAAAAAGCTAACTTGACATTTTGATCAAACATTACTTAAAAATCTGGTCTGGAAAGTCTACATATCTATATGTTCGATTACAGCCTAAACGGATGGTTTGGTTTTCTTTAAACTTGATAAATGTGGTTTTTTTTTTTATTTAAGATCGACTTATCTGAAATCTAGCACTTTGTGGTTTTTAAAACAATCTATAGGACGTAGGTATCTAGTGTATTTGAACAATCATATTTCTTAAAAATTACATTTATACCTATTACTCCTGTTAACAAAACTTTTAAGGAAAATCTTGTTTTAATCAAATACTTACATAAGTAACAATAAACTAAAGCTATAATTAGATGGTCAACACAAATGATCAACGCCGTTGACTCTCTGACATTAAAATAATGTAAAATTCTGTCCGAAAGTTGTCAATGCGCTGAGGGCTGGGTTGACACGTATTATTTTGTGTGACCGTGTAATAATCACCCTGTCAACGCAGTTAGGACACATTGACAGAATGTTGACTGTATGTATCTCAACGTTGACAAGGCAGAATTTTATACCGGGTCAACGTAGACAGCGTTGACCTTCATCTCAATTTAAAGAATTTCTTCTAGAACGGGTAATTGACATAAAACGATGTAGTGTTTTTTTTAATTTTCCTAAAAACGGCTCTAAAGATTTTGATTAAGACGTATACAAACAACATTGAACTTTTACAGGAAAACAAAAAAGTTTGTTAAAATTATCAGAAAGATTGTTTAGAATGTGCTTTGAGTAAAATCCGATTTTATTTGAGCCGTCTCCTTATTGAATGTTAAAATTTTGTAAATAAGCTTTTTTCAAGCTAAATCATGTCGTCGGATAAAAATGTTAAACTGTTAAGCCCACTTACGCTAATTTTACAGGAGAGCAAAAAAAATTAAAATTGCATAAGGCTCCATACAAAAACTGATTTTCTCTTCAAGATTCTCCAACAACTATGATACATTGGACAAAAGAGTTTAAAGCAATTTGAGCAGAATGTGTTTCTTAATAAAATGGCATCAAAATCTCAATTTCGGCCAAAAGTGGACTTAGCAGCTTTACGCATTTATCCGACGATATCTTAATTTTTTCGCCGACTACTTTTCTTATACAGTACCCACTTAAGAGAAACGGCAAAATGTCATAGTCTTTCTCTCATAATCACTCAAGTGGGGTTTTCACTTAAACAAACCACTCTTAAGTGAATTAAAAAATTACTTAAGTGGATAAGTGAAACAAAAACATCACTTAAGCGTATTTAAAAATTCCATTAAGTTTAGAGAAAAAACAAAAGGCAATTTGTTTATACAAAACGAGAAAGAACGGTTGTGACAAATCGAAAATTGTAATGTAATTTTCGTAGTGAAAATTTGGTGGAGGTGAAAAATAAAAATAGAAGTGAAAGCGTTCGGCAAATTTTTTGTTCTGTTCGATTTAATTTTTTTTGTCAAAGTTTTTGAGACAGTTCTTTTCAATGAAAAATATAAAATTTAACTAAAAATATGTTGCAGGAATCCGGGTGTTTCATTTAAACAAGTTTCGCTTAAGCGGGGTGTATTATAGGTAATTATCGACAAATACTCGGGGTGAAAAAAGTGTTTAAGATAAGCGGGTTTCTCTTAAGAGGGTTTTACTGTATTAGAATTTTATTCTCATATAACGTCCTTAGAAGGCTGAACATTTCAAATTAATCTCTCTTGAGCCAAAACTATTCTAACATATGTGTAATTTTTGTTAAATCCGCATACTACCACGCCCATGTTTCTTATATCTAAGATTGTTAATAAAATCTCTAAAACCTTAAGCATGACCTAAAGTTCGTCTACTGTCACACCCAGCAACTTGGTTATACGCATATAAAGTTTTCTTTGAATGTTAAAATTTATTGGTTTGATAAATTTTTAATAGGTGGCGCTGCGAAGCTCTGGTTCTCTGAAAAAGTTGAACCTTAAAAAAGCAATCAGACATTGTATAATACAATCTTATAAATTTTTTCAAAGTCAGAAATTCATTCTTTTATTTTTCTTTTAAATCTAAATGTTTTAATAAAGAGTTTTTGAAAAAAAGTATTTTAAAACTAAAAATTGAAAAAGAGTACAAAAATGTATATATTGTTTTTTTTTTCAAAAGTCAACGACTTCCTTCGAAATGTTTGAAGAAATAAATTGCTTGGCTCATTGCCATTGACTTGAATATTGCCAATGAAGACGCTTTGGCAATGGAAATATTGGTCGGTAGATGAAAGGCAATTATCTTAACGTTTCACCTTTTTTTAAAATGGTTTCTCCCGCGATTTTGAATGACTTCTGGTTCGTTTAAAATTTAAAGTTAAAAGTATGTAAATTGTAAGTGAATTAAAGTTTTTATTATCAGTAATAGTGATTTTAAAGAACAACACAAATGTTTGACTGTATAGTGTTCGTAATTTATATACTGACAGTCGACAAATGAAAGTACCATATGCAATAAATTGTCATTACTTCAAATATTGCCAATGGACCCAAAGCTTTACTTAATAAAGTATTGATTTGGCTTTTATCATTAATTAATGGTTTAATAAAAAATTAATGGAGCTAAAAAACACACCACCTGTGCGTACCTGTTCATATATTAACCATTTTTTGCGCGCGTTCGTGCTTCTGTATTAATTGACTTAAAAAACGGCGGCGGGCAGCCCGGCGATTAGAATGGCAAACATCACGTTTTTGGACTTCATTGCAATTATGTTTTATAGTTGATTAAATCGTCAAAATATTCTTATACTCGAAATCAATAATAATTATTAGAAAGTGATACATTAAAAGAAACAATCAACTTTTCACAAATAAAAACAGTAAAAAAAATTATTTTTATTACAAAATAAGAAATGGTATACCTACATTTAAAGTAGCTACCTAGTGATAGTTTTTCGAAATTATTGTTTTCACATAAAATTTTTGCAAAAAAAAAACCGTTAAATGAGTTCACGCCGCATTTTTGCATTATTTTCCACTTAATTATGATAATATTTTTGTTAATTTGTCGATGAGAATTCAATTTGGTACGAAAAAAAAATTCATTAATATAAAATTAAATTTTCATAGAGATTATAATTTACAAAAAAAAGTTTAGGATAATAATTGCTTTGTAAATGATGTCAACACTAACAAATTTTGTTTAAATACCTTCTGACAAATTTTTATGATTTTTAAATCAATTCTAGCTTTCCCCTAGAAATGCGTGGAGCCCTGAGGTAGGTATTAATGGTAAAATTTTGAATTGAACTACATAAATATTGGAAAGAGTTTTTGAATAATATTATGTAAATGGGATTTTAAAGTGTTTTATTAAGAAATTTGAAGGGGATTCTTCTTTTATTCGGATATATGAATCAATTAATCTAGATCAATACGTCACGATATCACATCGTTAACCTTTTTTGGAAATAGTTATGTTTAATAAGAATAAACCTAAGGCCCAGTTTCACACATGATGACATCACAAATTGGAATTAAATCCTCGGTGGAGCATAGAATTAGTTTTAAATTTTTTTTTTGGAGAGATAAATGAAAAAAAATCATTGATTTGTTAAGGACCCGCAGTTATATTTTAAATTTTAAACAATAAACATTTTCTAGGGAATACTATTGTTCAATTTATTATTATTATTATTTATTCCTCCCTTTTTGACAATTCAACCGTATTACACGAGCTTTTAGAAATGCTTATCATTATACCCTTGAACTTGAACAAGTAGAGAGATTCTTTCTTAAAACTCACTACACGAATGTGGAACACTTTACCTGGCTCTTTTTTCCCATTATAATCTTCAATCTTGAGTATAAAATATATTCTTTAAAATTCTATTTTGTTATAACTTCACTAGGTTTTTAATCATTTCAAGGGAATCAAAACCCATTAGTGCCCGCAGAATAAAATTTACAAAAAAGCTTTGTTGGTATTATATGAATAATTATGAACGTCATTTTTTTGAGTTAGTGGAGGTTTTAAGTCGATTGGCTTTAGGTTGTTTGAAAATGAAGTGTGTGAGCCAAAAGTTGCTCAACGTGGTCCGTGGATGATGAAAAAATTTGTGTTAAAGAACAATTTTAAAAAATTAAATAAATCTTTTAAAATTCATACTCTCTCTAGAGAGAATTCTCTTGCATTCTTATTGCCAATAGTACCTATTCAACTCACTATACCTTATTCAAATTTTTTTTTTTTAATTTCTATAGGTATTCAAAGCATTTTTTGCTACCACATAATATTTCTTATAACCTCGAAAAAGTCTTTCTCTCTAAAAATAACTAAAAACAAAAAAAAAAATTGTTTGAATTTCACATTCCACCATTTTATACACCGCAATGTGCCCATAATTGAAATACTCAAGCCAGATATATTAACTCATCTATAAAATTTACATAGCTTTAAACTATGCCTATTCTCGGAGCCGTATAACATGAGACGGGTCGGGCGCTCCGAGTCCGACTTATAGCTTTGAGTTTCATTTCATATTCTTTCTATTTAAACAGAATAGAATAGAGCTCTTGTGCTATTTTCCGATTAATTTCTTCTAAAAGATGTCACATGCAAATGCTTGTCTTTGACTCTCTGACCAATAAGGAAAAACAGACGCAGATAATGTAAATAAAATGTCGTGTGCAATTTAAAAGGGGCTCGCCGAAGCCCCAGAGTTTTATTTATATGACTGTACCACCAAGTCCACACAGATACCTATGCAATGTACAGAACCAGTATCTATAAGTACCATGTTCAATTGAGTATAAGTTTATTCGGTTTTGTGTGTCGGATGCAAAGTAAGTATGTATGTACAAAAATGTTGTTCGTTTTGTGCTTTTTTGTTCCTTTTTATTATTTATCAAGTTTGGTGCACTGCTGGAAATCGCGATAAGGTTGACTATTTTTTACGGGTGCTCTTATTTGAACGATGGGGAGCCAAATGATGCGTAGGTTAAGAATATGTACTGTATGCAGGCTGTTTCTTATATTTATATAATTGGACTGTACATACGGCATATAATAAATTTAAAAAAAACTACACTTTTAAGATGTATTAACAAAGAGGGCAACATGATTTCAAATAATTTTCGGATGATCAATTCTGATTGAAGAATTTATATACATATATTGCTAAGCAATCAATTTAAAAAATTCAAAACTTGATCTTAGGAGACGATTTGTGAAACAAAATGGTTCTGAATCTTCACTCCAACACATGCCAAGCAGGAAGAGTGAAAGAGTATGATTTTTACTTGCTCTAAAAGGCAAATTATTTTATTTGTGTACAAAAATCGAGATTTTAATCAAATTTATAGGTGACGATGAAGTCCAAAAAAGTGGTTTTCGACATATCTATTATCTACTGTCAGTGTGCATCCAGGTGTAATATACTTCTGTGTGGGAAAGATAATAAAACTAACGTTGTATACAAGATAAACTGCAAAGGCAAATAAGATTAAAACTGCAATCTCTGCTATGTAGGTACATACAATCAAGCAGTTCTTACGCAAGAGAATGTCTGGCCACAAATAGGACATCAATAACAAAAGCTCGCCAAAGACAGCACTGGCGAACCATTGTGTTGAAACCAACCATCAACCGAATTTTGAAGAGGTTGAAAATTGAAATCCTTCAAACGGAGAGACACTTTAAGTTCCATACCCAGTTTCAAACAGTTTCATACTGCCAGATTTAGTCATTTTCAGTCCGTAGTCGTTCCAGACTTCAAAAGTTGTGCTAATTTTTACAAAAGAGAGCGCGCTCGAGAGAGTAAAACATTTCCCCTTCTTGCCAGTTTTAGTCCGAGGAATTTCTTCTGGCTATTTCTGGGCTGGATGTCAAATGCCTGGTTGCCGTATGTCAGATGACGTAATTTGTCAGTTGAGTACAAATATCAATGTGATTCTTGAAAATGTTGAATAAGATTTATCACTGATCTACGGCAACCATAGTCGAATATATTTTTTGACGTTTAAAAAGTAGTCCATTTAGTGCGAAAACCGTTCCGACATTTTTTTTTCAGTTTTCTTTCTCTTTGAGAGCATTTCATCCCCACTCCTCAAATTTGACATTTGACAAACTTTCAGTGCGAGAAATGTTGGGAACAGACCTTTTGCTAAAAGGTATATACACTCTCGAAACTCTTCACATCCTTAAAAACAACAATAACATGAATAGGAAACAAGACATGCAAAACATCTCTGCTATTTACTGCTCTCTTGTATCCGCAAAGAAATTTTAAATTTTGTCACCAAAAAACCAAGACTGATCTTCGTAACGAGAAGTGTTTTCTGCATATATACATATATATATATTTTTTTTTTTAACTCTGATTTAAAATCAATTTTATTTGTCAATTTTTGTAATTTAAAATTTTTGTCTGTTTCATTAACGTCATAGTAAGTTTGCTTCAATATTATACATATGTACATACATTTATTTCAAAAATATTGCATATATTGTATGAATTGATAATAATACATGAGTGTTTGTGATTGATTGTTTCAATAAAGATCCCCTGAAGAAGACAGCAATCCCTGTCGAAACGTCTAGGGAAAGTAAATGGAATAAATTTTTTGTTTCATTGCACATCAAGTAACCAAACAAGCCGAAGAGGAACCAGATTCTTCAACTAAACAACATTTCATCTTGGTGATATTAAAAATTATTTAATTAATAAGAAATAATTCTCTATCCATTTTAGTACAGCCTAAAGACCCTTAATCTTAAAGATCCGATCAAAAGAATTCAAGATATATCATGGTTACATGGTAAAAAAATAAAACAAAAATGAGGGACATCGCCCTTAGACGGATCTTAGACTATTACATATACATATATTATATAGGTATTATATTTGTATTTGTTTATATTTTTATTTTTATATTTATTTTAGGTATGTATATATGTAATAAATCTGTTAAACAAATTTAGTGACATGTCATGGTAGCTAGCGCTATATTTATTTAATTATTATTAATGTAATTTATTTATGTTTTTTTCAATAAAGTTTTAATAATAATAATAATGTTAAAAAAATTTTGTATAACTTTTTGCTTTCATTAATTTACTTGTTTGCACTTATCACATTTTTTTAAAAATTCATTTGATATATTTTCATAATCTATACAAACCTGTAAACAGCCTGCATGAGATTGCTCCCAAAGACATTTATATAATAATAAATAAAAATAAATAAAATAAATGCTTAAAAAGCTGGTCCACCAGGGGTCTTCACAAAACCCCTTACAATGAATATTTTGGACCTTTCAATAATTTGTATGCCTACACAATTGTAACAGTCTGATGGCGATCCCATAATTCGTGAGGGACAAAATTACCCGATTGTCAATTTCGTATAATGGTTATAATTCCCTAGAATCCAATATTTTCTCTTTACCATACAAAACGGAATTACAAGATGTCGCCACCATCCACCCCTGAAAGTATGCAATTTCAGGTTTTCACGATTTTCTCACTTTTCTTATGGAAAGTCGAGATATTTGAGTTTGAAGTTGCCGATTACAAAATTAAGTTTTTAGTGTTTTTTTTTCAAATTAAATAAACGGCGCGACGACGTATAGAAAAATGATATAATGATATCAAATGAAAGGTGTCTTTAAAATAGTACTAAAATTATTTTGCCATGTCAAATACATTTTGAGATATTATTTTTTGACTTCTTGAAAAGCAACTTTTTTTTCGCGGTATTTGGCACGCAGCCGATCGCGATGTATCAAAAAATTCAGTGATGACATATTATATTTTTTTAAAGAAAAATGAAAAGCTTATATTATTTATTACCTTGAATTAGGTACATATAAAATTTAGTGTTCTCAATCTACTGTCCACCCCTTTCGGTGGAAGGGGCAAATAAAAAAAATAGAAAATAGAAAATGAATATAAAAACACAACGGCAACACTTGCAATATCATGTTATAACTTTTTTAAAGCCAGTAATTCATTCTTTAATTATGTATTTAAATGAAGTTATTTTAGCTCTTAGTTTTTGAATAAATGATTTTTAAACTCTTAATTTTTTCTAATTTTATTCAAAATTTTGAATTTTGTAGGAAATTTTCTAAGCTACAAATTAGTTCTTGACATTTTTTCGTAATACTTACTATTTGGTAGTTTTTCCTTAAAAACCATTTTGGGTGGCCTTCAACCCCCGCTAAAATTGTTAGTGGTGGTACTATCGGTGGAGAATTTTGACAGTTCCTTATAAGAACGCCATGAGGAGGCTATATACCAAAATCCAGCTTTCCAGCGATTTTTTCCGAGTCAAATGGATTATTGACTGAACTATAACGGTGACCATATTTTAGAATAATGAACAAGTGAAAAAAGAAACAAAATTCAATTCAATTTTAAATTATTCTATTTAATTAAAAATATCTACATAAAAATGACTTAACTTAAAAAAAAAGAAAAGGTCCAGAAATCAGAAATTCAATCATTGTTTACATAAAACTTAAACTTAAAAACGAAATAACTCTAAAACAAAAAAGTCTCAAAAAAAAAAAATGTTTAATCCAATAATTAATTTTAACGGATTTTGATATTTTTCTGAAGAGTAAATTTCCTTCTCTAAATTCCGTTTTTCTTTTTAATATTCTTAACAACTGAGTTCATGATTTTATTTAGTTATCAAAAGAGATTTTGCAGTTTCGACCTTCATTTGGGTTTTTTTTATTTGACCAAATATTATTTAGAATTGAAAAAATTCTTTCTCCAGGAGCATTTGACAAAATAATAATATATGTATATAACGTGCATGATTTTTAAAACCACCAACTTAAAAGATATAATCGTAAATGATCATTCTCAAAAAGATTCAGTTTTAAAATTCCTGGAATAAATTATTTGATCCCTGAAAATCAGTTTTTAAATTAAATCTTTAAAAAGTCCAAAAGTTTCATGAAAAAAATATCAACAAATTTGGCCTCCGCATTCACATATTATTTACAAACATCTTCATAATTTTCCAACATTCATTATTATTATGGAGCTTTACAGCAAAAGATTGCTGATAAATCAAGATTAAAAATGAAAAAAAAATGAAAGAGGCTCAGAGGTGAAGTTCATTGATTTTAGCAAACAAATCAAAAATTTGAAAGTTTCAACAAAATTAAGAGAAAAAAAGCTGGCGACACCTCAAAGCCATAATTTCAAACTATAGGATGTGGTTTTTTGTCCATATGGACGTGAGTTTGCAAAAAAAAGAAGTTATAGGAGGAAAAAATTTAATTATTTATTTGCACGTTAATATAATATTATGTATCTCGGTTCAATAAAAAAAAAAAACAAAAAAAGAAAAATACAAAAAATACCACTCTCTTCAATGTCAAGACAACAAGATTTTTCCCACGCCATTAAAAAGAAGATTTGTTTTAGCTTTACGTTTTGAGGTGTTGGTTCTTCAATAAAGAAATTAATTATTGTATGAAATTATCAATTAATTATATTAATCCATTACTATCCAATGAACAATAGCGGAAGTTGAGGCTAACAATAAGTATGTTTTATTAATTTATTGCCATGAAAAAAGGTGTTTATTGACCAGCTCGGAGCTCCACCTTCGAAATTAACAGGGAGCTGGGTGATGATGGCGGTTTTTGAGTGTGTTCTTCAATGAACCCGTGGTGAAATAGCGATTCTTCGATAGTCATTGTGTAATGTGATTTTGAAGGTAAAGAAAGCCCGTGTTATTTTGTATTCTCCTACCACCCCTATAGCATGTCTTTTCGTTCAAGAATAATTAATAAATAAGAAGTCATCTTACAGGATGGCGCGGGCGTGGCGCGTGTTCTTTAGTCTATGCCCACAGTACACATATTAAAGGTAATATCATTATCGTTTTCATTTATGTTCAATTCTGCGCATCTGTCAAAACCGAGGTATATGGTGGTAAAATGGTGGATTCAGTTCCCCTTTCCTTGACTAATTTCAATATTTTGTTTTTGTTTCTAATGATGCGCTTTGAGTTCCTATGGGCACTCGAACAGCCATTTTTCATTTTTTGGCATTTCCAACTTTGACAACCTGTTTTCGTTTAGGATATGTATTTAATAATTCCCCCCAAATACATGCCTTAATAAAATAATTTGCGGATGCATACATACTTCCATCGCTAGAGTGAACGGCTCGAATTCTGTTCTTCCAACAAAAATAAATGGACATATGTATATATAGTTTTCCTTGATCAATTGGTTGATATTTTCGATCAGTGCTCTAATCGCAAAAATATTGTGTGCCGGAAGTCCTCGATATAAACATTTATTACTTGTCAGTGTTAGCGGTCCACTTTTGCATTTTTGTAGTGTATCAATATAGAACATCTAGGTTGAATCACGTTCTTTTCTTTGTATTTTGGGTATCCTATCCTATTCATTGTTATTGAGATTGTCTCGTCGATTTGTTTCAAGAGTTTTATTTGAACTTTGTTTGCTCAGTGAGGCCATTTGGTATATCCCAGGAAGAGACCTAGACTTTTCTCTTTTCGTACGGCTAGCCCTAAGAGAGAGTACCTAATTGAATAAAACAAAAATACGGGAAAAAATTTAGTTAAAAAAAAAACTTTAAATTTACTTTAAAATTATGATTTTATTTAAATTCTATGATCTCAGCTTTGCCTTCTAAATTCTCATCTAATATTTATTTAATAAATCAGGTGACGCATCATCTTTTCAGATTAACTTTGATCCCCAATTGAAAGGCAATTTGCGAAAACTCTTGACCTTATTTTTGTAGGATTTGATCTTCTACGTCGGCTTATAGAATAAAGAAGGTATATGAGTGGGGAATAGATTTTTTTTTCTAGAAATTCCATCGGATTTGAATTAAGGAGTACTTACACTTAATTATACGTATATACATTTTTAAAATATAAATACTCTTTTAAACGACTCATTACTGTTGTCAGCCGCCTCTTTAACGATATTGATTGATATATATGCTTATAGAACAAAAAATAATCACTTCTTCATCTCTCATCTTGTTGATCATTCATAGAATCAACTTCTTTTGTATATGAATTGGCAAACAGTAGCCAGCCGAAGCCAATCATTCAAATGTACCCAAGAGGCCAATAGCATAGTATGCCAAACCGATATCATAGCCTAACGTCGTCGTTGTCTTCATTGTATATACTCTGGTATAACAGCTTAAATAGCTCTAATAGCAGTAATTTGTCGATTGGCTATGCGGCAGCTTCAAATCAAGTTGTCGCCGATCGCCAGCCGCCGCGCCGCATCGGCATCTTGGCATGCAGCAATTTGTTGCAGCCAAGCCGCATGGATCAATTGCAACTCTTCGAAAAGCTGAAACATTATGTCTGTGCCTTGATGTTCACCACCATAGGGCTTTCTTCTCAAAGCATCAGACAGAGGCAAGCCAAAGCTGCCTGCCAAAGCCACAATTGATAAGACGTGACTAAAAAATGCCGCACTTGTTGCTGCCGCTAAATACCTGTCATCTATGACTTTCGTGTTTTCTATTCTTAGCATAACAAGAAAAGCAACTTCCTTCATGTGGACATTGGACAACCAACGACGACAACTAAACGACAACGTTGCGAGGAATACATACATATATAGAAAGTCCCTCGCATCTCCGTCCCGAATCCAGGTTCCTATAGTTTTAATCGTTTTCCTTTGAAAGGGAATCTTTTGATGATGATGATGGCGTGCCAGTAGCACTTTCCCGTAATCTGTGACAAATTAATTTGAATCGATTTATTTAATGGAAAAATTGAACGAGCTGTCGATGTCGAAGTACCAAGTATAAGACAACTCCAGCGAGTTTAGTCTATTTTTTTTTCTGTTCTTGTTTGAAGAAGTAAATAATGATTCAAAAGAGGAATCCAACTTGTTTTCGTATTATGACTCAAGATTATTATACCTAATAAATATCTGAAAATAGTTGCAATAAATCACAGACAATAAGAAGTGTCAATTGTCATACCTTTCCGGCAGCTTAATTGTTAGAAAATTTGATAGGTATTTCACGCAAGCCAAAGTTGCATTCCCCATTAAGAATTTATCGCTTTTATAGTTAATTGCAAAATTTATTCAAAATTGCGGAAAATTAAAATAACAAAACTGATCTTGACAATAAAATTTTAGAGTTAGTCATTTATAATATTTTTTGTGCTTTTTGTGCAGGGGACAATGAAATGCTTCTTAGTTACTTTCTTACAAAATTAACGTGGAATTCACTGGATAAATGATATGTGAGTTCGAAAAATAAGTGATTGCACGTATTTGAAGAATTATTGGGTCTTAAAGCAAGAAATAGTGATATTTTAATTGTAATTGTTTGCTCTTAAAAAGTTGTAAGTGTGTTCTGGAAGTTTTAATTCATTTTTTAAGAAACTAATTGTTGTTGATGCATTTAGAAGTTTTTATTTGTTTTGCCTTTTTTAACAGGAAAGATTTCTCATTTGTTTTGAGTTATTAGTACTTTTCAATATCCGTTCCCTAAAAATATGATATTTTTTGGAAACATATCAACAAAAAGTAGAAAATATTTAAACTTAAACATCTGCTTTTGCCACGTTACGTAAATGTTCCGTTCTCTTTGTGCACCTAATATGTCAAATTGGAGGTTGAGCGAAAAAGCTACATTGTGATAGGTTGTTAGCGATTCCTATGGTTCAACTTTAGACGTCACTCAACGCTAACACAAAAGTAGCTTTGTGTTTTCCGCTTAAGGTTCTCGAACCGCGATTCAAGCTGAGTTATGAATTCGTCTTGAAGAGGAATCATAATATAACAACTATCCTAGAATACTTTCAAGATCTGGGGCGTTTACATAAGTCCTATGCTGCTGCCTCGATACTGTTCATGGAATTTTTAAGGTTTTTATAATTTAGAAGGTCTTGCGCAGTCTCAAATCCACAAATAACATTTTCTCGAATTTTTCGAAACATTTTTGTCACTAGCTTTACGTTGTCCACAGCTGATACACAAACTGATGCACAAGCTTATCAAAAAGTCAGCCAAAACTGATTTTAAATAGCAAGTCGCTTTAGATGAGGTTTCAGAGTCTTTATGCTCAACTCCTCCAAAGTATGAACTATGCCTTTAAAAATTTCTGTAAACCTTATTAATCAGTCATGATTTTCAACCCATCGAGTTTCATACATTGCCATTAAATTCTTCTATTTAGTTTCCGGATAATTTATTTTAATGTTTTTCTGCAACAAATGTTTACGTTTTGCCGATAGTTTAAAAAAAAATTCCAACCAATTTTACTATGTCAAACGTTTTGCAAATAGGCTGAATTTGACAAGAAAGCCCTAGAGTGAGGTTTAATGAACGTGCACTGCAATAAACGTATAAAGCTTCTGAGTAAAACTCCCGGACAACTGCTTGGGCACCTTTACTAACCTATACCCCTCATAACGGAAGCACCATCATATCCTTGTCCAATTTAGTTGCTGCAATTAATTTCCAAATTTTTTGTTAGCTAAATATTTCTACATGAAGAAATTCCAAAAAATCTTCTAGCAAAATACCTACAAATGTCGATCAAAAATTGACATCTGCTCTTTTTGTGAAATGTCAGTAGTATCGTTTGCTAGAACTGTAAAAAACTCTGATGAATTTATAGCTGAACGATATTTTTATGGCCACAAAAAGGTTCCCCAACACCAACGCGAATCTGTTGTGGCGACGACGAAGCAACAATAACAACGTTTTGTTTTCATTGACAACCACGTGTTGTTATTATTTTTTTCGTCGTCGCCGCGACAGATTCGCGTTGGTGTGGGGGAACCTTTATGCAATCAATTCGTTTTGAGTAGTAGGGTTTAAATATGAAGCATGAAAATTAAAATTTTCAGAATATTTTTTAAGATTTGCTTCGCGTTTGTAGCAAAGCTTAAAAGTTAACATCGTTTTGGCTCATTAAATTTTATTGAACCGTGAAGACCATTTCTTGTCGATATGTTGTGAAAATTCATATTTTGAACTGAGAACTTCATACTGACTACAGTAATCTTTTTTACATCGATAAACAAAAACAAATATGTGAGTTACACTCCTTGCGTGTTCTTAACACTGATGCAATGCAGCTGTACTTTTGTATATTTTTTTATTTCCGATTTTTTTTCTTTTAATTTAATTTTTGAATGAAAACAATCACTTTTTACTACAATTTTTTTTTTGACGGTAATTTTTTCTTCATGTAATTTGAAACGTCAAGTGCTGTGCGTGAAAAGTTAAAAGTTGGCGAACTCGTCCATCGTCTGTTTGCAGCTGCGTTTCGTTGTGTTCGTTACATTGAATTTGTTTGTATTGAATATATTGACAGCTCCGTTTCCATTGTGTTCAGACAGTTAATCGAACTGTCAGTTGCATACGTCCAAGCAACACATGAAATTCCAGAGATCGGCTCCTTTTACACTTGGTAAAGTGTGACTGGAGTGTTTTTTTATGTGGCAATATATTATTAGGACTTGGAGTGAGGTTTTTCAGTTTTCTTCTAACCAATTTATGTATCTCTCTGGTACCTATGTACATGCAGCAAATACCTATATTTTTCAAGTCTACAAAATTTATAATAAAATTGAAACATGTGGTACATAAACTTTTCCTACAAAGAATTCGAAACTTGCTCAAAAAATGTTGAATATTTTGTAGCCCCATTCAATTCTCCTTTTCCTTTTCCCAAAATAGCATGTTCTCTATATTTAAAATGAACACAAAAAGACTACACCTTCTGTTGCAAAACAAGCAAAACCAAAGGGATCGTCATATTATGTTGGTAGTTGTTTTCTTTTTTTTTTGAAAGGGAATCTTTTCCCGCAATCTGTGACACTTAGATTCCATATTCAATATCGATTTATCC
The DNA here is from genome assembly GCA_929447395.1 of Epistrophe grossulariae. Taxonomy (NCBI): domain Eukaryota; kingdom Metazoa; phylum Arthropoda; class Insecta; order Diptera; family Syrphidae; genus Epistrophe; species Epistrophe grossulariae. Next base: position 85,783,607 of record OV839567.1, read on the forward strand.
ATTGAAAATGGTTATACCTACCAACCAGACTGTCAACGTACATATAATCAAATGACAAAGAAGAAGACTAAGACGACGACAATATTTGTATTGTAGGTGAATCTGCGTGTCTTGGAAAAAAAAGGAACGCCAGACGTGTGAACCCGGTAGTTATTACACAGTACGCAATAAATTACACGCAGCATAGAAACAAAACTCTACATTATGATTTCTTCTAGAACTATCCGAGAACCACCACTGTTTAACAGCTTATTATTCCAGACGGCGTTGCCGTGATTTCCAAGACTTCTTTCTTTCTTCGAGTTCTAGCTTTGATAGGTATGGTCGTTCAACTACAACTATGTAGGTACCTAACATGGTGCAATTCAAAGTTCGATTTGCGTGGATTTTTCTTAGAGTTGAACTAACACGACTATATAACGATAATAACGACCGGGCCGGGCCTAGCCCTTCATGGTAAGTCACACTGCCGCACTCTGGCAAGTTGGCGAAGAAAGCAAAAACCTCACACTTTCACGTACTTCTTCGATTAGGAATAATTTTTTTTTCAGGAGGCTGCTCCATATACCTTAGCAACTCTAAGCTAGAGAAACAATTGTCCATTCCATCCACCTTGATGGTGGTGTACCATATAATCCATCTCTCCTCGGACGATGGATGGTGGTATTTATTCCCATTTGTGGGTCTTTCTCTTGTCCTCTCATTGCTGGTTTTCCATTTAAAATAGGAAGCTAGAACAGAATCAAGTCACCAATATGACGGAAGGAGTGCACGTCGTGGTCGTCTCCGACATGGACGACGACTTGACTATACATAACGACAATGATGGCACGGCGCGGCGGTGGTGGTGGAGCACAAGCACTAGCACAAGCACAAGCACAGCACTTCTTGGTTTATGCCTACGGCACGGCGTACTCGTAATAGTGCATTTGGCGCCTAGAATGTGCCAGGAATTAATAACTCCGAAGCCGAACTCGATCGAATGATGAAAGGAAAGGACTGAATGTAGCCGGTCGCATTTTGTATTATGTTTGATCAGTCGCATGCAGCCATGACGGGCATAATAATTTCCAGGAGACAGCCAAGCCATTGCCATAATATGCCTACTGCCCGTTTTCGTCGTCGTCTTCGTCGTCGTTGTCGTTGCTTCTATGCTGCCTCCTCCTTGGAAAGCCCATGCAGTCCCAGTCTGACTTTGACTCCGAAGAAGTACATAATGTTTTTCTTATGCATGTTCTTGGGTTGTTTGTGAATGATTTGCCATTCTGGAGTGAGAACACAAAATATTAAAGACCAATCAATGGAGGAATTGATATCGGTTGTCTTTTTGTTTTAGCAGAAAAACAAAAGTAAAACAATAGATGACTGAATAAAGATTATTTTATGAATAAATGCTTATAACCTAAGAGTGAGATTGGTTTAAGTTTTATTTAAAATATAATATACGATGATTTTTGAAGATTCTTTAGTCAAAACGTTTGAACATTAGTTCTAGAAAGTGGCGATAATATTTAATCAATATAAAAGAATTTACATAATTATTGGTCCAAGAAGCAAAATTATTGAAAACAAATTTATACGAACAAAAAAAATAAAGAAAACAAAAATATTATATTTTCCACATATTATATTCTATTTTGAACTTATTTTGGATAGCGAAATTATTTTTCTCCAAAAAACTCGTCGCGCGAATTTAAAAGCACTTTTAAATAATTTTTTCCTCGTCAAGAAATTGTTTAAATATTTATTTAATATATAAAAATTTCTCTAAATCGGTTTTAGCGGTTATTAATAAAGGTTAAGTATATGTAATTTTCAACGTGATTTATGTAAATAAAACAGAGCTCAAATTCAAAAAATTAATTTGAGCATCTCTTTTGTTCGAATCAATTACCGAAATAATTCACTTGATTGATTCAGATTAAAACTTAAATCCGGATGTATTTACATAGAATTTATATTAATTTACATACATAGTGGATTAATCGAGTGAATAATATGGTGGTTATTCTTATATTTAACTTGATTTTTGTTTCGGGTATTACGCTTGAATCATTGTTAAAGCCTAGTACGCTGCTGATGCGAAACGAAAAATCCCATACAAAAATGACACAACGAAATCATAAACGGAAAATTTCGTTCTGCAGTACTCTGTTCGAAGAGCGAAATTTATAATTGTAGCAGATTATTTGGAGAAGTCTCCGCTCCCTTTTCGCACTGAATGAATTATACAGACTATTTATTGTGTGCGGAAAAATGACATTTGAGTTTTTAGTGTGGTTTTTTTTGTTTATCATTTTCTTACATCAGGGGTTTCTCTGATTTTTTGCGTTTATGTTTGATTTTGTTTTTGGAATTAGTGAAATTCTCCAAGGACATTTTCCGATGTGTTTTCGCAAGCGTTTCGTTGTCTGTTTGGAGATCATAGAAAATTTTCGTTTCGCATCAGCAGCGTACAAGGCTTAATTTGCAAATAATTTTGAAATCTTAATATGGAGTCTTTAAGTTCGGATATATAAAAAGAAAGTGTAAAGGCAAACAAAGAACTTAATACAAAAAAAAATATTTAAAATATAAGAGTGCAGTCAAGTGACTAAGCTGGGTTCCAGGCTTATTTGAGCCGTAGTATGGGTCACTAAAAAGTGTGTGATATTCTAAACTTTTCATGTTTTTTTGATTTTTCGAATGATTCCTTGATTGTTTCCCCATTTAGTAAGGAGGGGCAATTTCATAAAAATGGATGTTGTTTAAAAAAAAACAGGCAATTCTTAAAATATTATTTCTGATTTTTTAAATCAGTAAACTAGCCTATAAGAAAAAATACTTTTTATAATTTTAGTTTTTATAATGTTCATTGAAATAATTTGATTTGGTAAATATGAATGGGCAGATTTCTGGCTTTTATTATTATTATTATTTATTAACATGTAATTTAAATTACCGGATAATACAATTATTTAAAGAGCGTAGCTGCGGGGATTATTGACTCATTCTGGATTTTAACAAAGCAATACCTTAAAGGGTTTTCCAATAGAGCGGTCATGTTGTTTTGCCAGCTCGTCTGTCAAATCTGTTGTTTATAATTCAGTAAAATCACCCATTTTATGGCAGACGCGGTGGTTCTTTAAAGCCCAACGTTTGTTGGCCAAATTAAAGACGACGAGTGTTCAGTAAGTAATCAGCCAAAACCATTACGTCAAAAAAACACCAGATCGGGCGAGAACACTTGAACTTGGCGATTTTTACGTCGGGACTTGGGCCTGTAAAGATGCAACTGACACAGTAGGACGCCGCTAAGTGTTATTTAGTATAAACACCACAATGAATACCTTTTCTTCACGAACGATTTGTGGGTAGGGTAGGGTTATCTCTTAGGGAGATGACGTGAATTGGCCCCTAGATCTTTGGATTTTACACCTTTACACTTTTTCTTGTGGGGCTTCTTGTGTGAAGAATCCATGTAATCTGAAATTCTGTAATTAAAAATTCTGTATTTCCCAGTTCTGAAGGTTCATAATTGATGGTTTTCAAACGTAATCATACCAAAAAGTGCGTACTTTTTTACTTTTATTATCAAAAGAATTTTGTCTTTTATCATTTACAAAATTTTGACATATGTAAATTTTTTTCAGAATTCGAAGAATTTGTTTTGCTATTTTGTAATCTCGGCATATAAATTTCGGACGTCAACTGGAACAGAATTGTTAGTTATAAATTTATCCTTAAAATAAACATGATAAAAATATTCAAGATTCTATACTACTACCTACTTTTATTCTACACGATTCTGTCTTGTTCGATATTTCACAATCAATTCTCTTACAGTTACAATTAATCAATATTCATATTGGATACATTAATTATCATATCTAAACACTCATAACGAAACATTTTTGTGGGAATAATCTGTGCCTGGTTTACATCTTATTCTGCTATGATTAAAAAAAAATTGTTCATCGAATATTTCATTCATGTGTGGGAAAAACCCATTTACATTGATTCACACCACATCACACCGCAACACAGACAATAATGAGCTAAAATAAATAAGAACATGTATGATTAAACCTCATTTAACACCAACTAAAAAGATTGGAAAGGGGTTAATTGGAATTTGAAATTGGATTTACCAGAAAGTCTCCAAGTTAAATTATTGCGATTTGCAAATCTACGATTCTTTTTCTACCTCTACAGCTTGAAGTTCTCAGTAAACAGGTGAATGTTTTTATAATTATTCTTTTTTAGTATTTTACATATCACCAAGTTAGATCGGCGTTATCCATCAAATTAAATGACCGAGTTCAATAAACTCTTTGGGAAGACTGTCATCTTGTGATTTTCTTAGAATGTCCAGTCAGTCATGATAATTTAATTAAACACACAAAAGTTTTTGTTTTATTTTTTAATGTTTAATTAGATGTAGCTACGTACATACATACATATATGTTTGTATGATGAATGTCGAATTCGATGTATGTAATGTACCTACGAAATGAACAAGAAAATATATCTTGAAAAACAAATAAACAACGAATGGTCCGTCGTTTTTTGGATATTTTACTTTCAACTTTATCTTTCTTCATAATTCGACTTAGGAAAGGTTTGAAAAGATATTTTTTTTTGATAAAATGGAAAAATATGATGTATGTACATACATAAGTATGTAGGTAATATTATAGGTACCTATACTGTTTTTTTCAGAACTGAAATTAGCTAAACTTCAAACATATGAAGAATAACAACTATATATGTATGTTAAAAAATTATTTTTTGTTTGTTTTGAACAAAAGCTAATAAAAAGTCCCTAGAGTTCAATTATACGCATTTTTGTCATGTCATGGTATTTTATAATTTTGTCAATATCTGGGCTTATGTTAAACTTATATTAGAAAAATATATAGTGAAAAAAAGCCTGTTGACAAAATGTTTAGATTTGCTTGAAAACGAAATGTTTTTGAAAATAAAGGTTCTCCCACACCAACCTTAATTGGACTTCATACAAAAATGTGTATCAATACGAATAAAAGAATTGTTTTTTGGTCTCACTTCGGGATCATTGGTCTCGGTTGGAAAAATTTAATTTTCATTTTTAACTTTTTATGCTGAGACCACCATTCTCCATTAATATCAGTCCAAAAAATGCAATCTTGTATCAGATGCTTTGAAGTATAGTATATCATTTCGTGACTGCAAGCCTACTGAAAATAAGTTTACCTAGTTCAAGAAAAAGAAAAAAAAATATGCACGACTGGATCGTTTGAACTTGCTGTGTGGTATGAACCTGCTCTAGTGTTTATCAAAAAAAATAGATCGATTTTAAAGAAAATTAAAAAAAAATCAAAGTTACTCAAAAAGTGGATTATTTGTTTGATATTTTTATGTAAAAACAAAAATTGCTATGTATATTCTTTGGACTGAACTATTAAAAAGCATCAAATTGCAAAATTATATGAAAATCGGTCAAGTTCTATGTGAATAACTAAAATATCGTCGTCGTTCTATGAAAACTCCCTAAGTCCATCTTGTTTTTTTTATGGAAACATTTGTGTTAGTTATGAATCTTTTACTGACAACAACTCGAACATTTTTGTGTTTGAGTTATTTTGAATTAAGAATTAAAACAACATTAAAGTTGAGACTTACATAATTTTAACTCTTGATATTTGATTAACTATGGCGAATTTAAGAAGCGGTATCGGAGTTTTGAAAAATTGGACTTAAGGAGTTTTCATAGAACGACGACGATATATTGTGCAATTTTCTCAAAGAATGCCAAGTTACAATTTCCGATTTCGAATATTTTGACAAAAACACTAATCGCTGTTGTTTTGTAATCGCTGCGGCTGATGATTACAGATATGAAAATTATTCAAAATCATTGGAGTCGTTTTCGAGAAAATTTGTAAAAACCAAAATCACGATTTTAAAGTAAAAAGAAATACATTTGTTGGCGCGACAGCTCATGTAGAACCAGGGCCTAGTTACTTACAACTCTGAAACACTCTTGTTTTCGTGTTATTGGCAGGAATGGAGGGGACCTACAAATTTCTACCAAATCCGAACGGCTAAGTTAAGAGAAAATTTAGCCAAATACTTGTTTTTTCAATGTAAACAGTTTTTTTGTAAATTTGTAACTCACTTTGGTCGCCATAAGATCCATAATGAATTATAGATTTGACCCAGATTTTCTTGAATAATTGTTTAAAAAAAACTTAGTTTTTCGGTTTTCAAAAACACGCGAGGGCTGTAAATTATTTTGTTGAAATTCAAAGCAAGAAACAAGAAGTTCTTTGCTTAAATTAATTTTAAAAATGATTTAAAATAACTTCAAACGTTTCCCTTTTCTATTTCTATTTCTATTTCTATTTACATATATTATCTTTCAATAAAATTTGCGTTTTCTGTTAATTTCTATTTCAAAAATAAACAATTCTGTAACCACAAGGACAAAATGCTAAAGTCAATTTTTAACATTTTTCCAGGAGAGGAGTTTGAAGTTTTTTTTTTTTGAAAAGAAATTAAAAATTGTTCAATATAGAATATTATTGGAAAATCGCTGATCGCCTCGAAACTAGTATGAAATACAAAAATAAAAAAATTTACAAAAAAGATTTAGGCACGCTTAAAAATCGCAATTTCGTCTAAACTCGACTTTTTTGGTTTGTGGGGACAGAATTGTTAAATACTTTGTATAAAAACACTTTAAATAATTTACTTTATTTATCTAAGTTTCCTTAATCTTTTATGTTTTTATTATTTTGTAAAATATATTTAGTCTTCTCAACTGAGTTTCACATAATAAAATACTTATTTTATAGTAAATTAAATTCTTTTTCTCAATTGGATTTTCACAAACATTCTGAAGAATTATCTGCAGCAACCGAATCCACAACAAAATTATTACCTCCGAACTCATGTTATTTTGGCAGTTCATTCGTTAGCTCAACTCACCACAGCAAAAAACCTATAGGTCTACTTCATGGTGAGTTGAGGGCGACGCGACGGCTATACTCTATAGTCTATAGGTCTTAAAAAGTATTGAGTTTGATTATCAGGTTGAGTTTAGGTTTTTAAAAAAAAGCTTCACGTTGAACCCAGTGTGACTTCAGGGTTCAACGAACAAACCTAATGACAATGACTTATGGCCCTATACACGCATGAGAACACGGCTGAGCCCCAATAGGTCAAACAAAAAGTTTTGATGCGTTAGCATTGCACTATTCATGCGCTTCTGTAACGCATTCCGGATGATTTACATACATTTTAATTTGCATCAGTTTGACATTACGAAACGAATTTTATGCAGCTTAAAATTAATTAGATGTCACAGTAAAATGACACATATTATAATAAGGGTAATTCATAGTGTGAACTGTTTCATATAACATCGGAATCTATTTTAAAAACAGGACAATACTTACATACTTGCGAATATAACATCAAGTGTAGATGAATAAATCCGTCTTCAGAGATTTAAGTCACAACTTTCAATCTCCTGATTTATTTTGAAATCGAGTTCCTTAAAAAATTACAAGCATTACTATTTTTAAACAAAGAGTGAAAATTCTTACCTAAAACTTTGTCACTCGTGCAGATCTACAAATTTTGATTAAACTTTGTAACAAATAGGTATAACGAAATAATGCTCAACATTACCTATTAGCGACATGCAAAATTTAAGACTTTAATACCTGCAACAAAGTGATGTGGGCAAATCTCTTCAAATTTTGTGATCATGCGCTCAACTTTTGAAATAGTTTTTAAAACGTTTGAGTAGGTAGCTATACTTATCGGCAGTTTAACTCAATATTTTACTCTATGTTTTCTTTTTTTTCGATTATTTTGCACGACACAGACGGGCATTCTCATTTCTATTCAATCAATTTCAATGAGAAAGTTTATTATTGTAGACTTCTTAAAACTTTTCCCCCAAAAAATAAAGTTCACCTTTCAATAATGTTTACTTAAGCTTCAATATCCCATTTTATTTCTATATATATATACAACATTTCAATAGAAGATTCCAATATTATCCGTAAACTTTCTTCGTTTTTTGTTCATGAATGGATTCATTCTTGCAAGTGACACTCTTAAGAGTTTATTCAACTTGTAACAATGTTCTTCTTATACACTTCCACATACATATACATATACAAAAAACTTTTCCAAGGACTGTGTATATATAATAGTGGGTAAGAACTAAAGAAAACTTTCCAAAGTCTTGTGTCCTTTCTCAAATGAAATCCTATTGAAAAAGAAGTGTAATCCTTTTTCCTGTCCGCATGAAATAAAATATCAAAAAATTTGATGCAATGGAGATACTAGATATATAGTTGTTTTCTCTCTCAATTGAAGTAGGTACAGCAACTTTATACTCACACAAGTAAAGTGTCAGCAACAGGGTGCTTAAAGGATTTCCGCCATTGAAAACCTAAAAATAAAAAATAAAAATAAGAAAACAACATCGCCCCCTCTAAGTTGAGTTCTCAATTTGGCCCGTTTTTGCTGCACAACATGTAGGTACTCTTTTCGCTGTGATATCGTTAAAATCCAATTTATTTTTACCAATTGCCCTTATATCAAGTTCTGCGATGCAGCATCCTCTTCCTCTTCTTCATGGTTCGCCATTAACATCCACCATCAAAACATAAACGTTATTTAATTGAAATCTCCCCCACAATCTACTTTCGCCCCGGTGTTAGTCGTATTGGAAGATTTTATCCAAAATCAAAAAAAAAAGAAGGAAGTAGGAATATATATATAGATCCTTTATCTCATCCATGTGGACTGAGCTTAGCGCCACAACTCAAAGGAAGAAGACCACGTGCTGCAAAAGACGAAGAAATTAAAGAAAACAAAAAATACGAATTGCAAAAACAAAATTTCTACTTGGTTTGTTTGCCCACTTGTCTAATCCGCATTGAGTTGCAGGAACAAGAAGAAGAGAAAAAAAATACCAACCCCAGTGGTGTTGCATTCACATCACACCACACACCAAGAAGGTTACAGATTAACATCCTTCCATCCACCCACATATACTAGAAAAAAAGATATGGAAAAAGATAAAATGGAATCTGTAGATTTTCGGGAATTCATAGTAAAAGCATTTAATCCACTAAGCCTTTAAGTGCCCCTCCAAATGGTGAGTGCCAGTGCTTGCACCAGCACCAGCACCGGCTCCGGCAACCATCCAAAACAGCACACGCCTTATACAATATAAACTGTCTGTGTTGTTTTGCGGCTCCTGCGTCCTGCCCTGCTGTATCCTTTTTTGGTGAAAGTGAAACTCAGGAGCAGCAAAATATAGCAGAGTCCTGCAGCTGATGCCAGTTTGGTAACCATTCAGCGGAAGTGGGTGACAGACGGGGATGTGTTTTTTTTTTTTTTTTTGCCACTGTCCTTATAAAGGGAGAAGTTGGTAGCATTTATGGCAAACAGATACCAGAGTACCAGACCATCAAAATTTATTTAGTCGTTCGGTTCGGGTCCTGGTCCTGATACTGGCTGGAACTGAAATGGTGTTCCAACTTGTTGTATGTCATACATTGAGTCGCGTTGCTTACTAGAACTGTCGCGCTGTCGTCGTTGATTTTATTGCCCTTTTAAGTGAATGGAGGGGTGGCGGGTTTTAAAAATCAATACTGTCATGGCAATATTACACAGATAATTCAGCTGACAACTTGAGGATTGTGAAATTTTACCAGTTTTAAAGATGTAAATAAATGTTTACAACTTTAAAACTAGTAAAAACCAAGGATAATGATAAAAATAGATTTAAAGTAAATAACATACTGAATTTAAAAGTTAAAACCTTTTAAAAGTTTTATTGGAGTAATAAACAAATAACTTTTTAGACCGAAATAACTAGCAATCATACCCCGCAGTTCTATTAACAAAAAACAATAAACTGACCTTTTACTCCCAAATACACCAATACACCACTGACCACGGATTAAAAGTTTTCTCGCGAGTTAAAATTTTGTCTATTAATAAAAACAAAAATTAATGGAATAGCTAACTAACGTTTATTAAAAAGAAAATCTATTGGAATAAGTAATTGTTCTCTTGTTTGTACTTCATAGTTACACAAATTGTTAATTGGTTGTGCTTTATCTGTAGTCTACAAGAGTGTTAGCTATCTATCATTTCTTCTGTGTCTGTTTTAAAGTTTTGCAATTCTATAGACATTTTTAGAAAATTGCATTATATCACTCTCTTGCTTGAAAACAGTTAGACAGTGTCTAAGTAGACAAAAAGTTAACAAACCCGAATAGGTACGCTCTGGATAGAATACAATCAGAGTTCTTCAATTTTTTAATTATAAACACACTTGAGCACTGATAGCTTAACTATACTATCATTAGAAGGTCAACGTAAATGGTCTATGCGTTAACTCCCTGACATTACCAAAAATATTATCATTTTAATGTCAAAGTAGACCGTGTCAATGTGTGAAACGTTGACGTTCACACAAGTGAAAGCAGCGCGGTTATTGTTGTCCCAAAATGCATTGACTTGTTATCTGTGACAACGCGCATTTTTTATACTTTGGTGTCAACGCGTTGACATATTTAACTATGATGATCAAAAGACTTGACCACATTCGAAAACTTTGAGCAATACCAAATCAATCAATCAATCAACCATTTTTCCCGTCGATGTTAAAATGTTAAATCAGTCAAGCTATGAATTAAAAAACCTTTAAAAAATCATAAATTTATGAGATGGTGGTCAACGCAGGCTATGTTGACCCCAAAACTCATGTCAACGCGAGTGTCAACGCAGCCGTGAACGCATTGACAGTTTTTTGCGTTGACGATCACACGCCTTTACAACTTTGGGATAAAATTTGACGTCATTTTGACATCAGAGACTCAACGCTTTTATAATTGCGTTGACCGTCTAATCGTTAATAAATGAACTGTCAAAATACATGAAAATTGTATGAAGTTGGTTGCATTTAGCTCTTTACACCATTTTCTCAGTCAATTTATTCTGAGCTCATGGAACTGAATAGTTCTAAACCAAAAACAGAATTGCAAATTTGAAGCTCTGAGCACCGCGGATTAAAAAAGAACTATACAATTAAAAAGGAAAACTCAGGCTCTACTTTTAACATGAAAAAAAACGCCTTAAACCTATATTATTAGTGAAATTCATCTTTTCGATGCCAATTGTAACTACCTTTGCTTTACTGCACACAATCTGTGATGTCATTTCCGAAGTGTCACTCATGAAGTTCAGCAGTACGGTGATGCTAAAGTGGTGCGCTTTTATCCCAGAGTCTAAAAAAACAATCACGACACGACCGATAACCGCACTTACTTTGCATGCATTTACTTATATCTATACCTATACATACATTTATGTAAAACAAAACACACAGACACACAAACAGACAAAGAGAGTCCTTGGGCTGTACGTAACATTATAGAAAATAATTATTCGAGCAATTTATCGGGCCATTTCGTGCAATAACAGATAATAATTTTTATTTTAAAAAGGGCATTGTCGTTGCGTCGTTGATGGCTGGAAATTTCTCAGTAGGTGTGGGTGCCGTTATACAAGTATAATATTCTCAGGGGAGTTAATTAGATAGTAATTGAAGCAATTATCATCTTTTGCTCATTAGCTATAAGAATGCGACATCGTCGTTTCCGATTCCGATTCCTATTCCGATCCTTTTTGCACATCTTTCAGTAGTTGTTATGAATTTTCTTTACGTTGACTTCGTCGACTTTCACATCAAATTATTTATAGCTTTGAGATGGAAATAGAATATCCATCATTTTCGTCTCCGTTTCTCGCGCTTTTGATGCTACAAATCTATTTGTGTTATGGAACATTTTTGTTGTTGTACATCTGTGCAGCTTTATATGCTGTACCTAGCTAGTTGCCGTAGCAATGAATGTGAATAAATCCTGTACGTTTTCAACAGCGGATTTATCAGAAAAGGTAACATCTAAAGCGGCCTAGGGCGAAATTCTCTATGATTTCGAAAAAAAAAAATATTGAACTCAGATCGAATGATTTAATACTTTCAGTTATGTAAAGTATGATAAATTAAGAAAAAAATAACTTTTGCCTAGTCCATAAATTTATCGAATTGAATTGAAAATTGAACAAAAGTTGCAGCGATAGAAACCAGATTATACTTTGCAGATGGTTTTCTTTTCAACCTAAGAATTTCTCAATTTGTGGAATATTTTAGTTAAAAGTGCAAACAATGTTTTTGGGTACTAAATTTATAGTTGAAATAAAATGACTCATTATTAAAAAAAAAATGTTCCACATACGCCCCCGAGACCTTCACAAAAACTATTATTTTTTGACAAAACTTGAGTTAAGTACACAATATTTTTTCCGGTTTTAGAATAATTTTTTTAATTAGTGAGTATTTATAACTTAGCGTGGGTAGGGTAATTGGTTAATCCGTCCCTGATTGTATCTGTATATAGCGCCATCATCATCTTTACGACGAACTAGAACCATATCAAAGGAGCCCACAGTAAGTTTTCAATGGATAATAATGATGGCATGGCCATGGCAACGAAGTACTATATCGAAGTGGTGGTTGGGTGAAACTGCCAGGTTAGACATACAGTTACATGATACTATAGGTACATATACAAACACATGTATAAGATTTTTCATATATATTTTCCTGTCAACCTGTGCTACACACCTGGCTAGGATATTATATTCATTATGACATGCTACGGGCACATTTCAGTCGTCATATATACAATTTGCTCCGTTACTCACAATTTTCGCGCAATAGGGTGTTGAAGATTTGATCGGTAATTGCCTTTTTGCCTTTAAGAAAAATATCTAAGAGATATATTTTGTTACGTTAGTTATTTACCTTTATATTTCAACATAATATGGACAGGATAAAGCTATACCTCAGCTTAATGAAAAGGACTTTGAGATTTACCTAGCAGCAAGGTGTACAGTACACACATACATACATACGGTTAAGTTCTCTCCAAAGTCAACATATTTTTATTAATTTATCTATACCTTCTGATACATATATCTATGTATAAATGTACATAAAATGTTTAAATAACCCCAAAAGGACCTTGACACAACTATTTAAGGTTTCTTTGAGAAATTTCTAAAGTTAAATGGTTTTGATTTATGAAAGTTTTGTGTTGCATTCCGTATCAAAAGATTTTTTATTTGGAACATTTTAGGTAGAGTGAAACAAATCTGGAGCAACCTTAAAAATAAATCCGTGTATGATCTTCTACTCTTTAGAATTCACGTATTGTAAAAAAATATCAAGTCTAGACTTTGGTAAATATATTTACAAGGACAGGTGGTTTGTTTTTTATTTTGATGCTCATATAAAATACAGTACTATCTGGGTCAATAAATTAACAACTGAGCATGTGTGCATGAATAATAATTATTTAACATTAAACATAAAAGATTTTGTGAAAATCCCTATATACGGTTTAAGATTGAGAATATTTTTGATTGTTTGGATGTCTGGTCATTTAAAAAAAAGTCTCTTACCCCTATTACACTCCGCGGAACACTGTATCGGTACATAGTGTCGGCTCGTGTGAAGTGGAGATATACCGACACAGTTTTTTTAAGTTTGTCGTTGCTTTTTATCTAATTGAAATTAAAGGAAAATTCACTATGGCAGAAACCAATAAATGTATCTGGCTTCATTCCGAAGTGAATGTTGTATTAGAGATAATAAAAGATAAAAAAATTGTTGACCAAATGGATAAAAAAACGGTTTGACATGACAATTTATTCAAAGTAGTTTCCAATTAAATGCATGAAAGAAGTATAATATTCAAATCAGCTGAGCAAGTAGGTACACGGAGCAAGTTCAAGTTGTTAAAACAACAGTTTAACAAAGCGCTGATCAATAGTACAAAAAGTGGTGCAGGAGCAACCAAATTCAAATATTTTGATGTGTTCCGGGATATAATGCACCAAAGGCCCCGAGCAAACCCCATTCATGAGGTAGACTTAGTTGAATGTGGTAAGGTTTATAAAAGTATTTGTTGAGAATACAAATCTTAAGTATATTGTCTTTTCAGTTTCATATATTTTCCAGAATGAAGAAAAAAAATAAGAATAAAAAAGAAAATTAAAATAATAAAATTCAATGAACACATGAAAATAAATAGTACTAAAATTAAAGTGATTTTCTCGATAATGTTTTTAAGAAATCATAAGTATGTTTTCAGCTTCTTCTGTTAGTAACAGTATTTAAAAACAAACATTTATAAGTTTATATTTTAAGCAAACGTTGAAGAAATTATTGTATAGAATGAGGTCCCAAACCCTGACGTTGACCGTAATGAAATGCCAAATGAGTCCGTCGTTAGCTCCGATAGCTATGAGATGTCCTCATCATTTTCTTCAACGTCAACACAGGCAACTTGAAATAGAGGTATGCAGTATTTAGCATCTGCAATCAAAAAAACCCAGGCAGAAAATCAGGGAAATTTTTGCAGAAAACAAAATGAGCTGTTGGAACAGAAGAGAAAGTTAGAAATAGAGTTGGAAGACCGAGAGGATGCCCGTAGCCGTATGAGCAACTTCATAAGTGGCATAAGTGGGTATTCAGCAGAAATGATAGCCTGGATATCATAGAATATGCTCCTTAAATCTTTTTTTTATCATTTACTTTTTATTTAGAATAAGACACTAAATTTAAATATTTATTTTTATTTAAGTATATTATTTATTAAATACTGAATAAATGTTGTTTTCTTGATAATAAACTCCTTTTAAAACTAAAATATTTAAAATGATTGTCTTTTAAAAGTGGAAAATTTGTTGTGAGATAATTTTTTAACTTATTCCTAATATCCGTGGCAACTGGAACTTCTCGAATGTCTTCTTTTCTTTCAGGTTGCTCGAATTGGATAGCCTTGCGACTTTACTTACTTTACTTTGTGAAGAATGTAACACGTAGGAATAGTTTTAGTTTTTGTGTGGCAATTTTTGAAAGGGTTCCGGCCACGACCTAATATCTGGCTCTATACAAATAAAAAAAGAGATTGAAGATATTTGCCGTAATTGGCATTTATTTGATGTCAAAAAGCATTGCGGCTGTAAATATTGAAAAAAATAAAATAAATTCAAGGTCCAGTAGCGTCCATACCGCTGGCGCCACTGGTATACTGTTAACTGTTAAATGAGGGTACCGGCCGCGATTATATTTTTACCTCAAAAATTTTTTGTGAATACGCATATAGAGATCAGTGGTAATTGCCCATACAGAATCGGATTGCTTTTTCGGTAAAGTGTTTCGATGCTGGCGTGTAATAGGGGTATATTTTACGAATATTGCTATATATATTAATCAAACAACATGAAGAAATTCATTTTCATATAGGAGTTATTATATTATTATCTTGATTCTGAAAATGTGTTTTATGTTTGAAAAACAACAATACATACTTTATTATAATAATTATAATTGTAAGAAAAGCCGATAAAACCTTTCATTTCAGTAACAACGTGCAAACCAACCACTTAATCGAGGTTTTAGTAGATTTACCCTTAATCCTCTTAAAATCTTTCGAAAATTTACCAAATGTATTTCGTAATTCTTGTAGATTTAATAATAATGTTGTCAAATCAAAGGGTCAATAGTTTTACAAATCGAACACACCTATTCTCTATTTTGCTGAGTAAAATATTCAAGAATCGAGAAAAAAATAAAGCAGCATTTGCATTTTTAAAGGAACTGTTAAAGTTAATCTACTTTTTAATCTTTTTATGCCGTGAAAACACTACCCAAGATTTATTAAATCTCAAATAGATCAACTTTAAGTGAAAACGTATAGTATTGCTATCAAAATTTATATGAGTTAATTTATAGTAAATTTTAAATTAATTTAGTTACATAAATCATCGTAGGATAATTTTTTACAAATCGAAACCAATTCTCATATTGCTATGAATGGAATATTCTTGGCTCGAATTTATTTCCGTAGTTTGAAACAAATCAGACTTTCTATCTCAATTCTCCTCGTAATGCACCAGAGACGTCAAAAAAGTCGGACGAGGCTAGGCCTTCGAAAGAGCGCAAATCCAACTGACGGTCGTAGTGAATTGGATTGAATGCTTATTAAGACTTACATTTTTGGTTACAATTTTGGTCTTATTCTAAGAAAAGCTTTGGGTTTACAAAAGCGGCTATAATGTATTGCCTTCTTTTTTCAATTACAGTTGATATTTAGCCTCGTGGGCCGTGGCTGTCAGTTACTATATAAAATATATATTGTTAGTATTCTCTTGCTCATGAGCACTAAATAAATACTCTTGAGATGGTTGTCAACACAACAATTCCTAAATAAACTTACAAACTAAAATACAATCGAGTAATGAGCCTGTGCATTGTAAAAAAGAAAAAATTTCTTACTCATTTCTTCAATTGTCAATTGTCATTTTTTCAATTGTCATTTGATTTCGTTTAATTTAATAGAGCGAGAGCACTATATGCATATATTTTTTTTTTGTTACTTTACAGTTTACACAAATGAACAAAACTATTGAAGGCATAATTTAAACAAAGAACGGTTATTAATTAAACTGTACGACGTACGTATGGTGACTTTTTTAATACATAATAAAAAAAAAAGATTTGCACTGATAAGAGACTAGAGAATGACGAGTTTTTAAGTTGTAGATCCACGCTTAGTATTCATGTATGAACTGTGGGGTTTCTTTATCGGCAGGCATTTTGTATGCTGCTCTTTTTCTAGTTTCTTGATCTAAAGTTGCTGAGTTCAGCCATTATCCAATGGTTGATACAGTTGCTAGGCGGTATGGTACCACCTGGGAGCTCGTGTTAACGGGATTTTAGTTCCTAGTCTAGTTCAAACAGTCAAGCTTATAAACCGAACACGTGATGTCGTAGTGACATAAATATTATTTTGACGTTTGACAGCGCTGAAAAGATCTGTTCGTTTTGTATTTCCTTATTTCTTAATTACTGGTTCTGTTCATTTCTCTAATTTGAGTAGTCCCCGTGATGAAAAACTGTTATAACTGCTATAAATTGAAATTCCTCAAGTCTCGTCCTTTTTTTAATAGGTACTTTTATAACTTATACCTCCTTTCTCGTGGCTAAGTATCGCTTTATATTTTTTGTGGTTGTATTAATATTAAAGGTGTAATTTCGTGTGATGAAAATATTAGTTATGTTATACATGTACAGACTTAATTCTTTTTTATTTGCGTTAATGAATATGTTAGTATAATAGCAACCTTATGGATAATAAAAAGAAAAAATAATTTTACCACAAAGCATCCCAGGCAGCCAGAACAGTGTGTGGCACTTTCAAAAAAAAACTTAACTAGTTCAGAGGCAAAGCTAAGGATAGAATCTAGTCGGCTATAGATATCATAAATAATGTTGTTACACAATGTATCTATACACAACACACATATATCAATATCTTGTATAAGAACTTACACTATGTAATCTTCACTGTTACACAGATGCCACCATTTTTAACAGAAAACGTGTTGATGCTTCTGACTATTTTTTTTATAGGGATACCAGCTAACGTCTGCTTGTATAGTACTTCCCTTGCCCTCTTGCACCATTTTGTTTATAATGTATACTGTATACATACGCTCACGTTCACGTTCGTGTCGTGTATGTTTATCCAACATGAGCCGCTTCGCTCTTAATAACATCAAGTGCGTGCACAAGTACCCGTATGAATCTGTAAAATGGCAACACACAGTCCCAGGCGCACATTTTAATATTATTCAGGATAATTTACCTATATATTGCGGATGAGATTTTCCTCTCCTGATCACTTTTAACCTAGGTCTAGGCCTGTAACGACTCAGAGGACGACAACAAAATAAAACAGAAAAAAAACTTAGAACGTTGTAAAGCAAACCTTAAGGCCTTCCAACACCGCGCGAACAACCGTGGTGGGTGGGTTTATAAGATTTTTTATTCATATAGAATAGGTATATATACTTAAGATTATATTCCTCTCGTATTCCCCTATCTTAGGATATATAATAGATTGTAACTAGGCAGCTTCTATAAGACCTTATTGTTACACAGACTTGAGCACCTGGCTGTGCGTACCATGCGTTGCCTGCATTTTAAAGGGACTGAAATTTGGAAATGTTTGTAGCACTTAGGTGTAACTGCTGGGAAGGATATCGTTAACATCTAAAAGAATACCTAGATGTATCTCATGAGTGAATCTGTGACTTTTATCTCATTTCAAAGTTAACGTTTCCACGGTTTTCATATACTTACTCGTACATACTTACTTACATTTATGCTGATTTGCTACGTTGCCATTGCCGTTGTCGACTTTGTTGCTGGGATTGTGTAATACGTCATGTAAACGGAATTTCATAGGCACTTCTATTCTAAATTGGAAAGACAGGAAAAAGATATTTAGGAAAATGCGTTGAACTGACAATATACAAAGCACATTTCAGCTTGTGTGGTTTGAATTTTCGCTTTGGCATTTTTAGTGGCGGAAGAGTTTTTTTTTTGCTTGAAATGTTTTCTAAGAAGAATTATTGCTTATATGTATTTATGCGTTATGTGCGACTTCGTTTGTTATATTGGCATACGAATAGAAAACTTATACCTACTTACGATTCTTTTCAAATCGCATCGTAACATTTTAGCAAAATACATATATGAAAATAAAGAAGCAAAGCTCATAATATTAACAAGCGAAATTTATATGGAATTTTTTTTAAACTAAAATTTATTTTAAATAAATAGTTGAATACTTTTAAAACTAAGTTCTGACGATTGTTATTTTTGTTATATTTTGATCATCTAACTTACACCTCATGATTCTGAGTTTCCAAGTATTGCAACCAAAGTCGAGGAGTCCTGTAAGTTTCAAGATGATCTTTGGTCTTCTGGAGTTTGGTATCAATTTCGACAACAGCATTATGTGTAACATCCTCAACAGAAAGCTCCCATTGAGAAAAGTACTTAACAAGGTTCTATACAGCCTGTAAATCTTCGTTAACATCAAGAATTTGTATTGCAAGAATCGTGTTTAAAACTGATGAAACAAAAAGATGACTCAAATATATATCAACAAAACCTGCTAAAGTCATCAAATAACCGATGCATTGAAGAAAACTCGTGATTTTGTGCTCTAAGTCTCAGAATTACCTTCTTTAAAGGACTATCCAGTGATTCATTAGCTATGATCCTAAGTGCTTTGTGAAAAAGGGGCTTGTCAAATGTTATGGTAAGAATTTGGCTGCATCTCTTGACATGGTCAACATGGTTGGGTCCATGTTAATCATTGATAGAAAGAATATCGGATGATACACCAAGATGGTTACTACCTTTATCTATTAAATTTTCCAGTTCGTGTCACAGTGGCGATAATACCTATCCCATGAAAAGTATCATGGCCATCCATAGTAATAATATTGAGATCAAATAAAAATGATCTCAAAACTGTGATTGGTTTACCGTTTTTAACTGTAAAAATCCAGATTATTTGATTAAATGTTAATCAGAAAATATTTTCTCTAATATTTTTTAATTCCCCGTCCCAAAAAACATATGCAATGATACCCAACATGGGAATATAAACAATTATACAAAATATTGGCAAATAACGGGCAGTCATTTTGAAAAATCCGCCATATTGGCTAATCGCGTCATTGCAAAGTAGTAGACTTTTCAACAAAGTTTTCTACGTAAAATTTGCAATAAAAAGACATTAACAAAAATTGTATTTCAATTAGTTCTAGCTTCCTCCACAAATTGACTAGACTTTCCACATAAAATATGGCGCCATCGAAAAAAGATTGATCCCAAAACAACACACTACACCGCAAAACATCACACGAGCAGGAAATATCGATCTACGCTTATGGTTAATTATATGGTTCCGGATTTATGCTTTTAAATAACTTTCAAAATGTAAAAAATGGACCATTTTATTATCGCTGTCATCAGTGCTACCAATACAAAGTTGCTAACACTTAATTTGACGGAGTACATACACATCCATTATAAAGTCTGACGATATCGCCTTGTTCTGCATTCTTAAGTAAGCTACTTGCAAATTGTGAACTATGCAAGATACCGAGAACTTGAGTAGAGCATACCTGGCGTCGAACGGAGTATGATCGATTTATAGTTGAAATTGACCTAGAGATTGTAAAGTTCACTTTTGTTTATTGGGGTAGGTATATGAGAATCGAATACTTTATTTGAAAATTTCAAACTTTTCCAAATCCTATGAACAAATTGTTGTCTGTATTTACCGAATATCTTGCGACATTTTCCTAAAAAATGAAATAACCAATTTTCTTACACGCAAATTGCAAAAGTCAACTGTTCGAAAACTCAAAACGTAATTTTTATGCATAAGTATTATTTTTGATATAACGCAGTTTGATAAAGTCATATGTTCGATGACATATCCTTGCGTCAAAACAAAATAGTAAAAATTGAGTTTACAACAAAAATATTAGATAGCCATAAAGGGTAAACGTGAAATGCGTTTGCAAGAAAATTGACTGACGTTGATCAAAAAGTGTAAGAACCGAAGAATGCATATTTGACTGCATCAGAAAAGACGATCAAATTGACGTTGTTTTGTCGTGTTAACTGCATAGATATTTATCAATTATCATCCGACTATTTCCGAAATAATGTGAATTCTTAATTTTTCTTTCAGCAATTCTTTAAAGAAATAGCTTTCATGTTATGATAAAGTCTCTAAAAATGCGTTTGCATAAAACACAACCACTATATATGTAATGCTAAATTTTCGATTGGATGGGAACATCTTAGAGAATTCCCCTTTTAATAAACCTCAAACTAGATGCACACATATGTATATTTAAAGTTATATACGCACAAGAGTCTAACTTTGTTACATTCCAAACATTACTAACTTGGTAATAAATGCCGCAAACAGGTATTGGCAACAAACCAGCCGAAATGAAACTACCTCAAGCAACACACATCACGCTGGTTCGTATGGGTACATGCATACATGCACCTATATATAGTAGACTTTGTGGCCTTAACCATGTACGCTGGAAGGTAGGTACATGCGCGATGCACCTCTCTTGGTCAAGGCGTTGTTGATGGTTGGAGCTTGAAGTCGACCTACCAACTTTTCTAGCAGTGAGGTCCCTGGCTGGGCTCCATCTGCACATAACATCCTATAAATATGTATACAGATAGACGCACATACTTATGGTGTAATAAAAAAATGCAATCAAACTTACAATATAGGCACTTAAAGTTCTCAACTTGATTTGGTACACCCATCAGATTCATCGCCGAACATCTTCGCTTGGGATTCGAGCGCAGTTGAACTCACATATACAGCCCCTTTCGTTCTCAGCTCTTGGACAGAATCGCAATTGGAAACCCTAGGAACAACGAATAAATCTACACATTTTTGTATAACACGGAAAGATACTAAAAAGATTCCTGCTTACACCGTTACCGTCGCGTCGTCGCCGCCGCGGTTGTCTATATCCGTTCATTTTCGCAAGCTCCCATACATATATGCAGGCGTATATATAGGATTCGTGAAACGGACCAAGCCCCAAGTAGCCAGAGCTACATAGTTGTTTATAGTTGGGCCCGTGACTATAGACTCATATAGGTGGTAATATACCTACATTAAAAGTCCACAAGTTGGCCACATGAGACTTCTTGAACAAGCGTCAACAATATATTGGTGGCACTGTAGGTACTGTCGAAGATATTCCTTCCTACAAATAATGGATAATTATAAGAAACGCTGAAGCTTCAGGTAGTTGTAACTTTCTTCAAACAAAACAACGAATCTTAAGAGATGATGATCATCACGATGAAAATCCTCCAATACGGTGTTCCTCCCGCCAAGCCGAGTGTTTGAAAATAGCAAGAATTCTTCCATAGAGCATATATTATATGAGGTCTTGTGTTTGCACTTGCATCAGCAGAGGCATCATATCTGTAAAATACATAAATGTGCGAGAGGCGATTAATGTTTGCTTAAAGTAATAGGTCTTGCGTGTCTATGCAGTCTATAGGCACGCAGCGCAGCGCAGCGCAGCAGAAGAAGTAGCCAAAATAGACACGCCTGGCTAAAATAAAGCCTTATGAGTATAAGATCCAATGTCTTGAGAATATACCTAAGTAACAAGTATTTATAAGTTGAAAACACTTTAACGAAATGGGTCAGGCATTGCATTCAACATATAAGTTGTAAACGTCAGTGTGTTAAACATAATGTTTTTGTAAATAAACAAAGTTCGGAGCTTCTGAGCCGCGAGAAAAGGAATGTGCTGTTTTCTGTTAAATAGGGTAACAAAGAAATTGTAATTTATTGCCAAAATTCCAACAAAGAATTTAAGTTTTCATGAATTTCCCAAAGGAAAAAAATAATCGTTAATGAAAATTTACGCATGGAAAGTAGGTAAGTCTGTTCAAACTATAAATTTCGTATGACATTTTACGTATAAAATCATGCTTCACATAATACTTGTTTAAATAGGTGATGCATTTAAATTGAATATTCAAATTTTTCTATACACAATGTTGCAGTTTTTTGTCATGTTTGTGAGTCAATCTTTTCTATTTTATATCTGTCGTTAAAAAGAGGAGTGATAAGGTAGCTACATATGTATACGCAAAGCAAAATGTTCTCAGCAGATGCACGAAATACGATAGTTCTCTACGAACGATGTACTCATGACGCTTGTACAAAAAGAAAAACCATATTATTATGGCACAGCCAAGTAAAGAACTCAAATATCAGCAATAGACTTTTGACCCCATTGAATTGGATATAAGATGTTTTACCGACCATGCTCGGTTCTATTTAATTTCAATATCAGCTTTATCAAGGAAAAATTTGTAGATTATAAACTTCTATATAAAACAAAATTGTGACATTTTTTTTGTAAAGGAATAGATCTTGAGAACGTACGTGTTTCTTGTACGTTTTTGTGCGATAATGCATAAACAACAATTTCTCTTATAATTCCGGAATTTTGCAATTGTTCAGGGTGGTTCTCCCAATCCAGGGTGAACCCCGGTCTAACCAATAAGTTCATTCAGCCAGACCAGTCCCTCCATTAACCGTCATATCAATAATATAATAATAATTGGCCTTAAGTTGATGCTTGGTGGACCCCTGAAATGATTTCTATCATTAGAAGATTATATGTAAAATTATAAACCATCAACTTCATATGAATATTTTATCAAAAGAAAAAAAAACTGTCGAAAGAACATAGAGTTTGACCGCTATCATATACCATCTACATATACCTACATATTTATGAGCATATTTTTTTTAATTTCGTATATAGTTTTCGTAACATTTTTTATGTAGATATACATATTATGTATGTATGTACCATTGTAATGGTCATCACATCACTATAATTTGTGTAACTATAACTACCTAGGTATCAACCCAACTTTCTGACATTCGTTTACGTTATACGTTCTGAATCATTTGTCTTTTTTAAGAATTTATGATTCAAAGAATTATGTTCATAATTTATTTTTACCCTTTGTAAAAGCGAAAAAAGGAGGGAATTAATATTTTAATGCTGCTATAAATTTTAATATATAAAACAGAATTTTACAAGTTTAAGCTCAAAAAAAGCAGGATAAAATTATTGTTCAGTGGTAAAATAAGTAAAAAAGTATTTTTGTAAGTTTCATATTATCTTTATATGTACCTACCTATGTATTGTATAAGTAATGTTTAAATATAATGATGTTCATGGCCTCATATTTTATGCATGTAATGTAAAACCATATATTAATAAATTCTTATTTTGCTTAAATTACCTTTTCATACGAGCCAATGGATTGCAAATTTCAAAATTCGATTGTTATTTATCTCATTTTCAATAAAATTTTCTAGAAATTATGTTGGTATTAAGGTATAATATGTTATTACTCATTACCTACTATTATACAAACACCTTTGAATTGAATACAAATAAAGAGCTATTGAACGAAACAGTCAAGAACTAGAAGTTTGAGTTTTTAAGTGCGAGAACATCCCACTTTCGGTGTTAAACCCGAAATAATTCCTGAAAAATATTTGTCAGTCCGTTTGAATTCAACGAATTTGTTGAATTAACGTCGCGGCCGGATTAACTGAATAGATATTGCTGAGGTAAGATAACTAATGAAATAGAGAGGGCGACACTATTTGAATAATTGTCCCCTCTGTTGTCTGTCGACTTCAAGTGCAGCTGTGTGGGATGGTTCGAAAATGTCAGGCTGGTTTGATACGTCAGCAGGAATCCCACAAGGGTGCATCTTAAGTCCTATTTTATTGGCCCTGTTCATTGATGATTTTGCTGATTATCTTCCGGCGGAGCAAACTTTTCGGGAAATCTCTTTCCTTCTATACGCCGGTGACTTGGTATAGATTGCGGAAAATCCATTTACTTTTCAACTACAAATGTACTGTGAGACATGGGATATTTATATCAACATCATGAAAACGAAAATCCTGGGGCCTAATTCCGTAAAACATGGTTCTTGATTCTTAATTTAAAGTTGATATACCTAAATAGGAAATTAAAATAAGAAAAAAATAAATTGTATAAATCACACACACGTGTCAAAAATCGTCTTTTCTGGTTGACCTACAAATCTCAAATAATAAAAAAATCCAATTTCAAACTGTATATTCGCCATGACATTCACTTTGTCACAAACAAATAAAACGAAACAAAACCAAACTAAACCAAAAAAAAAAAAAAATATCTTCTCAATAAGATAAAGTGTCTCGATAACAATGGGCTAACAAGAAAAAAGTGTACGTGACGCCAAAAAGTGTTACATAAATATTATCCTAAATGCCGTTCTCATGATTGTAAATGATGGTAATTTTTAGTTAATGTTTTTTTTGTACATATGTATTATTAATTTTTAAAGAAGTATCCTCATCGTTAGGGTTGCCAAGTGTTAAATAAATAAATAAATTGGATGACGTGACAGCTCTTGTAGAACCAGGGCTTAGTGAATTGCAGTTCACAACCATTTCAATTAACCAAACATAAGCAAGAGCGGTCCGGTTCGCTCAGCGCATAAGTGAATTTGACAGATACGGTTCAACACATACAAAATACACATCAAACCCATTGTCTGTGTAAATGATTCGAGAATAATTAAAGTGTATGTGTGATATCTTTGCTATCTCGTTGTCGTTGATTCAATGTTCACACTCAACAAAATTAACCAGCTGTGAATTTGATTTTGACAGATGCTTTTGCGCGCGTAAGTTATTATGGCTATGCCTCCGACTTTTTGAAACTTAAGCAAACTTTTCGACGGGTTCTGACATTTGTTTATGTTTGCTTAAGCCTATTATAGTTGGGCCTTAAGTGTTGCAGATAAAAAACAAGATTTTACTGATATTTTTCAAAATTTCACGTTTTTTAGTACTGATTAAGCCTTAAGTATTCAATGCTTTTGTTTTTCATAATTATAGAGAAAATTGAAAATTTCTAAAACTTATTTGTTTGAACATTTTTTTTCCTATTAAGATAAAAAAAAAGCCGCTGGATTTAATTTTGTTATACAACAAAGCCTAAACACAAATAGACAAAATCCGTATTCTTCACCAAGAAAATTAAAACTGTTGGTCCTTTAAAAAAAAGGTTTTTTCCTATTAGAGAGAAAAAGTGCAAAAAAAATTTTCAACAGGCATGGTCATTATTATGTAAACATAATTTTTTGGTCTAGAAATCCATACATTTTGTTAGGTTTAAAAATTAAAAAAATAAAATAATTTTTGAGAACTCTGCAACCCTCTATCTTTTTAGCAACTGACTTAAGAAATTTTGATCTAAAACAAGAAATTTTCAAAATTTTCTGAATATTTTTTGTTTCTCTTTTCTTATTTCAATCAATAAAAGTAAAATCAAGTCTAGATACTAAAATGGAAAATGAAGCTTTTGAATGTAATACAGGGTGTTCTAAAATTCAAGCAAGAAGTACTTTTGATAAAAAACACGGGTTTTTAAATGAAAAATAATTTTTTGTATAGATTCATAAAGTAAACAGTATACCTAGGACTATGTAATGTAGATATGGAATGAATAGCGGATAAATGACCTCCAGGGCTTTACTGGAACAAGCTGAAATTTTCTATTATCCTTCCGCATAAATTTGGCTAAATATCGTATACACTCCTCAATTTCCTTCTTCAAGGCGCACTTTTAATGACAAAAAACTTTTATAATTGTTATAAATTCGCATTTCTCTAATCTCAACCATTTTAAAAAATCTGTGCTGCGTTGAAAAAGTTTAAAATGACAGACATAAGAACAAGTTTGGCAACGCTACATACTCTTCCCTTAAAAAAAAAGAATGACACTCTTGAATTGAACCACTTTCGAAGAAATAATATGTGTAAACAAGGAAAGACACGACACATATACAGAGCTCGGTAGAGTATATTTAGTATTTTGGCAGTTCGTAAATATTTACGAAAGTCATTCATATTATAACAGTACCTATAGCTTAAGTGTTAAGGAGCGCATTTATATACGAGGAAGGTACCATCAATACCTCAAACGCGGTAAGTAAGGCGACCGCACGAACACGACTTGTACACAAAAGTTGGAAAATCGGAATAAAAAAAAAAAAAAAAATAACTATACACAT
This sequence comes from Epistrophe grossulariae, assembly GCA_929447395.1. Lineage (NCBI taxonomy): Eukaryota > Metazoa > Arthropoda > Insecta > Diptera > Syrphidae > Epistrophe > Epistrophe grossulariae. The sequence continues at coordinate 85,810,266 of OV839567.1, forward strand.
CTGCAAAGACTTGGCCAAGAAAATTTTGTCTAAAGTCAAAATGCAAACAGTGAAAAGGAACAAAACAAAATGTTTCTGTTTCCTATAGGTACTCTGATGATATGAGGTTCGCTTATGGTTGGGATGGTAGGAAATTTATTTCGTTTGCCAAAATCTTAATTAGCATATACCCCAACAGCAGCGCCCCCTTTAATTTGTACAGGAATCTGGAATTTTAGCTATGAGAACAGAAAGGGACAGAACACTGAGAAATCCAACGACGACGACGCATGGGCATGATAAACGGGACGGGATGCACTGCTTGAGGTTGTAAGCCTTATTGATTTTAACAATTTTCACAAGCACTTTGCATTTGCCATCATCACTCTGAAAAATCAAGGTGGTGGTAGGTTTGAGGAAAAAACCTGCAATTAGCACCTCGGCCCAGGAACTCGAACCAACCGTCGAAAGAGGTTCTACTTTACTTAACTTCTTTGCGCTCTCTCAAGATGGTGCACTTTTGGGCACGTTTGGCGTATAGGATGATGTGCACATAGGCCACGGATGCGGAATGCTGGAGATGTTTCTGGTTGCTGCTGGTATTTCTCCGCGATGATTCCGATGATGGTGTCGGTGGTGACTGGTGGCCGTGGTGGTGGTGGTGGTGGCGGGAGAATGAAGAAGTGATCTTATTTAGCTTTCTAAGAATTTATCATCTGGAGGTCTTTCCAGAGTTTTACCATCGCACATCGGTCTGGCTTTTGGTTTTTTGTTTGAGAATCCTGATTTCCGTATTAAATGGAAGCGGACAAAGAGTTATTTATGTTAGTTTTTATTCTTTTTTTATTTTGTTTTGTGGCTTTTCAAGACGATCTTATGTCATTGACTTTTCTGAGATTTGTTGTGGATTTTTCTGATGGTGCGAGGATGACTAATTTTGATGAAATTTTTGTACATAGTGATGAAAAATTCAAATAAGAGTTATTTGGGGAATTTTTTTTGAGATGTTTTAATTTTTCTGGTGTAATTAGTTTCGAGTGATTAAGAATTTATAGCATGCTACTTCAAAAATTTGATTCATCTGGCGATTAATTCCTGGAATGTCTACAATTCACGTGTATATATGTATTTATGTATTTTATAAATGTTTCTTAGAAATTTCATACGATATTTGCGAGTGTCGGACATATAGGTAACTTAAGCAGCAAGTAATTGCTATAAATGTTCTTTTGTTTTATTAAACTAGTTTTTTCATTGTTTTTTGAACTTTTTATCAATTGGTCATATTTTGGGTTATCGTTGTAAAATTAAAAAAATAATTTGGATACAATTTAGGTAGGTTCATTATGGGAAATGCTTTTGGTTAACTTTTAGGGTGTCAGCCGTCAGGCCGTTCATTCTTCGAATTTTGTATTACTGTTTTTCGTTTTGCAATTCCTCGTCTTGCATTTTAATATTTTCATTTTAAATTCTACACAAGATTGTAAGATTGAAGCTCTTTATGTTTTCAGGTGATCTGATCTGATGAGTCGATTCAAAGGACTCCAGTTCTTTTACCACACGGTATATTAAATATGAAGAATTCATCAATTGAAAGATCTTTAAGCGATCTTCATTTTGCCAATTGTTTGCCAATTGGCTCATTGTTTTAGTAGGAACACATTTCTCAATTCAGTAGTTGTTCGACTTAAAGGCTTATCTTCTATTTTTTACGCAACGTAAACTTTAATTTCTATTTCAGCAAATGGGCCTAGTGTTCGTATGCTAGTTTTGTTTAGTTTACCATTGATCATTTTATAGGTAAAAAATAAGAAACTTCATATTTTCATTTGGAATTCCATTGATTAAGCTCAGTCCGTCAGGTTAGGAATATTGACAAATCAAAAATAAAATCTAAACAATATAGCATTTGTACTTTTTCAACTTTTAAAAGGCGCATTTAATGAAGGAAATTTCTTTTTATATCTTTCAAATTCATTGCACTATGTATTAGGATGTTAATAACCTCCATTTTCATTGAGCTCCATATCTATAGAGGAACAACATCTATTTTGTCTAAAACAACTCATATAGACATTTATTCCCCTTCATAAAATAAAAATTGATAAAAATATTCATCTTAATTTCAAGGCATTAGTAAGATAAGATAACAAAATAAATTCCATGACGATGATCGTCATGTTTTATGTTTCATAAAAAAATTGTTTCATTCGATGACTCGGATAATTTGATAGCGAAATGATAATAAGCGCTGGTAATATAGTTTTTATCGGGACTTGAGTAAAGTCCCGAAAACTATATAAGTTCATATGGACTTAAGTTGTTGTTGTATTGTCGTGTTAATCGCTGTAATTCTTATGGACCCACAATAAAACACGACAACAATATCTTTTCTGTTACAAAAATAATTGACTTATGTTACCCTTTACAAGAAAGCATTAGCATATTTTTCCTTACTGGTCGTATAAAGGATAACATTATAAATAAAAATTTTCAAAAGTCGACAAAAAACAGTTTTTTTTTTCTTTTAACCTAGAATGGGTTTTTTCGAAAAATTTTGTATGCTTTCTTTATAGATTATACGTACCTAATATTAAATACTAAAGATATTATAGCACTTTTTTCCATACGAAGCATTATTAACAAAATATTCCTGCTAGAAAAAATGGTCCAATTTCGAAAGATAATCCAGGAAAAAAAATGTACAAACATAGACACAATTTAGGTGAAAAAATCCACATTTATTTATATGTCTGCCAAATCTGAATTGCATAAAAAGGTATTCAAAGTCAAATGTCGCAAACATCGGGTTTTCGCAAACATTGACAATTCGACAATATCTCCTAAGACGCTGATTACATGCGGACTTTTTTCGGTCGTTACGTCTTTCGTCTATTTGACAGCTTGGGGTATAGAAACTTAGGGGGAATGAAGTAAACAAAGCAGCAACGCATTGACGTTTATGGCTTGACAACCGAATAAAGATGAGCGGCGAACAGATGTCAGCAAAAATCGTAGTTGAGAGAAATATTGACGATATTCAGGTATAGATTTTAAGATAAAATAAATTGAGTACAAAAAATTACAAAATACCTATACAAATAAAATGGTTTTTGTTAATCGAATGCAAGGAATGAGACTTCACAAAAACGTCCATTGTTGTCAATGTGTTCTTTCTACAAAAAAAAAACAATTCCTTTTAAAATTACGTCTGAAAGTTTATTATTTTGGATTGACTGGATGGATTCAAAGGAAATATGATGCAGAAATCGATTATTTCATGGAAAAGGAATATAAATACAGTAAATATATAAATAAAGTGGTTTTGCATTAAGCCCGCATCACACGACGCTTGTTTTCCTGCTAGAAATGCTTGCTGGCTTTCGTGCTGGCTATTGAGCTGGAAAATGGCGTCACTGCTGGCTCTCTTGATAGAAGCGCTGCTAGATTTCAATGTTAGAACCGGTGCTATTTTTCTTGCTTGTTTTGCTGCTGGATTTTAGCAGACGTCAAAAGGAAGATGTATATTTTCAAATGTCATTTTTTCTATTTTGTTTTTACTTATTTTCTAATAGTTTTTTCAACTTTAAACAAAATTAAATGTGATTTCATTAATTTGTATATTTAGTTCTATCAGATGTATGCATTTTTTGTGAAAATTTGTTTAGAAAAATATTGTGTACTATGTTCTCCCAAAGAAACACATCAAAGAAATGTCAAAAAACCATCAGCGAATCCAGCTCCAAAACAATCATCGAGTGAAGCCAAAAAATTGAAACCAGCAAAACATCCAGCACCACACCATGCAACAAAACCAGCACGAAAGCCAGCAAGCATTTCTAGCAGGAAAACAAGCGTCGTGTGATGCGGGCTTTACGTTCCGTTGATTTCTACCTCTGTGCCTAAGTTCTGTTCTCTCGCATCAATAAAATTGGTCGTTAAACGTTAAAAAAATGGAACAAAACTCATATGATTTGTTTTAATTTCAATCGTTTCTCGTCTTATTTTATCGATGCGAGGTACAGAACGTAGGTACAGATCATTTGAATGCAATTTCTTGGAGGAAAAATCGTATTTTAGTTTGAGGTTATAATGGGTATCTGCCACAATAACAATTTACGTTGTTTTAGTTTTATCAAAAATGCGAGAGTGAAATACAACATGGGTTTTAGTTTTTTGCCTAAAAATTCTTATAACAGAAATAGGATTTTAGTGTTTTTTCGCATTATTTTCGTTCTTTCAAATTTTTGTATGGAAAATTTCGTTTCAGCTGCGATCTATGTTTAATCATCTTTGGTCAAGCATTATGGCAACTGTTAAATTTTCAAGTCTCCAATCTATAATTTGAAACGTTAATTATAGAATTTTATAATCAGCCGATTCAATCAGAACCTTTATTACATATTTAATCAACTCTGAACAAACGGCCCAAAGTCAAAAGCACGTTTTGATGTGAATTGAAAGCATTTGACTACAAAAATTAAAAAGAAAGAAAGAAAATATCGATTTTTTAGGTTCGATAAATTTTGTCATCGATTTTTCTAGATTGATTTAATTGCTCATCTCTAAATCAAAGCATTTTCGAAGAACTTATAAACTTTTAATTTCGTGTTGTACTTAAAAAGGCTGCAAATATGAACAAAAAATGATTTTTATTTATTAATTCAAAATCAAAATCTATGTAAAAAAAAAATCCCGCGTGTTCTTTAACCCATTGTTACAGAAAGTGAGAGAATATACAGCTGAAAATCAGCTGTTTTGTTTTTCACAAAAATCCGAAAAATTTTATGATCCTTTGCTTTTAAATTTTAATCGAACGTGACCAATATTTTTTAAATAATGAAATCCTCCAAATAGGTAGGTACTACAAATGATGTCAAATATATTTAGAAATGTACAGATTTTGAAAAAAACATTTAATAAAATTTACGTGTTTTATGCGAAAAACCTAAATTCATATGCAAAATATAATATAAACAATCTGAAAACACATGGTCCCAGAAAATTATAGAATTTTATTTTAATTCTACAAAAATTCTTCAACCGAATTAAACTGAACTTTTAAAATTGCTGAAGTTTCTGTTTTTTTCGAAAAATTAATTATTCTAACCTCTGAAGAATTTGAAACTTCAATTGGCGTCAAACAGCATACGTAAATGATAATATGTATATCGAATGAAGTATAAGCTGGAATAAATTGCTTAGCCCGGACAGAAACAACCAAAAACGTTTTTGGACTGGCCTTTTGTTGACATATATCTATTAACCTATCCATTCATTTTAACAATATAATAAATTTGTTCCATTCAATTTTGTATGGAGAAGAAAATTGGCAACAGTGTTTTCTATCGCAGCCGATTTGACATTTCTCGGTTGTTTTCAGGTAAGTTTGGTTTGACAATGACAATTCATCATAAACGGACTCATGCCGAAGCTGTGTTTGCCAACTTTTCAAATTTATTTTGAAATATCCCTTTTTTTGGTTGTTTTTCATTCATCATAAATATCGTTTATATCGAATGTTAGTTAAAAATATTCAGCTCTTTAAAATCATATAGTTATACAACTTAAAATGCAAGAAAGCCTCTTTTTTTAATGTATTCTACTGACTGACTATCAATTCATACATATATAAGAAATTAATTTTCCCCTTACCCTTACATTTTTATCTAAAATCTGTTAAGGCTTTAATTGAAAATTTATCACTTAAACTTGCCAAAGACTAATGGGACACATAAAACAGAGAAAACAAAAACAGCATCTTACAATTAAAGAATATTACATATATAGAAGCGAGTCTTTTAGCATCTCAGCAATAAAATGTTCTTTTATATATAATTCGCATCCGTTGGAGAAATATCTTATAGATACAATTTCATTGCACCTGAACCAAACCAAACCGAACTGAACCCATGGGACTATGTCAGAAATGATTCGAAGCCGCCTGCCCTGGCATGGCATGGCCTATGCTTGCTTGAAGCTGAAGCTAAAGCTGAAGCTGATTCTGAAACAAACAAAATACCTCAACTGTCTCTCTATAATCGAGAATATATTGCATTTTGCAAGCCCTTGTGGTTTTATTTGTCTTAACTATTTAGATGTGTGTGCCATCTTTCGGTGCACATTTGTAACCACAAAGTGGAGTTACGAAGAAGAACAACAAGTTGAATAAATCTACAGATGCAAGAATAGTTACCTTTACTTACTTACTTACATACCTAGCACTGTACCTGGATAAACATTAATAATAGTGTATCTTTGTAGGCCTTTGCGAAGGTAGGTATGTATCTATAAACCTAGTTACATACATAGTTTTGCATTCTGAATGAATTAACGCATTGAAAATGGGAAGACATTCTCCTGATGCTTGTGCTTATTGAGCCTCTGAACCATAGCCTGATGGTCATCGTGACTTTTAATGAAGATTGAGCCTCAGCCCGGGAATATTTCTGATGTTTGCAGACTTCCCCTTTTTTATTGCATACCTCAGCCGGTTGGCACCTGTTGAGAAGTACTACAACTACAATCATAAGTGGCAGCCTTGCCACTAGTCAAATGTGGTATACGAATTACCAAAGAAAGAGAAACTGTCAAAAGGTTCTAGAAAGATTATTCTTTCTAATAAAACGTGGTTTGAATTGAGACGTGGTTTCCTCTTTTAATTAAGTAGTTAGATTTTTCCTTATAATTTCAGAATTTATTACGAGTTTTTCTCAACGCTTTACAACGTTTCAAACATTGGCATCCCTTGCGGGGAACTCTAATCCTCATTCCTTCGTGATAATTTCAATAAAGTAGACTGAGAAGCTCATTTTGCGAACAATGGCGCTGGCCAAAGAAGAATCTATAGCGAAACTTATATGTAACTTCTCATCGAATACCCAAAAGGTAGGGAAGGCAAAGCAAACCAAAGGTTACCTCGTGGGCAGGAGAAAGCTGCTAGAAGATTATTGGGCCAAATTCAATGAGGTTCATGACATTATCTCATCAATGGAGGCAACCGAAGACAATGAGAAAGACCTCCAAAGAATTCTTTCGGATGAGCGTTTTGCCAACATTGAATCTTCTTACTGCGAAGCCCTAGGGGAACTAAATGATGTCATCGAGGAGCTGTCCACTACTCTTAACGACACGGTGTCTAATTCAACACCAAACCGGCTCATCGTGAGTGGAGGCAGTAACGTCAAATCAATTTTACCAAAACTCCAACTACCCACTTTCAATGGATCGTTTGACGAGTGGCTTAACTTTAAAGATATGTTCACCAGCTGTGTTATTAACGATATTGCTCTTTCCAATGTGCAACGACTACATTATCTGAATTGCAGCCTTCGTGGAAATGCTGCAAGTCTATTAAAGAACATTCAGATTAGTGAGAATAACTTTCAGACAGCGTGGGACATTTTACAAGGCCGCTATGACAACAAGCGCAAACTTATCAAACAATACCTTCGTGATATTGTCCAATTACCAACCATGTCCAATGAATCACCAGCTGTCTTACGTCAGATTCTCGATGGAATCACTGAAGCCGTTCGTGCTCTACAGCAACTAGGGCGGCCAACACATAATTGGGATGACTGGTTAATTCTACATGTGACTGAAAAATTGGACCCTGTCACCATTAAAGATTGGGAAACTTCACTTCAAAGCCCGAATTCCGTTCCCACCTACGAAGAGCTGGCAAAGTTTTTAGAAAACCGGTTGCAAGGACTTGATGCCATGGCTGCATGTTCCAGAACAAAGCAAAGGGATCCCAACAGCCAATCCCAAAAGCCAATAAAATCACAACCGGTCCGCAGCCACCAGGCAAACATCAATCGATGTCCAAGTTGTTCTGGTAAGCATGTTCTCATGTTTTGTTCTGATTTCAGAAAACAACAACCAGTTCAAAGGCTGGCATTCGTGACGAAAGCAAAGCTGTGCCGCAATTGCTTGAAGGCCGATCACGCACATCAGCAATGTTCATCCGATTACACCTGTCTAAGATGTCAACAAAAACATCACACAATGTTGCACGATGGCATTCAACCTGAAGAACCTCCCGTCAACACAAACCATATGCGGACAAATCATATTTGTAACACCCGTTCCCCTACATCTTCACTCTGTGAAGATTCCATCGATGAATCACAAGTAAAACTAGAACCGGTGCTGCTCGCCACAGCTCAAATTGGAGTACGATCTGCCACTGGGCATCAACTGAAACTGCGAGCTCTCTTGGACAGCGGATCTCAAGCGACGTTTATTAGTGAGTATGCAGTTCAACAACTTCATCTTAGGCGAACGCGGCTCCTTGTACCGGTGACTGGGGTAGGAGGGTCAAGTGTTGGTAAATCGAGAGGTCTCGTCGATATTTTTGTGACCTCGCTCAGAGAACCAGATTTCAGCTTAAGCTGCAAAGCATTAATTTTACCACGTCTGGGCCATCTTATGCCCACTCTGCGTCTCGACCCCAAACTATTTGATGATTTTTTGGATCTTGATCTGGCTGATACAAACTTTCATGAGCCTGGGTCCATAGACGTTATTTTAGGAGCTGATCTTTATGGCTCTCTTTTATGTAGTGAAATTATGCAATCTTCTGCTGGTGCTTCTGTAGCACAACGCACCCATTTAGGATGGGTTATCTACGGGCGCTTGCCCGAATCTACAACAAGAGAGCTGTCTACCAATTTTTGTGCATTTTCTCAGACTGAGCTCGCCGATTTAGTTCAGTATATGTGGAAATTTAACGAGCACGAAGACGTGGAATCATCTTCTAAGATGACACAAGATGAGCTCTACTGCGAAGAATTCTTTAAGCAAACAGTACAACGGACCCGTTCTGGACGCTACGTCATCAAGTACCCGTTTAAAGATTCCATCGACAAAACAACTCTGGCGGATTCTAAAAGAGATGCTTACAATCTGCTCCAGCACCAAATTCATCGCCTCGACAAGAATCCAAAGATGAAGACAATGTACCAAGACTTTATGTCGGAGTATATACAACTTGGACACATGGAACCTGTCTATGAAGACGTCTCACCTCAACAGGTTTGCTACATTCCGCATCATGGCGTTTACAAGGAGGCAAGCTCGACAACAAAATTGAGAATTGTCTTCAACGCATCCAGGAAGTACAAATCAGGTAAATCACTTAATGATTGTCTCCATGTAGGCCCCAAACTTCAAAGTGACCTGTCGGCAATTATTTTAAAATGGCGTACTCATCGAATTGGCTTTATGGCAGATATTGAAAAGTGCTATAGACAAATACTTGTGCAGCGAGATGATGCTGATATGCAGAGAATCATCTGGACAGATGAAGAGGGTCGTCCAGCTATCTATAGATTATTAACTGTCACTTATGGGTTAAATTGCTCTCCGTACGTGACAATTAAGGTTCTCCACACCTTGGCTGATGATGAAGAACTTGATTTTCCTCAAGCTGCCAAAGTGCTCCGAGAATCATTTTACATGGATGATTGCCTCCATGGTACCGACTCGATTGAGACTGCTCAACAACTACAGCTAGAACTACAGCAACTGCTGCATCGAGGAGGTTTCATTTTACGCAAGTGGAACTCGAATTGTAACGAATTTTTGGAAGGAATCAGCGTGAAGGATAAGTTGACTGACAATTACTGTGATCTAAATTTGGATCGTGAAACTAAGGCACTTGGTATCTACTGGTTTTGTCAAACTGATTGTATTGGCTACCGAGTGAATGTCACGAAAGTTTCATCAGCAATCACTAAGCGTCAACAGCTGTCCGATGTGGCCAGAATTTATGATCCGACATGTCTACTAGCCCCAGTCGTAATTACAGGCAAAATCATCTGTCAACAACTTTGGCTATCCGGTATATCCTGGGATGATCCTCTGCCAGAACCTCATCAGCAGAACTGGGTTCAATTTCGGGAAGAGCTTCGATTGATAGAGGACATCAAGGTTCCTAGGTGGATCTTCTCATCACCAAATGCCTCAAGCTACCAACTGCATGTGTTTTCGGATGCCTCTACCTCCGCTTATGCTGCCGTCTCGTACTTGAGAGTCAAAACATCTGACGGAGATTACAAAGTGTCAATTCTCATGGCCAAAACTAAAGTGGCACCTTTAAAAAAAATCACTGTTCCATGCTTGGAACTCAATGGAGCACTTCTTGCGTCAAAAGTAGCTTCAAAAGTGCTAGAAACTTTACAGCTGCCGTCTCTCACTACCTACTGCTGGTCAGATTCGAAGACAACTCTAAGCTGGATTCGATCAAATCCAGGAATGCATAAGCAGTACGTGGCCAACCGGATTTATAAAATCCAAGAACTGACAACTGTTGACTGCTGGAGGTATGTGCCCACTAAGAGTAATCCGGCGGATGTAGCCTCCCGTGGCGTATATCCCTCTCAACTGGGAAAGCTTGACATTTGGTGGTCTGGTCCAAACTGGTTACAAGAAGAAGAAAGCGAATGGCCGAAGCAAAGTTTTGGCTTCACTGAAGGAGCTGAGGTAACAGCACTTCTTGCTACTCAAACCCCTTTCAAGGTTACGGAGGATGCAGGAGCAATGGGTCTTCTCTACAAATACTCGGACATCAACACCTTAATTGCAGTATCATGCTGGTGCTATCGTTATATTGCTATCAAGCTCAAGCATCCACATGCTTCATCCCCTTGGTGTACCGCTACCGAAAGACTAGTGGCCTTACAGTTTTGGTTAAGGTTTGTCCAAAAAATACACTTTTCTAATGAAGTTTCTTGTCTCTCTCAAGGTAAACCTATCAGTTCAAAAAGCAAACTACTGAAGCTAAATCCAATGATAGACGAAACTGGAATCATACGACTGAATGGCCGATTGAAATATGCGCTACTGTCTATGTCTGAACGATTTCCTATCATTCTGCCTAAGGAGAGTAAACTGACCAAGCTGCTTATTAATCAAGCGCATAATTCTACTATGCATGGTGGGAAGCAAACGACCCTTAACTTTCTGCGGAGAAGATATTGGATAATCGATGGCCGCTCCGCAATTCAGAAGTTCCTCCATCGATGTGTGACATGCTGTCGTCAAAAACCTCAACTTACAACACAAATTATGGGAAACCTTCCCACGCCTCGTTGTACAGCTGCAGCTCCGTTCAAACACTCTGGCTTAGATTATGCTGGACCGTATTCGATTCGGACCACAAAAGGGCGAGGTCATCGCAGTTACAAGGGATGGGTCGCTCTCTTTGTATGTCTGAGCACTAGAGCTATTCATCTAGAACTCGTGAGCGACATGACCGCTGAGACGTTTCTTGCAGCCTTACGTCGTTTTTTTGCCCAACGAGGATACAGCTCTAGCATCTACAGCGATTGCGCAACGACGTTTGTCGGTGCTAATGTAGTTCTAAAGGAAGACTTCGCAGCCTATCGGAAACAATTAGAAGAAGGTGCACGATCAGTTTCTTGTCATGGTGTATCATGGCACTTTATTCCACCAGGCTCTCCTAACTTTGGAGGCATATGGGAGGCCGGAGTCAAGAGCATGAAACACCACCTTAAGCGAACAATCGGAGAAGCAACGTTGACGTTCGAAGAGTTTTTCACCGTCCTGAAACAAATTGAGGCTGTGCTTAATTCAAGGCCTCTATCAGCCCTCTCCGATGATCCAGAAGATCTAGCTGCCTTGACCCCTGGGCACTTCTTGGTGGGCGGTCCCATCACTGCCACTCCGGAACCGGACTTACTCGACGTCAAGACAGGCAGATTAACACGGTGGAAGCAGTTCCAACAAATGCAGCAAGATTTTTGGAAAAGGTGGAGCTGTGAATATTTACAAGAGCTACAGATTCGAAGCAAATGGCAAAAAACTAAAACCAATATAAAAGTGGGCGATCTAGTTCTAATAAGAGATGAACGCGCACCACCCACTCAATGGCTATTGGGCCGCGTCTTGGAAGTGCATTCTGGAGAGGACAATCTAGTTCGAGTTGCGACAATTCGTACAAAGTCATCGATTTTAAAACGAGCTATTTCGAAGTTGGTCGTGCTTCCAATTGACAACAACTATGCAGATGACCACAGTGGGCGGCCTGATGGTTCGTCACAATAACGGACGAGGTGGGCGGAATGTTGAGAAGTACTACAACTACAATCATAAGTGGCAGCCTTGCCACTAGTCAAATGTGGTATACGAATTACCAAAGAAAGAGAAACTGTCAAAAGGTTCTAGAAAGATTATTCTTTCTAATAAAACGTGGTTTGAATTGAGACGTGGTTTCCTCTTTTAATTAAGTAGTTAGATTTTTCCTTATAATTTCAGAATTTATTACGAGTTTTTCTCAACGCTTTACAACGTTTCAAACAGCACCTGTTAATGAGTTGGTGTTTGGTGCCTTTGCAAAAACGTATAAATGCATCTATACACTGAAAGAAATTATCTTAATAATTTTCATATTAACTTTAAGTAATATTTCATATGCAATTGCATAGATGAGATTAAAAGTAATGGTGGACAATTTTAACAGCCTGATATTAAGTTATTAGCATGATTTATTATACTTAACAATATATATTAGTTTTAAGGCATTTTTCTGCAACTATATCTCAGTTTCGAACATTTTTAATTAGTAACATAGGTACTAAAACTATTTTCTTAGTTAACTCCAACTGAACAGTGAACATATCTAAAGCATTGACAGTTAATTTTTAAACGAACATACTTTTATTGAGAGTTATAAATGTCACTTTCAAAATACATAATAAATAATAATAATTAAGCATTTGATAATAATGTGTCAAGTTCGTTTAAAATTTTGCAAAATCTTTTTAACTTACCGCCATATTACATATTTACTCGATACATCCAGATTAAAAATTAAATCCGGGTGTATTTGAATCTAGTGAATAATATGGGAGTTACCTACTTTACATTTAAATGAATGGATGCAAATGGTTTAATTAATTTACAATTTCAAAAACTATCTATCAGTATTTTTTCTAAGTGCAAGGATATATTTCTCTATATCCATCCAAAGAGAACCTAAGATATGCAACTTCCACAAAACGAAGGCAACAGAATTATAGAAAACACAAATGTTTTCTACATACGTTGTGTATATATAGGACGGGACTGTATTTTTATACTTCTTTCTATATTTAGAAATGGTTTAACTTTCCATAGGTATGCAAGGTAGAGTATAAAAATAGATTAAAGCCTTTTTGTTTTAGATATTTTTATAGGCTCACATTTTTGTTTTGTTATTTCTGTAGATAAGTTAAGTATTGACCATTATAGGTACCTACTTTGATGTTATAAATTGTAAATGTGGAATTACAGGAGATACAAATTCGAAGTTATTGTTTGTTTTTGTGGTTTGCCTATCTTCAACAGCTGAAGATAGTGACTTCAATGAGAATTTAATTTCAAGGTCGTTGACCAAGATATATTATTGATAAAATAAAAAAAAAACCTAGGTTGTCAAGAATAAATGTAAACATAAACCCAAGAAATGTTAGTTAAAACCCAAGAAATCAATTGATTTAAATACAGAGGCCCTGAGTAGCAGAATTTCCTTAATTATTTGTTAACTTATTTTTACAAACTAATATTTTATGATACTTTTTTCTCGAAACTTTAGTATGCTTAGGTTAAGAAGAAAATAACTCTAACCATTTTCCAGATTTATTCTCTATACATTTTTGTTTTATCAAAAGAGAGGGGTTACAATTTCTTTCAAAATAATATTTTAAATAAAACGGTACTTCATATTTTGCAAAGCTTTTTGTAATGAACTGCTGATCCCCAAAAGCTGTCTTAACTTGGCCCCAAAAATTGTCCGATTTTTTTTAAGAGATCACCAATTAAATGACCTTTTTTGACCAACCATTAACTTTTTTTGACCCATCCACAGTAACCGAATGAATCGATTTTATAAAATGGGGGGCAAATGAACGCCGCAACCAAAAAATCCATTTTTTTAAATTTAATTAATACATTCGATTGGTCTATTTTTGAATATTATTGACTTCACCTTTTTTGTCTATTATCTCAAATGACCATCCTTTAAAATTGTTCTATAACTCCTCAAAAAAATTTTTTTTTTCGGATTTTGAAAGAAAAAAAATCAAAAGAATCGGAAACTTTTTGGGGCAAGTTAACATAGCTCTTCCTAAGGGGCCAGTTATAGCTTTCATTGAAACTCATCTTTGAAAATTTTAATTGTTAATTTTGAGACACTTTAAAAATGAAATCAGTGATTATTTAAATGCAAATAAAAAGCTGATAACTCAATTATTATTTCTAATCAAACAAATATTTTCATTTGGCTCAACCTATCACATAAAACGATTTCTAAGATTTCAATTATCAATGATAAGGTAGTTCAATCATTGAAATAAAGAAATTCATTTCATGTGAAAAGCATGGGCCAAATAAAATATTTTTTAACTATATATAATAATTGAGTCATCAGCGTTTTATTGACATCAAAATAATTACTGATTTTGAGGTAGGTACTTCAAAATTAAGAATTAAAATTTTCAATTAAGCCTCAACTACATAAGCCAAAAAAGTGAAAAAGTGCAAAAGTGAAAATTTTTAAATTGATTTTGTGATAGTTTTTCTGACTAGAAAACTTATAAAAATGATGCAGAACGCTTAAATTTTGGTTTAAAAACAAAATTGTGTATTCTTTTTCACAAAACAACGGCGCTAGCGGTAAAAAAAATATTTTTACTTTTGTACTTCTGTACTTTTTGGCTTATGTAGTTAAGCCTTTATCGTTTTCAATGAAAGCTATAAATGGCACCTTAAGGGGCCGACCCGTCGCTTGCGTTGCGTCAGCGCATACAACTGACATAACAGCTCGATTAAATATACACGGTCTTGTGAGAAGCGTTACCCATAGGTAACGCATGCGCTGGATGCAGCGCAAAAAGTATCTGAACTTTTCTCTCCGGTAGGTCCGTTGACGTCGGTTGTCAATAAAAGGCTTGTTCCATGACTGGAATGCATTGAGTGTTCTATTGTGCTCTGAACTAGTTCTGATATGTTTTATGTTGCTCTTTGTTCGCTCTAGTTTACTTGTAATCAGTTTATTTTCAAAAGAAAAGATAAAATGGTATTCTGTGAATTTTTATGACAAAAACACAAAAAATAGGTAGTAAACCGAGTAATTTGAAGTTTTCCTTTTCCAAAAATCTACTTTATAAAAGGTGCGAATTAAAGATGTCAAAACAATGCAACGGATTCATTTTGTCGCCTCGTCTCTATATCCGTTTCATCTGCCAAGTGCCAACGTCAACGTATCCGTTGCCGCAACGCAAGCGGCGGATTCTATGGATCGGTCTTTTTCAATATAATATTACATTTTGGTATTTTTAAGTTGTGTTGGCACGAAATGCAAAGGGTCTAACTCAATACATCGCTTTACCTTAAATACAAAAAATAGCCATTTTCTTTGCTATAAAAAACAACAGTAGTGCGATCCAGTTGTGCTTTTTATTCAATTTATATCATCGCATTTTTCTTAAAACTATTGTGATGGATTACATTTATTCAGGTTGACATAATTTATTATGCCGTAAAGATTCCGTGCAGCTACTACAATAATATCTTAGCGCATATTCTTCACGAAAATTTGTATCATAACACTTTTAATTCAATAAACACACTCATACTTGCTGTCATAATAACTTAACACTCTCATAACTGATTTATCAATTATGTGTGAATTTAGATATCTACTTTCTTTAAGTTCATTCAGTTTTTGCAATATTTTTTTTTTTAATTAATCCGGTTGCGTCAGATTTGATATTTAAGCAGCTTTTTCAAATTTATTATATAAATTGCTTCTAAAATAAGCTTGATTGAACTCTAATCCTTATAATAAAAAAAAAATAATGTATTCGTTGAAAAAGAAAACACCTAAGAAGATATCTCCATTATAATTATTAAAACTTTGTCTTGTCTGATTTAATGTCAAGTAGGAATACCAACTTTAAATAAAAACTCTTGAAAGCTTAAGCTTAATAGTCTGAAAATAGCAATGCAGATATTGAATACTTTTGTTTTTATCTCGTAATATACCTAAATATTATAGTAGCCCGCGACATAATGGTTATAGTGCGTTAGACGCTCAAAAAATCGAATCCTAACCTATCCTTAATCCCTAAACGTAGCAACTACTTTTTCATGTAGTTACGTTGGAGTTGGAGGGTTATTTTATTTATATTTTCCAGAATGTCTCGTTTTATTAGAGTCAGAATTTCCTAAATAAATTGGATTATGCTTTTGCTCAAATCTTACGGGGCCCATTTCCACAAGTAGTATATCAAGCTGTTGCGGAAACAAACTCCAGATTACCCATTGGGGCAACACAGAACGATTCTTACTAGATATATACGGTCTTCAAGATCTCATAGGAGATGGAATCCTTTGGACCGTTCCCAAACACCGAAGTTCTGTAGAACAAAGACTTAGTAGCAAGTTTGGTTACCCGGAATACATTTGAAATCCATGTAACAACTGTCATGATCATGAGACTGGAGTTCTATACCCAAATTGTTATGCAAAGGTTCGTACTGAAACTCAGCTCATGCAGAGATCCAAGAGAAGCTAGGATTAAGTACGGTTGAACAAGAAGTTTTATGTAATCTTCGAAGGCGAGAAACATGAACATCCTTCCGAATTTCTTAACGGAAAACGCATTGTTAAAATGGAAAAGCATCTTCCTAACTGGTTCAGTAAGAATTTGGTACAAAAAACAACCCTAAAACTAGCTAAGCTACAACCAATGAAGCTAAACCTTCTGATTTTGGCTAAGAAAAATTTAAAATTGGTTTAAATAAAGAATTAAAAATATAAAAAAAAATAAGTATGCGATGTTTTCATGAACACCTTCATCCATTTCTATTATACTATTTACTTGAATACTACCTCCTACACCAATGTAATAAAAGAAAATATAAATCCGCTATCGCTGATAGTCAGAGCAATTTTCTCTGAAGCTGCTTATTTTCGTCTCATCGTTAGTTAATTAATTCTGAAATATTCTATTCTATAATTACTACCAAAATAATTAAAAATAGCAGCGAGTGCAATAAACTGCAATAATATAAATGCTATAAACTACGTTAAATTAAAAAAATGTTATGTCAAGCGATCAAGAATATTCATATCAACTGTGCTGTAAGTCTTTGTTTACTTTGTATTGTATTGTTTAAGGATTCAATAACAACAATTATTAAGAAAGTGAATAAATGTACTACTTACTCATGAGGATCCATTCAAACAACATAATAGCTATAAAATATTTAATTTTGCAAAATGTGCCAAAGCCATTAGAGCAGAAATTTTGAACATTAAGGCCAATTGAGATATTAAAGCACACATTTGAGCTTAGTTTATCAAACATTAAAAATAAAAAGTAGTTAAAAGAAATTCCGTTTTGGAAAGTAAAATTAAAAAAAAAAACATGAAAGAATCTTCATACCTACGTCCTACATCTTATCACGTACTTAACCATTTAATCCAATTTAGATATATATTTTTTAATTATAACAGCCTCTCTTCAACAAGTGTCATTCACTTAAGTTTTAAACTTGATTTTTTTTTTGAAGAATAGTTAATAGTTAATAAAAAGCGAAAATGTATTATAGCATACTTTCTCTGCAGAAAAAAAACCTTAGAACTAAAGAACAAGAATGAACAAAAATAATGTTGGCGACGACGAAGAACGACGGAACACTTTCTCTAGATGCTATCAAGTTTTTCCAGAAAAAAAAAGTTGTTTGCAATAAATCAAGATTTTTACTTTTAATGTGATGAAACTGATGGTAAGTAATATAGGTATATAAGTGATTGTTATCGATAGAAGAACAAAAAAAAAACAATAAAGTTACGTGGATAATGGAAATATTACATGGCTTAGCTGAAATAATTTTAATATTATAGCAATTTGTTTTTGACTTAAAGCCTTTCTAATGATGTTTTTATTTTGTATCAAATATTTTCAGGTTGAAGCTTCTTAATTAACGCTGGCAAAAGTTTTAACATATTTGGTCCAATCTCAATTTTAATTTTTTCCTTACTATACAAAAATGAAATTATAAAATATAAAATGATTCAAATTAAGACGTGAAGTACATTATGGTTTTTTTTTCCCGTAGAGCGAACAGTGAAAAAAGTGCTGGCTCTCTTAAAAGTCGTTAATCTTTTGGATACAGGATAACTTACAGATAATTTGATATTTTGTTCTTGCTCAAAAAAATTTGCTCATACAATATACATGGTTTCTTTGACACTAATATCAATACCTTAGAAAATTATATCGAGACATCTGTACGAGGGGCCGAAAATTTACTAAAATATTGACTTAAAATGGATACAAAAATTATTAATAAACGTCAATTATTATTATAACTAACAATATTTTCATTTCATATTTTGTTTTTTCAATTAAAATCAATGACAAATGTTTAACCTAAATATTTTTAAACTCAAAACTTTGAAAACAAACAAACAAAATGTAAAATTATGAAAACTACTTTGTTCTAAAAAACATTTTTTATGAATATTTGGTAGGTACATTCAAACATTTTGATCGACAAAATGTCTGACATATTGCAATTCGGTTATCGATGTTTAAATTTTACAAATTTACAGGAAATAAAAAAAAAAAAAAAAAAAAATGTTGCGCATATAAGGCTACCCAACCTATATATAAAAACTTTTTTTCTCTTTAAGATTCTGCACCAACAACGTTATATTGGAAAAGAGTGATTAAAGCAAATTGTGCATTATGTGTTTCCAACTAAAATTGGAACTTTTTTGGTCAAAAGTGAACTTAACAGTTGTACGTAATTTAGGCGACGACTCACGCACGTTATGTTTTTGTTTCTTTTAAGTTTAAAGCATAAAGTAACTTAACTTTGTTCATCAAAAATTATCAATAGTTACAGGGAAGATAGGACTAGTTCGATTAGTTTACAAAAATCTGTCTTTAAAGATCTTGATCTATATGATTTGTGATAAATATGTAACTGGGATCTCAAAGAATTACTGAAATTACACTGCATATCATAATTTTTATAAAAAATATGTAAAAACATAAGTTTTTTGCTTCGAAAATCAAGCATCAAGCATCAACAATCAACAATCAACAATTGTTTTGGATTAGTTTGCATTGCATTTTTATTTTTTACTACCTATTTTTTGAATAATTATTTTTTATACGCTCTTTCTAGTTGATTTCTCTGTTCGATTTTGTGAGTGTTCTTGGATTGAAACTTGTTGCTATATTTTTCTTTTTTTTTGTACATATAAAATAACGTAGTTTGTTATGAACTAATTTGATTCTCAATACAATAAATTTCGTTTTTAGTACCAATTTTTGTGAACTTTCCCAATACATACATAGTGTGTATGTAAAGGGTGTTTTTTTTTAGATGTGTGGTTTTCAATCTGGCAATACTTTTTTCCGAGTTGATCTTTTTGACAGCTGTCACTTGATTTACGCTCAGTTAGGTTTGCCATTTCATATAGATTAGACTTACTCCTGAACAATGCTTGCAAATCGTGCAAATTTATTACCAAAATAATGGTTCGGTTCGCACCACGCATCGCTCGCTGCGTCCAATATTGCGTCGACATAATCGACCAGCAGAGTAATTCGAGCAACCTGGATCGGTTTCGCACCACGTTTACTCTAGTGGATAATGCGCATCCTCAGAGACGCCATACAGTGCGCACTGAAGACGCTATTGCAGCTGTGGAGCAGAGTATCAAAGAAGACCCGAATGAGTCCATCCGCCATCTCGTGCAACAATTGGAGGTGGCGCCTCTTGGGCCTCTCGGCTGGAACTTATTCGAGCCAGCAGCGGCGGCCACTTGCCCAAAATCATTTTTAAAACATAATAACAAACCCTTATCTTTATAATAAAGCTAAATTCTTGGCAATAACATTAAATTATATGCGTTTTATTTCTTCTTGAAAACCACACGTCTAAAAAAAAACACCCTTTATGTATGAATTAGGCCAGGCTCGCACATGCAACTAAACAGTTTAGAGAACAATGGGGTTATATGGGAGTGCGCGAACATGAACTTGCGCGGACTCTCATATAATTCTATAGCAGGTACCACTGATCGGAATTTTGGACAAAAATTTGGTTTTTGAAAAATGAATGCCAAAAATCTTTTAAAAAAGGAATGTTGTCACAGTTTTGTAATTAATAAAGATCTTTGGTCTTATTTATAAACGTTGTCTAACTTTTGACAACTGTCCAACTTTAGAAAATGTGTTCAAAAACCTTGTTTATTGTTGTCTTATAGCTGCCTAACTTAGACACAGGGATAGATTGTCTTAACCGTGAATAATAATATATTTATTTTTATTAAAAAAAAGCCTACTTCTATATATTTGAAAATAGTTAGACAGATGTGTCTAAGTAGGCAAAAATCTAATCAAAACGACTGCTTGTGAATAAAAACGTGACAAACAATCCTCTTCAAAAAGAAGAACTTTTAGAGTAAAAAAAAATGTTAATTACCTAACTTCCTATTATTTTCTTATCTAAGGCACCAGTTATACGTAATAATCATTGAAAATTCTATTTTTAATTTTCAGATGTTTAGGAAGCAAAATCGGTGATTATTTTAATGGAAAAATAAACCTGACAGTTTAATTATGATTTAGGATTCTAAAAACCTCAAAACTAAAAATTTAAATATTTAATGATGAGATTCAATGAAACCTACAACTGGCTCCTTACTGTGATACGGGATCCGTCCGTTATTTATTAAGCTATAATAATGAAGTTCTTTACTATGTTACCTTAATATTTATAACAAATGAATTTTTTTTGTTCTTCTTAATAAATCAATTTTGTACAATCGAAAAAAGTCAATTTCCATCACTGGTAGGTACTCAAAAACGAAACCAAACAGTTTAGTTTTATGTGCGCGCATGGCCTAATAGCAATTTCACCTTTATTTTAAGGCCTTAGTATAAATAATCCGATAATTAAGACCAAATGGATAGGCTTTTAAATGCACCTTTATCGACTGTTTCTACGATTTTATACCCATGTCGAATTCATTCAATTTGAGCATTGAACATGAATCAAACACTATTTCAAGAAACATTTTTAAAAAATTTCACCAGGAATATTCTGTGCATGATGCACTGACATAGGTGAATGAAATATTCCTTAAAGGTGCAAAAATATAATCTAAATCATATAGTTTATAAATTCTTGCATTTTCATTGCGTTTTATAGATAACACTTTTTCTTCGTATAATTTTGTTACTTGACTCAAGTTTTTTACAACATGCAACTAAATCGTCAGTAGATACATAACATTTTATTCTCCTCATATTATATTCTGTTTATTGCATGAAATTGTTGAAATAAAATTTATTTGAAATAATTATAAAATAACAATAAAATCGTCACAATTTAAATTCAAGCAATAAAAATACAAGTAGATATTTTTTAGAATTGCCCCAGACTTCCAGATCTAGGAGCATATTTCAACTGAGATAACCACTGCCATGAAGATAAATACCCCAACTTCTGATGCAGAACGATGTGTTGCTGCGCCGCGCTGCCGCTCTAGCCTACGGCCCGCACCATCAGAACTGAACAACATTAGAGTCCCTCCATAAAGGAACACAAAAACACTACCTATATATATTTGCACAAATGCGATATAGGATTCGATGCCAAGCTAACAGGAGGAACAGTAGACTACATAAATAATGCATCAGCTTCTAGCTCGCGATACCAAAACTATTATTCAAGTGATCCAATTAAGTGAGTTGGTGGATGCGATATTATTATGTCAAGTGGCTAAGATTATTTGTGTCGTGCACATTATAGCACGGTCATAGAGTAATATCGTGGTCCTATATAGCGTCTCCAGAATTCTTTTCCATAATATGCGCATGCATTGGAATCGCTATCTTTTGGCGATGTTCCGGATGAAACATGTTCGTATTCAAATGAGCTCCACACGGCCAAACCATATAGAACCAGATTGAGAGGTGCACCGCGATGCACATAAAAAATACGAGTCGACAAACGACGATGAGGAGGTGGAGATACTATGCGAAAATAGTTTTGAATTCATTAGCATCATCAGGAGAACGACAAGAATCTAGCTGGTTAGCACTAAATTCAAAAGCAGAAAGCAGCTGATCGCTGACGCGCTGCAAAACTCATATAAATGCACTTAACGCACCCACTGAACTGAATAAACAGTTCAAAAGTGTCTCTATTTTTAGCCAACACAGATATATTATAGATAGCTACATACATATCTACATTATTTAATTTACAAGCTTTTATATAATATTGATGGGACAGCTTATAAATTACATAATCATCAGAATTACATCGTTTCGTTTCTTAGCATATCTACAGCTGGGCCTACTTAGGAGTTGGAGTTATCATTTTCTTTATTTTTTTTTGTTATCAGGGATGCCACTCTATAATCTATATGCAATAACGATTAATTTTAAGATACAAAAATGTAATCTTATCGGAAGTGGTAGTGCTTTGGTTCCAGCTTCAAGGTAAATTTCATCCAAAATTGATATATTCATTAAGGAATCTAGTCACTAGACTTCAAATTAAGGAAAAACTTACGAAGCTGGTGGCGCACTCAAGTGGAACAAGACCTCAACCAACTATAGCGTCGGAAACTGGAGACATTTATATAGGGGTCGAATTGTCTGGAAGAAGCTAGATTTTAAATTTTTGTACTTAAAAATTATTCTTATTATTATTAAACCTGAGTGTATTGCGAGAAACAGATTCACACAGCAATTTCAACAGCAACGAAAACTTTGAAATTAAAAGTCATGTGAAATAGATTACAACGTGGACAGCGTTTTTGACAGCATACAAATATAAAAAGCATATAAAAAACAAACATTTTCATTTTTTGAGTGTTGATAAACCTTAAAAACTTCGCCTTAAGGTGCAGCATTTGCACCTCGACATCGAATTTAGGGTTTAGGTCTAACGTTGATGTCGATGTCGATGTTACTCTTGCTGTGTTAATGTATTCAAAGCCATTTAAAACCAATGGCTCTAAAATGAGTGATGTGGTTGTCAAAGTTGCTGTTGAAGTTGCTGTGCCAATCTGTTTCTCGCTTTAAATGCTTATAGTAAAGGGTGTACACAAAAATTCAGTTTGAAAACGTGAAATTTCTTGCGAATTTGCAATTTTACAATTTTCTGTCAAAGACCATAAAAAAAAAACCAAGTTTTTAAAAATTTTGTTGAAAAAAAGTTATACCAAACAGGCATATAATCGTTCATCACTGACAGTTTTGATTATTGTTAGTCAATCCCCAAAAAAAAATTTCAAGAAAATTTGCATTTATTTTTATGTCAAATTTTATTTCTATGCTTTATTCGAGGAATAATAAAATGTAGGTACATATATAGTCCCGATTGTTACAAATTTGCTGTCCAGTTTGACTGTACAACAAGCTTTCTTTTATTGGTTTTGTAAAATTAAATTAAAATTAAATTATTAAATATAATGGCACAAAATTTTTAAACGATTTAGTACTATGTTAAAGTATTCTTTATCATACTAAAAATGCTTTAACATCGTACTAAATTATTTAAAATTTTGCACCAATAGGTATTCATACCTATCAATAAAAATCCAACCTTATCTAGAATTTCCAACAAAAAAAAGATGCAATTCAATAACTTCCAAAAGAATCGGCCTCATGTCCAATCCATAATTGAAAAATCTCAAAATGTCTGGTCGTATTAAAATCATCTTATATGTGTGTATAGTGGGAACTCAGTCTTCAACCGCTGCCTTGGCATTGACTCAATACATTCGACACCGACATCGTCCAACACATTGCCATTGTCGATATATTAAAGGAATGTAGTGCAGTGTCATTGTCACGCATTTGTACATAAATATATACTATACTTCTGAGGTGGAAGTGATAATGACAGTGCAACCATAAGGCCGTACAACCCGTTTTTTATGCTATAAAGCCTCTTGTTTCGAATATATGGAATATATGTATAATTCGTATGTTATAAAGGTTCAAGTGAACAATCGACTATATCGATTGAACCACTGGACACCATTATCGAGAAAGAGCATATCTATGTTCCCTGTCTGGGTATAGTATGGTTAGATGGGGCAACCCAGTGAATATGTATGTATGTACTCGAATTCAGTATACTGGATTGGATGTGGCGACGTTTCTGTGAACTCCCTGGACCCGATGGACCTAATGGAGAAGAAGGTGAGTATAGAGTAATTGTTGTCATTGAAGTGCTAAAATTGGCGCTATTTGTGCGGATATGTGCGCGGATGTACCATATCGGCCATATTGGTGCAAAGCCTTAACGACCGTATAATATGCAGTTAAGACTATATTTTAAGTGTAATTAAAATGCACACACATTTATACGCATAAACAATTCTCTCCTTATAACTCGCCCTGTTATAAGGTGACTATAAAATCGATTAAATGATTCAAGTTCTATGGCGTTGAACTTGATTGGGAGAGGTTTAAGTAGGTACAGGTGCGTCAATTGCAGTGTATATGTATGTATATGTGGTTAAGACCTTTGCAAAGACTTGTGAAAGATTGTATTTCTTTGGAATTTCAGGTGCCATTTCTATTTGCTGTTGTTTAGTTGTGTATGTTAAAATGGGGCAGAAGTAAGTACCTATATAATAATTTTTCCACGTAAATACAATATGTAGGTCAGATGTTGAAGTTAGATAGTTTTTATTTATACGTATACAGAGAATATTTGGACTGGATTAAAAACTTTACCTATGGTTGTCAAAGGATATATTAACTCACGAGCTGTACGGAAATAACTTCACCTGTAATTGGAGACACCGAACAAGTTTATTACTTACAAGTTCAATAACTTTTTAAAATCCCGTTAAATACCGTCAATCCTGTTTTTAACAATTCATTTGGGTACTAAACGAAAAATTAATTATCTAAAGTGTTTGTAAATTTCAAAAAATAAAAATTACTCGAATAAAAGAAAATATGTGGGGTTGTTTTGATTTTTACTTACACATTTGTTTTTGCTCACAAAATCAAAATTATGTATTTACATAATATTTAGTCATTTAAAAAATTGGCCCTATGAACTAACTCCAAA
Source organism: Epistrophe grossulariae (assembly GCA_929447395.1). Lineage (NCBI taxonomy): Eukaryota > Metazoa > Arthropoda > Insecta > Diptera > Syrphidae > Epistrophe > Epistrophe grossulariae. The sequence continues at coordinate 85,835,381 of OV839567.1, forward strand.
ATGAACTAACTCCCAGTGCACTAAACTTCTAAAACTAAGTACAGACCATTGTCAGATCTTACAATATTGTCAGATCTGTCAGTGAAAAAACTGTTCCAAATGTCTTACAATCGTCTGAACACACAATTTTGTCTGACAATATTGTCAGACGACATCCTGACAACAAATTGTCAGGTATCTTACAATTGTGTGAACACACAATTTTTATCATTGTCAGTCGATTAGGTCATTGTCAGACTCATTGGTCATTGTCAGATGTTTTAATTGAAAACAATTTCTTAATATCTACCAACCGTGTGAACGGACAGTTTTTCACTGTAAGAAACATGTCAATTGTTAGCTATTGTCACACCATTGACAGTTCTTACAATATTGTAAGATCTGACAATCGTCTGTACTTAGCTTAACTCCCACATTTATAAACTAAGTCCCAACAAAATTTTCGTAGGAGTTCATTTTGGCTAGTTAGTTCGTAGGGCCAAAAAATTCTATATGCACAGCAAAAATCTTTCTCTTGCTTACGGTTTAAAAGCTATGATTTACTGATGCTGTAACAAGTTGAGGTCGAGCCAGATTACATTGTTTAGTATTGGATTTTGTGCGCTGGACAATCTTTCCGCTCTTTCAATCAAAACTAGTTGTTTTCTTTTAAAAAAAATAGCGCTTATTTAAGTGAAATATAAAAACCCAAAGTTAAGAAAGACAAAAGACCTTTTAGTTTATCCGTATCTAATCTTGAAAATTCCAAAAAGCCAATTAACGGCGTACCATATATTGTCAAATTTAGTACCTAAATGCACAACAGCAAAAATAAAAACCTTGACTTTAATCCGACATCGGAAGTTTTCTTTCGAATTAGGTATCTGTTTGTATATGTATATTATTTATCCTTTTTATATTAATAATGTCTACGTTAAAGGTGTTAACAATCCGCTCGCCCACGCTATCATAAGAATATTAATCAATTCACACCTAATCCGTCATATCTATCGTGCGTCTGATGTATTTTGATTACATCTTAATTGTTGTCTTTCTCGTTAGAATATTAACGACCGACACGGGACGTCGCGTCATCGTTGGGGCGAAGCGACGACGCGGCGACGAATGTTTTGACATACAGATGTATTCCCTGTCAGATTTAAGCAGTCATATCATAGTCAAGGTGATAAGTATATAAAGCGGTAAACTTAACAGTAAGTAAGTTTTGAATGAAATGTGCATAAGTGTATAAATGTACCTAATCGCAATCGTATCAATACTGATCGTTTTACCGCTAAATATAGGTATACATAATTCAAGAACAATATAATTACGTGCGGGGGCTCGTCTAGGTATAATATATGTGAAGTAGGTGTGTAAAGCAGTGCGCACGTCTGAATAATTTAATTTAGCTTTAATTGATACTGCTTCACACTGTGAGTGAATATATTTAGAATCGATTTTCCAATCATTAATTAAAATTTCAGTTAACTGTCAAGGGAATAAATAAACCTATACATTTAATTGCTGAATTAGATTTTTAATTGAATATTTAAAAACTGACCCTTTTTTTGCTATTCAATAATTATGGCTTAACTCAAAACGTCTGTCACTTATATTTTCTTACTCTGGGAGTCAAAACCTTTTAATTGAGTTACATTAATGTACATATATAGAGGTTACCGCACTTAAAACAACACAAACATATATGTATGTATATGCCAGTAAGACCTAGGGTCTCATAAATTAGGCAATGTTAGAAGAAATAGAAGGATATAGGATAAATTTTTGTTGGCACAAAAGTAAAGTCAAAGTAAAGTGTGGCTGTCATCAGTTTGCGTTTTATGAAGTCAATATACTTTTCAATTCAGATACATGCATACATAACATTTCAAGTGGTTTCTTTAAAAAACCCATAAAATAATATTAAATGAAAAAAATCTGCGATTTTTATCGTGTATTCCAGCTGTTGACTGGAATCTAAAACGTCTTCTTTTTACATGCATATGTATACTCCGGTAGCCAATCTCTTCCGATTGCAATATATTTCAGTGTATTTTATCAGATATCTAAAAGTTCCTATACAAAAAAACGCGATTTTAATTAAAAAATACAATATTTCCTCTATTCGTGTATTGTCAAAAAATATAAGTTTCAGCCAATGTTTACGTCATTTGGAGAAGCGTTCATCAAATTTCGTCAAAATTTGGTCTACTTTAAGTAAAATAATATAAATAAGAAAAGCGTGCCATATTAATTTTTTCCATGCCACCGCGCGCGCGCGCCGTGGCACGAGCAAATTGTCGTGTTAAAAAAGAACGATCGTGAAAGCCGATGACGTCGGAATGTGATGCTAATTCTATTTTCAGAAAAGTTCAACTTATGATTCACAAACTTATTAATTGTTAAGCCAATGAAATAATTTATTATATTTAAAGACTTTCCATAAGCTATATGTGCTCACTTTATCTTATATGTTCTAGTATAAACTCTTCTGAAAATATGAAAGTAAAATAAAACAATTCAATTTAAAAGTTCTTAAAATGATCAATAAAATTGATAGTGCGAATGCCCCCTTTAAGAACAAGCCATCTTTAAAAATTATTAATTTTCATTAATCTTGTAAAAATTGTGCGCAATTATGTTTTTATAACTATATGTATGTTTAGGTATTAGGTATTAGTTTCAGGATTCATTCTGAGAGTATATTACCTACCGAAAATAATACTCAAATCCTCAAATAAAAGAAAAAAAATAATACCGTGTATTTCTCTGCATATTTTTTTGATTAATTTGAATCCTAAATAGGAAAAGTAAACATAAATTCCACCAGACATTTTGAGTCCTTTACCTTTCGATAGGATGAATATCTTTCTGAGAAAATATACAGGTGTTGTATAAAAATGTATTCTCAGTTGAGATAAAAATTTCAATAATGATATTAATTTGAATGTAAACACCATTATAGATAGACACCATTAAAAATTATCTGTGTCCAGTATACCATTTGTTTTTCATTTGCTATATTTACTTTAAATAAATTATGCCTAAGTTATTTATGAAGTACATTTTAAATTAAGTTTATATAAGCACTCATTTCTCAATGGAAATATTTTGGTTCCATGGAACAAAAAACATAATATGTACATATATATCGTCGCTACAATGCAGAACTAGTCTAAGTCCAAAATTTAAAAATGAGTTTTTTTTTATGTCATAAGGAAACTTGTTGTGTTCCAAGCATTTTCTACATAATATTCTGAATATTCCAACTTGCAGTAAATCCTTCAGAATTTAAATAATAGATAATATAATCATAATGTCGAAAGTCAGCATTTTACGCACTAAGGTTCTTTTTTAAAAATTTGGAAAATATGACTTAGGCTAGTTCTGCATTGTAGCGACGATATGTATGTAAGTAAAACCGAGTAATTAGAAACGCAAACCAAAGACAGTGATATTTTCCTTAATTCAAATTTTTCGTTGAAAGAGCATATTAAGAAAATACAAAACACGGTTCGCATTTAATGCACTAATATGTCTGTTTGGTTACTGCAACTTCTTGCTACAAGTTCATACTTGTCATTTTTGTTCTATGGGATTTGACAGCAAATTGTGATACGTCGTACAACGTTTCGAGTTGCCAAAAGGACAATTTCAAGATGAAAATTATACGAATAATATAAAAAAAATTAAGTGTAGGTATTCAACTTCAATAGCCGCGTTTTATTATCTATACGGATATGGATCAGGATCATCCTATGAAAATAAAACGATACGGATCCTAATCACAGCAGTGTTGTATGCTCATCTTTTTTTTTTCTTATGTTTGTTTATTTTCCATGTAGTATTATGCAGTCTTTTTTTTTTTTCTTTCTCAAAAAGACTTGTACGATTTGATTAAAACTTTTATGTGAGCTAATATCAGAACGATCTACCATATTATTGAAAAAAAATTATCGATCAAATAAAAATGGTATCTCTCATAGAAACAATTTTTTGGTTTTCGAATATCTTATTAACTGGTTAACCAATTTTCTTACACAAGAGCTTCTAATAAGTTTGAATAATATTGCATATGAAAATTTTCCAAAAAATAAATTTCAGATTAAAAAAATTTTTTTTTTGAAAATTCGATATTTCGAATTGCGTACTAATTTTTTTTAATGTTAACAAAATATTTTATATAAAAATTTAATTATTTAACAAACCGCTTCGATTATCAAAAATTTGTTCTCATAAATTGAGATTAGTTTTAGAAATCAGATGGTGTACATCACAACCGTGTAAAATCAATTTCAGAGGTTGTTTAATCAATTTTTTCTAATTATATTGATTTTTTAACAATTTTTCAGTCTTAACTGTAAGTACATTGCATAATGTGCAACATGCGGTGCTATGTATATTGGTCATGTAAATATTAATATTAACATACATATACATTACATAATATAGTAGATAGATAGATAGTACTAAAGGCTACCCTATGGCCGTAATTTCTATTTCATATTATGGACAAAAATTGTATACATTAAACACTTACGTTTTGATAAATGTGAGTTCAAATAGTTTACCTATTTGTATGTAGGTATGCAGAAGAAGAACGAAAACAAATAAATTCCTACCCAATCCATTGCACAATCAGGCTCATTTTTATTCCAGTGATTTACTTGCACTCAAAATTCTATGGCAACTATTTTTTTATTAACTGAAATCGATTCACAGATAAACACAAATCAGCACCCACTTTTTCGTGTGCTCCCTCTCATTCATCCATTAATTGGCCTTTATTATAAGTCTTACATATTATTATGTACATAGACCCTGTTTAGATTGTTACTGCCCACTACGTAGTGACGACAGTTTTTAGCTGAAATCGGTGAAGTTGGAAAGGGAGGCGACAGTCAGGAAGAAAACATAAAGATTGTAGTGAGCAGACATGTTTCATATCCGAAATATTCAATTTAATACCATTTTTTCATTTTTGGCTCGTTCGTTGAAGGGTGAGATAGATGAGAATAAAAATTATAAATGTGTAATTGGTCAAGGGTATAGACGCAAAAAATTCTTATTGAATTGGTGGATTGATTAATTAATTACTAAAATTGCATTTTTTTTCAATTTTGCAGTTGCTTATTTATTAAGTATTTAAAATAAGGGTTCATGGTTAAAAAGTCATAGGTAATTTTAAATTTGTATAAAAACATAATTATTCAGTTTGTATATATAATTAAGAAAAGATTTAGGGCTTAAAATTTGCAGGAAAATATTGACTTTATAAAACAATTCTTATTTTTCTAAAGTATGAAATAGGTTCTAATCTATAAGCGAAAATGTTGGACAACTTCAAAGAAAAAGCTGACAAAAAATAAAAAAAAAAAAATATTCTGATGTAATAAACAGATTAGACAAACAATCTTATAAACATACAGAATATTATAAAATTTGTTTTACGTAAATCAGTTAGATACTTTCTGAGTTTACGCGTGACAAACTAAATAATTGTTTCGTCTTTATATAATTGTAATAATAATGAGTAATGATAATGATGTGTGAATACTAACTTAAACTTAAGTACGATTTTAGCAGGTGGCATAAAATATAGGCTCCGCATAACTAATTTAATTCTTTTAAAATCAGATGAATAGGTAGATCTAAACTATTAAGACTTTAAAACCACAGTGTGATTGCACATATTAAGAGCAAGTTCGTGCGATCCAGTTGTGCATTTTATTTTTAAAGTATTCGTAATACTAAAAACATTTAATCAAAACATAAATGGGCTGATGTTCTGATGATACAAATATGAAACAAACCTTATTCCGAATGCAACCATATTTTCTTTCTGGCGAAATAGGGTAATTTACAATCACAACAAATTAGTCAACTTTCAGCAAAATATTTTCAAATTCCCAACTTACAAGATGACCTCACCCTCATATGTAAATCTTTTGATAAGAAAACATTATGACGATTAGTAAGAACAGAAAAGCCAAAATTAATAATTCTTCACTAACTAAGTCATCATCAGCATATAATAATATTAACACATTTAAATATCTTCACCACTGACGCATCCGAGCTTAGGAATAGACTCAAGTTCAGTGTTCGGTATTCAAAAGAATTTTATTTGAAGACTACGTTACACTATACAGTAGTGTCGGGGTGCTTTAAGGAATCTTGATTCTTGATTTACTAGGCAGTGACGCAGAGTACAGCAATCCAATTAAATCTTGAATTGAAATCTCAATATACCCACTATAAGTCATAGTTATATTCATACAGATAGGTGTACGTAAGATTTGTGGTTATAGAAAATGAGGAACCTATCTAAACACCTGAACGTGCTTTTTTCGGATTTCAGACGTTTGCTCGCAGTAATCCCCATGGAGACGGCAAGGCGGCGCCATCATCGCCAAAGTCACATATAGATTCATAATCTTTTCTCTAACCTAAGCCTTCGATTGCGCCTCTCACCACCACCGTCGCGTCGCGCCAGCCGCACCGCCCTTGTGTGTGCAATTACAAAAGTTGTAATTAACTTATTATTTTTTACTTGTATAGTTTGATGATAAATCCGGTTAGAATTGAACTTGCATACCATTCCGTATTATTTTGATTAATATTTATTTATTTAACAAATTTCCAATTTTAGCAAGCAAACGTAGATATATGTACAGATATAGGAATTACTAATAAGAGAAAATTTGCCAAAGGGTATTTTTTTAAATAAATTTGAGTCATCCATTTGGGGGGCTTATAGCGAGACTTGTTTTTTTATGAATGAATTATAAATGAGAAATGGTCGTGCTTGAGGTGAAAATGTAGCACGTTTACTCTAAACTTATAAGTTCAATAGCGCACTAATTTTCAAGTTCAAGGTTGAGGTGAGTTTTCATCCAAATATGAATTCGTGATCTTAGAACGTTGAACTTTAAAACAAAGAAGATGTAAATCTTTTTGTTTTGTGATGGATTTAGGTGACAATAACCTTTCAGAGACAACTTCTCTATACTTCAGATTTAAAATCAAATGAAATTCAGAAAAGATATAGAAGTTCAATAACAATAAGCTATGAACTATTAACTATAAAATATGAATGATAACTTTCACTTTAACTATATCTATAAATAAAATAAAATATGATCTATGATGTTATTAACTATGTAGAAGAAAGTTTTAAATCGAAAACAAATAAATTTTTTTTTTATACAATAACTTTTATTACAATAATTAATTAATACAACTAATGAATAGTTTACACGAAAATTTCAGCAAAACTTCCTAAAATTTGTGTGGGTCAAATAAAATCAACTTTTTTCTATTTCTGAAAGTTGGTTGCTTGAGTGCGTTCACAGTGGTCAAAAACTTAATCTAGGTGGACAAATAAAAAAAAAAAATATTGCCGTGTCACTATTTTTGGTAAAATCAAATCCAAATACTACTGGGTTAGATAAATTGAATCCTTTTGTCAAAAAATGTTTGCTTCTCATGGGTACTACTTCCAATTACCAATACTTTTAGTTCCATATCGACCAATTCTTGTTTTCCTTCGAAGAAATGGATGAAAGCTAAGATCATTCTAATTCAAAAGGAGCAATAGTGTAGCTTATCAGATTATAGCCCTAAATTGTCTCTAAAAAGATAAATTGTTAAACAATTATATAGACAAATTGTTTTAAGTTTTCTAAACATTCGGTAAAGTTTATTAAGTCTTACCTCTTAACTTATCGTATCGGGAGTAGCACGGGGACATTATATCGAAATTTGTTACAATGTTTATTGGGTAATACAGGGATCCCTACTCGGGCCTTATATTTTTAGTATACAAAAACAAACTCGTCAAAAATACAACATTGCTTTATACACACGTTTGTTGTAAGCTATTGATAACAATAACACCTTCTAATTTTTTTAAACATCATAAAATGCTTTCCAAAACGGAAACGAGGTGGAATAAACTATGGTACATACATACTAAACATTCATGTAAAAAAAAAAAAACAAAATAAGAATAATAAAAGAAAAAAAGAATTAGAATTCAAATTTGAAGAAGGATTTATTTAATTTTATGCATTAGTTTGCAAAAATAATCAAAAGCACACATCAGCTTTCAAACATTTTAGCTACTCTAATTAGTTAAAATTTCTTTTCTTAATGAAGAAATTTGCATAATTTTTTGTTCGTTTAACTATCGAGACTGTGGTGGTCCGAGTGTATAAATAATTAACTAATGGAAGTTTTGGGACCAATAAACGATAATATTTTTTTTTTTTGGGAATGACTCATGCTTAGAATTTCCAAATAATTCATTACAATGAGAGAAATTTTAAATGGTTTAGCTGGAAGAATTTTTGCTTAAATCCGGTTTTTTTTATAAAAATACTTTATTATTGGGATAAGTTTAAAATTAAACAAGAATAAAAATGCAGCATGACTTATTCATCAGATGATAAGATATTTACATAATATAATGAACAAAAAAATGAACAAATTTATTTGATCTTTGGCTTTGTTCCCTGCAATGAAGATGGCTTTTCCTCGAGGTCTTCTGCACAAGAAGTGTCAAGTTTCAATCAATTTCACTGTTGTTTGCAATATATCCGAAATATCCACCAAAACGTTCTATAACAAATTTAATTCGTACGACCGGTGACTGACGCAGAAATTTGCAGCTTGCCGCTGCGATGCGACGAATATAATTTTATAAGCTTGACTTTTAATTTTTTCGTGTACTATAGTTGATTACAGCAGTGAAAATGGTTTCAGGATTTTTGAGGACAGTTTTTGGGTTAATAGTTTTAAATGCGGTTTTTATATTGAAAAACATTATATTTTAATTAAATTTAAAAAAAATGTTATAATTCTGGTTGTTTTTAAGGGGGCCAGAGGTAGGGAACGAATTTATGGGTGTTTCCTATTCTCGGCCCCGGCCGAATAATATACTTTTTTTTGAGAAAAATGCAAAATATGAATAACTGAGCTTTAACAACAACACCAGTCTTCGGCCCCCTATTTTCAAAAAGAAACTAGGGGGCGAACACTGGAAATGTGTGTCCTAACTTCGGCCATCACATATAAAAATCAACATTCTTGTTGCGATTGGGGTGGCCAATCTCAGGAGCATCGGTTGCCGGTCTTAAGCAACTAGGGGCCGACAACTGGAAAAATTGACTTTTTCATTAAAACTAATCAAAACATTTAAAACATACCTACAACCTTTTATTTTAATAGAAAATCTAATTTCCTTCAAAAGATATTTTGGATAAAATTCTCAAAAATTCAACAGGCTTACCTTTCAATCAGAAATGTATGGATAAATTTAGTAGAATTTTTTCTTTTAAACATGCTTAGATCCCATACAAACTTATTTAATAATAAAACCCTTAAACGTAATTGTACCTTATATTAAAAGGTTTATTCACTATATCCTATAAAATGATTGATAATTAAATTGTATAATAAATAACAAGGAAAATACTTTGATTGTGAAATTTCATAATAATTGTTCAATTTGTGATTTTAGTGGTTATAACTATGAATTTGTTGCAAATCAATTTAGCTGACGGCTTTCAAGGTTCGCATAAATAAAGTTCTTTTATTCTTCAGCCTTGAAAATGCATTCAAAAGCACATAACATATTATTGCTTGCTAATTTGATTTGGTCCAATTAATCGAAAATAAAATCAAACAGCAATTGACTGAAAACTAATATCGAAATTGATACAAATAAAATGAAGCAAAAAAAAAATAAACATATACCACATTTTAGTAAACGATAAATCAAATTGCACTATTGAATTGATGAAGCGTGTAGCGAAAATATATTTATCAATCACAATATTGCCCGAAACGAATCCATGGTCAAGGTATCTATCTATTTATATCTACACATTCTACATACAACAACCACGCGACAAAGTTTTTGAAAAAATATTTCAATTGGGCTTAACCGTTAGTTTTCATTGGTTTGGATGTCACTGTCTGTGATCTAATTGGGTTGAAATTAATTGTTTTCGTATAAGTTTGCCGCTAACTGGTCTCTTGATTTCGCTTAATAAAAGAATCAATTTGGATATTATCATTTTTATTTTAGTTAAGGTGGTAGAAAATGTTTGGTCAAATTAAAGTTGAAATATTAATGTTAAAAGCATATAGTGCTAATATAATATTCAATGAATGATATTGATCTGAAAGCTTTCGAAATAGTTTTGCATCGTGGTCTCTTAGTTCTTTTTGCTTCATCTTGATATCAACTTGGCAAAGCATAGCCTTTTCAAATAGTTTTAAGACTCTTATACTGAACTGTTTATTGCTTGGTAATTTAACGTTTTTATTAGTTGTGACGATTTCAATTTTGTCGTGCAACTTTTTTATATTGTTTGCTGCTTTTTTTATTTATTAAAAGGAAAGATATCGGAAGCCTATAAAGCATACATTTGAGCCTAAAATCGAGATCATTGAATAAGTTCAAGAGTAGAAAAACGCATTAAATCTGAAGGCGCCAATTAATCATGTGTGTCGTTGTTCAAAAGTTGAAAGAACCCACCGAAACATCAAAGCTTATCATACACGAATAGACATTAACTATCCCACACCTAATTTGTCTCCATTTAATCTTAAGTTGAATCTACATACCTATACATAAACCCGCATATCCATTAAATGAACACCTGATTGATATAATTTCGTAGTTATTCGTACAAACCTACATCCTTTTTAAAAATTTTTGGGGATATTGACCTCTTAAAGCGGTTAAAATTTTTTTTATAATCTAACGGGATTTGTATGGTAATTCGCCAATCATTGATCAAGATTTTGGTTTTGGCCTCAAAGAATTAATCATATTAACTAAGCCTTAAATCGCAGACGTTAAGTTCCCCGGAACATTAGTTGTTGTAGTTTTATGAAAATTAATGTTTAACACTAATTGGGGCTTACCACTCAGGACAAGATAATCAGAATGAATTTTAGGGGATTGCTGAAACACGTGTATTTAAAAATATATATCAAACTATTTATGAATTATTAATTATTATGGAGAATTTATATGTTATATTTAGATATATTTAGTTTTTTTTATAAGTGGAATTGAGTCGAAAATAAAAAATTGTTAATCGCGATGGCAATGACAAAGAAAACAAATATTTGGCTGTGAATTTTCAATTAATCATCACAATTGGTGGAATGAAAATTAATCTTTAACATTTTAAAAACTTAAACATACTTCTTTTAATAGTACTATATGTATGTATTCTTTTTTTTTAACAAATTAAAAAGTACACGTGGTAAATTTAGTTTTCAAACACATTAAACGAAAGAATAATAATCTTATATATTATTTCTACTAGACTAATTTTTCGACTCTCATACTACACCAATTTTAACAAATGAGGTGTCAAACTAAGCGAAATTACTAGCTGATTTGACGAATTATAATTTTATTTTAAAAATGTTAATAATTTGTTCAAAAACTGCATTTGTTTGTTTTCGTGCGTCTTTTATTTTTTCGCACGTGTAGGCTGCTATAGTTGTATATGTATTTGTGTACAAATATATACAGGATATTTTGTATAAGATCCTTAAAAACACAAGTGCATTGAATCTAAGTGAAAAATCGTATTGCCCTCGATTGGCAGGAGACGAATCACGAAATTGTCTAACAGTATCATCCTCTTAGTTTCATTTTTCAAACTCAAACAACCAATTTTTACTTTTATTTTTAAATCAAACTCAAAATTTTGAAAAAGGTAATGAAAGAAAATTTTTACAATGTTTTTTTTTTCTCAAAATTTGTCGTTATTAAGTACTATTTTTGTTTAATGAACGAAGTTTCTCCGTTCTCCGTCGTTTAAAATCTTACCTTATAGGTCAACAATGCTGCAGGATCGGCACAACAATATTGCTATATTGCATGTTTATTCCGACCACACGGAAAATCTAAATTTGGATGAATTATTAAATAAATTTATTTCAAAACAGTCCAAACGAAGTGCGGTTTTCTCATTAAAAAACTAGTGTTTTATCAAAAGAAAATAAATAAAAAACTTAAAATGCAAAAATGTTGGGACTTTTTTTTATTAGTGAATTTAAATTTTACATCTTAAACCAACTATACCCACTCGGGTTGAAGCTGTTCTGCCGGGCCTGTTGACAGGTGACAGTAGAGGTTTTGTAAAAATGGAGCCCCACACGAAAGAAAACGCGTTTTCATTATTAAGTTTGCCTGTAATCTTTCGAACAAAATCATTTTCACTGATAAAGCTCACTTTGGTCTATACATGACTTCGTTAATCTTCAAAGTTGTCCCATTTGGTGGTCAGAAAGTTCACGATTGATTGTTGGAAAACAAATGCATCCACAACGTTTCACTGTTTGAGCGTTGTATCAACTATATATTCAGTCACATTTATGCGGAACGGTCATCAAAATTACCTGTTGCGTACATTTTTGAGACACCTTTTATTTGTCATTGGACCTTATTTCATTTAAATGTCGGGGTCCTTAAAATATAGTTATCAAGCGCAATACAAGATATGTTTTGATTTTGATATAGGAATGAGTAAAATCAAAGTTCAATTTTTTGTTTTAAAAATACATTTAAGACCGTGTTCACATCAAAATAGATTTTGTATTCTTGTTTTGTTTCACGGAAAAGATTGAAATTTAAAAAACCTTAAAAAAAGAGGACAAATCGCTTATATTTTCAAAAAGATACCAGACACTGGTCTCAATCAAAAGCCTTTGACTCCCTGAAGAAGAAAGTTTATATAAAAGACTGTTTTAAGTTACCCTCTATTGCTGAATACCGTAATATGAGTCGCGTATGTAGGCAAGTGAGAAATTTATTGACATATACATCGCGGTTTAATCGATTGGGCGTATACCTAAAAACGTCTTTTATATAAAATATCATTTTCAGGGAGTCAAAGCCTTTTGATTGAGACATATTTCAATCATTTACGAATGCATTTTCGGCGACGTCTTTCGGTGGTTTTGCGGACACCAAGACGTCTGTCGAAACCATATTTCTAATCAGGGAATCGAGAACGTTGGGATGCGATGCATTTGAAGTGGTTTCCCCTCACTATATCTATTTTCAGAAAAGTTGTACTTTTTCTCTGAAACGCGAACGTATTCGTAATCACCTTCCCCAAAAATCTGCTCTCGGTCTAATACTTTCCAATGGCATTTGTCAAAATTATGGTTGCCATAGTGAATTTTTCAAATGTTTGTAATGAGCAATCAAAAATATAAAACGAAAATGACGTCTTTGCGGTATAATTCTTATATTTTCTTCAACTTTCGGAATGTATATAGTTAACTTTTTTGGTCACAAGAACGTTTATTTTTGTTTGTGTGAAAAGTAAAAACAGAACTCTGAAAAAATTGTACAATTTTTGTAGGCTGTTGGTAACTCTGGTCGTTCTGCGGCAGATACGTCAAATTTGTTGGAAAATAACAATCACATTTTTTATGTGATAGCTCTTTAGCTATCAAATGTGATTGTGATTCTCACTTATCTATCGCAAATCACCTTACACGATTCCACTCCTGGTTTTTAGTTTTAAGAATTGGCCATGTTATTGAAGTTTTTTAAAAGGTATAAAACTTACCTACCAATGCTAGCCTTAGATCAAAAGTTATAAAAATTTTAACTCAAACAAACAGGGTTGTAAAATAAATAAAAATAAATCTTTTTTGAAATAATAGATGTTTTATTAATTATTATTATAATATTCATTATTATTATGTACATTACGTACCTAGTACCTATGTAGATATGTATATTTAAGATTTTGAAGTAGTTTGTAATAGGTACAAAACTTAGAATACCAATTAAACTTACAAGTACAATTATCAATTCATAATACAGGGTTCCATTCTTTGAAATACCCAATTTTTATGTAGTTTTATTTCTCCAAACACTCCTTTCATCTATAAGCAGGTATCTACTGAAAAATAACAGTTAACAGTGTGTGAGCTATAAAAAAGTCGTTAAAATCTAATTGTTACTCCATTTCATTTTTTTATTTTTCTTTGATATACAGGTATATTCCTCCACCTTCATCACCAGCAATCTTTTTTTTGCGCCAAATAGCGTTACTAACTCACGTAGGTGGGAAATCTGACTGCGAGATTAGAAACATCATGAATGAATAACAAATCGTTTTGTATCTTATTCAAAACGAACGAAAATCTACATAATCCGTATCATCTTGTCTACTTAACGGTTAAGTAAACCCCATATACACAGCTTAGATTGTATATATAGTGCAAACAAACTCAACAAACTTATAAGCATGGCGAATTGTGTTGTGCCGTGTGCGGAATAGTCGGCGAAATATGCATTTTACATCACACACCTCTCACATAGCAACAAAAAAAAAACAATATATCGACATTGCTGCCAAGAATTCCTAGATGGACAATTACGAAAGGCAAAAACATTACGATAAGCACTTCTGGTGATCATGAACGACACCTACGCTTCCTACATATTTATGAGATATAAAAATATATAGTTCGCCCGTGTCGTCAAGAAGTCAATTCGTGCAGTGTGTCGATAACCTTATATGGCAAATAATTTCTAACAACTACGATTCATCACAATACTTCAATTGGATCTTTCCTCTTTCAAGAGCGGATCATAAAATGGATATTTTGGGGTACATGACTCTCAACTTTGCAAAAAAGAACTCGTCCAGTCAGTGGCGTATATATAGGGAGGGGGAATTAAGGAGGTCAATTCCCTCATGTGTCTTCAACTTAACCAGTTAAGTAAAAAAGTAATGGAAGAAATTACTCAACATTGTAGGACAACGTACGTACACACATTGGCATCAAGTACTTGCCTTTTTTATAACTGCCCCGACAAATACTAAGATTTTAATGATGGAAATGTAGTGCAAAATTTCACATACTTTTGAATTGTGATTAAAATTGGGTACTTTGTAATCTTTGGACTTTTTTCAAGGATGAGAAAAGATAAGAACTATGAGAAACGCTATCGAAGAATCTGATGAGATTCCAAGAAAAAAAACATTGAAGATATTTAATCTAACTGTGTCAAAATATGAAGTTTTTTGGAATTTTCGTGAACGAAAATCTTGATGAAATGAGAATCTTGGAAAGTATCAACAAAAATTTGAAAAACGCTACTTCGGCTTTTTGATCATGTTTACAGGTTATCAATATGGTTTACAAAAAATCGCTGCTTTTGAGTCACGCATTAGAAAAAGGTAAATTTATATTTGGGAAAAATTAATGCACTTACGCGATAAACTTAACAGGATTCGAGGAGAAGGTGCTTATTCTGGAGTTTATGAAGCTTCGAAAAAGTTTGGTGAAACTTTTGACATTGAGACCGAACACAGGTAAGCATAAGAATCGGCCGAATACTGAAGTTAAAAGTACAGAAGATAACTTTGGCGCAGTGACATAAGGCCCAGGGACATAAAACCCAATTTTTATTTTTGGGGCTTACGTCCCACTTCACCCAAGCGCCAAATATTTGTTTTTAACAATGGGACATAAATCCTAAATTTTTTACAGGCATGGTTTTTATTTAGTGGGACATAACCCCCACATTTTTGTTCAGATTTGGTGCAAAAGCAGCAGTTGTTGCCAAAAAAAAATCTCAAGCTTTCCTTAGACTCGTATGTGATATATGTAGCATGAAAAATGTCAACAACAGCTGACTTGCGTTCCATACATGGAACGCGACCACTGAATAATTTTTGGCCAAATTTTTTACAATACTTTAAAAAATACAAAAAAAAGTTAAATTTATAGAAAAATATAGTTTATATGAAATGAAAAAATGCCTTTTTGAAAAAAACAAGCCTCAGACAGTGAAATAATGTCTAAAAGGCATGAAAAGCATCGCTTCACATGGGTGTTTTTCCCGAATAATTTTGTCTTTGTTTTCAGGATTCTAACTAAATTTCATTCGCATCACAATTATTTTTATCAGTTGAAATTTGGAAATAAATTAGGTAGGTACTAGGTACCCCCAACTCATAGAGCCGCGACTGTTTCTCTACTTCCTTTTCTATACTGCTACTGTAATCTCGTTTAGGCTTATAGCCTCAACTAATTTTCTAAGAATTCACACGGAGTTCACGAAATAAAAAAAACAAACGAAAATACAAGATCATGGCCATGGCCAATGTCGATTTCATTAACATTCTGTCTCACTCTCGTGTACGGTTGCGCAGATCATTTGGCCGGTTACTTTCTCTATTTGAAGTTTAACGCGCGCCTTTTTCAAAACTTTTTTAAAATTGTATTTACTTACAGTGGGCAACCAACTTGTCTTAGTTGGAAAAAAATTATGATTTTAACAAGTTATGAAAAATTATTCATAAAATTGAAAACCATATATACTTTAGTAATGAAAAAATTATGTTAAAAAATTATCACTTTTAACTATATAATTATTAACCAACATTGCAGAAGATGTTACGCATTATTAAATAAATAAATTGGTGACGCTAAAGCCCGTGCAAAATCACCACTCTGATCCGTCTCTGTGAATTGACGGGGCCTACAATTCTACAATTCTACCGAATTTGAACGATAATGCTAGGTTCCCACTTGTCTTTCGCTCAGAGTGAAAGATAAACTTTGGCAAGACAGGGTACATTTTTCAGAGTATCGATCGATTTGATGGCCAGACCTCCGGGGTTTAACGGCCTGCTATTGAATGCGGCTATACTTGTTGCAGCTGCAGCTCCACCATTGTGTTCGGGAAATTATTCTCCAAAATACTTTCGGTTTAGTTCAATAGATGATCATTCCCACTGTACAGTGATGTCGAGTTTTCGGCAGCATTGATAGAGCACAACGATGTCATAAAAAATCGTTGACCTCATTTTAAGTCTTCGACTTGTTCATATTATATAGTGTAACGCAGACATTAACTTCTTTTTCAACAAAATCCAGTTAAAGAAAAATAATCTAAATGTAATGAAATAATCTGTAAAAGCAAAACAAAAAGAAAAAATTAAAAGAAAGCACTTTACTTAAAGTCACATCAGCGAGTACGAATCAAGTGCGAACTACTTCGATTTTATTTGCCCATGTGTGACCCAGATCCACGAATGAAAAGTGCACTTTTCAACCTACAAACAAAAAAACGTACCATCTCATCGATGTGATAAAGTAGATCGGTTAACAAAAATAATAAATTAAGTTCAAAGTCAACAACGGACAGACAGAAGACCTGTGTATATACGATCTTCCGATTCGATTACTTATTTATATTATGATTGTTCATAGAACTTATCTTACGAGTATAACTTGGATCTAGAACTTTGTCTTATTTTTGTTTTTTTTGTTGTTAAATTCATTCATCTTTCAGATTTGTACTCTCTGCCGAAATTGGTGAAAGCATACAAATCTTAACTCTAACCTGTTAACTTCTCAGAAGTGGGATTATTCACACACAACATGTTATTTACTTCATTCAATCATACTGTGATGGTTCCATTCCATTATTTGCATTTGAAATAAAAAAAAACGTTTATCAAAAATTTGGTGGAGATAATATTTATCATATTATTTTGTTTCTATTTGTTTCGGTTCAATGAGAGAGACACAAGTGACAAGGTTAAAGAATTCAAATCGAATCCGCATCGCTTGCATATGAAATGAGCTTGAGCACTTCTTTATTATACATATATGGTGATGTGTTATATTTTTATTTTACATAGCTTTATCCTATGATATGTAATATTATGTATTATGTTATGCTGTGCTGTCAGTGCCTGTTACATTGCTGTTTAAGGCGTGTGTGGGTAGATTAATGTGGCGCAGGTTATTAAATTCATAATTTGTTGGCACAGACTGTTTGGCGCCATCAGAATTGAGTTATTATTTTCATGCTTATTGTTATTCGTGATAGTTAGATATATGTGCAGTGTAGCGATTTGATGTGGAAGTATATAGGTATTATGATGATACTTACAAATGTATCTACATGGAACCTGACTTAAAATAATTTTATAAAATTAAACTATAAGATAGAATTAAAATTTACAATTACAATACATTTATTGTAATTTAATTTTTTCAACCTTCATGGGAACAAATCTGTGCCTATGTTTTCATACGAATATTCGTATCTGCGAATCATTCCACGGCCTGAACTTCCTACGATCTTATAAAGACATCTGTAACTATATGTAAATATGTATACGTAATATGTATATTATAATTACTTTTTTTTAAGTAAAATTTCCGATTTGAATTTCGAATCAACCACAGCTAGTTGTACAGTATAGTACCATCCCTTATAATTATAATAATCAACCGCATCCTGAGCAGGGGCTTGGCTCTCAATATGACAACCACCTTCAGTGAAATTGAAAACATTATTTGAAAAAAACTTTTAAGAATATAAATTAACCTGATCAATACCAATAGTTCCAAAACAATACGGGAAACCAAGTTTTTTCGAAACCATTAACATTTTCCTAATAATGAGTTCAGTAAGTGGATATAGTATTTTTTTTTTGTATAACAGGCCAAACTTCCTGATAAAATGTTTTCACATACTGTGGATATGCCAATCCCGAAGATAGCTGAAACCGTCCTTTATTCAGCGGATGATCCCCAGTGTATATATATTACCATGGCTATTCTTTTTTTTAAGGGTAAGCACTTCCTAAGGTTTGTATCTTGCATTTTAAGATCCTTTAGTTCATTGCAGAGTATATACATTGAAAGTTCTGCGGCTCACTCTGAAATGTTGTTTGAAATGCTCATAATTGTTTCCCCAAAAAGTGCTCGTATGTATCTGGATAAAATATTTAGCTATATAGTTGCCTTTTATTATTGAATTGTTATTACAAGCTAACCTTTATCCACACATTCCTTTGTCGATTACGATTTTCAATAGCATCAGTTAAAACTTTTCTTTTCTTTTGAATTTCCAGGATTTGCAAAAGAAAATGACGTTTTTTTATGATAGAGGCTTGAGATAATGAAAAGAAGTTTAACAAAATCTTCATATTTTGTTCAGAAAATTGTATGTAAATAAAAAATAATTTTTAACAAGTTTATCTGTTAAAAAAAAAAACAAAATTTGTGGTCTAAATTATGATTAAATTGATTTTTTTTCCGGTCAAAAAGGAAGAGACGTAATCAATTTAATCATTTTTTTTATGTATTAAAATCAAATTCAATTGGCTCGAATTTATTTTATTTTCACAATTTCACAAATAATATAATAAGAACTAACCTCTTTACTTACAAATTTGCATCAATAAAAAATTTGACAGTCAGTGTTAAAAAATTGAAATGTCAAGCGAAAACGTGTAAATGTTCGGTGTGAACGCTTTTCGCGTTTTTTGAAAACTTTTTGCTGAAAACTCGGTTTAGGGTTTGGTGTTAAAGATTACAGGGATGACATTGATTATAAGAGAACATTTTCAGACAATTGTTGTAATGCGTTTATTATAAAATAAGGACATGCCTAACTATTTAAACAGTGGCTAGCTGGACAACTGCCCAGGAGTGTTTTAAAGAAATCTAATAAATACGATTGCCTCTGTATAATTTTGTTTGTATAATTTTTCTGAACTTTATTCATATATATTTTTTCTGGAGTAAATTAGCTATTTTTACTTGCTCTCGGGTGTTTTGCAAAGAAGTTATATGAATTTTTCTGCTGTTTTTCTGCCAACGATCGACTCGTAAAATTGAAAAAATTTACCCGATTTGCCATTCTAGCATATAGTTAAGGTACATTTGAAATGAAAAAAGCAGTTATGTGTTTTAAAACTTTGAATAAACTCTTCTTTAAATTTGCTGTTCTTCACATGCAAATCTGGAAAGCCTTCGAACAGGGTTGGCCGAATTAACTACACTACATTTTCTACATCATTAACTACGCGTAGTTAATTTAATAAACTACACGTTTAATTTTCTAAAAATTGTTACGTTTTCATATGCATACAAAGTAAATTTAGAGAAATAATAAAAATAAATAAATAAATTTCAATAAAAATTTGAACAATTTAACTCAAAATTCAAGCTTAAAAGTTACAAAGTTTCATTAACTACATTTAACTACGTTATACTATACATAAACTACTAAGCAAATGTGAAAAATGTAGTGGCCATCCCTTCCTACGAACACTTCTCCTTTTTTTGGTGTCCGTTTTGTCATCTTCTTCGTATTCTGTTTCCTCAGACCAGTAAGAACATAGCATGAACGCAATAATTTTGTCTATTCCCCTGACATTTCGCCCTCTTTCTCTACTCGGCGTTACACTTTTTTCAAATTCTGTTGATTTTTTCACATTGTTAGTAGGTATGCCTCCGCTTAAACATTTCTAATGTTAAAATTATAATGAATTAATAAATAGTGGTTTGAACGCTGAAATCCCTGGAAGGGTAGAAAATAAAATGTACTGCACATTTAACTTGAATGCCACCAGCCACTGATTTCAGTCAGTATTTTTAAAGTACTCCTCATGGATGTATCCAGTCGTCATTTACCCGAAAATTTTAAAATGTATTGTGTCCATAATTACATAAACATTTTATAATTTTTTCTTAATAAATCTAAAAATGCACTTTTTTTGGGATTTTTCAGGTTCAAATTTTGCCTTTTATAATATTTTAAAATGCCTCAAAATCTGATTCCTTTTTGTACTATAAGAATATTCGATTACATGTTATATATACATAATGTTAAAATATTAAGTACTTACATATATAAAAAAAAATTTGAGTGGGGTAACAGCTCGTGTAGACCCAGCCCGTAGTAACTTACAACTCTCTATCATTCTTTTGTGCTTGTGGACAGGAATGGAAGGGACCTACAATTTTCAGCCGAATCCGAACGGTTTAGATGAGGAGCATTTTTCATGACAAGCGATATTCTTGGAGGGTTGGGTTTTCCAATTCCTCACAAGAGGCAATAACCTATGAAACACATTTCTGTTTTTAAGTGGCATGTAAGCTGGGAATAGAACCTAAGACCTTCGGCGTTACAGTCCAACTTATATATTTATATGTATATATTTTATAAAAAAGTTCTGATAGCCATGGCCCATGGGCAAATTTTATGGAAATCCACTAACAATCTTCTTAATAAATTACTTAGGGTGGTTTGCTGATACTACACATAACGATATAAGTTGAACTTAACTTCTTAAGTATCACTTTATGACATGGAAAAAGTACCCCTTAAGAATTTAAGTTCAACTTAAATCGTTATGTGTAGTATCAGCAAACGGGTCTTAAAGGCATGTTCTTATATTTTAAAATAAAATTCGAACTATGTATTCTTCGGTCTTAAAATTAGTCAAAAATATATTTTACTTCTTCCATCAGCAAAATAACAAGGTAGCTATACCCAAATCAACTGTTAGTTTTAATGATCAAAACAGCCGTAAATTAAATTAGTATACTTCCTACCAATTTGATGATTATTGTAGCTGTTATTATTATCACCGTTTACCACTTGTTTAATAAAGCGCATCATATTATGTAAATCATCTTATACCTTAAATGTGTTTCTTCCTTCAAATAAATTGGCCCGAGAACTCAAAAAACAAACAAAACAAAACTCAAAAAGTCATAAACTCTTAACCTCATCGTTCTAAAACGGGACGGGCGAACATATCATAAAAACCATAACTTCGCTGGCTGTTGCACATCCATCATTATCATGTAGTCTTTGGTGTTGGTGCATTCCGACAAAAGATTAAACCACTCTTCTTTGATATATCTCGTTGATCTTTGTCAAGACTAGAGATCATGACAGAGATCCATCAACAACGATCGATATCTTGTTGTGGTTACTAGCACATAGCACCTAACACCACATCCCGCGCATCGCATGTATCCCGAGAGTGAGAAAGCGGTTAGTATTTTATTGACAAGTTGTACAAGCCAACAAAAATGTTGATAGCCTGCGCTGCGTTACAAGATGGGTTAATGATGAAGTCGGCGCCACGGGAAGTCATAAGCCTTCAAATATCGAATCGAAACCTGTTCAAGACCTCCTCATCGTCATCTTGTTGGAGCATTGTAATATGATTTCTAATGAAAAAAAGGAAAAATCGTGCCAAAATAGGTTTAATGTCTTGTCAATTTGCACTTGTATCTACTCTATACGTACACATACTTATCTATTGTTTCCATCTTCAAACAGGTGTTAGCCTCAAGAATGTTAGTAAACAATGACGCGGATTGTTGATGAAATGTAATGCTGTCATTGGGTTTGTGACACGCACATATATTGCAACGTGCATTTATTATGATTCATTTGAATAAAACCAGAGATAATGTTAATGGTGATTTCTTGTGAAGAAGATTTAAACTCTCAAGACAATTGCAATCGGTAATAGAATGATATCATAGAATCGTCATATTCATCATCAAAGTTTCAATGACGACACGGATGTGATAGCTGGAAGATAACGAGCTGATGTGTTGTTGTGGACGTGGTAAGACTCTATTCTGAGCAATGATTAATTTTTAAGCAGATTCAAACTTGGTGTCCTTCGATGTTTTGAGCCAACAATATACATACATGTGTTTTTTTTCACTAGAAGAAGATGGACAGCTTAATTGTTGGACAACAACGCATAAATTCAGAAATCGAACATAAACGAATAAGGCATAGAAATAGGTGTAACAATAAGTAATGAAATCAGCAACGCGCAGTCACATTGAAGAGTCTTCTTTTATTAATATTTATAATCCCAACATGACAAATGAGAAACGAGACAAGGTGCTGTCAAAATTGATGGTTTATTTTGTATATTTTCCGTTGGATATTTGTGAATTTGTAAAGACATTGGCACATTCGTGGGTTTTTCGGGTTCAAACTGTTTTTTTTTAATATTTTTTTTTTTTGAGGACAAACTGACTTAACCTTAAACTTGGACTCTGTTGGATTTTGTATTTCCAAGTCCAAGCACCCATATAGCAGTGGAATAAATGCGTAACCTTAAATATTTGCCCTCAGTATAATGTAAATTCGTTGATAAAAAATCACTAGTAAATAAAGTTTAGGTTTTTGAGGTTATATCAAGATAAACTTCCATAGTAGGCGGGGTTCGCTAATTTTTCACAATGAAAAATCGTAAAAGGAAACCTTGAAGATTTTGCACAAAAACCCCTAGCGTAATTAAAGCTTATCTAGAACAAGGCCCTTCATTTCGAAATATAAAATTGAAAATTAATTTTTTTTTAACTTACAACAAAGCGATTTAGAGGCCTTACCATGAAAAAAGCCTTTAGGGGTTACAAATAGATATAATTAGTTTGTAAGAAAAAACTCTCCTAGAAGTTGCCCTGGCGTATTGGAAATGGTTACAGATATTGGCTCTTGCAATTGGAATTTACAACTTCTCCATGAGTATCCCATGTCATTCAGGACACCCAATAATTTCTCTTGAGTCAATTCGGGTTCCTTTTTTTTAGGTGGTGCATGGGAGTCATCCATGTTTGAAAGACAAACACAAAAACTTTAAAAATATAAACATACCAATATTATAGTAGTCTGAAACTCAAGAATGTGTAAAATTCCTATCGGAAATATCGGGACCTGAAGTAACCATTAAAACTCCTCTTAACATGCCCAGCGATTCATCACCTTATAAGTCTATCGTCCGAGCAGAGACATCTATCTTCGGCAAGCTCTTTATCCTAATTTCTTAAAATTAAAATACAAATACATTTAGGTAACACAACATACATAGATAAATAAATGTTGAGAAATTTTTTGTTCTCTAGGTCATTGAACATCGATCAACGGATCGAGAATACCCCTAATATAAATATTGAAAGTAAACTATAATTTATAATTTTCAATTTTTGAAAAAATTTTGTTTTCCTTTTGTAGGTTTTTTATATTATTTAGCTTTGTTTTCTTATAGTTTAGCTTAAAGCTACGAAACTTCCCCTCCAACTTGTATCCTTTCGAGGCCAATATTATTTTCAGTTTTATTTTTAGTCGAAAAAAACTCAATGCTAATTGAACTACAAGATCAAGTTCGTGTCACTCAGTCCTGCAATTTCCATAAATCCATAAACATTTCGCAGTCGTGTTGGAGATCACAGAAACATCGTAGGTACTAGACTTAACGCTGTTGCTCCATTGACAATGTTTGAGGCTATTGGTCTGTTTGGTAACGTGAAATTTCTTGCGAATTTGCACAAAATTTCACAATTTGCTATCAAACCCCATAGAAGAAAAACTCAGTTTTTGGGAAATTTGTTGAAAAAAAAAGTTACCAAACAGACATAATGTCAATTTCAATAGCAGTGGCAATTTGTTGGCGTTTGAATGCCAGGTAGTTTTAGTTGTCAAATATCATTATAAAATTTGCTCAATAATATAAAATGTAATTCACTAAATTTCTCTTATTTTTAAATTCAATTTCAAAACGAAGAATAACCAAATGGGTAAAACGACAAAATTTATTGCATCGACGATGGAAATCAATAATTTCCATTTATTTGGCGAGCAAATTTGCTATTAATTGCATTTTATTATCCACATGATCTGATCCGGATCAAAACCTCATAATAAAACAAACAGGATCACAGTGACAGCCAGTGGTATGATAACCATCTCTTTTATCATTGTATTTGAATATTTTTCATGTGCTTTTCTTGCATTACAGTTTACACTACCCTACTATATAATAATAGGTGCATTTTATTATCCACATGATCTGATCCGGATCAAATTTTAAATACAAAAACAGCATGTAATCTTGCTTTTTATCGGATCTATTTCAATGTCCGAAAAACTAGTACTTTTTTATTATATTTATGGTAAGGTAGTGTAAACTGTAGTGCAAAGAAAAAACCCAACAGACACATAAAAAATATTCAACCACAATGAAAAAAAAAATAGTTATATACCACTGGGTGTCGCTGTGATTCTGTTTTATTAACTGACAAGATCAGATCAAGTGGATTATAAAATGCAGCTAATAATAAAAAAGGACTTGTTTTTGCATCATCATTAAAATAGATCCATATAAAAAGCAGGATTACATGTTATTTTTGGATTTATGTACGTGTTAAAATTTGATCCGGATCAGATCATGTGTATAATAAAATGCAGATATTGCCATTGTCAAGGCATCTTCATTAGAGCCAATGCAGCCGCTGGCTAAATAAAAAGTTTTTAAGTTTTTCGATAGATGGCGCTCAACACAAACAAAACAAAAATCTTACCATCCGATTGTGCTGAAAATGACAAAATGTATTTATCACGAAAAATAAACTATTGATAAGATCATTATTAAAATGAAAAAGTCATTTAACATCTAGGTCCGTCTTAACTTAACCTAATCCATCAATATTGACAGATTAATATATAATTAAAGAAAAGTTGTTTGCAATTCCGTACACTAATCCAATTCTCATGCCATTTCTATAACAACCTTGGCTTCCATCAGTCAAGTTGTTCTAGAATCGAAAAAGATCAATTCTTTTATTCCATCACAAACTATAAATGTACCTACATACAAACTTGCATTTAAATTCTTTACTTCCTGTTCTCTATTATTTTTATCAACTCATAGTGACATACTTTCAAGAATCCAAACCACATACAATTTAATAAAGCAATATAGTGGTTCGCCACGAATAATATAATTATTCAATCCATTCAATAAACCGCCAATTAATGCGACTGCTCCAAAATTAGTTAATAAAATTCAGCCACTATATGCCCCAATTTCCACGATCGATCGCACGAAATTTCATCAAACCCACAAGTTAAATAGGCCACATTCGGTTGGTATACGCACGATGAGACAAGCCAAAGATTAAAGAAAACTTAACTTCAAGTTCAAGGGAACCTTCACCGTATAGTTTGTGGACATTCATTAGATTTATCCAATGTACATTAATACACCTTGATGAGTGAACTCAACAACATTATAGACGGATATAAGTTATTCATTCTAATTTTCTAGCCTCCAACTATTCCAAAGTACTGAGACTAAGAAGTGACAATTTAAACGGCTCGCCACGCCGCGCCGCCCGCACCGCTCTAGTCGTACCAATTCCAGTGCGTATATGGTTTTTTTTCGACAATACCCACACAGCACGCGTGCTTCGCATATAGTTTTATGCGGTAACTCAGTATAGGACTGAGGAAATTTTGCTCCAGTAGTGCAGAACAGAACTTGAAATCGAAAAAGCAGCGTGGGCATTTCAAAAGAAACCACTACCGAATATTCAGGGAGCGTATGCAAGTCCATAAAATAATCAAAAGTCGTGTCGTGGGCAGGATAGTTGAAGCACGCGTATGCATTTTGAACGCATTTCTGTTTGCACTTTTATTACGATCCGTCATACCGTACCGCGGAGCGCAGCGCAGCGTCCAATCCAAATTCTATACCGGCATGCAGTATGGTATGGAGGAAGCGGTTTTCGGCGATGTGAAAAAGAAGAAGAAGAAGCCACTTCTCGTACTTCCTGATATGTGAATGAATTCCTGAGACATTTGCTACTGGAATGGAATAGTGTGATGAGCTATGACTACTAGAGGTACGATACGAGCTGCTGTCTCAGCTAAGGATGAGTGGGAATTCTATTGAGAAATTAACGGAATTATTAAGAGTTCTTCTTCTTCTGTTGTCCAACGGCAAAAGAGACTATATAACTGGACTTTTGTGTATCCCGCGCTTTGAATAAATAAGTATAAAGTTAGGTATATAAAGATAGTGTGTCTGTCTGGATCGGAGAACTATATATACTTATACCTGTGCATGTATCTGCGTGTGTATATTATGCTTTGCTTAGTTTAGTGAAGATGGATCGTGTGTTTAAAATTAGCAATGAGCAGTGATAATATAGGTATAACGTGGTGGATTAGCTAAGGTATACAAACGAGACTCAGGAACCATCCAGTGAATAACGAATGTGAATTAGTTTTAAAGTTCTGCAAATTCAAAAAATCTTCAAAGAAATTAGCATGAATTGTGCGGCCTATAACTTCGACTTGACTTTATCTAGGTATATTTTATTTGCATATTGAATGGAAGAGAATAATATGTAGAAGTATAAAAATAGAATGACAATTTAAGAGCTTTTTTTAATTTTAAATGTATTATAAAAGTCAAGGAATTATGATGTTTAAACCCCTTTTAACGTATGCGTCATCAAATTATGGAAAAGTTAAATGACGCAGAATGTAACAAAACGTTGATTTAAACGATGCTTGATACGATTTTTATAATCTGTAGAAAAAAGCGAAATATTAAATTTTCCAGGCTCAACCACTTCTGTGTGCGTGTTAACAGTTACGCCCATATTATTCACTCGATACATCCAGATTTAAATTTAAATCCGGATGTATTTACATTGAATTTGTATACTTTACATCTGGATTTAAGTTTTAATCTGGATATATTGAGTGAATAATATGGGCGTTATAGTCGGCTGGAATGGAGGGGATTTTAAATTTTCGGTTAAGGGATATACTTTATCATGACAAGAAATTCTCTTCGAAGAGTTGGAAGTTTCTCGCAGGAAGCAGGGAATCATAATATTAGACTGACGTTACTATACCCGATGTCCATGAATCTTCGTGCGACCAAAGTTTCATTTTTTGATGAAATGAGGTAACTAAATCACATTTTGTTTTTTAATTTTAACAGTCTATTTATTCTCCGTAACTTTTTGTTCGCCTTTACATAGGTATTTATAATGAACGAATTTTCACCCAGTACCTAATCCATTGAATTCTATTTTCCCAAATATAAGAGTATAAACATATTTTTTTGGGGAAGATCTATAGCTTTTATTATAGACATCTATTACTTTCACCAAAAATTTCTAGCGTTGATTCCTTGTTTTGGTATATTTTATAAAATATTGGTCCAAATAAGTCAAGCCAGACACCGCCAGAAGCGGGAACCACTCTTAACATAAAATCAGTCCTTTAATTTAAGAACATGTCTCTTAATACTCATACTATACCGATGGCCCGTCTACCTCGATTAAATTTATTAATTTGTAGATATTCATTTTAAAAACACTTAAAGCGAAATTTGTTTAGTTTTTGGTAAAAAAAAGTTTATTCAATACCTAAAAACACACAAATAAAATAACGCTACGAATACGCCGCACCGGCCGACGCACCGTTTCAAAGAAAAATAATGATTTTTCTTACTTTTTACTGCCTGCAGTTAGAATGGAATACCTGTAAAAATATTTGGAGCGTTCAGAAAAATGAGATCTAAGAGATTTTGCTCACTTAAAAAGTGAGCAAGCGCATCAAAGATTTTTTTTCCTCGGAACTTTGACACCAAAGCTGAGAATTGTTGCTGAGGAATCCTGTTCATGTAACTGATATTGGTGGCCGATGGGATATCCCAGATCTCATTTGGATCGTAATGGATCGTAACTTCGTTACTTTTTCACAGCTGCTCCAGCTGCAGTTCCAGTTGCAGCACTCTATTGTATGCCTATTTGATAATTATTTTTTTTTTTTTATTTCCTAAAACTGAGTTTTTTTCTATGGCAAGTAATTTCACGTTTCCAAACAGAGGCCATGTGTCTTTCTATATAGTTACTGTCAAAAAGTTTAATTTTTGACTTTAATGAGGTGAATGTATACGATAAGACGTCAAAATTTTAGCTGTAATAAAATTTGGTTTAAATTTTACCCCCAAATCAATGAAGGTTATTCTTCTCATATTCTTCTCATATTTAAATATAAAAAAAAATCTGAGTTTTTGAAATTAAGTTTGTTTATGCAAATTGTTTGTGTAGGTATTGTCATGTTTCTTGCATTTTTAAGTTAAATTCTATATTCCACACCCTGTTAAATAATAGCGCATAACATCTCAGTAAAACAAGTGCTTTAAGTCACCATCGATGGACAACATTAATCAATCAATATTATGTGTAGTAGTGCTAGTGGCTCATTGAAAAACCCATCTAGAAATTTTGCTCAAACAAAAAAAAAAAACATAAACCCATCCAGCAGTCCCAGGCCTATTATTATCAACACGTTGCTTAGTTCGAAATTGCTTTACATTAAACACAGTTCTACATTATAGCGACAATATGTGATGGCATTTGGCTGTTTTTTTTTTTATAAAGAATACTGTGCCTAGAAATAATATCTTATACGGAAGCAGGTATGACTTGAATATTCAATTAATAGACTTATACACCTTTAGTATCTTGGCTCTGTTCTGTTGTGATTGAAAAAAAAACACATGCGAATATCTAACTCTGCATACCATTTTGTAGTACCTTAATTAACATATGGATTTAATTGAAAAAAATAATAAGAAGAAATTTAGGTGAATTAGGAGAATTTTAAATTTTATTTTTGTTTGGGATTAAAAAATCTCATTAGCATAAATATTTTTGAGTTTTATGAATGCGAACCTGATGCATGGTGATGTTAATCGAAAGACCTCTGAATATCCAAAACTTTAAACTTGTCAGGTGGTAGCAAGTGATAATGGCAGATAAAGTGTTCCCTTTAGATTTTGTTTAGGCATTTTTCCAAAATTTGCCCACCAGCCTTCTTTTTCGTACAGCCTAGTTGTATAGATCATTTTTTTGCAATTTGTAATCTCTAAATTAAATATTCAATCCGTAAAAACTTTATTAAATAAAACTGAACTTATAACGAAGTAAAGTTCCTAATTTTATATTTTTGGATTATTTTTTAATTATTCTGAGGCCGTGCCCTTCATATTATTCAAAAAAGCTTGAGTAAAATCAGATTTGCAACAACTAAACATGCCTAACAGAGTGACAGTTCGTACAAAAACTAAGTAAATATACCCTTTTTAACATTTTTTAACGTCAAAGTGGTGTAGGTATGGAGTTATATTTGTATGACACTATACAAAAACTGAAATAGGCGTTTGATGATTTTAACTTTAATAAAAAGTCAAAAATAAAGTATTTTTTATTTATTAATTTTATTTTATTTAATACGCGATGCCAAACTCATTTAAAATTTGCAAAATCCTCTTTCTGATATTATCTTGAGTTACAATCTGCGAATGTGAGCATATTTGTAATAGAGCGAATATCAATTTTAATTTAGCTCACTGCAAAAAAATAAGTTTAAATTTGAAAATTTTGTGGTTTAATATTTTCTACGCGACCAACAACAACTTATCTTCCTTACTCGTATACTCCACGCATTCCATCCAACGACGTATAGGTATCTGTCGAATCTATAAGCTCAAACTTTAACTTTAGATGGTTAAGTTTCATGACAATTCACGGTTAATAGCGACTATATAGACCACTCAGTAAAAGACAAAATAAGCTAGTCGTGTCTCTTGTGCAATACATTAACATCATATTTATACCTATGATTTTATCTCTTTTTTAGTGTACGAGTATGTTTCCCACTTTTTTTAAATGACGTTTTGATTTAATACCTATATTAAAACGAATTAATTAGAACTACCCACTTATTATTTTATTTTAATATGGCATATCCAATAGTGTTAGGCATTCAATAGCATATTCCAATCATTTAACTAATTGACTTAACATAAATGTGTTAGATAGCACTTTGATAATAGCGCTAATTAATTTATATCTTATAATAATATACTGATACATCGAAACTTTGTTGGTTAGAGAGACAATAAATAAATAACCGTAATCTATGTTGTTTTTTATAACTAAGATATTGGTTAGCTGAATTAATAGAGCAATAACCCATGATTTTATAATTTCAAACCATTCTGTTTTTCTTAGAATGGTTTTCTTTCACAGAAATCATAAAGTTTTAATCAAATCTAACATAAAACAATTTTTAGATAGATGAATTTGTAATAAATATTTGGCCAAGAGACTACAAACTAGGTGTTTGTGTTTGAAGTTGAAATGAAATGTCAACAAAAATCCGAAAGTTGCTGGTAACTCATATAGCCTTTTTGTTTGGTCTTCCGGAAGTGTCCGGAACTCTCCGAGTCGAAAAGCCAAACGAATAAGTTACAACACTTTTCTTGATTCTGAAGTTTGTGTTTCGTTGTATTTGTGTCTTTTGCTTTGATAAAATAAAAATCTCCCTACAAGTTCATCATCATCACTTGAATACGACCAAGATGAAGAGGATGACGAAGATGCCTCGTCAGTTATACTGAATTATAAAGATATGGATCTTTCGTACGTTTCACCCTCCAAAACCCACTTGTTTACAGTTTTGTATTAGTAATTTTATTTCGTGTCTATGAATAGATGTGAAATCCAACAACAATATAAAAGGAGTTGTGCGGATCCCTACTGTTTATGTGTGAGGATTTTGCTGATTTCACACATACTATCTCATTTCTTATGCGCAGTCTGACAGTTGTAGCTTGAAGGCAAATTAAAATGGTTCCATCTTTATAATTCTGTATCTTTGAAGAGAATGATGAGGGAAGAATTATCCATTGTTTTTTTTTTAGTTTTAATTTTCACTATAAAGCATAGTACGCAGCTGAAGAGAAACGAAAATTTCGATACAAAAATTCTACGCTGTTCATCGAGTGAAACTGATAACTGTAGCAGATTATTTGGAGACGTCTTCGCTTTTTTTTCGCACTGAATTATTTGCACGAACTATTAAATTGTTTGGTTTCCGTTAGCATTTTACGTTGGAGACCACACCACATACAAATTTAGTATCGCATTATCTGATAAAAGTATACATTAATATTTTTCGCTCAACCTTCGAAATCACTATATAAAAATTCTACAATTAAAGAACAAAAAATGAAATATCACGATTTTGACGTTTTAACTGTGCGCACGTGCGCGTGCTTCTGGTTTTGATTCTTTCTTCGAATCCAGAACCATTTAGTGCCAAACGAACGAATTTTAAGAAAGTTGCTTAAGTGATTTAAGCTGAAAAAACACAAAAAATTACCTTTAAAGCTTGGTATAACCCTAGGCATTGACCACATTTCACTAGACAACTCATCTTCAAATCGTTTGTTTAAACTCAACCTCAAAAACATTATTCTTTAGGTATGTACATTGAGATCGGTCCTTCTTAGACTATATCTTAGCTAGACCAAACGAATGACTAATAAAACGAAGTTTCATAAAAATATTTGCGTTTGTCTTGCTAAAATGGTTTAATAATATTTACTTATATTATTGATGTCAAATTGAATTTCCAAAATCATAATTATAGCAAGAAGAGCAAATATTCGCACACGTGTGCAGTCAAGTCATGATTTTTATTTTTCGTTTAATTATTTTACAAATTTAAAAATCCAAATAACAAAAAGACCTAATAAAATCCCAAACTAAATACAAAGCCTACCGTCAAGTGATGATGGTATAATAAATTACAAATGATAATGGACTTAACCTGCTGAGTCTGTGCCCTGGTTACACATTTATACAATCCCAAACAAAATCTTATCAAATTGCTTATGGCAGGCTAAATGGTCTTTCAGGATCGATCAAGATGAACTAAATTACTTCAATTTAATGAGTCACATGCTTTTTGGGTTACACTAACGGTATCAGTGTTAAAAGAAAATTAAAATCATCTTTGGATATAAAGAGAAAGGAATTTGGCCAAGTTTTGCACTGTAGAGCAGAGTTGAGCTGTGTTATAAAACCAAAATTAGATTCTGTACTAATTAAAAAAAAAAAACAAAAAAAAAGAACGAATTTCAAAACAAGATTAAATCTTTAAATGGTCATTGTATGAATTCAAACGATCTTTATCGCTCATCATCACATGTTCTTTAAATGAGTTTTTGTATTTTCTTGCAATTTGTTCTTGATTAGTTTATATATATGTATGTACATTATTTTCTGTGATGAAAAGTTCATTAATTTAAATTGCCAGTATAATTATTTATTAACCAGATGCAAGAAGTGATTGTATACCAACTTTTTTTATTATTTAAAAATAAAAAGAAGAGAACAATTTGGTAAAGTGAGGTTTTGGAAGAATGACAAAATTGCAAGAAAGAAAAAATCAATTAATTTAATGCAAAAAATCTACATATGCAAGTGGGGTCCGTGATTCTGACTTTTGACCTACAGTCTAAGCCACTCTATCAGTTTCCTTACAATTTATACTTAAGTGATTTAATTTTTTTCAAATGTGTTTAAAATATCAAGCTCTAACCGCCATTTAATCACAAATGACAAAATGTGAATTTTACAGAAAACAAATACATATTTAATTTCGTTCCGAGCCACCAACAGAAGAAGTAAATTCTTACAGGCCAATATCTCTAATACCAATTATGGCAAAAGTTTTCGAAAAACTGCTTCTGAAGAGGCTTAGCATAGGTACTAATAGAAAAAAGAAAACTAATCCCAAACCATCAGAAATCAACATTCCACGATAGACCAATTTCATCGAATTACGGATGTTGTTGAAAAGGCACTTGAAGAAAAAGAAGTATGTTCCGCACTATTTCTAGATGTTGCTCAAGCATTTGACATGTTTTGGCATTTGGGACTTGAGTACAAACTGCATATACTGCTTTTAGACGACGGCAATTTTTAATGACAAAGAACGTCTCTCCTTTGACATTTGTCAACCTAAGCAACTTTGTGTACCCCGGCCATCACACACGTCCCCCGCCTATACGTGCTTAAAAATCGCACGGAGTAATTGCTTCGTTTAAGAGCCGTCATAGTGATCTCCCAAGTCAGTTCTACGATATACTGAAATCCTGCCCAGCAAGAGTATTCGGAACTTAATAAAATTTAAACTTCCCATGTACTTTTGTGTTAAGAAATAAAAATATGTTGTCGATCTTTCATAGAATGGTTCTGATTTCCCGGTTTTTTTTTAGTACGGTAAAAGTCCCACACTAGAGCTGTGCCAATCGTTCATTTTTAAAGATCGAATCAATAAATGATTGATTGGTTCAAAGATTCGATCTTTTCAATCAATCATAATTCCAATCATTTTGTTCAAAGTGACGTAACTGACCAAGTTTCGACTGAAAAAAGTATCAATCGTCAACGATTGTAATTTTCCACTGTATATTCAAAGAAAAAATGGTTTCTTTATAAGTTTGTTTAAAACTTATTTAAAACATAACTCAATTTTATATCTATGTACTTATACAAAGCACAATCTTTCTGAAAAATAGTCTTCAAAAAGTACCTACAGTAACACCTGCACAACTTTCGGCAAAATTTTCTTTTTGCCGTGTATGAACGGGTGGATCCGAATTCAATCCAATCTTTCAAATGAACGATATATATTATGTTTCGTTCTTTCAGGTGATTCTCAACAAAAGATTAATAGGACACAGTGTTGTCACTTTACCACAGTTGTGGTAGATGTACCACTTTTTTGAGGATTTTTCAAGTCATACCACTTCTACCACGGGAATAAAAAATTCTACCACTAGATTTTTTAATCAATACTAAGCCGTGAATAATGGGGAATATAAGTATTTTATTATAAATACTAGCTGTTAGCCCGCCCGCTTCGCTTAAATAAGTTTTGGGTTTTCGAGGTTCTGTGTTTTCGGGATTCCGGATTTTGGGTTTTCCGGATTCAAAATTTCGGGATTGTTTCCGTCTCCCGGTACACGAT
The DNA here is from genome assembly GCA_929447395.1 of Epistrophe grossulariae. Taxonomy (NCBI): domain Eukaryota; kingdom Metazoa; phylum Arthropoda; class Insecta; order Diptera; family Syrphidae; genus Epistrophe; species Epistrophe grossulariae. The sequence continues at coordinate 85,869,906 of OV839567.1, forward strand.
TATTTCGTATTTGTTTTGTCATCTATCATCTGTCATCTATCTTCTATCATCTGTCATTTATCGTATCATCTGTCATCTGTCATCTGTCACTGTCACTGTCATTTCTTTTCCTTGAAGAAATGAATTTAAAATTTTTTTTTCTCAATTTTTTTTGAGAAAAAAACTGAGATTTTTTTTGTCCAACATATCCCACAGTTTTTTTTTCTTATTTTGAGTATGTACAAACCCGCTCGTATTTGAATGCAACATTGTGTCAAAATTTCAAAGCAATCGGTGAAGAACTTTCGGAGATTAGCGATAAGGAACAAAAGTACATTTACGTACATTTACATTTTATAAATATTAAACAAAAGTTTCTCAATTTTCGTTAAAATATTTGATGAATTAGGCAAACATTTATTTTTCCAACAAAAATCGAAATTAAATTCAAACAAACAAATTCCAGGCAGCAAGATATTTAACTGCTTGGTAATATTTGAAGTATTTAAAAAATGTAAGCAGCAGGCTTTTTTGAAGTAAAACTTCTTTTGCGGCATGGGGGTAAAAAATTTTTCTATGGAGCTGTCAGTGACATGTCAAACCGACATACAAATTCCCGTCACGAATTACAAAATCCAGCGTCACGATATTATATTTTCGTTAAATGCAATGGTTCGTGCATTTAATATATTCGTTAAGATGGTTAGTGAATTCGAGTAAGGGTTTTTTGTGGGAAGAATTTTATTTCTAAGGATTTTTTTCTGTTGTGTTGGATTTTCGGCCATTGGTCGATTTAATGCGAGGAAGCATAAATTATGTATAGTTGTAGGTTTATTGGTTTTGCATGGAAATATTCTGCAATCTATTGTGTCTCTCGGTCATTGGGTGTTGTTGAAGTAAAACTTCTTTTGCGGCATGGGGGTAAAAAATTTTTCTATGGAGCTGTCAGTGACATGTCAAACCGACACACAAATTCCCGTCACGAGTTACAAAATTCAGCGTCACGATTTTGCAACGGTTCTGAGTTTCAAATCAGGTGCTCTGAGTGGTAGGACTTGAAAAATACTTGCCCTGTTGTCGTGAAAGAAGTTTTACTTCTAGCGCGTGTACATAAGTACGCACACTCTTTTTTTATTCATCATAATCATCTGATTTCAAAAATCTCATAAATAAAAAAATTTTAAAATTGTTAGAGCGGTTGTTTTAAAAACCAATTTTTTTATATATGTACAAAATTTTAAAAATATTTTTAAGAACAAAATTTGGAATGCAATTTTTTAGTATTTATTAATGCGGAGTTAAAAAATTAATTTTGAAAAAAAACTCATCTATCCATTTCCGAAATATCGAATTCTTAAAAAATAGTTTTGAAAATTTTACTAAAAATCCAAAAAAATTTCAAATTTTGATATAATTACATATTGCAAAGACTTGTCGCAAGTAAAAATGGATTAAACATGATTTAATAATAGTTGTGTGTTTGAAGTTAAATGAGAAAGTAAACTCATATATTTGGTTCCTTTTTCACTAATTTATTGTCCGTTTACTTTTTTTTTAATTTAAAAATGTAGAAAAAGTATCAAATATATATTTAAATAAAATGTAAAGGGGCCAGTTTTAGCTTTCATTGTAGCTCATCATTGAAAATTTAAATTTTAAGTTTTGAGGCACTTAAGCGAAATCAGTGATTATTTTGATGCCAATATAAAGGCTATAATTGACTTCAATTTTAATCTTTGCCAAAAAAAAATTTCATTTTGTACAAAGTTAACTGCACGTGAAATGAATTTATTCATTTCAATTGAACTACCTTATCATTGATCATTGAAATCTTAGAAGTCTTTCATGTGAAAGGTTGGGCCGAAATGAAATATTTTTTTACTAGAAATAATAATTGATTGAGTCATCAGCTTTTTATTATGGCATCAAAATATTCACTGATTTTGCTTTAAAATTGTGTCAAATAAAAAATTTAAATTTTTCAATGACGAGTTTCAATGAAAGCTATAATTGGCCCCTAAGCAGGGCCGTAGCGTTCATTGGGGCAACCGAGGCAATGCCCCGCGGCCCGTGACCAGTGGGGGCCCCAACGGAGATCTCATTATGTATCTTTCGAATCAGTTTTAACTTTGTAAGCAATTTATCATTGATATCTATGGAAAATCGAAGTCCTTGGCATAAAGATTTAAGTAAAGTAACTGAGGAGTTCGCTTCTGTCAAGGCGAGAAAAAAAATGTAAAAAGCTTTTATTTTTGTAAGTAGAAATAATTTTATCAACTTAAAAAATACAATAATAATAAGAAAAAAGTTGAAATTCATTTAACCAATATATAGGAAGTAATTGAGAAATGGGGCCCCATATTTGGTCTTGCTCCGGGGCCCCACCAGCTCAAGCTACGGCCCTGCCCCTAAGCACAAAACATTAGCATTACGTATTCCTAAATAACTATAAAACCAACCAAAATTAATAATTTATTAAAAAGAGTCAAGAAGAGCGAATTATCTGTTTTCGTTTTTAATTATTATTTTAATAAAATAAATAAATCTGTGGTATTGAGTGAAATCATAAACATTGAAAATTGTATCCTGAAAAATTGACATAATTAAGTATAGATACCTAGATATCGACTAAGTATACCACATAAATATTCAATTTTTCTGTTAAATTTTACAATATTTTTTGTTTCAAAATTTCTCTAATAAGAACACTGTGTGCACAAGTGCAGTTAATTGGAGTAAAATTATAAAAAAAATCTCTTTTATTTTCGGTTTTAATGACAAAATAAATTAATTTCAGATGCTAAGTAATAATTAGTAATTTCATAAACACCTTTTTGAAACAGATGCTTTTCAATGTCTCATTTATTTATTTTTCACACAATCCTAATTAATTTAGCACTAAAAATTAATTATTATAAAACACGCGTATTTTCATATTCACACGAACAAGTAATTAAAATATTATTTTGACAGCATCATCTTTATACATAACGCACTGTTGCTACACGCATATTCGATGGACAGTTCTTCAAAGCTTCAAACTATAACTATACATACATACATAGTCTTCGAACGTGCCAAACAATTTGTTTGACCCATAGGGCAGGTCATCGACTAATATTTAAATTTTCATAAAAATAACTCTACCCACACCTCATGATTTTTTTTTATAAATATTTTTGCCCATTTTCACACAGTCAACAATCAAAACAAATCTATATAAATATTTAACACGTTAATCTTTTATTTGACATGAAATTAATTTTGATAATTTGATATATTTATAGCTGTCATTTTCCGGATTTGAATTTGTCAATCAAATAAAAGCAAAAAAAAAGAATTTTAAGTGTATATATAATATTTTGGTTATTAAAATTCTGTTTTAACATAATAGCAAAAGGATAAAAGAAATCTAATGTGTATATGTTGCCATCATAAACAACAGCTTACAAAAATAAATATTACAAAACGCAATTAAATCTTTAAATCATTTTCAGCTTTCTAAGAAATATTCTTACGTATGTACCTATTATAAAAAAGATTATGTTATACGTATTTTGGTTATAAAATCTTTTATTTTCAAATTAAAGCTCACACTTTAACTCTTTCGTTTAAAACCATGTACAATGTATACATACATGGTAAAATGCTACTTAAATTATGTCTTTTGATTATTTTCTATTAAAATTTAAATAGAAATACAGTTCATATATATTTTAAAAGCAGATATGCCATGGCTGTTAAAGAAGTTGTATGGTTTGTATTCGAAGTCATAGAGGTTAGACAAAGATAAATTTTACTCAATGACAGGATGCTGAACTATTCAGGTTCAAATTGCATTTCAAGATAAAATTAATTTTAACACCAAAACAAGAAATGCTGGAAAGAATTCTATAATGAAGCTACTTAATGTATATAAGTAGCACAATAATATAAAACTACATATTACACACACATCATACGCTGAATCTCTATTCTGAATGCGGTTTCAATAGTGTGTTTAATACACTCCGTGAAAATTGAAAACCACACTTTGCCAATTCGTGACTTTCTGTAAAAAAGTGACCTTTTTTATAAAAAAAAAACGATTAAATAATATTATTCTATCGTTGTACCTGAATGTGGAATTTATAATAAATTAGCCCAAACAAAAATCCATTAGTTGACATTTTTATAATTCATATTTTCATTTATAGGTCAGTCAATAAAGACTTCGATTGTCGAAGGTCGCAAAAATAATTGCACTATACTGATTTTTTGGGAAGTTGTTAGGATGGATAATAATAGTGTAAAACCAAGTTTGCAGCTTCAAAAGACCGGTTCTAACTGCGTGGTGCTCAAAAAACCTCGATTAGTTCGTACATTTTTCAGTTTTTAACTCATAACTCCTAAACTGAACAATGACAAAAATTTGTTGTGTCATTATTTAGTTGTGGTTGAATGTAGTACATTTTCGTTAAGATTTGCTACTCAACGTTAATTAGCCATTAACTGTTTATCAATAAGATATTTTAATTTGTGAATTATGTAATTTTTTATCAACGTTTTAGTTGATTTATTGAATTAGAAGAAAATCAAGCATTTTTTATTTTATAGGGGTGCATGTGTTTTGGTAATACCGTATCAGTGTGGAACAGCTGGGTTACTCGGAAGTCGGAAAGGAACGTGTCACTTGAAAGGATCTCGAAATTTTAGTCTGTTCGGCTACAGCTTAAAGGGATGGGATGATTTTATTTGAACTTTATATACACTTTTTGGACACTCCCCCGAAATGTTTAATTAATTTTTTTTTTAAATTGATTTTGGTTGTTATGTATGGTTGGTTAATAGTGTGCTTCCTTTTGTAAACATTGATTATTTCATAAATTTACTGTTTCTATTCTCTAAAAATGGTTTTTCGACTGTATTGAAAAATGAAGATTTTTGAGTTGTGACACTTTTGTACTACATGTGCGAATTAATAATGGAAAATTTTACTTTAGAAATAAATTTTTGTAATAAATTAAATGAAGTGTATTTTTTCTTAACATGTTTGATTAAAGCTTTTTTCGTTTTCATGTAAATTTTCTACAGTAGGTATCCTTCATTGACTTATGTACATATATATGTGACAAAAAAGTTTGGGTACGTACGTTCATAGTATATTTGCGTATCATTGTATGGAAAGAATAAATGTCTTTATACAAATATATATACATATATAAATATATGTAGAAACAGTCATAGTACAAGAGCCGACAGCAAATTTTGGGAATGGAAACGTGAGTTTTTAAGGTACATATGCGGTACATCCATAGATACCCAAAATTTGCTGTCACATCGGTTCTTACAATTATAACCATCCTTATACAAATAAAAAACTGTTTAAATCTAAATGAAACTTAAGTTTGATATAAATAAAACAATAAATGCTTGGAATAACTATATTATGTGTATGAGAAAGCTGACTGTAAAACTAATTGTTTTAAACAAAAAAAGTCTTTGACTCAAACACGGAAATATTTAAAAAAATGAATATAATTTCATTTGAAACTACTTCAAATGAAGTATATTTAATCAAAGAGAAATAACTTTCTGTAAAACAGAAAGCGAAGTAAATTTAAACAGAATCATGTTCAAATTGTATCAAAGATGCATCAATAGGTTTCTATTAAAATCGGTTCCATGCCAAATCATATGTTTTGATTTGAACATGAATATATTCATGTTAAACATGAATATATTCAATATTTTCTCATGTGTAACTTCCATACCAAACTCCATTAAGCCATTAAGAAAAAACATTCTTTTTCTCAAAAACTTTTCCACATATGTTTATAAAATAAATTCAATTAATTTTATTATTGGTATAAAATTACCTTTTTGTAAAAAAAAAAATATGGGACCAATTTTACTTGCTTTATATAGGGCATGATCTATTGGTTTCGTGTAAAAACTGTAATTAGAGCTAGAGCCTAAACGGTTGAACCGATTTACTTCAAATTTGGTACAGATAATTTGTATGTGATTCCCTAGAAGGTAAGTTCAAATTTGTGTTTTAACTCCTCTATAAAAACAGGTAGCGGTCATACTCCGGTTATTTAAAATTTTCTCGAAAATAACTCTTTAGATTCTGATTAAAATTCATACAAATACGAAGTGTAAACAACTTAAGTTATTCTAATAAAACTATGTTTCAGGAATAATGAAACTATGTACTCAACGTTTTTTAAGAAAATGTCTATTTTTTTAGTTATTTACTTATAGTTTTGTAATTGCTTGACGAATTTCTTTATAAATTTGCAATCTGGTGCATCTAAGTATTTCAAACAATATTGCACATACAAATTTTGAAAATATAATTTTTGTTTAAGAAAAAAATAATATGATAAACATATAAAATATAATTATGACATTAAAAAAATATTCATTATTGTTGTTAACAACATGAGCAAGTTCATGCGATCCAGAAGTGCATATTATTTTAAAGTTTTCGGACTAGACGCGTTTATATAAATGCGGTTAATCCGAAAACTTAAAAATGTCATATTACGTTATTTAATTTAATTTAAGTATGTATTGTTTAGCTGGATTTAAAAAACGGGATTATAATAAATCGGGATTTTTAATAAGATTTTTTGTTTTTTAATGTATTTTAGTTGAAGGGATTTAAAAACTTTTTTTTTTGGGATTTTTGAAAAACGGGATTTTAAAACCCGGGATTCCTATGATTAGGTATATTTTGTTTGCAAAAACTTCCAAAATGTAAAACGATTAAAATAAGGAAAATAATTCAACAATTCTGAAATCGGATTCGTCTTGATATTATCAAAAATCAACAGAAAATTCTACTTATGCCAGCAAAATAGTGTTGACTAGTATAATAAATATCAATAAAATTAAATACAGACTATTATTATGTCATCAAAGCTACATATTTTGTTTGGTTTTACCTTGAATTGTTAGGCAAAACAAGTAAATAAAAAGAAAGAACCTTTGTTATATATTTATGTATAAGCTAAATGATAAAATCTATTTGGTATTTATGTTTATAATGAGTGAAATCATCAAAAACAATTTAATAGAGATTACAAATGAAACTGATTTATGATCTATAGAATAAGCCTTTGACACTCTTATAAGAGAATTAAATCGATGTCCAAGTTATTTACATGTTCTTAAACCGTACCTTCAATAAATAATGAAACCTATGATCATGCGCGTAGTAAGGGGGGCAATAGGGGGGGGGGCAGATATTCACTACGCTCACCTATGTAAACCAGAATGACAGCTAATAGCCTGTCTTTCATGTTTCAAAAATCAAAATTATTTTTTGGGAACTTAATAATTCGGAAACGACTTGGTCGATTTTTATTAAACTTGGCACCATGGAGTTTTTTAATTTTATCTAGCAGATCTAAAACAAAAATTATACTTATATGATCAAAAATAACGGTACCTACCATACAAGTGTTTAAAAACCATTAAGGAAATCTTAATTTTTTTTAAACGACTCATACGATTTTGATATGAGCTAATATAAGAGCGATCGATCATATTATTGAAACGATTTTGTATTTATCTAGTATTAATGGTATCTCTCCAAGAACCATTTTTTTTGTTTTTCGAATATCTCATTATTTGTTAAACTGGTTTTAAAACAGTAAACATTTCTAATAAATTTAAATAATTTTTAATATCAAATTAAAAAAAAATAATTTTGGATAAACAAAAATCAGAATTATTTTTTTGAAAAGCCGATATGTATTTCGGAAATCGGCAGATGATTTTTTATACAAATTAATTTTTAACTCCGCAATAATAAATACTAAAAATTGGCGTAGGTACCAATATTTTTATCTAGAAAATGTTTTCAAAATTTTATATATAAAAATATATTTTTTTAAAAGAACCGCTCTAACGATTTTCAGTTTTTTTCTTATATCAGAGGAATAGTTTTTAAAATATTTAAACTTTAAGACCACAGTGTGATCACATCATGAGAGCAAGTTCTTGGGACCCAGTCGTGCATTTTATTAATTTATATCCATCGTCATTTTTTCGACTTTACTGCAAAGTTGAGTGCGGTGTCACTTCGTATGAGAGTGAATTAACTCATTTTTTATTTTCGCTTACGACTACATCCATTTAGACACAAAATACTTTAGTCAAATGGGACATATATAGTTATAGAAAATTTTTATTACCGAAAACTTTCTGAGTATACATGTGAAATTATAGCTAGTTTGAAAATTACTGAAAATTGTCATTTGTCAAAAGCTCTATTTATCAAACCTATATTGATTTTAAGTACATATTTGTGAAAGTTCTTCTAATAATTAAAAATTTATAACTTGTGGTGGTATATCAACTGGTTGGCTGCCCCCCCTAGACAAAATCCCTAACTACGCCAATGCCTATGATTTTGTTGCAACTTGACAAATACGATTTTAATAACTTCTTTTTTTTACAGATATTAAATAATAATTAAAAATCCGTAAACAACTTGCATTCTCGTTTGAAAGATTCGAGGTAAAACGTACGGATATAAAAATAAGCAGATATTTGTTTAAATAGAAACCTATAAATAAAATCACGAATTTCCTATAGAACAATTGATCATGTTATAATATTCTATCATCACAAGTAGTTATTATCATGCGCCAATAAAATTTATTACAAAGAGTATAATAATATAATCAATATGTGTATAGAAAATAATTATAGTTAAAACAAATAAATCTCAAAAACAAAAAGTAATCTTATTTAAGCTTTGTGTTAAGATACACGAAAGATAGTTAAATCAGATAAATACAGGCAAACAAAGCGGATTGTATATAGCACCACACCGGCAACGTGTAAAAAAAAATCATTTTGTTTTCATTTGAAGATGGCTGGGTCCATCAATATTTTTACCTTGATTGCGTCATTGATTAATATTTGTTAATAGTCAAATTTTTTAATAATAAAGCAACGGAAATAATAGGTAAATCGGGAAACATAGAGGAATATAAAAAAAATATATATATTGTTTCACTATAGGTATTCTTAAATTCTATAGATGGACAGTACTGTGCAAAGTTTTTTTTTCATTTTTTTTATTTATAGCTAATTAATTTTATTAACTAAAAACATATCTGCATATTATACATGTGCGTAGGTACCTACGTCATTTTAAAAGTAAAAATCCTTAATAGCGTTTTCAAGAAGAATATTTTTATTTTTATGTATTTTCATTTTTATAAATTTTATGTTGTTATTATTGCATTCTATTGAAAAAAACAGGGAAGTCCCCAAAAACCACAATCTCAATCGGATGAAATCCCCAAAAAAAAATGCATTCCAACAAGCCCTAAGTACAAAATCTCCAATCAATATTTTCTTTCCCTAAAATCTCCAAATCCCCACATCTCGAAAAATCTCTTTGATCCAGTCCAGATCCGTCGATATAATAAAACGGACTATTGCTGTATAACTTTTAAACTTAAATGTTTTTTTTGATTATCGCACCTTTTATATTTCTGATGAAATATTTTGCTAATTTTGTTTAATTTTTTTGTTTGAGGTTATGTTGATCTGTCTTACTTTCATTTATCTATACAAATACAAATTACTATGAAATTAAATCTAGAATGTCCAACAATGCATATAAATAAAAAACCTATTTATATTTGTCCAAAAATAAAAAGTGCAAGTAGTGGATCAAGGAATAAAATCGCGCGATTTTATTGCTTGACTCACTACTTGAATATATCTTCTTTCTGGGATTTTATCTTGGGGATAAATCCTCAAGTACAAAATCCACAGATCTAAAATTCACCTTTTCATAATTCACAAATCAAAAGTCCCCGAACACACAAATCCAATATCTCCAAACGCAGCCACGAGGAAGGGGCACAGAGGACTTTCGTTTTAAAAAGATAAATAAGTGACTTTGCCCAAAAGTTGAATACTATAATAAGAGCGCCCATCTAGTTCCTCATCTTGTTATTTTCAATAGTGCTGAGGAGCGCTCTCCGGTTGAAAAAATTTAATTTTTTCGGTTTTTTAAGTTAAGTTTATAAAAAAAAAAATATAGAAAGCTGTGCTTCTTTAGTATTTTAAATACTGTGCCCCAACGATGGGGCACAGAGGACCAAAAGCACTTTTTAAGCACTTTTAATTAATAAAAAAAGTGCTACAGTTTCAATAGAAAATTAAAGTCTATATGATATTAACATCTTATGGTTTGTGGAGAGCAAATTTGAGCCTATTTTCTTTGTTCAATATACTTCAATAAATCGGCAAACGTTAAGTGGTCCTCTGTACCCCGTCCTCCCCTACTTGCTTTTGGTTTTGATAATTTTTGGATATTTTATAGTTTTCTGAATTATGGATTGGGTATTTTAGTTTAAGGCTTTTGGCATCGGGATTTTATAGTTTTGGTGCTATAGAGTACCCAACTCCCAACCCAAGGTTCTCTTTCACTTATGTCATTTCAAAACAAAATATTAAAGAAAAATGTTGTCTGAATATCAAGATTTTGATATTTTCGAAGATTTTTGTCAAAGCCAAAAGTTTTAAACCTCAAGCTTGTCCATTCCAAAAATGCGGAACAATTTGCATTTTGTTAATTTTCTTTAATTAATTTATCGCATGTGAAGTTTTTGCTTTGTAAAAGGGAAGGGGCGTGTAATTCAGGAACCGGGAGTGTATTTATATCTTTTCGGCCAATTCGCTGCTGACTGCTTCCCTTATAACTTTGCACACACTTTTTTTGTTTGTGTTATGATTATATTTTCTATAGTAGTTATTATTAATAAACAAATTAATCTAATTACTTCAGTAGATACGAAAAAGGCGAACGCCTGTATATGTTTTGACACTTATCGCCATATTGTTTACTCGATTCATCCAGATTAAAAATTAAATCAGGATGTAAGCTATACAATTTCAATGTAAATACATCCGGATTTTAGTTTTAATCTGGATGTATCGAGTGAATAATATGGCGGTTAAAGATGTTTTTGTGTGTTTGTTTAATTTTTTGTTCTGTTTGATTACTTCATCTGTCATAATAAGGCGTGTTCAACTAATTTTGTTAGAGTCACATTAAAAACCTTCAATAGTTGTAGAGGAGTTGTTTAGTGTTTAAAATTTAGAAAAAGTTACACCTGTGCTCGCAATTAAACGACTGCGTTAACTAGTGTCGGTTTTATTCCTTAAACGATGATTGTTTAAAATTTTGCTCCAATAAGTTTATATCTCTTTTCGCGCTTTGCTAATTTCATATTTCTTTAACAAAACAAAACAAAAAACAGAAAAAAATTCCAAGATGAAATAAAAAATAAAAATATGGACTATCAAAAATGTTTACCACAATATTGTAAACTTCTTTACCTTCTTGATGTTAATCACTACACATATTTACAAAAATGGCACAAAGGTTTTCTTTAACTTAAAATAAACATATAAAGTATTAAGCCTAAAAAGTTTACTAATTAAACTTGTTTCTTTGTTTTCTTAGTATTTCGGTGAAATTAACAAGAGATCAAAAATTACAAATGATGAAACTAATTATGTTGATATGAAGGCACATCAAAAGGGTTCAATATAAGAAGACAAAACTAAAGTTCAAGGGGTCAATCGCGGGGCTTAGATTTGATGGGGAATTTAACTATAATTATCTATTAATTGATTAATTTTTGTGGCGTTTCGTTCGGCTACTATAAATATTCAAAAAACATATCTGATTGAAAACAAAATTAAAAAAAAGAGTGATTCTAACTTACAAAAATGTATACCTATTTGCATATTACCATAATATTTTATAAAACAATTTTTGAACATGAATTTTTTCAAACGACCTTGAAACGTCACACAAGAACAGTAATTAGGTATACCACCTGTGGCAAAACCTCAAAATATTTTTTGCCAGATTAATTTTGCCAATTTCCAAATTTCCCACTTTATTCAATTTTTGTATTATTATACTGATGATGAATGATATCTATTCTATTGACTTAATGGATTTATTAAAGACACGCATGCGGTTATTCCAAATTTATACAATATATGTATACAAATTTGGGTTTTTCTTTGCAAATAATAAAGCTGCTATGGAGTGAATAAGAAGTAATAAATACCCTCATATCAAAGTGCAGTGCCATAAGTCATGAATATCCACAATTTTCAAAACAAGGACATAATTTCAAATAGTAAGTATTTGACCTAAATTGTTAATTTCGTTGAATTTTCGCTTGGGTAATGGGATAAACTTTAAAGAAAAACTTTAAGAGCCGGTCGTACAAGCTTGGTTCAGACTTGGTTCAATATTTTAATTCACCGATTTCAATGGATTAACTGCAGGGTTTCAACGCTAGTTCAAGAATGTAATTGGTTTTTATCTTATATTTCAAATATTTTTTGTACAACTGACTGGTCCTGAATTTTAAAGAATCTTTAATAAAAATAAAAATAAAAATATTAAATCAAAAACTTAAGTTACAGAAATTGAAAAAAAGTCAGTGTTGCTTAAGCAAGACATTACTTGTCATGCTAAATAATTTATTGGTTTATGTTAAACATAATAATATCACCAGATTATCTATAAATATTTTAAAAGTCAATAACTTTTAATACCTTTTAATCGTTTTATACCTATTTTGGTATATGATTTAGCTTTTTTTAGGTAAAGTATGATATTAAAATAGCAAATTGCTCACGCGATCCAAGCGATGCGTAGTAAAAATACTAATAGTATCTTGAACTCATCGTTATTTATTTTGCATATGAGTGAATGTTTATCTTAAAATTATGTTAAACTCTTAAAATTATGTTAAACATGTGTTTATTATATTATTTTGGCGGTGTTTTGATGAAAGTATGTTGTTTTCTCAATAATTCTTATTTACATTGAATTAAATGACTATAGATATCTAAAAATATAAAAAATGGTAATAAACAATTTCTGATTCATTCCTAACTTTCTTTAATCTATTTTCAGCACTTCACACAATTTATTTGAAAATTATCAGAAATAAAAAAAAAAAAAACTGGTGTAATAGAGTGATAGATTGAGGAAGTGTTATATTTCACCATAAAAAAGTCCTTTTAGCCAGTTCTGGAGCTTTTGTGCAATTCGATTTGTGTACTGTGAGCTAGAGTACTTGGTACACTTTTGAATGACTTAAGGTAGAATTATAATACATAGTCGAAAACTGTCGGAAGAAAATTCCAATAGAGAACGAAAAGTTACCTTCCAAAACGTCAAATGCACAAGTCACCCATAGGCTATAATCAAAGATACTCAATATAAAAATTCCAAACCTCCCCTGTAAGTTGATAGTTAGCTAGTTTCTCATAAGAAATGAGAAGGAATGTGTAAAACAACGCACACATACCTAGATATTTTTTATCAGCGCATTCCTTAAATTTGTTGTTCTGTTTCACATGACCATTCATGAATTGAAATAACAAAAAACAACAGAGCAAATGGGTTTTGGAGGGTAAAACGTACGAACATAGTACGTTCAGTTCACTTACCCATAGAGCGGTCGATGGACCCTGTTTAGATTGGGAAGATTGATTCCGGACTGGTGAGTGCCATCGTGTTTACATTAGAAACTTTGAGGTGCCTCAAAAAAAATTGAAACAACAACAATTTCAACATTTCACACATTGAAACAACAACAAAGTAGACTCATGAGTCCGGTTTTTATGTATTCTTCGTGCCTCAGGGGAGTCCTCACCAATGTTGCCCCCTATTACAATTGTAGCGTTTTTACTACATTTTTTTGCCAAAAAAGTCACTACGTACAATCTGAAAATATTCGTAAAACACTACAATTTCAGAAAAAGTTTTATTTGCATCGAAGATTGTGTTTACGCCTTAAACTCACAAACTTGTCTCTACCCTTGAACACACAACTTCAAAACAGCTCAATCAGTAGTTGTTTCATTTCTTTTCGTCTTTCTTTCTTATGCCCGAAAGCCCTCATTTGAAAACTTATGCATTTATGTGCTTACCTTATGTAGCCTACCACATAGCAGTGCAACTGCTGAAAGGTGTTTCTCAAATTTAAATTTAATTAAAGATGACCTGAGAAATAATTTAAATATTTCAACAATTGATGCAATAATGCAATCAAAAGAACTATTGAGAGGTGTGGAAGGGGTTTTTGACCCTCCTCTATCACTATTAACTTTTGCTCAAAAATTTTCTTATCCATTGCAAATCATTATAAAAAAAAACAGTAATTAAGATTATTTTCGTATTTTGAACATAAGATATGTATTATATATCGTTGAGTATAACTTCTATGTATTTGTTTTGGATTATTAAAAAACCAACTTGTTTTTGTTATTTGAAAAATTTGTTAGTTTTATTCATATTTTCAAACAAAAATTGATTTACTTATACATTTTAAATCGGCTTCACTACATTTTTAAACAGTTAGGGGGGCAACACTGGTCCTCACCCTACATTTCTCTTGCCAACGAACTGCCGTGATACGGCCTCAATCTTCCCAATCTAAACAGCGTCATGAGCGCTCTTCACTTCCGAAAGCGTTAACGAAAATTTGACGAAACGAATCAAACCTCAATTATGGGCACGATCATAAAGAGATTATGATCAGTTTTTTTTTTTTGAAAGAATGCTTTGAAAAGTTAAAATGGTCGTGTAACTAAAATCTTACATCAAGCTATTTTATTAACAATATCGCGCATAAATCCATTTTTTCTCAATTACACATCTCAAAATCTAATTAATAGATTTTAGTTAAATTTTTTATACAAAAATAATGTTGCAAATCGATATTTAAAAAAAAACTCGCGTAGGTACGTAGGTAAAATTTTTTTAAGCTTTACAACATTTCGTAAATGTACATATATTTTTAATTTTTTTTTCATAAATTCATAAAATCAAATTTATCCTATTTACTGCATCTAACAGGGTTTTTTTATTTTATCAAAACTTATTAAAGTAGATGATGACATAAATAGTTTTAGGAACTCTGCACTTGATATTGTCTTGTACAAATAGCACAAAATAGACTTAACCACATTATGTACATGTATAAAGTCTGTCGAAGCCTTGTTTTTCGCTTTGTTAATTTAATACATGATACACCTGATATAAAACACCATTGAAAACCTTGAGAAAAAAAACCACAAAGACAGGTATCTAAACTTGTAAGAAATATCCAAGATGATCACTATACCTTATACCTACCTACTTAATAGCCCCCTTTTACGACCTGCTGCATCATTGTTTACCTATTTATGTCCTGCAATTTCAATTTCTTCTGACTTCTCAGTTGATTAAATTACCCATAGAAAAAGATTTAAGTGTGTTTTTACAACTTCAATAATGACACCATGGACGATTGTGATTGTAATTTTGGCGCCACTTCCTTTGCAAGCAATCCAATGTATATGAGTATCTTCAGCCGTTCTCATCTTATTATACAGAAATGAAAGTATGCATATCAAGAATTGCAAATCGTAATCAAACGAGATGGTTATTTCATGCGTTCCCTGCAGACCCCATCTAGTAGAATCTTTGAAAACGAATGGAAGACAATAAAACTAGGCACACTAGCTACATTACATAAATCTTGTATCTTGCGTGCACGTTCCACAAGAACGATTCGAATCCAAGAGAAAAAATCTGCCCTTTTTGGTTGCGTTAATTTATTTTAAATGACAGCCCCGGTCTATGCATCTCTATTAAAGTTATAAAACGCATTTCAGTTCTCATTGGTGATCCTGGAAGGTAGAAACATTAAAATGGCCAAGTTAAACTTTAGCTGATGGAACAGCGAGAATACCCATCCTCACCATCAAGAGTGCCAATGCCAAGCGAACATCATGTCCAAGTCAATCTGAGCATTCGGTCAACGGAAACTAATCAAATTGAAATAAATTGTGCAACTGCCTTGTTGTGTATATAGCTTCTCCCTGAGCGACTTGTCTATTTTAAGAACTACATCCACACGCGAAGTTAAGTTATTCGTCCAAAAGTCTCGAATACAGACTTCGGCGCGGCGCGGCGCGTCTGGGCAAGATTGCTGCGTTATAATTAGTACAAAATATCGTAAAAAGGCCTATTTTTGAAACCCACCGGCCGATCGATGGCGGCGGCTGCGCGGCTGAGGCTTCGGCTTCGGCTACGAGTAGAGGATGCTTGCATTTATCGACATAATGTTCCAATCAAAGAATTTATAATGATGAAAATATGCGACCTTGAAATAGTAGTTGTCATCATCCATTTGTTGGTAATTGAAAGTAATAAAAAGGCAATAAATTTGATTGTCCTGAGGCCAGCCTTTCGATTCAAATTGTTGTTTTGGTCATTTTTAGTATAACCTTCCAATTGTCATAAAAAAATAAATTGTTTCTGTGAAGTTGGTAAAAGTCGGTCCAGCATTTTGCCAACATCTGCATCTTGAATGAGACAGTTGCCCGGTACACGCTGTGTATTTGGTAAGTCATTTTGCTACGTTTGTATAATATAATAATATTGTTTAAAATATGAACAGCACCGTTAGTATACTGATAATTAAAAGATTAATTAAAATCTCGATAATATTTTTGAAATAGCTTACGCCAAGTCAATATTTATAAATGGAATGACGGATATGGAAGTCAAATGAAAATTAAAAAAAAATGTAATGCCACCTCAAAGGTTAGTTGCCCCTTGCAATTAGTGTTAATACGTACATTCAAATACCTCTTACTTCCATCTTAGTTCTTAGCTATCATGAAAAGTAACCAAATAAGTCCCATCTCATATAAGAAACAAGTCAGCTAACGCTATAAGCCAACCGGGAGATGCGTTCATCGTTAGAGGCTTCAAAAAATCTAACTCTTATACCCACCAGTGTTTCCGTTTTGCAAAAAAAAGTAACAATTTTCTTATTTTTTTGTATAACATTTATTACTACAAATTGGTTTCGTGTATGAAAAATATCGCGGCAAACTTTGTATAACGATGATGGAGAAGTCCAACAAAATTCATGCATCTGTACGTCAAGCTATAGAGTTTAAACGAGTGAACCAATTTTCTTCAAGTTTGGTACAGAGCCTTCTCTGTAATTCTCTTGAAGATGGATTGGAATTTGTGTGTTAGGTCATCTAGAACGGGGATACAATCACTGCTATCACAGAACCCATCGTGGAAAATCCCCAAATGGATTATTCCACTACGAACCCAAAAAAAAAAAGGATTCACAAAATCCGAATGCGGAATCGAAAAAGGGAATGCCTCATTAAAAGAATTAATTCTGAATTTCGATATCAGATGTCCTATGTCACACGCAATATTCGGAGCTTTTAAAAACAAAAATCCCTTTAACTTTTCAAAAAGTCCCATTTTTGTCTGTTTTTATTTTCCACAAAAAAAGCTGAACATTTGTATTAAGTATTGCCACAAAACATTGTTTTAATAAATATCGGTTTAGAAATGCTTTAAGTCTTTAGTATAATTTAGTTACAATTTTTAAATCTCATAGTGCAAGTTATGACGGCGCATGACGCCTCGGACATGCGCACAACAGATAATTGCTGAGCCATCAATTAATGGCGTGAACCTGTTCCCACAGCTAACGGAATGCATTGCCTTTCATTTACCGACACCGGATACTCGAGCTGCTAGTGGATTGGGTGGTCATTGACCAGTAGTGCGCGGTCAGCATATTTTAAATAAATCTTGTTAACTTTAAAATCGTATTTTATTGTGTAAGTCGAACAATTAGGCCAGCCCCTACGGGTTGGCGTTCGCGGTTTTTTTGGAGTCCTCCTAAAAGGACATCCTTAACTGGCGCCCGAGCTTAACTTGCAGCACAATTTTAACAATCCTCAGTTTTAAACTCTTGTGGATTTTCATTTCCCGCACCAGAAATCAAAAATTTTGTATCTCAATCATTTGGCCTTCGACATGAAAACTCTCGCAAAAAAAAAAAATCCATAATTCCTGAGCACAGTTGTCCAATGATTGAGATCGTGAAAAAAACTGTGTTGATTGATATTTGTTTATTAATTATTCTGTTATTTAGGATTTTTTAAAGTTTAGGATTAAATTAAAGTTATAAAAATAAACTGGTTTCAAATGGACTCAGGAACTAATTTTAGTCAGGCTTGATTTACATGTGATGTGTTTTTTTACTTCCTCGGTTTTTTTTTAAAGTGCATGGTTGTGTTTTGACTTCTTTTGTACATATAATTTCGATTACGATGGAATATTCTCCAATCTCCAGATCAATGAACCGATTATGTTGCAATAAAGGCCAGAACATCTTCCAGAAGGTATTCTGGATATGTTTCAGCGCTTCGAGGGGCCAATACAGACTCGGACCACTAATTGGCAGTTGGTAGTAGTATGCGGATATCTAGATAAAAAGTGAAGAAAGCCTACTTCTCAGGAGGAGAGCACGAGAAGCGGACGGTCAAGTCGCATCAGCTTTATAGCGACGGGAGTATTATGTTCGAAAGTTTTATCAAATGGTGAAATGATCTGGTCGAAGCTACAAGGCTATAATAGAAACCTGTCGCGATAAAATACACAAAATTTAGTACGCCACTTGCGAAGGACTAAACCTTCGCGGAATACGCAGGAACTATCACCGGAAAGTTACCTGCAACACGTTGTATAACTTCGTTAAAGTTTCAACTTAGTTGCTATCCGGAGAAGGAGGTGGTTTTATAATGTAGTTAGAATTTCACATTTCTATGAGTTTTTCGTTCCTCATAGAGCCTTTTGAAGGTTTAACACCTACCCACGAAAAAAAAAAAAGTTTCATTCAAGATGAATCGCATGTCATTTTAAGAAAACAGGATTCACTTTATTTTAAACTTAAAATTTTTTTAAAACACATAATTATACATATTGTTTTAAAGTTTGTTTATTTTGCAAATTTTTGAAACTAATTTGACTTTTTAAAAAAATTTCAACGGTAACACTGAACTTACAACATCAAAAGTCACGGGTCTTCTTAATCATATCTAGAATCATATACATACTCTTACGTATAAGCATCATAAGGTATAGCATTATCGCCTTCATTAGCTTAATCATTGCGGTGATGGAAATAATTATTTCTGAAGACGACACGTTCGTTACAATGTTAAAATATTTTCCACCTGAACAACGAACACGGAATAGGCGAATAGCTTGTATATACCTACCTGCACGTATACATCTTCATAAGAACCCGTCTCGCTGATATTGCTAGTTTTGGTATGAATCACTGCGTAAAATTGTTTATTTATCAAAATGTTATTTCCTTCTTGTTTGATGGACTTTAAAGGTATACAAGTTGAAAAGTAGTTATAGGAGAATTAAAAGGCATATGAGGTTTGATAGAGCGCAGATGTTCGTTATTTAGGAAGTTTAAACAGTAGATAGGTTGGTAGGTACTGGAACCTGGAACTGAGATTCGTTGAAATAGGAGAATGATAAATATAAAGTTAATGCTAAGTGAACTCTCTTCTCAAACGTTGGCATGCCACATCAATGGGATGGGAAAAGTCAAGGACGTTGAAGGCCGTTGTTTTAAGAATAGATAATACATATATTACATATACCAAGAGCTAATACATGTGCGCACATGTTAACGTGTAAATGCTAATGACGTAATTATGTTATAGCTAGAATTTAATAAGCACCTGGTGTGATGATTAAAATATATTGTTTTCTGGTGAAATAACATTATATAGGTACATGTAAGACGGCCCAACAATACTAAATTATTATTAAAATGACAAGAAGTACAGACAAGTAATATAAACAAGTCAATAACCAGAAGTAAGCAGAAGCACCTAAATGTAAATACATATTAACAACCATTTAAGTGCATTGAATTATTTATGTATGTATCTATTTTGAATTTTTAATCGGTTAAAATTTCCATCAGATAATCTGATATTAATATTATTTTATGCATTTATATTATTATACGCTTACAGTGCAAACGAAGATATTACAATTTTAAAAAGAATTTCAGTTAATAAATATTTATTTGCCTTCAATAACAAGATGCAAATATTTACAAAAATTTAATTGAAATGTCGAGAAATACCATTAAAGCCCTTTTGTTATTACAGATGATGTGGTATTGTTTGTTTATTTACCCATAAACTCTTCAATTAATGATATACTGATAGAACTGCACTGACAATTATGGTATTTGCGGATGAATTTGAGGAAATCAAAGGTGTTTCGAAAAGAATCTAGTCGTCTCGAACTGCGAAGAATGAGAAATATTATTTCAACAAGGAATATAATGTACATATATAATAAAAAAACAACTTGGTTTAAAAAATATTGAAGAACTTGGGAGTACTGTAAAAGCAATTTCAGATTCTTATACATAAGTAAATGTAAAGAATACCACAGAGAAAATGTATTGGATCTCGTTTCTAACCACGAATGTGGACCAACAGTACAGACTACAGAATGGAATTTATGTTTACAATCCTACTACTTTATTTTTAGGAAAAAGCTCGTGGTGAACCAGGGGCTAGTGACTTAGAAAACACTAAAATTTTTCAACCCGTGTTGTCAGCAAAAATGGAAGGGGCTCACAATTTTCGGCCGAATCAGAACGGGTAATATAAGATACACTTTTTATTAACACCGCGCAAGAGGTATTACCTGTGAAAAACACTTCTGATTTTAGGAGCTATCATAAAAAATTTTATTAGTTTAAAAGAAAAAGATATCAGTTTTCCATATTATTATTATATCGTAGAGTATCATCCTTTAAAATTTTTGATTTTGAGCTCTAAAAAAAACTGAATACTATTTTGTAAAAGGGCACATATAGGTAATCTACAAATATTAACTAATTTTTTTAAAGAATAAATAAAAAAAAACATAGGTATTTTATGGCCAATATCATTTTTGGAAATTCAATATCTTTTTAATAATCGCTGGTTCGAATTACTATACCTGCAGCTATTGTCGAGAAAATTTCATAGTTTAAAAGTATGTTCAAATATTTTACAAAAATTTCAATTTTTCAAGACGTAGTACGAAGGCCAATTTTTGTAATGATAAATATGTAACAGATTTTCGATGTGGACTTTTTGCTGACAAATTTTAATGATAAATCAAAGGTCTATATAAACATTTTTAGTGTTTGCGAATTTTGTCCAAGGACTAATAGAAACAGACACAATTTTTAGCTATTCCTTCTCCAAGCGGTTCTCTCCCATTTGGCCTCTTTTAATAACTTCCAATTGGAAGTTATTGCATATATATACACGTTTTAAGCGTTATAGAGGTAAAGAAAATAAAATAATTGGTACGTTCAATGCATTACGATTTACATCTGAATTTTCAGAATTTTGAACATCCAGTAAGTTATTAATATTAAAGTGATCTATGCATTATTTTATTTTTTTGCATAAATCTGGTCGGCCAGAGAAAGTGACCAAGCCATGCCCCGGAAGACCCTCAAAATATGATTTATGAAAGTCTTTCCTATAAGATATGGATTTCATTCTCTATATTGGTGAGCAATAACCCCCCCTAAAAATGACCTTCTTTTTTGGTGGGCCAACCGGTCTGACCGGGATATCGGGTGGACGATCAAGTGTTTCTATATCACTTAATGATTATCTAACGCTACATAAGTAAAATTTTCTTTTTATATCGATGGGTGGGATTTTTGTATTGCCGTAGTAGCATCGGCCATCGAATCGAGATTAGTTGGCAATAAATGTTGGGCATTGGAACAAATTTCATTCAAAATAAAATTAAAAGCAATTCTCCCATGTATAATTGAACAAATCTGTTTTTGTTGATTATTTTTTGGTAGGTATCTGGATTTTTTTTTTAATTTATGTAAGAATGTAGAAAAACAAAATTATTTTTCTGCTCAAAAATAATCTTTGAAGTTTAATATATGACATTTATTTTTTTTTGATGTTTAACGAACAGCTGATTCAAATATTTATTTACATAAATGATAAAAACTTTTGCTTAAACTAACCATTTTACGAAATTAATAAACTTACGACCCCTGTATTTGATTATTTGAAGATGTACCATAAGTAGTTACAAGACTAATAAAATATGAATATTTTTTAATAGATGTATTTAAAAATACTTAAGATAAATATGTACCTACATTTAATTTCCTATATAGGTACTAATTTATTGATTAAAATAACTATCTCTTACAATAAAATCTTCTACGAATTTGTATTAAAACATTATATATATGTATATGTTTATATTAACTTGTCCCACGAAGCTCAAAATTGATGGTTCAATAGCGTTTACCGCAAAACACTCATAAATTCAAAATTTGACGTTTTTTTTCGCTCATATATGTATATACCTAATATGAGTCTCTCATTTGCATATGAAAGGTTTATTTGAACATTTTTGTTGTCATTTAAGTTGATGTGTATTTATTTTTTGATCTCATGCGGGATGAAATTTAAATGATAATAATAAATGTTTTAAAGACTTTTTTTAAATATCATTATGCATGAAAAATATGAACAAAGTTCATTAGCTTTTAGAAAAAAAAAACTAGTTTGAATCTATTAAAAATTATGTCTTATAATGGAGTGTGAACAAAAGAGTATTATTATGAAGTAATCTTTAATAGTAACATACGCTACGCATATAATTTAGCTGGTGTAGTTGCATGAAATGTTTAAATGGATCTTTTATTATAGAAAATAAATTTAGTTTTATGAAATCACTAAATTATATGTATATTTAGGTAGGTATGTTATGGTTCTTAGAATCACTCTGGACTTCAGTCGACCTTGATGAATAACTATTGCGTGGCCTATGGTGATGTGATCATGTAATACGTTAACAGAATCAGAAAGATATTTTTAAAAAACATAGAATCCAGGGCTGGGTCGCAATATCTTGAGTCACAGCCATGTATATGTACTATTAAAAATAATATTCATGACTGAGCGCCTGCATTATAATTCAAGAATAGTTGTTTCAATTAATCCTATTTACAGTAATGTATTTAAGCTGGCGTTATATGTATGTAGTAGCATATATGGAACTAGTCCTCTTACACAACAACATTTCCAGATACTTCGGTCCTTAGGGGCTAGTTATAGCTTTCATTGAAACTCATCATTGAACATTTATTAAATTATTGATTTTTGCCAACAAAAATTTCATTTTGGCCCAAGTTAACACGTAAAATGAATTTTTTTCAATTATTGAACTACCTTACCATTGATCATTGAAATCTTAGACGTCATTTTGGTTGCGCCAAAATGAAATATTTTTTTGACTAGAAATAATAATTTTTATTTGCATAAAAATATTCACTGATTTTGCTTTCGAAGTGTCTCAAAATAACAATTTAAATTTTTCAATGATGAGTATCAATGAAAGCTATAACTGGTCCCTTATAATTGCTGTTACCAGTTTCGCATGAGAGTTGGTTGAGGTCCTCTCTCACTTGCGTACTACACTTGATTTTTTCCGGAGGTAGATTCAAAGATTTTCCATGACGGAACATTCGGTTCATCCGCTCCACTTAAACCCAGGCCTCCTTCAACCTCAGTAGTAGAACTTGTGAGTCTTTTGGCTAGTTCGATGCCACTTTACAGTTCGATGTTATATCTCTTCTTCCACTCAGCGTTTATCTATACGAGACCGAAAATATAAACCAGAAAATATCCTTCTTTAAGTAACCTAAATCGTCATCAACTATATTTTTTACTAAGTCCATGCATCAGGACCATTGTTGGTCAAAAAGTTTAGATACTCAGTTGCCTACTTACCCCAAGGAAGTACCAAGGAGAACCAAGGCCTGCATGAAAAAATAATTGCTCTACAATTTTTTGCAGATTCAGAATGCCTGAGATGAAAAACACTTTATCATGACGAGAGATATTTGTATTTTTGGAGGGCATATTGTGGCTGTAATTGTCTGAAATTATAACAGAACTCAGATAGAAATAGTCTATTAATACACTGAAAATAAAATGTAGGTATATATGATAAAAATGTAGGTTGAGCTGATAAAACTTCTGTCAATATACGTCCAACATAAATGGTTTATCAAATTGATAAAAGTAACAAACCAAAATTTTATTCTGTCGTTACAACAAAAAAATTTTGTTGATGCAACAAAATTTTTGTCAACATACACCCAATAAAATGTTGTCTTTTGTTGATGTGACAAAAAAAAAATTGTTGAACTGACAAGCATTATTTTGTCATATTAACAAAATAATTGTCATATTTACAAAATAACATCAAAATATTTGGTTGAATAAACAAAAAGTTTTTTAATTGTATAAAATGTTTTTGTCATATTTAAAATTTAATTTATTGTGTTGATAAAATAATTTTCAATTCAACAATTTTGATTTGTTGAAACCACAAAATAAAATTTTCAGCTCAACAAATTTATTTTTGTTGAATCTACAAAAATAATTTGTCAGATTAACCAAATATTTTGTTAAAATAACAAATTTCTTTTGTTGAATCCAAAAAAATTATTTGTGAGCTTCAAAAAATTATTCGTGGGGGACCCCACGGTTTTCTTGTGTGCGTTTATCGGTCTCTTATATACATTTCGTTGCAAACCGAGTGTGAACTTTAATTTTACGGAAAAACTAAAGGCATGCAACACAAATTCTCAGTCATACCAACAAAATGTTTTGTAGAATGGATAAATTACAATTTTGCACATAGGTACAACAAAATTTTTTGTTGATGATTTATCTTATGATAAATTTTTTCTGTAAAACTGACAAAATAAATTACTTACAAAATAGTTTTATCTATATCACAATTTTATTCTATCAGTACTACAAAATAACCAAACATCCAACAAAATTTTTTCATTACAACAAAAATATTGTTTAAATGCTTTGATTTTCTGTCAAATTGATAAACAAAATTAACAAAAACTTTGTAGTATTGACAAATATTTACAAA
Organism: Epistrophe grossulariae; assembly: GCA_929447395.1. NCBI lineage: Eukaryota > Metazoa > Arthropoda > Insecta > Diptera > Syrphidae > Epistrophe > Epistrophe grossulariae. Next base: position 85,894,786 of record OV839567.1, read on the forward strand.
ATTGAATTCTTGTAGATGCAACAAACATTTTGTTTGCTCCACAAAAAAAGTTGTGGATATGAAAAAAATCTCTGTTTTACTTTGTTATAGTAACAAAACGTGTTTTGTTAAACTGAAAATATTATTAGCTGTGCATTTTTTATCAAACTGATAAAAATTATTAAAATTTTGTGAAATAGATAAAATTATTTGATTATATTGATAAAATTTTATCAAAACGATAAAATTGTTTTGTTGAAGTTGAACAAAAATTTTTTTATCAATATTACCTAGGAATTTATTTTCAGTGTAAACAATTAATTGCTAGATGAGTAGCAAATCTTAACGAAAATCTATTAAATTAAAAAAGAACTCTGTTGTTGCTAAGATTATTATTTAGTCTGCATGCACGCACTTTATCACAATAGCTGCAAACACATGTAATCCCATTTTTTATCTGGATTTATTCCAAGATTCAAAAACTATTACCTACTTTTATATTATTGTAATGGTAATGTACTGTAAACTCTATATAGCGCAAAGAAAAAAGTCAACAAACACAATGAAAAATTATGGTTATGAGGATCTAATCCAGATCACACCATGTGGATAATAAAAATGCACCTAAAGTGTTAGCTTTTGTACATACACTTTCACACTCATTGACATTGGCGTTTGTTTTGTTTTTATCTCTAGTCGTTGTGTCAATTAGGTAATTTAGATGAATTAAATTCAATTTTGTTTTATTGACAAGATTTCGCACTTCACTGATTGAAAATAATTCATGTTTGATTTGAATTTACTAGTAGAGGTGTTGTTAAGTTGTCCTTTATTAGGTCTATTGGATAAGGTGACAAAATGTTGTTTATAAACAGGAACACCTAATCTTCGTCGTAGAAACAAATTGAGTAAATTGCGATTTCTAACATTTGTCATACTTTTAATACAAAGTTTAACATATTTAGCAGATCTATTTATAACTCACATATACATTTCAATTTTGCGCTCATCGAAAGTAAAACATTCAGTTTTTTTTTGCCTCCGTTATTTTAAAGTTAATTTTTCAAAATTAAATACAAAAATAAATAAAATCCTCTTAATGACTTAAATTAATAAGAGTGAAATCAATACAAAACAAATTTCATCAATCATTTTGCTATCTAACATTTCACATCTTATTTTATTTTTTGTAAAAGGTCGACGTTCTCATCTGAAGATCAATTTAAAAATTTGCGAATGTGAGATTCATTGCTTCCTGTCAAAAGCCTATTAAAAAAAAAATATTATAAATCTACATAACGTGTTCTATTCTCTAAATCAATACTAACTCCCGAAACAAAGAAATCAACCGTCATACAGTAGCCACTTTCGATTCTGGAGGAGACCTGGATTCTTTTAGGTTTCTCCATCAAGACAAATAAAAATAATCTGCAAGTTGATGATTAGCCCGGAAGCTTGAGTTCGAATATTGAATCTTCTAATCTATCTTAGCTATAGATTCGCAGAATTTTTTTTTCTTGATGGTGAGATAAGTTGTTTTCAATTAATCAAACAATAATTTTTTCAAACCTATCATGCTTTTATTTAAATACTTAATTTTGTAAGCATTTGTTTTGCTAGCCGAAAATGTTCTGCAAAAAGCTATTATACAAACTTTCTTAACCGGTTTGTGTTAATGTAAATAATAATAAAATTAAAGTCTTTTAGGGTGTAAACAAAACAATTCAATAATACAATATTTTGATAAATGTAGAGGACTTTTATTTTATAAACATTTTTACTTAATTAGATGCGATTTTTGTAAACAAAAATTTAAGAAAATGTGAAGGTCACTCTATCTTCTTTGCTTTAAAATTTCATTAACATTTTTGTTTTTTTTTTTTTTTTTTTTTTTTTTGTTGATCGATCGTAACTATTTAAATAATTATTATACAATTTTTGAAATATAAGACAAATTTGAGTTTGATTGATTGATTCTGAAATTTATCTTCAAAACCATTTGTCAATCAAATAAGGAAATGTAGATATTGAGCCTATGTGATTTTTAAAAGTAATGCGTCTTCCCAACAGCAAAAAATGGTATAAGAAAAGAAAGAAGTGCTGTGAGGTAAAAGAATTTTTTGACAGTTAATTCGACATTCCCCAGGTCACCCTGGAGCAGAAAATATCGAAGTTTTGTTTCATCTATACTCTTTTTGTTTCTCTAGTTCAAGGCTTTAATAAAAAATGGCGAAATCCATAAAACTCAAATTACTACAGTTTCTAAAATAATTGTATGAATTGATAATAATTACATTACAAGTTCAGATAAAATTGAGTGAAAGAATTGACATCGAGACAATTACCAAAGTCATCACAGCAAAAAAGACATCAGTACCTTTTAATTTGTGCACATATGTATAGGTAAAAATAATATGTATTAGTGTTTTCATTTTTGTTCAGGACGGTTTACCTTCGCCGACTTTTTGTTTACGTCTATGTACTTTTCCTCACTCTCACTTCATGGCAAGAAAAAATGCATTTCTTGTCCACCTCTTTCATTCATTCTCGCCAACAAGTGGAAGTGAGAAAAGGAGAAAGTCCAATTGTGTACACAGTCCAGTTCTGCGCATCTTTCAAAATTGTTTACTTGTCTAATTCCAATATTTTGTTGTTGTTTCTAATGATGCGGTGAATAGATCCTGTGGGTATTGAAATAGCCATTTTAAATTTCTGACACTTTCAACTTTGACAACCAATGCAATATATTAAATTATGTCGAATTCCTTTCAACAAAAGAATCGAATTTTTTTTTTAACGAATCGATTTTTTTTTTCTGTACAATTCGAATTTTTTCTGTCAAAGCAAATCTTGCTAATTTTGCAAGATTCAAGAAAGATTTTACACCGATTTGCACACACACTTGCAAGATTTGAAATTTCTAAAAATGTCAATTCAATGCCGCGGTGTTTTAAGAAAACAAGTTTTTTTTTTTTTGGTTTCAACGAATTTTCGGTGAATTTTATAGTAAATATTTGTGCGTTGTTTTTCAATTATGTATTAATAATAATAATTTCCAAAGTGAATATTTTCTGGACATTTTACTTTAAAATGTGCAGCTGTCAAGTACCACACACACAATCACAAAAAAAAATCGATTCTTTTCGTCTTTTCGTATTCCTTTCAACGACAGAAAGAATTCGATTCTTTTTAGAAAAAAATTCGATTCTTTTGTTGAAAGGAACTCGACATTAGATTTGTGTACTGTAAGCATGCAAAGCAAAAACTAATAAGCCCATGCCACATTAAGATACAAAAACTCGTATATACCTATACATATGTGTATTACTAAAATTATTCTCCTTAATGAAATAAAAATAAATAAAAACATACAACTTAATTTCAAGTCCATGATGGACAAACAAACTAAATTCCATTACAATTACCGCTCATTTTGTATCATCTAAAAAATATGTAACACTATTTGAGACCTTATTGATTACACTTTTGCTATCAATAAAAAAAATTCGCGCTTAACTGAAACAATGACTTGCATTTTGGTCCTCACTGGATGCTGCATAACCTACAAGATGAAGATGACACTCTTTATAATCAGTTGCGTTCGCTGATGATGATATAGACAAGTTCTATCGAAACGCGTTCGAGGTAAATCAATTTTAGATAAAATTAACTTCTATTTTTATTTTTATTTTTTTATTGATAACAAAAGTGTAATCAATAAGGTTTCAAATTGTATTATATATTGATTAAGATTACACAAAATTTACGTTATAATTATGTATATATAAAAAATAGTTTCCTTCGATGGCTCGGATACTTTGACATTTCCCTACAAACAAACGATATCAAAATGATAATTACCGCCGGTAATACAGTTTTTACCGGGACGTAAGGTTGTTATTGTATTTACGTGTATTCGACAAATCCATATGTACTTGCAAAAAAAACACGCCTTATATGTACATTGTACATATGTACCTACAATTGACAAACCAATTAGAAGCTTGAAAATTCAATGGTTAAACATCTTTAAAATAATCACTTAATAATCACTTCATAATATAATTAAAAAAAATGTTTATAATTTCACTTTTTATTTCCTATTGACCTATTTTTTTTTATAAAAAGCTTCCATATTTGATTTGTGATTCCCACAAATTTAAACTTGATGATATCTAAATACCTTACATTATATGTATAGATAAACTACTCGAGATATCTACTCATTGCGTATTTCTATTTCACAGTTAAAATAACAAAAGACACTTAAATTATCAATATTGAAATCTATCTTTATAACCTAAGATTATATTTTGACCAATTATATCGTTGGTGTTGATTCATGCAAAGCCAAAACTTCAATTACTTCTTTTTCACAATAATTCAATCTCAATTGGTCTTCAGAGTACCTAGTTTAATGAACCTCTAATATCCAGGCTTGCGGTGTGGCTGGCGTATTACGCCGCAGGGGCAACCTTTGAATCAACCTAAGAATAATATAGAAAAATAACGAAGTTTGAATACGCACGTCTGCAAAAGAATGGCAAAGATTCTTCTGCAAAATATCACAACTTAAAGAACCAAGACCATGATGGCACCAATGATGATGCCTCAAGGCTAAAGGGAAATCTTGACTCCTCTTGGGAGCACTAAGTCACTCCGTTATATAGAGGAGTAGTTATTTTTCTTAACCTATTCATATAGAGCTGCTATATAGCGACTAATTGAAGCTAACTATCTTTGAAGAGTGTGTGAATGGGAATGCCTATTGCTTATAAAGCCTATATAAATGTAGGCTGTTGACCATCAAGAGATTAATCGGAGTAATGGAAGAACTTTTTTTATTTTTTATTTCCTTAAAAGTGGAATTCTGGAATATAGACTTTTTTGACGTCAATTATAGAATTGTTTGAACTAAAAAGTATTTTGAGTGAAAAGAATGGGGAATTGCGATTAATTAGTAGCTAAATAGTTCACATTTTCTATAATTGGAATTCTGATGGAAAAAAAGACGACTGGAGTAGAGCAAGTTAGGTAGGTATTGATTGAAAATTTGACACGCTTAAAATTTTCCAACTGTCTTCCGCAAAAATTAATTTCAATGCAATTTGAATTTATTCGAAAATAATTTCAAAAGAACATGATAAAAAAATTAGAAATACATATATATTTGGCGTGAAAAGCAAAAGTTTGTTTTTTTTAAGCTTATTCCAGCAAACAAAACAAAATATGTATAAAAATAATCACATTTTTTACTTAAGGAATTTCCTGAAAAAAAAACGATTGAATGGATTTTTTTTGCCAAAGTTAAACTGTTTAAGAAATATATAATTCAAAATATTTACAAAACAGTGAAAAAAATCGTCCTCTCTTCGTGATACCTACCTGTATGCCCATTATATTCGTCAAAAACGACATTCGTCATTTTGGTAAGTGAACATTTCTCTTTCGTATTATTGTTGTTATGACAGAAACATGTGAATGAATAATTTATATTAAATACATATATGAGAAAACATACATCGAGTCCATACTTTTCAATCCTTTTACAGAAAAATTTGGTCATGAAAAGCTCAAGTTCTTTTTTGGTCAATCACTCACGACATATTTAAAGTTTTATTTTTGTTAAGAAAAAATAAACCATAAGAACAATTTATTTAACTTCAAACGTCTTTTTTAAGGTTTTCAAACAAATATCTTCATCAGAAGTAAAGGACAATAATGATAATAATGAAACGTCCTTTTTCAAGGCTTTCAAGTGGATATACATAAATAAAATTAGAATAATTTCTTATACCTTTGTAACTGTTTTAGCTGTCTAAAGTAGAAAGTATAAACAGACCCGAAATAACAATAAACATATAGACATTGGCGCAAAATTTTTAACCTAGCATCAAATGCTTTAAAATCGTACTTAATCGTCTAAAATTTTGCGCCATTATTATTAACCAGCAGCCCTCTTGAGGATCATCATTCTTATTCATATCAACAAGTATCTGGATACCTACTTTAAATGAAGTTTTCTTTTAAAATAAATAAAATAACTTAAATAACAAAGTTCAACATACTTTAAATTAGAAATTTCAAGTGAGTGAAAACACCCCTATTAATAAACTCCAATTAAATATGAATTATTTTTAATCAGTGATTTAAGTGCGAAATCTTATTAGTTAAACGAAATTCGATTTGCTAGTATTAAAAAGAAATTAAATTAAAAATACATTATACATATAAAATATTTTTGCCAAAGAAAAAGAAAATAAATTCTTATATAACATATGTTATTTACAAACTCAAATGTGAGAAAGTGTGTGTGGAATAGTTCACACTTTGTGAAGAAGTATGCAGACTAAATAATACTCTTTGGCGACAGCAGAATTCTTGTAGATTTTCTTTAAGATTTGCTACTTATCATGAATTAGCAGTTGATTGTTTATAAATAAGATATTTTAATTCGTTAATTAATTTGTAATCAACGTTTTAGATAGTTTGCGAATTAGAAGATAATTAATAATTTTTTATTAATAAGTGGTTAAATCTTTTCCATAAGACATCGGTTTTCCCATTCAACCTGTTCAATAAAGTTTAAGTTTGCTCAACTGCTCGACTGTATCCTACATTTCTTGCTATTCCTGCAGCTTATACTATACAGCGCTTTATACCATTTTCGTATCTCTCAACATTGACTATGCTATATGCTATTGGCTATAGCTTCAGCTACACCATTGTGTTTAGCCAGTTAATTCTTTTAATTTTATATTAATGTGGTGCTTTCTTTTTTGACTACTGATGATACTGACTTTTATGATGATGCTCATGGATGTGCATTCAGTTCAGACATTATATTATAGTTTACGAGAGGAGCAATAGCTCCTTCTTCCTTTATGGTGTTGACCTTCAGTCATTATGATCACGATGACGACGACGCGACTCATCTGCAGATTTTTTGTTGTTGTATGATACAGATACATGCATATATTTACTATGTGTAATGTGCATTCTAGGGTTTTTCCTGCGGGTTCAAGGTTCCTGGAAATGACTATATGATTGTATATACGTTTTGTCGTTTTGCGGTTGCAATCTTGAGCTGTAAAAAGAATCACAATCAAATGGATGGATTCTTTGATTTATTTAATTACAATCCAATGTGAACCAAACTATAATTTATTTATTTACATTTACAAGCATCTTACATTTAACAGATTCAACTGCTTGTTTGAAGCTCACTACAAAAAGAATCTGGGGAGTGAAAAATTAGAAGAAGATGAAAAAAGGAACACAAAAATACGTTACAGTCCAGTCAATAAAGCATTTGACTCGGAAAAAATCGCCGGAAAGCTGGATTTTGGTGTATAGCCTCCTCATGGCGTTATTAAGAAACAGTCAAAAGTCCCTATCGATATGAGCGCCGCTAACAATTTTGCGGGGGGTTGAAGGCCCCCAAAATGGTTTTTCAGGAATAATTCCCAAATGGTAAGTTGTACAAACAAATTTTTGAGACCAATTTGTAGCTTGAAAGATTTACTACAAACAACCGTTTCCGAAATAAACCAATAAACTCTTTCAGGGTTAAGGGTCTTACTTTTCTATATAGTTGGGCGGCTTGGTTTAAAAATTGTGCATTTTGTGATAAATCCATCAATATTTTTTGTTGTCGGTAAATTATATGAGCATGATTTTAAGATATCGACCCCCTGTATTTATCCACCCCATTAGGTGGGAGGGGCAAATTAAAAAAAAAATATGGAAAATAGAAAATGGATATTAAAACACAACAGCAACACCTACAATATCATATTATAAATTTTCTAAAGCCAGTAATTTATTCTTTAGTTATGTTTTTAAATTCCGTTATTTAAGTGCTTAGTTTTTGAAAAAATGATTTTTAAACTCTTAATTTTTCGAATTTTATTTGAATTTTATTCTATTTTCTTTTTTTGATTCTTTTTTCACCAAATTTCAGTTGAGTTGAGGTCTGGAACTTTTACTACTGAAAAAGGAAGTGAACTAAACTGAAGGAAAAGTAGATACCCATCATTATGGCGCGTCGTATGATTTTTCTTATATTTGCTCATTTTCGTTCGATCACTGCCGTGAGTTTGCGACTATTACAGTTCTACATTTACCCCCGAAATCGTTTTCTCATCTAATTCCCGTCGAGCTTAAAAAACGTGACTTTTGTCGTGTATCTTAATTTTTTTTTCCGTTCCGAGACATCCGGCTCCGATCTCAGGTTGATTTGGGAGAGTTTCTTCATTTAAAAATAACTTCGAAATCTGAACATGCTTATTTGTATACACATATTTTGAAGTTTAATATTTGACGTTGAACGAACAACTGATTCAATTACACAGCATTTAACCAAATGAATTAAAAAGGGCGTTCACGCAAACTTTTGTGTAAACTTATCATTTTACACAATTTGTAAACTTACGACAATGCATGAATACCAATAGCGTGTTTTTTTGTGCAAGTTTATTCATAAAAATGGACAAAACACCGCAAATTGCCGCTTAATGAAATACATTAAAAAAAATTGACAGCACTGACATTTGAATTACACTAACGCTGTCAGCAGTTTTATAAAATGAAATGAAATTCATAAATTTAATAATGGTTCATCAAAGATATGATTTTGAAGTGCTGCTTTATATTCGCTTGATTTCTAAGCGCAGATGTTCTTCGTCACTAATTAATTGTGCAAATTTCAAATAATACCGTCCTAAGCTAAAACATGTACCTATTTGGTACGATGGCATAAAATATATCCATAACTAATTTTTCATTTAAAATCAGATGAAAAGCTTTATTATACACATATAGATACTCAGGCTAAAAAACTACCGTCTAATCGAACGTGCGAAGCAGTAGTGCAGATGAGTTTTTACGATGGGGGGGGGGGGGGGGGATGACTTAGTATTACATTCCATAAATTTTTTTCTAAAGCAATATTATTATTTGGTTTGACAAAAACAAGTAAAAAATGACTTAGGTAGGTATATTCTTCTTTGAGTACCTAAGTATAAAAAATATTTTTAAAATTATAGAGCAGAATCAAGTTTTCGTTTATTTTTTTTAATAATTCATCTGAGCAGCTAGATAAACTTGAGTTTTATATTCTGCATTGAAATTCAGATGATCAAAAGGGAACAAACCCACTTATTTTGTCCGGTTTCTTTGAATTGTATTTATCCGTTTCATACTAAATCCTTAGAACATATTGATGTTTGGGAAATTGTGTATTGGATGATTATGCATCCAGCACTTCAATTAAATTTTTAGGTTTGATATCGCCTCTACAGTGAGACCAGCAGATGGCCAGCGCCCAGTAGCAACAAATTTATAAATTTATCAGCTGTTTTTTTTCAATTTCGAATGAATGCTTGAAGAGCACCGAAAGTCTTTCTAATAATATATTTTCATGATTTGTAAAACTCCAAGCTCCACAGATCGAATCCTTTTATGTTCATCGCGTTAATCTTTGGCGAGATCCACAGCTTTTACCAAATCTAAATTTAGTTCTTTGAATTTCGCAACGCAAAGGCAACGAAAATTGGTAAACAGAATTCATAACCTGTAGTGTAAAATAATTAAAAATTCGAAGTCGAAGCCGTTTTAAAATTGTTGGCATCACTTTCCAAGATTCTTATTTCATACAGAATTTCGTAAACAAACGATAATATTTCACTGCTTCATACTTTGACAACCATCGAATTAGATTGAATCGCTTCAAAATTTTTATTCTTGGACTTTCATCAAATAATTTTTTTTGTTTGTTAATTTTTTTTTTCTGACGTGATTTTCTCGTTTGTACCTTAAAAAGTTGGAAATGCTTGACGGTTTATATTTTATTTGTTTAAAGGATTCCCCAAACCAACGCGAATTTTTGGTGGCGACAACGAAAACAATTATAACAAAGTGTTGTTTTCATTGGCAACCACGTGTTGTTATTGTTTTTTTTCATCGTCAACACCGAAAATTCACGTTGGTTTGGGGAAACCTTAATACTACAAAACAAAGTACGACGATTTCTCCGAACCAGTATAGGCAAGGTAGCTTCTTATTCGTAGACTCAGTTCTTAGCGGCTGGTGTCCATGAGACCAGTTCCTTCTGATTGCACCACAGAGCGATTTCCTCGTTAGCCAATTCAACAGCATCGGAACCGTGGAGAATGTTGTGTCCAACTTGGATGCAGAAATCACAACGGATGGTTCCTCGCAGAGAGTCAGTTGGGTAATGGGTTGGTGGTACCCAACATCTGGCGAACGGTCTTCACGACGTTCAAATCTTCCCACACCACTGGAGCTACTGGGCCAGAGCTCATGTAATTAACCAAACCGGGGAAGAATGAACGAGCAGACAAGTCGAAGTAGAGCTTCTCCAACAAGTCTTTGGAAGCCCACATGAATTTCATGGCAACCAATTTGAAGCCCTTCTGTTCGAATCGCTCGATAATCTTGCCGACAAGTCAATGTTGGACCACATCGGGCTTAACCATAATAAAAATACGTTCCTTGTTTGCTGCCATTGGTGCTGAGAACAACGAGAAGAATGCCGTTATTCGATAGTGGTTTCCAGAATCGTCCTTCTTTCAGTAATTGAAGGTTTGCATTTATGAACGAGTAACAAAAAAAACCCAATTTAGATCAAAATTTTTTGAATCTGTGCACTACTTTCTATATCTTTAAAATTCTCATATCTCATCGGTCAAATAGCGAAAAGGCAATAATTGCGAATTCAAATAAGTCCGCATAGTTGTGTGGAATTTTATTTAATTCCTTTTGTGATGAGGTAACTTATGGTCAAGCAGAAGACTCATGGGAGAATTGATTCCCTGATCCCCCCCTTATATACGCCACTGGTTCGAAACCTTCATGAATTGTATTTATAATCAATGCATTTCACTTGTTTTTGAGTTCAAAACATAACATGGCATTTGATAAAAATACACCTGTGAGCTGGAGTCAATGAATTTTATATTTACCTACCTCAGCCGAGGTGATAGACTGTTTTGTTTTTTTTTGTATGTATACATATTTCTATAAGCACACTATAATTACTTACTTAAATGGTCGCTCCAGGTGTGTTATGTTCATTAATAGTTATACTCGTCTGGGATCAGCTTACCATACTCCACCGCACCCCGATAAAGTCACAACCAATTCAATTATAATTGTAGTAACGATTATGTGTGGTCTATACGAGAACTAGGAGGTAATGTAATTTATTCATTCATTGAATCCAAACAACGTCCCATGCTTAAGATATTATCTATTAGCTGTTTGTTATAACTTACAAATGACAATTGTAGGAATTAAATGAACGAGCTTATAAAGTGTAAATTCCTGAACACTTTCCGACTGATAAAACCATGAATGGGATTTGAGAATTAATTAATGTTTTCATCCAGTCATATAAAGTTGTAAACATTTTAACAAAATTATTATACTGAATTATCAGTTTATAAATTCTATCACAAAAATAGAGTATATTTCTAACCATAAATCAATTTAGCAAGATAGATTTCACTTTATAAGCAAATCATTATTATAATATGAAGGTAAAGTTTATTGAGCTTTACTACACCTGACCTTTCAACAAACACAGGATGTTAAATTGATTGAAAAGATATTCTCTTACTCTTTTTAATTGATCTTATAGAATTTCATCATTAACCACAAACCGCAAAATCTGTACCTATATACTTCCGTGTTTCTTCTATATATTTCTCCGAAAATGCATAGGATATAATTATTATTTGTGTATTTAACCTCTGACCCAAACAGCCTTGCCTATGGACTCATCCCCATAATTATCAAAGTAAACAATTAACCATTGCAAAATCGATCTTCTTCTATTCTAAAACTTTTGAATAGAATATTAAAAATACACATTGATCAGTAAATTTGATTAATTTGGCAACAAAAAAAAAAATTTTTAACTTTAATCATACAATTAGACAATAATTGGCTGAAGCGCCTTTAGCTTAATCAAACCCAATGACTATATTTCCATTGTATATAGGTTTGTATGTAGTATCTACGTGACTTCTTCCTGATGCTCGATGCGGTAGAACGATAATAATAATTGCTGTGTTGTATAGATGGTAACTTCTGTGGACCATCCTATATCGCGTCTTGCAAATTAAAATCTAAACGTGAAATCAAAGATATTGATTTCTTTTTTTTTTTTGTATTTTTTTTGTATACAAATATTTATATTATCTTATTAATGGTAAACACCTTACATTACGGCATACTGATGAGGATGACCTCACATACTATTTTTAATATATTTTACTGTTTCCGGCTGATTTAGTCATTTTTCATTTGTGATGATTCAAATTGATTTGTTTTTTTATTAAATATAAAAAAATGTTAAAATTATTTATAGAATATTTAACTAATCAAATTTTTTTACGCTTTTGAAAAGTCTATAATATTTATGGAAGTAGATATACGTAAAAAGCGGAGGATCATAAGTCAACAGGCCGTGAGTTCATAATGGAAGACTTCTATAATTCTAGCCCACTTGGATGCGGTTTAAATTTATCTAATAAGCACGGAGACTGAATAATTACCAACAAGATTCTTCAGTACTTGTTTTTTTTTTTTAACTTTTTATTCAATGAATTAAATTTTGTATGTTTATATATCTTCTAACCGGCTTCACACGACTAAATAAATTAATATTAGAAAATGATAGCTATAACTGGCGCCTAAGGTACCAGTTATAGCTTTTATTAAAAAAATTTAATTTAAAATGTTGAGACACTTAAAAGGCGAAATCAGTGTATATTTTGATATGAATATAAAGCTGATGACTTTATTATTATTAATTCTTCGCAAAAAAAATTTTATTCTGGCCTTCCACATGAATTGAATCTCTTTATTTCAATGATTAAACTTCATTACCATTGATCATTGAATTGTTAGAAGTCATTTTATTTGAAAGGTTGAACGAAGATGAAATATTTTTGTAATTAGTAATAAGTTTTTGTATTGGCATAAAAATAAAATCACTGATTTTGCTTTTAAAGTGTATCAAAACAAGAAGTTAAATTTTTAATGTGATTTTCAATGATAACTATATACATTCGTAATTTAAAAAAAATTCTTCATCCCTTGATCCACTTTTAGAAGAAAAAGATGAGTTTGATAAGTTACCGATTCATTTCAAATGGCTTTCATTTATTACAGGCGATTATTTCCTGCTCATAATTATTTTGAACACAATTTTCACAAGTAAAATAAATTAAACAAATCAGAAAACAGATATTCAAACTGACAGCTGAAAATTATGATGAAGTTGATACAAATTTAGATCATATAAAATTAATTTTTTGAATCAAAATATGTACATATAAATCAATTATTTTTGCCAATGGAATGCAAAAATTGTCAACGTCGGCTTTTTAACAGATCTTAATCAAAACTAAATTGGTTTATTTTACCAATGGAAAACCTCGTAAATTTTACAGCTGACAGATGATTCTGTTTTTTGTTTATTTCCGTTTAAACAGAGGACAGAGGTTGATGTATACCGATAGACAGACCGAAGCGACGCATGGAATTGCAGAAACATCTTTTTTGTCTTCTCTATCACAGTTGAATTTTTTACATAATATGCCAAAATTATCGTAGTACATCAGTATCTACCTATAATACATTATATCGAAAGTAAGAACAAAAGCAAGATTACTACATAATTCATCACACTACAAGTCATGTGTACCTTTTAAACAAACTGTTTATTAAAAAATTTAACAAAGATATTTTCAACCAAGTTAACTTATCTAGTAAAATTTAACAATTCAATTGAAATTATTTTAAATTTAATAAAGCGTTGCTAATTAAAAAAAAACATCTCTACACACAAAATTTATACACGCATTCTTGGAAAGCATTATATTGTCTCAATTCCATCAGACACTAAGATATATCCGTAAACCGTCACGCAACTTAATTGTATCACACCTTAAAATTTTATGATTTTTTTTCCGCGAACCATTTTTTTATTTGAGATAATATAACGTCTATAGCATCAAAGATGTAGTCTCTTAACTTTAGGTGCTATTTTGGTCAGAGATAAAAATAACTATACGGTATGATAGTTTTTGTTTTTACAACTTCTAATTACTCGTATAAAGCCTTTATGAATGTAAACATAAAAGCAAGTAAATTTAGGTAACATCATCTATTAAAATTTATCTGGTAGAGTTTAACCGTCTTTGTTAAACGGTGCAAGAAGTTCATTGCTCTTTGACAAAAAAAAATTAAAAAAAAAAAAACAAGCTTGAGTTGGAAAAAGAGTTCGAAGACTGGTTCTTAGGTCATTTATTATAGATTAATAGATAAAAAAGGACGTCAGTCTTAGTAATTAGATGTCAAGTATTAGTTTTAACAACAAAAAAATAAACTATGTATTTATATAATTAAATTAAAGATTTGACAACGATTTAGTAATATTACCAAAACAAGGTGAATTATTTTGAAAAAGTTCAGAGATTCTTAGAAAGTTTAAGAAAGTCGAACATCCAAAAGCCAAAACTCCGAAAGCTACAACAGCTGTTGGAAAAGACATTTCGCAAGGAGAATATTTACAAATTTGTTTGTACGTTCGACATATAGCGGCCCAAAGAGTATTTCTATCATTGGAACATGTCATATCTATGCTCTCATAGTTCAAGTCAAGTGGAAGACTTCCATAAGCTGCCTGTGTTATAAAACGATGTCGTGTTCTTTCCATTTCTTGAATTTTCTTATAAAGAAGCGGTGGAAAAATAAATATCAATGGAGCGATAATTGTTCCTCCAATAATTCCAACAATTACATCGAATTTCGGAACAAATTCTCCCAACAGCACTTCTAATCCAATCAAGGATGAGCGTATGAAAACGCGTTTTGCTGAAAAACCTAAGAATTAAAAATTTATATGTATGTATCGTTAATCTGATGATTTTTGAATTAATAAAAGTTTACTTTCAGGAACGCGAAAAAAATTCTCAACGTGCAGAAATAGTGCTGAACTTCCAACCACACACGTTAAACACAACTGCAGTGATATTAATATTATAGCTGCATAGAGCGGAAGACTTCGGGGAATCATTTCTAAAATATTTGGCATTATCATTGAACCAAATTTGTAGGCACCAATAATAGTTCCAATGAGTCCTAAACCACACGAGCCTGTAAAAGAAAATGAAGGTAGAAGAATTGAATGAATAAAAATAAATTTGTTAACTTACACAAAATTCCGATAAGCGAAGCCCATTTTATTTGTTTCTTGTCCTTCATATCCATTTGTATTGTCAGGATCATAGAGTGAATGTCAAACTGAAATGCCAGCACATTGAAACCATTAAATAGGCTGGCAAAGCTAGGAAGCTCTGAAATGCATAATCATAATTTCTTTCAATTATTAAAAAAATTAAATAAAAAAAATTTTAGATTTCTTTGAAATTCCGCCTATTGCCATGCCCACCTTTCGCTTTAAATGTTTTTTTTTTTGTTCTTATTGTAAAGTTCTTTGGAAGTTTAAATTCTATTTTAAAGCTTTTTTGAGCATAAGGGATTTGATGCTAACTTCGGGCGTACCTACTTAAGAACAGAAATTTATTCTTTAGCCGCACGTGCGTAGTATGTGACATATGTGTAACCAGACATTCAAAATGAATAGTTTTTTTTGGACGATTTGGAATAAATTATGGAGCTTACATTGCATACATATGTAAATAATTCGGTCACAATGCCATATTTTTTTTAAATAATTTTTTTCAAAAATATGGAAAAGCACACAATTTTGTAAAACCGAATTTTAAAGAGCAGAATTTTGACCCAGTAAGAATTTTGACTTCAACCAGAAGGACATGTTTCATAAACAGGTTACAGTTTATAAAGTGACGAGTCAAATTTCTGACCCATAAATAATTTAAAAATTTTGTATAATTGTCGCGTTCAGAAAAATGAGATCTGAGAGATATTTCTCACTCAAAAAGTCAGCAAGCGAATCCAAGATTTTTTTTCTCAGAGTTTTGACAGCAAAGCTAATAAATTTTGGTGAGGAACCCTGTTCATGTAACCGAGATTACTGTGATCTCCGAGATCTCATTTTCCTGAAAATGCCGATCATAGAAATATTGTCATTACAGTGAATTGTCAAGAATATTCCTAAAATTGTCATGAATTTGTACTAAAAATGTAATATCTACGCACTCGGCAATTTAAACAAATTTGAATGCATTAAGTAACTTTCAATTCAAAGAAAATATTGAGTGGGAAAAACAGCCGCCAAATATATTTTATCTATACATAAAATTGGTGGAAATTTACAGAATCCCACAAATAGGAGTCATTCTCCTTTGTGCGTTACACTGGCTTGGAAGTGGAACTCAGTATCATGTAGTTACAGATGGGCAGGATATTTCGAAAAGTTATTTTATTTTGACTATTATTCATTTTAATATGAACTTAACTTTTTCATCAACAAAATTTATCTGAAATACAACTGTCACAAACATTTTAAAATTGTCACGTACAAATTTTTAAAACATCAAGTGACAAATTTTTCATGATCTGAAAATGACAAAATTGTAATGAAAAATTTGTTGTTGTATTTAGCTATCAATATTTGTATGATTTGAAAATTTGTCAGAAAAGGACGGTGTTTACATCATTGGACTCACTCCGCGCAACTCATTTTTACTCTTTGTTTTATGTCATTCCCACAACATAACGTTTTTTTGTCCACTGTCACTTAATACGAATAACAGTATTTTTAAGTTTACCCCCTATTACGGTTAGCGAATCAACGAACATTCTATAACTACAATCAAACTTCGAAAAAAATTTTGACATTTAATTCGAATCAAAGGTTCTCAATTGGCCAACCATAAATAATACTTATTTATCATACTTATTTAAAATTGCGTAGGTACAGTTTTTCTGTAACCCTCACTTACATTTTGTTCGCATGATATTATGACCGAATTTTCTTGTGATTTAGGTAATTTCGTCTATTTTAAACGGTTTAACTTTAAATTTTTTTATGTCTTCTTCAAAGAGAAGATGCCTTAAATGAACCGAACTAATTTTGTAATACATGTGGTGAATTCGAAGAGAAAATAGTCAAAGCCTGTAACACAATTAAAATCAAAAGGTACGGTAGCAGTGTTGCCGAGTAAAAAAAAAATATCATAATTTTTTTCATGAGATTACAAAAAAAAAATCATAGATGGCTTATATTTTCTGTTCACCCTTATTGTAAGTTTCACCCGAAAAATATTTCACTTTAAAATTTTTCATTCGCCCACGGAGTTTTAAAAGCTTTTATGAGTTTCACCCAAGAAAATTTCGTTCGCCTACTAAAAATAAATGAAAATTTAGACTTTCGCCCGAAATGAAACAACGGCGAAAAGTGAAATGTCAAATTTTCCGGGAGGAATGTTGTTCGGATGAAACTCACAATAAGGCTGTTTCAAAACGGTTCTGATTTTTCGTGAGGCCATCTGCATGAAAAGCCATATGATTCAAGTCGATTTCTTATTTTAGTTTTGAGAATCGTAACCTTTGAAAAAATTCGTTCCGTATATTAGCTGAAAAATGTGGCATCGAGAAGATTTCAAGCTATCGTCATCGACTAGTTTAATTTTGCCATGTCAGAATTCTTCTATTTCGTTTGTTACTTTGTCATTTTTGAATATTCGCTTTGTTTGTTGTCACTAAGTTAAAAAAAAATATTTAATTTATTTGTAATAAATAAAATAAAAAAAATAAAATAAAATATTTGAGGTTTTCCATTCAGGAAGTGTGGTATCCACCCACTTTTACAGACTTTTTATTCAATTATATAAAGCACTTTTTATATTTGTAGAGTGATATTAGTATATCTAGTGATATCGGACCAAAAACATAAATGTTAAAAGATAGCCAAGTTGTTCTACTTATATGAAAACCTGTATGTAACAACTCAGCCGCTAGAAGTAGTGAGAATTAAAAGTGTGTCTAACTTTACGAAGGTTTAATATCAAATATTTTAAGTAGAGTAATATTGAAACAACTGCAAATTATGATAGAAATTGATTATTTAATAATTACTGACTAAAATTTTGGGGTTGTACTTGGCAAGTTTTCTTTTTATTACGCACAATTCAAAACTTTTTGAAAACTTGGCCAGTGAACTCACCAAATTTAAGTCAGTAAACATGCAATTCTTCAAGCAATAAATTTTTGAAAAATCGCTAAATTGATATTATTTGCACATATTATGTATACTAGACTAATTCAAAAAAATCAAAATAGGCATGTTCAGGAAAATGAGATCTCGGAGATCTCAGCAATCTCAGTCACCTGAACAGGATTCCTCAGCAAAATTTCTCAGCTTTGCTGTCAAAACTCTGATTAAAAAAAATCTTAGATTCTTGCTTGCTCACTTTTTGAGTGAGAAAAATCTCTGAGATCTCATTTTTCTGAACACGCCAAATGTCTCCGATTTTCAATGATACTAGCTTTTTAGTTGAGTTTAGTGAAATGATGAGTCTGGTGACATTTTTTTGTTTTTTGCGTCTTTATTTTATAACTTTAGAACCGGTTATTGTTAGGAAATGATTGAAACGTATTTTTGACGGAAATTTGATACTGTTTAAAAATTTATTATTTAATTTTATTTAATTAATGTACTTCTTCCAAATTTATAATAGGTCAAAGTGGAAAACATGGTTAATTCCACAGTTTTTTGCATTGCATATTAAAAATATCAAGTATAATACACAATTTTATGAGTTGAAATCCATATATTTATAACAAGACACGCCCTTACAGTGAACAGCTTGTCACATCAATTTCTATGAAAATTGAAACCAAAACGACTATATGGCCTGTGTAATTATGTGCGAAATCTATCTTCATACCCAATTATGAACTTTCAACAATTTATACATTACATTTAGTTTTTGGATCACAAATACATTTATTCATTTACATTTTATGCTTACCAAATGTCATTCCTTGGAATGGTTTGTTTCCTCCTTCAGCTTTTATAAGACAGTACCATAAAAGTATTACTACACTTGCCACCACACAAACAGAGAACATAACTAATCCCCTAATAAATAAAAAAAATTCAATTTATTTGTTGTGCCAAGTTTAAATTTAAATACCTCATATTCTTAGGACTTTCCAACCACATAAGCGGACAAATTAATATCCCCAATATGATCAACCAAAAGCAAAAGGATATATTAAAATGTCCATCAGTTATACGAAGTCCTATTAGTTGAAGATTTTGTGAGGCCACTACCAGATTCGGTATTCCAGTGGCAAAAATACTCAAATCCAACAAAATTGTCACCATTAAACTGACGTGCTTGCCATATGCCAAATCGCTGATTGCAGCATAAGGATATCTGAAATCAAATAAAAATATCATGGTTCAAAAAACAAAGGACACATGTTCGAGTAAAATATTTGGAACGATAAAATGCGGAAATACATAATATTTACGTCAACGAACTGCGACTGCAACAGATGCTTGTACCTACATTATTCAGTCAACAGATGCACTTGATTTATGTGCAATATAATTTATGTTAGAGTATGGTACAGTCGGCAATTTATGTTCATGCTAACATACATGATTTAATCATTTTGTTAACATTTTTTTAAATATTATTTTATATGATCTTGAAAACTTTGTATTGTTTTGAGATTAGTTGATTCATTTCTTGAGATACATGTCTATAAGCAACCGTAAAATCGTGGATTGAAATTCTTGGTTTCAAAATAATTTGTATTTTACTTTAATCTTGATTTAAAAAACTTTGAATATAAGAATTATGACTCATCTTCAACTTCGCTTTCATCTGCCATCAGAAACAACATCATTGGTGGTAACCAACATTTTTATTTTGTGATTATATTTGGCTCGAATAAGACAAGGATATTTTCTTACGTTTTAAGTTAGCCTTACAGATGTATCTCATTCCTTGTAAAATAATAAATATTTTTTTGTCAATTAAAACATTAATGTTGAACGATCTAAAGTTCAATAAATTAAGTTTACAAATATATGAAACACCTTCAAAAGATCCCGCAGATACTCCATTATATTTTAGTTTTCCTTAATATTTTATTTGGGTCAAGATTAGGAAGATTGAATCCGAATATCGACTTTCAACACCTTTCAGGGTTGCCGCTATCTCAAATTTTAGTTAGTTTCACTTTTAACAGCCATTTTTTTTTTAATTTTATCAAATAAAGCCATTTTGACAAGAAATATTAGTTCTACATAATTGTAAATGTAATATTATTAATATTATAAATGTGAAAGTTTGTTTGTCTACTGTCTGTTTGTTCCTCTTTATCTCTGAAGATAGTAAATTGATTAAAGTGAAAATTGTTGTAGCGAGAGATGGAAGAAGAAGGCTGAAATAGGAACATTTTTCAAAATTAATACAAAAATAAAATAGATGATTGTAATGCGAATTGGTTGAGCGAGGGCATAGAACTTGACAATGGACATAAGCTAAAGACAGAAGTTTATTTGTCTCTCTATTTTGGATGTCAAGATTTCCTTTTTTTGTTTTGCAATACACTCGGGCGTATACGTACTATTTCTTATTTTATATGAAATATGGTTGAGCAATATGCCATAAGTTGGAACTTGACACTGTTATTCCACAAAATTGAAAAAACAAAAAAAAATTAATTCAATCAATAAGTTTGTTCAACAATTGTATTCACACAATATTTTTTTTTAATTTTTTCCCTAAATGCAGCAGCATTCAATAAAGCCACAGCTGATGTTCTACATTTATTTATTAGAATAAATGTTATGAAATCATTATTTTCTCCTCCAAATGGAAATCTTAGTTTCGTAAAAAATTTAAAAAAAAGAAAATATATGTAAATATAACAATAACTCAACCTATTTGAAAAATTTTGGAAAGGCGAATAGCCTAACTGATAAGTTTTCGAACGCAAGCAAAAATTGCTATAACTGGCGTATAAGCTTTTTCAATAACTCCAAAGTCGATTTTTTTATATTTTTTATAACTGTTACATCTGATATTATTATTTAATTATATCATCTTACCAACAAAAAAACAGATTTTTAAAATCGGATACTATTTTTGTGGCTTTTACCCTATTTTACCCTACAAAAAGAACAATGCTGAAAATGTATAGTACATACAATCTTTCAATCAATCTTCAATCTTTCAGAAAAAGAAATATTAAAAATGTGACGACATTTTAATTTTACTACATTTCACCTTATTAATGGCTACATTTTGAGAGCAATCATTTTAAAGATTGATGTCTTTCGGTTTTTCTTCAGTATTTTCACAACAAAGCTGAACTACTTATGGTGAAGATGGAGTGCTGGAGATAAGGATTCAATATGACCTAGACAATGTAACTATTCTCTGTCTACTAGATTTTTCAAAGGAGTTTGACATAGTAAACCATATACACATTATAATCAGCCAATCCTTGGATGTCCTCTTTAGCAATATCTTGATACTAGGTGCTGTATGTTTTAGTATGTTCAAAGTAAAACATCCTTACACATTTATGAAAAACTTATACATTACGTTCAATCCTATAGAACTTTAAAACTTTTGGTACTAACTTTTAATTGCTTGAACTCTTCGCGAATGTGTTCTTTTTAATATTTAAAAAAAAATAATAATCGTTTCAAATTTTAAAAATGCATTTTTTTCTGAATTTCGCTAAACAAAAGGAAATTAAACAGTTATTTTTTTGTTTTTTAATATTTGAATATAAATAATTGTTAATAAAAATGAGTAATATTAATTTGAACATATTAATACCAATACATATGTATTTTGTTTATATAATATTATTTTGTTATTTTTTAGATTAAGTGAAATTGAATAATATATTGCTTACTATCCTATATCATTGTTAAGTACTATAAAAGACTAAGGCCCAGTTTAACAATGGAAGTAAGTGTCACTTAAAGGCCCAATATGGAAAACGAATGCCCAATTTGACTGTGTAAACTTATCGGAATAAGCCACACTTAAGTCTCCCATTTTCGCCACTTAAGTGCCACTTACTCAGGCAATAAAGCTTAAAATGCCAAAATGGGGAAGTTAAATGCCACTTATTTTGTTAAGTGTGCACTATGAATCTGGCCCTAAGTATTACTTGTACATTTGTCTTAAATAAATTGAAATTAAAATTTTTTTAATATTAAAAAAATAGATTTTTTTTAATCAAAAAAAAATATATAAAAAAAAAATTGTTATTAAAAATGACTTAAAATTTTGTTCAAAATCAAATAAGTCGTAAAAGAGATCGTCGATAATCAAAAACCGGTTCTATGACAGGTACCGTTAATAAAGGTTTTTGATAATGTTTTTGATTTACCGAAATGCAGGACATATTCCTACAATTTCAAAATCGTTACAGTCGTTTTCGAAATACATAACCTTTTTGATAATGATTGTATTGCAAGTACCGTCATTTCAATTTCGTTGATAAGAAATCACTAAAAAACTTGAAGTTCAAAATTTTAATGAATTCAGTTCAGTGGTTTGAGGTGTAGTTCGTGATACAGACGTCTGCAGGATCCACTTTTTCGTGTTCTCTATAATTATCGAAACGTCAGATTTGATTAAAATCGCAAGTTGGATTTATTTGCGAATCCCAAACCTAAATTCATAAATTTTCCATGTATTACCCGATCCATTGACAGTCAAAAATCGCAGCAATTTTGATATTTGTGTCAATGTTAAATCCCGTCTTTTTTTGTATAAGGCTTTAATTAAAGTTCTTTCCAGCTCGTTTCCAACTTTGAAACAATTCGTCTATACTTTTAGGCCATCAAGTACAGCGCATGCCAATGCACTGTATGTTGAACACTAATTTTTGAGCAATATTTCATAATCTTTCTGTGTGATTTGATACAAATCTTCAACATTTTTTACACAAACAAAATATACTTTTGCCATAAATCAATTTAAAATTGAAATCCCTAAGTATTTGAATTTAAAAAAAACGCGACATATACAAATTTTAATTTATGAAATAAACATATTAAGTTCATTATAAAAGAAATTAGCTCCCGCACTATAAAACCAAGTGTTGAATTACCTTTTATATCAGTCTTCGCATTTCCTTTTTTTTTCCAAATATGTATTAGATAAATTAAAATATGCATTGTGCTTTAACAAAATTTACTAATTCTTCACCACTTTAATTTATATTTTATTTTAATTTATTTTTTTATTTTTTTTTTTTTCATTTTCCAACCTGCTCTTTTGTCCTATGGTAGAATCCAACATTTCAGCCATAATCCAACATTTGCCCAGCAAGTTTGACGTATAAATTTGTAATCCAACAATAACCAGCACCAAAGGTATGGCAAAAAGTCCCAATGGTATCAGAAGACCAGGTAATGTCACCAGAGGGAATACACCAAACAAATCTATGACATATGACACAGCAACAAACAAACTGAGACCGGGCTCTTCTTTGTGAATGGCTCTAAATCGAGGCAATGCACTAAAACGTTTCTGTGCTAGAAAAGGGAGTTGATCATTGTGCCGCGCTACTGACGGTCGAATTATTCGTTTCTTAAACATATTTTTTTTATAAATTTATATTGTTTATATATATTTTATATTTATATTATAATTTATTCTTTAAATTTAAATCATAACAAGAAACAATCACGGATCGACATTTTTTTATACCACGGCACGATAGAACAACAATTGAAACTGATTCGACGGAAGTATACAAGACAAACTCTAGTATAAAGTTTGTCGCTGTCGTTGTCTCCGCCCCCCGCGCCTCAATTATTCTTGACAAGATAGACACCTATGTGATATGATGTG
Source organism: Epistrophe grossulariae (assembly GCA_929447395.1). Taxonomy (NCBI): domain Eukaryota; kingdom Metazoa; phylum Arthropoda; class Insecta; order Diptera; family Syrphidae; genus Epistrophe; species Epistrophe grossulariae. The sequence continues at coordinate 85,918,629 of OV839567.1, forward strand.
AGGTGCTGTTTGATGCACATCAATTCTCATGCTACATATTATAAAGGGCAAGAAATAGGGAGCCTTCTATTCTATTGCTAGAAAATGTGCTGCAGTTTATATTTTTTCCTCGAGAAAATTAAATTTATTCTAATCTTAAAGACATAAAATTATCAAATCAAATGAATATAAACTCAAACATACTTTATTTTTGGAATTTGCCAAAAGGTCCTATGTCCTGTCATTATATGTATCAAGATAAAAAAAAAATATTTTTCTTTTCTTTCGTATTAAGACTTACCAGATTTCAATAAAATATCACAAAAGTAAAAAAAAAAGATTTCGAAAAATCACTCAGGGCCAAGAATGGGGTATAATTAAATTATTCTAATTAAATTACAGTTTCTCTTTTAACATCTATTTCATTCTACAGAATCACTAAAACAATTTTAAACAGAAGTTGAGTTAATTACTGTTTTAACAAAAATATTAAGATTTACATACAATAAATTTATAATAATAAAAATAATTATTGGCCTAACATTTGCCAACATACAAAAACAGAATGTTCCGACTGGACATTTTTCAATTTTAATGTATTTAAATCCAAGAAATGTAAATAAGTTGCACAAACAAATACGAAAAACATCACACACTGTTTGCGATAAATTTATCACAATCTGGCAATGCTGGTGCCCGCAAGCTTGGTTGTAAAAAAATAGGTAAACTCGCCTTTTAATTGTTGAAGAAATTCACACGAGAACAAGTTTAAATTAGGTAGGGACCTACTTCAACTACTATTGAGGTTTGAGGTTAGGGTTTCCAAATATCGAAATATTGAACTATTTTATATTTTTGAGAAAACTAAACGAAATCTAAGCCTAGTTCCTTTACTTTGAAACTCTGTGCATTTCTGTGAATTTCTACAGGAAAGTCTGTCAAAGCTCATATAATATATATTAAAATGAAGTAGAAATTAACACAAATGCACAGAGTTTTATATAAAGGAATACACCTTTATATAAAGGAATACAACTCTAATGTTGGCAAAAAAAATATTATGAATGACTGTACCAGTACTTAAATATTAAGGCTATCAGTTATTTCCAAAATGTATTATTTAATAAGGAGAGCAAAAGTGTATGTCATATAAAAAAAATGTGTTGGCGGGTTTTTAACTCGTGCCTCTATTGAGGGTCAATAATAGCTACCATTAATACCTACTCACAATTTACTTACAAGTAAAAGGAAATAAATTTAAACGTCGTAATCAAATTAAACGGTAATGCCCAGTTAAGTCCTTTTACAAACTCAGGCGATTTTGGATCGCCTCTGCAGTACCAATAAACTTAGAAACTTCAAATTCGGAATATATGCTCAACATGGCCCCTCCCAAACTTTAACATAATTGGTTCTTGAGATATAGGACTTCAAAAATATCAAAAACCGTAACTTACTGATTGACAATTATACTTTCAAGATTATATGTAGCACTTTCCGATACTACATAATCTTGTGCAGTTAGTTCTTGTGCAGGTGCATCTAAAATTTTAGGTGGATTTTTGTTCAAGGGAAATTTATTCCGTGGGAGATTCAAAATAGCAAACAAAGTTTCGAGGGAACCCGCCACGGGTGTAACCCATTTGGGGGTGACACCCGAAAGCTTTACCAAGAAGTATATAAACTATGGGTCTTATAGATATCACAGAGTATTAAAAAAAAATTGCGATATTGTACCTAACCCACCTACATACCAGTTTCTATTTGCACAAAAAAAATATTATCGGCTAGCCTTTGTTTTTTTCTTTTGTAAATAAAGTCCATCGTCGTGTCCCCCTCAACGATTGACTTACTCGTTTTTGCTCTATTTGGTTGGTTATTAAGCTCTGTTTTTTGATGGTTTCTATCATCTAGCTCTTGGAGTTTTTTTTATTATTTTGGTTCTTTAGTGCAAGTGCACATTGTTTTGCATTTGTTATTGAAGTTCGTATATCCGTGGGCCCTGAGGTTGCCTGTGTCATTTCGTATAATCATTCGTGAGTTGTGGTTCACTTCAAGATATTTTATTTAAATAGTGTCTTGTAAAAGCTGAAATAGTTTAAAAAAATCATTTTACTGTCTTTCATTCTGGGGTGACCCCATAATTGACTCCCCGGGTGCCTGCACCCGTGCTAGCTACGCCACTGCTTACAGGCTCAGTATACATATACATATATAAATAAGTAATTTTACGTTCAGGTGAAATATAAAGTTTAACGCTGTAAAGGAAAAAAATTTCTTCTCGTTTAGAATGGGCACCATATTAAAGTAAAACCGAATATAACAGGCTTAATAAAAGGGCAGATTTTGGTAATTCAGATGTGCCCTATAGATTTTATGCAAGTATGGCAAAAACTAAAAGTAGGTTTCTTTCTATCTTCATTTTTTGGATTATAAGTGAAGATTGTTTTTGTAAAAGGGTGGATCCTGAAACTATAATCCACAAATCGTAAACAACCCATCCAAAATCATAGCATACAAATGCACTTTTTTATTTATGAAAATTAAAATGTGACTTAATAGAAAATGTAACGACTATGTGAAAAGTTTCTTTGTTTTGTCTCTTTAACTTCCAACTTCTATATGAGCTAGCTGTGAGGTGCACAAGTACATTATGTGGTTGTTACTATGTTCCAGGGTGGAACATGATACACCTCCACTGAAGCCCTTAACTTTATAGCAGATACAATTCTGAAGGCAATGTTCTATTTTTTGTTTTCTGTTTCCACCTGGCCTTCTTTAAAGACTATCACTGTACAGTTCCCTATATTGCATATCTGTTACATGACCTATCGAGATGAGTTCAATGAAAAAATTTCTAATAGTATTTTATATACCTATACTACATATTATATATGATGGTATATGTTTTTATTATTTTTTTTACAGTTACAAAAACGCACATGGTTTTCTAATTGATTTGTTGTTGTTTTTTGAAAGAAAACAAAAAGTGGATAAATAGTGGGTATAAGGTGCTAACTGTTAAGTTATTCAGAATTCAACATCTTTTTGTTATTTAAAATAAATTGTAAATTGACACTTCCGCATTCTTTTCCTGCAAAAGTTAGAATTCACTTTTGATAATTTTCTCCATAATTTAAAAAAAAACTAAGTTATTTTCGTGAATAAAACAAATAAACTTTAAAAAGTAATTTTGTATGTACCCACTCAAAAATACAGACAACTATTGTTATGTATTCCGACTTCCGAGTTAGTACGATTTTATCAAGTTTCATGAATGCCTGATTTTTTACTATATTTAGGGGAATATATTGTCACCTGATTGCAAGAACTAGTTAACTCAATTTTTGAATTTTTGAGAAAGTTTAAAAAAATAAACATTTTGGCCTCATTTTCAGACTCCATTTTTTGCATGATAGTACACTCAGGAATAAAAACCATTGTTATCCGAAGAATTTTTAGTTCTTGTAAAATTGTGAGTGAAAAATTGTTGGCTCAAAAAAAGTTCTTCTATCAAAAACTCATTGTTAATTTCTTAAGAATCAAATTATTATAGTTTAAAAATAAAATTTATATAAAAACAATTTTTAAATTCTTAAAAAAACGAAAAGTTATCAGCCCAACAAGAAAACTGTTGTGTTAAATATTTCTTGAAACAATTTATCCTATCAAAATTCAAATCGTTTACAATAAAAATCAAACCGTTAACAATTATTATCAAGAATAAAAAAAACTTGTCATAACAATGAAAAATGTTAACTACATATTTTAACTGTTAACTGTTTCTTTTAAAATTAATTCTTGAGATTTAAATAAAAATTGTTACGTTGTCAACAACATTGTTCTAGGGACAACAATATATTCATAAATTCATAAATAAGTAACTGTAAATCTTTCCCATTAGTACAAGATTCAATGGAATTCATCATTGTCTTTGAACTGCGATCGTGACAAGAACCCTTTAAAGTGCAAGAAAAGTTAAAACAATTTTTAAAAATAAGTGAAATTAAAATGGAATTCGAACTTGTTCAAAATGATGGCGGATAGGATTAAATTCCGATATGGACTTAACAAATGCTTTTATATGAAAATATTATTAATTTTTCAAAATGTGTAAAAATTGTCACTTAAATTAGTTCTGAAGAAGTTGTTCGATTTTAATTATTATTCCTTTTTTTTTGTAAAAAAAAAATATATGTACGTTATTTTTAAGAATTGACTATGAAAAAAATACATATTTATTATATTGCTAAAATTTGAGCGTTTTCTTTTTATAAAGTATTTCGAATATTTGTGTTAATTTTTTCTGGAGAAGGAATAGTTGTTCGGCGCAGGGACATAAGGCTCAAAATTTAAAGCCCAAATTAAATTATATCCCACTCAAGTGGGACATAAGCCCCACAAAAAAATTTGGGCTTTATGTCCCTGCGCCTAGTAGTTCGATTACTCAAACAAAGGGATGTTTTCAAGGTAAGCTTAAATTAAGGTATACAAATATTGGTTCTAAGCGAAACGACGTTTTGACATAATATATAAAAATGGGTACGTTCAGCAGACACTAGGGACTACATATGTAGTCAACTACATTCATTGAACGTAAAATTGAGTTAGGAAACTAGTTATTTCTTACCATGCAAAATTGGATCTTTACTTCAAAAATATACATTCTTATAATATTTGTCTTGATTATGGAATACGCAATTCTACATCTCCAGTGATTCTAAATACAGAATTCTATTTTCTTTTCACGACAAATGTGTAAAGAGAAAGGAGAGAATTGCACTGCGAATTACAGCGGATCCAATATTGCGGATCCATAATCGACATGAATATGTTTATCTGAAAAACACTTCATATAAGGCAAAAATCAATATTTCTTACATTTTTAGTTAAATCCTTTCCATAATATATGATAAAGAACCACTTTAACCAAAACTTACAACAAACGTGCAAAAAAGAAGTTGCAAAACAATGAAGTTCAGCTTGCTATTTAGCGATAAAATATAATCAGCTGATATTTTGACATAAATACACTTGACTTGAAATTTAGGAAGATATTTCTTGACTAGCTTTCCAGTCAATTTTCCAATAAAGTTGCCTTCCAATAATTTTTTGATAGCTGACCAATCAGAGACTAGAAACTTGCCTTAATTTCTAGTCCCTACGTTCTTCTGAACGTACCCAATGTTTCCCGTATGGTTTAACTTTGGATATTTAGTTTTGCCGCTGCATTATATTTCTTACATTTAGTTTCTGTCATAACATTAATATATTTATCTAATATGTATTTTCATCCTTTAAGGTTCCCCCACACCAACGTAAATCTGTCGTAGCGACGCACAACCAAAACAATAATAACGACGTGTTGTTTTCATTGACAACCACGTGTTGTTATTGTTGTTTTCGTCGTCGCCACGAAAGATTCGCGTTGCTGTGGGGGAACGTAATAGTTGTTTTATGTTTTCTTGTTTACATATTATTTAAAAAAAATTTTTGGTGAAATTCTTGAATTAAAAGTTTAAATTATCGTTATCATGATTTTTTGGTATTTAAACAAATTATGAGTAATTTTCAAGTAATCGCCATTGTACTACATTTTAAATAAGTGAAGCTACAGTTTGTACCAAGTTTGTACAATATCAAAAATTAAAAAAAAATCGAGTTAGCTGGTTCTTGCAATCAGGTGACGATATGACAGTAAACTTCTCATTATTGTTATGTTAGATTAGATAAAATCCAGACCATACCACCACAAATATCTGGGAAAAACGTGTTTTTTAAGCAAAGTTTATTTTTGTCCTTTATAATGTAGGTAATTCCGACAAAACAAAATATGTATTAATAGTGGAGATTATAAAGACAAAAAAAACATTCTTTCTCCAAAATTGAAAAGATCAAATTGCTTAGTTCTTGCAATAAAATTGTGCACATGTTCAATTGTTCCGTATAGAACTGGATAATAAATTGTGTTTTCTTTTGTTCTAAAATCTTTATTCGTATCTATCTTCTTTTAATTTAAAATAAATAACATTTTTATTTTCTCTTTTTATTATAATATATGTACAAACACCATTTTATTATTTTTTAAAAATAACCACAACTTAAACTTTAAAAAAGCAAGACCAAATTTATTTAGAGCAGAATCCAGTGATTCTTTTTATGACAATAAATAAATGTGTTAAATTAAGTTGATATAAATTTTAGTATTTTTGTTTATAACATATAGGCGCAGCTAATGGAATACATACATATATTTAATCATGAAGTGCATTATTATCTTTGTTACATAGGTACATTGTATATGACAATAATTTTTGTTCTTATAAAGTGCCTTAGCCTAAAATTAAAATAAAGTATCTCGAGTTCCACCAAATTTTTTATTTTCTTATAAGCCGACGAAATAACGTTTACACAGTCTCCAATTAAACCATTTCCGGGGCTGATTTTCTAACCTTTTTTGCTTTTATCTGAAATGAAAATAAATAAAAAAAATTTTAATATTTTTATTATTTTAGGGTTTTTCTTAAAATTTTATTATATTTAAACTAGCTAGAAAAGCATCAATCGGTCAGATGTTATTTAGTTAAGGTTTCTTTAAATTTTGATGATTTCATTTGTACAAGTGTCAGAAGAAACTAGACGAGTTTTTTTTTCTTAAGCTACACAAGGTAGGTATTTATTTGGTGACTTTTTTAAATAAATTTACGGCGATAATTTATGTCGATTTTATTGGCTTAAACTACCTTTACACTATCTCACAGTGTATTAACACACGTCAAAAAAATGGGCTGAATTATTACAAACGATAAATTTTTTGGTTGAACCAACATTTTTGACATGACTTTTACAAATTCTAGGTGAACACGTTGAATGACACATACAAATATTGCTGGGTGAACCAAGCAAGATTTAAGGGAAGTTACTCAATCGCAGAAGTAAAAATATCTTAAATCGATTGACAATTTCATTCGTTTTTCTTTATGTGTTTACCAGCTACGAACCTTTTTATGAGTGATAAGGCTATCATGTGCGACTTTGAAGTGAACTTTATATTCGTTGAGCTCTTGGTCGAAGATTTGGTAGATCTCATGAACCGGAAGCCATACTGGTTTTTGCCGATTAATGTAATACAGAATGACTTGAGATACTCACACAGTTTTTGCAACACATAGGATTGCCTTATTTTTAGATGGGGCATATAGAGCTGATAGTTCAGACATCGGACATTCTTCCTCCCAGCCACATTTTGTTGAATTATTTTTTGCAAGTAGATACCCAATCAACACATCTCCTCTGTTTTTGAAAAATTCATCTGGTAAGCCATCGGAAAAGGCAGACTTGTTGTTCTTAATTTTTGTATATGTAGCCAAATATACTTTCACCATACTAGCTGGTGGAACTGGGCCTTAATTGACTATAAGTGCATTCTCTTGGTGGAAATACTGGTTGAAAAGTTGTAAGTACGATTTTATGTACTTCGGTGACAAATTTACCTTTTTTTTTTTTTTTGAGAGAGATTAGAGTTCCGATCTTAAAACCAGCAGACAGTTTTCTGTTTTACTACCTTCTATTAACTACTTTTATGATTTAACGAAAACAAATTCTTTGTAAAGCAATGAATATAATTGTTTTTCAATTATCTACTAAGTTATAAATGAAAAGAACTTACCTTTACCTAATAAATATATCTAAAAAAAAAGGACTTACCTCGTCTTGATCATGACTTCCATTAGGGGAATTAGTTATGATCTGTACAGCTTGTCCTGGCAGACGACTAAGTAATTTCGAGCCAATCGAGTCCGAGTTACCACAACAAAATATCCTAGGATGATCATTATCTAAATGAATACTAGTTAAAAATTTGGATTTAAATGAGTTATTATCAGCTTCGTCCATGTTTGATGGGGATGGAGTACTATCAAGGGAGCTCATATTGACTTGATTTATATAGGATTCATTAAAAACACGTTCATTTAGATGAAGAGTATTTGTTATATACTTACTGTACATTTCAATTCGTTAGCAATTTAATTAAAAAGGAAAGAAATTTTAAATTATTTTTACAGGGAACGAAAAAGGTAAAACTTTCTTAAGCAACAAGTAAGAACTTAAAAAAAATATTATTTAAATAGGTAATGAAAATGAGTTTTACAAAAATGGTACGTACACTACGGTGATAACTTCTTAAAGAGTGATGAAATGTTATAGAAAACAAAATAAATTATTATTTTAATACAGAATCCATGCATTTTTTTAAGGGAAGGTTTATTTTAACATTAAACGTTAACATGAATTTTGAGAAGAACTCACACTCCATTGCGAAACGCCAGTTTAGTAATCGAAAATTTGGGTAAAACTTTTCAAAAGATCGTTTAGAGATACGCTTACATCTTCTGAACCTTAAAATACATACATTTTTCAATAATAATTATTATATTTGTCAAAAGTTGATATAGTTTTTCAAAAATCAATTTGAATAGGCAAAATGGAACATCTTATACAATAATACATATGTATAATATGTAAATGTCCTCTATATGCAAATAAATATGTACACCTAAAATGTAGGATAATATGTAAATAGTAAACATAAATTTAAGAAAAAATATTTTAAATATGAATGCAGCTTAAGCCAGGCTGAAAGCTTTGCTTAGATGGGTATTTAGTTTTGTAACTGGTTTGAGTAGTGTAAAAAGAACAGTTATTTGCCTTTTCTACGTTTAAGTAGGTAAAATACGTGTAAATAAGTGTAAAAAACGTTAATATCCCATAAAAAAACGTACAAAACTCGTAAAAAAGGTAAAGAGAGGTAAATAAAGTAAACTACTGAGAAAAAAAGAGAGAAAATAAGAGGAATTGTCACTATCGAGAAAATCTAAATAAATAGAAGCAATTTTGCAATTATTTTATTGACATCGAAAGAACAAATAAATAATTGAAGAATTTTATAGTGATCAACTTGGACGGAATTTTTTTTTAAATATTTTATCGAAAGTAAAATAAAAACCCAATTGTTTTTTAGATACTTCACAGAATAATCAGCCCCAACTCTCATCTCCAGTTTTGAAGCTAACCAATTTTGATTATTTTCCGGTGTTTTTTTTTACTTTTTTACCTTTTTAACGTTCTTTACATAAGCATAATTAAAATAAAGCAAGTAAAAACTAGAATAAAAACGTAGGTTAGATTAGGTTAGGTTTATGTGGTTGTCAGCAGAACGCTAGACAGACTTAGACCAGGGGGTTGGCCCATTGTGATACCACAGGAATCTAGGAAGCTTTTTTCCTTCTTCTTCCATTTCTTGCGAAGGCGCGAGACTATTAATGTCATGATTTTCCAGATGACTAGGATCATTGTAGTAGAATTCTCGTAAGTGGAACCTACGTCTTTGAGATAGAGCAGGACATGTACTTGTACAGAGATGGTGAGGAATCGACTATTCATCTTCTTCGTCCATACAACTTCTGCAGAAGTCGTTAGAAATTACCCCAAGCCTTTTTGCGTGCTTGCCTATTAGACAGTGTCCAGTAATGACACCTATCACGGAGCTAAAGTGCAGTCTGCTTGGAGATATTAAGTTCATAGAGCGTTTCAGATCCAGCAAAGGTCAGATCTGTTTTGTGGCATGACATGTGGCAATGTTATTCCACCTAAGATTTGTTTTCTCTATTGCATCTTGCTTTAGCATGAGTTTACAAGCAGCGATGGGTATACCAGTATTTGCCCGATTTGACAGTAGAGGTAGTATAGTTCCACTTTTGGCGTGTTCGTCTGCTTTACAATTGCCTGGAATGTCCCTATGACCCGGCACCCAGCAAAGGTGAATGTTGAACTGCTGTGCCATCTCCATGAGAGATGATCGGCAATTAATGGCAGTTTGTGAATTTGTAGAGACAGAATCTAGAGATTTAATGGATATTTGTGGTTGATATCACGTTTTCTTAGAGCCAAGACAGGACTTCTTTTATCGCCAAAAGTCCCCCCTGGAACACACTACAGTGATTGTGAAGACGGAAGGAGAGTCTAAGTTTCAGCTTATCAGAGCATCCACCTCCACCAACCCCGTCATCAATTTTAGAACCGTCAGTATAGAAAGTAAAAAACTATGTAAAAAACGTAAAGTAAAAATGTCAAACAACACTGGTAAAGAAGTGATGGGTTAATGTGACGGCAGTGACCAAGTGTGATTTTTACGCATTATAATGAGAAATATTAACTAGAAGTGTTATCATTTCTCACACGAAGTTGGAAATACCTCCCATTGCAAATTTAAGTTTTTTAGTTATTCTAATGGGGGCGCACCCACTCAAGGTGGATTCAATTTCTATGTTGAGTATAGAATTATGTCGCAAATTCCATAGTAAAGTAGCAGCGAACTGTCCAACGAGATCGTGTAATACTCACTAATTTTTCTCCTTCAAAAATTTATCGAGCGAATTCAGTACTTGTTAGCAAAACCAAGAAATTTAAATGAGGAATTCTGTTCATATTTCTTCGATTGAGAACTGAATAAATAATTGTTCTCTTTTGGAAAGAGTGACATGTCGTCACACGTAAGTACTAAGAATGTATGAATTATAATACATATATATCTTTATAGTTCCAACGATTTCTTTTCGTTTATGATTTTGTTATACAATTTAAATTCGACAGTTGATGTGTTTACTTTGAATTGTGCATTGTGTACCATAAGAAAGGCTTTCAAGAACATTTATCATTTATATTTTAGAAGGTGTTTGCCAAAGTTCGACATCAAAGTTTTTTATCGAGAAGTTCTGCTGAGCCCTTAGCTCCTTTTTTTGAACCATAATGGAATCGAATGTTACGATCTTCCATAATGGGGCTTTATTTGTTCAGTGAAGAATTCAAACAACCTTTAGTAAAAACTCAAAAACTGATTCAGTGAAATAGAAATGCTAATTAGTGTACTTTAAGCCCAATCTAGAACGTACTGCATTGAACGACAATTTGTTTGCATGCGAAAAAATTGTGGCAGTTTCAAAGTTTTTTTTAGCATGCAAAACAAACCAACGCCAAGTGCCTTTGCAAATTATTTTTTTTTCGCGTACTCCAAGATGTACGCCCAGGATGTTCAACGAACAGGTATATAAAAGTCTCATTGGCTTTTTAGTACATGAAGGATTTAACAAAATTAAGTTAAAACCAAAGCTTTCAAGATTTTATATTCAAGGCTTAACTAATTACATATAGTCGTAGGAAATTCCCAATTATGTATCAATTGATTAAAGCATAATTGATAAAAACTGAGAACTGCAAAAAATACCAATAAAAAATAATAATTTGAAATATAAACAACAAACAATTAAATCGTTAATCTATCTAATCTTAAATCGTCACTATCTACTTTCCGTTTGATTCTTTTCATCACTCAGTTACAACAATAGCTGTATTATTGGGCTATACCTACATAGGTCTATAAAACGATTTTGATTTAAGGCGACGACTACGTTTTTTTTCATCAACTAGAAACTCGTGGGGGGAACAACATGATGTAATTGAAAATACATCATTTACAGTGTACGTACCACCTTAAGATGTATTGTAATACAATATACTTACGTTTTATAATTAAAAAGCCCATTCATTTTAATGTACTCTAGAACAAGATCGTCAATAAGATATTTCACTGATTGACCCCGACTAAGAAGCCTTCGAATCATCGTCGAGCTAACTTCATTTGGCACCCAATTTGTTATCAAAGTTATATTTTTCTAAAAATGTATAACAACTATAGATTGATCATTGTAAATACAATAATGTAAATTTCACAAACCTGATATTTCGTAAGGATATCTGAATCGAAAATGAACTTTTCGGGATTCGTTCCACTTCGAGTTATCACTACAAGACCATGATTACATACAATATCTTCAATCTGAAAGAAAAAAAATTCAGTTTAGTCAGTATGAAGCTAAGAGTTTTGTCAAAAAATTACATCTTCATTAGCCCAAAGTCCAGGTACAGCAAAAGATTCCAAGAGATCCCCACCACAAAGAAGTTTCAGTTGCACTTTTTCTCTGCGATCTTTCAATCCACGGGGCAACCAACCGGGAATAACATTTGAATCTCCAGTAAAGGGAGAGTTTATGTAGTTATTCATGTAATTCTAGAGTAAAAATAGATAATCAATTTTATATTGTTATTATAAAAACTACATCTAAGTCTTTAAACGTTCACAAATGAATTATTTTATAATTGAATTAAATTACTTGATGAAAATTGAGAACTTGTTGCGTTCGAGACCATTCATTTTTCTCGATCTCCCAATCAGATGCCCTTATCCAATCCGAGGATTGTAGAGCTAATTTCACCATAGCGAAGCGATGTTTGGCCGGCGCTAAACCTTTCTTCCCGTATGAATCATGAGTGGGTGATATGATTCCACCAATGACACTATGTGTACCCATCATTTCGTAGTAATCACGAGCAATTTCTTTAAAAAACAAACAGCAATATTTATAATAAAATCAGATTTGGGTTGTAAGATAAAATTTATGGATTTATTACCAAACATTCGAAAGTGCATCGGAGTTGGAGGACTGAAAGAACCGCAAGCAATCAATACAATTCGTGATGGCAACATTGCTGATTTTTCAATTTGGTTGCTCATTGTTTGATCGATTTGGCTTTGCAAAACAATGTTAGGAGTCACTGCACTTTTTTTACTGAAATTTAGTATTTAAAATGCAGAACGATTTTTCTTCTTGTTGGTACTTTTATTTTTTTATTTCTCTGTAGCCAACAGCTGATTGGATTTGCGATAACTCAATTTTGACACATGTAGATGTTATCGTATATCGGAAAATAGAAGCGTGGAGTCACGTTGAAATTAAGGCTGTGTTACATAGGTTCCGTTCGGGTGGCTATTGGGCTTTTCCACCAGCCGTCAGTTTCAAACTAGCAAAAAAAAATAGGAAACAGCTGGTCTGAACTTGGCGAAAGGTAAACAAACGACAAAGATTTTTATAATATAGTGCTTGTTTGTTTTCCAATAAAAACGTATAAAACGATGGTTATAACGCCAATTTATCAAAAAATCAACTTCAATAACTTATCAAGCTTATTTATATAAACAAAAATCAAAGAAAATATTAAAAATCCACATTGCACTGAAAAAGCATTTGTTTACATTTCTCCAAGTTCGATATCACATGTTTTGTTTTTGTTGTTTTGAACTGTCAAAATTAGAAAGAGAAAAGACAAAGATAGTTTTTGGAAAAGCCCAATCGGATATGCTTAAGCTATGTACAGACGATTGTCAGATCTTACAATATTGTCAGAACTGTCAATGGTCTGACAATAGCTAACAATTAGCTGACTATTGAAATATTTCTTGCAATGAAAAATTGTCCGTTCACACGGTTGAGCCTGACAATGTCTTAATCGACTGACAATGATAAAAATTGTGTGTTCAGACGATTGTAAGATACCTGACAATTTTTTATCAGATTGTCGTCTGACAATGACGTTTCTGACAATATTGTCAGACAAAATTGTGTGTTCAGACGATTATAAGACATTTGGAACAGTTTTTTCACTGACAGATCTGACAATATTGTAAGACCTGACAATCGTCTGTACTAAGCATTATTTATAAACGGTTTTACCCTTAAGGTTCCCCCACACCAACGCAAATTTTCGGTGGCGATGACGAAAACAGCAATAACAACACATGGTTGTCAACGAAAACAACATGTTGTTATTATTGTTTTCGTCGTCGCCACCGAAAATTCGCGTTGGTGTGGGGGATCTTTTACTCCTCTCCTGCAAAAACAAACAATTGACAAAACATCTCATTTACATAACACACACACAATTTCTTTTGTCAGCAGCCTTCAGCAGTTTTTTTTTTACATTTGATTGGGCGCTGATGTTTCGAAAGGTTTGTTTATTTAGTTCAACTTTGAATTGCAACTAGCTTTCGAGACGTTGTATATAAAACTTGTGGTTTACGAAAACTTGTGTTTTACCAAAAATGTATGGTAAAACTAAAGTTTTCGATGAAGTTTTACGCCAAAATCGATAATTTCGCGAAAACCGCGTTTTGAGCTCGGTGTGAAAAGGCTATAGATACAAACTAACCTTGTTTGTTTACTTTCCCAACCTACCCATTTCTCATTTTTAGCCCGAAAGATTGTTATACTACGTTTTCATTGGGCCAAATGAGGTAATTTCGTTGAAAATTTCCAAATTCGATTCCAAATTATCTCATTTCCCATACAAATTCACATTTCGAAATGAGGTAATTTCAACCAAATTTGCACGAAATTAGGTTGGAAATTACGTAAAAACCTTATGAACACACCCAAGTGGAATGCATCCGCAGTGGAAACCCAGTGGAAACATTGAAAATGTCAAAATTTGATGTATAAGAAACAGAAACAGAAAGAGAACACAAAAAAAAGAAGCTATTAACTGCCAATTCAAATTCAAAATGAAGTTATCTGTCAAACGAAATTAGCAAATTTGCAATGAAAACACCTTTTCTGTAATTTACGAAATTAGCTCATTTCGGCTCCAATGAAAACGTAGTATTAAAGTTCTTACAAACAAATAAAACTGGTAGAATCTGGCAGTTTCAGGCAAGTACGGGAACGGACCTACTCTATAAATCGAAAAGCTTATGAACACACCCTTGGTTATCGAAAACAATTGTTATCGACTAAATAAATGTCAATTTTTTAGTATTGTTTTAAGTTTTTATAAAGATGCTCATTTAAAATTCTTTTCAAAAGTTTATATTTTTATTTATATATTTATATTATTAATAAATCCTAAATCAGATATGCACAATACAATGACTGGAAGATGAACACTCAAAGCAATTTAAAGCTTTTCCTCATCTGTGGACTGTCCCTGTGTATTGGTGGTTTGGTTCTTCTTAGCATTTTACCTTTGAATTCCGGTAAGAAACTTTGTGAAAAAACCGCAAATAATTAGTAAAATTTGATAATCATTCTTTGTAGATTGTAATTGCGCTAATGTCCACAGTTCATTGACGTCGAAAGATGCTGTTCCTAGTGATACACTTACAATCAATCCCGGGTCACCTCATAAACTAGCAATTCTCGTTCCATTCAGGGATCGTTTCGACGAACTCATCAAATTTGTGCCACATATTACTGATTTTCTACGACGGCAGAAGGTCAACCATCATATTTTTGTCCTTAATCAGGTTGATAGGTATAGATTCAATCGTGCCTCTCTTATAAATGTGGGATTCCAGTTTACAAAGCTGGATTTTGATTACATTGCAATGCACGATGTCGATCTTCTGCCCTTGAACGATAAGCTGATATATAAGTTTCCTGACAAGGGACCGCATCATATAGCCTCGCCCGAGTTCCACCCCAAGTATCACTATGACACATTTGTTGGAGGCGTTCTGCTCGTCAAGCGGGAACACTTCCAACTCATGAATGGTATGTCCAATAGATACTGGGGCTGGGGTCTCGAAGATGACGAGTTCTACGTTCGAATAAAAGACGCAGAACTGGAAGTCAGCAGACCTAAGAACATAGGAACAGGGGTGAATGATACGTTTCGGTTAGTTGAGACTTGAAGGAGATGAAATTCAATTGAGAATTTTAACTTTTTTGTTCAATTGCAGACACATCCACAACAGAATTCACCGAAAACGTGATACTCAAAAGTGCTTCAACCAGAAGGAAGTAACTCGAAAGAGAGATCGACAGACTGGGCTCGATACGCTGCAATACAATATAAGCGGGGTAAACAGTTTGACAATTAATGGAATTCCAGTGACAATTGTAAACATAGCCCTACAGTGCGACATGAAATCCACACCCTGGTGCGATTGTTCAGGAGTTGCAGGCGCCGCTAATGTTCCATCATGACGATAAATAAAAAGATTCGACTTCCAAAAATTAATGTTTTTCTATATTTGCACATAATTTACTAAAACTAAGCTTTCAACCTAATAAACATGAACCATTCCATATAAAAATGTCCAGAACAAGACATATGTACAGAGTCCTCCCAAGAAGCCGTTGGTTAACAGACTTTGGCGACTGATAAAATACTTTTTCCATTGAGTACCCGACTTCAGAAGAAGTAAACACCACAATCCAAGAACAGCTACAAAGTACAGCATGAAACCAAGGATTCCAGTTAGGCCTAGGATGCCTTCGGAAAAAGAAATATTCAATTGATTTTTTTTTCTTCACAGAAAACAAGGGATTTTGTGGAAAACCTACCTGCAGAGCAACCAGACAGGGCAGCCATTGATGTTCTACAATATTCTACGGCAGCTGCATTGTTCCGAATTGCCGATTCACTGTAGGCAATAATTTCTCCACTTTTTAATTCACGAGTTTTAACACGAGTGGTCATTTTTAACGTTTTTAGTTCTAATTAAATATTCAATAAAAAATAATTTGGTTAATTCGTGGAAGCAGATTTTTTTTTGTAATTTGTTGAGCTGTCAAAAGTATTCTTAGCTTTGTTCGTTCAGACAAAGTGGGAACAGTATCGCGAGAAATATTAGGTCTGTTTGGCACCATTTTGTTGTAGCCACACATCGATTTTATGTTCGACTTTTTTCAAGTGCAAAACAGAAATTAGGTGAGATGAAAAACAAACTTCCCTATGAGCTGTGGGGCTAATTTCGGTGACTCAGGGCCAGTTGTACAATAGTGGTTCAGCATCGGTTCAAGATTTTAATTCACCGATTTCAGCGGATTAACTAAGGTTCAACGCTGGTTCAAGTATGTAATTGGTTATTATCACACACTTGAACAGTAAACCACTGTTGAAACTCAATTAATCCGCCGGAATCGATGGATAAAAATTGCTGAACCACGGTTTAAATATTTGTACAACTGGCCCTCATTGTTGGAATTGTTTTATTCCTTCAGACGCTGTTTAGATTGGGAAGATTGAGCCGGTATCACGATAGTTCGTTGGCAAGAGAAGTGTGGGGTGGGGACTCTCGTGAGGTACGAAGAAAACATAAAAACCGGACTCATGAGTCTACTTGACCCTGTTTAGATTGGGAAGAGTCCACTTTGTTGTTGTTTCAATAGGCGTTTTTCTTTTTTAACTCCGAGCGGGGCACAGAGCGGGCTCTGAGCGAATAGAGCTCACTCCGAACAGAGCGTGACCTGAGCGCACCGATCTATTTAAGAAACTCAATTGAGCACTGAACTCTCATATGCTTAGTAATCTGTCAAATTACATGAAAATTGTATGAAGTTAGCCGCGCTCAGCTTTGTGCTCGATGTGCTCGGTCATTTTTTTCCGAGCTCATCGAGCGAGCACCGGTCGAGCTCTGGCTAAAAAAGAAATGCAAGTTGAGAGCTCGGATCGTTCCGAGTTAAAAAGTAACACAGTTTTCTTTTTGACAGCTCAGTGCCACGCTCGGGGCTAAAAAAGAAAAACGCCAAATTAAAACATTTTTTCTGTAATTTACGAAATTACCAAACGTAGTATAATTATACCAATTAATATGCTTTATTTGCTAACTCCGAATTTTTACAAATACACCAGACATTTTCCAACCATTTACATACTTTCCAGCCAATTTTTAACAAATTACATTTTCGACTTTGACAAAACTTTGGATAAAATTCACAGTTTTAAGAACTACAAACAAAAGTATTCTGCGCTCTTGGTGCAACCAAAGATACTGTATCTTTGGGTGCAACGTTCGCCTTATATTTTGAAAGCAATTTTTTGACATTCGTTGACAACCACTAAAATCTTCGAAATTTTTTGACACTTTATCTATTTTGTTTTTTCTCTTTTAATTTTTTTCATTGGAGTTTGAACATTGATTAATTAACGTCATGTTGTGATAATAAAATTATACTAGTGTTAAATAAATTAAATTTTACTAAACAAAAAAAGCTTTAAAACAAAAAAAACGTTCTTCTAAATGTACAAATCAACAGAATGCTATTGTTATTTACGTAATTATTGTTATGTTAAATCGAATTCCAAACAAATCAAAATCCACGACATAAATAAAAAATAAATAAATAAGAGAAAAGTTAATCCAGTGTTTTTGTTTGTTGCGGAAAAATATGCCTCCTTCAAAGTGTTGCATGGTCTGCGGTGATAAGGCCCTTGGGTACAATTTCAATGCAATCACCTGTGAAAGTTGTAAGGCGTTCTTTCGACGCAATGCTCTGACAAAGAAATCCTTCTCCTGTCCGTTTAATCAGAATTGTGAAATAACTGTAGTCACTCGCAGATTTTGCCAGAAATGTAGGCTCAAAAAATGCTTCGACATTGGAATGAAAAGTGAGAACATTATGTCCGAAGAGGACAAACTAATTAAGCGCAAAAAAATCGAAAACAACCGTCAAGCGAAGCGCAAGACGCCGTCATCGGGCAAGGTGGACGACGAGTCAGTTCTTGATAAGATCAAACGTGAGGATCAACCAGAAGGGAGCTTCGGCTCTGACCAATACACATCACACGACTCCCAGAGTTGCAATTCTTTTGAGAGCGATAATTTGCATCAATCGACTGCTCGATCCAGCAGTTGTGTGAGTCTTGACATAACCCATGAAAATATGACCAGTGCTCAGATTGTAGATTTTATAGTCAACGACCCAGACCAAGCTTCACAAGCCATCAATCGGCTTATGAAGACGCCCAAAGACGCAATCGTTACACTGGAGAAAGTCATCAACGCCCAGAGCGATGCGCTTCGCCTGATCAGTCATTTGATATCGTTCCCGGGCGATGCGCTGAAGATCATAAGTAAATTAATGAATTCGCCCTTTGATGCCTTAACAGTATTTACTAAATTCATGAGCTCACCCACGGATGCACTGGAAATTATTTCGAAGATAGTAAGCTCGCCTCAGGACGTTCTGCAGTTCGTCAAGCAACTAATGGACAGTCCCGGGGACGCTCTAGACATAATGACAAAATTCATGAACACTCCCGTCGAAGCTCTACGGATGATTAACAAAATGGTGAAAAGCACAAACAAGGAGGATGCGGAAGAAGCAGGAACTTCATCTCTTGCCGATTCCCAGGAACTCGAAATTAGTATGTCTCCGACGACAACTGCGATGGTTAGTACCGAAGACGCCATCATTAATTCAATGCTCAGCACAAACAGCTGTGGCAGTAACCACAGTGGGAGCAGTAGCACTGCCAACAGCAGCAACGAAGATTATTTTGTGATGACAAGTGACTGTCCAGATTTGGATCAACTAGGAGGACATGACAAAGAGGTGGCGGCAGCGGCATTGGATGCATCTATACCACATACCGAATCAGTTGAATCACCCTCAAACACAGACGGCGACCAAGCCAAAGAGAATGAAAAAAAGAATTCACTGGAGGCAGTGTTGTATGAAGTCATTCAAATCGAGTACGAGATGGCAAACTCAATACCACAGTCTTGTAACCCGGTGAGTCGGGAATTAAACGAGGCTGAAATGCAAAAACTCAATGAGTTGAAGTTGGCCAACAAGGCGTTATACTATCCAGTCGATGAGGATCTTTCTTCTTTGATAATGGACGACAGTCGAATAAAGGTGAGTTTTCTTTTTCGATAAATTTTGTTGTTGTGCATTTTCATTTTTATTTAAAAATAAATTAATGTGTAAGAGGCGGGCATAATAGAAGTATGCAACAGCGTTAAAAACAGACAGCTTGGTTTATCTATAAAATAACCGTTTTTTATCAGCTGCAACCTTTTTTCAGGTGCTAATTATTGATAACGGAATTATTTTTTTTACAAAGAATTGGCCTTGAAAACAAATTGTAAATTTTATGACTGAAGATAAATGTCACTATAATAAGGTATGTGTGGAGGTGCGTTTAAATCTTGAAAAGTTCAGAAAAATAAGATCTCGGAGATTTCGCTTCGTCAAAAAGTAAGCAAAAAATAAATAAATTGGGTAGCGCAACAGCTCGTATAGAACCAGGGCCTAATGACTTACAACTCTCAACCATTCTTGTGTGCGTGTTATTGGCAGGAATGGAGGGGACATACAATTTTCTGCCAAATCCGAACGGCTAAGATGAGAAGCAATTTTCATGACAAAAGATACTCTTGGAGGAAAAACATTTCTGTTTTAAGGTGGCATAGGCTGGGAATCGATGCCAAGACCTTCGGCGTAACAGTCCTTTGCATTAACAAGTGAGCAAGCGAATCAAAAACTATTTTTTCTCAGCATTTTAACAGATTTACTCTTTTCTTTAAACAAAAAGTTAATATTCATGCCAATTACACAATGGGTCATCACATTGTGGGTCAATTTTAAACGAGACTTAAGCTGCAACCACACATACATATCTCGTGTGGTGTGTTGCGTATAACGAAAGATATAATGTCAATTCGTTATATCGAAACGAGTTTTTTTTCTAACTTAAAATAAAAACATAAAGCCGTGTTTTATTTTCCCCCAGATCCGAACCCTGATTGAATTTTCCTACAAAAATACATATAACAAAAGCAACAGAAGATCAAAATTTGTTTTGAATTTGGATTTCCAAATCCATTTTGAACAAAAGCCCTTAATTTGTAAATGTCGTCTGTAGTGTAAAGAAAAAAGACAATGGGTTTATACAAATTATAAAAAAAAAACAAGGGAAAATTGGGTATATAACAACGTTGTCATTGAGATCCAGGGTTGTTTTATTTTCATGATCTGATCTGGATTGGATCTGGGGAAAAATAAAATAAAGCTAATATTTACTGATCGTTTAAAACGTTTTTATTATATCAACTTTTTAAAATTGCACGTAAAGTTGTAAGAAAACTCACTTTCTAATAAAATATTGAATATCATAACCAAAAAACTTATCTAAAAGCAAATTCGAACTGCATCTACGCCACAAAGAAACAACAACTGCGAACAAAATTCCAAAGACGTGTGAGCAAAAAAAACCCAACGTATTTCATTTACCGTTATGTTGTGCAGAAAAAATCAAACGCAGACCTGTAAGAAAAAAATATGTGCACGACTGGGTCGCACGAACTTGCTCTTATGTGCGATCACACTGTGTTTTTAAAGTTAACTTGTTTGAAACTTTTGTGCAAAAAAATTAATTAAAATCAGTTCAACTGATAATGATAAAGTCGAAAATCAAAAAAATGGTTCTATGAGAGAAACCATTTTTAAACGATAGATAATTTTTTTCCAATAATTTGGTAGATCGTACAGATATTTGTTCACAAAAAAATTTTAATCAAAATCGTAGGAGCCGTTTTTGAGAAAAATGAGATTTTCAATAACTGTTTTTAAACATTTGTATGGAGGTACCGTTATTTTTGGTTAAAAGAATAATTTTGATTTAAAATATGCTAGATAGTGTTAAAAAACTGTTTGGTGCCAAAATTTAAACTTTTTTTAAAAATCCAAAAAAAAATTTTGAAAATTTTGGTATACAAAACTTTTAAATCTTTTTCAAACATTCTCCATAAAAAATTGATTAATATCAGTTGAACTGTTTATGAGAAAATTGAAAATAAAAAAATGGTTCTATGGGAGGTACCATTTTTAACCATTTTCCGGAATTTTTTTATAAAATGGTTGCCTTGTCGTGAAAAAAATTACTGAATTTTTTTTTTAAAGTTGTGGGCACGTTTTTGAGAGAAATAAGATTTTCATTTTTGCTAAAAAAATTTGTACGGCAGTACCGTTATTTGTGGTCTTAAAAAAATGAAAAAATGCCCATACCTTGCCATATAGTACCTATGTATGTATATATCGCAAGTAAAAAAGAACGATTCTCAACGTATATTATTTTGCATTATTACTAGTTTGGAGGAATTTTGAAAATCAAGCTTGACGCCATCTGTTGTCGATTCTATTTTCATGAAAGACGAAATTATTAGATTGTCAATTTCGTAGTGTTTCGCATTCCTTATGTCGATTCCGTTTTTCAATTTGGAATTTTGATCCGGGGTTGCGGATTTTTCGTGGTAAAAGAAAAGCAAAATAGGATTGATTTTTTTTTTAATTGTGTGTGTGGCATGTCAAATATGGCATTTAGCCAGTTCACGTTTCTGAGATCTCACTGAGCAAACTCCTGTCAGCTCCACTGAGGAGAAGGAGAAACCTGAAAAAAAATTTTTCTTTAGAAGTTTAAGCACTCTCCATCTCGTTTTTATAAATTGATCAACTGCGACAAAAATAATAAATTGCACATAAATTGAGCAGCTCCACCAGCGGACGTACACTGATTTCCGAAATGAAAAATTTCACAATGACGTCTAGATAAATGTCACTTTATACTATTTTGTGTGCGCAAGTGCGTTTTTAGTGTATGTGTAAATCTCTCTTGAGATCGGGATCAATGATTTTGATCCCAAATCATGTGGGAAAAAACGGGTGGGTCTTGAAAATCGTTAATTTTTAGGTTATTTATACTTTGTGTAATTCTTAACATGTACCTATGTGAAAGGATTTTTATTTTTGAGGCCTGGTGTTAGATTTATAGGCTTGTAAAGTTTCAACAAACTGTGGGGTAGCGTTTTAAAGCTATGTGTTGCTTAATTAAATAAAGAGATAGAAAAATTGTTCCAATTGTGGAATATGTGACAAATTAGATGTTCTCTCAAGATATGACATCAAAACCGGAAATCGATTTTTTTTGTTGGTAAACAACCCAAAGTTAGCATTTCAAATCAAATTTTAGATAACTTGGACCCTTTTGATATTTTTTTTAGATCTTAAAATGTAACTTATAACGGGTGATTTTTTAAGAGGTTTAGAACTTTTTTTTTTTAAAAAACACAAAAAATTCGAAAAAATGAATGAAATATTTATTTGAATCGATAGTTTGAACCTTGCAATTTAATGTTTAAAGATAATTTCATGCAAATGTTGACCGCGGCTGCGTCTCAGGTAGCCCATCCGCTGAGTCCAATTTTGGCATACTCTTTCACACATATCGGCCGGTATCTCACGAATGAATGCATGGATGTTGGCTTCCAGTGCGTCAATCGAAGCGGGCTTGTCCCTATAGACATTAGCCTTGACATACCCCCACAAAAAATAGTCTAATGGTGTCAAATCGCACGATCTAGGCGGCCAATTGACCGGCCCGAAACGTGAAATTAACTGTTCACCAAACTCGCCTCGCAATTGCGCCATTGTTTCGCGTGCTGTGTGGCATGTGGCACCGTCTTGTTGAAACCACATATCATGCAAGTCAAGAACTTCCATTTCGGGCAAAAAAAAGTTTGTTATCATCGCTCGGTAGCGTTCACCATTGACAGTAACGCGCCGAATCGAAATTTCGCGGTCTTCTGTCACACTAGCTGATACGGCCGCAATATTTTCTTCACTACGCACAGTACGTAAACGTGTTGGTGGTTTAATGTCAAACAAAGTAAATTTGGTGCGAAATTTGGTCACAATCTTCCGAATAGACTGCTCAGAAGGTCGAGAATGCCGACCATAAAATGGAAGCAGCGCGCGATGAACATTTCGAACCGAGCACGAATTTTGATAGTAAAATTCAATAATTTTCAAGCGTTGTTCATTTGTAAGACGATCCATGGTTAAATTGCAAACCAAACTGAAGCTGTTTGACAGTGACACAAGGTACTAAACACACGTCAGCTGTCAAAACCAGTGTTGCCAAAACCAAACCAGCTAAAAAATCACCCGTTATAATCTAAATGCTACATGTCAAGTTTTAGAGTGGGATTCCCATTCGTTTAGAAGATACATAATTTTCAGTGAGAAGCCGCCATGTGAAAACCATTTTTTGTATGAAAAACCGAACAAGCAAGATAGCTTAAGCGCAGCAAAATAATAACGTATTCTTATAGAGGGACTATATAAAAGCTGTTTTTACTACCGAAAGAGGGTCTATCTCTCCTTGTTAAAACGTGAGGGGAACAGAAACCCCTACAATGTAGTTCTATATCAATTTTGAAAGCTAGAAGTCTGTTCTTCTATATTATTTGTAAATCAAGTTATTCCTGTAAGTATTTTTTGAAAAAATTACTTTCAAACTCAAATTTTTGAAAACAAAAATAAATAAAACAACAATGTATACTATTTTTTTTAATTTGTTGATAAGGAACTAAATTGGAACTGAATATTAACTGCCCTTATCAATTCTTAAACGGATACTGAAAATCATATGACCAGTTTTAGATCGCTTGGGCGTTTGTTTCCGCGTTCAACGTATCCTTAGCAGAAAAATAAAATAAAAAAAATAGGAATTTTTTTCGTAATTTTCAAATTTCTCAAAAACTGGAAGACATAATACCATTTGGTTTTCAGTTTTATAGTACATATTATAGTTTAAACAAATATATATATTTTTTTTTTAATGTGCTAGTTTCTACAATAAGAGTCGTTGGGGTAAGTGTGCGCAGTGGGGAAGTGTACGCACAGTTAATTTCTCGAAAATGAGAATGAATATTAAGTATCTGTAAATGCACAATTCAGCAGGTCTCTATCCCTTGCTAGGGTCAGCTGTTGTTTCGCTTTAGTTTTTTTTGCTTTGTGACAAAAAAAAGATTAGTTTTACTAAAATATTTCTCAATTTTAAAAACGTGTTAGTGTTCAGTGATTTTATTATAACACGTTGAGTGCTTATTATTCATTGAATAAATTATATATACATGTGTACATTGTATTTTAGTGAAAATTTTACTTCATTTGATGTTAATTTGTTCAAAATAAACAAAATATTAAAAAAGTGTAGTGGGGGCAAGTGTGCGCGTGCGCGTACCCCTAGATAGGAGCAAGTGTGCGCAATCTGACTTGCTTTGGTTTTTTCAATAATAATGTAAGTAAATTGAAAAAATATATAGTTTAACTTTTTTAATAAATAGCCAAATACGCAGCTTTGAAATTTAATAAAGCCCTGTATTATATCTTCTATATTTCGCTTGGAATCATGTTTCAAAGTCGAAAGTGCATACACTTACCCCTAACGACTCTAATCTAGATAATTTTTAAAAGTTGATTTAAAAAAGTTCGATTTTTTACCCTCTGCCTTCATTTTGAGAACAGCAGTGTAAAAATGCGAATAAATATTAATTGGTTGCTGCCAATTGTTCACGGTAACCAAACCATGAAAAGTCATTTACATAGTAAATAGTTTTTATATCTTGTATTGGTGAGAGTTTGATGACTCTCAATCACACTTACTGAAACCATATTTATTCTTTTATGAACGCATAATTGGAATAAATAAAATATTTCCTCACATTTGAGCTCTCTTCTGACGTAGTACGTGTTTATTGCTAAAAACTAATAATTGAATTCATAACTAATTGATTTTTTTAGAAATAAAAGTATGAGCAATTTATTGTAGTCAATCTGACCTCGGTTGCATCGGCTAAGAAAAGGAATATTTTGTAGAGAGGTTGCATGACAAAAAAATACAATGCTTGAGTGTGCAAAAGATATGAATATTTAATTTGGAAATGCCTAGTATTCTGAAAAATCATTTTTATAAAAGTATAATGAAGAATTTCAACCAACAATACAAGACCAATATTTAACAACAATTTTGATTGTTTTTGAATTTCAAAAAAATGAAATATGTATCACAGGTGTGCTTTATTTTTATCACCAACATTCTGTTGAATGGATATGATTTAGGAAATGAGTAATCACACCGCTTAAGAATACATAAGGTTGTCGAGCTATCTTTGCTATCAGCCAACTAGAATTTTCTTATCACACACCTGCATTGCAATCAGTGGTGAGAAAAGTTTTAATGGTTTTTAACAATAATTATTTTTTGTTTTGTTGTTATTATTATAAATAAAAAATCGTGTGTGTTAGAAAAGTTTCTGTAATAGTAACTCTCAATTATGTTTGATCTGATAATTTATAGATAAGATCATTTACCCTCTTCGATGTGATAATGGTAAACAAAAAATTAAACCTTAAACATTATGCACCTGCATTTTAATATTGTTTTTAACTGGTCAATAACATTGATATTTTGTAAACTAAAATAAATTAATTTTAAAAAATGAGATAAACTATCTTCCAAATTAACATTATCTTAAATAGGTATAGGTGAAGGTACATTAACTACTAAAAAATGTTTAAGCTTAGTCCATAGTTGAAGCACAACTGAAATCCTTTTTAAATGTTTATTGCTTTGGTCAATAACAACAACAATATAATATATATTATTTTTTGTAAAGATATTGCAGTTCTTGTTATATAGTTCCAAAAAAAAAATAAAAAGAATCCCTAAAGTTGATAAAATATGTTACGTAATGAGAAGATGAAGCAGCAGATCTGGAACATCATGGAATATGAAGTTTCGTTTATACGTACATATATTTACCGTTACTTTGAGTTCTAAAAAAATCCAAAAACCCCTTTCGAAAAAAGAGAGATACTCTTTTGTCAGATATTCATCGAATTATTCTCAAGTAACAAAACCGTTTAAAAAGTTCGACGTTTTAATATTTTTTTTTTGAAAAACAATTTTAAAAATTTTTTTTTAGAGCATTTGAATAGTTCCTCAATGTTAAACTGAAACTTTATTCTTTGCGTTTTTCCGGTAATTTCTCTGCTAACTTGAAGAAGTTAGCAAAAAATTAATTAACAACAAAAGTACTGGAGGAATTAATTTTGTTGTTGGGTACTTAATAAGCGCCTAACGCTGACGTCACAAAAAATTGGTTCTGCTGACTTTGGTTTGCTAACTTGATTATTCGTTTGTCGAAAACGAATATTTTGTGCTCTCTTTTCTAAAGCGTAATGAAATCTATTACTTTTGGACTTGCAATTTCTTTTAAAATTTAATATATTTTTTTGGTTTCTTGATTTGACAGTTCTAAAAATAAATAATGCGAGACTCAAAAAAAGTAAGTGGATAAAGTATTAAATAAAATTTTTTTGCATTTCGAACAGAGTACCAATTCAAAACCGAACCGAGAAGCACTTTCGAAAAGAATTGGCTATGGGAACGAAAAACAGAGTAGAGCCCCAGGTTCAACGAAATATTTAATTTATTTAAAATTCAGTGCTGAAAAAATTTTCCCTGACCGCTTTCGTTTCCCGACTGTACAGTCGGGTGGAAAATATGTTAACGTTTATTCTGCTAAATCCATTTTAATCAAATTTATTTAGAAATCGGTTTCATACTAATCTTTGGGTTCGTCTTGGCCTAGGGCGCTCAGATCTTTTAGTAAATATAATTTTTTAGCTGCTTTTGAAAAAACGCATTTTCAATGCAGCATTACCGACAAAAGGCCCCAACTTACTATGGAATGCAAGACTTTCATATTTGCATATGAAAAGTTAAGATCAAGTGAATTTTTGCTATAATTTCACACCTAAAATTTGCTGCGGGCTCTCGGTCTATAAAGTTCAATGACTTGAATTTCGTTTTGTGTAATAAGTCAAGGTTTTAATCAAATTTTAAATTCCGTTGATCGAAAATTACAAAAATTGGTTTAGTCCTAACGGATTATGAACGGATTTCCTTCTAATTTGTTACAGAGAATTTATATCCTATTCCCTAGAGGAAATTTTAGGAATCTCTAGTTTGGCTCAATTAGAACAGGGAACGTTTCATAACTTTTTCGGTTTTGAACAAATTTAAACTCGAAAACTTCTTTAAAGATTTCTATCAAACTTTGACCTTGGAATTTATAAAACAAAATTTCAATAATACTTTAAGGTTTTTGCCAAAAAATTGATTTTTTGAGAAAATTTACATATTTTTGAGTATTCATAGTTTTGAATATCTCGTTAATGAGTTCATCGAATTTTTTGTAATTTTGCAATACGGTACTTCTAATAATATTGCATTAAAAAATTGTACAAATCATTTTTTGCATAAACATCTAGGGATTATATCTCACGATCGTTTCCCATCTTAGTTATGAATTGTGATCTTTAGATGATATCCTCTTAAGGGTCCTCCATCCAACATTCTACAATTTTTGCATTCCCATTACAGTAAAAATGTCATCTATATATTTTCCAAGAACCAAGAAAGCCAAAATTTTTCTACAACAATAACAAGTAAAAGTTCTTTTAGTTAAAATATTTAAATTTTTAAATTCCAGCCAGAAGAGGGCCAACAAGATCCGCAACTGCTAAAAGTGATAAATCTAACAGCTGTTGCAATTAAACGCCTTATAAAAATGTCGAAGAAGATTGCTGCCTTCAGAAACATGTGTCAGGAAGACCAAGTTGCCTTGCTCAAAGGTGGCTGCACAGAAATGATGATAATGCGTTCAGTATTGTCTTACGATGGTGATGGAGATACCTGGAAGGTTAGTTTATAGTTTAATTGATAAATAAAGTACTTAATCTAATGAAAACTAATATTCTTATTTTAGATCCCCCATAGTAGAGGTGATATGTCAAGTATAAAAGCAGATGTGCTCAAATTGGCGAAAGGAAATGTTTATGAAGAACACGAACGCTTTATCCGAACGTTCGATCATAAATGGCGAATGGATGAAAATATTATTTTAATATTGTGTGCCATAGTTCTCTTCACACCGACACGTGCCCGCGTCATACATTGTGATGTTATTAAATTGGAACAGGTATGTAATTTTTTCTACGCCTATAGCTTTAAAATGAACAGCGTATTTTTTTTAATTATGGTGTTGAAGTGGGCTTTTTTCGTCAGATTAAAAAAAAATTTACTTCATCTTTCCAAACGATTTGTCGATTTTCACGACTTCTTCAGGGATTTATCTTTAATGTGCATTATATTGAAAATTAAGTTGTTGTTACAATTTTGGATTATAATTTTAATATTTGAACTTATTTATTAATTTTTTTCTAATTTGTTTCATTTCCGTGTGTGAATTCCATTTACACTATAAGATCAACATAATATGTATATAATACATAACGAATTTAAATCAAATATGTAATTAATATATTTTTTTTAATTTTCAGAACTCCTACTATTACCTTCTGCGAAGGTATTTGGAAAGTGTTTACCCAGGCTGCGAAGCGAAATCGACATTTATTAAACTAATACAAAAAATATCAGACGTTGAGCGTTTGAATCAATTTATTATTGGGGTATATCTAAATGTCAATCCATCACAAGTAGAACCACTGCTAAGAGAAATATTTGATCTAAAAAATCATTAAAAAATATAAAAATGAGACCAGACAAACAAGTTCTTGAAAGAAAAAAAAAACAACTCGTCAAAAGAATATCAGAGCTCTTCTGTATAACGTGCAATCTTTTCATATTTTAATGAAACTAAAAAAAATCTATTTTTGTTGAAATAAAATAAATGTTACATTATTTTGAATTATATTTGTTTATCTTTGATTTATTTTTTGTTTTTATAGCCAACTCCTGCCAACACTACCAGAACGTTTTTTTGGTTTTTCATTTGCTTCTTTGCGTCCCAAGACGGGGCTGTTATTCGATCCGATATTCTTGATGAGCATTTTTAATCCGCGTGCCTGTGCATCCGGATACTGAGCAATATTAATAGTTTCCGAAGCTATTATAAAGAAATCATCGACGATGTGACCTGGAGGACTAACATCAAAGGGTGAAATGTCGTTCAAGCCCTGCGGCTTTATTGTGGAACGTCCTCGTTTGAAATTTTCATTAGGTGGTAGTTGAGTGAGATTCTGATTGCTGCCACTTGCCGAGGAGCTAAGCTGTTGTTGCTGTTGATGTAAGGACTGAACGCGAGATTTCAAACTAGAGTTCTCCTCCTGCAATCGACGAATAAGTGAAGCTTCATGCTCGGCCTTGACGATTGTTGGCTGTGGAATGCATTGATAAATAGTAGTCAGGAAGTTTCTCAATGAGATCTGTAAAGTTTCCTGCCATTGTTTGGAGAAGTAATGGGCGAATGTTGGAAGTTCCTCGGCATTCTTACAAAATGGTAGATCTAAATCAAAAACTTGATTAGTTAAGTTTCGAAATCATATATAAGCAATCCCTCTCACAAAACCATTCTTTCCACTCGGATTGAGAGCGAATTTCTGGAGCTAGCTTAACAAAGAAATCTGATATCTTATCTGTGCGATTATTGGTGTAAGCAGTGACCAAGTACAGTTTCAATAATCCATTTTCCAACTTCTTAACAGCTTAAATAATGGAAAGTCTTCATTGAAGGTATTTTGTCAATTTACATGAAAACTTACCCTCAGCATAAGTATGCTCTAGCTTACTAAACAAATTAGTGTCGAGATGACTCCATAAATCACGCAGCGATTGAAGGTCGTGATTGTTAATGAAAATATTAAATTGTTCCAAAATTTTCTCAGCACGAAAACTTTTGTCTTTATCATTTTTTTGTTCAAAGTCTAAAGCCCTTAGTGTGCTTGAGAAACCCCGAAACATGAGATATTCTTTTAGCAAATTGTCTAAATATTCAACTTGAGCCATATCTTTCTATTTGGAATGCACTATGTTTGATATCAAAATTGTTTTTATTTATTTTATTGCACAATTTTTAAAAATTAAGAATCCCAAATTCTGTATTTGACATTTCTTATCAGAAACAAAAAAAAAGTTATCCGACGTTTACCCTGTGGTTCCACTAGCAAAACTTCATAAGGCGCGTTCAGTTACCTAATCAAAGCTATCAGAATGCCATCACAGAAAAATTGATGTTTCAATAGGTGTGTTTTATTCATTGCTGCATAGCCAGCGCAGCACAAGTCTGAATAAAACGATCACTCACTCTATACGTTCATTTCAATAAGTGAAAGCTCTATCGCCAGCACAGCCATCTTTTTTTTTACTGACTTTTTTTTCGCCAGCAATCAAATTGTTTTTGTTTGTCAAGGGAAATTTTGCAGCGCTGGCTATGCAGCAATGAATAAAACACACCTAATACAAACTATCGACAAAAAAGAGCTAATTACCACCGGTATGGGTATCACAGTTCTTCTGCGATGCGAGATTACGTCTTTTTGGTAACTCGAAACGTTGTACGACCGTGACGACGAAAATCACGGCATTCAATAATCATGTCAATTATGGAATCTGCAATACTGGATTCGCAGTGATTCGCAGTGTAGTGCTCTCTTTTCTCTTAACTCATTTGAAGTGAAAAGAAAATAGAACACTAGAACACTGAGAATCAATGCGGATCCAGTATGGCGTATTCCATAATAAACATGAATATAGCCTAGTTCCTTGAAGCCTAGTACGCAGTTCGGGAAAAATTTTATTTCTCATACAAATTTTTTCCCAGGACAAATTTTGTCTCGGATTTTTCTTAAAAGCCCTTCCACACTATCCCACTGAGTATTAATACATGTCAAAAAAGTGTGAAACAAATCATGTATAATAGTGTGGAAACAAAATATGATATTCCCAGCCTACACGATTTGACATGTGTTAATACATGAGAATTTTTAGAAATGGTTCTAATTCTGTCACACATTTCATCACATTTTTATTGAGGTTAAATTAAACTGTTGTGTGTGGTCAAAAAATGAAAAGAAATTTCTCTCTCACAAATTTGGCATTAGCATGGAATTCTCTTCCACTTTGTATTAATACTCAGTGGGATAGTGTGTTCAAATGCAAAATCCAAACTTTTTTTCAAACTGTACATACCAAAGTCTCCACATAATTTTTCCCAGACAAATAAATGTTCGAAGCATTAAGGTAGAACTAGAATAGGCGGAAGCCAACGTACGTGGTCGTACGAAACCGAGCGAAAACAAGAAATTCATATGACGCGCACAGAATTGCGATTTGGAACTTTTCGTTTAGTTTTCGTTAACTTTCGCCGTCGGACGTGAGAGCGCTCACCGACCGCTCTTTCGTACGTGGACTGACAGCTAGCTTCAAAAATCAAAAAAATCACTTCCAACCACTCAAGTGCATTTTGGGTGACTTATGAATTTGACGTTTTGGAAAGCAACTTTTCGTTCGCTTTTGACACTAGCTTCCGACAGCTACCGCCTATTCTAGTTCTACCTTTATTTTGCTAGACAAATGTTGACGTTTCATGAATATCACGCTTTTTATCAACGAAAAACATATTTTCGTTTTAACATTTCTAATTTTGAAAGGTATTAGGGGTATTCCCGATCCGATGCAACTGGTCTTGTATCATTGCAAAAATGCAAAAGTGTAAAATTGCTATACCCTAACCCCATTGTAAAAAAAACTTTGCACTTTTGCAACGATGCAAGACCAGTTTGCATCGGATCGGGAATACCCCAATTATGTGAAAGATGACCAAAAAAACATAAAATAAAACATGAAAGAAAGTTACGGGAATAAATTATATAAAACAGCTGTTTTCACACAGTCAGAGGTGTAGCTAATAGGAAAGAGTTCAAGAGGGCCAAATTACTAGTGCGGCAAATTTTTTAATCCAAGAAAATATACTTAATTTTCATATGACTTTTGAATGACAACATAAACTCGCTGTAAAGGCTGCAAACCCTTTTTTGTACTGATTTTTTTTGTTATATTAATATTGCAGGGTAGATTTACAAAATACAAAAAATATTTTTACCTACGTTACTGTCCTCATTTGAATTTTATTTTTATCTCTACACCTTCAAAATTTGTCTTGAGAAAAAGAATGTAGAGATAAAATTTAGTTTGTCTCGATCTGCGTACTAGGCTTTACTTTGAAACTCTGTACATTTCTGTGAATTTCTACACCAAAGTCTGTCAAAGTTCATATAAAAAAAATGACGTAGAAATTCACACAAATGCACAGAGTTTTAAAGTAAAGGAACACACCTTATATTTAATATGAGATTCGTCGTTCCGAATGTTTCGCATTGGTTTGGGGAAAATTGATATCTAAAGCCTCTCCCAAACCAACGCGAAATCGTAGCGAATCATTGACAATAACACAAAATATGACAAATACACAACGCTAAACAACAACAAAAATCTGTCGTCGGCGAATGTTTCGCGTTGGTTTGGGAGAGCCTTAAGGCTTAACTACATAAGCCAAAAAGTACTGAAGTACAAAAGTAAAAATATTTTTTTTACCGCTAGCGCCGTTGTTTTGTGAAAAAGAATACACAAATTTGTTTTTAAACCAAAATTTAAGCTTTCTGCATCATTTTTATAAGTTTTCTAGTCAGAAAAACTATCACAAAATCAATTTAAAAATTTTCACTTTTGCACTTTTTCACTTTTTTGGCTTATGTAGTTGAGGCTTTAATATGGAATTTCAGAGATGAATTTTTTGGCTTGTTGCTTGAAAATGTCATATTTTTCCAATCAGGCACTGGATTCTGGACTTTCTATAAATATGTCTGTTTGGTTACTGCAACTTCTTGCTACAAATTGCTATGTCAGTGTTTTTCTATGGGATTTGACAGCAAATTGTGCTTCATCGTACAGCGTGCGTCGTTCCGAATGTTGCTCGTTGGTTTTCTTGCCTTTACAAATAATAAATTATTTTCAAACATTTAACATCCCTGAAAAATAAAAACGAACAAAAATAAAAATCAAACACACCTTTGGTGTTACGACTTTTTCTCACATGTCAAGATCTTTCCCGTTCGAAAGCAAAGAGCAGCCTAGAATTTGTTGAAAAATAAAGAAAATAACTAAAATTGTATAAATTTACACCTAAATAAATGCAGAGTCGCGTGAAAAACATAAATTATGAATCGAAAGGGAGCGAAAGAACAAAATGATATTTCGAGAATAATTGGAAATTTACCAAAAAGGTTGCAGAAAAAAATTGCCCAAGAGACTGGTGCAGGTGCTGCTGACTACAATATTGGTGAAGTACCAAGAGGCAAAAATGTGCAACCAGGTAAATAATAACCCACCCACCCAGTACTGCCACTACCAAATAATATGCATTGCTTACGTGTTTAAAAACTTTAGATTATGTTGCAGTCAAAGAGGAAATTGTATCATGCCAGAATGCTGGAGATCAGCGTTCCGATGTGGCGAGTATAGACATGTTCCTTAAAATGACAACGCAGAGCTGCGTAACTGCAAGACCCATTGACGATGCTCCTATTCCTGGAATTTTGCGTATTCAAAAGAAGGATAAATCTCAACAAAAACAACATCCATTGACAATAACAAAGAGAGAGGCTCCAGCAACCTGCCATAACAACAAACAACACCCGAGCTGGTTTGAATTTGTCTTTATCAAGGATCTTTCTTACGCAAAACCACTTCCACTCTTACACGATTTTATGACGGACTTACTAAAGCGAAAAGTTGTTTTTGAGGTAAGCTTTAATAGATATAAACGAGAAACAAAATTATTTTAATAAAAGCCTGCATTAATGCATTTTATTTTCTTTATTTAAAAAAAGTGCACTAAAAAAATGAATAAAAGTAGACTGTTCGTTGAATGCAAAACCAGTTCTGTACTCAATTTTTAATGAAAAATAGGGTGCAGTTCTCGTTTGTTTTCGTTTTTCGTGGGTGACCGAAAAATAAAATAAAGTCTGTAAACACCCGACAGCGCGTACGCGAAACTGATTTCGCGTACGCAAAATTAAGTGCTTCTCACTTCTATTTTTTTTTTGCTTGCTTACATAAATACAGTGCTAGCACCCAGCATTACGGCGTATAAACAGTGAGTTATGTATCATTTCAATTTCATGAAATCATTTTCGCGTACGCGCTGTCGGGTCTTTACACGGATCTTCCGCCAAATTTATGGCGTTTGGGATAGGTCATCCAGAGGCCTTTCACCATGATTTTTTAATCTTGAGAAGGATACCTTCGGGAATTGATTTAATGGCGCAATGGTAAAACTGAATTATAAATCCTTACTTTGATGAAGTAACAGTAAAAATTCGATGAATGCGAAAGAATGACTGAACAATTTTATAACATTTTAAATAAACTAATTACAATTAATAGAGCAATATCACAGTAACGCTGGTGTCGTTTTTCATTGAAGAATAGATTTTGATATTTGTTTTTTTTTTGTCATATTTTATTCAATGAAAAGTTCAAATATCAGACCTTTACACGAAAAATGCATTAGGTTCATGGTTATTTAAACTTTGTTGTTAAAATGTTTGCAATCAATAAAAGATTTGGCTGGAAATAAGAAGTTGCCGTTAAATCGTAATTTATCAGAAGTTTCAGATGTCTTTAAAAATATCTTCAATCTCTTTCTTCGTTTGTATAGAGCGAGATATGAGGTCGTGGCCGGTACCCTTTAAAAAACTTGCCTCACAAAAACTGTTATACACTATAGGCTATTCACTATCCAGTGTATTATAGAGAATAGTGCTTTACATATGAAGTTTTCTAAATTTCTTCACCTTCGTTATTATTCAAAAGCTTCAGATGTCTTGACATAGTTTTAATTTTGAATCAAAGAGTTATAGACAAAATTTTAAAATTTTGAAACTCAGTGTTATCTTTCCAGATTTGTGTTCTAGATTAATAACATTTTTGCTTCCACTTGTAATAATAAATAAATAAATGAGCACTTTTGTCTTTTAGAACTGGGATTCCTTTAACAGTTTTCGCAAGCAACTCAAGGACATATTTCTACAGTTGCTTTTAAATCAATTGAAATTCTGTTGCGAACAGAATGTCGAGTCGTATTTCTGGAAACTTCTCTACTACAACGTTATTGAATATTTCAAAACACATTCCGATGAAACTCAAACACAAAACGAATTGAAATCAATTGATGTTATCAACGATGGACTTCAATATTACTCCATGCTTTTAGAACAACTTAGTCGCAAATATTTACGCACCAATGGCAGCAGCAATGATGGATCGACACACAAATACCAATTTATCGCTAAAGTTTCGTCACAAAAGATTCTCATATGCTTGGGCGATTTATACAGATACAAATCAAAGATTCTTAATTCCAACGACTATACTGACGCTTGTCAGTTCTATCAACGGGCACAAAGTCTCATTCCATCGAATGGTATACCATATAATCAATTGGCAATATTGGCTATTTATTCTGTAAGTTATTTTTTGTTAATAGAAGATGAAGAAAAAAGTCTTCAATATATTTTTTTTACAGAGAAAAAAACTAGATGCCATCTATTATCACATGAGGAGTTTAATGTCTTCCAATGCCATTCAATCGGCTAGAGAAAGTTTAAAGGTGCTTTTTGATGAGATTCGTAAGAAGGTAAATTCATCTGTCTCTTCTTTCTAACATTTAATATAAGAATTGTATGATTTTCAGTATGAAGAAAACAATAAGTCACCACTATTTGGAACTCCTGAACGCAAAGTTGATAAGGAACCCAAGTCCTTGCGTAAGGAGGTTTGGATTTATCCAGATGGAGTACGAAGATTGCAGAAGACTGATTTCATAAACAAAAACATTGAAAGTGAAGAGAAACGTTTGACGGATTTGCCAGTAGAAGAGGTAAATGAATTCACTTTCGAAAAAATTCGTCTGTCATTATGTTTATCGATGATTATTTAAATTTTAGGTTTTAAAGAGGTTTACTTCAACTTATTTGTACATCATTGGAAAACTCTTTTCTGGAATCGGGTATATATTCTTGTTATTAAATAAGTTCTTTTTTTTCGATCTGTTTGTTTTTCAGTTTCGAAAACTTTCAAGAAAATGTCAAAAAAATTATGGTGCAATTGAAAGTGATTTTGAATTGTCCTTCGTCTTTGATAATAACCCGTCACCGACTGTTGAAAATTGCAGCATTAAATATTTTTGTCATAACACACAACAAATCAAATGGTGAGTTCTATTCAATATTAGTTATATACCAACAAAACATAAAAGCATAACTTAACAGAAAATAAAATCACTTGAAAATTAAAATTTAAATATTATGCAAGAATTAGATGACAATACTTCTTCGAATTCTCTTGCTCATCGAGAAGTTAAAAATTGATAGCATATCACGTTAATTTGTCGTATTCTCATCAAGATATTTAAAAAAATAATTAATAAAAAAAAAAATATATAATTTTTTAATATTACATAAGACGTTTTTAAAATAACCGACCCCTTTACATTTAAAACGAAAAACGTGGGCGCATACAATGCCAATCTCTTCATTTTTACTTTTATTTATTGGATGCGCCCTACGTTCATAAAACCACTTTTTCATAAAATATATAATAATCCTTGTAATAATCTTCCCTTTAAGATAAAACAACGCTTCCTTCTTTCAGATTCCAGAAAAGAAATATTCAATCATGCGTTTAATGTTTCCAATCAAGTTTTTGGTATTATTGTAAAATCTGTCAACAGAAGACTTCTTGAATCAAAAGACAAAATAGCCAATTCCAACAGGTTTAACAGAATTTTTTAATTTTTTAAATAATCCAATCGAAGATAATTTTTTTTTTAGTGCCGATGGATTAGACGTAAAAGACCTTAACACACTATTGCAATATATAAAGGTAATACAATAGGCGTGTTTTGTTGAGAAACTACAACCCAGCCAGTCAAAATTTAACAAGAGATACAACAACAAAAGTCTACCGGCATTTACATAAACTTTTTTCTCCAGTCAATTAATCTTACTTGATAAAAGTAGTTTGTCCTACTCAAAATCAAAAGGACCTGTAGTCTTGATTTTTTTTACTTCACTGAGCTATATTCTCACCAAAACAGGGCTAATGATTGCTCATAATGAAATAATTTAATACAATATTAATGCAATGTTTTTTTAAAGGTTTGGTGTGATTGGCTTTCTGTTAATACAGATTTGTGGAAACCATTTCATAATACCAGGTAATTCATAAAATAAAACTATTATATAAAAGAATACATTCAAATTCAATAATATAGGCAACAAGAACTAAATCCCTGGCTTGAGTTAGAACAGCATATCCATATTTTACAACAAATCCAAAGACCAGAATCCAATGATACTAAATGTAGGAAAATTAATATCCTTTGATTTACAAACAAATATTTTCTTTCTTTTCCACATTTTAATATTACAGCAATTTATCTTGAAGAAGATATTTTCCTCAATGGGTTTGTTTCGCTTCCATTAAACGATTATCAAATCTGTGATAGCTATACAAGTGCCAATGAGAACGATCAGTTTTTTGCCAGAATTAATAAAGTATTTGCATTTGGAAGGATTTTCTTGCAATACACTAGCAATATGGCAAACGTTGCTTTAGTTACGGACAGTAAACTTAAGACTGGACACTTAGACCTTGATACATTCGAACAGGTTTGTTTATTAAATTTTAATTTACTTAAGAGATTTCTTTAAAGAAAAAGTTTTTTTTATTTTCAGTATGAAGAGGGTGATGAAAATGATAATAGTGAAAATATTATACCAATTGATTTACTCTCGAAACTTGATATTTGTGATAAGGACATGGAAGACATTTTACAGCTATCGAAATTGAAAAAAGAACTGGAAGCAAAAACGAACATCACAAAGAAATACAATGAGAAATTGGAGGTAAGCTTAATAACAAGTTAACATGCTAACTATTCATAAATTTTTTAAATCAAGTTTTATTGAATATTTTTTGAAATTGAAATTTTGGGGAATTCCTTGGCAATTCACGTTACATTTGGAAGAGTTTTACAAGTTATTTTATTAAAAATTGTATTCTTACGGAAATATAAATAATACAGAATACATGGCTCATTAAAAAGAAGACTGTCACAAATAAAAATATGACGTTTTAGAGCTATTTATAGTATCGTGCGTAAAATCTTTTTCACAAAACAAAACCAAAGATAATCTCTTCTCCATCATAATCACAAGCGTTTTATTTGATTATTACTGCTGTTTTTATATAACATTTTCAGGAAAAAGAATTTTTCAATCCCATTTATCTCGCAACAGCATTTTTTGAGTTATTACGGTATTACTTTTAATGAGCGATTAATGTATATTGTACATTGTAATCATTCCTTCCGCAAAGATACATTTTTTTTTAAATGAAAAAGACAATGGGCATATTCTCACATGATACATACATATATATAGATATAACTACTATGAAAACTTCAATTAAATGAAATGATTATACAAATAAAATATCCGCTTGGGTCGCACTTATGTACGACCAACCTGTGGTTATAGGAGCCTATATTTTATGCGACCTGCCAAAAACATGGTTAAATTTAACTATGATGTGAGTACATAAATATGCACAATATAGCACCGTGTTGCATATATGCATGAGACTTCAGTTTAAACTGAACAATTGTTAAAAAATCGATATTTGTATATAATTGGAAACATATTTGTATGTAACTTGATTAAACAACGGGTACGTTCAGCAGATACTAGGGACTACATATGTAGTCAACTTCATTCATTGAAGGCAAATTGAGTAAGGAAACTAGTTATTTCTTACGATGTCAAAATTGGGTCTTTATTTAATTGTTTAATGTTTACATTCTTATAAATGTATCTTGATTATGGAATACGCAATTCTGGATCTGCAGTGATTGTCAGTAAAGTGTTCTCTTTTCTTTTCAAGACAAATTGTTAAAGAGAAAGGAGAGAACTGCACTGCGAATCCCATCGAATCCAGTATTGCGGATTGCATAATCGGCATGAATATGTTTATCTGAAAAACTCCTCACACAAGGCAAAAATCAATATTTCTTACATTTTTAATTAAATCCTTTCCATAATATATGATATACACTTAAAACCAAAACTTAAACAAACGTGAAAAATAAGAAGTTGAGAACAATGAAGTTCAGCTTGCTGTTTAGCGATGAAATATAATCAGCTGATATTTTGACATAAATACACTTGACTTGAAATG
This sequence comes from Epistrophe grossulariae, assembly GCA_929447395.1. Lineage (NCBI taxonomy): Eukaryota > Metazoa > Arthropoda > Insecta > Diptera > Syrphidae > Epistrophe > Epistrophe grossulariae. The sequence goes on from OV839567.1 coordinate 85,958,235, forward strand.
AAGCCAGCTTTTCAATCCGATAAAGTTGCATTAATTAGAAGGAAATTTTTTGACAACTGACCAATCAGAGACTAGAAACTAGCCTTAATTTCTAGTCCCTACGTGCTTCTGAACGTACCCAACAACCCCGGAAATTGATTCAAAATAGCTTTTAACGGCCTTTAAGTCCTACAAAAATTGGCGTTTCGTCCCGGCGATCTCACTTGGACTCATCAGTTGACTAGAAACGCCAATTTTTGTAGGACTTAAAGGCCGTTAAAAGCTATTTTGAATCAATAATTCAACAAAGTCCATTAAAATAGTGCTAAGTCTTCTACTTGGCCGATGTATTTCAGTAGAATAGTATATAGAATTTGTATTATTAAAAAAACCCTCTTATAACCCCGGAAATTGTTTTGACACCAAAGCGATATACACCATCTGATTTCTCAAAAAAAAAATTAAATTAATCATTGCAGCGGTTTAAGAAAAAAAATATATTTTTATTTATAAAATGTTGAAAAAATTTGTGGAGTTAAAAAATTAATTTTATCGAATTTAAAAAAAAATTATTTTAATTTTTTTTATCCAAAAATCTGTATATGCAATATTATTCAAACTTGTGTTAAAAATTTCATTACAATCGGCAGTAAGTTCGTTAGATGAGGACAATTTGTCTGAAATTTTTCTCTGCAAAAAAAAAATTAAGGCAAACATAAGCTACTTATGTACTGTCAAAAATTCAACGAAAATTAAAAAAAAAAAATGTGAAAAAAATAAGATTATCGTTAATTTCTAAACAAAATTGCAGTCAGGTACCGTTATTTTTGGTCTTAAAAAATAAATGTGTCAGGGGAATGCCCAGAAAACTCTAGATACCAAGTTTTAAGAATATCGGGCACCCGTTTAGGCTGCAGTTGAAAGGACAGATAAACAGTTGTAATTAGTATATCTGTAATTTATAAAGTATACATAAGCTCCTCTTTTGTAAAATAAGCTTAGGACTAACTAATAAGATATTGTATCTTATTTTTTTAAGCATTCTCGTGAAAATAATTAAATCTAAAAATCTATATCTAGAAAGACAGACGGATGGACAGAATTGCTACACCCGCAAATCTCGAGTTCGATTTTTTTTTATGAATCCATAATTTGGCATATAGTACCTATACATATTTATGTATATAGCCTATAGGAAGTAAAAAATTAATATAACTAATGTAACGTTACTACAATTTCATTTTATACTATAAGCATATATTTGACACCTGTAGGGCTATTCCAGAAAGCGCGGCGGATAGTATTAAAAGCGATAAGTGCCTCAAAATTAACAATTAAAATTTTCAATGATGAGTTTCAATGAAGCACTTAAAAAGTGAAATCAGTGATTATTTTAATGCAAATAAAAAGCTGATAACTCAATTATTATTTCTAGCCAAAAAAATATTTCATTTTGGCCCAGCCTATCGCAGGAAATGAATTTTTTTATTTCAATGATTGAACTACCTTATCATTGATCATTGAAATCTTAGAAATCGTTTTATGTGAAAGGTAGGGCCAAAATGAAATATTTTTTTAGTAGAAATAATAATCGAGTCATCAGCTTTTTATTGGCATCAAAATAATCAGTGATATCGCTTTTTTAGGGCCTCAAAAATTAAAATTTTCAATGATGAGTTTCAATGAAAGCTATAACTGGCCCCTTAATGTCTTTTTTAAGGAATTACACATTTTCAAATTAAAAATTTTGAAGAAAAAAATTTTTTGAAAGCGAATTTGTTTTTTAAACGATAGTTTTGAATATGTGATTTTTAAAAATTTGAAATTACATTTGTATTAAATGATATTTCTAAAAGTAGATATGTACCTAAAAAGATTAAGTAATATTGCAACACAACAACCAAACTGTTACGCCACACTGCGAGTGTGTTATCACTGTTTGTTGAGAAAGGAACTAAAAACGTTATATGTAATTACTAAAAAATAGATAATATTTAGAACTGCCTTAGGTGGCTCCCGTCGAACTTGATTTAAGAAAAAAAATCCAAATGAGAATCACACTAATTTGCATACATATAAATATGTATACAACGTACATATCTGCATACAAAAAATAAACACAAAATTAAAAAAAAATATATATTTTTTTTAAAGAGTTATTACTTAAAACTACATAACGAACAATTCTTTTCGAATTATATTAACAAAAACAATCACAGGCTTTTAAAATGCCACTGGAGGCAAGTAAGAACTCTTTGACGCCAAATGTGATGCTGATGGTACTGAAATTGATCCAGTACCTGATGGTGCTGAGTATGAGCTTAATGGTGTGGAAGCTATCGCACTTCCACCTATTGAGGAGCTGCTACCAGACCCAGAAGCTTGGGGATCGGATCCTTGATAGTTTGAGACTGGGCTGCTGGAAGCAAAGTTCAAGATTGGAGCTACACCTTCGTTGGAGCTCTTTGAACTTCCGCCAAGCGCATCGTATTGAGCTTGAATAGCACGTTGAGCATTGTAAGCATCTTCTTGTGTCCTGTACTTAACGAAATGCACCTCAGGTTTCTTCGAATGAACTTCAGAAATTTGTTGCAATTGTTGTGTTATATCAGATACATCAGCTTGTTTGGTCAAAACGTATATAGCGGTTTGGTCTTCTGTTGCTTGTTTGGCAACCTGTAAAGCAGCGTTGGCGATTCCGTTGTTTTCAGGTGCTTTAATAAAAACGACACGTAAGTTCTTCTTCAAAGTTGACTGAATGTTTTGGTTGTTGCTGGCGTCTTGAGCATCTTCGGGTGCAGAGTGGAAAAAGTATTCCTTGTTAAGTTCAGTAACAACTTCAGCTGGAGCGGAATAACTGCCACTGTTGTATGAATTAGAACTAAGCCCACCACTACCGATTCCACCATCGATGCTGTAAGATCCGGAACCGATTCCACCTGCAGAGTTAAGTCCTTCGCTACCGATTCCACTACCGATGCTGTAAGAGCCGGAACCAATTCCACCAACAGAGTTCAGTTCTCCACTGTTTAATCCACCACCAATACTGTAAGACCCGGAACCAATTCCACCAGCAGAGCTAAGTCCTCCACTGCTTAATCCACCACCAATGCTGTAAGAGCCGGAACCAATTCCACCAACAGAGTTTAGCCCTCCACTGCTTAATCCATTACCTATGCTGTAAGAGCCGGAACCAATTCCACGAACAGAACTTAATCCTCCACTGCTCAATCCACTACCAATACCGTAAGAACCGGAACCAATTCCACCAGCAGAGCTAAGTCCTCCAATGCTTAATCCACCACCAGAGCTCAGACTTGCACCGCTCAATGCACCTCCAAATCCACTACCGCTGTTGTATCCGCCACCGATTCCTCCTCCCAGGGTGCTACTGGGACTGTAATTGTATCCCAATTGTTGGGAAGCCGCAATAGCGATAAGGCAAAGAGTCTAAAATAGTAATGCGTTTGATAAAGTTTGACCTTCCAAACAGAATTTTGTATATTACTTACCAAAAAAGCGTGCATTTTGGTGTTAACTGTGGAAGCTTCAAACAGAAAATGATACTTTTGGACTATCAATTAACACTTTTATACCAGTGCCATTTTAAACGTATACATAACAAAAGACACATTAGTTTACACTAAAAACCAAATTGTGAAACAAATAACAAGCTTTGATAGCTGTAAGATAGATATGCAAAAATGATGCCCAAGCTGTGAGGTCATCCGCCTTAAAATAACACAAAAAGCCCAATCATCCATGGACCATCTCATCTCTGCAAATCAACTGTCTACATCTCGTTTGATAAATTAATTCAATTTGTGGGTGACCGTTGAATTCAGTGTCACTGCAAAGTTTAGGAATTTAATTATAGAGTCTTATGGTCTACTTTACATGCATAAATTTATATCCTAATGCAAAAAATGCGGTGTAAAAACTAGTTTCACTATTTTGGGTTTCGATCAATAAATAAGAGGATAAATATTATAATATAAACCTAAGCGCATTTTTAATTGAATTTTGTTAATGTCGTAGACAGAAGTTAACATAAATTTGATTGATTTAACCAATTTGAAAATTAATTTCTAGGTTATCTTGGGAAACTTGCTGTTAATTAATGATTGCTTAGTTTTTGACTAGAAAAATTGATTTAAGACCAAAATAAATAAACAATTAAATTTTTTTATTGTCAAGCGACTGATCAGAATGCCGGTCTTTGCTTGTAGATTCCTATACTATTGGAGTATTTATGTGTATTGTGTTGTGTGTGCTTTATCGATCTGTTCATTTTTAAAGTGTTTCAGGATAGAAAATAATTGGTTTGCCAATTTCAAATGTTAATTAACGTGCAGTTACAAATTAAATGAATTTCTTTTTTGAAATATCGAGATTAAAATAAAAGTTATTTTGAATTTTCTTTCAAATTTAAGAACATAGTTTATTTTTTAAAATTTGATATGCAATATTATTCAGTATTTTAAGAAGCATCTGCATACAAAATTTAAATTAAATTGGTCTAGCTCATAATGAAAAAGTCGAAAATAAAAAAGAACGGTTCTGGAGGTACTTTAATACCAACTTATGGTAAGATTTGTTGCAGAAAAATGTGTAAAAAAAATCGTAGGGACCAGTTCAGAGCAGTTTAAATAACGGGTTGAAGTCAAATTAAAGAAAACTTATTTTTATTATTTTCGATTTTGTCACAAACTAGAAGACATTTAAACATCTGATTTGTTGACTAAAAATTGATTAGAGCATTGAATATTAAAAACAAAAACACTATTTAATAGAATGAAATATGTAGAGTTAAAAAATGGATTTCTGTCTTTAAAAAGATGTATACCATGACATTGTTAGTGTTTACCGTTCAATTTTAATGATTTTAGAAAATTGCCCCTCCCACCTAAACAGGGGGAAATAGACCATCCTCCACCCCATGCGAATTTTTTTGACCCAACCAAAACACCCTAGCCTTTTTTCGTATCTTATTCAAAAAACTCTATATACGTATGTAAAACCAAAGTAATAAAAAAAACTAACGAAATTTTAACTGAAATATGTGTCGTTCAATTTAATAATGAATTATCTCCATGTAATTGAATGAGATAATAAGCTTTTTGCAAAATGATGCAAGGAAAAAAAACAAAAACAATATGCTTTAAGTTAATATTTTTGTATTATTCGTAAAAAGTAAAAGATTTTCGTAACATAAACAGAAATGAAAATTAAAGTAAAACTAAATTCATAAATTAAATAAAAAAAAAATGTTGGAGTTACTTCACTTTTATAGTTACATTTCATACACGATTTCGTCATCAGATGAACGCTCATCACTATTATTAGTTGAACGAGTCGTAATCTCTAGCGGTAGGTTTTTGTAGTACTGATGGTGAATTGGTGGAATATATGGCAGAAGATCAAGCATATCTTTCTTCTTTGCAGCAGTAACAGGCCTTATTGATGCATAGAGTAGGCCCTGTTTAATGTTGGCTAAGTTGGTAATAGATCGTCCTTGCTTTTTTTTACTCAGATCAACTTCGTAAAACGGCGTGTCTGGGTTGAGGGTTTCTTTGAATTTAAACTGCAGAGGATAATTTTCTTCAAATCGAAGCCATCTTATATTAAGCCAACTAAAGTCATAGCCACATTTTGTTTTTTTTTCTGTTTGTTATGGATGCTTCCAACGCAGCAGTGCTTAAAAATTCTGTATTTTTAATTTCTGTGACTATAAAATGAGGTGTTTTGCGTTTGGCATTTTTTATGATGTCGACCCATTCCTCTGAGCTATAAATTTGAACATAACGACGACTGGCGCTCTCAATTATACCAAACTCTCCATCATTCGGAAGATAAGAATGTCCTGATACCAAAAACTTGTGGTCTATAGTCTTAACTCTGTTTTTAGGGTCCTCTACAAGCTTCAAGAAAGAAAGCGCAGTCTTAATGTTTCGATTTTGTCCAGTGCAAGAATCTGAGTAAATAATGATATGTTCTTGTAACGTCGCATGCGTTTTTAAATGCTTGATTAAACAAAAAGCAATATCTTGGGAACCTCTTCCACCTTCAACTTCATCCCAGACATTCATGTATCCTGTACTATTATTAAAACAATGCACTCCCAAGTTGTATAAATAAAGGTTTCTTTTGTAGTATGCCACTGATGTTGTTAACTTCGGAAAGGCTAAGGCTTTTTGCAGATCAAAAGTGAGAACATATGCTTCGTCAGTTTTTGTTGAGTCATTTTGAAGGCTTTGTCTAGCTGCGTCTGCTTTTCGCTGATGAAGTTCTCTTTGGGTCTCTAATTCGATTTTAATGATTTCATTACTTGCTCCTTCAATTTTCAAATGCAAGTCATCACAGGTCTTGCAAGTGTCTTGTCGCGGTGGTTTAAAATGAAGATTAAATTTTGTGCTAAATATTTTCATATAGAATTTTAGTTTCTTAGCTTCAGTCCCTTCATGAGCACATTTTTCTTTATATAGACCATACATTTTAGTGACTGTTAGGTCAGGATTTAAATATTTTCTATTGGGATTACTTTTCCGAGTGTAATGGCTTTGGTAGGCAGGAAAACTTTGAATGTGGGCAACTATATCCGAATCATCCAACTTTCGTGAGTTACTTGTTGTGCCTCGTTTATCCCGTTGTGCCACGTCAGTTTTACAAACGCATCGATATAATCGTCCGTCACTGATTTGAAATGTCTTTAGAAAATATTTTTTACATACTGCTTCTGTTTTGTTGATACCTAGGAAATACTTGAACGATACGCCTTTTCCTGCACGTGACCTATCTTTTGGACGTTTTCTGTTGACAGTTTTTTTTTGCACTAATGCATGCAGATACAAATTCTGCGCATTGACGTCTTTTAAATTCCAAAACGAATTGAATAATTCACGTCTTTCATTGTCTGTAAACAGCGTAAAACATTTTTTTGGACTCCCGCAATCAGCATTTTCAAACATTTTTCCATCTATCTTCTCTCCCTTTGCAGTTAAGTATTCTTTTCCACTGTTACGCAGAAGCTTCCTTCTATTGGTAACCCAATTTTCTTTATTAACCGTCCTTTTTCTAGATGTTGATGGCCCAGGCTCAGTTTCAAGTTCAGGTTGAAGACCTGGCTCGTTATTAGATTCCTCAAGTTGATCATTGCTGTCTGAATCAATAATAAATACACATAACCTTACACTTTGCAATTTAATTCAATAAAAATGTCAGTCACCATTTCCATTTGTATGCTAAAAAACAATGAATTTATATCGCTTACCAAATTCAGATGAATTTTCTTCTTCTTCAGGAGGGTGATACTCAGAACCAGAGTCACTAAAATCATTAAAATCTTCAGATTCCATTAAAATTAAATATATTTGATTTTTGTTTTCACACTCTCTTAAATTCTTATTGTGGCAAATAAATTCTAACCATAGACTTTAATCTTTAACTAGACCTCTAACTAAATGTATTTTTCTATGAACTAGGCAATTTCTTATAGGCAAATTGTAAACAACGGCTGCTGTGTTTGAATTGTTGTTCAGTCATTTGCGTTCGACATTGCATGTTTCATAGGAAAATAGATGGAGTTAGAGGTCTAGTTATATTACATTAAAGTATATGGTCAAAACACATTTGTCACAATAAAAGTGAATCAACTCCGGATTTACTTCACTATTAAACGGACTTATGACTTAATTCACTTTTATTGTGAATATTTTCGCAATAAAATCACTATAAAAACAATAACTTGCGAAAATATAATGCTTATTTGGAGTTGATCCTCTTTTACATTGAAAGATATTAAAAAATGTGATACCATTAAGCAAAAAAAATCGTTTTTTCAAAAAATGGAGTTACACCACTATTATAATGAACGACACATATATCAGAGACTGTTTCGAACTCAAACCAATATTACAAGGTGGCGCAAATATTTTTTCTTCTTTGTACATACTCAATATTGGTTTGAGAAAATACAAACAAAATGATTTTATGTGTTTTTTTTGGGAAATCTACCCCTACTTTTCAAATACTGGGAAAAGAAAGATTTCTTTTTAAGTTCAATACATGCCCGAAATTCCTTTAAATTTTTAATTCTATCAGTTGAACGCTCAAAATATTAGGATATTTTTTATTGCTCCTTAAATATCAGTTAATGATTTTTATTTTCTTCGAGTATTTTCTCTTACGATTTCACTTTAATGCCCATGTTTCTAACGAAAAAGTCGATTTTCAATTTCACTCGAATTGAATTTCGATGTGCTACAATTCATTCATTTTAGAAAATTTCGCTGTCACTGTCAAAATTGAAGGTGCATCCATTGAATGAAATGAACATTTTCAAAATTTCAATTCACATGTGAATTCACAATAAGTGGAACGCAAAACATGGCTGAAATCGAAAAACTGAAATGATTTGATGATTTTTTTGGTAAAATTTAATTACAGTCAAACTTCGATAACTCGAACTACTATTATCCACAACAAAAGTTCGACTTATAAAGACTTCGAGTTATCCAAATTATTTATCAAAATTAAAACAATTAAACAATTCAATATTTGAAAAACATACATAATATACATAATGCACAACACTTTTTTGCTTTATTAACTCTTATACGTTTTATATTAATGTACATAAGTTGTTACACCATACACAAAACTATTGCATGTATTTAGTTGTTTGGGTCTGAGAGTAGTTTTTTTTATTGTTTCAAGAAAAAAGGATTCTAATTTATTTAAAGCTGCGTAAATTTCATCTGTTGTATTGTCACACGTTTGCAAATATAAATTCAAACTGTCAAATGTGCTACAACATGCTTCGAAGGCTGTTGAATGAATTCCTCTACCGAAGTCTTGTCTTCACTTTCTATATCAATTGAAGTTGGAAATTGTACATAGAATCTTTTACAAAAAACAACCAAGCAATAACTATGTTGATAAATTAAACAATTGAAATGTTCACCGCATAAATTACAAATTTTCTGTAGGTACCTACTTACAACTTCAAAATTTCTTAAACCTACTAATATCATGTGTGTACGTAGGTATCTCGTTTTCAAATGAAAATTCCCTTCAGAAATTCGAATTTCAAAAATGCATTTTTTCTCACTAAATGGGAATTCCCCTAAAATGTTCGACTTAGTTGATGCATATGCCATATTTTTTGTTCGAGTTATAAAGAAAATCGAGTTATAAAAGTTCGAGTTATGAGGGAAAAAATGTATGAGATTTGAACTCTAAACGCTGCTGCCACATAATTTTGTTCGAGTTATAAAAAAATCGAGTTATCGAAGTTCGGGTTATCGAAGTTTGACTGTATATTATAAAAATTTGTTGATACTCATCAGATCATTCAAATATTTCAGTTTCGCAATGAAAATAAAAAATTTGCTCGACGAACGATTTTGTTCTTGTAATTAAGAACTAATGTAAATTAAAAAAAAAATATAATAATGTTATTATAACAGCCGTTTGGGCTCAGTACCCTGGCACTATGAATTCCGGATGATAAAATTTATTTGTATTGTTACAATATGTGATGTAAACTGTAATTTAGCTTAATTTTAACGAACAAATTTAAAAAAGTAAAAAAAATGAATTTTTTGAGATAACTAAATACCTGTTCAAATGAAATGTTTCTTTTCAACTCAACTAAAATTAGACGTTCATACTTCATAAAACAAACAAGTTTGTATGGTTGGCAAAAGCCCAGTTCTCGTAAATACAAAGAAACTAGCGTTAAATTTTTTGCAGAGGCATCCATAATAGGCAAATTAGAGTCACCACATTAGAAAATTATAACAATATAAAAACCGTCAAGCCAATAAACAGCCATCACGTAAATAACTCCCAAAATAATGAAATTTTCTCAAAAAACTTCAAAACCCTATTTCAATAATGCGAATTTTTCGGCGAAAACAATCTATTTGTTTCGAAGTTTAATCAAAATCTTTAGAGCTGTTGAAGCTGTGAGAAAATTTGAAAAAAAAAACAAATCGTTGAATGGCAGCTACCCCTGTAAATGTGCAAAAACTAGATTTCGAATTTTACCCAGGGAATTACATATGTTCATACAAATTTCATGCACAAAAGTTGAAGCAAATTGTTCCCGCAGTATAAATATTTATATACAATAGTTACGGTCAACATTTGAAAAGCATAATCTTTAAAGAAAATATATGCGAAAAATGAATGATTCGTTTGTTTGATACTAGTTAAATGTTTTATTTTTTCATTGTTGAACAAAAATTTCTAAATGAATCATTCTTTGTAACTTAATTTCATATTTTATAAGTTATCCCTTGGATTTGTGTAATACTTTTTTGATGCCTGGTGTTAAAGCTCGTGCAATTTGTACTCGTACCGATTTTCTTTTGTTTTCAAAATCCATTCTTAATTAAGAAATCTTTTAAGAAATTTTTGTTTTTACATACATTCCTATATATTAAATTTCATTAATATTTAGATTTCTACGCTATTTGATCTCAATTGCAGCAAATAAGTGTGTCGCAGTCGTGAACTTAATTACTAATTACATTAATTTCCGTAATTTATTGTTTATCTAAACAAATTACAGTTCTCTTCAAATGAATGAATGTGTAACTGTTTGATAGATTGATTGGTATTTATATGAATGTACGTGTTACACAAGGCTTAAATTAAATGTACGATTAACTTTAGTTGAAAGAAATTTTGTTAGTTATGTTAATTCTAGTTAATTTATTTTAAAAAATGCTGCCACAAAAAAGCATCATGAAAGTAAAAGTTGTTTTATCGAAGATAACATTTCTTGTATGCATAGATGACACTAATTTATCAAAACGTGCCTATTGTGGCTTTTTTTTTTGCATGTATTTTGGGTTTATACAAATCTGCTTATCAAAGAAAGCTATGAATCTTCATCATTTATTGAAACAAAAATATTCCTAAAATAAAAAATAGATATTCATTGGCGATTTAAATAGTTATGTTGTAGTTACAATGTGTTCTACAGAAATGATTTATTTTCAAAACAGTGCAATATTACCCGCTACTTATTAAATTAAGTAGTTATTTCCATAATAGAACTTAAAACAATTGATATCGTAATTCAATAAAACTGTATTTTCAGGCATGGAGCCATATGGAAGAACCAATTTTAAATACAGAAAATTACTTGAAATCTTCAACTAACGGGTGATTTTTTAAGAGGTTTAGAACTTTTTAAAAAAAAAAACATAAAAAATTCGAAAAAATGAATGAAATATTTATTTGAATCGATAGTTTGAACCTTGCAATTTAATGTTTAAAGATAATTTCATGCAAATGTTGACCGCGGCTGCGGTAGCCCATCCGCTGAGTCCAATTTTGGCATACTCTTTCACACATATCGGCCGGTATCTCACGAATGAATGCATGGATGTTGGCTTCCAGTGCGTCAATCGAAGCGGGCTTGTCCCTATAGACATTAGCCTTGACATACCCCCACAAAAAATAGTCTAATGGTGTCAAATCGCACGATCTAGGCGGCCAATTGACCGGCCCGAAACGTGAAATTAACTGTTCACCAAACTCGCCTCGCAATTGCGCCATTGTTTCGCGTGCTGTGTGGCATGTGGCACCGTCTTGTTGAAACCACATATCATGCAAGTCAAGAACTTCCATTTCGGGCAAAAAAAAGTTTGTTATCATCGCTCGGTAGCGTTCACCATTGACAGTAACGCTGCGATTCGCATCATCTTTGAAGAAATATGGCCCAATAATGCCGCCGGCCCATAAACCGCACCAAACAGTGGCTTTTTCGGGATGCATTGGTAGCTGTTGCAATGCTTCTGGCTGATCTTCACTCCAAATGCGGCAATTGTGCTTATTTACGTACCCATTCAACCAAAAATGAGCCTCATCGCTGAACACAATTTTTCGATAAAAAACATTTCGAACCGAGCACGAATTTTGATAGTAAAATTCAATAATTTGCAAGCGTTGTTCATTTGTAAGACGATCCATGGTTAAATTGCAAACCAAACTGAAGCTGTTTGACAGTGACACAAGGTACTAAACACACGTCAGCTGTCAAAACCAGTGTTGCCAAAACCAAACCAGCTAAAAAATCACCCGTTATTATGCCACATTAAACATTTCTAAAATATTTTAGCATCACCGTTTTCCCCAAACAATATTTTGTCACTTTTGTCATAAAAACTGCGTTTAGATATTAGTTAGTTTGATAGATATTACTCGTGTTTTTTCCAAGCCCAAAGGAAATTGGATGAAAAAAAAACGATTCGGGGCTAAATACTTTACATGTTAAAGGGAATAACAACTAATCCCCAATGGGCTAGGCTAAACCCAGAAAATTTTGCGGGCTTAACTTAAGCACGGAGAAAAACTGTTTTACCGGTAGGAATTACGTACTTGATAGTTTGTATGGAAACTCCATTTTTTGTTCAGTAATGGCGTCGCTAATTCCCGATTAGCCAACCAGTTCCCTCCGGGATTGAAAAAAACACCTATTATATTATGTACATTTTTGTATTAATTATTATTTTTCTATTTTGCAGGAAATTTTAAAATTCGTCGATACAAAGCTGTATATTGAAGTTCGTCCCAAATACTTGCTACCCGATACGAATTGTTTCATAGACTATCTGGATGACTTTGAAGCGTTAATCAAGAATTTCAAAAAATATATTTTGGTGGTTCCATTAACGGGTAAATTTGTATAAAATTAAAATTTCTGTAACATCTAAAATTTGAAACAATGTTTTTTTTTTTTAGTTGTTAAAGAGCTTGATGGCCTTTCGAAGGGAGTCAAAATCGAAACACACGAAAATTCTCAAGTGAAAAAAAGTCGTATCCATCATTTCGATGATGTCTCAACTCGAGCCAAAAAGTCTTTAGAGTTCATAAAGTCTGCCAATAATAACGTCAAGTAGGTTTTTAAGATTGTTTAAAAAAATGCATAACTTTATTAATTACTTATGTCATCTAGGTGTGCTACAACCAAAGGTTCTATTATAAATGCATCACTTTTTGCACTTGTTGAGGAGCAACAAGCATCAAACGATGATAAAATCCTTGCAACTGCACTTGCTCTAACAAAATCAATGAGTAAAGAGGCGAACAAAGGTAAGTTGTATTTTTGCATTTTAAATACAATAATGTGTTTCTGAATATTCATTCATTATTTTTTTTTCAGACGGGAAAACATTTATCCAGACCGAGTTAGTCCTTATTACAACAGATCGTAATTTACGTGTAAAAGCACTTGCAAGAAAGTTAGCAGTAAGCGAATTGAAGGAGTTTCTTCAATGGGCTAGTGATTGCATTGATCAAGAGTAAATTTTGTTTTTTATTTTAACTCTTAAATGTCTTCTATTATTATATTAATGTAATTACCTAAATTTTTTATTAGGTATAATTTTTTTTTCTCTCTGAAGTAATAATACATGTTAGTCTGAAATTAAAAATGTGACTTTTTTATTAAAAATTTCTTATGGAAAAATAAGGCCGAGTAAGGAACAATTGGATTCATAAAGTACCTACCAGATTCAACAACAGGTTTACGATGGTAACTTTTCTGTAAATTTAATACCTAACTCGAAAACTAAGCGGAATTGGAGTATTTTAGTTGCAAAACTTTTTATAGAACATTTTAAACTTTCAATCGAAATTAGTGATTTAAATATTATTTTAACAACTTCACTGTCCCCATACAAACTGATTGAAAACCGTCTCTACGTTCACTATTTCCTATCAGAAATAAGGACATTACCATCACGTCCCATGAATCACATATGATACATAGAACTTTTTTTGTACTGTGTTTCCAGCGTCCATGAATCATATATGATTCAAAATAAGAAAAATATGAAAAGTGTTCTACGTCCCTATACAAATTGATTCAAAATATTCTCCACGTCCAGCCTTTTTTTTGGTCGAAAGCATTACGATTGACTTGAATTTAAAGTAAAATCGTTTTTTTACCTTAGGCTTTTCATTTTATGTTCATATATGATTCATGGACGTAGTAAGTGTTCATAGCATATCACTACGTGAATCAGATTATCAACCAACAGAAACTGATACTGACACGTCGTATGATCTTTCTGAAAATGAAGATGATGAAGAACAAATTTCTGGTAAGCTTCAAATAACTTAAGACATCAGATTAATGCAATGCATTTTTATATATATAAAAATCAGGCAATGGAATCTCACCCGATGCCACTGAGCTTGTTTGGCATGAAGAAGTTTTACCAATTGGCAGAGAGCAATTTACTGGAATTTCTGGGATTCATCGAATTGATGCCATCACAAATGAAAATGGAAAAATTGATTTTGTAAAAATTTTTGAAAACTTGCTAACAGCGGATATTGTCATGGAAATGGTTGAACATACCAATACATATGCCCACATCTTAAGATCATCACGAACGTCTGCATTTAATCGATTACGACGATGGAAAGATGTGGACATTGAAGAGATGAAGCAATTTTTTGGTGTTGTTATGCTAATGGGTGTCGTTAACTTGCCGACAATTGAGCACTATTGGAAACTGGACCCATTATACAATTATCCGCTTATGCATATGATAAAAATGTCATACAATAGATTTTCACTAATATTGCGTTGCTGGCATTTTGCTTCTCCCTTGCTTCAAGAAAGGACACATAAAACATACAAAATTGATCCTCTAATAAAAAAACTACTGGCAAACTTCCGGTCATTGTATACTCCTGGCGAAATACTTGTGGTAGATGAATCGGTAATCAAGTTTCACGGTCGACTGCAAATAAAAACGTACAACCCTTCAAAATCCAGTAAGTACGGCATAAGAGTCTACAAAATGTGCACAGTTGATAGTTATACGTGGTCCTACGAAATATATTCAGGAGCATCTTTGGCAATGGAAGGGTTAGACAAGCCGGGATCTGTTCTTGTCAGATTGTGTGAACCCCTTTTAGGTGAGGGACGAATGATTGTCGCCGACAATTATTATACCAGTTTACCATTAGCAACGTATTTAAAAAATCGCAACACGGACTTATGTCTTATGACTTCCATGTTGCAGGCTCAAGAAATGCTGTTGAGAGTATTGCTCGGTTCTTGTGCATCCGCAACAAATATCTCAAGAATTCCTCCAACAATATTACATCCAAGCCAAAATTTTCTCACGGAACTACCACGTTCAAATGGTAAAATTATGCGAAAGCGTTGCGCTTTGTGCTATAAGAACCTGAGGAGAGATGGTCATATAGCTGCCTTGAAAGCAAAACAGGTAAATACAGAGTGCAAGCAATGCAATAAGGCATTCTGCTTAACATGTTTTAACTTTAAACATAAAAGGACAAGTGTCTAAACTTTAAAAATGTAAATTGTTATTGTTATTTGTTTAATTTTTATCCAATTGTTGTATTACTTTCTTGTTGTTTTTCAATTTATTTTATCAAAAAAATATAAAGATTCATTGATGAAAAAATGCGTTTTCTTAAACATTTTTCCATTTTTTTTGCAGCTATGTTATGGGCTATATATAGCCAACATATTTACATCAAAATTATGTCATTGAGATGATTTTTTTAATGTAATATACACATTATTAAAAACATATGTTCATGAATCACATATGATTCATGGACGCTGTAAGCACGGTACAAAAAAAAATGTATGTATCACATGTGATTCATTGGACGTGATAATGAAGTTTTATTTTCTAAACAAAATATATGGACGTAGAGATGTTGCTTGATCACTTTGTATGGGGACGTAGAATAATTTTCATTTAATAAAACTTTTGAATCATATGTGATTCATGGACGTAGGAAACATGGGACAAAATGGATTTCATGAATCACATATGATTCATTGGACAGTGAAGTTGTTAAAACCCAATTCATTCATTCTCAATAAATTCGTCATTAAAATTAGGAAATTTATCAGCTTTTAAAAATTAATTTCTTCAAAAGTATTTAGATCCTATTTATTCAAACTCCATTAACTGGATTTTTTTAGTTTTAGCTAAACGCGCTTTTAAACTAATGCTGACATTAAGCAAGTTCCATTAAATTTTCTATTTATTCACTGCCCATTAGTTGAACGCTTTTAATGGCTTCTTTAAATTCAAATGATTTTTTTAAATGACTGATTAACTTTTATTTTACTCCTACAAATAAGGTTTAATGGAACTCTATTGACTTAGATTTTTATTTAATTTGAAAGTGCGTTCTAAACAAAATCCGATAAAATGTAACGTAAAATTTTCGAGAAATTCCAATCAAAATTTACAAAACTGTTCTTTTTGGACTTTAAATTGCAAGATCTGAAAAACCATAAAGACCAAACTTTAAGGATTAAAATTTCTGTTGCCCGTATGATACTACATTTTTTTCTTATTTTTAATTCATAAAAAATGAAACTAGAGTAGTACGAAGAATTCATTACCGAAAATCCCAATAAGACTGAGTCAAACAGTTTCAGATTGCCAGATTTAGTCATTTTTAGTCCGAAGTCGTTTCAGACTTCAAAAGTTGTGCTTATTCTTACAAAAGAGAGCGCGCTCGAGAGAGTAAAACAATTCCCCTTCTTGCCAGTTTTAGTCCGAGGAATTTCTTCTGGCTATTTATGGCCTGGATGTCAAATGCCTGGTTGCCGTATGTCAGGTGACGTAATTTGTCAGTTGAGTACAAATATCAATGCCGGACAAGGGTTGCCCAAGTGTTAATTTTATTTTGATTTTAGTTTTGAAACTAATCAACTAATTACAAAAAATTTACGTCAATAAGCAATACTATTTCTTAAAAATTTAAAATTGACAATATTGAGTATTACTTATATTATATAGTGCTACTTGAAGAAAAACACGCTTAAGCTTCATAATTTAATGTATAATTAAAGATTTGTTTGTTTGTATATTAATATACTTGATGTAAGCTTGTACGTTTAATCTCTGTTAACATTTTATTTTCTTGGGATGTGATTCTTGAAAATTTTGATTAAGATTTATCACTGATCTACGGCAACCATAGTCGAATATATTTTTTGACGTTTAAAAAGTAGTCCAATTTAGTGCGAAAACCGTTCCAGACATTTTTTCAGTTTTCTTTCTCTTTGAGAGCATTTCAACCCCACTCCTCAAATTTGACATTTGACCAACTTTAAGTGCGAGAAATCTTGGGAACAGACCTAGTGTGTACACATAAAACCCTAAAAATGTAGAAATGTCACAAAAAAATGTGAAAATTTCAGAAAAAATGTATTAAAAATGTGATTTGATTTACATTTTTCAGCTTCAAGCGGCTTTTTTTTGACATGTTTCAAAAATATTATAAAACTAATTTATTCAAAACATTTCGGAGGAAATTGAATCGGATATTATTTTGTGTTGCTGTTAATATAAACTAATCAAATATTGGAGCATTGAAGAGAAAACAACAAAAGGATTTTTAAATAATGTTGACAATTCATATTATTTTTTTGCCAGATAAGTGCTTTTCCTTTTTTAAAAACAACATCTTTCCCTTTTTTTCTTGGCTGACACTTTAGTATGATTTAATGAGCTAAAAATGAAGAAAAAAATGTAGAGTCATACGGGATTTGATATTGGGCGGGTTCAATAAAAATAGTTTAACATCTGATTTTTCAGATTTATGAATTTATGTCGTTGAACGCAAAAAAAATCTGAAATTTCAGTCGAAAGTCATTGTGTCAAATTCCTGCATTTACCTAAAGGATTTACATTGAAGCGAAATAAAATAGAACTTTAATTACATTTGTGAATTAAACATTGAGAGTGAGTAGTTGTGAGGATGAAAATATATGTAACTAAATCAGCAACAGGTTTCATTACCTTCATTAAAAGTCCTTTTATTGATATGTATGACTTACCAAAACATAGCAAAACTTTCCAAACATCAATTAAAAAAATTATTGATTTAAAAATTCACTAAACAATAAACAAAAAGTTCGTTCATTTAAATAAGTATTAAATTTTCATGACAAAAACTAAAAAAATCAACCACCAACAAGACGAAAATTATAAAGTTCAGCTTTTATGTGTGCTTTTGGCACTTCCCCCACCACAAACAACTTTCATCTGAATTTTCAGATGAGAATTTCTTGTCTGAATTTTCAGATGAGAATTTCTTGTCTGAAAATTCAGATGAAACGTAACTAAACGTAACTAAAAGTCATCTAACTTTTTATGACAGCTGGCCAATCAGAAGCTCCAAAAATTCAGAAATCTGAAAATTCAGATGTAAAACGTAATCGATTGAACGCACCCATTTTTTTCTAATACTGTCATATTTAATAAATTTATAATTACGGAAATATAAAATAATATCCGAATCCATTTTGACAAAACATTTTTAATGTATTATGAATAAATTAAAAACTTCTTATTCTCGCATAAAAAAAATTTCACGCGAGGAAAAATAAAAAAAAGCTGCTATTCGCTGAAAATATAAATGGTATACAATTTTTAATTAATTTTTTTGTGACTTTTTACATTAAAGGGATTTAATGTGTATACGCTCATTTAAGAATTTTCAGAGATGCATTTTTTTACCACTCTGGTATCATTTTCAATGAATTTAAAATGTAAACAAAATGTAATTAGTCCAGTAACTTTATACAACAGAGTTGTTTATGATATTGGCCTACATTATTACATATACATATTCGTAGTGCAGGGGCCTATTTCACCAACTTACAAATTTGTATTTACAAGCGAATTTTGACAAAATTTGTTGAAAAATCAATTTATTCTGTTTCACAAAACTTTTGTATTACAAAAGTATATTTGTAATTTACAAAGGGACATTTGTGGGAATATCTTTATTTTCATTTCACCAAGACTAATATTTACTTGTAGTTTACAAGTACAAATTTGTGAAAAATGGGGTATTTTTGTAAGTTTCTGTTTCACCAAATAAAAGAATTTTACAAAATTTGTTGCATTGTAGAAAAAAACTTACAGAAGATAAATGATGTGTAATATCTTCTACAAATTGTGTTTTCTATATTAAAATTGCTTTTTAAACTTAAAACTGTGTGAGTAAAATGTGTTTTGTTTATTAATATCCACAATTTTGAAAAGCAGAATTTAGTATATAAAAGGTAGACATATTTTTGAAAATTAATACCAATATGTATGTGAAAAGGAAAAATTTTTTGCTTGCTCCCGAATTAATAATAAATAGATCATAGAATATTTATGAACCTTTTTTTAAAGTTTCTAAAAACTTTACACTTTGTTTTGCATATTTAAATGTATTGCCTTTTTCATTTTACACATACGACTCTCACAAATTTGTGAGAATAAATGTTAGTTTACAAATCTTGCATATAATTGGTGAAACGCACATTTTTTTTATTGTAAACTACGACTATATTTTGTACACCTTTTTTCATCTTTATTACAAACTTGTTGCAAATATGTATGTAATTTATGAAACAGAAATTCTGTTTACAAATTCGTAAATGTAGTTTACAAATACAAATTTCTATTTGTAAATTGTATTTGGTGAAATAGGCCCCAAGTCAGCGAGATATACTTGTGACAGACATAAACAATATTGTAAGTTTGTTTCTAAGGATAAGTATGTATGTATGTAATAGGAGTTTTTTTATTTGTTTTTAGAACTAACTTTTCTAGATTAGAAACAATGCTGAATAAATTGACAAGATAAAAGCATCAGCTCTACCTATCCACACTTCTTTTTTTTTAACTGAACAGATAGGTTCCTTACCCAACTAGAAATAAACTTGGGAACATGGGATAGCCTAATCTACATATGAATCTACATAGCTGAAGTAGATAAACACTTGCACCACTATTTGGTTTTATAATCTCAAAGTGCCAGAAAAACATATTTAATAATTTAAAAAATTAGATGAAAATAAAATTAATATTATCTCAATAATTTCAAAAATAATTCGTCGCTAAAATGCAGAATAAGTCTAATCACATTTTCAAAATTTTTCAAGAGTTAAAACTTTAAAATCCATCCACTTTTTCAGCTTTTCTATCCAATTTCAGTATGCCCATCCAACTAAAAAATATTATTGAAATAGTTAGACAGTTTTTTTATGATTTCAAAAAGCTTGAAAATATTCGATATAATTTTCAATATATATTATAATTTTATTTTCTATAATATAATTTTTATAAATATTTTATTTAAATTTCGCAATTTTTTGTTGCATTTATATAAAAAAAACTTAATAATTAAATTTAAACTAAGTTACACACATTTATAAATTATGAAATAAAAAAAAAAGAAATGCAAACTTTAACATATAAATTAGTGTTATTACATAATCATATACGTATAATATATTAAACAATTTTATTTATTAATTTTTAAAGAGCCGTTTCCAAGGCTAGAGAAATTGTTGTCTCTTTATTCATACTAGCTGCGATAATTTTAATATTTTGAGATGCAGATGTATTATTGCTTTTTAAAATCAATTCATTTGCTTCATAGTTTCGATTGGCAGTTTGGGGGACTGTGCTGACAGCTTGAGATGTGGTCAATAAAGGCGACGTCATATTGTTTGATGGAGTAACTCCTAATGGTTTGTTGGCCACCAATTGCGGTACATTCTTAACGTATTTTCCAACAATCTGTGGAGTGGTTCTTCCAAATGGAATCTTTAATTCACCTTTCATGAAGTTGTTCTCTTCAGTTTGTAAGAAAATATTCCTTTTTAGATCAAGCTTCTCCTCTGATATGAGCTCGTTTCGATCGAAGATTGCATCTCCTGCTTCTGAGCTAGGCTTTGAGCCACTGTGATTTGATCCACCGCTAGAGTTTGAATGATCTTCTTCGCTGTTAGCCTCCGGAATGGTTGTGGATATAACATCAGTTCGCATGGAATTCATTCGCCACTGAGCTGAACGCTGCTTAGGAGCGAAAGACTTTGAAGGCGACCCAAATTGTCCTTGACGTAACATCCGTCGATTGGCAAATGTTTTCGGAGAACCACTCAGATCTAGCAAAGTCATTGTTGAATTAAGTGATTGTGTGGAAGAAGTTTTATTATCGCTTCCATTGGCTGCTGCTGCTTCGGCTTTTTCAGCTTCACGCTTGTTCATCTTTAACAATTCCACAGCTGAAAGCTTCTTCACTGGGGTATTCTTAACTGACTTGGCCAGAAGAAGTTTT
The DNA here is from genome assembly GCA_929447395.1 of Epistrophe grossulariae. Classification (NCBI taxonomy): domain Eukaryota; kingdom Metazoa; phylum Arthropoda; class Insecta; order Diptera; family Syrphidae; genus Epistrophe; species Epistrophe grossulariae. The sequence continues at coordinate 85,979,364 of OV839567.1, forward strand.
TTGAAGTCCATCAGAGTGGTTTTGCTGTTACCAATGCGATCAGAACATGTGTTCAAGCGCTCTGGATTATTTTCATCGCCTTTCTGAAACGATCGAGTGCTGGGCTGCATTGCTGGTGTGTTTTCGGCAGTCGGTATACTTTCGGAATTCTGATATGATTTAGTTGGTGTCGAAGTAAAGAAATTGCTCCTGTTTCTTGGTACAATTGGTGATATATTGGTGCTGCGTTGAAGTTCAGCGTTGCTCTTTGTTAAGGCATTCCTATTAGCACGACTTATGGGTACCGCATATAAGTCATCTCTGCAAGTTCCTGCAGATGTTGGTGATGGCTTGTTCTGGCGACGGTTCTGTAGTGTCCAGTACACCGGTGTATTACGATTAAACGCAAGACTGCTATCCATAGGAATACTGGCAGTTGTTGTTGGATTCTCTGTTGTCAAAGTAGTTCCGATTTTAGAGAAACGATGATAACCTGGTTGGAAAAATAACCAATATTAGTGATATATAGCAAAACAGAAACAAATATTTCAATTGGTTAGTATGTTTTATTTTTTGTAGACGAAATTACAAAGATCTTTGGAACAGACACACATTCAAGTGCAGTGAGTAGTTGAAAACCGTTAAAACAAATAAAGCAAAAATCAAAAGGATGCAAATAAATTTAAATTTTATACTCACCAAGTGCACGTTGATATAGAGACTTACATTCAAAAAGATGGGTTTATGGTTGTGGATGGCTTATTGAAGGATGACTATTTACACCCCTGTCTTCCACCAAAGTTTATGTGTTTCTTTTTTCTTTTTTTGTGATGCTGATAATGGATATACATACTCTTATTTAGATAATGAGTAATAATGGGATCGATTGACTTATAGACACCTAACAAATGTTTTGTATGTTTATATGACGAAAGTTGTACCCAACTTTAAACTTCTGTTCATATACCTAAGCTTGTATGAATTTTATTCCTTTGAATAATTTTGTCGAGTAATATCAATGTGAATGGATTCAAGAACTACTTTGCGAGGCTCTGTAAAACATGATTTCAATCAGAGTAAAAAAAATAAAAATTATAAATATTAAAATAATAATTATCCTGAATTCGCACGAAAGATGCTTTTCACTCGAGAGAAAGATCATGAATTTTGTGAAAAAATATTTATTCTGAAAATAAACTTCTATTTTTAGAAGTATGAAGGCAAACATAATAAAAGTTTAATTATTTGGAGGTTTTTTAGCGAAAATTATTTTTATTATTAAAAAAAAATTATTTAAAGAACATTAGAAATGTGAACTGAAAACAGTTTGAGCCTTCAAGAAGTAATATGGAATGAAAATAAAACGTACATTTATTTTGATGACTTTTTAGCAGTCAAATTTTGAAGTGATTAAATTCTAAATTTATTATAAATAAAACCTAAATCGTAGTTTCAGACCAACTTAATCTATTCCCAGCTGATACAAAAATATCTTTTGAAACATTAATAGCTTCAAGAAATAATTTAATTTTATGTGGAAAATCAAAGTGTATAAAAATAAAACACCAAACCATATTCCCAAAAAGATGACACCATGACAATGTGACTGCATGTGGCAGGAAATAATAATAAATAGTGCACATTATTTTTTTTAATTTATTATTTTCTTTATTAAAAAAAAAATATTAGATAATTGCTAAATACAAACATGGCAGTAGTTTTAATAAACATTTTAAGCGTAAAACAAATTTACCGAGAGCATATAGTATATAATATGTAAAGGAAATTCTACATGAAATTTTCAATATATATTCTAAAATAATGTTAAAGCAAATAGACAAGATTGTGTTAAAATAAAAGGAAAATAAATTTCTCTTGCACTTTTCAAATAAATAAAATCAAAATACAAAAAATATTCGTGCACTTTTTTGCTTATAAAAAAAAAAATATATTGAAAATTTCAAATAGAAAAACCCGTGGCATATAACGGACGTATACAAATACATAATCTTATTTCAATAAAATAATTACGAATTTATTTTTTTTTTATTTCGATGCCTCTTGAGTGTGCATTTTGTTTTTCAATTCATTGTATTATTTATGTTTATATATATTAAAATTTATTTTCTTAAAAAAAACAGCGGACATAGTTTTTATCTTAAAAAATTCGATAGTGCAAAAAACATTTATTTCCTTAGTTTTTAAATACGGGATATTACAAAATAGTTCAAATGCACACATTAATTATAATGAAGCCAAGCGTGTTTTTAATTAAATCTTAAACAATTATTGTTAAATAAATCATAAAAATTCAAATTAAAAAAAAATAAGTACAAGGAGTTAAAAACGGAACACAATAGACAAATTTAAATACAAACAAAAAAATATGTATACAAAAAAAAACAAACAAATCTGTTATATACACAATTTACAATATTTAAAAAAAAAACTTTTACCAATGCATTTACTAACACAAAAAAAGAAAGGGGTAATGAATTTTGCATTTATGCGATTCAGCTACGTCGAATTTTTATTTTTGATAGTTGATTCTCCTTAATGGTATCTCCTCTTTTGGAAAAAATTCGAACCGAAATCATTTGTTTTTGAAAAAATTTGTAAAAATTAAAAAAAACCAGCAGCCTATAATTCAAAAATATAACTTCTGTTGATCCAGATTTAACTCACCAAATTTGTTGGGTATTGAAGATAAAATGATATAATAATGGATCGGCTTCTTTTTGAATCATATATTTATTTAATTAACATTGACAGCTCTTATGTGATCAAAAAATTTGAATAGTAGGTTTGAATAGTCCACCAACTGTAGCTGTGAAGATGGTGTGATGATTAATAACCGAATATATTCTCATGTTCGTCATGTAAGATCAATGGAGAATACCTCCTATATAATACTTCCTACCAAGACGACGATGGAAGAATTTATAAAATCAATGGAGAACGCTGGGGAGGCATGATAACCCATTTTTTGTATGGCAAGAAATTAAGGATTTTGACTTGTCAGAGCTGCATACAAGCTAAAATTAATGAAATTGGTGCTCGGTATATGCAAGTATGTGAGCACATCAAATTTCGGTTGAATTTCTACAAATTAATAAAAAATAACTTTTTTTTCTTTGCCAACTGTAAACCAATCACGCAAAACCAAATATTTGCATTCATCTCAATAATTTTTGCACAGTACATATTTTCTTTTTTATATGGGGACTTTTAGCTAGACTTGAAGCAACATTTTACTGGTACCTTAAAAAAAATTATTTATTTCTATCGTAGAAAAATTTTTATTATATTTCAATTAAAGTAAGAATAAGCGTATTTATATTTTTTCTTACTAACTTTAACTACATTATGTAGGTATTTTCTAAAGCATTTACTATGTTTAATTGATTAAAGTTTTATATAATATAATTTATGAAGAGTAAGTATATGATCAAAAATGGTTTATAAAATTAAATAAAATAGCTTAAACATATTATAAACATAATATATAGTTACGTACAATTCTTAGTAAGTATGAAAACAAATTAACTGCAGTTGTGATTTTAGAAATCTGCGTATGACAAGAGGTCTTTGACAATCCAAGTAAAAAAAAATTCGAGAGTTTCAGGTTAAAGAATAAGTTTAAAAAAAATTGAGTGCGGCTAGCATAGATGATATTGGCATGTTCAAAGCAGAGATCAGAGATTCAGATAGCCCTGTAAAAAAAACCTAAAGCAAATGTCTCAATAAAACCAGGAAAAGGAATGCGAAGCCTCAGATATTTACAGGACTAAATATTATCTTTCAAAAGAATTAAAAAAGAAAATATTATAATCTAACAGTCTTCTAATTTATAAACCCATTCAAAAGTATGTCTAACTTTGGACAGGAATGCGTTTATAAATAAGGATATATTGTCCTAGTACTATTTAGACAGTGGCTAGCTGGACAACTGGCCAAGAGTGTTTTAAGGAAATCTAATTAATACAACAGTATATATTTAAAAATGAATTGTGACGGTAAAAAGTTTTTCGAAATAAAATTGAACAAGTAGACCAAGCGCCACTAAAATGAGATGATCGGCGTGGCAGTCGTGAATTATGTAGCTATAACTTCAGCCTCAAAAAACTTGGTGGTATAGCTCACCCAAATGTTGTTGTTTCATTCAAACCTTAAGAAATGCTTTTTTGTTTGTACGCGCATAATTCGGTTGAATATTTTCCGAATTTCATGGGAAATTCCGACCGGAAAAGTCGGAAACTCAAAAAACCCGAAATTACATACCTCGCTACATTAGATCTACGATCTGCGTACTATGCTTTAAAGTGAATTTTTTTGCGAATTTGCACAATTTTTCACATTTTGCTCTCAAAACCCTTAATAAAAAACTTAGTTTTGGGAAACTTGTTGAACATTGAAGTTACCTGACAGGTATATTATTTTATAAAGATTCCACTCCGTAGCTTTTGTTCGTGTCTTACTTGAATGAGGTTTGCATGCAAATGTGGGTATAGCTATTATGTAGATACACCAACACCATCTAACACTTTTGAAATTAACCTTCCATTTATACATTATCAAAATAATTGCAGCGTAGACAGTTTTTTTTACCCAATTCAAAATAATAAAAAAATAAAGGCCAAAGTTCTTTATGTATGTCTCCTACCTACTCACGTTCACATTATTTCTTTTGGAATAGTTCTTTAAACATAAAAGTTCCTCCATCATCCACCATATACATATGTACATACTAGGTATACTAGTCCTCTAACAAGTGCATCATGCTCAAGAGGGATTCGTCACGTCATCATAACCAGAATGAATGAACGATTCACATGGAAATGGTTAATTATGAAAGCGGTAGACACATACTCTACATTTTTCACAATGACTAAAGGAACAAAAAAAAAAAAAACAAACACAAATCCACTTCAATAGAGAACATTGTACTCAAAACTTGAATAGAGAAACAAAGAAAATTATAAAATGACTGACAAGAGTAGAACACAAAATTCTCCTGACAAAACAAAACAAAAAATAGAAATAAAAATCTATGGAACATGGTCACATATTATATTGTTGGGACGACCGACGAGGCATCAGGGACTACCAAATCTCTGTACTTTGCATAACATCAAATTTCTGAAGGATTCTCTCTCTATGCTTCTTAGTATCACCAGTTGGTTGGATTATTTTAAAAGGTTTTAGTAAAACACCTTCAATAAAAGATTTTTGATACTTTAGCTGAGTGGTCGTCGACGAGGACGACTCCATGAATTCACAATCCGATTCGAAATCCTCATCGACATCGACGCTACCGTCGCCGCCGACAACAACGTTGGGCTCGGATGTGTCAAAATTCTCTAAGGACTTATTTTTCAAATAGGACGAATCCATTGAAGTGGTTGTCGTGGACAAAGAGAATTCATCGACTAGACGCTCGAAAGATTTGGCAATCTTCCTTACTTTGTTGGAGTTGGCAGATGCTGATGCTGCATTTGGCAAAAGACCAACAGCATCCATAGTTCTCATATCGATCTGCATGTCATCTGTATAAATCATACAGGTACTCTTGATGCCACTGCTGACTAATTCATCATTGGCCAGCCTATAGCTATTGTTTCGTTTCAGAGGTCGTTGTTGTTGCAATTGATTTATATTGCTAATAATGCTACTACCAAGCGCAGCAGTAGTTGAATCTTCTTCAAGCTTATTTAGGTCACGAATCGATAAGACACAAGAAGACTCCCCTATCCGCCCATCACGACGAGCTCCTACTTTTTGGGCGAATGTAGTTAAATGCATTGGTAAATGTTTGTCAGTATTTTTTTCTATACAATTGTTATTTATATTATTATTATTATTATTGTTGTTGTTGCAGTTGATTTTTTGTGTTGTGATTGTGGAATGTATTTTTGTTAAGCAATTGTTCGTGTTATTTACAATAAAATTATTAGTTACATTAGAAAATGCCTTACCTTCATCTAATACTGTACTGGTTGAAGCTGTCGAAGATGATGATGACGAATTGGATGACGTTAGAGTCGATGAAGTCGAAGTCGTAGAAGAAGAAGGAGATAGCGGGGATGGCATCGCAGCCATTATAGTTGCCATAGTTTGGGGTAACGGGGGTGGTGGTCTATCGAGACACTTTGTCGTCATATTAACAATTAACGGTGGCCGATGGTGTTGCAATGACGAAACTGTTACTGGACGCACATTTGGCACTTTTCGATTGACACAACCGCCATTGATTAGAGATACAACGGATTTATTTTTTAATGCTAATGCAGCGACGGTGACAGGAGTGAAACTTTCACTGGGTGGAGCGTCACTATTGCTTATTTGATGATGGTCGTTAAATAGCAGAGCACTTTCGGTTTCTTTTACGTACGGTCCAGGTGCGAATGTTGTATGCGCTCCTTTGCGACGTTTCAAACTATCCGAATCGTAAATTGCTTTCCCCTGCGAATTCATCTTGACACGCGCACCCCTATTCGCCGCCGCTGCTACAACAGCCAGTGGTGATGGCGATGGGGCTGTTGTTGTTATTTCATCCTCTTCTGTGCCATAAGGGGATGATGCTGACAGTACTTGGTTGTTGTCATCGTCGTCGACATTTCCTGATGCTGCGCACGACGACTGACTATTGATTTTTTCCTTCGCGCTATTAATTGCTGGCAGTGCAAAAGGATGCGCCACTATGTTGCCTTTCGCCTGGTTGCGGCGAATATTGCATGGCAATTCATTCAGGGAAATATATTCCTTCTTCTCGCTGCCACTGCCATCAACGATTTTCATGTCTTTCCCCAACGAAGGCAATGTGGGATCTATATTGCGACGAACTATGTCATTGGAATAGTAGATTCCAAGATTTCCTCCTGTCTTTTTAATGTGGTGGTTGTTGTTGTTATTGCTTATATCGGCTATGGTAACATATTCACCTGCCGCATCATAGATTGTGGCATCATCTTGCTTGGCCGGGGATTTCCTCTTATTGGGAAGGACGACTTTTAGCTTATCGAGCATATTGTGAAGTGGATGCTGAAGAGTGCGTTTCAAGTGGTTGAGATTGTGATCCTTTTTCGTTGGATCAATCATATCGACTGTAGCATAGGGGGTTGCATAATTAACGGTTGTTGTTTCTTTGATATTCTCATCGTCACTGGTTGATGGAGTGATTATGCACATGGAGGGAATACGTTTGGCGGTCATGGCAGTCTTTTGTTTAATTCTTTCAATACGTTCCACACCTTCCAAATCTGAACTCTCAGAATACTCGACTTCGGAAGATGGCAGGGGTTGGGCGAGCCGTTCGGCTATGCGCGTTTCGAATGTGAAATCACTTTCTTGGCTTGCCGGCGAAGAGTCGGTGGTGGAAGTGTTTTTGCCTTCCGCATCCTTTGGCACTGTTGTCGCCAAGACGTTTCTCTTTATTGTGCCAGTTCGCTCTAATGTACTTCCCACTGTGCTGCTCGAGTAACTTCGTTCGAGGGTACTTGTACTAGCGCTATTGTTCAATTTCGAGAGAGAACTAATGCGCTCGGGTACATCTGGCCCATGGTCGTTGACCAGGAGAGTGGTGCAGACGGTGCCAGCTGAACTAGTGGTGGTGGAAGTTGAGCCTCTGCCAAAGAGCTCGTATTCATTTTCGGCTGTTAGGACCGTCTGATTTGACACACTGCCAAAGGAGTAGTTACTGGGGTGGGTTGAACTTGTCTGCAATGGCGACATTGGCTCTTCTTCTTTCAAAGTACGCAGCCCCGAATCCATGTGGAATGAGGTGTAATAGCCTTCAGTGTCACATGAATATGCCGAGCTAGTCTCGTCGTCGTCGTTTACCTGCAAGTCTGGGGTGGCAGTTCCTTCACTGGTCACACTGCTCGACGCCGATGTATTTAGGAATCGTCGCCGACTTATTATTGAACTGGGTGGACCACTGCCCGCATGGAAGCTACTTACATTTAGGGATGTATTCGAGGCACTCGATTTTGGCTGGATAGTGATTTCACTTCCAATAGAAGTACGACCCGACTCAGAACTGGCACTCCAGTTACCACTGGAGGAATGTGGCTCATCCTTGTTATTGCCATTTATACCGTTGCGTCGTTGACGATTCAAGGACGAGGTATCACGTAATTTGACATTGCCGCTGCCGAGTGCCACTAGCTTCTGCGCAACCCCTTGCGACGTCTTGCCACCATTACTTGCCAAGGAAACGCTCTTCTCTGACGAGGAATAAGAAGGTTTTCGTTCGTGCGAAAATCTACCTTCCTTTTCGAAAAGTTCATTCTTTTTGCTTGTCAGCTCGTGCACAGTGCATTCATCGTCGATGTCAATGTCGGTGCTCTGTGCCGCCACGCCTGACTTTGGTGGCGATGATTTGTTACTGTTGTTGTTGTTGCTGTTATTATTGTTCCCCGACTTACCACCGCTAGGCGTTATAAATTTAAAACGATTACGACCCCATTGTTTGAGGGAGTTTAAGCGTGTCAGAGTGCTCTTGCCTTTGTCATATGGCAAGGCAACAGATTCTTTTTTTAATATGTCACTCGACTTACTTCGACCAAATTTGTTTTTTTCCTCATTGGCGGCAATATTAAAACCGTCATTTGGATTTACAGTGTCACCGACTGTTGTTGTTGCTGCTAAACTATTCTTACCGCTATCATGGGTATCCGTCCTGTTTTATAAGGGGGGGAAATGTGTAAAAATATTTTTTGTTTCTATTTAAGATGTTAAATTATTTAAAACTTCAGTATGACAATATTATTTTTTTTTTTGTAATTGATTTGTGAGTAATTTATGAATGCCCCATAGAGCAAACCAGAAATAGGGGTTTTTTTTATAATCTCAATTTTATTAAATCACTCTATGCAAGACCATTAGTTGTTTTTTTTTATTGGAGTTTTCATTTAATTTATGGAAAGAAGACGCGTACTGATTGAATCTATAGCAATCAAAAATATTGTCGATTGATTAGTGAAGTAAATTCGGTTTGGTTTGGGGGGCTGATAATTAAGTGTGAAGACTTTTTCATTAAAAGGTCTTCGAAATGATTATTTTTTATTACAGATTTGTATTGCTTTGATATAATTGCTTTTTTTTCTTGGGGATTGAGAAGGAAACGAATTGAAATTGAAAAATTTATTGGTAATTATTGTATTGAACATAAAGAAATGGTCATTGATTTGGGGAACAACTAATTGTGAAATAAATGGAAACTAGGCACCTAGAAAAATAAAATAGATACTCAAATAATTTTCCAAAATTTAAAGCTACTTGATTTTTTGCATCAAACGTTTTGTTTGACAGAAGAATTGATTAAGATTTTGTGATATTTATAAACTTGATTCCAATAAATATTAAATTTATTCAGGGATTATTAATATTTGAACTTTGAGTCCACAATATCGGTGTGGTGTGCTTTTGTTCGCCAGCTCTTCAAATAATACATGTACCAATGAAAATGAATATTATGTCAATTTTGTAGGAAAACAATATTGGTAGACCATAAGAAAGAAATTGTGACAATTTGTGAGGCGCTTAAGTCAATCTTTAATGCAGATGTGTTCTGCATTATGTTAAAATATAAAATAAAATTAATGAACACAACTTAAAATGAGACGAAAAATCGTTTATGATGCATTTATTGCGAAAAATTTAATATAAAAATCGCAAGCTTATACACACACGAGTTCCACTGCGATCGGTATAAAAATATTATGCTATCTTTTAATCGTTTTCAGTTTGAATAATATTCTGTCCTTTAATTTTTAGTACCTTTTTTTAACAAACATTAAAATGCACATACGAAATTTCTTTAAACGACTGCGACTCATAAAAGATCAAAAGCCAAAACAGTTGATCTTCGTCGAAGAACAATGAAAAATCAAACCAGCCGAAGGCATCTTTGTCGACGAACAGTGAAACTGAAATTACTATGATGAACAATAATATATTGAATATTGATATTGGAAATTTCCTAAACCATTTGAATATACTCGATGATTTTGAAGGCCTTGAGAGAACCATGCATTCCACCTAAATCGTACGACTTTAAAAATGATACAGATGGACCTCATGTATTTCGACATCAGTGGCTAACTGACTATATTTATTTCTTATTCTGTCAGTTTGAGAGGTGGTCTGCCGCAATTGTGTGCTCTTTCAGCCAAAAGTAGTTCGCGGGCTTTTATTATGAAAGAATTTACTAGATATAAAGACTTTCATGGACTTGTGAAACAGCATTTCAGATCAAGGTGGCACTCTGAATTTCAGAAAAAGTTAACGCAGTTTGCAAAGTTTCAGACAATGCCAAAAGTGTTGAGTACCAAACAAACAAATTAATAACATGACCTTGAAATTTTTATTAAGATATTTTGTTTACCCCCTCCTCCCTGGGAAAAATCTTGCGGGTGCCTATGTATCTACCCATTGATTATATATATATTATATTGAATATACATTTAAATGTGGCTTTAATTTAATGACTTCGACAAAAATTCCGACAAAGCTGGATTTTGGTGTACAGCGCTATCTTCTGTTACACGAAGACTTTTGTGTCGTGACACTTCTGATTCGTTAATTTATCAGTTGGAATTAAACTTGATTAAAGATGAATGCAAATGATATTTCATATGAAGTTGAAGTGAGTCCAAAATTTCATATATACCTACATATTAGGTATATTCAATGAGGCTGTTCGGAATAGTTTGGAAAACTTTAGAAGAGAAAAGTCCTTAAGTTTTTGCTGTTCAATGAGAAATTTTCTACTTAAAATGTTCTGGATTGCTGTTTAATGAGTTTGTTTGGAACACTTTAGAACAGGGGCCAAATTACGGCATCAGTGACTGAACGACACGTGAGGGAAATTTCATACAAAATATCGATGATATTCGATTCGGCCCCAGGATTTTCTGCACTTGCTTTTTAGTTAGAACTAATGGGGTTTTACATTGGTAAAATAAATCAATTTATTTTTGATTTGGATCTGTCAAAAACACAATTTCCCCTCTTTTTGCTTTCCATTGGGCAGAATAAATTGATTTATTTTTGATTTTAAATCAAATTGGAAATTTTCCGGCGGATTTACCCCTCATTTTACTAACACCAATACAAATTTAAGCTGTCAGCATGACAAATGTGGTTTTTGATTTGAAATTTATTCGTTTTGGGAAAAATTTGCTGAAATTGTTTAAATAAATACAATCCTATTGAAAAATGGAAGCAGTTTAATATGAAATTTACTGCATACACTTTTCAAAAGACAACAAGTTTGAATGAAAATTTGACAGCTATGCCGCACAGACAAGAATGTACACCAATACAGTGGCAAAAAAAAATCAATTTGAATTGTGTTCCATTCGCGAAGAAAAAAATCAATTTTTTTACTGAAATCTGAATTTACCAATGGAAAACCCCATAAGTTAGAACAGATTTGTGAAAAATGTCAAAATCAGCTGTTGTGATTTTTTCATTGAAACTAGTTTTTGTTATGGATTTTATTAGAATCTCCGCCTTACTCTTTCATATGTGCATTTTAATTAATTCTAATTCTATTAAAATGAAGTAATTTTAGTTTTTAAACGTATATATGTTATTTGTGAATTTGAAATAACCATATATGCTCGGAAAAATTGTTGTTGTTTTTTCAAGTGACAGGTAGCCATTTTCTGTTGTCACTTGTTCTGACTAAATTTTCCTTACTGAACAAAACTATTATTGGGTGCGTTCAATCGATTACGTTTTACATCTGAATTTTTGGAGCTTCTGATTGGCCAGCTGTCATAAAAAGTTAGATGACTTTTAGTGACTTTTAGTTACGTTTCATCTGAATTTTCAGACAAGAAATTCTCATCTGAAAATTCAGATAAAAGTGGTTTGTTGTGGGGGAAGTGCCAAAAGCACACATAAAAGCTGAACTTTATAATTTTCGTCTTGTTGGTGGTTGATTTTTTTAGTTTTCGTCATGAAAATCCAATACTAATTTAAATGAACGAACTTTTTGTTTATTGTTTACTGAATTTCAACAATTTTTTATATTGATATTTAGAAAGTTTTTCTAGAAATATGTAGGGCTACATATCAATAAAAAAACTTTAAATGAAAATAATAAAACCTATTGCTGATTTAGTTGCATATAATTTCACAACACAAGTACTCACGGTCAATGTTTAATATACGAATATAATTAAAGTTCTATTTTATTTCGCTTAAATGTAAATCCTATAGGTAAATGCCGGAATTTGACACAATGACTTTCGACTGAAATTTCAGATTTTCAGCGTTCAACGACATAAATTCAGAAATCTGAAAATTCAGTTTTTTAGCTATTTTTATTGAACCCACCCATTGTTAAAAGAAGCTAAAAAAAAAATCAATTTTCCATAATGAATTCGTTCGGCGCGATACGATAGGTACCTATTATATGTAGGTTAGTTCGATCTTTAAAACTTTATGAAGATGTAGATTGTTAATTTCAAATCTACTACGAACAAAATTTGTATTTTAATCTATAAGATTTGAAGAAGATTAATGGTAAATCTAATTATATCTCGGTTAAGTGATTGGTGGAAACCTAGAATTAAGCATACCTACCTAGGTATTTATTCCAAAAATATGTTTTAAATTTGAAGTAGAAATATTTTTTTTTTTAAATATGTACATATTTCAAACACTATCACTTTTTTCGAGGAAATTTCAAGGCGAAAATTTTAGAAAGATTATAAAACAGGAAAGTGCGATAAAATCTTTGTGTAGAATATCACAATCTAAAATTTGTACCTTCAGAATTTTTTAAAAATATATTAGGAATTTCTTTTCGAGATATTTAGGTATAGAAAACTGAATTTTATCCTGGTGTTAATTTAGGAAACTTTTAAGGAAATGCTAGAGACGTCAAAACGAATATCTACACCAAAATAAATTCTGTTTTGTCGGAATTTTTCCTTAACTTTGCCCACTGTTTTTTCAAGAAAATATAAAGTTACTAAAACTGAATAAAAAATTCGAACGAAATCGAAATTCACTCGAAATGAAATTCTATGTTCTACAATTCGGTCGATTCCTAAAATTCCGCAATTATTTCGAACTGTCATAACTGACGGTGCAACAATTTTAAGTCGTTTTGAAAAGTCAAATTACACTGCGGATGAAAATATATGCCATATTATTGGTATTTTTTAGGGAAAAAATGAAGCGAAACTCTAAAAAATAAAACTAACAATTTTGCGAGAAAAATATACCAAATATTTGTGAAATTATTTCGTTTGAGTTATTTTTAGGTTCTGGAAAATTTAAACTCGGGATTTTACCATTTTGGCCACCAATAATAACATAATTATACAAAAATAGCATTTCACCATTTTTACTAACAGAATGATTGTAGCTACTCTTACTAAAAATATCCACTCTCATACAATTTGGCCATTTTAAAATAATTAAATGAAATTTTTAGCCTCAATACTTCGAGGTTAAAGACAGATTTTTTTAAATAATTGAAATGAAAACCGCAATATATACCCTATAAAAGCAACAAAAAATTCTATAGGAATTAAGCTTTTTAAAAAATGATTTATGTGAAAAGCAAATTAATGTTTTATATGAACGAATTGTGGGTGCGGTTTTGTTCGCTTTTTATTGCAAAAAAAAAAAAAAAGCAAAAGACAAGTTTATTTTTACACGATAATGTGCTGTTTTTACTCACAAACCATATGAACAAAAAAATAATGTGTAATACTGAAGTTTGTTTATCATTTTATATATACAAGTGTACCTTAAGTTTTATTTGATGTTGTTAGACGTTAATTTGTTATAACTGTTATTGGTCAAATAAACAAAAAAAAAAACAAAATTTGAGAAAAAAAAAATAATAATTTTGTGGAACATTCCATATTACACTATATGTTTCTTTTTTTTAATATAGGGGGACATAAAACATGCCTCTATTGTATATATAGTGGTAGAAAAAATAAAAAAAAATCGATTATATTTGCCAAAAATAATAAGAACAATATATTTATACATTTCTATTAACAACAGCATAACAAACCAGACACAATAATTATAATTTATTTCAAAAACGACATTCAGATTTATGAAGTTATAATACATTGATATTTAATGAAAAAGAAAAACAAAACAACATACCCATTAGCTGCATCCTGAATCTCTTTTTGATCGATTCCTGCAATTGTATTCCTTCGCTTGCCACGAACCTTTCGTGATCTCGAACGGCGACTAACAGTTTGCACGTCATCGTTCAAATTATTACCCTCAGACATGCCAAGGGCACAGCCAGTGGTTGATTTTCTGGCCAGGCACATGCGTTCAAAACGTTTTCCAGATGTGTCCACTGAGATAACTTCGGCAGGATATCTTCAAAAAAAAAGAAAGAGATTTATTATGGGTTGGTCATATTATATAAAACCATTAAAGTATAAAACGTGATGTAATGTTACTGTCAAAAATTAACCTTGACATTAAGATAGAGCTAAAAGCTACATTATGCCAGTTAATTTATTATTTTTTTAACATTGCAGAAAGGAATAGCACAGTGAATTGGTTATAGTGCTTGATTACTAACTCAGATGTGTGGGTTTTCCCTTACAACCCAGCTTGAACTAGAGCCTACTCGTGGGATTTATTGAGTTTATTAACACCTTATTCTCAATCCAATCTTAAACATGAAGTTACAATTATTATTATTATTATTATTACATTTTTACGAAAATGGTGTCATTGAGGACCTAAAAGATAAACAAATAGAACAAACATTTTTCTGATTTTCTGAACTAATCGTTGTTACGTAGTGTCAAAATGAACTGAAAGAAAAAGAGGGAGAGAAAGAGAGACATAAAATCCAATTTCTACCAATTTTAATACATATAAAGTTTTGTCAAAGTTTATATAAAAGAAATGAAGTTGGACTGCAATTGGCATAGAAATTGGCCGTTTTGGGAAGTAAACGAACAGACCTCAAGGAAGAGTATGATTACTAGCGGTTAGCCTTAAAAAGTGGGCAAGTGAATCTAATTTTTTTTCTCATTCATTCATAGATACTGAGATCTTATTAACGTGAAATTAAGGAATTGATTGTATCTATAATTGTATCTTCTGTTAGAAATTCTGAAATTTTGTCAGAAGATTAAATCCAAAACTACACAGGTGCTCGATGATACTAGTTTGAAAAAAGTTATGAGGGATTTATGTACATGACTGACAAGTTGTCAGAATATCTGTCAAATACTGGAAAAATTAAGGAAAAGAATAATGGCCGCAAATAAGAACACAAAAAAGCTATCGTTGTCATTTCTCATAGAAAAGATTACTATCCCAGAATTTTTACGATAGCTTGAGATTAATTTTTTGGCAAAAGCTGCTTTGACTTCGGCTGTGGTTTTAGAAGGGATTACAATAACACAAAGCTATACAGATCCCTTAGGATACAAACCATGAACACAGCCAATGACATTCTTATAAGATACTGGCAATGTGCCAGAAATTTATAAGCAAGTTCATAATTTCTTAGGTTTTGTCTTAATTAATTGCATAATCGTTTCAGTGCAACATTTTGAATTGTTGACTTTCAAAATCGATCACCGTCGACATTTTTTTAAATCTAATTGACATTTAATACAACCTTTATAATTAGACACTTTAGGCCTCCCAACATGAACAAAATTTTAAAATTAGTACATACATCTTCGTATCAGTATTTGTATTTAACATAAATACACTGTACACATCGTCGGCTAAAGGCTACAAAAATTTACACAAATGTACAAAAAGGACAGACGATGTTAATTTTTGGCATGGTCATAAGTCCACAATCCACAGTAAACTTCATTTGAGAGGAAACATTAGCCCGCCAGGCATTTACTCTTTCAATTGTCTGTTTCGGTTACATATTAACCTCTGTGGTTTTGAAATATCCATAAATTAAAAAAAAATTGTTTCTGGAAATCTATGTATGTACAGTAAATTTGCGTAGCTATAAATTATAAAAGAACATAATATTTGACTTTATGACCCATAACAGTTTAATTTTTGACAGTTGACTGTATTACATTGAACACTGCAACAGGTCCGAATGGATAGCAGATGTCTATAGTTGTGTATATTTATTTTTCAACCCTTTTGAAACCTACAAGAACTAACCAACTCAATATAATGTTTAAAACATCATTCCTGAAAGTAAAGCAGAACTAACCTTAAAGCTTACAGTTGATTAAATGCTTAAGCCTTTTATCCCCTATCAACTTTCTATACAAAGCAAATTAATTACCAATTAGCTGAATTTGAGTTAAATTAATTTGTGTGCATATGGTAACCCTATCAGGAAGTAAGCCCGCATCTCTACTCGACTGGAATAAAAATAACAACAACAACAGCAAATAAAATTAAAATATACATATATATGTATATAGAACCAACTTAACTCATGCTCTGGAAATATTATTCTCACTTCACCAAACCAGGAATAATAAATTAATACGATTCGGTTGGTTGTTCCTGGCAGCTTTTGACATATTATTGTGTGTCTAGGGTTCTTCAACTGAAAATTCATTTATATTTTATGTTGAATACCTTCATCCCCACCCCAACAAAGAACACCAACAATTCAATTTATAACACACACAAATTAACATAAAACGGTTGGAGTTTGACAATAAAACTAGCTCATCCGTCAAACCGATAAAAACAATTAATTTTCAAAATTAAATAGGAAAGGGTTATATGTATTTTTGGGATTGGTAATTTTAGTAGATATAGATGGTCATGGACTTATGATAGGTCTGAAGTTACTTACCTTAAAGCTAACAGTTTACATTGTTCCTCCGGGGAAGGCAGTCGATGGTTTAAAGGCACATCTTTGTTTATGTCATTAGGAATATGCAAATTATCATTACTATTATTAATGGAATAAATGGCGTCGACAGCATCAGCTGATAACACGGACGGAGATAGGGCTGGCGTTAATACTCCATTATCACCAATATTCATCGATGTACTTATGGATGCATCTACACGGTTCATACAATCGGGAGTGACTGTAACATCGCCTAGTGCTTCGGAGGATGTCCACTTTCGAAGGTCTTCAATACCGGCCGGCTGAAAAGTTAAAATAAAACCCATTAGCAACGAAAATTATAAAGAAATTATTAAATTTTATTAATTTCAAATATGTATGTATATATATATCTACCGAACCTAGCTAAGTTTGATTTGTCTTAACATATAGAATAACATAAAGCCTATTTAAAAAAGCATAGGTGGTTTGGTACCCTTTATAAAAAAATGAGGAAAAAGGCGTGGCAATAGGCGGACTCTTACAAAAAATTACAAAATTCATACATTAAGTTCAAGCGAGCTTATTTACAAAATTCAATTTTTTAGTCATAGTGCCTAATCAGAAAATTCAGGTTTTAGAAAAGTGGGCGTGGTACTAGATGGATTTCCAAAAAAATGTGCATGTCACAGTTTTAGTTCAAGGGAGCTTTATTACAGTTATTTAACTTTCTGGAGTCGCTTAATAAAGAGAAAAATCAAATATAAGAAAAGAGGGTGTGGGCCGATTGTACAAAAACCTTCCTACTTCTAATAAAAAGAAACACTTAAGTTTTCAATTCAAAAGAATAAACGATTCACGAACACATAGAAGACAAACATAAATTTTTATATATGTATGTACCTATATCCAAAGATTATTAAGCCATATTTTCTTTTTAAACCATAAAACTATTTTCGCCAATTAAAAGGTCTGACCCAAAATTTTCTTTATTCTAATTTCCAATTAAATAATTTCGATTTTTCCGGAAATAGAACAAGTGCCTGTTATTATTAGTACAATGCTTTTATTTATTTTCTTATTATATCTCATAAAAATAAAGAAAAAACCTTTGATGACAAAAAGCTATTATTAAAGCCTTAAAAACCATCATAGAGGGTATGTTTGGCAATAAATAAAATAATATACAAAAAAAACATACTCAATCGCAGGATAAGTTCTTATCAAACAAAAGAATGAGGCTTTAATGGCAACATGGCCACATGGGAAATGTTTGCAAGTCACGCCAATAGGATTCAATACCATTAGGGATATGGATGGAACTTACATTTTTCTTTCTAGTCATTATAAATACCATCAAATTAATTGAAGCAATTATTAACAAAAAAAAAAAACAAACACACACAAACCTGTAGAAGGGTATAAATTAAAAATTCCCGTTAAAAGCTCATAGCGAAGATGGAATATATGTTCTGCATAAAGTATATAGGACGATACATCAACCGCGGCGCTGGGTGGCGTTGGCAATTGTGACTCATTTGAAGTGTAAATCTAATTGATGTTAATGTAAGTTTCAGGATTTATTCATTGAAAATGTACTTGCTTAGTGTAATTAGCAAACACGTCATAAGCACAGGAAAAAGTTGTCTTGATTTGACCCACAAGGGAATAGAAATAAATTGTAGGTGAGAAAACATACATGTTTATATCATGCTCAAACGGAACCGGATGTATACTTCAGAGTTCAGAGTTAATGCTGAAAGCATTAAAGTTGTTTTGTAAACAGTTTTATGTTCTTAAAAAACCTGAGTGTTTATTAACGTCTAATGTATATTGTGGGAATTATAACAACATTTAACAATATACTACAATGCTACAATTTGCTTATACAATTGTCATTTTTTTGCTATGGGATTTGACAGCAAAGTTTCGAGTTACCAAACAGACAAAATAACAGCATTCAATTAAATACCATGATAAAGCATTTTTATTGTGATAATAGGTAAACAAAAATGATTTTGGTAATTTTTAATGAGTTAAGCACCGTTCTATCTCTTTGACATTGTGCTAAAATTAAAATCACCAAAAGTCTATTTTATCTTTTTAATGTCATACTAACTCCATACGCCACTTTGATATTTACAAAATGTCAAAAAAGGAATGTTTGCTTAGTTTTGACACGAACTGTGTGTTCAGCTGGATTTAATTAAGAAAATTAATTTTTGGAAAAAAACCTAGAAATTCTGGAAAGATTACTAGAATATTCTGTTTTTTTCTAAGAAAAAATACCACAATTTGTATGTAAATTTTTTTGCTTTTTTTTTTTAATTAGAATTCTGGCGTAATTTTTGAGAGACGTTTAAAGCATTCGTGTACTTTAGAACAATTTCTTTTTTCTCTAATAATGAATTTCATCGCCATTCGTAAAAATTTTCTACATACAATTTTTTAGTCCAAAAGTGAACCTAATTTCAAAAAATTTTTCCTGAAATTAGATAAGTGATAGAGTGAAAACCTTTTGAACAGACCCAATTGGAATCAATTTTTCAACCTTTAAAAAGCTTTTGTAGGGAAATGTCAAAACTCGATTTATAAAAAAAAAAAAACACAAAAACATAAAAGGTTTGTTCGTTGAGCCCTGAAGTAACCCTGGCGTCGCTAAAGCGTTTTTTGAAAAACAGGAACTCACCCTGACAATCAAATTCTGTGTTTTTTAAGACCTAAGGTGAAACTCTGAGTTTCATTTTGATTCGACAGGAATTCTTGTTTTTATTTAATATATAAACTTGAATAAATATGATGTTCGTTTGAAATCAAATCGGTATTAATCAAAAACTATTATAAAAATTACCTGGGACTACGAATTTTAATTTTTGATAGTTTTTATTCAAAATTTATATTGCAGTTTTTTGGGCACATTGTAGGTACACAATACACATATTCTATTTATTAAACAAATTATTTGTTCCCCATGGTCTTTTGATTTTAATACCTTATCATCAATATTGCCGATTAATTTTTTTAGAATAAAACAGCCTATAAGAGTGGTATAGCTATATTATCTTAGTTGTTATTATTAAAGTCTGTAAATTTTCGCGCCATTGAGATTAAGTGGAACTTTTTGTCACAATTATTTCTGAACTTGGCATATTGAATTTCAAACTTGTATAGTTAGTGTATCATTTAGTATAAAACCACATAGAATTAATAAAATTTAGTTTATTTATTTATAGTACAAAAAAACATTATGAAGCTACGTATTGATAAAGACAAAAAATAGTCACACAACAAATTGTAATGAAGCATAAAACAGAACACACACAACCGAAGAAACTAACATCAATATAACAAATGAAATGTATATTATCTCTATTTAATATATTGGAAGAAAAAATATGTCGTTCCACCTAATCAAGAAGCGATAACCTCTTTAATTTTATGCTACATCAAGCTATTAGAAACTTTTTTTTTATTTTGCACAAGAAAACCGGCTTCTCTAATCGCCATCCATTTTAACCGCACATATGCAATAGATGACCAAACTAATAATAAAGAACTGTACATTTTGTATAGGTAGGTATATACAAATAGATACAGGTATATGTATATCCCTGTCTCGACTATAGTCACCAAATTGATCTTGTCATCCTTATACCGTATAGCATGGAACATACCAAGATACATGAACGTATATTACTATAAGTATACTTAGGTTGACAAGACATTCCAAAAAATAAAATATACAGGTACCCCCCTGTGGAAGAAGGTAATAACCAAGCTCCAAGGAGAAAAAGCCGAGTTAAAAAAAATGCTCACACTATTATTTAGTGTGACCAGCGCAGCGTATTTGACAAGCTTGTTATAGTTAAAAAAAAAAAAAAAGTAAGAGCCACTTGCCGAAATAGTTGTTGTCCAATTGTATTATGTTCGATTTATTTTTAAAACACAAAAGTATCCGAAAATAAATAGAGAATGGTAACACCATTTAAATCCGAATGTACCAGCAAATACAACTTTTCTTTTAGGTTATATAGTTATATGTATACACTTACCAATCTTATTTCAATTTCAGCATCAATTCTAGTTCTCATCTTGCGATTAGCCTTCCCAAAAACGGGCGTACAAACCAGTTCGTCCAGCGCACCTGTGCAGCTGCTGTCCACCGCCGCCGGTGTACCCGCCGCCGTTGTCGTGGTGTCATTTCGAGACGCCTGCAACCGGCCCTCTGAGATCTTTGCTGCTTCCTCGTATAACACTTTAACGCTGGTAGGACGAGTTTCGCTGGTAAAGAGCTCTTTATGGAATGACTTGTCGCAATGGTAATGAGTTTTACGTTGCGCGAATGTTCCCAGGTCACTCTCAGCTGAAAAAAAAAATAGAAAGAAAAAAAAAATTAATTATTATTTCTCACGTCTATAAATTTTTTTTTTTTTATTTTACTGACATTTTTTAAGGTTGGATAAATTTTAGAATTGTTTTTAAAATATGTTAATTTATATTTTTATTATTATTAGTAAAGAGAGTTTTTATTTAAAATTGTTTTGATAATGAAAACACGATTTATATTGGACAACATTTTCAAATTGGGGATATAAAGAATTTTCATATACGCAAACTTTGGATTTATATAGAATTTTCAATATCTAAACACAGTTTATTTTCACAAAGGGGTTAATTTCGATGCATTCGAATTTCGATGCGATATGATATCCAAGTGTTTTGTATGAAATATGTCAAAATAATTTTATAACACCTACACGGAGATAAGGTTTTTTTGCATTGCCTCTTTTGTAATTTGCCCTTAATTATTTATATTCTAATACATATATGCACATTACCTACCTTACCAAGGAAAATAATACATTTTTTCGACACTAAAAATAATTGCATTTTCGAATTGAATTACTAAAATTTAAAACCACAAGCACTTCCTTTTCTTGGCTTGAAAAAAGTCATCATATAAATGCATATACATATATATATACATAGCATATAGAAGTGAAAATGCACATAGCGTAAATTAATGAATACATACATATGTACATATATATTCACAATAATGTGTGTGTACAATCCGAAACGGATTAAAACAGCACGTTTGAATAGAGGCAACACGATTTGTTTTTTTTTTTTAATTTGTATTTTCTTTGCATTTTGTCTGCAATGAAATTTCAATGAACTCAATGTTGTGAATCTCTGTGCACGTTCGAAAGAGAGGTGCACTCATAAATTATTTAAATACAGAACTCAGAAATCTTCTGACATTTATGTATTCGTATACCTACTCGCTTTTTTAAGAAATTAAATACCATCAGCATGGTAGAATTAGGTTAAATACTTCATAGCCTATACTTCAAAAATTGAATTTTGTCGCACCAGGGTTGCCAGTTTTCATGATTTAATAAGATTTTTAAACTTTAAAGAAACGATGGTTTAAAACCAAGATATTCCACTTTATAGCCCAGTCAATAATAAAGCCATAAAAACATCACAATTAGGAAATAATCGTGGGAAAGCTGGATTTTTGTATATAGCCTCCTCATAGTGTTCTTAAGAAACTGCTGCCACTAACAATTTTAGGGGGGATTTAAGGCCCCCCACCAATGGTTTTTCAGGAATAACTCCCAAATGTTAAGTTGTGTACCTACATACTTTTTTGCATAAAAATAACCGCTTTCGAAATAAACCAATCGGAAATTGTCTATATATAGCTAGGAAGCTTGGTTCAAAAATTGTGCATTTTGTGATAAAAGCATCAATTTTTTTGTATTATTGGTACATTACATGCGAGCATGATTTTAAGATATTAGCCCTCTCTGTTTGTCCACCCCTTTAGATGGGAGGTGCAAATTAAAAAACAAATATTGACAATAGAAATGAATATAAAAACACCACGGCAACACTTACAATATCATGATATAACATTTTTTAAAGCCAGTAATTTATTCTTTAATTTTGTTCTCAAATGAAATTATTTTAGTGCTTACTTTTTGAATAAATGATTTTTAAACTCAAAATTTTTCGAATTTTATTTTCAAAATTCTGACAGTATTACCTCTGTTCGTTTACTTTCCAAAATTGCAAATTTCTACTCGTTATAGTCCAAAGTTATGTCAATATTTATATTCAAAAAACTAAAATTGTACTAAAACTGGCAGTTGTATAGGAAGTAAACGAACATACCTAAAGACAAATCTAACAATTGTCTGTATACTTATAGCTTAACCTTTATTTGGGTTCAAATAAATTAATTCAACTTATTTAATATTTCTATCGAATCTAATTTTGAAATCAATATTATGAATAAACAAATTAATTATGCTCATGCCTGATGAAAAATTTATGAAGTATGAACGAATCTTAAAAAATGATACAAAAAAATGCTGAATTGATGAATTACTCTCTCTCATATGCATGGTTTGTCCTGCTGAGACCGGAGCGGAGGCTCAGACACTCCAACCTATATCATATTATATCTATATTATTTATAGAGACGAAAATATTCATTTTCATATACATAGGTCGGTACCTAATGAATAGAATATCTAAGGTGACCATCCGTAAATTCTTCATTTTAAGGTGCCACTTATAGCTTTCATTGAAACTCATCATTAAAATTTTTAATTTATTTTGGAACACTTCAAAAGCAAAATCAGTTATTATTTTGTTGCCAATAAAAACCTCTTGACTCAATTATTATTTGTAGTCAAAAAAAAAATATTTAATTTTGGCCTAGCCTTTCACATAAAGTGATTTCTAAAATTTCAATGATCAATATTAAGGTAGGTACTAGGTAGTTCATTCATTGAAATAAATAAATTCATTTCAGGTGAAAATTTGGATGAAAATGAAATAATAATTAAGTCATCAGCTTTATATTAGCATCAAAATAATCACGGATTTCGCTTTTAAGAGGCTCAAAATTAAATACCAAAATTTTCAATGATAAGTTTCAATGAAAGGTATAACTGGCACCTAAAACTTAAAATTTGCTTTTAATTTTGTATTATGGATGTACTGTTGATTAAGTTTTTTATTCGCAAAGAGGTTGAGATTTAAATCTAATTGTTAACTATTTTCAAAAAAAAAATCTACATATTTCTATCTTTCTTATCCAGTTTGATAATTAATTCTGTATACCTTTTAAATGATATGATCAAATTCGTGTAGCTATATGTAGTTGAAAAAAATATTCTAAAAAGTATTGTAACCAAAAGTATATGTTATTATGTGAAAAAAGCGTAGGCACTAATAGGGTAGGTATGTAAAATACCTATAGCTACAAAAAGTAAACGAATATAATTAAGAAAAAAGCTATAAAAAAGATCACGTATGGCAAATCACTTCAATAAATATATATAGATAGGGATACTCATTCTTCATTCTTGAAAGATGAAGATACATCCATGCACAGTCTCGGGACGGAACCATAAAATAATTATTTTCATTCCTCTTCACTTGGCACTTTTATGGTTAAAAAAAAATAAAAAAACAGGAGTCTATTGTGTCTGATATACAAAAAGAAAGGCTCCATATAGATAGGGTTGTGAGTATCTTGAGGCTTTTTTTTTAATATATATAATCTATAGTTATCTTTCGGTGCTTTGATTTTGAAATGACCTCGAAGATATCAGATTCCTTAGAAAGTTAAACTGTTTTTTTTTTTTTTTTTAAACCTTTGTTATAATTATAATATATAAGTTGCACAAACGACACGAAAATTTTAAAAGGAGATATTTGGTTCTATGAATTAAGACAGTTTAATTATAATCGAACTTTGTGTTTACTCTGTCCATTGAAAGCTTAAAATATTGTCTTGTGTGTCGCGTCGCGGCAAAATAATCTTAAACTTGCTTTAAGTCTTTAACAAAATAAAACGTCTGCAAGAAATTGCAAAGAACGTTTATCCATTCGAAATCCAATTAGGCAACGGAATCCACACTTGAGATACATTATTCATTGTTGACTTACGGTTATATTTATATGTACAAGTATATATTGTAATTTGTTTGTATAATTTGCAGTTTATCCTGTAGTCTATAATGTTGGAGTATTTAGAGCAACTCATGTTTGCTGCGCTAAGTGGATAATATGCTGACTTAAAAAAATGCATAGAGAAAAATATATGGCCTTGCTGGGTTTTTGTCTTAATCTCCATGGAAATAATTTTAAAACGTAACTAACCATCATTCTATATGCATCAATGTATACATAATGAAAATAAAAAAATATAAAAATATTATATCGTCGCGGTCGGCTCAAACTGTTAAATCTGATACATAAATATACAATTAGAAAGCCCTTAAAAAAAATATTCACCGTATGATATTAAAACCTAATCATTAACATTCAATTCGGCTTTTAGGTTGATGATTAAAAAAGCTAAGACAACTACTGCTAAATTCATCTGCTAACTCCATCACTACTATAAACACATACCATCAAAAAATCGAAAAAAACGTCAGGTAAATCAATAAGACAAACTTATTTAATATTTTGGTCAATAAATTAAAGATAAAGTTTTCTTCGAACCAGAAAAATGAATAAATGAATACTTTAAATCCAAACTGCATTTGGATGAGTTAACTGAATTTCAGACCACTTGGAGTTGTCTTGTTGAAGACTTTCAAGTTTCGTGGGTATATAAACCTACTTTTGGACTATATATTATCTTATTGTATTATTAGATGATTGCAAATCAAACATGAATTATTATCTCTTATCAATCAGTGCAATAGCCTTTTCACACCAAGCCCAAAACGTTGTCTTCGCGAAATTATCGGTTGAACTAAACAAATAAACCTTTTGAACCTCTCAGCGCTCAATCAAATTAAAAAAAAAAAACGGGCTGCTGTCAGAAGAAATTTTATTTTGAAATCATATTTGATCGTTGTAAGTCTATTTATACAGATTCCTCACAAAATAAGAATTATTGTTTTTTGTTTTCATTTCCAGAACATAGAAAAGAAAATAAATAACAAAAAAAGAAAATTTTGGGGGAGCCAAGATGAGGAACATCTCCTGGAACTTGCACCGAGAAGGAGCCGGAATTGCGTGCGTGGCAGTCAAAAGAATGGCCCTATTTTTAAATAAATATCTGCGGAATTTGTAGGGAAAAAGACGAAAAATCTTTAGAGCTGGAACATCAAAAAGTGTTAATTTTAATGTAGGTGGATTAACCTTTCATGTATATTTGTCAAAACTATAGCTTTAGTCTAATTAACACTTTGGTGACATTAGAATTCTTGTTGTAATAGATTTTCGTAAGGATTTAGTGCTAAACGTGAATTCGAAATCGGATAGAGTTAATTAGTTTATGAGCAGATTTGATTCATGAATTAACTTTGGGTCAATATTATAGTTAGTTTGTGAATTAGTGTTTGGCTGGATATTGAATTTCATTATTCTTCAAACTTTTTAGCATAGCCACAATTTTTGTATTTCCACTTTCCTTTCTACCATCCTTCCATTTTACCTATACCATTTTATTTATAAATCGAGTTATTTCAAGTTCGCAAATTTCAGTTGCGAATGAATTCTTATTGAAATTTTCTACTTTCTTAAAAAAAAATAGTCGTTTGCGCAATTTCGCAAATTTAAAATTGAAAATTTTTTGTACGCAAAAATTGCAAATATGCGACTTTTTTGTATCATCTTTCGCTATTTTGAGAGAAATCATGAAATATAAAACCATTATGTGTGCGTGTTATTGGCAGGAATGGAGGGGACCCACAAGTTTCTGCCGTATCTGAACGGCTAATATGGGAAGCACTTTTTAATGTCAAGAGATAGGTAACTCTTGGAGGATTTGTCAATTCGTCGCAAGAGACAGTAACCCGTCAAAAACATTTCTGTTTTTTTAGATGGCATAGGTTGGGAATCGAACCCAAGAACTTCGGCTTAACAGTCCTACGCACTAACCATTATCTCACGGGTTACTACAAAATGAACCATATTTATTCAAAAAACAAATTCTAAATTCTTTGCTTTTTCTCTTTCCAAATTAACAACTTCCTAAATATTTTCAATATTTGGACCTACGGGAAATTATATCATAACAAATAAAAAAAAGTGGACTCAGGAATTTTTCATTGAACGACGCGACAGGCGGCGATAAATAAACTAAAAAAACGCTATCAGAAAATTGTTCATTTGAATTTTTTTTTAATATTGACATACATACATACATATATACATAATAAGATTCTTATATTTCAAGTGGGTACAAACACAAATGCGTCTACAACATATTATAATAATATTACAGTCATTGACCCCAATTACTCTTTTGAGTTCCACTTATTGATTTAAACCAGAAAAAAAACACGAAGTAATCATTTTAGTTGCCACATAATGACAACCAAATCACGCTGCATGTCTAATGACGATGCACATCGTAGCCACGGTTATAATGCAAATGAATGCGTGCCTCTTGCTCTTTCTCTATCTATGCATACATATGATTATGCCTGTTAGCTCCAACAAGCTATATAGAACTATTATGATTCCGTCTATGGTTGCATATTTTTAATTTATAAATATAAACATAAACAAATTTTATCAAAAAAAAAAAAATAATAATAATAATGAAATTGCACCGTCATCGTCAGCCAGACGTGACGGCGCTTAATCAGAATTCGTTTTGCAAAACTAAATTTCTGAACTGACGATGGAGTAAGACCAAACCAACAACGTTCCGTACGTTCACAACAATCGTGCGCTGGCGAATTAATAGAAAGAATTAAAAAAAAACACCATAGAACCGAGTATTTATGCTTCTGCGCTTTTTAGCAGCCTTGGCTGATTTAAACAGATCTTTTTTCTTTTAGCTGAAGATAGATTGAAGGATTGTAGGAAGTGATGCATTCGCAAAAAAATCAACATTTAAGAGCAGATGCAAATTTTAATCAGAAGTTTTTTCTCCTGGTGGTATCGGACTGATGTTAAGGTAATTACAAATAGAGTTTATGCTATGTTTCCACTGAGACTTATGTCGAATTCCTTTCAACAAAAGAATCGAATTTTTTTCTAAAAGAATCGATTTTTTTTTCTGAACAATTCGAATTTTTTCTGTCAAAACAAATCTTGCTAATTTTGCAAGATTCAAGAAAGATTTTACACCGATTTGCACTAACACTTGCAAGATTTGAAATTTCTAAAAATGTCAAATTCAATGCCGCAGTGTTTTAAGAAAACAATTTTTTTTTTATGAAACCAAATTGTGTTTTTGGTTGAAACGAATTTTCGGTGAATTTTATAGTAAATATTTGTGGTTGATTTTCAATTAATAATAATAATAATTTCCAAATTGAATATTTTCTGGACATTTTACTTCAAAATTTGCTGCTGTCAAGTACCACACACACAATCACAAACAAAAATCGATTCTTTTCGTATTCCTTTCAACGACAGAAAAAATTCGATTCTTTTTAGAAAAAAATTCGATTCTTTTGTTGAAAGGAATTCGACATTAATCTATAGTTAAATGTTTCCACCGCTCAATAAGATTGACAAGTATAGATTACCGTTTACAGTTCCTTTCCAAATTAAAGCTGTTTGCACACATTTTCACAATTTGTTGTCAAAACTCATGGGAAACTTATTGAAACAGGATTAATAATGTTTAATTTTTTTTTCTTTTGGAGTGGAAGTGATATAGCAAGTTATTTCAAACGATATAAAAATATGATTTTTAAATGAATACACATAGGTAAGTTCGATTTGTAAAACTATATAATTTTCCTATGAAGATTTTGTCCCTTTTCACACGAAGGACGATTTGTTGATGTTTTTTTTTTTAATTTCTCCCAAAATTAAATAAAGGTAATATCATTAGCGTTTTCATTTTAGTTCATTTCTGCGCATCTGTCAAAATGTGGGAAAATGGTGGATCCGTGCCCCTTTAAGCCTAGTACATACTTGTGAATCCATACAAATTTGCATTTTTGTTCACCCGTGAGCTCGTGAAGCCATGACAAAAAGTGGAGAGTTTGCGTTCACGAGCGGTGAAAATATTCACGCGCAAAATGTACGGGAACTCTTTGATTTTTAGTGAAGCTTTGACAATTTGACCATAAAAGCTGCAAAAGTCAAGCAAATTGTGTCAAAAATTCACTTTCTCCACTGATAGTTGTTCACTTCACGAGGAAGTATGTACTAGGCTTTACTTGTACAATTTCAATATTTTTTTGTTGTTTCTAATGATGCGTGTTGAGCTCCTGTGGGCACACGAACAGTCATTTTTAATTTTTTGACACTTTCAACTTTGACAACCTCCGCAGTAGATATATTACTTTAGATTTGTGTACTCTGCCTTAAGCCCATCGGATATGTTTTCGAACCCAAGGTTTTACCCATTTTTGTTTGACATTTCAATTGTTTTAAAATCAGATGCTATCTGATTGCTTGAACACAATGTGCGCGACGTAGGTCCGCACGTGTAAAGGTAAAACCGCACTTGGCGGAACTGCATTTCAGCGACACCGCGCTCACTTTCGCAAGAAAAAGAACAGAACTTCATGTAGCGACAAAGTTGGTGAGATTATCAACTTTGTTGCATAGTGTCGCGCCGTTTTGTGCGATCAGTGCAAACAACGTAGTATAAATTAGTCTCAGAAAATAGTCGACAAAATGTATAGGTAATATTCTATATTTTCATAAAAGTAACATAAATTATATTTTGTTTAGTTCTACAAATTTCGTTGTTCTTGTTTTAATTTTGTAAAAAAATAACTGCCAGTCATTAGAGCATAAACACACAATCCACTCTTGCACTTAACTTCTTCTCTCTGATTGAATATTCTTTTATTCAAGTGCAAAAAATTTTGTACTATTCCCAATAGCCTTTGAAATCTTTGTGCCTTTGTTGTAGTCTTCTTCATCGGGTTCCAAAATGATAGTCGTCGTCGTTTAAATGACTATACGCGCTTACCATTATTTGATCTGCCTTGAACTGCAGAAACGAATGGAATTCCTTTCTTCTATCTGACAAAAGGGTTGTCGGAATAATCAAATTACATATAAAAATAAAATAAAATGCTGTACTATAGCTATATATGGAGCATCAGAGGCGATTTAAAAAAAAAAAACATGCCCAGGTAATAAAATGGTAAATTATATCCATATTTTGTTTATACCTACCATTGAAAGTGCGATGAAATAAACGAACATTATAATGTAAATTTTGTTATCTGTTTTTAAAAATAGATCAAACAGAAATATAAGAACGCATTTTTTTAAATAACTCATTATTTATTTTCTTAACATCTGCTATTGCTTAAAGTTTTCATATTAAAAAAAAATGTCGGAATTTAAGAAATTAATTAAGAAATCATAGATGAAAGCTGTCTGTTTATTGAAATGACTTTAATAGTAGATATAATATTATAAAGATTTAGGTATGATATCTCTTCTTTCTGGATTTTTTTTTTTAATAAAAGCCATTTATACATAATATGTGTATCGGAATTTGTATGATTAATTTCTATTTAAATTTCACAATCAGGCAAATCTTTTGTAAAAAGTAAATGGTCAAGAATTTACATTTGAATTTGAACTTGTTGACATCAAATCTTTATTTAAAAACAAAATTATAGATGACTTAGTAGAACATTATAGAATGAGGATTTTTTTCAATTTTTTCGTATACCATCTTTTAAAATTTTTATTGAAGTTAAAATAAACATCTTTATCTTTTAAGTATGATACTTACTTCATGCATAATTTATATGCCACTTTGACATTTAAAAATGTCAAACAAGGTATGTTTGTTTAGTTTTTTGCACGAACTGTCACTATTGTAGGCGTGTTCAGCTGGCATTTATTATGGGTTTAGTATGATAAAAAGTGTTTCTAAAACTAAAAACATTTTAATAAAAATCTTTCAAGTTAGAAAAATTAAGCAAAATTTTACAGATTCTACAATTTTCGAATTTTGGGTGGAAATAGAAATAAAGGAACAAGCGATTTGTGTCAGTCTAGGAAAATAATCCATTTTATTTAGCTGGGGCTTGAGTTTATGTTTGGGGAGAAAAGTGGGAGCTAAAATCTGATTGGGAGCAATTACCTAATTCATTTATTTGACCCTTCAAATTTTGAATTGGTAATGCTGTGCTGTGATTCTAGTAAATAGACTTAATTAGACAAATATGTACAAATATTTTTTTTGTTTTGTTCTTTTTTTATGAAATGAAGTTAAAAATATTTTTATTTTTTTTTTCGAAATAACAAGTGAAATTGTTTCTTTACCCTTAACATTGCTTCAAAGTTACAAAGTTTCATAATCTTCTCCTCATAAATGACATCACTCAAAAAAAATTTAAAAAAATGATAGAAAGGAATGCAAATTATAACCTTCAAAGAGGGAAACAATTCAGATTCTCCAGATATGAGGATGGTGCTCAACCTTGAGTGACTTAAATACATATATTTAGTATAATTAAAGGTTTCACCAAACTGCTTGCATCCTTCTTGATATGAATTAAAAAAAAAAAAAAGTTGATGATCGTCGAAATCATAAATTTCCTCGTTGCGAGTAGTCTGCACTGTCAAAAATATTAACAAAAAAAATAAATACCAGGAATCTTTTGGATGTTGAGATAAATATATTATATACTCTATACAGTCTTCTACATGAAGCAGACACATTGCCAGCAATCCAATAAAACGATGATTGCCTTTTATAAGCTCTTTCCCCGTGCGTTGCCGCCACTGCTGAGTGCAAACGCAAGGTATGTATTATGATAAGCATCGTCAATACAATTAACATGAAATAAATTTTTCGGTCTTGTACCGTTTATGATTTTTTTTTTGTAATTATTTTTTTTTACTCGTCTTTCTTATGACCTAGAAAGAAAAATGAACTCTATAAATGCTGCTTGCTTTTCTTAGAGATGAATATATTTTTCTTATTTTTTCATAAGACATCTACGTATACAAACTATCAGGATGGGATTATTTGGCCCGCGGATGCACTCTGTCGGAATAATTAAACACTGCGCTGTGACTGCAGTTTCGTTTTTTTTTGTTTTTTTTAACTTAAAGAACGTGCTAATGACTTACAGCAGCAGCCGAACCAGCAGCCGCAACAGGCACAACGACAAAAATGTTGCAAATTGAAAAATAGCCATAGCCAATTCTAATGCAATTCCTGTGCCGCTTTGTGTGTGAAGAAATGGTTGCCAAATGAGGCATTTAAAGGTAACTCAAAAAAGTATCAACAAAAGGAAAAATAGTTATTCTTTTTTGTCACTTTTCTATCTGTCAAACCAATTGTTTGTCACTTCTCTATCTGTCAAATCAATTGTTTGTCACTTTTCCAACTGTCAAACCAATTGTTTGTCACTTCTCCTTCTCCATCTGTCAAACCAATTTTCAGATTGCAAACTGTCAGTGTCATTTTTCTTCAGAGTAAGATAATACAATTTTATCGTGATGACATACACCCTTCAATTTTGTTGTAAAATTATGGTTCTATGTATAATATGCAAAAGCTGATTTATCAATCTATAGGTTTAGCAATCACACTTGACGATTAAAACAATTCTGGCAACCTTTTCATTTCAACCATATATTAGCATCATCAGTCTTTGGAGAAAAGTAGGTAGGTATACTCACAGATGCGGATCTGCATCCCGAAACCGAAATACAGCAGCAGTCAGCTTGTGTGACGGTTTCTCTTGATTGCAGCAAAGATGTGTCAGAATGATATGACCACCATTGCTGGTGTCTTGTATTGCGGAAAATTTAAGATGATTTATGGATATTTGGAAGGTATACCTACCAGCAGCAGCACCATACCAGCAGCATAATCATCATCATCAGAATATACCAACGAAAAGATCATGCTCCTTCTGGAAGAGTTGGGATTTCTTGTCGTCATGCTCACATATTTAAGTCAGTCGAGTCTATAGTCGAGTTGCAGCAAGTAGAATGTCAAGAAGCATGCATCAGCATCAGCAGCAGCAGCAGCAACAGCAGCATCATCATCATCATCATCACAAAAGGTGAATCTCATGCCAAAATAATGGACAGAGAACGAGAGCTATGGCTAATTTAGGGTGTTTGGTGTCATCTGGTGTGGCTTATAAATATAATATATAAATACAGATACAGTGTATGAAGTGGACAAGATTTTTGTTCTGTTTTGTTTTTGGTCAACACTCAACTGGGTGAAATTTTTCGACTCCAGGCAACTTGGCGAAGATAATAATTTCGCTCGTTGCAGTATATTTTTATGCAGTATGCCACCAGTTTTATGCCGGCCGGCCGGTATATACCATTTGGATTCTATGTATGTATACATATACAATGTATTTTGTTTCATGCTTGAGTTGCAGTTTATTTTCTTTCCGGGTATAAAAGTTAGCAAGCACGAATGGTTATATACATTTTAATGTAAAAATACATATTATGTCTATGTGATATGATCAAACACTGCTAATAGAGAGGTATAGAGGAAAATTGCATTTGTCTTTTGAAAAGTCATGATGAGAGAGATTTGTATATTTTGATTTAGGTAAATGTTTATTTAACATGGATCATGTTACTTATTTATTCCTTCTTAGCTTTACTGTATTAACAGTATAAAAATAGTTTCGCCTGAAAAAATTGCAAATTTTTGTCAAGTGAAGTCAAGGCCCTGGAAAGTTTTCAAAATTTACGTTTCCATAAATTTGCCTTCATAAATTGGTCTAAAAATCCATTTCCATTTAAAAAGTATGTAAAGTACATTTTGTCATTTTCAATTTTATCAAAAACTAGGAGACATTTTAGAATCTCCGTTTTAGCGTTTGACTGAAAATTGATATGAGCATTGAAAATAAAAATAAAAATATTACTTACCCATTATTTTTGAAAAAAAAAAAATACATAATTTCAAAATTTATTTTTAATTTTGATTTTCAAAATTTTGAGTTTGAAAATTATTTTTTTCAAAAACTATTTATTTAAATAATTTGATTTAACAACAGAATTGAAAAATATATTAAAAGATATAAAATGACATTGTAAGTGTTGCCATTGTTTTTTATTATTATTTTTCTGTTTTAAGTCAATTTTTTAGAAAACTAAAGATGGCGGCTCAAGCTCCAGTCCGATTTTCCCGAAAAACTACACATATGCTCCTAATAACCCCCTATAACGAATTGTGAAAGAAACTTGAAAAATAACATTTTTTCCAGCTTTTTTTTTTAGAGTTTTCCTCAATTTGAGAAATAGTAGATAAAATAGCCTAAGCTGTAGGAATTCAAGTAACTGTAACCTTAGAAAACTGGAAGGCTATGTGTCTCATTGTTTTTAAAAAACGTAAGTGAATGTTTATTTCCAATTTTAGTTTGGTAAATGGGAAATAAAACATTGGAAAACTATAGAAGATTTTAATTTGAAATTGTTACGATTGTGAGAGGTTAATGTAACGTTTGTGACCAAGTGTGAATGTGAGCATGAACTGAACACTTCTATATATTGTCATAAAACACAAAGTGGCAAAGAAATACCTTTCATTGTTAAAACTGAAATATAATCGTTCACTTTTTTTTTAAAGTGGGTAAGATAGCCAAAGTTGATTAAAGGAGTTGATTTCCCTAAAATTATATATTATACAAATAACAGAACTCAAAATGTGTTGAAAGAATAACGAAAATGACCGAATACAAGAAAATCATAACGGTGGATAACTATTCTTCCTTCATTTTTAAAGTTCACTTTCGTTTTCGGTAGTAAAAGTGGTCCCGAGCTCAACTCAGCTGAAATTTGATGAAAGAAGAATCAAAAAAAGAAATGGTTCCTCTCACCTCGATGAAAATTCGGAAAGCATAACAAATACAAATAGAAGTATTAACTTCTGTTTATCCATTTGTACCCATTATGTGGATTTGTTTTTAAATTAACAATGCTGATCAAAAATAGTCAGAAAATGAAGACGTCCTAATTTTTTTTTGTATAAACTTACGTTTTAATTCACACTTTTATGCTAACTAATCTCAATGGGATATAGAGATATGGCAGTTTTTTTATCAGTTATCTGAGATATCTATTATCTAATATATAATATTTTTGAACACGATGACGTTTGGTTAAGTTTATCAAAGAAATTTGGTTAATTTACCACAACAAAATCCTTGGGGAATTTAACCAAATTGAGTAAATCAATTCTCATACAAAATTCGACAGTTACGTCAAAAAGAAAACGAAACAATCAACTTATTGAAGGAGAAATTAAATGGTCACGTAATGAACCTATAAACTGGACTCTAAGATCTTGTGATTGAACGTCTCTTGGTAATTTCATTTGGAGATATGTAAAGACTCATTGAAAACTAACATTTTTCATATTATTGATCACAATCGGCCACAAATTGTTGAAAAAGTGGTCGAAAGTTTGTCTCTCGAATGACATTGATCTAATCCAGCCGTGGTAGAAATATGCCCAACATTGTATTTAAAAACTTATTGCAGAATGTATTATATTCGATTGAACACAAATTAATGGCTATTAATAAAATTTCATGTGTTTTGTTAAAAAAAATCAAAGTTAAATAAAAACACCCTGTAAAAAGAGACTCCATTCATTGAGGCATTAAATACTGTTTAACTTGAATCATACACCATGTCTTTGGCGCCTCCAAATCCATTTCCATAACTCAAATCGTCAACATTAACGCCAACCCTTATAAAGAACAGAATTGCAAATTCGATTTGGATTTTGTTTTGAATTTATTTATTAATGACATCTATAACCAGCTTGAAATGGAATGATTGAGGCAAATTATATAATGATGACATGAATCAGAATCAGATTGACAGTGGAGCGTTCTCCACAGCACGTGAATGTGGTGATTCTATGATGATTATGACGATGAACGACGACGATGACATTAGACTTTGTATACAAACCATAAAAAAAAAGATTCATAACAAAGTAATTTTGACGACACGACCAATTAATAATTATATTATGACTCCTCGCTACCCGGTCCCGGTTCGCTGAAAACATACAATATACCATGCTGCTCCCCAATATGGGTTTGCGAACTTTTCTCGCTTCTTTTTTTTTTCTTTTCTTTTATTTGGTGTTTACAACACTAGCAGACTAAAAATAAATAAAAATAAAGAATATTTTGATAATGGTTATAAATCATTTCAGCTGTCTACTGTCTTTAGATCTCTATATACCACCAAATAGATGGGAAATAAAAGGGAAATTTTGGGTTTGTTATTTATGTCTCTTGTAACGATTGCATATTTTATTTATGGTAAATTTATGTAAAGGAAATAATCTTGTTCTCCGATCTACTTTTTTTTTTTTGTGTTTAAAAATTTAGCTTGCTTTATATTTATATTTTGCTTTTTCAATTTAATTAAAGTTAAATATGTTAAATTTGATCTGAATTGATTGTGAACAACATTCACACGACAACTCTTGACCTTAAGAACTGGTGCACTTAAATTAGTTGACATATACCTTCCCGATTGTTTCGATTTTGATTGAGTTTTTTTGTGGAATTATAAATAAATAAATTTCTCGTGTTTTAAACATGAGAATTAATGTGCAATAAATTATTATCCAAATTGGATTTAAACAAAAAGGGTGTTCATGGAATGTTGTAAAATACTAGATAAGTTTACCATTTGGTTAAGTTAACGATTTGTTTGATGAACTGTCAAATTTTGTATGAGAAATGATTTACACAATTTGGTTAAAATTTCCCAATAATTTTGCTGCGAAAATTAACCATATTTTGTTGATAAACTTAACTAAACGTCATTGTGACTTAAGAATTAGGAGTTTTCAGAAATATGATATATTAGATATCTGTTACATCGTCTGTCGCATTGAGATAAGATATAAGAAGAAAAGATGTAAAATAAAACGTTTATACAAAAAAAAAAAAAATAATTAAGACGTCTACATATTCTGACTATTTTTGATCAACATTAGGCGTGTTTTATTGGTAAAGCTATCCTTTGTATAGTAAGTATTAGAACTGATAAAAAGCTAAAGTAGAATCCCACTGTGGATAGTTTGGCGTTTATTCGAGTTTCGATTTGGACTTTGTTAGATTTGTTCCTAAATGTTAGTACAATTAATTATAACTAAATGATATCTCGATAGATGTGTTCATGGAGTAGTTATAATTGTTTAATAGTATACTAAATGTGAATACAAAAACCACTACTTCCGATGTGTTTTTTTTGGAAATTTCTTACTGTGCTATGTAAAGATTCCCAAGAAAACACGCCTATTGTTTATTTACACAAATCCACATAATGGACCATATGAATAAACTTTTATTTGTTATGCTTTCCGAATTGTCATCGAAGTGAAAAGAACCATTTCTTTTTTGATTCTTCTTTCACCAAATTTCAGTTTAGTTGAGCTCGGGACCAATTTTACTTACTTACGAAAACGAAGTAAGGCGCCAGTTTATCGATCAGAAAAACCCATCCGAAAAACAGTATGAAATTGATTTTTTTTTCTGATGGTTGTTTATAGCAATCAGAAAAAATGTGTCAGAAAAAGTTTGACATTTATCTTTTGCGATTGACATTTCTGCTTTTGTTTTCGATTTATTTAATAGCAATCAAAATAAAATTGTGTTGTTTATTCTTTGGAAATATCTACATACCTAACTAAAAATAAACTATAATGTCGCGTGTAAAGAAAAAATTAAAATATTTAGCAATTGCAATTATTCTTAAAGCTCAACGAAGATATCAGGTTCATCCCTTATTCCAATCCGAAAGCAGCATGGCGAGTTTTTTACACTGATTCAAAAACAAACAAACAAACAGGGGCCTATTTCACAGAACATACATCTCATACATTCCAGAAATGTATGTGACGTAAAATAGGCCCCATATGAGTGGGCTCAAATTTTATTTTTTTTTTAAATTATGCGTTTTCTAAGTTGACGAAGTGTACTTTAAGGTACATACATTCATACAATGTATGTGATGTATGTTCCGTGAAATAGGCCCCAGATTTTCTGATTGAAATGTCAGGAAAACATTTTCGGATGGAATTTTTTCAGTGGAACAGAAACAAATTGAAACACAAATAAGTGGAATGATTTGTTCCTTTTTCTGTTAAAAAGCAATCAACTGATACGAAAAATTAAATTTCATCCGAAAAACAAGTAAATCCATTTAAAATTTTTTCGCGAAAAAAATTCTACTCTGAATTACTCGTCGATTGATATATAGCATTTGGCTTTCAAATCGAATTGAAAAGTAATAAAAACTTCAATCAATTTTTTTTTCGTATGGTTTTTTCTGATCGCTATAACTGGCGCCTAAACTGAAGGAAAAGTAGATATTCACCATTGTAAACAGAGTTTATGCGCATGCCTATACAAATTTTCTGTACCGAATTTGAAATTCACCTGTTTAGGTTCAAGCTGAAAGTATACTTTGACGCTCAGAGGAAGAAACCGACACGGCTACAGATGATATTATGAGAATCAAATTTTAAGAATTCTCCATCTTCGAAATGTTATAATTTTGATTTCATAAACATCAGTATAATTTTTTTTGAAAATGCTAACTCTATGTACCTACAGCAGGTTATGGTTATATTTTGTTTTGAATAATGTTATAGCGGGAGAGATTGATCCAAAGAGACTTGCTTCAATAATTGCCACTGCATGCAATAGTCAACGCGTCTTTAATTGAATTAATTATCAACTTTTCTTAAGTATAAGATTATCTCTACTTCATTCGAGCCATCTTATAACCGATGGCCCTTTGAACTACCATCAAATTAAAAGAAGATGCGCTAAAATTAGTTAGTATATAACCTTTAATTGCGAACATCCGTTTTTATAATCAATCTAAATTGAAAGAAGAGTCTTACTTATACTCTGTAATAGTAATGTCATAATTATTAAACAGTTAAGTCATCAACTTCAGATATTATATAGTCTTTATTGGAAACGTCAAAATTGTAAGATATATGTCATAAATACCCACCTTCCACTTAGCCATAATTGTTTAAGGGTATGTATGATATTCTATATTTAGTTTGACGTTCTACATCCCACGAGTTCAGAGTTTACGCTCATAAAATATCTAAACACACCCAATTGATTGACAAAAGACACACCAAACATACTCGTTCATATAGTATACCTATACTCAGTGTAGTCTGACCATTATGTATGTATGTCAATCTATAAATTGCCACCGTTTGGTTTGTCTAGTGTATTTAAATTTTTTTTCAAAATACATTCTAGTCACTCATTATGCGTTATGTGTATGTGTGATATTTTCTAAGCTATATAGGGTGGGGGTTTTCATTACATTTTCTTTTCTTTTCTTTTTTGTTTCTGAACTAAAGATTCATTGAAATTCATGTCTAGTTGCTGTTCGGATGTGTAAAACCCCCTCCATCTTTGGATTGCGTGCTTTTGAAGACTTATTCGTCTTTATACATATACATAGGTATGCGCTCTATATGAAAACTGTTATAATGAAAACAAAATTACCAGGAAATGGTATAGAAATAATTGTTTAAAGTCCACCGCCACCACCATAACCATTCGAAAACAACATTGATCACGTTTTATAGATGAGGTTGGATTTTTACTGTTAAGAGCCATGAATATATATGTAAAGTAAATGCTTTAATTAATATCTCTATTATGACTAAATGCGGCATAAACTCAAAGAAATTGTAGTATTATAATGTGGTTACTTAAGCAATTTCGGACTTTGAGGTGGGCCATTCAAATGAGGAATTTCAACTTTTCATAAAAAAAAAATTAAATAACAATGATGTTAATTTATTATTGAAATACGATTTTTAAGGTTTATTCTGATGGAATTATATATAATAAGATACATCAAATACATTTTTTTCCTATTATTACATTTTATAGGCAAACAAATGCCGTAAAGTTGAAATAGTTGTTAGCATATCTGAAAATTTTAAAATGGATTGGAGGTACCACTTCATTTATTTTTGTTTTGTTTTTGGGATACATTTTAAAGAATCACTGTTAACATTTAATAAGGCGCCAAAACAAGGAAATACTATAAGAAAATTTGACGTGCCAGGTCCTTTTCCGATCGAATCTTTAATTACTTTTTGAGAAGTTCTATGCTATCTGCATCAACTAGCAGTGATACGATGTCACGCAACTTTTATAACAACGTTCTTAAAAGAATGGGACAAAACTCTCGCATTAATACTAGAAGCACAATCTTTGAAAAGTTCGTTAAATTACTCGCAAAACAATAATATCGGTATAATATCGGTACAGCGACTTATCCCTTTTTGTGGGAATTTCACGTCTCAAATAAGCTAAAAGGGAAGAAAGGGTGTTTCGAAACGCATAGTACTAAAAAAAAAGAGAAAACGTTTGCATGTCTAGAAATCATTCTAAATATCTGGATGCGTTAATTTTCATATTTGAATTTGCCTAACTACGTAAATCATAAACGAAAAATGTCGTTCTGGTTTTCGTTTACTGTACTAAGTTATTCGATAAGCGAATTTGATAGTTGAAGAAAAATATTTAGTTAAGTCTCTTTTCTCGCATATAAATAGATAAATAACATAATTTGTGTTTTATTGAGTTTAATTTTATTGTTCGTATTGATTGCTGTGCTTTTATTTATCTTTTTTTTTTGAAAATGGTTAAACTTATGCATTCAAACTAAATTTTCAACGATTATATTTTTTTAGCAATGTGAATTGCATATTTATTTTCTAATTTTCCTATACGTAATCAAAATGTATTACAATTACTTAAAATTAAATTTATAT
This sequence comes from Epistrophe grossulariae, assembly GCA_929447395.1. Lineage (NCBI taxonomy): Eukaryota > Metazoa > Arthropoda > Insecta > Diptera > Syrphidae > Epistrophe > Epistrophe grossulariae. The sequence continues at coordinate 86,019,899 of OV839567.1, forward strand.
ATTTTAAAAAAGTTTTGTCGTGGGAGAATTGTGGGATATTTATCACAATGGCGTAGGAAAAAAGGGAATTTTTGAGTATAACTATGGGAAAACCTGCTCTCGAAGTCTGGCATTACTATTCGGAGGAACACAGCGTAATGAGAGTGGCGCTTTTGTGAGTATTGAGAGGGAAGCGAAGAATAAAGGTTTAAGGTTCAATGAGGACAAGAAAGGTCGCTTAACACCAACGCATATATTGGGCATAGCTCTGAGGTAGTTAGGGAATTTGTCTATCTGGGCTAATCCATAAATCAGACAAGAGACCAGCGCTTAGATCAAAAGAAAAATAAATTTTGTCAATCGTTGTTTTTTTTTTGGGGGGGGGGGGGGGCTAAGAAGGCAATTGAGATCACCGTTTCCGTCTAAAAAAAACTTCTCATGCTACAATAAACGTCCCGAACCTGTAGTGTGGTGAAGAGGTATGTATACCTTATTAAATATTGATGAGAACGCTTTTGGTTGTTTTAAAAGGAAGATTCTCCGGGTGATTTTCGATACCGTTTTCATAGAGTGCAGAAGAGAAGTTAAAAAAAGAAACTGTGTGGGTTGTTCAGCGATACCGATCCTATTGGCTGTAGGAAAAAGTCCAACGACGTAGAGCTGATGGATACCAAATACCAATGATCCGGCCTAGCAAATCATAAACTCTACACCCCAGGGACGCCAGATGTCGACTAGCTTACTCAGAATGTGAGCAATCCAGCGTTATCTCGACATCCAACAGCTCTACACCACAATTCTTGAGTGGGTATGTATATATACATAATTTGTGGCTAACGAATCTTTAGAATGCACCGCAAAAATGATATTCAAAAGCTTGCAATTTCTTCTAGATGGTTATCTACCGAGACTTTTCAGGCTTTCTCAGTCATATAAGAGCACGTATTTAAAATTGAACTTGAAGAACTTCAACTTAATATGTAAGGAGAATTTACTGAAATTCTAAATTGGGTACAGTATAACGAAGGCATATCGAGCTTTTCTTATTCGACTTTAGACGTCCAAGTCCGTAACTAATTAAACTGTTCGACCTCTTCGATTGTTGTCCGATGCGTGTGTGGAGCGTTCTGTGTGGATTATTTTTATGTCATATTTAACTTATATCTTTAGACTGGTCAACTCACTTACAGTAACTGCCACATCCCGTCAAGACTAATACTGATTTTACACTGACAGTTATAGGTACGGTAATACCTCGACAGCTATTTCAGTTTTTAGGATCACCACCTTCTTTGACCTTCCAATCCTTGAGATAGGTTTCTTTTTCCCAAATGGCCTGTATGAAAGGAATAAATTTATTGTGCACCCAAATAAACGAAACATATCAAGTACATAGATATATCTTCAATGTTAAAAGGATGATAAATAATGTGAGAGGGGTATATGTGTTATCAGAATGTTAAAAGCATCAATAATTAATTCCACCAAAATCTCTACTAAAGAATTCCTTTTAACCTTCTAAAACACTTTTTTCTCTACCTATATAGTCAAAAACATTCCAATCTTTCTTCTAATATAGTACCAACTTGAAAAGGCAAATAAGGAAATACTGCAACACAACAACATCCATTTTTCCTTCTCATATACTACGTCCTTAAATAAAATAAGATAGGGTTTTCCTCGATGGACAAAATTAGTTGCAGGTATTTTTAGAATAGCACGCCATCCGCATGTCGCATGACATAAGACAACACAAACACATGATTTAAGATCTTTTTTTATTTTGTTTGGGTAATCCCAAAAGTAAAATTTATTTCACGCATTAAATTGAAAAACTGTCAAGTATCTATATTTGTAGGTACCTATAAAGAAAATAAAACAAAAGCAGTTGTAAATTTTCTAACACAATTTTTCAATTTAAAATTGTTTTAGATTTTATTATATGTAGGTCTGTAGAGAAACAGGAAGTTATTTCCGCCCGCCACACCGTCTCTTGTAAGATACTTTTGTTGTTCTCAACCTCAGATGTAGACTATGTATCTACCTAAACTACCCGTATATTAAAGTTGATTTAACATTTCATTGTTAAATTTTTAAAATCAATTTTAATGTCAAACAAAATTTAGAAAAACCCACATCAGTGATTTCTGAGGATGGTATGTAATTTGTTCCGACCACCAAGATAATATGAGAATGACATTTTCTTAAATATATATTTTTTTTTCTGTCAGCTGTCTTATACGAGTATAATAATTGTGGTAATGAAGAACACATTAAACTAATGTTCTATCACTTTATCTAAAAAAAAAACTTCACACAAACTGCGGTTCTATATTTGAGATGTTTTGTTTTTTTTTTATAGATTTTATGTTTCGTGGGAGCCGAAGCTATAATTTTCTATTTGGTGAATCGAAATAAACGATAGAGCCATTGTAAAAAGATGTTCCTTTAATTATATGAAAGAATCCCTTTTGGTGTCCGTACATTTCTCTGTCATGTAGAGCATGTATATACAGATATACGAAAAACATATAAAGTGAATTCTTCTTATATGTACATATAAAAAAGGCGTATTAAAGTTTCAATCGATTTTCCCATATCAAAGTGCTGATTTATAATTGAGCTCTTGTAATGATTGTGCGGCAGACGACAGAACATGATAATAATGATGCGGCAGGCATGAGGCAAGTGCAACATTCATTTTATCGAGAGTTACATTATATAGACCGGAAGGCAGAGTTGCAAAATGTTTCCCGCAGATATAAAGGTAAAACTATAATAGTCGGAACTCGGAAGGCAATGAACGACGCACGTCATACGAAACCAAACGAATACGAAGAATTCATATATGACGTGTCCACAATTGAGGTTTGCTTCTTTTTGTCCAGTTTTAGTTAACTTTTGCTTTTCGAAGTGAAGAGAGCTCATCAACCGGTCCATGTGTATGTGAAGTGAACTAAGTGACAGCTTTCTGCAAATTGATGTATGTATCAAAGATCTCCACATTTGTTTACATTGTTATTTTTGTTTTGTTTCGTCTCGTGTACATGAGTGGTCATGTGAAACAGAACAACAAACTTCAGGAAGACGCCGATGAAAAATGTCTATGTTTGCGTTTTTGTTACATCCCTTCTCCCTTTCTTGTGAGAAAATCGAAATAGATAACTATTAACTTGCAGGAAAGATTTGGCATTTTTACATCGATTATCTTTGATTATGGGTGACCTGAGGATTTGACGTTTTAGAAATTAACTTTTCGTTCGGTTTTGGCATAAGCTTCCGACAATTATTGTTCTAACTTAAGGAGTAGGGGATTTGGTTTTAGTTAAGTTATTGATGCATTTAGAAATGCTACTCAAAACTTTGAGCTACTTAAGTTGTAAATGTCAAAATATTCGTAAATACCGTCGTAAAAATAAATGGATTTTTGAAAAAAGTAAGCCGATCGATTTCTTTTGACAAAATACCTATCGCACTTATTTTTATTTCTTTTTTTTTTACTGACCGTAACAAAAAGTTATGATGAAAAAAGTCAGAATAGCTGAAAATCGAAGAAAATGGCGGATCCCCTACCATAAGATTTCTATGAAATGATAAAATAGTCATTAAATATTGTATTTGCCTTGCACCCATATAACTGATTTAAAATATTGTATTTGCATCATTAGATTTATATTCTTTAAACACATCAAAATTACCCACCTAATAACCTCCATTTTGGTGGTGAAAATTCGAGTTGAAATTTTTTTCAAGATGGCTGCGCTTTATTAACATAAAATAACGTTGAGATGTCAAAGTCAAAACAAAATCGGTTAATTTTTTTTGCATTTCACATCTATTCATCGTAACGAAACGAAATTATAAAAATAATGAAAGGAAAGTTTTATTTGCAAAGCTATCCGTTGTATAGTACGATTTTACATGCATTTTTAAATACAACATCGCCAGTAAGATTACGGCTGATAAAAGTTAAAGTAGAATTCTTCTGTCTATTTTTAATTTCAAATTATTTTGACAGGTGCTCAATAGCACCAAATGTGAAATATAAAAACCGTACTGTACTATGTATAGATTCTCAAAAAACATGCCTAATGAAAACAAATTCTTTTTGGAAAGTTTTCTATGTATCTCAATACATATTATGTCTGTTTGGTAACTCGAAACGTTGTACGACGTAGCACAATTTGCTGTGAAATCCTATAGAAAAAAGATGAGAAGTAGCAACTTGTAGCAAGAAGTTGCAATAACTAAACAGACATATTGAGAATATTTGTTTTAAATTGAATGTGACTGTCACTTCCATCAATACACTTCCTACATACATCTTATCTATTCTCTAAAATATTTAATTCATTCGCTGTCAAATTATTATATTAGGTATACCAAAATACAACATAAATTCTGGAACTATTTAATGTACAATTGAATGCTAGCCGCATTATAATGCAGTAAAGCAACCATGATGAATTCAAATTTACAATGACACATGGATGAGACTTGTGAACAGTCAGTCTCGAGACTCAGTGTCATTGTTGTAATAATAAACATACGGCGTTAATTTACAATTAAATCAATTGAGCTCTCAGCATTTTTAAAAGATAAAAATGATTGATTGAGGGTATGTACTATGTACTATGGATTTTTAAGAACATGTCTTATTATTAATGTATAATTAAGAACATCAAATGAAGTAGATTTTAAGATTTAAAATGTCAGACAAAGTAATCTCAAGAGCGCCATTTAAAGATCTTTATAAGAAGTTAATTCGGTAAATCTGAAACCACTTGATTCTATTATTTCACTTGCTCAAAAAGACTAGAGGTCAAGTATGTACATATATTGTATATTGGTCTCATTTAAAACCAAAACATTACGTTGGTTTTCGTCATAATGGTGTCGGTCAGTTTTATTTTTGTTGGCTAGGTCAGTGTCTGTGCAGTAGGGTTGTAATGCCGATCTAAGTTAACTTAAAGCAAAAGATGTTGAAATCCAGTTTTTTAGAGGATACATACTAATTTCAATAATTTAAATAAAAATAACTCATGTTTGTTTTTTTTTTATTTGCTTACGACTTATTTTGCAGTTTGACATTTAGATTATTGAAAAATTAAGATCCGTTCGTTTAATTTTTTTCTATAAGTATAAGTTTGTAATAATCAATGGAAATCTTGAACAAAATTAATTGTTTATATTTGAATAGTTGTTGTATCACCTCATCCAGAGAAATTTTCTTTCAAAGCAGCCTTAAGTATTCTCAACCACCTTGGACATAAGGATCCTTCCTTATGCCTCTCACCTGCACCATATTGCATGAATCGTGGCGATTAGAGTCTTATAAATGGACGCTTTAGTTGCTTGAGTGAGGGCTTTACTACGCAATTGCCTTTTGCTAGCGATTGGTAAGAGTTAGGGTGTGTTCCAACACGTCAGACAAAAAGTTTTGATGCGTAGCATTATATGCGTCTGAAACGCATTCCAAATGATTTGCATACATTTTACTTTGGATCGGTTCGACATTTCGAACGCATTTTATGCAGTTTAAAATGAAACAGCTCGCTTTGATGATCATTCATTTCGTTAAATTGATTTTATGCGAAAAAAACAATAACAATAGAAAAATATAATTACTTCGCTTGAAACTCCATATTTTCAGTTCAAACATCAATTTGTCAAATGAAAGCATCCAAACAAAATTTGATGCATGGCTGACGCTTGGGATGCGTTTAGAAAATGATGACTTTGTCACCATTTAATCTTTCGACTTTCGGATCTGAGTCGTTTTTGAACTCAGCCTCATTCTTTTTTTTATTTTAGCTCTGATATATTTTTGTCTGGGTTTATAGTGGAGCCTATATAAGTGTGACAAAGTTTCTAACTACCTGAAAATCTATTTTCGTTATTGCTCAATCAGAAATGAAATTTCCTATAATAACTTAGAAGCAGCTAAAAAATAGTTTCATAATGCATAGCTATTTTCACAAATCATGAAGGTAATTCAATATCAGAACGCACAATTAATCAATCAGCAAGTTAAGTACTTACCTTAAAAACCTTAAAGGCCTATATGCTCTATGCAACGCTATAATAAAATTTGTCTCTGGTGTCATAATGACTTAAAGACCGACCTAAAGGAGATTAAGCTTCTTGTTGTTGACAAACTATTTTTGATTATTTTTCTTCTTAATCTCATGTTATTATACTAATTATTTATTTTTAATCTTCAACTCGTCGTCGTCGTATTGAAACACTCCCTAGAAGCCAACATTATTTAACGAACCCTAAATTTATTTCAAATGCAACATGACCCGCAACAGCATGAATGAATACCTACCTACTTCGCAGCGTGAGCGTCGAAGACTGGTTTTGTGTTTATATATGTACATTTACACTTTAAAACGAGAGAAGATCACAAAATATGCAAAATGCCAATTTAATCACGAAAATGTCATACAAATGCAGCGAGAATTTCAACAGCTCATATTACAATCAACATAATTTTGTGAGTGTGTCTTCTAACTGTACACCTATACTAACATAAAAAATACTACCTCTACTAATATACATATACGTAGTTGTCTGTGTGTTATATATGAAAAATGATAGCTGCTGGGAAGAAAAATGTCGAGTTAATCATATCTTGAAGAAGTTTTGTCCTCAGGCGAATACTCGTAGAGTACCCACCTCTTTAAAGAAAAAAAACATTTTTTTTGTAACGAAGTGTAGAAGGGGTTTCTTTTCCTTTTTTTTTCCTTCATTACCCCCAGGACTAAAGTACCTATATACACACAGGTATTATTTATGAAAATGCCTTTGGAATTGTTTAAAAGTTCCAAGACGAAAAGTGACTAGTTGTACATACGTAGATATGTAATGTATGTTATTTAAATACATCATACATACATACATATGTACAAATATCCTTAGAAAGGTAAATTTTTATTATCCACCATTTAGGACGATATTACCCCCAAAAGGAATTATATTTTGCCCTTTCCTTTAAAATTGTAAGGATTCTTCGAGTGTGTGTTGTCTTTGTATAGGAGGTAAGTTCACATCTTAAAGGAGGAAGCCTTAGTATTTCTTCGTAATTTTTGTGTATAAATACTATACAATATGCTGGATAATATTTCAACAAAAAAAAATTGCTTTGTGGGAAAATGCACTGTTTTTTACGAGATGTAATGGGTGTTCTGATACAAACAAATTGAATTGGCTATAGGAAAATAAATTTGAAATTTATTAAAATTAATTTATATATGTATCTTGGCAACATGTGAAAAGCTCATAAATTAAAAATGGCTAAGTACACATAATAAAGATTTGAAAATAAATGAAGTTTTTAGAACCTAAAAGTTTTCAAAACTGGGTTGAACCAAAAAGAATTATATCATCATCAAAAGGAATCATGTTTTAATCTTAGATGCATTTAATTGTAACTCTGGATTTCCGATATCAAAAACTTAAGTAGTCGAGTCAATATAAAAGTTTTTACTTCACACTTCTCAAGTTTAGCTTCGATTTTAATGTTTTTTAAGCTCTTTTGAACTTAAAGTATGACAAGTCTAATATTTTTGTGGAAATACCCCTATTACCGGACCATCACCCACCTTTCTTATGAATACATATGAGTTTTCAGCTCCATGATCTTAGTACCCTATGTTTTGGGATATTCGAAAAAAGGGTACTATCAAAAAGGCAACTAATTGGTCACAAGAAGTCACTTAGTTTCAGTAATTGGTTCGTCATAAGCGATTAGTTATAAAATTTTAATATTTGTGGGATATTCAAATATTCATTAATACCTATTAATATAATAATTATATTCCATCTGAAAGGTCGGCGATTGTTCAAAAAAGGTCAGTTAGTTTCAGTCAATGGTCAGAATTTTTCGATTTTTTTCAAGGTCACCTATTAGAGGGTGTAAATATATACCTACCTCATTTGTGGGATATTCAAATAAATAGGATGCCATATGAAAGGTCAGTAATTGATCAGCCATTATAGGTGATGTGCATACATCCTCTAATGGGTGACCTTGAAAAAAACTAACCCAATTACTGGAACTTACTAATCTTTTGTTATCAAATTTTTCCGAATATCCCACATATAGGGTTCTTAGATCCAGGAGCCTCAGTTTTCTTCTTATATAACATATTAAGAAAGTTGAAATTTTGTAATTAAGATCTCTTGACTTTAGAGCATTTTTTTTAAATAGTCCGCCTGCTGCCACACCCACTTTCTTTTGGAAAGGTTTCGGTTTTTACAGATTCACAGTGTTGACCAAAATTGAAAACGTAAATGTTTATACCTTTAATATGTGTACCAGAGATAAAAAAGATTTTTCATAAATATACCGCAGATTATTTGGAGAAGTCTCTACTCTTTTTCGCACTGCATTATTTGCACGACCCATTAATTGTGTGCAAAAAAGTGACATTCGAATTGGATTTGTATTTTTATTTGGTGTTTCTTTGATTACAGCATAGGTTTCTTTGATTATTTTGTTTTTATTTTTATTATTATTGCAATCGGTGACATTAATTTTTTCGTAATCGTTTCATTTACGTTTTTGGTATCGATTTGGAGACCACAGAAAATTTCCGTTTCGCTTTAAATTTACTACAAATCAAAAACGGGAACCCTAACAAAAACTGTAAAAAGCTAACTTTTCAGCGTGTTAACTCTGAAACTATAAATCTTATAAAAAATGTTGTATTTCCAAAGAAAGAAAATTAAATTTCCTTTCAGAAAAGTCTTATGAAGTTTTTTTGTACGATGAGTCATTTTCTAGATATGTAGGTATTGATTTGAACTTATTTTTTTTTAAATGGCGATTAAAGCATAAAACTTACTGGCACGCCATTTTTATAATATTCAATAACACCCTGTTGTACCGGAATGAGATTATAGATTTTTATTACACGATCCAATCAACCGCTGACGACGCGCCACTATATACCGCTACCGCCTCAGATTCTGTCACTTTCCGTGTTGTTTTTGGGATTCTTAAAATTGTTCTCTTGTGTCCTTATCTAAAAATATAAAGTACCTATACTCATTAAATACGTCGCGTCGCGTCGTATGTGCTTCTGATTCTTATTTCTGATGATTTCTGGGCGCGAGCTAAACAGTGCACTTAACAACACAAATCCACCTTTTTTGGAGTATATAGGTATCTCCTCTCCTTCCTCTCTTGCCTTGGGGCAGCCACTGCCACTATATAAACACACCACGCGCGGATGCTCCCTCCACCTAATTAAAACAAATGCAACTCGTCGTTGTTGTCAGTCGTGCACCCAAATACCATCTAAGACTTTAAAGCCCCCTTTATATGTACATAGTTTTCCCTAAACATATTTTTATAAACACACATTCTCCGAGGCAGCCGCATCGTCAACGGTGTTGTTGTCTTTATTGCTGCTTCAGCGTCCTTAGCATTAATCTGGCGTGAAGGAAATTCAAAAATAATTTCTTGCATTACTGTGGTGCTGATGCTGCGACCGGGATAGGGATAGGAACTGGGACCTGAGGGCTCAACTTATAGAAACGATAAATTTTAATGGAATGTTGTCTGACGGTGCAGTGGTGGTGGCATACTGCTGGTAAGCAGGCGTTAGTCTTTCTTGTATTATATAAAACCTTCCGCCACCATGGTATCATCATCATATTATAGCCAGCGGGGAGGCGAAGGAATTAATAGCCTCCAAGGAATCAACTACATACATTCTGTATAGACAGGAAGGAAGGAAGAGAAGAACTGCATTCAATTGCCGATGATGGCTCGAATTGTAATTAATACGTTTTTGGTGTGTTTTTTTATGTAGGTATCTAAGAAGATGCTCACACTGTTCATCATTCCTGAATGTCCCGAAAATATACAACAATCTTTTTCAAATATATTTTGTTACATTTTTTCTTTGGGGTCTCCATTATATGGAGAGTAATTTTATTTGATCTTTATTTTTTGGTAATTTTTTCTTCCTCATCTTTTTATTTTAGTGTTTATTTTAAGTTTTTTTTGTCTAGTGAATTTTTTTTTTGATGATGTTGACAGATATGCAAGTAGTTGTGACATTTTATTTGGTTTTCGTTCATATTTGGTTTGTTTTTATTTTTTTTATTTTATTTTACGACTTAGGAAGAATGCTTTTGCTTTGTTTGTCTTTTTTTTGTGTAATATTAGATTTCTTTTGTCCCCGGAAATATGGTTCAAGATGGTGGATATATAAGGTAGGGAATGTTAGTTGATTAGGTGTATTGTTAAATGTGATGTAGGGAAGCAGAAGATGCATAAATATTTAAATAAGAATTTAGGGAGTGTACCTACCTAATGAAGCTAATGTAGAGCAACAATCACGTAAATAATAATTTAGACCGTGTGAAGATTATGAGCAATACTCGTACCTCTCTCTTACATCATCCATATTGGCTACCTGTTTAAAATTCAAAAAAGGTCTTGATTTTTGTTTCTAAAATTATTCCGTTTATTTCAATAAAAAATTGTGATGAAGTTATGATGAAAAAAAAAAGCTCCCCATTTTTTATCTTACAAACCTTTTGTTATGCGGCACTTAATAATGGAAATGAAAGGTTAAAACTTTTTGTATCTACTTCTAAAGTGTTGTTCCGATTTTGATGATTGTTTTTGCAAAGGTGATTTTAGTAAAAGCCGTCCACCGCCACGACCGCGTTTTTTTTTTTAAATATTTTCGAGTTTTCTTTTTTTTTATTACTGCATAAAGGTGACACTTTGAAATTAAACTCCAAACCACAATATCTGTAATTTTTTTTTGGAAATTCGCCCACTGCCAAGCCTTTTCTTTTTATATGTATACATACATATATGTATATTGAACATATTTAACATCAATTAAAATCTGAAATTTAGTAATTGAGCTTTCTTGAACATAAAACATTAATATTTGTATACTCTTGTTTTTGATATTTTCTGTCAATCCACCAACTGACACGCACGCTTTTCTTATACATATTTGAATTTTCTCTTTGTTTTAGCTCACTAGAAAGTGGAAATTAAAAATTGAGCTTTTTGAAGCTGGTGTATGTGATGGTTGTCAAACATGTTGATCCGAGTAAAAGCCCTTAATGTCAATTTCGTTAAAATCTGTATCGTATCAATTACTTTACTCGCCATAAAGACATTATGTTAATAATAATTGACCAAAAGTTATTTAAAGTAGAAAATAATAAAAAACACTATTTTTATTCCGTCGCAAACCTTCTCTTTAGAGCTGTTGTAAAAGAAACTTTCGTAATACATTTTCTTATAGTAAATTATCTTTTGTCAAGTTTTTATATAAGCTTCACATCTCATGCAATTCGATAGAAAATCATCGTCTCTCATGTGTGTCATTTTCAACTTTTCATTTTGTTCCTTTTAATCGAAATTATTGTTAAATTAATTGTTGGTTTAAAAAAGTACAAGTACGACAATAGTTTTAAAGAAAATCGATCCAGCTGTTAAGAATATAACCGTGCCAGTTATGAATTAAAAAAAAGACCGAAATACGGAACCCACTTTTTTCGCCTTCCTTTTTTTTCATTAATTTATTGTTTATTAATGAACTCGAAATTTAAGTAAATATTCATTTAAATCACAGATAAAACATTACAAACACACAAATCCAACCGAAAGTAAATTAAACTTGAAATTAATACCTATACTCTAGATGAACTTAACAAGTCTACACGCTTTTTGATTTTTAATTAACTATCCGCTACAAGAAAAAAGAGAAAAAAATAATACCTACATAAACATAAAATAATTAGAAATCTATAGTCAGCAAAAGCATTCAAAGCCCAAATATACCTACATAGAAACATACAAAAAATAATGTGGAAAATAACCAAAGCTGTATCTAATTTCAGACAATTGGTAATGCGATTCCAACACTTCACACCGTTTGATGGATTTTTTTTTTCTTTAACCACTATGCACGGTTTTGTATTTCCTTTTGTATTTTGGTTAAGATAGGTACTCTATACTCTAGTATCTTATCCACATTAAAATATATAGTTAATTACATTTATGAGACAAGGAATACCTATATATGTACCTATATCTTTTGTTGAGGTGAAAAACCCACAAGAAAAGATATAAAAAAACATAAAATAAAAATAACCACAACAAGAAAAGAAAATGACATGAAATGTTCAGAGATAAATAAACAAAGATATACTCGTAGGTACCTACATATATATATACATAATATTGTTTTGCACGACATTCAAACCGAAGGAGTCCACATAAAACAAACTGCGGCTTTTTGCTCCAACTAATGGTTGTGTTTGTTGGCACAATGTCAGGATCAAAATATCCCTTTATACAAAATGGGGTGTGCAAAAAGGCGCCAGGGCCAAAACGGATTAAATTTATATATATTTTTATATAACGGCCGTATGCCTAGTAAAATTAAAAAGAGACAAAAAGAACACCACTATTAATAAACTCAAATCAAACATGAGTTAATTTTAATCTAAGTTAATTCATGTTAATTAGCTAGTTCACCTAAATCAGTGGATTAACGATTAATTAAGTTCAAAATATCTAAAATATTTTTGCCAACGACTATAGATAAAAATGCAAATGACACATACAATGTAATGAATAAGCTCAAACGGCAGTGTCTATGAAAAAGTTCACATTTTGTGGAAAAGTGTATTTGTGTTCTTTGGAGACAGCAGAGTTCCTATTAAATGTAGTAGATTTTCGTTAAGATTTGCTATATACAGATACTTGACGTGAATTAGAAGCTTATTGTTTATTAATAAAAACCTTTTTAAATTCAAGAATTAATGTTTAAGTTAATTTGTGAATCAGAATATAATTAGGAATGTTTTTAATAATATGTCTTCTTTTACTCAATAGTTAGTTAATTATAGGTTTTGCACCCAGGCTCTACCAACATTCGGTTAGCTCGGCCCTGATCGTTGTGGTTAAGTTCATTTTATTCAAGACTTTACATTGAAAGTTAATCAAAAGTCGAAGAAAAGATTCAAGTTAAAACTAAACAGCCAAGAAAAAGGAGCTCTATAAAGAAAAGAGGTCGCCTTCAATGCATATAACAAACCATCGACGACTACAACATCAAAATCAAAATGACATCGCGGTTTGATTTTGAGGTGTATTGCAACAGACATGGTAATATTTTTATGTGGGCATCCGGGCACTGTGCAGCTCCTTTGGGAGTTTTTCTTCTTGTTTTGTTGATAAGCTGTGGTATGTTAATGTAGATCGAATTGATTGTTGCAGCTAGATATTGTGATGCTCTTTGAAATGAAGGCGGTCATTCAACTAAAAAAAAAACTAAAACAAGTTTAACTATAATAAGAAGCTGGTAAGTATACAAAGTATACGCCTTGTGCATTTTACTCATATGTACATGCACCTGAATGTCTAGAAGCGCAAAAACATATCTAATATTTTATTATACTTTTTCTTATCGATGCATGGTCAATTAGCACGTTCCGATTTTATTTTGAATCGGGGTTATTTGATGTTTACAAATGTGATCGTTTCTTGTTTTAAACAATATTATTGCTATGTTCTTTATTGATGTTTAAACAAAATTAGAAAAAACAACTTGCTTGTGCTCATTAGATAAAATTTTATCTGCACTTTACACGTAGGTACTAAAACTGAAAATTAAATACGATACTGTTAGGTGAAAAGTTATATAAAGCTTGAAATTACTTCAAACAAGCCTTTTAATAGCTGTAAGTTACCTATACGTTTTGAAATAATAAGAAAATTACTGAAACAAATATATACCTACACCTACAGCCACGGTTGAGATTCAATTGAACTCCATAATATAATATGAACTTTTCACTAAATTTCTTTTGAAAGATTGATAATTGAAAGTAATTTTTGAAAATATTTGGAAAATGTTTACATAAACTGCGCATTATTAAATAACAAGCATCACAACAAAACTTTCCAACTTCTCATCATCTAATCTGACACTGTTTTTGAATCCTAAACTTATATACATATATGTAGACTAAACAAAAAAAAATATTTCCTTTAATTCCCTTTCGGCTGGTTGAATGTCGCATACTCATTCATACAAATATGACTTGACATGGTCTGTCAATATTATGAATGGCATCAATGTTTGACATTCACACTGTTTAGCTTATAAATAGCGAATGTTAAAACGTTAAACGCTAAACAATCTGTGACTCTTTGAAATGTAAATATTGAGTTTTTTTTGTTTTTTATTTTATTTTGTTTGCACAAGAAAATCTTCTCGGCTTTTAACATTTATATTATGTTCCATTCCAAGGCACGATCGACCGTGCGTGCGTCGCATCGGTCGTGTTGGTTGTCCGTTTCTCAAATTATTTCGATGAGATTTCTTGACAAACATTAACATAACAGTTCTTATGAAACTATATGGATACAATAATTCATATACCTTCCTTTAATGGCCATAAAGAAAACTATAAGCGTGGTTGATAAATTAATTTAAAATTATGGAAAATCAACAGTCTTAAGTGTCATAAAAATAATGCAATTGCAAATGTTAAAAGCAAACAAGGAAGTGCTATTAATTGTGGATTCAGTCAAAATTGCAATCCTGTTATAAAAAAAACACGACTAACGTCTTCGTTTAGTTGAAATAGATTTGGTTATGGCATTTTCGATTGGTCGTCCAGAAGCCTTCTGAACCCTACAAAATGACAGTTCTTCTTGCTGATAAAAGAGAAAGTGCATTCAGAATCGAAACCACTTACACACTCACAAAAATTCGTAGTCTTCCATGTTTCCGTCCGCCATGTTACCTGTTGAATAAAATTATTTTTATGTTCCCTTCGTTCGACCCGTTAAGTTTGACTAAAACAAACTTCAAAATTTATTAGATCTGTTTGAAGCGTTCGATTCGCATTTCTTTTCCGAATTACCAATCAAATACATCATTAAACTCGTTACGGAAATTTCCAAATCTGTCAACCTCAAAAGTGACAGCCATCATTTTGTGGAAACTAACAGGACATTTTTCTTTTTTCGTTCGGAACAGAGTATGAACTGTGAAAAAAGGTGTTTCTTTTTTAACTCTGAGTGTTCAGAGCTTCAAAGTTGTGTTTCTTTTCTCGTTCAGATGATGACCAGAGAATGTACAGAGAGCAACAAAGATCTCAGAAAAATTCGACTGAACTATATAAGTTTGTTCGTGTACTTCTCGGACTAAATCTGGCAAACTGTCAAATTTGGAGGGGTGTGGGTGAAATTAAGTTTGTTCGTGTACTTCTCGGACTAAATCTGACAAACTGTCAAAATTGGAGGAGTGGGGGTGAAATTCTCTCAAAGAGAAGCGAAACAGTCCGAGAATACACGAACGCCTTAAACCAAAATATTTGCCAGTTTTTAAGCGTCAACAAAAAGTAAACAAAAGCAAAAAAGTAAACAAAGCAACAATATTGAAACTTTCATGATAATTTCATATTCTTTATTAAATTTTTTTGATGAACAAATTAAAATTAACGTTGTAAGTATTTACAAATACAAAATACGACACTAAACAGGAACATCACATAATTTTTTTTATTAATCCCGAATTCTATGAAAAATTCAGAACTATACGTATGACAGAATTAAAAAAAAAACATTGTATTAAAGTACACTTCACAAACAAAGTTTCTTAAACAATTTATAAATTTTTTTATTAAACAGTCACTTCTTTTATTAAAATAATTAATTTTTATAAGTGAACGAATTAAAAATTACATTTTTACTAAGACAAAACAAAAAGTAAACAACAGCCATTTTGTAATTTTTTTGTTGTACTTTGTCTTTCAAACTGGCTTCTGACACAACACAGCACTTACTAGTTTTTGCCCGAAGAAATTTCTTGGGTAAAAACTGGCAAGAAGGGGAAATTATTTTCTCTCTCATGAGCGCTCTCTCCTGCCAGAAACTACCCAAAATTTGCGTACGCGAACGCCTTCGGACTAAAACTGGTAAAAAATGGTAGTTTTGGGTAGTTTCTGGCGCGTAAGCGAACAGACCTATTCTCTCAAAGAGAAGCGAAACTGTCCGAGAATACACGAACGACTTAAACCAAAATATTTGCAAGTTTTTAAACGTCAACAAAAGCAAAAAAATAAACAAAGCGACATTATCGAAATTTCCATTATAATTTCATATTCTTTATTAAATTTGACAATGAACAAATTAAAATAACATTGTAAATATTTACAAATGAAAAATACACACTAAACAGGAACATCACGTACTTTTTTTTTAGTAATTCCAAATTCTATGAAGAAATTATAACTAAATTAGACAGAATTTAAAAAAAAAACACTGAATTAAAGTACACTCCACAAAAAAAGTTTCTTAAATTACCTAAATTTTGTATTTATTAATTTTTGTATCAAAAAGTTCACTTAATTTAATAAAGTATTTCACTTTTGTAAATGAACAAATAAAAAAAAAAAACTTCTACCAAGATAAAAAAAAGTAAACAACAGCCATTTTGTATTTTTTTGTTGTTCTTTGGCTTTCAGACTGGCTTCTGACAGAAAACAGAACTTACCAGTTTCTGCCCGAAGAAATTTCTCGGGTAAAAACTGGCAAGAAGAGGAAATTTTTTTCTCTCTCATGAGTGCTCCCTCCTGCCAGAAAATACCCAAAATTTGCATACGCGAACGCCTTCGGACTAAATCTGGTAGAAAATGGTAGTTTTGAGTAGTTTCTGGTGCGTACGCGAACGGACTTATTATGAGTAAAATGCTGAACACAACAAAATGTCATGGGTGACACGATAGAAAAAATCAACATACAATTAAATAGCGGATGAAGTTGGTTGCTCCGGCATAGAAGGTAATTTTTTTGAATAAATAAGAAGTCAAATATCTTATTTTTAATGCATATTTACAAATTTTAGGACTTGTTTTTAATTTTGTTTTGTGGACATATACAGCTATAAGTTGGAAAATGTCAATTTATGACAGCTGAATGCTTTTCAGGGGCGTTCAGGGTACGCTCTGTTCTGAGTGAATTGATAAAAAAAATTTTATTAACTGAAATACAATCGTTTTCCACTTGGCTACGACAAGAATTGCAGTTGTCGTAGAAAGGGAGATCATATTTCCGTTTCAATCAGAATAAGTGATAGCAAATCCTCTGAATTTCGAAATTCTTATTATTTTTTTTACACTCAGTTTAAAATCTATATTCCAAGCACAATGACGTGCGCGATGGCAATTCAAAACCTCTCTAATTCTTCATTAAAACGGAATAAATAAAGAGAGATCGAAAGAAATGTCATTATGACATTTAGTAAATACTTAATGGAGCAAACACAATGGAGACAATCGGACGCATAAAGTGTATTTAAAATTTGTTTGACTGCACAAAGTGAATTTTAAACATTTTTTGACTAATTTGATAATTTATTCAAGAATTTCTATAAGGAATTAAATAAGTAATACCTACTTTCATTCGATTATAGGACGGGAATTCTCTAACAATTCCTTGCAAATAATCGATAGAAAATTGACCTCCTTTATCATCAGAGTGAAATTTATGTACCGGCATTGCATGGGAGCTATATCTTTTAACACTGGAAACTTTCGCTAATGGTACGTTTTTTTAGGGCTGGAATTGCAAAACGTTTGCAAAAGGAATAATGTTTAATTTTTTATAAATAAGCTCACTAGATCCTTATTTATTCTTATATTTAAGTTTTTTAAAAGCACTATCTTAAATCTATTTCTATAATAATGTAGAAAAACCTGTAATTTTAAATTTGAGCTCTATGACATCAAAAGTATAAGACGACAGGAATACTGACTACTGACTGATACCTTAGAAGTTTTATTGTTGATCCTTTAACATTCTCTGTTTTCTTATTGCAACTTTTAAAATTTCATATCATATCTAAACCTTAAAATCTGAGGTTTCTAACGGTTTTAATTAGAATACAATTAGCTGAACTAACGCCTTTTTTTACGTAAAAAATTTTGGAAATAAATTGTAAACTCTACAATTTTATCTCTTGCTATAATAACTATTCAAAATTTGGAAACAAAAATTGTATTAAGATTATGTCAAAAAGATAACATTTAAATAGGTTCGTTTAATTGTCTTTTAATTTTCAAAAATTACCCTCTGAGTAAAATATACACACATTTTTCAAAACAAAAATGTAAAACATCTGTTTTTAGTGACCCTACCTGTTACCAGTCACATTGTTGAAATTATAAACAACTTTGTTGAAATAATTATCTATATTGACTTAGACAGCTGAAGGAAACCTACTTACAAGTGCAATAGCAGAAGTTCTATTTTTTTTTTAAACCTTCTTCATTGGCGTGAGTTAGGTATATGAATTGAAATGCTGATTTGACAAACGTGGGTCTTTTGCTTTATTTTTAACTCGTGTTACTTAAATCAATCTGAATGAGTAGGATTTCATAGATATATATATGTTATTTGTTTTGTGTTACGCATTAATCCATGAACAATATTTCTTAGAAAAATAGAAAAGTAAAACAAAGAAAGTCAGGTTGGTTGTCAACTTTTAAACCTACCTGCAGACGTTTTGAATAGTGCATCAGGCATATTGAGTTGGGTGTTTCAACATTATTTAGAGTTGAATCCTTTTGAAAGCATCTTAGAAAGGTTATAGGTATCAACCCATATTATCGCTTATACAATATCCTGTGAGCCGTTTTTTTAGTTGTCCTATAATCTATCTGTAGGTATATCTTTTTATTTTAGTTTACCTTTTTCTTCACCTTCTTGAATAGTAATTGAAGAAAACTTGTTTTAGGGATGAGTTGTCATGTGTAAAAAGAGCAGCAACCACGTTCTGGTTCTTTCCTAAGGATTCTAGGATTTGAAGGGACAAAATTTTCAGGTTGATGTGGTCAGTAGGTACCTATGTATATGTATATACCTATGACATAAGAGATTTCTATATATAAATATAGGGTATCAAATGAAAGCTTATTCTGTCCTTTCTACAAAACCAGTTGTCGGACAGACTTTGGTTGATATGGTTATCGAAAGTTCACCACCCACTTTTTTTTACAAAAGGTTTTTTTCTTATTTATTTGTGTTTGACACGTTAAAACTTGAAAACTATATCTAAATCGATATCAAAGTAGTAAAGGCTTAAAGCGTAAAATTTCAAGTATCCAAAGTAAAAATTTTGACACTAATAAGGCGAATCTATACGTCGAAACGTCAACATTTAATCTCGGATTAAATTTAATCGAAATTTTAATCTAATTCACACACGGCCTTAGCCGTCAATGTAAGATATACTACCTTTTAAATAAGGAATTTCCAACTTCGGTACCTACATACATACATACAATCTTTCTTTGTTTTCTTAAATCTTTAATTTCATTATATTTTTTAATTTCGTCTATCAATTTGATAGACCATTATGCCCCTCTATATATACATATGCACTCTGTACAGCCTCCCATTAACCAAACACTCATTTTGAGTATGCATATTATCATTAAAATAATAATACAGCACAAAAAGTTAATGGCGTCTAAGTAATAGGAAATGATTATACACATACGATATTTGAATATGATTCTCTTCAAAAAACCCTACAACTTTTTTCTTCGCTTATTTATAATGCTTTATTGCACTTTTAAATAATACATCCTCATTATGTAAATTTTTTTAATGTGGATTTTTCATTTATTTGAAAAGAAAAAAAAAACACACAAGCCAAAGACACGCTCGTTTCATAAATAACAATCACAAAAAAGATTCTAGTTTGTCTTTAAATCGTTATTTATTTAAATAAATTCAAACATTTTTTCATCGCTTCTATAGAATTTTCATTTCATATTTCTTTTCTTTTTTTTGAGAAGAAAATAAATTGAAGAGGTTTTACATAATCTAAATTCCAGATTTGACAACGAGCAAGCAGTTATATGAACAAAAAAAAACATAGCCTGCGGGGAAATATAATATCTTCCCATCATCCAACAGGCGGATATTGTCAAACCTGTGCACTCTGCACTCGGGCATCCCTGCGATGCATATGTTTTTTTTTAACTTGCGATTAAGGTAAGGTAGTGATGTTAAGGAGGAGTTATGAATTCGTGAAAATTTTAAATTACTAAAAGTTGAACTTACAATAATTACATTTATGAATTATCTTTTATGAAGTGGAAGTGAGATAAAAAGTTGCATTTGGGTCCAACGATGAAAAAAATCGTTTTTCGAATGAATGCGTTTATAGCGCAATATACATATATAAGGTTAATTCAATTTGTAAAACTAAGCGGTATTGAAGACTGCGTATGAATTGGATTAAAATCACGTTAAATTTTATCCAAAGTTTAACTATTCACACTATAATGAGGTGAATCTATGTGTGAAAATGTAAACACTGAAAACTTAATCGAAATCAAAGATCAAAATAGGACCCAAGTCTTTCTAGACGATTTAGTACGATGTTAAAGCATTTTTAGTATAATATGATGCAAGGATGCTTTTACAAATTTTAAATGAGTTAGCAACGTGTTATATTTTTAAAATTTTATTAAAGTTAAAATCACCAAATGCCTATTTTAACTTTTTAGTATCATACTAACTCCAAATGTCACTTTGACAGTTAAAAATGTGAAAATGGTTTGTTTGCTTACATTTTACACGAAATGCCACTTTTTTAATCGAGTTCATCTGAATTTACTAAGAAAATAGGTTAAGTATGATACTAGTTTTAAAATGTTTAAAACTAAGAACATTTTAGTGAAGAGCTTTAAAATTAGTATCTATATTGTTAAGTAGTATGACATAATGTTGTTTAAAATTTTGCACCAATCTTGTAATGAACTAGATTAACTTAATCTATTGGATAAACGTAATAAATTTGTATGGTTAATCTTCAAAGATAAAGGGTAGATGTCAGTTAGTCCCGGTTTAGTGGTCGCGTGTCGAGGATAGCATATTATTATTGGTGGCTTTCTTAATGATATATAAATTGATTTTGCTTACATTTAATTTTTTTTTTAGTCTAAATATTTATCCTCCCACATTCTTTGCGTTTAAAACTTAAAAACAAAATTGGTAACAAGTTTTGTTTTTATTTTTATTCAGCCAAAGGAGCAAGTAATTGCGACACAATCGTTTTCTTTATTTCATTTCTCTTTGTCACTTTAGGGCTGAGTTTGGAATACAAAAAAATGAAAGAAAAAAAAAATATCTCAGTAAGAATGAAAAAAGTAAAGGTAAAAAAAAAATATAAAATCCCTTTGGGTATAAATTGAAACGAAAATTTTAAAACGAGGAATAAAGAAAAACGAAATGAGCAATACTCGTGTTTCGTTGGTATTGTTGTTGTTGTCGGTCGACATCAGTTCACCACACCTGGAACTAAAGTCAGTCATCTTTATGGGAAATTCTCTGGCAAACTGACATCATTTTTGATTGTTATCTTCGTGTAAACACAAAAAAAAATGTGTTTCTTGGGAATTATATGTACCTATATACGTACATACATATAATAAAGATTTTGTTTCCTTTCATTTATCGTTAGCACTTGATATGTTTGCAATCTTGTTGAATTAAATTGCTCTAAATCACTGCCATTTTGTTTGTTGTCACCAAAATTTTTTTTCCAAGCAGGACATGGATGATGGATGAGAAGGTTCTTGTGGTTATTCAGCTTTCATTTTCATCTTTACATAAATGTACATGCATTTTCGTAAAATATTAAAAAGGCAAAATAACTTAAAATGAGTTGACAAAATGCAACAAATTCCAACGAAAGCTACGAAGTCAATGGATTAAGAAATCTTAACAATAAAATTGAGTTATTTTTGTGACGGTGACATTTGGAATAAAACACTCTATATACGTCAAAATATCTGTTAAACTACCTATAAACTGTTTAAAAAATAAGCGTGAATAATAAAAAAAGAAAAGATTGTTTTTTTCTCCGCAGAAACCAATTTGATAGTACTTTCTAGTGTCAGTTCGAACTAATGGCGTTTTTGATTTTGAAATTTTATTTTTTTGCAGCAGCAGAACTGTCACTTTGAATGGTTCAGACTTCAGAAGTCTTTTGGATGATCCATCTAAAACTAGCTCAATTATAGATGTTAACGACAGTCGACAAGAGCAAGTTCATGCGACCCATTCGTTTTTTAAATATGCATTTAGCTACCTTCTTATTAAATACGACCATTTATCTATCCATGATAAACAAAAAAGATTTGAAAAAAGAACACTTTAATAATGAATAGTATAAATGAGTAACCATTATTGGTGAGGAATTAAGAAGAAAACTTTAATGTGAAAGTGTTAAGATACTAATAGATGAACCTTAAAAAATAATCGGTGTAGGTAGGCACAAAATGTTCAAAAGTGAATAAATAATATACATAGAAAACTAAATCTAAAAAAAAAATCGTTATTAGGCCGCCCTGGGGCGGCGGCGTTTAAGATTTTGTTTTAATTAATTGCACCAATTAAGAATGTCTGAAACATGAAAAAGATGCAACCAACGTGTGTGGTCACCTAAATATTATTATCTTAACCACTTTTCCAATAAAGAGTTTCATTCTTTTAACTTCCCAATGCTTTTAAGATTTAGCTTACAGTGCAATTTTATTTAAATGTTCACCCTTTGCGAAGATCAACTGTCAACCGATTGACGTTTGATAGAATTTATCAATTGAATTAAAAATCGGTATTGTGAAAATGAATTGATAAAATATTATGCTTTTGTGAATGCCTTCAAAATATTTTTATTATTGTGAATGGGAATATGCGTCTGACAGATGTTTGTTTTTTTTTTTTTTTTTTTGAGAACGTGCGAAGAAAATCATTTATCAGAAAATCAATAAAATTAAAAACAAAATTATGTTGACAAAAAAGGTCACGTAAAAGGAAATAAATTAAAAACAACTGAACTTTTTTTTAATGAAGATGAGGAGTTGGATGATCCTGCTTTGCAAGAATGCGAAGAAGTTGAGTGGCTGTGGCTCGAAACTCACATTTTTTAATTATTTTTCTAACCAGCACGAACTCATCAATTGTAAATTTACGATTGAAAGAAAAATTGACAACTGACAAGATAATCGATAAAAATTGTTATTCACCATACCGATTTTTTCAATTCACAATAGATTATTAAAAAAAATCACAATGGATCAATAATATTGACAGTCACAATACCATTTAATGAAGTTGATTGATAAATCAACTTTATATTTGATCTTTTACAGTCCGGTATTTCTTAGTATTTTAAAAATTTTACAAATACCTTTTTTATTTAAAAATTTTTTTTTTATTGATTTACCTAAGCAAGGATTTCAATTTCAATTTCATAACATTATACATAACCATTACCATTTACCATACATCTTCAATGTCTTTCAATATTATAGGTTTTAAACCACAAAATTAAGTTTTTCCGACCCAGTCGTCCATTATATTAATTCTTCCAGTCACGAAAAAAAATCACAAAAATTATACCTTAATCAAAAATTTAAAGCAAACCAATTTTTCGCTTTGACGAATACGTCTATCATTTTTTATAATTTTTTTTATTGCAATTAACTTTTTTATTTTATTTTATTCATATTCTTTTTTTTTAACTTCAAAACGAAACGAAAAAAAAATCAATTCAATTTCAACTCTAAAAATGTCTATACGGTTAAAATGTGACAAGTAGGAAGATTTCTGGGTGGGCACCACCACACGACTTCGAGAACGACGACGACAAGGCTACATTGACGACTTAAGAGATCAGATCTTTAACTCTGTAACTATGTATACATATACAATACCTATACTCTAGCTATACTGTGCAGTCAAAGAGCAATGGTTAAAGAAAATATTTATAACACTGAATCCAAGCATAAACCATTGCCATATATGTATGTTCGGATACAGTAGGGTTCAGTTGGTTGTACAATACTTTCTAAAGTTTTCTTTAAGTTGAACTTGTTTGTTCATTTATTGTATTGATTGCAAATCAGTTGTTATTTTATCACTTAAAAATAAATTAAAAGGATTGTATAGAAAGTAATTTTAAATTAATGTGACAGATAATATTTTCACTGGTTTTAGTTTTATTTCTTTTTTTTTTGCTATTAATTGAAAATTATGCCTCTAAGTTTATTCAAAAATATGATTTTAAAACTTAATTTTAATTTTATGGATGCCTTCTTTATAAGCTTAAACAAAGTCTTTTTTTTAAGTGTGTCTATCCACGAGAACCGCATTGTATTCTGCATTTCTATATATTCACTGCATAATGCTCCATCATAGCCTTGCCCTAAGCGAAGTCTCATTTCATTCGTGTTTGGGCGTAAGCAATTTCTTCGCTATCTCAAATAAAGCAAGTCCTTTGTTGTTCTTGGCTAGTTGCTGCACGATTTGCCGCACATCGTGTATGCTGCACGAATTGCAATTATTTTAATATAAAACTTTAGGTCAGCAATTTTAATTTTTTTTATTTATCTAAAGAAATAGAAGGCAATTCTAATACCATATTCATATGCAAGTGCATGATTTACAAAAAAAAAAATAAATCAATCTTAAACGTCATAAAAAATGTCCTTGTCAACAACCGGAACTTGAAAAATCATTTATCCAAACCGTAAATGCACACGACACTTTATACTACATACATACAATACATACTTCTCTTTGTCATAAGACTTTCCTCTCGCATCCTCTTCAATGCTACATATGTTACGAGGAAAATCTTCAACGATTTTACCTTAAAATTTAGGGCAACAATGCAAGAGAAGGGTTCAAGTCGAGTTCGCCACTCATATAGTTTTTACAGCTTCAAAACGGGCTCACTCAGTCTATGTCACTCAACCAGAAAAAAAAAATAACAGAAGAAACAAATAAAACGGAAACAACTGTGAAAATTATATGTACCGCCTTTTAAGAATGGGATATACGGATATAGAAAAGTTCTATAGTACTCAGTCCGTTCGTCCCCTTAAAATCTTTGAAAACAAACAAAGGTACTCTTGGGTTTCGTTCATCCGTTCGAACAGTTGGGTGACCCTATTTTTTTTTATAGTTGACATAATGTCAACAGAGAGATGCATAATTGGCCATAGTCGATTAATGATTTTCAGTTCGTATAGATGAGTGCTTGATTATAATTTGAATTTTCTAGAAGACTGAAAATGTTTGAACAGAAAGACATCACACGTTTTTTTTAAGGAATAAATAGTACAAACCAGACAGTGCTGTGCTTAAAAAATAACAAGCCTTTTATCAAACTAATTGTTTTCATAAGGGTAAATAAAAGCACGGAGAAAAAAAAGACACCGAATGTACAACAATGAACAAGCAACTTGTGTACGTTTAGTAAAAATGCAGGTTAATTTAAATGCAGTTGTCAAACAATAAACCTAAATTGGGATGGACCTGATGACGTGACTTCGGTAGCGAAATGCGTAGTGCATATGGCTCTGAAGGAAGCTTGGTCTGGTTCGATTACCATTAACGAAAAAAGTTTTTCAGATTAAATTGATAAAATAAGACCAAGTCTGATGAACAGCGTGGCTGTCGTGAAATAGCTATAAAAACTTTGTGGTTGAATGAAACAACAAACATTTGGGTGAGCTGTGTGTTGTTTCATTCAAACCTTCAATATTGAAATGAGGTATTGTTTTTTTGAAATTTACAATTTGGGTCCAATTTATCTCATTTCCCATATAAATTTATATTTCCATATGAGATGGTTTCAATAAAATTTTAAGGTTTTTCATTTTGTTCTTTTGAAGAGGTTGATTTAGTTTTAGTTTATTGAATTCATTGATAAGCTATACACATTAAGATGTCATATCTAGAAGTTTTAAATTTTGGAAGATGGTGGATGGGATATTATTTATTTAATTTTTGTTTAAAAAGTAAATCTACATTTCTACAGTGATTCAAGTTGTCAACTTATAACTCTTAAGTGTGTGCATGGATTTATACGGAAACGAATAAACTGACAATTACAGTTTTGTAAAATTTTACGTCATAAATGCCACAATTTTATTTAAACCTCAAATGGTTTCAGTAATTTCTCAGCCATTTTATGTAGTTTTTTTTATAAGATCTCTAATGACTGCAACAAACTTTAAAAATTCATTTCAAATTTAATGACTGACCAATTACTGAAACCAGTTGGTCTTTTAAGATCATTTAATGACCTTTTAAATAGTTAGCTTGGTTCTACATATTAATGAGGTGCACTATACACTTTTTAATGTCTTTGAAAAAAAAAACTAAAAAATTCTGTGGTTGACCAATTACTGAATTAACTGACTTTTAATGGTCATCAAATGAACTTTTAAATGACATACTTTTTTTTGAATATCCCAAATGTATTTCGTTAGAACTATTTTCATTAAAAAAAAACTATTGATGAACAATTACTCAATCTAACTGATCTTTTATCACCAATTACTGACCTTTCATATATGCAATTCTTCTTTTTTGAATACCCCACAAATGAGATGTTTACATCCTTTATTTATTGAAAAACTTAAATTTATAAAAAAATAAAGTATTTATTTAAAGTAATTACAGAAAATAAACGAAATTTTATGAAATAGTACCAACCTTTCAGATGGCATACTTCTTTTTTTGGCATGCTTCTTTTTTGAATATTCCACAATTGAAATGCTAACATCCTATAAGACTTTGGAACAATTTAAAAATAGATTTGACAAAAAAAATTATGGCGAACCAATTACTGAAACTAACTGCTCTTTTATGACCAATTACTGACGTTTAACTTTTGGTACTTTTTTTTAGAATATCCTACATATGAGGTACTAAGATCTTGGAGCCTGATCAACTGCGATGCAGGTAAAAATAATTGAGCAAGCGAATCCAAGAACTAAAAGTCATAGCTTTTTTGATGAATTTAACTTAATTTCACAATGACTTATTTCAAAATTTAATGAATGCGAAATATCTGATCATTCAATTTCGATAAGATTCAGGGACAAGGAATCATCGTGTAGTAGAGGTCTGAAATTGTTGAGCCCTCAGAAACCTGATCTGACTAAATCATAACATTAAGGTTGTAATAACATTGTTTAGTCAAATTTAAATGCAAAAGATTTTTTTTTAACGATTTTCTTCGCTCATAAGAGTGCTACCGATGCATCCTCACTCTCGGAAGTCATGTAGTTTTTTTTTAGAAGCATATACCTTGAAAGAATATAATATTTTTGCATATTCGACACATGAATTCTTTAATGTAGGCAACATTTTTCAATTGAACTCAACTGAAAGTAAAATGTCATGTAACACGAATATTTTGATTTGATC
This sequence comes from Epistrophe grossulariae, assembly GCA_929447395.1. Classification (NCBI taxonomy): domain Eukaryota; kingdom Metazoa; phylum Arthropoda; class Insecta; order Diptera; family Syrphidae; genus Epistrophe; species Epistrophe grossulariae. Next base: position 86,047,182 of record OV839567.1, read on the forward strand.
TTAAGTCAACTAAGTTGAGTTGCCGTTCTTTTGGGCTCCTAAACCATATTTTTTTTATTCTATAATTCTATGGAGTCTGAAAACAGCATAAGTCCATTTTTTGAAATTGAGTTATAGATGCAGAACTATACAAAAAAAATATTAACCGTGGTTCAGCAATTTTTATCCACCGATTTCGGCGGATTAATTGAGTTTCAACAGTGGTTTACTGTTCAAGTGTGTGATAATAACCAATTACATACTTGAACCACCGTTGAACTTTAGTTATTCCGCCGAAATCGGTGAGTTAAAATCTTGAACCGAGGCTGAACCACTTTTGTACAACTGGCCATAAGTGAACAACACTTCATTTTTGTTTTTTTTAACTGGATTTGAAGTAAAGATTTTGGACTCCATAGAATTAGTCTCGGCTTACATTGCCCGATTTTTCCAGTGGTGACACTTCGAACCACAGCCATCATGTTCTTCCAATTTCGAACGATTTTTTACTTACTTATTTCTTCTGTAACTAAAAATTTTATACACACAGCAGTGTAAACATTTTTATCTTCCAATATTTTTCCAGTGATCTAATTGAGTACCTACCTAAACCCTACGTGTTTTTCTTTTGACAAGTGACAGCAATGCAGCTGTCATCTATTTTATGAAAAAGAACCTTTGCGGTAAAACTGATTTAATAATAATGCCATGAGCCTCTTTAAATAAGGACACACTCACTAATCTGTTCTGCATGGCATATATGTGAATTTTAAAGGATCTTTTTACTCAGATTAGGGTTGTTGAAAGGCGGCGCGGCGCATCGGCCAGGCGGCGCTGCCCTCGTCGGGCTATCTTTGGGTTTTTCATTTTTATTTTATATTTCAAAAGCATGTGCACAATTAAAGGGATAGGCAGTGGTGGTGCAGCATGCAGACAGAGAGAGGCCAGAAAACCACACCTCAGTAATTTACACGAGAAAAGTGTGTGTGTATATGTGTTGGTGTGAATTGTCAGAATTTTTTTTTTTATAAAATCAGAAAAACCTGTCTGACTGTGGACTCAACCGGCCGAAGCGTGAAGTCTTGTATAGGTATAATATTAACATCAGTGACGAGGCCGACAAAAAGCATGGATCAACATCTATCTATGGCCAATTGAAAATATTTGTATATATAACTGTGTTCTAGGTTAGATTTTACCTGTTGTACGAATTTTGTTTTTTCTTGGCCTGGTATACCTATATACTCTTCCTATGCCGCGGGAGTGTTGTAAAGTTTGTCTTTACTTAACCGAATTTAACCGGATTGTCCCACGCAGTATTTTTTTTGTATTGTTTTTTTTTTTTTTTTTTTACTCAAACGATTTACAACTCCAACTGAGGATTGAGAGAAAGTTGGATGAATGACTGTTAAAAGTTTATGTTGTAGCTGGTTGAAGTTTATACTGATGATGGGGATTGGGACTGGTGAAGTAGATATGCTGCAGAAAAGATTTAATATACCATATAGGTGTTTATATACCAGATATTGAAATGATGATGATGGTAGCAAAGGTTTCAATATATTATGTATACCTGTATAGGAAGAGGACGGTATATTAACTTTGCATTAATGAAAAGGCTGAGTGTAGTCAAGTTTCCGGTCATTAAGACCATTTAGGGTTTAATTAAACTTTTTGAATTTGATGAATGGGCTTATTGTGTGATGGATACCTGTTTGTAGTTACATATACCTACCTATAAATTTATTTGAACGTACCTAGGTAACAGGCGTTAAATTACAGTAGTTTTCTAAAAGGTAGTTTTTTTTATAAATATTTAATCACTAGTTCTGGGCTTAAATACAAGGGTGTTACAACATATTGAAAAATGGGTTTGGTTTTTGATTTATGTTGTATCTATTTATTTTCAAATTTTAATTCATGGAATTTACCGAAAATAAGGTACAGCATAGCAAACTTTATGAGTAGACTGTACAGTTTATAGTGGTTGAGGCTCTGATCTGATTGAGTGAAAATTCAATTTTCAAATAGTTTCTTTTTCTGATTTTTCTTCTTCTTCTACTTTTCCTTCTTTGTCTTAGTATCTACAAACTTATTGGGAAAATAGGAAAATTCCGAAAAATGAGTTGAGAACAATTTCTTATACTATTGCCGAATCTGATCATATACGCTGCATATTGTGATTTACATTTTGTTTAAAGCTGAGGTTTATGATTTCTTCGGTGACTTCTTGCGGGTTGTTATAGTTGCCGGGTATGGTTGTGACTTGAAAAAGTCTTTTTACGTGCCCCCTTCCTCTTAAATCACATCTCCTATATTTGCTTATTACAGACAGGTTTCCTTAGACAATCGACGTATCTGGTAAATCACGGACGAATCCGGTAAATCACAGACGAATCTGGCAATCACTGGTAAACCAGACAAATCACGGATTAATCCGGCAAATCACAGACGAATCTGATGCAATAGATCAAAAACAATGAAAGCAAATGTATATTTCCTGAATGCCCGGTAGTAAAGTGTCAGGAATATGAATTGATGATAAGCTTTGATATTATTACGTAAATGACGCTTTTTGTGTTTTGCTGACGTAAAATATAGGTATACTTATGTATTATGTATACCTACCTAGTTGTTTTTGGATGCACTTTTTAAATCTTAAAGATCGTGTAAAAAAAACGCTAGGTACGCTACCTAGTTTAAAATAATCGACCAAGTCGTTTCATGTCGATTATCGAATCCGCAATACTGGATCCGCAGTGATTTTCAGTACATTGTTCTCTTTTCTTTTTAAGACTCATGGGAAAAGACAAAAGAGAACACTGCGCTCACTGCGAATTAAGCGAATCCAGGGGCCGAATTACGGCTTCAGTGACTGAACGACACGTGAGGGAAATTTCATACGAAATATCGAATACCATCGTTGTTCAGTCACTGATGCCGTAATTCGACCTCAGTATTGCGGATTCCATAATCGACATGATTGGCTTTTCAAAACAAAATTTAATTTTTTTAAAAATAATAGATACTGGTATATTAACAACTTTTTAAAACATTCTCCGTAGAAAAAAAATTGATCAAAACCAATTGAACCCTGTTCTAAGAAATGCAAAAATCAAAAAATTGTTCTGTGGAGCTGTTTTTGAAAAAGAAACAAAAAACAGATTTTCATTATAGAGTCAAAAATGTTATAAAGTATGGGTAGGTGCTGTTTTTTTGGTTCTCAAAAAATTGGAAAACAAACTTATCGAGGTAATTTCCAAAAAAACGCTAGGTCTCAAGTTTAAGGGCCAGTTTGTTCACAGTGGGTTAAATTTAAACTATGACTTTTACAGCTTCTAACTAAATGGTGCTAATCAACTAAAATTTGATTTCCATGCACATTCGATGATTTACCAGTTGCAATAATCCTGGCAAACTGGCCCTAAAAGTTTCTTCATGTTTTTACTTTAAATGATTTTCTCTTTATCTTTTTAGACAAAAACTTAAGATACAAAATGTTAGAAATAAGAAAAATTAATTTCAGTTAAGTGGAATCGAGTTTAAAATTGACTTTTATCAATTATTAATTCGAACTGAAATTCGAGACAAAAAATTAATATAGCAATAATATCACTCACAATTTGAAATTGAATTAAATAATACTTTTTTTTTTTTTAAATACAATAGTAAAAATATTTTTCTCACTTAGGTAGGTACCTACCTATAATTATTGCAAAATCAACAATCATATTTTTGTCTTGTTTTTTTTTTTTTTTGACAGGATATGATTTATTTTTATAAAACGACAGACTTCCCTGAATGTTAAATTCTGCAGAATAACTCAATTTAAATTCAACATGAATATGTACGTTTTATTGAAAAATTGATGATACCGCACCATGAGGCTATATCCACATGATGATGGTTATCGACTCCTCTTTTCCTCTGCATTTCTGATACATACGTCAGTTTGCAATCATTTAAGAGGTATATATCTATCTATGTACATTATTATGTTGTACCTATATGTATATAGGTATGCTAAACTATTCAATATGTTCGCTTTGGAAAATTTATTTAAGCTTTTAACTTCATCAGAGTGAGTCTCGAATGCAATGTGATGTTCAATTTTTGCACGAATTTCCAATAATTATTTTTAGATCACTTGGTAAACAAAAAGTCCAAATTGTATACATATATGTATGTACATTAAAAAAAATGTGTTCAACCATATTGCGGCATTCAATTTTAAACAAAAGGAACGTTGTGCTCTGGCTGATTGTTTCGCATTTTTGTGCGCCATAATTAAAAGGCAAAGCGCAAAGGCGCATAAAAAATATATACCTATACAAAAAAAAAATGCTTTTCACATCGTTGATTACATTACACAACCCAAATACACATGTGTCTGTAACAGCTTTTAACAATTTTACTACTAGGTAAATATACAGTCTGCTTCTTTTGATTGAGGTCGCGTTCTTTCAGTCTGTTATTGTTTTAGGAAATTTTAACCTTGATTTACTGATTTAAATAAATATTTAATTTAAAATTCATTGATTTCATGAGAAAGAAGCATTTTAAACAGTTGAATTTTTAAATCGGTTATTTATACCACAAACTCTCGAACAGAAGAACAATCCATACAGTGTACATACGAACTTAACAAAAAAAAATTTTGTGCAAAATTAAATTGCAATCTAACAACGTAGAGTGTATGTCTATGTTTTTAAGTACTGACACTCGCGTGAATTTTTTACTTTCGAAAAAAAAAACTTGTATCTTTCATTTATTATTTTTGTTTTTTGCGCTACAAGTCATTAAAAGTTTACAATTCTGAGAATTAACAAAACAAAGTCAGCTAAATATAAACCTTCTTTTTTTTCTAGTTTTTCTTTTGTATTAAGATAAATTTCCCATTGAAATTGGTGTTTATTTTCACTCCCAGTCTGAGCACGAATTTGGAAAGAATTTTTAAATATACATTTCTATTTTACTTTTACAATATACATATATGTACATACATAGATACAAACCCCAAAAATACAAAACAAAAAAGAAATGATTTGAGTTTTTCTACAACAACAACAAAAATACAACTCGAAACGGCAGATGTACAAGAATGCAGCATAGAAACACCACATGGTTCCTAGTACTCACCCTACTTTTTTTTTCTGTACACTTAAGCAGGGGTAGAATAATGCTTCCAAGTGATGTTAATTATACGTCACTTCATTTAAAAATTGCAGACAGACATCTTGAATATGGTTCGAGGGAATGTGTTTCAATTTAAACAGCAGCTGAATTTCTGCAGCATGGAATGGCATGGCGGGCGTCTTTACTTAGGTATAGACAACAAAAAATAAAGCAACAGGTATATTCATTCAATTAAAACGATCCATACCTCGAAATATATTTTTTTTATCTTTGAAATAAATATTTGCACAATTACCTACACTATTTCTATATCACCAATGTTTGTTTTTTAATCAAGCATTTGATTAGTTTTATGGTCGCAGTGGACGTATGCACATTGAAGGCGTACCACTTTCTCACCAATTGTAGACGGTTGACTGGCTTGTTGGGTTACCTACTTTAATAACTTGCCCCATAAATTACTTACAGTTCTGTCTTCTGAGTTTCGAACTTTGACATCTGAGCATTAAAAATAATAAGAGAATGGACGTAAAGTAGGTAGCAATTCAATTAATTTATGATTTTATTTAAAGTAACTGGATTGAAATTAACATATAATATTACCAATTAATTCATATTTCATATTATTGGTGCAATGATTAAGAATCAATACAAAAATAATTGACCCATCAATTCTAATTGATTTTCAATAACAATTTACAAATGACATTGAACAAAACCTTATTAAAATATTTTTAAACCGATAACCAGTATAAATCTTTAGTAAAAATAATTGAATGAAAGAAATAACAGTTTTGAAAAAAAAATAATATCAAAGATAAAAATGTTTATTATAGCTTTACCTATAGTCTTGATGAAGATAAGAAAATGGTGTATATGTATTTAAGATAACGATACAAAATTGGTTCAATGTCGCGGCAAAAACATACTCAATCTAATTTAAAACGCATGCCGCCTGAAATTGTAAGAAAAAACTGTTTTATATAGACAATTTTTAACTCTTAGGTAACAACCAACAAAAGTTTGGAAATTTTATTAAAAAAAATTGTCCAAGTGTCTGGATTCACGGTTAAGGTGTGTAAACATCAATTACAACGTAAAGTGTGATACGTAAGGCTCCCGTTTTAACCTACCGCCACGCTGGCATAGATGCTAACACATCAATAACAATTAATTTTGGGCAATTCATACACATGAAATGTGGTAATATTTCAATGATATTATTGAATACATATTTATTTCGTATTAAAGTTAACTTTATGTGGAAAATTTAGCTCGAAATTTTGGTTAAACTTTATATTAAATAAAGTGGGTCTCGCAATTCCGCCCGTTTATTTTAGCTGCATTCTTAACGGATGAGTGGATTTTCTTTAAACTTGGTTCATGATTATTAAAATCCTATTTGTCTCAAAAACGGCTCCACAAATTTAATATACAAATTCATTTATTTATAAAATTCTCTTTTGGTAAAAATAAAGTTTCGAAAAATTGTTATAATATTGCACCTTACTAGACTTCGTTGTTAAATTGATTGATTTTGATCAATTTTTTATGGAGAATCCCTCAAAAAAGTAAACAAACATTTTCGAAAAAATACCTCTTTAGAAAAGTTATTATTTATTTTTTAAACAGAATATTTCGAATTAAAACACGATTTTTTAAAACTTGGTAATCAAGTCCGTCAAGATGACATTACCTCTTCGAAATTTTACGGTTCTAATAATTGTGTTAATTGTCATGAATGTTCAGAGCTATCATCTTCGCAAAATTCGACAGATGTTTCCTTAACACACTTTACCTCTGATTAAAGGTAGGTAAATAATTACGCTACAGGAATTTGAGGTAATATAACCGCAAGTTTTAAAAAACTCACACCACATTTAGCCAGTTCACGTTTCTGAGATCTCACTGAGCAAACTTCTCAGCTTCACTGAGCAGATGAAGAAATCTGAACAAGATTTCTACTTTAGTAGTTAGTCAAAAGGACTTTCCAACTCTTTTTTATAAATTGATCTACTGCGACAAAAAATAATTAAGCAAGCAAAAAATATTAGTCTCAGCTTTTTGACAGAAACTGAGGAGTGAGGAATCTTACTGAGAAGTGAGGAATTACGTTCAGATTTCTGAAATTGTTGTAATCTCTAAGATCTCAGAGATATTAAAAAACCTGAACTGGCTAATTATTATACATATTAGGAACAACCAAAAATATTGACATCTAACAAGTGAAGTGGCACTGGATCCGACATTTTCTTTGTCAAAACGAAACAGTTGCTCACTGGTGTAACATATTAAACTAGAGCCTTTTTTATGCCTAGAGGATAGTTCTTTTTTCTACATAAATTTGTTAACTTGTGACGGTTTTTTTTTCCGGATTGCAACGATATAAAATTCAACTAAGAATAACATATGTAGCTCCTGGATTATTCAATATTTACATGGTTTACATACATTATTTAACTACCTGTACGTAATACGTATACTGTGTACCTAATATCTTTTATCAATAAATTAAAACACCACTAACCGTAAAAAAAACTATTGTGTCCATATTTGTATGAAAACACAGTTAGTTGATCGTTATTTCGAACCTGCGCTCAGCCAAGTGTAACTCTAAACTCATCAACATTACCAAAATAAGAAAACAACAAAAAAAGCAACAACAACAAACAGGGGTCTACCACACTCTAGTGGTTCCGTCATTATTCTCAGTATAGTTGGTATGGGGTACGATATATAAAGGTAGGCAGAGAAGACCTATGAGTTTGTTTTTGATGGTCATAAAAGTAGTTTCCCTCCTCTATATCTTGCTCACGTTCCCGTGCACAACCAATTACTACAAACATAATGTGTGGTTAGCTTGAAAAAATAAATTCAATAAAAAAAAACTTCTATACATCCAAACATCAAACTATATGTTGTATATATTGTACATTTAAACAGGTTGGCGAACATATCTTCACCGGAGTATCAGGAAAGAAAAAAAGGCTAACTCGCTTTTGCCACCGACGAAGACGAAGTATAGACGTAGACTGCCATCGATTGAGAACATTGAAAACACAACATAATATTCTATATTGCGGCCAATTAAAAAGGAACAACAACAACAAAAAAAAAAACAAAAATCTCTGAGGAAATTCTTCAAAATTGAATTTTTTGATAAACAACTTTAAGGATCCCCAGTCCCCATGCAAAAGAATAAACAACAATCTGGTCAAGTGCTGCTCGCTTTATCATCAAAAGCAAATAAAGCAAGAAAACTGACATGGCATAAATTTATTATTATAGATATAACAACAACACACATACTACACAATACACACAGGTGAAGAGAAGTGAAGTGTTTTTTGAACTTAAGAAAGTTTACGATAAAGTCTAAAACATAATAGGTAGTGCTAGACAAGACATTCCTTTTAGAACAGCTAGAGCTAAAGAATGCACTGATGAGATACTGGGAAATAGGAAATACATATTGATGGGTAATGTATCTAGATAAATAAACATTAACCATCACAAATAAACACGCAACATTCTAGGTAAATATGGAACCATCGCTAGAAATGATCTTTTGATGCACTGAACAGTGAGCGACGGAACATTCAAATCACTTGAGATTTGTTGTTTTTTTTTTATTAAAATATTATTACTGAATAAATATCGGTTACTTTAATTCAATTGAATAAATAAATAAATTCGGTGGCTTAACAGCTCATGTAGAACCAGAGTCTAGTGACTTACACCTCTGTGCCTGTTATTGGCAGGAATGATGGGGAACTACAATTTTCTGCCGAATATGAACGGCTAAGGGATAAGCACTTTTCCATGACACGAGATATTCAATTCCTCCCAAGAGGCAGGCTGGGAATAGAACCCAAGACCTTCGGCTTAAAACTTTTACGCACTAACCATTACGCCACGGGCTACTACTTAAATCAATTGAATCAATTTTAATCTAAATTAACATCATATCAAACAAAAACAAAACCCGGATGTCAAAAAATTGGTTTTCGGACTCAAAACTTAAATTGTAACAACTTTTTAATTAGCTCGTTTTGAAACAAGAGTTTTAACCATCTGATAGCTTACTTTGATACTCAAATTTTCGTGTATCACACTTCATATTTTGAAAAGAAGTGCCTTAGCACCGTTCTGATGGTTAACAACACATTTGGAAAGCTATTTAAACAATTTTTAGACAGTATTAACGATTTAATTGTTCTTCTTAAACCATTGTTTGAAACAGTTACATTGTTATGAAATAAAAATGTTTTATAATAATAAAATAAAAATACAAGAACAAGTAAATGCAAGGCATTCATTTTTTATTAAACTATTTACAATAATAAGGCGATTTAGGTATATCAATGGAAACCCACGATTCTTTTGTAATTAAGCATGTCCATTAAAGTTAATTCATTTTTATGAAAGACTAAACAAATCCTAGGAAAACTACCTACACATGCAGGTATGAACCTTAATCCTTTAACCAATTTCGGAAGGAAGCATTAAAGGTGTGCATGTGCAACTTACCCCTATTATTCAAAAAGGATGTGGTTGCTCATGTCCAAGTAGTGGTTTGTTAAAATATTTTTATTGCTTGAATTATTTTCACTATAAAGGGAATAGTTTTGTCAATTGGAACCTTCTCTACCATAAAAAGAAAAAAAAATTATACATAGAAGAAGATATGTACAAGTACATATGTATATATTATACATGCATTACATATACATTCATATATGTATGTATATCTATTTGCATCATTATACTTATAAATAATAAGTGATCAACAACAAAAGCTGAAAGTATGTTGATGGGAATAAATGATGACTGAACTGAAATAAGATAACCTGACCTGGTTAACAATATTATTATTCGAATGAATAACGAATATATTTTTTTCATTTAGGTAGGCATAACATTGTTGCTGGTTTCTTTGTTATGGAGCTATTCTCTTTTCACAACACCATCGCTAAACTTACCGAAGCGATTTATATTGTATACGAATATCGAAAAGATTGACAAAATTCTGTATAGAGGAAAATCGGAAAACTTAGGGTGGTATGGTGGATGGCATGAAATCATTATGCAGAAACGACAATAGTCGCAAAAAAAAAAATAAATGTGTAGCTGAATAAAATATTCTGAAAAAAAATATCTATGTAAGTATTCGAAACAGAATCTGATGCTAAGCTAGCTAAGTTGAGTTTGCAATTTTGTTGTTGTTTACGTCTTTATGAAAACGATTTGTAATCCATGCAAAGTATGTGGTAATAAAAATAAATCTGAGGGAAATTTTTGTGCGATATTGTAATGTTAGGAAGTTAAATAAACAATTCTGAGCAGTAAAAACTTTTGATGTTGTGTGTGTTGTTATTGTGTACACATAAGTAAGTTTTTTTTTATACAAAAGTTTGAGTCAAACTTAATTTAAGTACCTAGAATTTGTATTTGCTTCAAAATAATTGATAAAGAACTCTCAAAATGATGCTTTGAGAGTAGAGGTCGTTAAAATATTGCGTAAAACTTTTTCTTTGCCAAAAAGCATCATAAATCATGTGTATGTAACATAATATCACAATGTTTTGAGAGTTTCCGTTTTTTTTTTTAATTACTTTTCCATCATTTGTCACTACGTCATTTTCTAAAAAAAAATTGTTTATGAATTTTAATAAGATTTTGGTTGTTTAATGAATTCGAAAATAATTAAGAATTTTATTAAAGGAGTGTAGAGCTTTAATATGAAACAACTTGATATTGTTAAAAACTATTCAAATATTCCACAAACTCAATAAACTGTCGGCACTTACCTATTTATTTATTTTAATATAAGTAACTAGGTATTATAAAACTTTGGTGTGAACGTTGGATGAATTTTTTATAGGTTCCTTTTCTACTTTAATTTCAAGACTTTATCAGTCTTCTTAAAAATAAAAGATACAAAAAAATACTTACGGCGTATTTTATCCAAAAGATTTCCGTTTCTATATCATTTCACTTCTTTCAGAAAAAGAATTTAAATTTTAGGGGGTTTAAAGCCGTCCGATCAATGGAATTGGTCTTATCTTATATTTGAACTTTTTTGCATCAAAATGACTAATTTAAAATTTTTACTAAAGTAATAGGTAGGTATTGTTATTTTTAACAAACTATCCCAAAAAAAACCTCTAAGAAATAAATAAAATTAAATTTTAAAACCGCATAATTTAAATACGAGGTTTGTTTTATTCATTGCTGCATAGCGAGCGCAGCACGTCTGAATAAAACTATTACTCACTCTATAACTACGTTCATTTCAAAGTTCTATCGGCAGCACAGCCATCTTTTTTTTACTGACTTCTTTTTCGCCAGCAATCAAATTGTTTTTGTTTGCCAAAGGGAATTTAGCTGCGCTTGCGCAGCATTGAATAAAACACACCTCCTATTTTTAAATTTTTAGCCACAAAATTTTTCACAAGCTAGGTACCTAGGTAGGTACTTTCAGAATAATGTGACTATCTGACTTTTCAGTAAAATAAAAATAAATTGTAGAAGGCCTAGTAACGTACAACTCTCAAACATTCCTGTGTGCCTATTATTAGCAGGAATGGAGCCTAGAAAAGCATTTTGATTTAATCCATTTATGTATATTTCACAGTTGGCTATCATTTTCTATTTCATTTAATAAATTTATACCGTCTACCTACCCAAAAAAGGTGTTAAAAAACTATAATGAACCTTTGTTTTTACCTTCCACTGTTTTATCTATCTGATTTTAGTCTGTGGGATTATAAAGCTAGAAAATAATCCAACAAAAACCAGAAGAATCTTTAGACGTATCTGAAGTATGTGTGAAAGAAAAACGACGATCGGCGAACAACGCAACTCCTTTTCCTCAAGTTTGTGTCGTTGAACTCAACAGTTGGTAGGTAGGTAGGTACCTAGGTACTATTTTTTTTTTTTTTCATTTATTTATTTTCATTATTGTGGATCTATTTACTGAAGTCATTACAGCATCCAGCGGGAAATACCCACCCACGTTAGGTTGACTTAAAAGATAGGTACTTATCTACCTCCTATCGAATTTGTTGGAACATTGCAAAAAAAAAAACATATACGTAAGTATGTAAAACATAGATGAACAAGAAACAAACAAATAGTAGGTACTTACGAACTGTGACCAATTTAGGATCATAATCACTGACTTTCCTGTCCAACAAGTCAATCTTAGCTTTAATACCTCTCGTTCGATCGCCAACATTTTGCAGCTCCTTATTGAGATTATGAAAAATGTCACTGGCAATTATAACCAAAGAAGCCAACTGCCGCAGTGCGTTGCTCAAAGTAATATTACTGATCGATTCCAGTTCATAGCCAGTTACTATTGGCGGTGCTTGATTTATAGTCGCAGCAGCATCACAAACATCATCGTCATCGACATCCACATCATCTTCATCTTCGTCATTATCATCCTCTGCATTAACTTTAGTTGGAGCTTGTTGCAAGCTATTGCTCCCGCCATTGCATGAGGAATAACAATCAATTCCAGCACCATAACCGGATCTCTTGTTGCTGCTTGTTAGGAATTCCTTTAATTCATCCTCCCCGTTCTGTTCGTATTCGTCTCTTTCGTGTCGGCTGTTGGATTTGTGTCGTTCCTCCATGGATGAAACGCCTGCTCGGCATCTCGATGAATGTCTGTGCCTGCTTGTTGGTGGAATTGGTGCACTCGAATCAACTTCATCGTCGACTACCTCGATATCGATGTCTGCGGAGTAGCTAAAACTGCTTAGCGAGTTGGTTTTACCATTGCAGCAGCTTCCAATTATACCTTTGCTTTTGCTGCTGGTATTGTTGTTGTTGTTATTATTTATGCCACCAGCATCATTGTTGCAACAATGTTGCGTGTGCTGCTGGTGCTGCTTGGCAGAATTAAGAACAGTGCAGCAGCAATTGGATGTAGAAGAAGGTGGACTATGCAAGGATGAAACATCCTCTTCTTGGTTGTAAGGTGTTGCAGCATTGCTGCTAACAGATGGTTCAACACTTGCTACAGCAGCATTGGAATGCACAAGAACTCGCGTTGTTGTTGTGGCAGCAGAGGTGGTTATGGCGGCAGTGTTAGGGGTTTGGGTGGATTTTTGACGAGCGACAACGGCCGCACCCGTTGTCCTTGGCCGATGGTCAGAATTATGATTGCCATGGGATCGCGACAGATAGGTTGGTTGGATAACGCGTTGTACGAATGGCATTATTTTTTCACCTCGCTCTTACTAATATCAACTCATTATACACAGGACTTCAAGATTTATTTAACATAGCACCAGTTTTCTAAAAAAAAAACACTTAATCACGATTTTCCCTTCCATCCACTTGAAGCTAGATTCGATTTTTAACGATTTTTATATTTTTTGCTCTTGTTAAGACAAAACTACTCCCCACTGATTTCAGTGTGCTGAATCCCGGGATTTAGTTCGTGGTGGCAGCAGCACCTTTTCCACTTCTTCACTTAAAAAAAAAAAAAAACTAGAAAACGAGAGGAGGGAATACAAAATATTTTAAAAACCAAACCAACACGGAGAAACCAACGAGGAGAACGAAATACAAAAAACTGGAATAACTACTTTTTTTTCTACGTCTTTTCCCGAGTTGAGCCGGACGGGTCGACTGTCGGCATCTGCTGTGTAAATTATAATTAAAGGCAGAGAAGGGCTCTAGATTGGGTTACGTTTGCTTCCACTGCACGAAGGACTGGTGAGGAAATTGTAGTATTACTTTGAAGGAAAATACGGCTCATTCTCATTGTTGTTCTTTTGCGAATAGGTAAATGCTTGAGCAGTTTTATTTTCGTTTGCAATCATGTTTGTTATTGGAACATTTTTCAAGTGAGGATGAAAGAGCTTAGACCCAACCCAAGTTGGATAGTTATAAAAAAGGAAACCAAACTGACAACACAGAATCTCACATTCGCCGGTAATTTTTTTATTTTGAAACGAAAAAAATATAAATAAATAAATCGGAGGACACGGCAACGTACACGCACTGCCGGCAGGCAACGTTCGATTGATGAATGAAAAATACAGCAAACAAATGCAAAGTGGGTGAACATTTTTGAGAGAGAAACAAATGTCAAATAAAAGCAAAGAAGAAAATCAGCGGCTCTCTTTATCTATTTTCATATTCAGCTGTAAAAAAGAAGTTGCGGAATTGAATCCCTGGTAGCAGTGATGCCAGACTGTAGGCGAATGCCCCTTTTGTGGGCATTTGATAAACAAAAATAAGCTAAAAGGACGAAAGGGCGTTTTCATGCCTCTCAGTTGAAAAAAAGAGCATTTTAATTTTTCAAACTTATATTAGTTTTATATTTGAATGCAGCCATTGAAGTTCATACTTTGAAGAAATCCATTTGCATTTCTGTTCATTGAATAAAAAGATTATCAAAATATTTCGATACTTTTGAGCGATGATCAAAAATGTTCACTCAAAAAACTTGCCATTGAGAAGATGTGGCATGAAATTTGCCATCTTCTTAATTTTAATGATGAAATTTTGTTTCCTAATTTAGAAAAACTTGTTAAAATAGCATTGACTCTACCTCACTCAATGCTGAAGCAGAACGAATTTTTTCAATAATAACAGAGGTAAAATGTAAGTAGCGAAATCGATTGGGCAAAGAAATGATTAACAGCATTTTGTGTTGCAATTAAAGCTGTGATTTTTATTTTTGTTATATTTTGTATTTTTTCTTCTATTTTTTTTTTTGTGGGCAACATCGTGAGCATTTGTCGACAATATCGTGGGCAAAAAGGGCATTTTCGTTTCAAGTCGTGGGTAAATCAATTGGAAAAGTTTGGCATCACTGCCTGGTAGAATTATAATAGTCGGATGCCGACGTAAGTGGTCGTACGAAACGAAACGAATACAAAGAATTCATATGACGTGCCCATAATTGAGGTTTTCTTCGTTTCGACCAATTTTCGTTAACTTTTGCTTTCGGAAGTGAAGAGCGCTCACCAACCGCTCCGTGCGTAAGTGAACTGAGAGAATTTTCTTTCGCCATCTTCCGACTATTAAAGGCCCATAGTTCTACCTTTAGATTTGACCTTTTACACATTCGTCGTTTTCCTTTGGTCGCTCGTAGTACGGAATTATAGCATAGCAAGAATTGAGGTAGAACTAGAATAGGCGGTAGCTGTCGGAAGCTAGTGTCAAAACCGAACGAAAATTTGCTTTCCAAAACGTCAAATTCATAAGTCACCCATAATGCACTTGAGTGGTTGAAAGTGAAAGTGAACCACCATTTTGAAGCTAGCTGTCAGTTCACTTACGAAAGAGCGGTTGGTGAGCGCTCTCACGTCCGACGGCAAAAGTTAACGAAAACTAAACGAAAAGCTCCTCTTCGCAATTATGTGCGCGTCATATGAATTTCTTGTTTTCGCTCGGTTTCGTACGACCACGTACGTTGGCTTCCGCCTATTCTAGTGCTACCTTTGAATTGAATTGTATTGAGACTTTAAGGGCCAGTTGTACAATAGTGGTTCAGCCTCGGGTCAAGATTTTAACTCACCGATTTCGGCGGATTAACTAAGGTTCAACGCTGGTTCAAGTATGTAATTGGTTATTGTCACACACTTTAACAGTAAACCACTGTTGAAACACAATTAATCCGCCGGAATCGATGGATAAAAATTGCTGAACCACGGTTTAAATATTTGTACAACTGGCCCTAAGTGCCAAAATGGGAAAATTGAGTGCCACTTATTTTGTTAAGTGTGCACTGTGAAACTGGCCCTAAGTAATTATTATTGGTGGTATTAGCAAAATAACACAAATTTTCACAAATTATATAAAGTTCCTGTTTGTTAACTGAAAAAAAGTTGCAAAGAGAGAGCAAACCGAAAGAGCAAATAATTTCCTCTCCATTCGCTTTTGTACCTCATTGCATCCCCAATACCGTTTATCTGCCATAACTTCTGCCTTCTTCTTTCTACAGCTAAAGCGTTATCCATTTTGCCTTACAATAAAAAAAAATGTATTCAACACTTCTTTATAGTTTCTAAATGTCATGTCATGTTCCATTTTTCACCGTTTCTCGACCAATTTTATCGAAGCGAAAGTTACAGAACGTAGGCACATAACAGTAAAAAACATGGAGTTTTAATACAAACTATCCATAACATGTAAGCAATTCATGCCGGTAACACAGTTTTTCGGTGCGCTTAAGTTAAGCCCCGAGAATTCTCCGGGATTAGTTATTGTAACATACATGTTAATTGTTTAGCACCAACGTCGTTTTTCTCATCCAATTCCCCCCGGGCTTGCAAAAAAACACGGCTATTATTCAAGGTTAAGACAATCTACTCTTATATCTATAGTAAGGCAGCTAAAAGACAACTATAAACAAGGTTTTTTAACACATTTCCCAAATTAGACAGTTGTATAAAGTTAGGTGCCAGTTATAGCTTTCGTTTGAAACTCATTATTGAAAATTTTTATTTCTTATTGTACACTTAAAAAGCAAAATCAGTAATTATCTTGATGCCAATAAAAAGCTCTTGACTCAATTATTAGCTGTGTTTTATTTTCCCCGAGATCCGAACCAGATTGGATTTGCTCACGAAAATACATGTATTACAAAAACAACACAAGATCCAACTTTGTTTTGGATTTGGATTTCCAAATCCGTTTTGAACACATACCAATTTGTAAATGTCGTCAGTAGTGTAAAGAAAAAAGACAACGGGTGTATACAAATAAAAAAAACAAAAGGAAAAAAGAGTTGTTTATATAACAAGTTGTCACTGATATCCTGGGTTGTTTTATTTTCATGATCTGATCTGGATTGGATCTGGGGGAAAATAAAACACAGCTATTATTTCCAGTCAAAAAAATATTTCATTTTGGACCAATCTTTAACATAAAACAATTTCTAAGATTTCAATGATCAATGATAAGGTAGTTCAATCATTGAAATAAAGAAATTCATTTGATTTGTAAGGTTCGGCCAAAATGAAAATTTTTGTTTACTAAAATTAATAATTGAGTCATCACCTTTTTATTGGCATCATAATATTCTCTGATTTTGCTTTCAAAGTGTCTCAAAATAGGAAATTAAATTTTTCAATGATGAGTTTCAATGAAAGCTATAACTGGCCCCTTATTAGTTGTCGAAAATCCGACCCAGGTTCAACTCAAGCTCTCGATTATATATAAACAAGTTTTATGAAATCAGCTTAATATAGATCCTGCACATGCCTTAATTGCTGAATATGAGAAACAAACTGTCAACATGACATTTGCTTGCTTGTTTTTTTTTTGCTGAATTCTTATTTTGTGGTGCGTCCGGTCGAGAAGAAGTAATACTTAAGCAAATAATTATTTTAATATATTTTAAATCCTAAATTAAATAAGGCAAAATGCCTAAATATTATTGTGACTATTGCGACACATATCTTACGCATGATTCCCCCAGCGTTCGAAAAACTCATTGTACTGGTCGCAAACATCGTGACAATGTTAAGTTCTACTATCAAAAATGGATGGAGGAGCAAGCTCAGCACTTAATTGATGCTACCACTGCAGCATTCAAAGCTGGAAAAATATCACAGAATCCCTTCGCAACAGCTCCACCAAAACAAGGTGGCGTTGCTATTCCACCGCCAACAAACATCGGACCTCCACCACGACCAGGAATGATGCCTCCGGGAATGCCGCCAATGATGATGGGCGCTCACGGACCTATCCCTCCACCGATGATGGGCATGCGTCCGCCTCCTATGATGGGTCCTATGGGTATGATGGGGCCCCCACCTCCAATCGGTGCGATGGGAATGCGACCACCCATGGTAAATGGACCTCCTCCAAAATAATAACTAACGTTTTTGTAATATGACTAAACTTTAAATTGTATTTTAAGATTTCTAAATAAATTGTGTTCATTTATGTTATGAAATACAAAAAACATTGTCTGAAATAATCTTTGTTATTTTTTATGTACGTCTAGATATATGTATATATTATGTACATATATGATTTATTTATACCCGAAAGTTTTCCAGGAATAAAGATAAACTATGTACCTACCTACAATGAAAAGCTAATTTTTAAAAAAGTTTTTTTGTTTTACCACTATGAATTTATTACAAGTAATAAGCTTTTTTGAATCTGCAGATCCTTCGTCATCGACTGCATTTGTTCTACAATGGGTTATCCTTGCAGGGCTCGTGTTGGCGATTGTAGCGTAGCCTTTATTCACACCAAAAAATACGTTAATTTGTTCTATTTCTATCGTACTCTACCGATTTGTACAAATAGTCCCGGATGTGGTTACGTTAGAACTTCGATCAACTATTCCATCAGCCATCCTAGCACGGAAAATCATCTTTTCTATTTTTGAAGCTATAATCGAGGATAGATTTTTAATGATGAAATTCAATAGATACAAACAAAATAATGATTGACTGTATATAAGAAAACTTGGCTTATCGAAGCTCCAATATATCATAGGATCATCGATATATCCACCGTTGGTCAAACTGTTTACCGCAGCTCCGTAAATGCACCCATAATCTTGGAAATCTTTTATTTTGAACGGTCTGATGTTGAGCTTTATACCAGTTACTTTAAAAAAAACATATCTTTTGTTATACCCTTACTTCTTGTCTTAGTTTATCCAACAAATAATAAGTGTTTTATAATATATTCAGTATAGGTGTGTTCCTTTACTTTGAAACTCTGTACATTTGTATGAAATTCTACACAACTAGGCACAATATTTAATTAGTAGGTCTTTACAGTTCTATTTTAGAACTGCAGAAAATCCTACAACTGTCGAAGGAAACAGTCTCTGGATCATATTATAAAACTTACTTAAAATTTTCAAACAATTAAAATACATATATATATATACATATATATAATTTTATTACTAAACTTATTCCGGGTAAGTGGTCACAAATATTATTATTAAGATTTTAAAGTTGTATTATTTATTATTATAAAGTCAATTATGCTACAAGTTACTATCGAAGATCCATCCGATAGGCGTTCCTGTCTATTACAATTTATAAAGAGATTATTTAAGAAACAAAATATTATACTAAAATGGTATTATAATAATTAACAAAACAATAAAACTATAAATGCTACGTGGCAATGAAGCCAAATGCATTATCAAAATTATTTTAAGACAAACAACGTCGTTTGCTGGGCGAAACTAGAACTGCCTGCCTCTCGACGTCAGTGAAGTTGATAATTTTTTCTTCAGAACGAATATATTCGGTAGCAATTTGATTTAAATCTAAATCACCATCTAAAACTAGAACCTGAAAAACATAAAAATAAATAATTTCTTGAAAATCATATAAAATCAAATGCAGTCTAGTGTGTTCTTACAGGAATCTTTGGTCCTATTCTTTCTCTGATAAGCCAATCCTCATGAAGCTCATGTAATTCTTGCAGGTACTTAAGTGGAACACAGCTCTCTTCGGACCGTGCACGTTTTTTCATTCTTTCATATACAATTTCCGGAGATGTTCGGAGGTAAACTGTAATATGAAGATTTAATACGTCATAATTTTAAAAGAAAGTAATTAGAACAACATACCAATGAGATCGGCTTGAATGTGTATGGATTTTTCTATGAACTTATACCATTCATCAAGGATTTGATACATCCCGTCGTGAAGCGTGTTATTAGCACGCAAATTCTCCACAAAACAGAATCTATTGAAAAGATCATGTTATTCGTAATTCATTTGATAAAGTAAATTTGTCCTGAATAGTTCTGCAATCGCTCTTTCTTGTTCATTTTATCTATATATTGAGTAATCCGATGCGCTCAACTGGCATTTTATTTGTGACTTACCTTGCACTGTAAAGGGAACGTTCCATTAGTTTCACTTTCTTGTCCGTTGTCATGGTGTGACTTTGTAGCATGGTTAAGGTGACATAGCTTTGGAATGGCATTGCCCAACGATGTGGTTCAGTGTACATAAGTTCCTAAACACCAATAAATTAAATGTCCGATAGTGATACATACCAACACATAAAAGAATAAAAAACATTAAAAGAAAATTTAATCTTACCAAAAGATTGACCCCATTGCAGTTTCTCCATTTCTCTACTGGTTCGGTTAAAAGGCATACGTCATTTTGGAACTTATTAAAGTGATTCAGGAATGTTGTTTTTCCACTCCCTATGTTGCCTTCAATAAGGACTGTAAAGGGCTGGCTGCCAGCAGCATATTTATTTATGTTTGTATGGCTCGACTGAGTAGCCATTTGCCTTCCTGTTTGGGATGATTTTTTCAATAATAATAATAAAATTACAAATAAAAAAAAGCACTGAATTTGGAGACAGGGTCTAGATTTAAGGAAGTTAAACCGTCAATATAACATTAATTATTAAACAAAACTTGAGAACAACAGAAAGGAAATGAATCATGAAAATAATAAAAATAATAAAGACTTTTGGCGGTGATTGAAACTAATTTGGCGGGAAAAAATTGAAGTTTACGTTACGGATGCATTAAACTAATGGACGGAATCGTTATGCAAACCATCAGTGTTGCCACAATAGTCGCGTTTTATTGTGGAAGATCCAAATCGTTGACTAACATGCGAACCTCGTAACTCCATTTTTGTAAATTCTGTAGGACAGTGATTTCTAATATTCAATTTACCTACGAAACTTTTTTGACAAAAAGTGGATTTACGGATTTGCATCTTAAGCCGACGAAAAAACTGTTCCAAATGTCTTATAATCTTCTAAACACACAATTTTGTCTAACAATATTGTCAGAATCGTCATTGTCAGACAACAATCTGACAAAAAATTGTCAGGTAGCTTACAATCTTCTGAACACACAATTTTTATCATTGTCAGTCGATTGGGTCGTTGTCAGACTCATTGGTCATTGTCAGATGTTTTCATTGAAAACATCTTACAATTGCTGACAATTTCTTCATTGTCCGAAATGTCAATGAGTTGGTTAAAGAAAAATAAGAAAAGAGCTGATAATCGAATTGTCAGATATTGGGAAGAAATCTACCAACCGTGTGAACGGACAATTTTTCATTGTAAGAAATATGTCAACTGTCAGCTTATTGTTAGCTATTGTCAGACCATTGACAGTTCTGACAATATTGTAAGATCTGACAATCGTCTGTACTTAGATTTAGCTATAAAATATAATCAGCTAATATTTTGACATAAATACACTTGACTTGAGATATTTCTTGACAAGCTTTCCAATAAAGTTGGAAGGCAATTTTTTGATACATTCAGCAGACACTAGGGACCCAAAATTGAGTAAGGAAACTAGTTATTTCTTACGATGACAAAGATGTCAAAATTGGGTCTTTACTTCAAAAATTTACAATCTTATAATATTTATATCTTGATTATGGAATACGTAATTCTACATCTGCAGTGATTCTTAGTACAGAATCCTCTTTTCTTTTGACGACAAAATGTGTAAAGAGAAAGAAGAGAATTGCACTGCGAATCACAGCGGAACCGACATGAATATGTTTATCTGAAAACCATCTCATAGAAGGCACAAATCAATGTTTCTTACATTTTTAATTAAATCCTTTTCATAATATAATGATAAAGAACCACTTCAATCACAACTTATAGCAAACATAACAAACGTGAAAAAAAAGAAGTTGCAGAAGAATGAAGTTCAGCTTCCTATTTACAATCATCTTCATGCGAGTTCTGCAAAAAATATGGGTTTATGATATAAAACTTACATATTTTGTTGAATAGAGAGAGAAGACCAAAACGCAGAGATGCAGATTATAGGAAGATGCCATAATGCAGATATAAAGATGAACATGTTCATCTTTATGTAGGGTACTCTTTCACACATTCGTATTTTTGGCATTAATCTCTCCCGCTCTAGTTTTCTTGATATTTTGAGATGAAAATGAATGTAATGGGTTCTGACTTAGAAAAGGATTACGATATCTTCACTCAGTTTTAAATCGTGCAGTTTTAAATCGTGCAATTGAAAAATATGTGCTAACGAAATATTTAAAAAATGTAATTTAATTTGTTAATAAACTTATAAAAATAATAATAATACGTTATTTGTAATTTGTTTGCGAATTACTTTCAATCAGTTTATTCATCAGAATCTGTTATAATAGAAGAGATTCCAGTTCAT
Source organism: Epistrophe grossulariae (assembly GCA_929447395.1). Lineage (NCBI taxonomy): Eukaryota > Metazoa > Arthropoda > Insecta > Diptera > Syrphidae > Epistrophe > Epistrophe grossulariae. The sequence goes on from OV839567.1 coordinate 86,069,449, forward strand.
AGCGAATGTTTGGATCTTGGGTCATTTGTTCTGCTTATATCTGAACAAAAGGAAGGTCTAGACAATACACCTAAAGAAATGTGCAATTGCGTTAGCCCAGCCACTAACGCAAATCTTAATCTTTCTTTATCAAAGGTATTTTCTTAAATTCATGGAAAATTTCGTTTTTATCGCCAATTTTCAAATCTGGTTGCAAACAGGAAATAACAAATAATCTGTAAGATTATTTGAAAAAATAGTATATAATAGAATTTCAACTGTAATACAGAATCAAATATCAGTTTTTGAGCATGGTTTTGTTGCCGCCAAATCAAAAGTAAAGAATTTATCAATAATGACAAACGCCATTATATCTAATATGGAAGACTTCATCAAACTGATATTATTTTTAGTAATTTTTCCAAAGCTTTCGATAGAGTAAAAATAATTCGATTAAAAAAAATTACAAATATGCGAAGAATAGCTGTGTTTTATTTTCCCCGAGATCCGAACCAGATTGGATTTGCTTACGAAAATACATGTATAACAAAAACAACACAAGATCCAACTTTGTTTTGGATTTGGATTTCCAAATCCGTTTTGAACACACACCCTTAATTTGTAAATGTCGTCAGTAGTGTAAAGAAAAAAGACAACGGGTGTATACAAATAAAAAAAACAAAAGGAAAAAAGAGTTGGGTATATAACAAGTTGTCACTGAGATCCTGGGTTGTTTTATTTACATGATCTGATCTGGATTGGATCTGGGGGAAAATAAAACGCAGCTAATGAAACTTCACAAAAAACATGTTTTCTTTTATAAAAAAAACATACTTTTTGATTTATACGTGTGAAATTATATTATTTTGGATTGACTGGATAGATTCAAAGGAAATTTGACAAAGAAATAGATTATAATACAATAATAATAAAGTGGTTTTGCCTTACGGTCCATTAAATAAATCGATAAAATTGGTCGATAAACGTTCAAAAATGCAACAAAACTCATATGGTTACAAATATGAACAAAAAGTGATTATAAAATATTTGTATTTATAATAACTGTTTATTTTAATAAATCCACCGCAAAATGTTTGTTCCTCAAAATAACGAGTCTTCACGAATGTTAGTTACCTTTCACACGAGGAAACTGAGTTACAGGCGCCATAATCAAATAATGTTTTATTAGGTGTGTTCCTTTGGGCCTTGCAAATTACTTTTTAGTACTTCGCAGTAGCTGATGATGAATGGAACGCTTTAATTTTTCCCAAAAGAAAAATCTAACCTCAATGTAGACGAAAGCTTTGTTGTTTGTATTTGTATTTTATTTTAAACTATAGAAAACATCAACAATAATTTACTACGTAATTTCTTCTACTGAAGGTGTCGCTTTCTTGCGTGGATTCATTTCGTTACTACATTATTGAAGTGCTTTGAACTACTTTGACCATAGAGTAGAAGTAGTTGAAAGCAGCCAGAAGTACTTGGCAGTAGATGCTGCAGCCCAAAGGAACACGCCTATTATAGCATCAATAAATATTAAGGTAGAACTAGAATAGGCGGTAGCTGTCGGAAGCTAGTGTCAAAAGCGAACAAAAAGTTGCTTTCCAAAACGTCAAATTCATAAGTCACCCATAATGCACTTGAGTGGTTGGAAGTGATTTTTTTGATTTTTGCAGCTAGCTGTCAGTCCACGTACGAAAGAGCGTTCGGTGAGCGCTCTCACGTCCGACGGCGAAAGTTAACGAAAACTAAACGAAAAGTTCCAAATCGCAATTATGTGCGCATCATATGAATTTCTTGTTTTCGCTTGGTTTCGTACGACCACGTACGTTGGCTTCCGCCTATTCTAGTTCTACCTTTAAACCTGAAAAAGTAATGCAAAAAAAAGATCTGGGTGTTATTAGGAGTGTTCCTTCGGGCTGCAGCATCTATTGCCAAGTACTTCTGGCTGCAGTCAACCACTTCTACTCTGTGGTCAAAGCAGTTCAATAATGTAGTAACGAAATTAATCCACGCAAGAAAGTGACACCATCAGTAAAAAGAAATTACATAGTAAAATAAAATTAAATACAGATACAGATCCAAACAACAAAAACACTAGAGTTTAATGGTTCATACATAATGCTGGAGTATTGCTGTATAGTTCGGAATCCATACTATTCCAATTCAGTAAAAAGAATAGAAAATGTCCATACTTTAACTATTTGGAATGAAACCAATGGAAACTGACCGAAAATACTTTTCAGTAATGTTTGTCAGGGATATTATAACTAGGCATATACATTATACAATGCCCCCCAATTGATTTGTTTTTTGAAGGCAATGCACCTTCAAGAGTTACACGTGAAAGACTTGTAATTTATAAAACAGTTTCTTCAAAGAAATTATGGGCGCAATGAGTATACCTCGCGTTGCATCAGAAAAGCTAATACTGTATATAAATTGTATAAGAGATACTTTTAAATCAATTTTTTGTAACCAAATTTAAATTAGTTTAATAAAGAAATAGTTGTTTTGTTTTATTAATTTATTTACTTTGTTTCTTTTTACTTGTTATATGGTATTATAAGTAAAGTAAATGTATTTATTGTATATACCCACCTACTATCAATTGGTTTGAAAGTTATCTATCGGGAAGGTCACAAAGAGTCAAAGTGAAGGAGACTTATTCAAACATCTAAATTTTTTAGCACCGACGTCGTTTTTTTCATTCAATTCCCTCCGGGCTTGCAAAAAAACACGCCTTTAATAAAATAAACCTCTGGCTGTGCAAAAATAAACTAAAACTAAACGTTAATAAAACTAAATGCATGTGTTTAAACAACAGACATAAGTGTCAACATTTCGATAAATGGTGAACTTGTAAAATGTGTAGGCGAAATTATCTGAATCTTAAATTCAATGAACATGTGAATAAGTTGGCCGCTTAGATTTCAAAAAAGATTGTTTTTTTCAGAAGAATCCGTAGACTTATAACTCAAAATTAGCTGTGTTTTATTTTCCCCCAGATCCAATCCGGATCAGATCATGAAAATAAAACAACCCAGGATCTCAGTGACAACTTGATATAGGTATACCCAACTCTTTTTTCCGTTTGTTTTTTTTATTTGTATACACCCGTTGTCTTTTTTCTTTACACTACTGACGACATTTACAAATTAAGGGTGTGTGTTCAAAACGGATTTGGAAATCCAAATCCAAAACAAAGTAGGATCTTGTGTTGTTTTTGTAATACATGTATTTTCGTTAGCAAATCCAATCTGGTTCGGATCTCAGGGAAAATAAAACACAGCTATTGTGTGCTTACAGTTTATAATACTTTGATTCTTCCGAATTTTGATTATTGCTCGTCGATTATATACATTTCCAATAGTGAAATTATTCGAAAATTACAAAATGCAAAATAGCGCGATGAGAACTGTTCTCAAGTGTGAATACAGAACTCCAATACAAGAAATGTTAACAAATCTCGGATGATTTTAGATTACCACAATATAAAAGAGCTGGCACACAGAAAAACTTAATTTATAAAGGTGTGCAATTATTTAATAATATACCAAGAAAACTCAAGACTGAAACAAATATAAATATATTTAAATCTTTATTAAAACCTTTGTTAAAAATAATGCAATATGATAACACTTGTTATTATACAATTATTATACAAATCAAAACAAAGAACCTTTGTTCTATTTAAACATATGTCCGTAAGAGATTAAACTAAATACACCATAAGGCTGATTATAAAACCAGAAAAAGATTCAAATATTTAACTTCTATTTGTAATAATTGCAACTTTTATCTGTTTTCGGTAGAAACCGGAAATAAGTAATCTTGCAGTGGGAAAATTGAAATATATGCATAACTAATTCCGAACTTAAAGTTTTTATTGAATAAATAATAATATGGGAAGAAAACCCTTAAAATAGGAACTATGGATCAGAAACTTAATTGATATCAGATTAGAATGGCGAGTTGTTTTGACTTCTAGGCGAGAAATCTGTTTATATTAAACTCCCTTGCTTTTTCAAAGTCAGGAAAAGAAGCTCAGAATTTTTTATAAAATGGAAAAATAGTTATCAAAATAATTTCAAGACACTCCACGACGGAAACTGGGTTTCAAATAAGTGTGTTCACAACTATCCCTGTTCACAACACAACTACTCTACTTTTTTTCTTACTAGATTTTAACAGTTATCTATAATCTATAATCTATAACATTATATTATATATATTATATAAAGATATAAAGACGAAACGATTATTTAGTTTGTCACGCGAAATCTCAGAAACTATTTACCTGATTAACTTGAAATTTTTTCTACAATATTCTTTATCTTTAGAAGATTGTAATAAGATAGTTTTTGTTTATCTAATTCGTTTGTTTAATACTAAAATTAATTTTTTTAAATTGATAGTCAACTTTTTTCTTGATTTTGACTTACATATTCACTTATAAATACGAAACTAATTGATAATTGAAAAAAACAAAAATTATTTCATAAAGTACATTTTTGTATGCAAATTTTAAGCCCTAAATCTTTTCTTAATTATGCATACAACCTGAGAAATAAATATAAACAAATCTCTAAGTCACTTACTTTTTCTATTTTTTTAAATCCAGGAATTTAAATCAATAGCATTCATGAGGTCGCTGCTTTGTTTCATTTCATATCATTTCCACCCTCTTACAGTTTTTCCTCCCTTACGTTTTTTTATTTATGTTGTGCAGGTTTCTCTTTGTTTACTCTTTTTCCACTAAATTTTTTTTCTCACATTCTTTTGTTTTGTTTCGCTTTGAGTATAACGCTGCAGGCAGGGATGGCGGAACTAACGCTTTTTGAAATAAACTACATTTTTTACATTTGCTACGTAGTTTAGATATATAGTAAACTTTGAAGATTGTATTTGAGTTGAACTGTTTTTATTGAAATTTTATTATTTACCTAGCTTTACTATGTATGTAGCAAACGTAACATTTTGTAGTATATAAGGCGTGTAGTTTATTTAATTAGCTATGCGTAGTTAATCATGTAGAAAATGAAGTGTAGTTAATTCGGCCAACCCTGGTTGCAGGTAGTCAGGCAAGAAGAAGATGTTTACTTGGGTGCGAAGTATTATATGTATATTTGTATATGCAATAAGAAAATCAACGGGAGATAAAGATTCTGTTTATGTGTCAAACATGAACCTACTTAACATACAAATAGGTAAACCATTTTTTAAGAACTCACATTTATCAAAACGTATAAGTGTATAATGTATAAACTTTTTGTTAATAAGATGAAATAGAAATTAGGTACGGGTAGCGGTAGCCCTATTTAGTACTATCGGTATATATGAAGGTATGTTAATATTAATTCTTATTTTTGCGAAGCAAGGCGAGCACGGGTCTACTAGTAAGTTATAATGCTCAAGAGTCACAACTCATATTTATACAATGAATATTGCATAAGTCATATCCGTTGATAATGCAATGCAATCGGAAATAACTAAACAGAATACCTACTTTATATACGAAAAAATACAATGTTGCAATAAATTTCAATCTTTCTTTGCAACATTGCATTTATATACAATATTTATAACAATCGCTATTCGAACGTAACATCCTTTGGTTATGAATTGCCCACCCATGATGTCATTACTCACAGCTTGGTCTGTGTATTTAAGTTAGAACTTTACTTTAAAGGATATTATGAGTAAATGTTCGTTGTATTAAATAATAGACAAATAAACACTACGATTAAATTAAAGGATTGTTCGAAGTTTATTTGATTTATTTATCGAAAACAACACAACTCCAGAAGCATTAATTGGAGTTTAAGTAATACTAAACTTTAAGGTTCTCTTCTTTCTTCACCCTTCTAACCATTAAAACAATAGTCTTTTTACTAAAACTGCAATTACCGCTTCTAGAGCCATGTCAACTTTTTACAGAATAATGGTGAATAATAATACATATTGATGCACATTATTCCTGATCGAAAGATTTTATGAAGTAATATATCAGTGTTGAAACAAAATACTTACCTATATTTCTTAAAAGCATTGTAATATTTCAATGACACGATTCGCTTTAAAGATAAAGTGATTAAATACAATCTTATTGGAATTTCACAATGTTTTCCTGCTTATTATATTTGTATTTTTTTTTTATAAATAAGAAAACTGCATCAGCAAAGGTAAATAGAAGAGGAGAGCAAGGTTATTTATCGTAAACTGGCCGGTTGTCACTTGTCAGTGTCACGTAACGTGATGCTCGTTCTGCGAAGAAAACTACCTAATTGTAAAACACAGTAGACGCGTCGAGGACTGAGACGCGACGATTTGAAAAGCCACAGTAGCCGTTTTTTGTTATGACCCATGATCCATATGGATCATCCTGCGTAAATATTTATAACAGCCTCATAGTGGCGAGAAGCGGAAGCCTGTTTTCGGACCATAAAACACGAACCCGATAAAAGCCCTTTCACACTATCCCACTGAGTATTAACATATGCCAAAAAAGTGCAAAACAAATCATGTTTTTGTGTTTAAACAAAATATGTTAGCCCATCTTACACAGCATAATATTCCAGCCTACACAATTTGACAAGTGTTATACATGAGAATTTTTAGAAATGGTTCATATTCTATCACATATTTCATCACATTTTTATTGAGGTTAAATTAAACTGTTGTGTGTGGGCATTTCGCTCCCACAAATTTGGCAGTAGCATGGAATTCTTTCCCACTTTCAATTTGACATGTAAATATTAATACTCAGTAGATTAGTGTGGAAGGGCTTTAAAAGCAGGTTCATGTTGTTATTTGATATTTTTTATCTGATAATAAAAAAGGCTACTGTCAAATTTTGGTTGAAAAAAATGACAAGGGGTTTTGCGACGCCATAAACAGAAACAAAATGGAGTTTTCATACAAACGTCCCATAAAAAAAAAGTCTCCCTGAAAGCCATGAGAATGAACATTAGGAAATGAGTCCACAATAATTGAGTTACAGAGAGCTATCTGCTATAGTGGATCGAACGCACCGTCGCATCGTATAGTTAGCTTCACTTATATGTCGGGAATTTAATTTTTATTTAATTTTTTTTGGTTCCCAGAATTTGAAAAACATTTGGAAAACCATTTTCAGAATTTGGAAAATCTTAGTTAATTAGTTATTAACAATTAAGATTTGGCGTATAGTAAGCAGGACATAAGAAACAAAAGTAGGCTTTTTTGTATCAAAAAATTGGGATTTGTTTTCTGAAATTTGTATAGTTTATTAAATAATTAATAAAATGTGAAAAAATGACATTTCTATAAACAATTGCAATTTGCACACTTCGTAATGTAACGTAATTAAATTTGGCATTGGGCAGGATAAAAATTATTTTACATGTATCTGAATTTTCAGATTTCTGAATTTATGTCGTTAAACCTTTATATATAGAATCTATAGTACTATGTCCCCTTTCACAGAAGGAAACTGAGTTTCCAGCAACTTTCAGTTTTTGGGTGAGAAGGGCACCAAGTAAGAGGATTGAACGGTCTACGATTGGTGGGAATTGAAAATTAAAAGAAAACGTCAAAAAATCTCCAACAACTTGTTTCCTCGTGTGAAAGGGGACTATCATCGTAACGAACGCCCCACGCGCCACCACACGATCACACATGTAAATACTTTCTATCAACATTCCACAATGCGTAGAGTTGTGTTCACGTCAGACTGAGCGTCATTCAAAGAAGAAAAGTGTGATAATAAAAGAATGAGAGCATGCTGACCAAAGATTATGAATTATAAAGATTGGAATCTTTCGTACGTTCCATCCCCCAAAACCCATTTGTTTACATTGTTGTTTTTGTAATTTTATCTCGTGTCGATGAATAGATGTGAATTGCTACAACAATTTATGCAGTGGTGAATTCATATTTTTGCAGTAGTGTGCGTTTGAACATGAACACGAGATAAAATTACAAAAAGAACAATAGGCGTGTATTGTTGACTTTCTAGTGTGAACGTTAAGAAATTTTTCACATTAAGCCAACTTTTAACATGCAAATGCAAAAACAACAAGTTAACAGCACATTCAAACTTCAGTAACTCTAGTGTGAACATTAACTTTCCAATGAATTTGCTTGTTATGTTGGTATCTTTGCATGTTTTCCAGGAAAATATGTTCGGTGAGTATGGTAGTTTTTAAAATATTTTCGTTGATGCAAATAAAATTATTTTAATAAAAATTATCATCCACAATTGTTAAATCATATATTTTTTTTTCATTTTGAGAGCTTATTGTGTCTCATATTCTACATAAAGTAATATGAAGTGATGTTTTTTAGTTAAAAACATTCCCCTAGAATAATTTTAAATTGATATTTCATAGCATTTCACTGTAAAAAAGCAAATTATATAAATATAAAAACATACTTCAATCACGTGAATTATAAGTTGGGTTATATTTGTCAAAATTATAAATTCTGGTCGCATTACGTTTTGTTGGTGATGGCAAGGCGCTCACATTTGTTGAGCCCCCGTAGTGCAGAGTTATTTTCCAACGTTTTAAATTTTCTTCCCATTACTTTATATGTATTAAATACACAATCAGCCAGTGAAATGCAAAAATTGTAAACTTCTTAGTTCTTACTATATCTAAGTGTTTACAAGATTTAACACATCACCGCATGTTAATAAAGAATTGCATGTATGCACTATATTTATTTTTATTTCACTTTTGTATATAATTTAATAAGTTTTTTTTTTTAATTTTTTAATGATTTAAAATCTCAAATCACGTTCCTCAAAAAACCAGCTAAAAATTTCCTTATAGCCCCAGCATTTATCTCTAACTGCATGCCGATGCTGTGTCAATGCATTTGTATTTGTATAACTCACACTTTCTTGAACAGCGGATGCGTTCATTGAAAATGGTTACTTACCAAAACCAATATTACTCTGTTCGAATCTTGTCATATATGATTTAACAATTGTGGATGATAATTTTTATTAAAATAATTTTATTTGCATCATCTAAAATGTATTTCGTTATGTTTTAATAAAATAATTCGCTGTATAATTCTAAACCTTTATACAAAAGTTATTTTTTCAAAATATTTTCAAAAATACCATACTCACCGAACATATTTTCCTGGAAAACATGCAAAGATACCAACATAACAAGCAAATTCATTGGAAAGTTAATGTTCACATTAGAGTTACTGAAGTTTGAATGTGCTGTTAACTTGTTGTTGTTGCATTTGCATGTTAAAAGTTGGCTTAATGTGAAAAATTTCTTAATGTTCACATTAGAAAGTCAACAAAACACGCCTAATGTAAACAAATGGGTTTTGGGGGATGGAACGTACGAACGATTCCAATCTTTATAATTCATAATCTCTGATAAAAACATGAGAGAAATGCGAATAATACTAGAACGAGAACATTTTATACAAATTTCTCAAGAGTTCAAGGGGGACAAGAAATTTTGTGCTTCGATATGTATGCTTAGAATAAAAAGAGTATATGTATGTATATAGGCTGTGTATTATTGTTTTGCTTATAAATACGTTGTGGGGATCGACACAATATTAGTGAATGAATAAAATAATTTTAAAATAGCTAATACAGTATCTAGTATTAAAAATATAAAGTAAATTTTTTTGAATTGCAAATTTTATGAAGAGGCTCACAAAGAAGGGATTTTTTGAAATTTTAATTTTAAGTAGGGTAAAATGGTTTAAACTACTCATGGGTCCAAAAACTAACTTCTAAGCAGAAGGTCGTAGAGTATTCATTTATTTTTTATTCGACAGAACTTTACTGATTTGAAAAAAATTCTATTAAATCTAAAAAGCGAGATAAAAATTTTTGAAAGCTCAAAATTGAAAAATTGGAAAATTCCTTGAAATCAGGATCAAGTCCAATTGAAATAAGTCTTACAACACCGGAAAGGTAATCAAAAAAGATATTGTCCGTGTTTCAGGTAATTTTGATTTTTTTTTTTTTAATATAAAATTTCAAGTTTCAAAAACACTCATATTTTTGGGTCAATTTTCATATTTCATATATTTATTTGCATAGATTTAAGGCTCTCCCAAACCAACGCGAAACATTCGTCGACGACAGTTTTTTGTTGTTGTTTAGCGTTGTGTATTTGTCATATTTTGTGTAATTGTGAATGATTCGCTACGATTTCGCGTTGGTTTGGGAGAGCCTTTATACTGTAAGATACATATCTTTTTGAATAGTTTCTTATTTTTATATTTTTAACGGATTACTTTAAAAATTTCAAAATTATACGAGTGATAGATATTATTGATTTTTATATTGTGTAAATTTTTTAGATTTTTCAACCGAGATATTGTTATATATTTCAGTTGTTTGATTAATCACCCTACAACTATTTAGTTGATGCATCTATATAATTAGTTTTTTTTAATCAAATCTAAGAAAACAGACAATTAATTATATACATCATGCATAACTATACATCTTACACGACCTTCACAATAGTTAAATAAAAGTTAATAAAAAATTTCGGAAAAATTGAAAAAAAAAAATGGCGTTGTGGTTCATTTCCAACCGACGAGTTTCAGTGGGGAATCTTCCAATTTTTGCAAAATCCGAAAAACACCCAATTTGCGTTCAGTTAAATGCTTATATCTTAAATAAAAAATAGCTATTCTCAAGACGGTGGAGTGTGTGCCAGAGAGAAGGAACTAATAGAGAGAGTCAAATTCGACGGTGGCTCTCTTTTAGCCTACAAGCAGTGTTGTCACTTCATATTTAAAAAAAGTGGTAGATAAAGATAAAAAAAGTGGTAGCTTCAGATTTTCCGTGGTAGAATTAATTTAAATAAAGAGAGAAACAAATTTAGTTTTTAGTTTTTATTTTTATTAAATATAGATTCAAAAGAAATAATTTAGGTACCTTAAGTAAATTAAGTTAACTGAAACTCTTTATCATTTTCTTTTGAAGAAAAATTAAATTACAATTATTTGGAATCAGTTTATTTAAGCACAGCCGTAAATATAAAATATGTACATTCATATAAAGAAAACATATACATAATTCTTTAATTGAATATTATATGTACCAATTTTTGGTATATATGTACTGTTTTAAAATAAATTTCATAGTTTTTTCAAATTTACCATCAACAAATTTAAATTTTAAATAAAAGCGAACCATTTCTGGAGATGGAATAAATATTTCATCTTTATATGTCATTTCTTTTGCAAAAATAATACATCAAGCTGGTTTCTTTTTTTGTTGAAAATTGAAAATACTCTTTCCGCTGCAGTACTACTGTGCGGTTAGAAAGCTAAATTGCACATATACTGGCTTATATTTGTGAACATATAGCTATTCTTCATAAATATTCTTTTCCTTACTTAGGTCTTATTATTTTATTTTTATGAAAAATTAAGAGCGATCTCCACTCATTGTTTACTAGTGTGTTTTATTCATTGCTGCATAGCCAGCGCAGCAAAATTTCCCTTGGTAAACAAAAACAATTTGATTGCTGGCGAAATAGAAGTCAGTAAAAATAAAGATGGCTGTGCTGACGATAGAGCTTTCAATTATTGAAATGAACGTATAGAGTGAGCTTTCGTTTTATTCAGACTTGTGCTGCGCTGGCTATGAGCAATGAATAAAACACACCTTGTCCTCTGAAGTCATTGAATGAGAAAATTCTAATTAATGGTAAAATTGTTTGCTGCCGGCCTATTGAATTTCTTTCGGATTTAACTGGAGAAGCTTAAGATGATCGCTTCAAAAATCAAATCTTTTTTATTTACTTTTCAGACAGTTTAATTAAAAATTAAAATTATTAAAAATTAAAAATGACAGATGAAAGCATTCACATTGAGTAAAAAAAGCATTGGAGATGAAGCCAATAAATGTATTCAGGTAAAACAGCATAAAAAGTGCAGAGAAAAAGATTTTTTTTTTTTTCAAAAATCGAAGGAGATATTTTATTTATTGTTTTTATTTTTTTTTCTGGACGAGGAAAAAGGGGTAGAATTTTTACTTCCGGGGGAGAAGTGGTAGATTATGAAAATGTTGGAGAAAAGAAGTAGATCTACCATAATTGTGGTAAAGTGACAACACTGCCTACAAGCTACGATGTTGCGACTTGCGCACCATCTTGCATATGCATAATTATTAACTCCATATAAAAAAAATGTGGGGACAAATCCATATGCAAGAAGATGTGCATACTCACCACCTTTTTTTTTGTTTTGCACTGCCCGAGGTGAAAACATGTACACACCGATAGGAATTCAACACGTTATAAAAAATGTAAACAAAAGGTTTCGAGGGGACGGAGACGAGGAAATTTGACTCTCTCTATTAGTTCTTTCTCTCTGTGTGTGCAATAAAAAGCCATGACCTTGACAAATTGGCTTCGCATCGGGAAAAAAATTGTTATAGGTAGGTATGCTTAAATGTAGTAGGAATTTTTCTCATATAAGAATTGTAAAGGTCCCTCTTGGTTGGTTTGGTTGGTTGATAGCTTCTGTTTTAATAATCGGATCGTTAAGATTAAAGTCTTAAAATAAATGAAGGTAGAAGAAGGCTACATCTTTGTTTACAAAATTCATGCGAAGTCCATAAAAGTATATGCGAAAAATGTAAATAAATTCAAAATTTAATGGAAAAGAAATTTATAAAAAAATATTTTCATCGACATGTACTTGATCCTTTTAAGAAACTTATGATGTAGGTAGAGAACATTTTGTAGGTAATTTTATTAAATAAAATACTAGGCCTTAGGGCCTGTTGTACAAATATTTAAACCGCGGTTCAGCAATTTTTATCCACCGATTTCGGCGGATTAAGTGAGTTTCAACAGTGGTTTACTGTTCAAGTGTGTGATAATAACCAATTACATACTTGAACCAGCGTTGAACGTTAGTAAATCCGCCGAAATCGGTGGGTTAAAATCTTGAACCGAGGCTGAACCATTATTGTACAACTGGCCATTATAACGTCTGGTCTATTAATCGGACCTGAAGGATTAAGGCCGTGTCCGAATTGCGTTAAAATGTTGGTTAAAACTTGACGTTTGGTTAAATTTTGACACTAGCGTGGTGAATAAAATGGGTTAAAAATTACCCAGCTCCAGAGCAGGTTAAAATTTGACACTAGTGGTTAAATTTTGACGTTTCTCAAGAAAGAGAGAAAATTGAAATTGAAATTATTTTTATTATGTGCATGTACACATACCTCGCGTTGTCGTTGCTGTGTTATTGCAGTCCTCGTAATAATACGCTGATATTTTAAAAAATATGAAAGAATTACTATAAAATACTTCCTCAAATTGTTATTCATTTTGCAAAATTAATGCCAATTGGTTGTTTTGTTTTATTTAATTTTTTTTTTTTAGTTTCTTGACAGCTGTGAACTAGTGTTCGCAGACTGCATAATCAAGCAATACACAATAGGGGGATATAATCGATGCAAAACCTTTAAAAGTAAATCAAGTTAAGAAATTTGTACTTTATTCGCGGCAGTAATTTTTTTATTGGTTCCTGTGCCTCTTCACTGGGATTATTCTCGTTCTAACTGACCGTGAAAGTGATCCACCACCAGGCAGAGTTCTTTGGGGAGGGGATTTCTGCATGGCATCAGGAGAGGCTTCTCCAGCAACTGATTAGTTCCTGTGCCTCGTGCCAGGCCTATACCGTTCCCGTTTACCGTCAAAACGGTCTACCAGGCAGTTTCTTTGGAGGGGGATACCTGCTTGGTAATCTGGAGATTTCTATCTTCAACAACTTATTAGTTCCTGTTCATCGTCACCAGACTGGAACTTAACCCCGTTACTCCGTTTACCGTTAAAACGGACTACAGCTAGAAAGTTTCTACTAGCAACAGACGCAGCGCAAGCTGGCAGATTATCCAGGCGAGGCCATCACCCTGTGAACCCAGATGGGTAAATCATCATCATAATCGAAAAAAAAAAGAAACAATCTAATCGTAATGTGTTAAATCATTAATGTTTTAATGTAATTTATGACTTTTTTTACATATCGTTTTACTTTATTTTCATTGCCAGTAATTTATTTTTTTAATGTAACTGTGAAAGAAGTGAATGTAAAATAATCAAAATAGTTCTTTTAATTAAATGTACCTATTCATGTAAAAGTGATTTCATTAAATTTGAAAATTCTACATAGAGCGTTCTCGCTCTATAACACGAAATTTTATGTATATAAATGTATTCTATGGCATATTAGTTTATAAGGTATTTGTATTTGTAGGTATTGTATATATTTATATTTTTTGAAGTAAAACTTCTTTTGCGGCATGGGGGTAAAAAATTTTTCTATGGAGCTGTCAGTGACATGTCAAACCGACATACAAATTCCCGTCACGAATTACAAAATTCAGCGTCACGATATTATATTTTCGTTAAATGCAATGGTTCGTGCATTTAATATATTCGTTAAGATGGTTAGTGAATTCGAGTAAGGGTTTTTTGTGGGAAGAATTTTATTTCTGAGGATTTTTTTCTGTTGTGTTGGATTTTCGGCCATTGGTCGATTTAATGCGAGGAAGCATAAATTATGTATAGTTGTAGGTTTATTGGTTTTGCATGGAAATATTCTGCAATCTATTGTGTCTCTCGCTCATTGGGTTTTGTTGAAGTAAAACTTCTTTTGCGGCATGGGGGTAAAAAATTTGTCTATGGAGCTGTCAGTGACATGTCAAACCGACATACAAATTCCCACCACGAATTACAAAATTCAGCGTCACGATTTTGCAACGGTTCTGAGTTTCAAATCGGGTGCTCTGAGTGGTAGGACTTGAAAAATACTTGCCCTGTTGTCGTGAAGGAAGTTTTACTTCTAGCGCGTGTACATAAGTACGCACACTCTTTTTTATCCGTTGCAACAGCCAACACGTAACTGAAATATTGCTCCTGAGCAAGAGTAGAATGACTATATATTTTTTATATATTATAAATGACAGCCACGAGGCTTTCCAAAAATGTAACTAGATAGAGCAGGCAATACATTATAGCCGCAGTTAAACATAGCTTTGCTAAGTAATATATATTTTGAATTGTACTCTGTAAAATTTTCTTAAGTCTCAATAAAAATTCAAGCTCGATTTTGTATAAAATATTTATTTTCTGGAATAATAAAACACATTTGTGGTAAGGAAAATTTCTTTAATCTTGCGGGAATTTTAACAAAAAATCCCATCTAACCCATCCAATTTTAATCCAGTTCGGAAAGCAAAAATAAAAAAATTATCCCATTTTAACCAAACGTCAAAATTTAACCAGTAGTAAAAAATTTTAACGCAATTCGGACACGGCTTAAAGCCTAGTACGCAGTTCGGGAAAAATTTTATTTCTCATACAAATTTTTTCCCAGGACAAATTTTGTCTCGGATTTTTCTTAAGCAGTACGCAGTTCAAACGCAAAATCCAAATTTTTTTTCAAACTGTACATACCAAAGTCTCCACATAATTTTTCCCAGACAAATAATAGCTGCGTTTTATTTTCCCCCAGATCCAATCCAGATCAGATCATGAAAATAAAACAACCCAGGATCTCAGTTACAACTTGTTATATACCCAACTCTTTTTTCCTTTTGTTATTTTTATTTGTATACACCCGTTGTCTATTTTCTTTACACTACTGACGACATTTACAAATTAAGGGTGTGTGCTCAAAACGGATTTGGAAATCCAAATCCTAAACAAAGTTGGATCTTGTGTTGTTTTTGTAATACATGTATTTTCGTAAGCAAATCCAATCTGGTTCGGATCTCGGGGAAAATAAAACACAGCTAATGTTCGAAGCATTATTTTGCTAGACAAATGTTGACGTTTCATGAATATCACGCTTTTTATCAACAAAAAACATATTTTCGTTTTAAAATTTCCAATTTTGAAAGGTATTATGTGAAAGATGACCAAAAAAACATAAAATAAAACACGAAAGAAAGTTACGGGAATAAATTATATAAAACAGCTGTTTTCACACAGTCAGTGGCGTAGCTAATAGGAAAGAGTTCAAGAGGGCCAAATTACTAGTGCGACAATTTTTTTAATCCAAGAAAATATACTAAATTTTCATAGAAATGACTTTTGAATGACAACATAAACTCGCTGTAAAGGCTGCAAACCCTTTTTTGTACTGATTTTTTTTGTTTTATTAATATTGCAGGGTAGATTTACAAAATACCAAAAAATATTTTTACCTACGTTACTGTCCTCATTTGAATTTTATTTTTATCTCTACACCTTCAAAATTTGTCTTGAGAAAAAGAATGCAGAGATAAAATTTAGTTTGTCTCGATCTGCGTACTAGGCTTAAGGTCTTACAAAAAAGGTAAAATGTCATTCTTCCTTCCAATTTAACTCTCCAATGTCAAAGTATTGCTATACTAGCGCCACGTATTGACCACACATGTAAATACAATTTTTATTTACAAAGGTTCAACGACATAAATTCAGAAATCTGAAAATTCAGATGCATTTTAGCCGAGGCTAAAATGGAACCAACCTGAGATTGGCAACTAGCAGTCCATATATAATACGTCCATATGTTCAGATGTTAAGGGCCAGTTGTAAAATATAATACTAACTCACCGATTTCGGCGGATTAACTAAGGTTCAACGCTGGTTCAAGTATGTAATTGGTTATTATCACACACTTGAACAGTAAACCACTGTTGAAACTCAATTAATTCGCCGGAATCGGTGGATAAAAATTGCTGAACCACGGTTCAAATATTTGCACAACTGGCCCTAAGCGATTTTTATTGAACCTGTCCATTATAGGAAGTGTATAACTTTTATAAATTCGGCTGTTAGTCTTTAGTCGCCATATTGTTCCATCGATTCATCTAGATTTTAACTTAAATCCCGTTTTAATTTTACACATCAGGATTTAAGTTGGATGTATAGAGAGAATAATATGACGGTAATTGAACTTTGAAGTCCACATCGTGCTCTTTAAAATAAGGAGCAAATGAAATGAACATTTATATTTTTATTTATATATTATAGATGAAAATATTTTTTTTTAATTTAACGGTTGTACATATTCACCGAATTACTAATCTTTCAATATAAAAATCAAAGATGTCGCTCTATTATCATTGTTATTTTCACCACACCTTGTCAAAAAATAACAACAAAAAGAAAAAAGAAAGAACATAAAAGTAGAAGAAAAAACAAGAAAATGCAAAAAAAGTTGATTATTGATTTTTATTGATTGTTTTGTGTGTTTGAGAGAAAGAAGAAGAAGGAAATTCAATTTTGCCGCAGATTTTGTCTATAATTTTTGTTTAAGCTGCTTTAAGTTTGAGATAATTCATTATCTCTGCAACAAACGAGTACTTGGCATTAAACTTAATTCAATTAATTCCACTTCTGTTGACCGATTGCAAAACTATTACCAAGAAAAGGTATGCGAATTACATTAAAAAATTTTCCCTGGGCCAAGGGAAAAATGTCTACACACGAATCTGAAAATTTAATTTGCACTTTTTTTTGTTGCGGTTTCATGGAGAAATTGTTCGTTTTACAGATGACCAATCTCCAGGAGCAGCATGAGGTTGTTAAGAAGAGTCTGATTCAGTTTGTCAGCGGCCATATTCCTGAAGCTGATTTCAGTGTTGTGGACGAAATTGTCCTTTCATACATAATATCGATTCTAGAGGAGGCATCACAGGATCCCTGCTTCGATGTAGAAGGCTTCACCGAAATGATGAGTGCTTACTTCTCAGAGTTTTCTCTCATCGATTCTGGAATAATTTGTAATTGGATTTTTAAGCTGGAGAGTGAACTTTCCGAAATGGAGAAGAGCCGCGGCAGTGAAACTCCTGCTAATATCTCACTTCAGTAAGGAAACTGTTCATATCAGCCAAAAAATCTTTCTAAATTGTGTTGGTGTTTTTCAGCTCGCTGAGTCTTTCTGATATTATACCAGAATCCAAGCTCCGTGCACGCCCATCATCGATTTCCGAAAAGGATGAGTGCTCTGGCCTGGGTTCTGGAACCGGAAAACGAGCCCAACACCTATCAGAGACCAGCGATTGCGGATCAACAGACAGCTCTGGTTGTGACTACTTTTTGGATGAATGTGAAGTCCTCCAAGAAATGTTTCCAGAGACTTCTTACGTTGAGGTAGGAAGGACAAAAAAAATCAATTACAATTTACAACAAGAAAAATCTATAGCATTTTCTTTTGCTTTAGGTTAAACATTGCATTGCTATTGCCAAGGGCGACATCGATAGTGCAACACAAATTCTATTGCATCGCCAGGAGACGGGCCAGTCTTTGACAGATAAGTCCAATAGTTTGCAAGGAAGAAAAAATAATGTTGTTAATGATACAGAATTGAAGAATCGTATCATTGCGAGGTAGGTACATATTATGTACATAATATCAAATTGAGCATAGTGAAATTTGTGTTTGTCTTGTCTTGTCTTTAAGAGACAATATTAAATGCAACAAAATATGAGCGTCTGCGCGATGTCATCGTAGACTTTTTATTCTTTTTATTCATTTTCTTTGTTGCAACTTAGTTAGTGTAAAATGGTATGATGGGAGTAAATTTGAATCGAGATACTTTTTTGTAGTTGAAAATTATTGCTCACCAAATTTGTACACGCAAAAAATGATAAATGAATTTAATATTTCTATCAAATAAAAAAACAAATCGTTATGTGGGAACTATCTGTTGTACACGAGATAGAATAAAAAAATTTCTTATATGAAATCTCATTAAAAATGCTCTACGCTGAATTTTTAAATCAAATTTAAGTAATATGAAATTTTGAAAACTTTGTAGGGAAACACGAGGAACTTTAAGCTCAAAAAATTAACATACACAATAAAAAACATTCTTATTTAAACTAATAATGAAGGTTTGTAAATGTACTGTTTATGCGCCGCCAAAGGACCAGGACCATCAGCCGGTATTCATACTTTGGGCAGCCAGAGTTTTTTTTTTTTTTTTTGTCAAGTCGACCGCAGCGCGTAAATGCACGCCCATTTTTAATGGCGATAAACTGTTATAACCGTTATAGATTTACATTTTTTTAGTCTCGTCCAATAAAAAAAAGCACTGGAAGCTTTCGATTCTATGTTTACAGAAAATTTGATTGTAATTTTTATGAAACATGAAAGTAACAAATCACTTTTTTAAACCACATTTGAATGAATGTATTTTTTTCCAATTGGATACTCATCTCTCTCATTAATTCCGGCTTTGCAATACAGGCTAGCCCACTGTCCGACTGAAGGTTGGTATAACGAAAACCACTTTTTTGGACTTCTATATCCTTTTTTATCAGGTTTCACATTTTCACATTTTCACTTTGACATATTTTAGTCCAAGACAGTTGAGCTTTCCCAAATGCAATTTGGTTGAACGATGGAAGGAAATAGGCTGTAGTTAAAATGGTTCGATGGCAATGCTACACCAGAAACGAATAAAGATAATATTTTAAATGAAGAAAAAGATTCATTTGACCCTGAAACAGACGATTCGAATGATTCATTGGACGAATCTAATGGGCATAATTTCATATAATGTTTGCAAATATTTAATTAATTTTTTTCTTATAATGTGTTAAAATTTTGCAGCCAAATTGCTCGTATTTTATTAATTTGTTTGTTGAATTTAAACAGATTTGAAAATTAAAATATTAAATTTCAAATTAACGATTTATTACAAGGTCCGGTAGGGAGTTAACTGTAATTTTTTTTCTAGTAATACTTTGAGGTTTATTTGCCTTTTCTTACATTGTTATAAAGAGGAAATTGTTTCTGATGTATTGACTTATGATTATACTTCTGACACGATAAACCGACTTTTTTCCCCTTTTAAGTGCGTCTGGGTGTGGCGACACTTCAAATTTTGTGGGAGTAGCTCTCTTTCATTTTAAATACATAAATACATATGAAAGTGGTTATACTTTCACACTCCTTCCCTGGCTTATAAAATTCATTATTTTTTATGATATTGTATTGTTTCAGTTCGATACAAAATTTTTATAAAACTTATAACACAGCTCAACACAGATATTTTTTATTCGGAAACAGACTATACTTATTTTCCGAAGGTTTTTGATATCATGAAATTTAATCCAAAATTGTTCCTTCAAATAAAGTTTGCGATATAATATTAAGCGTGTTTTATTGAAAAAGGTATCCGTTGCATTACAAATACAATATTGCCAGTAGGATTACGGCTGATAAAAGCTAAAATAGAATCCTATTGTGGATAGATTTTTTTAAATTTCAATTTATTCATGCAGGTGTTCAATAGTACCAAAAGTGGAAAAATATTACCTTTATCTTCAAACCAAACAAATATTGGTATACCCATCGGTACTTGTAAACTAATGCTAAAGCAAGATGCAATAGAGAAAACAAATCTTAGCTGGAACAACATCGCCACATGTCAAACCACAAAACAAATCTGGCTTATGGTGGATCTGAAGCACTTTAAAAGTTTGATATCTCTAAGCAGATTGCACATTAGCTCCGTTATAGGTGTCATTACCGGACACTATCTAATAGTCAAGCACGCAATGAGGCTTGGAGTATTTTATAACCTTATACTCCAAAAATACGATTTTTCGGTTTATTGTATTTTGTATTAATAGCGTAATAGATAGTTCCATCAGTTCTAATCCGTTTAACCTGTTTTTTAGGTGTAATGCCTCTTGCTAGGAAGTCTCTCTATCTCTTCTCATGATAAAATGCACCTAATCTTAGTCTTTCGGTTTTGGCAGAAAACTTTATGTGCAATTTATTCCTGCCTTGTTAGTCGATAGTAATGGAATATGGGAATGATTGATAGTGTAAGTTCTCAATGAAGTGTCATTAATTTATTTTTAACTTCCCATTGGAAGTTATTGTAACTGGTCCGATTGTACCAAGTCCGATGTACCAAGAATCTAAATCCATCGTTTTTAGAGAGTTTAAAGTGCCATCTGTCAAAATGACATCAAATCAAATTGGCATTTGTCAAAAGACATCGCAACCGGAAGAAACAAATTCAAATTTTTTTAACAGTAAAAAAAAACTTTCTTCCATAATTGTTTATAGATATCAAGCGATTAGTTCAGCCAAAGAAGAAAAAAAATAAACTTACTTTAAATGAGCTTTTAAGAAATTGCTTGTTATAAATAATTTATCGAATCTATTCTTTTTCATCCACAGGTATTCCTATGTTGACAAAAATGCCGCCACTCGTGAATACAAGCCATTCGTACCAAAAGTCGAACCTAAAAAACTCGTTCGCTATCGTGATAATAAAATCGTATCGCTCAAAGGAGAACGTTATACCGAAATCAAACGTGACGAAGATGCTGAATTGAAAAAACCCAAAAAGCAGATTAATCCGTAACTAAAGTTGATCAAGATCTACTTCAAATATTTCATCAAAAAGAACCTTCAAATATTAATATTACTAAAATTATTATCCCAAAATCTAATCATCATCAGCGGTAATTTATTCAATCTATCAATGTGCATAATAGTTGTAGTAGTTATTTTAGTCATACGAGTAGTAGAAATAGCCCAAAAAACATCACCATCATCAACAACAACAGCTTTTCAAACTATTACTAATTTAGTGCTGTTGTTGCCATCATCTAAGCAATTAAATTTAAAATTAAAATGTATCACCAGCCTCGAATATAATTTAGGTAAACAATTATTATTGATATCATTGCATAAATTTGATAAATTATTTTTATTATTAGTTGGAAAATTCATTTATACAAGTTATTTACCAGCGCCATGTTTATGAAATAACAATTATAATAGTTTATTTTATATAATTTATAATTATATTGCGAATGTGTTTGTTTGCTAATTATGGCTGTGTTCATTTGGTGCAGTTAGCCAGTGTTATTTGCTGCTGCCTTTCCAAATGAACACACAATCTTGACACACAGACATTACTTATATTTCACATATATAATGTAATAGCTCAAATCCTATGGACTTTTTAAGAACAAAATTTGTATTTCCTTTTTTTATAAAAACAAAAAAATAACTCGAAAAATCCTTATTTATAAACCAAGGCATTTCGCATTTATATGCGAGCGGATTTCGCCACCCACCAAGCCGCTGGTATCATAAAATCATATGTTGGGTTTCTATAAAATAGTTTTGCTAGGCGCAAAGGTATCTATATTTTGATATGGTAACTATATATCTTAAAGAAATTTAATAACATTACATAATTTATAAAATAACTTTAACTTACAATTAGTTAGATCCAAAATTTTGTTTTATTCTTAATGTAAAAGATAACCAAATTGAGGTATCTTTAGGTAAACGATTAAAATTTTAGTCGATTAACTTATACATATTTTGTTTCAGATTTTTTTTTTTTAAATTATCGCTTTTGATAAACTTCCTTGCCACTCAAGAAGCAACTTTTTTCAGAAATATTACTGTTTTTTAAATTTGTTTTAACTATGAACATAAAACGATTACTTTTTATCCTCGTTTGACGGTTCGGTTTATTGATGGTAACAACAAAGAAACTGTTAAATCAAAGTTATTTGTATTATCGATTTCTGACATTTATTATTAAGAAGTATTAATGACACAAAATAATAACATTTTCATGTGAATCTAAAACTTTTTTAACTACTCTTACAAACCCCTATGTTTTAAGTTTATACACAAAAATTCATAATTTAAGTTCAAAGCTATTTTGTTATTATATTTTTTATTTTTTTTTTTAAATCAAAATCTCTTAATCGAACTCCATGAGACATTTATTTTATTTAAGCATCACATTGTTTCCTTTGTAGTGTCCCAGTATTAAAAAAATGTTGTGCTATTTCGCTTTGTTAAAAATCAATAAATTTTATTATATTTCGATGAACAACAAAATGCATACAAAAACAGCAACTATAAGAACATATTACATACTTACCTATATAATACTTATAAACGAAATGTATTTTATTTTGTGGCGATTTATTTATCTAAATATCTATCTATCAATTTATTATTGATGGTTTATAATATTTACACTTATATCTTACAATTTTTTTTAGTTGATATTTGTTTGTGATACTAGAATAAAATCTCAAATGAAATAATACACATTATGTAAACTACATAAATACATAAATATATATATTGATGTGTTGTTTATTTCATAATAATAGAACATCTATTAAATTATTTGGAGTTTTATTTCTTTAGGAATTAATTTTTTTTAGAACTATGAAGACTTTTTGGGCTTATCCATGTGTGATTGAGATTGGCAATTTTATGACAACTGATTTATTAACAACAACAAAAAAAATCCTAGGCGTAGGAATGTTTATATAGTTTTTTAACCAACAAAGTCTCCTTCCTTTGAAAATTGGTAACGTCAATAATGCTCAAAAGTTTCCCTTGGAATTAATTGATGCCGGGTATAAATTTTGAAAGGAAATTTAGTTTTCATTTCATTGAATTGGAGTTAAATTATTCCGGGGGAGA
Source organism: Epistrophe grossulariae (assembly GCA_929447395.1). NCBI lineage: Eukaryota > Metazoa > Arthropoda > Insecta > Diptera > Syrphidae > Epistrophe > Epistrophe grossulariae. Next base: position 86,092,912 of record OV839567.1, read on the forward strand.
TTGACAATAGAAGACAAAATTTCGTAGGAATAAAATATTCTGAGGGAAACAAAGTTCCCCTCGAGATTCCCGATAGGCCCGATTATGTTTAAGACTTGCATATGAAAGTTGTTCAATCTAAAAAAAAATCTAAAAAGTACGTATACGCCATGGTGACCCAAAAGTAAAATTATCGCATAAAACAAAAAGTGAGGGCCATAATTAATTTCTTAAATCAGAATTTTCCTTTACCTTGAAGCTTTCAAAAGAGATGGAGCTATTGACGTACCAAAATTTTATTCGTTTTCAAAATTATAAGTATGTTTATTAATTAATTGGTTGGCAGGTTGGTAAAGTAAAATCTGTCAAATTTATTGTGAATGATGGTACTTAGTATGGCAATTAACAATTGAGGGTTAAAGCGTTAAACAACGTGCGCAAATCCATTATTTAAAAAAAAAAAAAAATTCAGATTGTTGTAATTGAACTGCTCTATACAACTTCGATGAACCGAAGACTCGCTATATTTAATACTTAAATAGTTATAAGCAGACTGAAGCTTCCACACAAAAGCCAAGTTATTTAGTTACCGTAAAACTGTAAAAAAAATTGCTTATATCGTAAATAAAAAAAAAATTAAATTCAATCACGTGGATAGTTCTGAAATCCCGATATATTAATTTTTTCATTCTAGGCTATCATTTTTCATCTGCGAGTTATAGGTTTGTTGTAAAATTTTCAGTTATCATCATACAAAACTTTAACAGACACAAAAAAAAAACAAATCACAATACATCACGTCTATAGTTTTAGCCATTATCCTTATGACATATTTAATTTTGTTCATACAATAAGGGTATTCATGCAACGTCGGAAAAGCATCGTAAACGTGATAAACGTCTTAAAGTTTAACGTCGTAAACGAACTGTAAAATTTTGTTATGGGAAATCTTTTCAAACAAATCTTAAAAAATTTGTGTGTTAAACGAAGATGGTAAACATCGTTAACATGGTAAACTCTTGTAACCTTAGCAGAAGTAGAGGAACGGGCGTCGGGCATATCGAGGAAAAAGTGAGTTTTTTTTCAAAATAGTGTGAGTTAACAATCACAAATGCATTCACACATGCACTTATGTATTGATCACAATAATAAACATACTTACCATCATTTTCGCCAAATAACTCAAGAATTAATAGATCATTAAAAGCAATTTGTCCATACAATTATATAAATTTACTTTTTGTGCTTATTTTGGGCATTTTTAAACTGCGGATAACAAATTTTACGAATATTAAAATTAAATTAAATGTTTTAAGCTGTTCGACGTTTAAAGAACAGCTGATTTGTTTACCATATCGTTTACCACATTTACGCAAAATGTTTTTAGGTGTCTTCATGAAACGTGTGTCCGACGTTGCATGAATAGGTACCCCTAATAATTTTGTGATCCTCTCCAAAAAAATTTTAATTACATTTCAACATTTTTGCTGAAAACAATGATTTTAAACAACACAATAAATAAAAGAAAAAATCACGCTTAGAAAAATTTACGCGCAATACAATAGTTTTTAAAATTTTGAAAAATATTTTTAATATATCTATAGATCTTCCCCGAAACATTTTTTGTGCGATGCAGCGATCTTTTGCTTCATCGATTTATTTCAATTCCTTTTGGTAGCAAATATTTCTGACCGGTATTTTCGTTTTTTGACCAAATTTTTAAATCAATAATATCTTTTAAATCCTCACTGTTAAGGCAAACTTTGCACATTTTTGTTGTTGATCACACTGCACGCTAAGGAGTTCTACTCGAAAAACTGAAATTATCGTCGGAACTGTCAGTTTGTATTAAATAATTTTTTTTTGTTTACCTGATTTTTTAGAACTTTGCCACTCACCTATGTTTTGCATTCCACTTTTTGTGAATTCACAATACGAAATTGAATTTGGGTGTTCCACAATTCGTTCGCAATGCTTATATAATTGGAATTTCGAAAATGAAAATTGTTGTTCTGTATTTCACGTGAAATTGAAAATCGATTTCATTCGAAATGCAGAACATGGGCGTCTCTATATTTTTAGGCAATAATTTAAGGGAATCAGAATTTTGAAAACACATATTCCAAATTGCAAGCTAAATAATTTTCGTCTATACAGTATACACACTTTTTCTCTCCAACCTCCAATTATAGCAATTGAAATAAATCGATACAAAAATAAAAGGAGTTAAATGGGGGGAAGAGCTGTGAGGAGGAATGCGCCTAAATTTTTGGCTAAGCTTAAGACTTTGAGGAGCAAATCAATGAAAAGTTCAACTTGTTATACAAATTACTGTGACATACCTATCCCTATTTTTGTCTAGAGTTACTCTATACTAACCGCCATATTATTCACTCGATTAATCCAGATTCAAATTCAATTAAATATTTTTCACTCATTGAATCCAAGCTTAAATCAAATTTTTTAAACCCAGTGTCGAAAAATTAAATTGGTCTAAAGAGACCAGGAATTACCTACTAAAATCTAAATGAAAACTCAATGTAACGCTTTCAGAATTTAAATGTCTGTTCACGTACTGTCCAAAACTGCAAATTTCTACGAATTGTATTCTTTGTGTCAAAGTTCACATAAAAAAAAACGTGTAGAATTTCGCAGAAAATCACAGAGTTTCAAAGAACATATAAGGAATGCACCCGAAGAAATCGAATAAATTGGTATATTAAATAAAAATAAATAAATAATTAAAGAAAGAAAGTACAAAATCTGACATTTTCACAAAACTTAACTGATACTTGGATTGAAGCATTTACATCTGGATTTAATGCATGTTTTGTAGTGAATAATATACATAATATATAAATATATACCTAATCAATCTTATTGTGAGTTTCACCCGAACAAAATTCCACCCGGAAAATTTGACGTTTCACTTTCGCCTATTTTTCACGTTGACCCAATATTTCATATTCGAAAATTTCCCCTTATCGTGAACATTCATTTCGGGTGGAATGAAATGCCATTGACACCCTAAATTTGTACTTATTTTTAGAAGGCAAACAATATTTCGTTCGGGCGAAACTCACAATAGCTTTTAAAATTTCGGGCGAACAAAAAATTTTAGGGTGAATTAATGTTTGGGTTAAATTCACAATAAAGCTGAATAATATTGTATGTATTTTAAATAAGAATTATTTTATATTATTTTCACTTGTTTAGTATCAACCTTATTAATCAATTTTTATTTTCAAAGAACAAAAAATTATAAAACAAAAGTCAATACAAAATAAATTAATTCTAAGATATGTATACTTGTAATATTAAACAGCTATTAATTTATAAATAAAACGTTTATATAAAGTCGTTTTAGCAATGTGTAGATTTAAATTTTTAGTTAATGAATCCGAATTAATAGTTGGATTTAAAATTCAGAGTGAATAATATGACCGTAAATGTCTTACAACCCGATTCTGCTAAACGTTCGCGTGAATTTTCGTATTCTGCTATCCGTCGGAGGATAGCAGATTAGGTACGTTCCAAAAAGCATATAAAATGCGATAAAAATAAAATTTTAATACCTAATTAGATTCTCTGAAGAACTTCAAAAATAATTATCCAAAGACCTTTGAAATCAAAATATTGATTTTAAAGAATATTTTGTGACAAATTAAGTAAATAATTCCCGTGAATTGAAAAATTCGATCGGGTAGCAGAATAGGGTAGTTACTCACATTTTAGAATCCCTAAACATATTTTCCAACAATAGAAACTCAGAAAATCTACATTAAACAAAAAGGCTTATTTTTTATCAGAAAAATAGTTTTGAGTTTATTAAAACGTGAAGCCTTTAATAAAAATATGTGTTTATGTATTGCAAAACCACTTTCATATTCGACGGCACAAACAAATTTAATTCTCTTCGTTGGTTCCGATTATATAAATTTATAAATATGGAATAAAAATTGTTTTCAATAAATTCAAATTAGTTTTTATTTTCTATTAATTAATTAATTATCTAATAAATTATCTCAGGAAAATTTATTTAAGAAACCTCTGCTGGCAATTATGCCCACTGTCATTTAATTTTCATTGTTGAACTATGAAAGTAATTATTTTCTTTGAATTAAAGATCAAAACCACAGACCCAATGTTTTTTAATTAAAACTCATTCAGATGTTGCCAGCACCAAGAATCTTAAATGCAAATGAAGCAATTTAGATGATTCTCTTTTTCTTAAGCACAAAAAAAAATAAACAAATTAAAAAATCTAATTGTAGCTTTAGGTACTTCTTAAATTCAAATGGGAGATAATGTGGAAGAACCAGTGGCATGCAGTCTCATGCATTCATTTTATATTGTAGCTTGTCACTCAAGAGCATTTATATACTTTGAGTAAAAAAGTCCACATTCATGAATTCTCACAACAACAACATTACCACACCAACACCCAGAGCTGTAATTTTTTGTACGATACGAACAAATTGGATTGAGCTTGAGATTTGGGAACAGAGCCAACCGTCTGGCAGACGTCTGCTAACTTCGAACGGGTAAACGCGCAATAAGAGTGTTTTCTCGTCTGTGCAGTGTTGGATAAAAAAAAAAATATTTATTGGAATATACATAATTAGTACTTTTATTGGACTTTGAATTTGAATCTGACAAAAAAGGTTTTTCTATAAACCACGGTAAGTATTTCTAAAAAGAACTCTTAAATTTAAGTGACAAAAAAAACTTGCCTATAGCGACTGAAAACCCAGATGATCCAATAACTTTGCAGATATTTTTAGATATAAATTCAAGAAGTCTTATTTCTTGTGACAAGAATAACAATTTCGTGTTTTTTTGTTGTTGTAGGTATTTGTCTTGTGGGACAAAGGGTCAATGTTTGGTTCGTTTAAAATTTAATCATCCTGATCATAGAATAACTCCATCTCTAACTATGACTAGAAAACATGCACGTGATCTTTATAAAATTTTCTTACTTGTGATCGGTCATGGGATCTAGTAAATAAATTACAAAAAAACTACCTGCTGTTTTTCAAAGGTATAGCGTACTTACCTACTGCACGATCAATGATCGCGTTTTTAGTTGTGTGAGAGTAAATGGGTGTGTATGAGTGTTCAGGGCGAACAAGTTAAAAACTTTTTTTGTGCAACCAAAAACGAACAGGTATTTACACTTCAAACTCAATTATTGTCAAGAGAGCCTTTTCCAGAATCAGAACCATACAAATGAGGTTTAAGTTTTCATTGTTGTCTTATCATTTTTTTTGTTGTTGCTTTGATGTTTTTTTTGACATGTGAGGATTAATTATGATCAATTTATGCATCTTGTCATGTGCCTTCTGATAGGGAGTTGGTAAGAAGGTATGTAGGTGTGGTAGCAACGAAACTTCACAATAACTAATGTCTATGGATACGAAAATGATGGTTTTTATTATATAATTGTGATGAAAAAACACAAAATGTGGTATCTAAATTCCCTACTATTATTTTTTGTTCTGAAGTTATGTACATACATAGATATAGATATGTGAATATCACATGGTATAATTATTATTATATACTCTCTGATGGCTCACTCTGATAAGTTTTTAATTTTAATGATGCGAAGATGAATAGTGGGGTTGAAACAATTGGGACCCCTTTTTAGTTGTATCATGTTTTCTGTGCCAGAGAAAAAACACAAATAAATTCAACCCAAAGAATACGTCAGCATTTTTTAATTCCTTCAGTAGAAGAGTATTAAATTTTTATACCTTCTCTCTATATTCAATCGAATACATTTAATGAATTTTAATTGAAATATTCACTATATTTTTTTCTCCCATGATTTATGTCTATAAGCGGACCTTGATTTACTTGTTTAAAAATTTAAAGTTTATTGAAGAATATTCGTAGGAAAGACACAAAAATATATATATATGTACATACCTACACGAGTAAGTATATTAATATTTCGCTTAGGTAAGGCTTAAATAAAAAAAGGGGTGAAAAGAGTGTGGTTTAAAATAGAAAAAAATATTATAGAATTCCAATCGAAATTTGCTTAGGTATCTTCTTGAGGAAAGATTTCGTTTTTGGCTAACGTTCTTTAAGGTGTGTCGTCTTGCTAAATACATACATAAATGAGTATAGGTAGTGTAAATGTCGTAAATTGTGTACAGTTTGTGGTTGTATAGTAGCACCTCCGGAATCGATCTTCCTCATATACACGGAGATTCACAAATTCTTCGTAAAACCATATTCTTTCGAACGCGGCTAAAAGATCAGAGTGCCGTATCCATATCTATTAAGCAACCAAGTCTCGTATTCGAATCGATATGTGAACATTATGGTATAAGAACGAGTTCTTGGTCAGCTGCCAGACAAACCATAAATCATATACCCAAAAAAGAAAACAACATATTATGGTAGTTTCATGTAAGGAATAAAACAACTTCATTATTTCTGATTCAATTTTCAGTTATTTTAAGTCTAAGGGTAAAAATTAGACCTTTTTAAGTGCTTCTTAAACTTTCTATATCCTCATGGAAAACGGCGAAGATTTTGTTGCATTTGCTTTTCTAACTTTCCATTGGAAGTTATTGTATCCTGGCACGTGTATCTAGGTTCACGAAAGTTATTTGCCATTTTGCCTGGAAAGACACTTAGATTAGTTTATTTGAGATTGATCCAGGAACATTTAGCTTAACAGTCCGATATCTACATATCTTTTTTTTCTCAAAATCCTGTCCACAACTTTTTTTTTTACAAAAAGGTTACCATTGGTTATAAATTGTACCTCCTATAGAACTCTTTTTTTTTTTTTGATTTTCGACCTTCTCAAAAACGGTTCAACTAATTTTGATCAATTTTTTATAGAGAATGTTTTAAAAAGTTTTAAAAGTATTGTAAAGGGTGTTTTTTTAGACGTGTGGTTTCAAGAAGAAATAAAACGCATATATAATTTAATGTTATGGGCAAGATTTTAGCTTTATTGTAAATATAAGGGTTTGCCATTATGTTTTAAAAATAATGCAAGTGGCTGCCGCGGTTTGCTCGAAAAATTCCAGCCGAGAGGTCCAAGAGGCCCCAGCTCCCGCGCGATGGCGCATGGACTGATTCGGGTCTTCTTCGATACTCTGCTCCATAGCAGCAATAGCGTCTTCGGTGGTGCGCACTGTACGGCGCGCGTCTCTGAGTATGTGCATTATCTACTAGAGTAAACGTGCGTCGTGCGAAACCGATCCATGGTCGCTCGAATAACTCTGCTAGGTGATTACGTCGACCGAATATTGGACGCAGCGAACCGAACCATTATTTTGCGTTGTTCAGGAGTAAGTCTATTCATTATGAAATGGCAAACCAAAGACCCTGTTTAGATTGTGACTGCCCACTATGTAGTGAAATTTTTTTTGAAAATTTGATGTTTCGAAAGTGAGTTGATTTTTTTCACAATTAATTTTTTAACTCCGCATTATTTTTTTTTTCAATATATGATTTTATCAAATAGGTATGTACTTGTACATGTCATAACTTTGATCTTAACAACTCTTCAGAGTATCTTAAACATCAGCAGTTTTATATCCAATATTTTGATTGTCAAGTAGAGATAAATTTTTTTTAAGGGTAATTCAAAAATCAATCAGAGAATAATCTTTGTCAATGAAATTGAAAACGAGTATTAAGTCATAATCGTAAAGATTGCCTCTTGATAACAAGTGAAATCTCAAGTGGACTTAATTTACTTTATATACCTTTACCTACTACTTAAGTACTTGAACGAACAATTATTGTGACCATAATATAGTTAATGATACATTGAAAGTAGTACTACAGAGCTGAATTATTTAATTAATAAAAGTTATTATCTTTTCAAATTGTAACATCTTTCAAATTAGTAAGAGATTCATTTTATTTGTAATTATTTTAAACTAGAAATTTTGATATGCTATATTGTTCCACTATCTAGATAAGACAATTATTGCAGCAGAACATTAAATTCAGCAGAAAACATCACCCAATCTTGAAATTCCTTTTTTACTAATTTTTTAATATTTTTTTTTTTGTAAAAATTACTAAAGAAAATTCTTATTCTAAATTAATAAAATAAAACGTGTCACTGATAAACACCGTAATTGTGAAATTCTAGAATTTACCGGTAAGAGTTCGAAATGTTTTGTTTTCATAATTCATACCGGACTTTAAACACCATGCACTTGGTAAGCGGATCCCTAAGGTATTGTTTACGCATTGGCGCCTGCGCTCGTGGCGACTGAACAATGAACTTACCCTAAGCGGAATCTTACAATTACATAAATATTATGATATGATATTATCGAAAAATGCAATGCCGAAATGTCCAACATAAAAAGCTGCGTGATGTCAATGTTGTAAGGTTTGACCTATTGTTGAAATTTTATACAATTAAAAGTAAAAAAGACAAATTTGTGCTAATCTTCAACTCCAGGAATATTCTCCATGTTGGTCCTTACTATCTCAACAAAAAAATTGTAAACGATATTTTAATAACCAAAATTTAAAAAAATATAAATTAAATTTAATAACCAAAATTTAAAAAAAATATGCATTTGGGCGATATTTCCAAATCGATTTGGGAGTTATTTTCTTGGGTGTTATTGCCTAACGCAATGAAAATCAGCTTTGTACCCTAAAAATAATGAAAGGATATACAGTATACACATATACGTACAATGCACATATTACTCCTTTAATAGGTTTTATTTTTTTTAATAAACATATGATAATACCGAATAAACAAATTCATTTTTAATACACTAAAGTCTAAAACACAATTGATAACAAAACAAATATGTAACTAAAAATAAAAAACATTGTATATTCCTTAGCTCCTGTTCACGACACTCCAGTTTTATTCCAATTTAATTATTTAGATTTTCTCCTCACGCTCATGCTGTTCCATTTTTATCAGTTTTATTTTCTCATGATGCGCTTCATTTATGTGAGCTTTTTTTAGCTCAAAAATCTCCCTCAGATAGGATGAGTCCGAATTCTAGGACGTAGTTTATAAGTACATAAATAACATTTATCTGAAGAATACTTTAATAATATCTTACGTTGACACAACACAAACAATAGAAAAATTATAATAATTTTGACAGATATATATATTAGCAAGAGAATTCTTAGGTGTGTTTGGTAACGTGAATTTTTGTTTTGTTTTTTTTTTTTTACAAATTATCACGATTTGCTGTCAAAACCCATACGAAAAATAAAAAAACAATTTACGAAACTATGGTGAAAATTTCAAGGTACTAAACAGGCATCTTACCTTAGATAGATTTTCTATCTAATCTTAGGTAGATTTTTCATAAGGGATTTTTGGTAAACGTCACTTTACTATTCCACGAACATTTTGGTTTTATTCATGGAAAATTTTAACCTTGAGCTTAACTCTTATTCTCTGGTTTATTTAACTCGTGGAATAAATGTGGAATAAACGTTTTTTATTAATATGTGGCTGTAATTGTTCAATTTGAGAAAGTGCGACAAATTTAATTGTTTACCTAAAGTAAAATAAAAACAAATAAATTGGGTGGTTGCAGTTTGTGCCTTACAACTCTCAACCATTCCTGTGTGCGTGTTATTGGCAGGAATGGAGGGGACCTACAATTTTCTGTCGAATCCGTACGAACTTTTTCATGACAAGAGATACCTTTGGAGGATTTTTTCAATTCCTCGCAAGAAGCAGTAGCCCGTGAAAAACATTCTGTTTTTTTATTTTTAGGTGGCATAAGCGGGAATCGAACCCAAGACCTTCCAGGTAATAGTCCTACTAACCATTACGCTATGGACTCATAACTAACTTAACCTGACTTAGTTAGGCTTATATGTAGTTATGAAATTCCAAAAAATTGTTTCTTGTTTAATTAAACGAGATTCAAAAATGTGGGTTTGTGTGTTATTCGGTATGATAACAGTTTTAGGCAGTTGTTAATTTATCACAATGAAATATGTTTTTAGGAGTACGCTTCAATAAATTTTATAAACATAAAAAAAATACATGTTTTAAGGCTATAACGCATTTTAATTATACCTATAACACTTCAATAGGTATGGTATGACAAATGCTTTCGGAAGGGCAGGGCAGGGCTTATCATACCGATTTTTTTTGGAAGGAACATTACGTTGTTCCGTAAGACCGGGAAAATTATGTTTTTTATTATTATACTTTTGATGTCATCGCGGCTCCCACAGTACACAAATCTAGAGTAACATATTGCACAGGTTGTCAAAGTGTCAGAAATTAAAAATGACTGTTTGATTGTCCACACAAACTACACTCCGCATTATTAGAAATTAGATCAGTGAAGAGGCACTGGATCTGCTATTTTTTCGATTTTTATAGATATACAGTACTGAAAAAAATAAAATAAAAAAGCTTATGATATTTCCTTTAATATTTGTATTGTAACCGGCTCCGGGACTATGTAAATGCACTTTTTTATTTTTGTATGTATGTGCGTTTTTTTAAGGAATTTTCCATGTTCCTATTTGAATTCAAATAGAATCCCAGTTGAACTGAAGCAACTAGTTCACAGGACGACTTTCTGCCCAACCCAACATACTTGTAAAGGGTTAAGACGTGGAAAACTTGTAACAAAATGAACAGAAAAAATGCATGCGTGCGTCTACATATAGCACTGCACCTTTTTATTTTAATGAATTCGTGTGAGTGTTTTCACAAGATTTGGCTAATTATCTCATATTTGAGCCGCATGACCAGAAAAAAGTAATTAGCGATTATTCATCAATCAAAAGTCATCATAAGAAATTTAATCTATGATGTGCTCAGATCCATACGATCATTAATTTTATCTACTGCATGTTATTCATCAGTTACTACTGAAAAAAAAACTAAAATCTTAACGAGTACAGGAAAAAATAAAGAAAAATGATACCGAAATTATAATAAACAAAATTTACATTGGGATGAAGTTGATTATGTTCTTCTTCAGAAGAGCTTGGTTCGTAAACTCTTGTGATGTACAAAATCTACTTTAATTAATGATTTTTTTCAAATAACTTTTGTACATAATATAAAGAAGTATTATGTAATACAATGATACAGAAACTTTTTCTTTGAATTTAATTCTTAAAAAAAAATCAAAACATTTTACTCTTATGAAATGTATCTAAAAATTCAGGTATTTCTATCTGAACCTCATTTTGCAATGGCACATTAAAATAATGATGCTTTCATTACGGAATATAGGTATTATGGTTTATTTGTTTTAAAATCTAAACAATCATAAATTGTATCGAAATAGATTATTTTTTTAATTCACTCCAAAGAAAAACAAAGAAACTCAACCGCATTTATACACAAGAAAAATAATCAAATTGAATGTAAACATTATTTTTTATGTTATAAACTTTTTGTTAAAAAAACTGACACATTTTTTAAACTATAATAACTGTTTTGTGAAATGATGTGATTCAACAAAATATAATTTTTTTAAGAAAATATAAATAAGTGAAAAAAAAAAACAAATATAAGAAATAAAAAATATGTAAATCTAAAAAGCGTAATATTCTAGACAGGTACATGTACAAGGTACATACATACATATACTTCGATAAATAATTAAACACACAAAATTAAATAATACCTATACGAAATAATAAAAAAATATAAGGTCAATAATTTATTTTCATAAACAGTGTGGTTCATTTGGTTAGACGCACGCAAAAAATTTTAATTATTTATTTTTTTTTCTTTAATTTATTTCTATTGGCAAGCAAACATACATAAAATCATACACCTACTTATACTATTCTTTTATCAGCTAACAAATTCTTCTTAATATGGTAGCACATAAAAGCTTTTAGGCGGGTGTTTAATAACATGTGTATTCATATATTACATGTAGTAAAACACTATTTACCTCGTTTGCATGTGTATCTTTTAAAAACACGTGTGTAATTACAAAAACGATGTTTCACTTACAAAATTTAACCCTGATCGCCCATTTAATAGAAGTCCCTTGGTAGAAATAAAGCGTAATTTATTTCGATGATTCGTTTGATGATTTTTGTTGTTTATACAGGGTGGCGCACCAATTGTGCTACAATAAGAAATTCAAATAACTTTTTTTTTAATCGATGTATTTCATGTATTTTTTTTATTGGTTAGAAAATTAAATTTTATTTTAAATAGTTAGTTGTTTTTAAAGATTATAGACCGCAAATGACCTCCACGCTGTCCCATGCATATGCGGCACCTGGTCAAAAAATTATTCATTGCGGCCTGAAGAGTTGAAGTTGGGATCGCCTCAATTATTGTCGTTATGGACTGCTTTAATTCAGTTAAATTCCTGGGCTTCGTTTTATACACCTCTTGCTTGACATAACCCCATAAAAAGAAGTCTGGTGCAGTCAGGTCAGGTGACCTTGGGGGCCAGCGAAGAGTGGAGTTCCTAGAAATTAATTTGTTTGCGAATTTTTTGTTTAGCTCCGCCATAACTGGTCTGGCTATATGTGCAGTTGCTCCATCTTGCTGAAACCAAACGCTGTTGAATGGTATACGTCTTCGGCGCAGTTCTGGGTAAAAAAACTCCTTCAACATCTTTAAATAACGGTCCCCATTGACAGTAACGGTTACACCGTTTTCTTCAAAGAAGTACGGCCCGACAATACACCTTGATGAAACTGCGCACCACACAGTGACTCGTTCTGGGTGCAGTTCCGTCTCATGGAGCATTTCTGGATTAGACTCATTCCATATACGGCAATTTTGCTTGTTTACATTGCCGTTAAGATCAAAATGGGCCTCATCAGACATGAACAAACAATTGATCAATGTGTTGTCTTCTTCGGCCATTGATATCATTTTTTGGCAAAATTCCAGGCGAACAGGCAAATCCTGAGGGTTTAACTTGCTAGTAATTTGGACTTTGTACGGAAACAAGTTTAAATCGTCATGAAATATCCGTTGTAATGACCGTCTACTAATTCCAATTTGCCCCGATAAGTTTCGGGTCGAAACGTTCGGATTGGCCTGTATTGCAGATGCTACTGCTGCGATTGTATCCTGAACCCGAACATTGGCATCTCGATGGTACGGCCTTCGTGCGATGCTTCCAGATTCGGCAAACATGTTTACAAACCTCATAATGGTCCATCTACTCGGGGGATTACCGCCAAACTCCCGCCTAAATTCCCTTTGGAAGGAAATGACGGACTGCAAAGCATGGTACCGTTGCACTATCCAAATTCTTTTCTCCGTATCCCAAGCATCCATTTTTATAAATCTAAATAGTAACCTACAAAATAAAAAAAAAAATAAGCCGATTACTCACACAGAAAAAAAGTTATTACGTTTTATTTTTGTAGCACGTGCGCCACCCTGTATATTGTTGGTGACAGAAATTTGTGAAAAATAAAATACAATTAAGAATTCCACTGGAAAAACAACTAACATCAATCGAAATATATCTATTTGGAGAATATTTTCTATCAAATGGTTTATAGTTTACATTATTCTTGTCTATTGGAAATTTTTCTCGAATATTTATTTATTTGAAAACATAATATCTCGTTTCTCGTTTAGATTTTCCCTAATGAAAATTGTCCGGGGCCTTGACTAAACTTAGCAAAAACTTGCCTTTTTCTTCCAGGTGGGAAGTGTTTGTATATCTGTTTTAAAATAATTAGTATTATTGATTGAATTTAGAATTGTTTTTATAAAAAAAATCACTAAACACTTATTGCAGGAAAAACAATAATATTTTGCCAATTTAAAATGTCTAAATGCGTCTTTTAAATAGAACCGCACTGTAGCTATACAATTAAAACGTAAACACAGAACTTAATCTGATTTCCGCTGAATTTTATCGCAAACATATTAAAATACAAATTTTTTTTTATATACCCCTGGGCCATGACTAACAATTTGTTTATCTAAATTGTGAAAATTTTGACCCCTTAACGATATTTTTATTTTTTCAGTTCAGTAAGAAATTAAAAAGTTTTAGAACTAAAAACACCTACTGCCGAACTGAACTCATACATGTATACCTACATATGTATGTACATATATTGAGTAACACGTTGTGTCGGTGGAAAAATATTTATATTTTGATAGATGACCGTAATTAAACTCAAATATTTAAGTCCATCATAAGCACTTATGTAACAGTTTACACAGAAAAAAAGTAGCAAAGTAGTTAAGTTGAACTTAAATATTTAAACTCAGTTTGCTGATACTTAAATATTTATGTTTAACTTAAATGCTTAAATTTAAATTCTACTGAGTAAACTGTCAAATAAGTGCGTTAAACTTAAATATTTAAGTTTCATTTTAAATAATTTAACTCTTACTAAGTCAAAAAGTGTCAATTAATTCCTATTTACTTGACTGCTTCACTTAACTTCAAAGTTAAGAATATTGGAAATGATAATTGACTGTAATCTTACTGTTTATTTCATTTTTTAAGTCAAAATCAAAAGACTTATATAACATAAGTCATTTTAGTCAGTTGACTGCCGTAACCATAACATACTGAATTCAAAAAGGCTTCTAACGGCCTTTAAACCACAAAATTTGGCGTTTCTTCCACGCGATCTCACTTTAACTCATCAGTTGACTAGTGAGGGCCTTGTGAATATACGCAATTTTTGTAACGATCTTATTATCTTATCTTACATTGATTTCATGAAGAATATCTAGTGTAAACTGTATCCAACAAGATTAGAAATACATACTAATAATTAAAGCTGGAAGTTTTTTTTCACTTACTGAAATTTTTTAAATCTCTGGTGATAGTTTTTTTTAAAGTACCTATTTATTGTGAGACTGAGGGTAAATTTACAATTTCCTGAAAACATTAAAGTTGAAGCAAGCAATCACGACATTTTTGTGTATCGTAAAAACTATCTAGGATTGGAGGTTTAAACTTATCGGGAAGATTATAAAGCAAACAAGTTATTTAAAAATGTAACGCCATGCTGATTTCTCATCATAATGCTGTAATGTCAGCTAATTTATTTCAAATATGTAAAAAAGCTATATAGAAAAAAACTTATTATTTTATTTTTACATAATTTTTGTTTGCAATATCTGTTCGTTGATACTTAATTTGAAGTTTGGGATCTTGTACTTATTATATTATTTTGTTTGTTTATTTATCGTTTTAATTAATTTTTTTTTAATTTGCCTCAGTTAAAACAATTTTGTATTTTTTTTTTCTTTGCAGGGCAATCATAAGTCTTCATCATGGGGGACATGTTCCGCAGCGAAGAGATGGCTCTGTGCCAAATGTTTATACAGCCAGAGGCGGCGTACACGTCTGTGTCCGAACTGGGAGAAACTGGATGCGTTCAATTTCGTGATGTAAGTTTATTTATGTAGATTAATTTAAGAAATTATTGATGGAAATAAATGTTACTTGCTTTTGGATTAAATATTTTCTTGAATGATCACAAGAATTTAATTTACTATTCCAGCTTAATGAATGTTTTAAAGTTATTTTTAATTTTAATTGTTGAATATTGGTTTTATGAATGGAGTCTATATCTGATCTTCTTTATTTAAGAATACATTATTTTTTATTTAAGTGCGACGCACGCTCAAATTATTAATAAAAAAGAAGGAAAACAAAATTCAGATTGTCAAGTTCAAGTGCTTCAAAATGAATTTATATTATATCACAAATTTTTGTTTGTTTGATTTATGATGGACCTAATTTAAAGACTATTTTGTTTTTTTTTTTTTTGTTTCTATTTGAAAAATTTGTTTATTTTAACGCATGAACTGTTTCGTATATAGTTTATTTTTATACGTCGTCGGTCGTCTGCAGTGTGTGCTGATGCTGGTCGCATAATATTTTTATTTTATTTTTATAGTTATGAGAACATGGTAATAAAAAAAATTTGCTGGGTTTGAATATGTCTAGCTAGAAGTGTGAACGGTCGCACTGCAGAGAACCACATAATATAACATTTCTAGCAAATATTTTAATTTTAAAAATAAACATATTTTAGATTTGTAGACAATTTATAGTGCATTTTGAATGCGTTGTCGTATAGTCATAACCTCATTAAAACGATGACGAAAAATAAGAAATGTGTCTTGTCATGAAGGACATTGATTGCGTAGAATCCTTGGTAATAAAAATGTATATATTATACGTATAGTTACAAAGTTGAGATTTTAAGAATATTTTTTCTCGTAGTTTCTTGTTGACAAATTTTTCAAGAATTGTTTGAAGTATTTATTTAGGTAATTACCCTTATTTTACTAGGCGTTTTTCTTAAACGAAAAAATGTCATTTTCAAAAATTATATGGAGTCGTTTTACTTGGCGTAACGCCTTACTTTGAGTGGAATGTAAATTGTTGTGAGAAAAAATACCACTCATTCTCATTATGACTGTCGATTAACTTGCATTGAACGACAGCTATAAAGACGCAATTTTTTGTCGAATACACATTCTTAATGGAGTGGCCGGCAAAATTCACTAAAAATGTAAGTATCAATTATTTTTATAGTTTTTTATTGATTAGAGAATTATAATCAATAATCACTACAGTTGATGAGACAATGCATCACTAGCAACGAACTTCTAAAGAGGGCTCTCGCAAACTGAGGGGAAAAATAAAACAAATATGAGAATCTACATGCTTCACATTGAACTTCTTAGGGCCACTAGTTAGAGTTGAAAAAGAGTGTCAAAAACTACAAATATAAAATCAAACGAAATATTTTTTTATTAATTTGGTTGATAGCAAACAACCTAGGTCTACTTAAGGGCGAGTTCAGGGCGATTCAGGTCTCAAAAACAAAATTTGACTGTCAGGGTGAGATCAAGATTTAAAAAAAACTCCATATGACTTATATTCAACGGACAAACGATTTGTTGAAGACACCCGACACACTGTGACACTTTCTCAATTAAAAAAAATATATATGACACCCAGAGATTTCTGGCATCCCCTAGGCTTCGGCCCTGGATGACACCTATCTGAATAAACTTGGAATGTAAAATATTAGCTATGCAAAATATTTTATCCATACTTTAGAAGCTATTTCCGGAAAATCAATAAATTAGAAAAGTGGAGTGGGCGTGGCAATGGATGGTTTAACAAAACTACTTCCTAAATTTGTTTCTCATTCATCGAAAAAAATCCTTAAAATGTCATCCCAATCGTTAGAGCTGTTTCCGAAAAACCAAGAAACAATAAATAAAAATAATGGACTTTAGAGTGGGTGGATTTAACAAAAATAACATTTTTTTTCGTTCGTTCATCAGACCAGAACAAATTCTGCTAATTTCTTTGAAATCGTTAGAGCCGTTTTCAAGAAAAAAATAATATATTCAAGAATTGCTCGTTTAAAGTAATAAGGATGTTACGAAACGATGCACTGTTGGGAGACAAGTTTGTGTTAACGAGGAAACGGGGAGAAGAGGAATTATGAACTGTGTTTCTGTTAAAACTTGCTATTAGTTGTTGTTGTATTTTGTAAATGAATTATGTTTATCTTGCATTATTAAAAAAACACGACTAAAATAATTTTAATTTTTAATTTTCAGTTAAATAATGGCGTCAATGCATTCCAACGTAAATTCGTTACCGAAGTTCGACGTTGTGATGAGCTTGAGCGAAAGATACGCTACATTGAGACAGAAATAAAAAAAGATGGCATCGTTCTGGCCGATATTTTTGACGATATCCCAAGGGCACCCAATCCAAGAGAGATCATTGATTTGGAAGCTCATTTAGAGAAGACTGAAAATGAAATCCTTGAACTAGCACAAAACGAAGTCAATCTTAAATCAAACTACTTGGAACTTACGGAATTGCGTCAAGTATTGGAAAATACTCAAGGATTTTTCTCTGATCAAGAAGTTCTAAATTTGGACTCTATGCGTACTAATTTACCAACTGATGAACATACTGTCAATCAGAATCGTGGTCGCTTGGGTTTTGTTGCTGGTGTCATCAATCGCGAAAGAGTTTTCGGTTTTGAACGCATGCTGTGGCGTATTTCTCGTGGTAATGTTTTTCTTAAACGTTCTGATTTAGATGAGCCTTTGAAAGATCCAGCAACGGGCCATCCAATTTATAAGACCGTTTTTGTGGCATTCTTCCAAGGTGAACAGTTGAAAAACCGCATTAAGAAGGTATGCACTGGCTTCCACGCATCTATGTATCCATGTCCCAGTTCACACACAGAACGAGAAGATATGGTTAAGGGCGTTCGCACTCGGTTGGAAGACTTGAAGCTGGTTTTAAGTCAGACCGAAGATCATCGCAGCAGGGTATTGGCTACTGTTTCGAAGAATTTACCGACATGGAGTATCATGGTGAAGAAAATGAAAGCAATCTACCATACGCTGAACTTGTTCAACATGGACGTCACGAAGAAATGTTTGATCGGAGAGTGCTGGGTACCAACTCAGGACCTACCGATTGTCCAGAAGGCATTGTCCGATGGCTCGGCAGCCGTTGGAAGTACTATTCCATCATTTTTGAATGTTATTGATACCAATGAGGCCCCACCGACCTACAATCGCACCAATAAATTCACTCGGGGTTTCCAAAATCTCATTGATGCCTATGGTGTTGCTACTTACCGCGAAGCCAATCCTGCTTTGTACACCATCATCACTTTCCCATTTCTATTCGCCGTAATGTTCGGTGATTTGGGTCACGGTTTTATATTGCTTTTGTTCGGTTCATGGATGTGTATCTGGGAGGGGAAATTGGGAAGGGTTCGTGCTGGAGAGATTTGGACAATTTTCTTTGGTGGCCGTTATATTATTTTGCTCATGGGAATCTTTTCTATGTACACAGGTTTTATGTATAATGATGTCTTCTCCAAATCGTTCAATATATTTGGCTCCACTTGGAAAGTTAACTATAATTCTTCGACAGTCCTGAGCAATCCGGATCTTCAGCTCAATCCTACATACGATGTTGAGGGTGTCTATCCAATTGGACTGGATCCTATCTGGCAATTGGCAGAAAACAAAATTATCTTTTTGAATACCTACAAGATGAAGCTCTCAATCATATTCGGTGTGATTCACATGTTCTTCGGTGTGTGTATGAGTGTGGTTAACTTTAATCATTTCAAAAAGCGAGTCAGCATCTTCTTGGAGTTCTTACCACAAGCTCTTTTCTTGGTTCTATTGTTTGGTTATATGGTCTTCATGATGTTCTTCAAGTGGGTGAAGTATTCAGCCAAGTCTGATATCACAGCCGATAAACCTGGATGTGCTCCATCTGTGCTTATTATGTTCATCAACATGATGCTCTTTAAATCGACGGAACCCCTGGAGCACTGTGACGAATATATGTTTGACTCGCAGCATCAAGTGCAACTTATTTTCATATCTATTGGTTTATTGTGTATTCCATGGATGTTGTTAGGCAAACCTATATATGTGAAACTGACCAGAAAAGGTCAAGGTCATGCCAAGCATAATGGCGATGTTAACCAAGGAATGGAACTGACACCCGAAACCGAAAGCCCCTTTCCTGTTTCATCAGATGGACATGAAGGCCACAATGAAGAGGAGGAACCGATGAGCGAGATCTTCATTCATCAAGCCATTCACACTATTGAATACGTTCTCAGTACTATTTCGCATACGGCATCCTATTTGCGTCTTTGGGCTTTGTCACTGGCTCATGCTCGTAAGTTGTTTTTTTTATTAGTCTCAACTGTTTTGGATTTTTCTTTTAATATTTTTCTATTTTTTCAGAACTATCTGAAGTACTCTGGAGTATGGTGCTATCTTTGGGTCTGCAAAGTACTTCATACACTGGAAGTATTATGCTATACTTCATTTTCGGGGCATGGACATTGTTTACTCTTGCAATTTTGGTCATGATGGAAGGTCTATCAGCTTTCTTGCACACACTTCGTTTGCATTGGTATGAGTCTTATAAATGGTTTTAATATTAATTTTACTCAATTAAAATTTTCTTTTTATTAACAGGGTCGAATTCATGAGTAAGTTCTATTCCGGTTTGGGTTATGCCTTCCAGCCATTCAGTTTTAAATTAATTCTTGAAGCTGAAGAAGAAGAATAAATTCAATTCAGAATATTATTCCAACGAATTATTTTTTATTTTTTGTTTTTATAATTATGTCTTTGTTCTGTTAAATGTTTTTTTTTCTTTCCCAAAAGGGGGATTTGTTTTTTTCTTTTACAATTTTAACTTTTTAAAAATTTAAATGTTTTGCACAAACAAATTATTCATAGAATCTTTGTTTTTTTTTCCTATACCTATATTCAGTTTTATTAGCAATAAATTTAAAACTGCGCATATTTAATTGTTATTTTAATTTTAAACTTCTTCATTGTGGCTGGAGTTATACATACATAATACATATGAATACGGACTTCCTTAAGAACATAGCATCATATTTGCCTGACTTGAGGGGTTTAGACTCATATTCTTGAGATCAAATAAAACACATTTACTATCAAAACTTTAAAGAAAACAAAAAGAATTGAATTTTTACAATATATTAAAGACTTCATATATTTCAGTGCTTTTTTTTTGGCAAAACCATAATATGGAATTTTTTACATTAAAAAAAATTTGTTTCTTTTCTTTTCTACGAACACTAAAATCCATCAATGCGTATATGTTTTAGGTTGATGTATTTTGATGAGTTTGATTTATGCTAAAGAGTTAGAAACTAAATTTTGAAAAAAAAAAAAAAATATAAACAAAATACTATGTACATGTAGTAGGTACAATCAAACTAGGGTTTTTACATCGAGCTATTTTTTAACAGTCTAAAACAAAGAAACTTTCTTGAGTTTGGGAAGTTTACTATGGCGTTATGTCAAACAAAGCCTTTTCAAATGATTGTGCTCTTATCCTGGACAACAATGGACGACATTGAGTATTATGAGATAGTGCCCAGCACGGTGGAGCCGCAGGAATTCTCCCGCTTCTATATTCGACAATGTGATTGATTTAATACATCGTTGATGCCAATTGATAAATAAAATGCACGACAGGGTCGCACGAGCTTGCTCTTATGTACGAAAGAAATTTTTCAAAATCGTAACAGTCGTATTCGAGAAAAATAAGATTTGCTTTCACTTTTTAAATAAAATATTAATAAAAAATATTAATAATGGATTAATGTATATAATGTAATTTTAATAAAAACAATAAAAGTTCTCATTTGAAAACAAAAAATAATTTTGTCCACCTAGATTCTTGATTTTGACCACTGTGCGTCTTTTTCAATAGTTTTCAAACTTTTCAGTTTTCAAAAAAAAAATAAAACTTTTTTTAAAAATCAAAAAAAAAATGTTGAACATTTTGGTATACAATACGAACTGTTAAATCTTTTTAAGAAATTCCCCATACACAATTTTTTCATCAACATCAGTAAAGAAAATCGGAAAGCAAAAAAATGGTTCTATGCTACCATGGCAAGTACCATTAAAAAACATTTTACGTGATTTTTTTTAAAAAATGGTTGCATATATTTTAGAATTATTCTTTTTATATGTTGTGAACACGTTTTTAAGAAAGAAGAGCTTTCCATTAATCGCTAAGCAATTTTGTAGCCTAAATGCTGTTTTTTTGGTCCTTAATAAAGATAAATTTGTGGGGGAATACTCATCCGCTTAGGCTGCAGCCAACCTACTTTTTTGATTCGCTATCATTGTAATGTGAATATCGATTTTTTTAAGAATCCATAACTTGTCACATAGAAACTATAAATCGCAAGTAAACCCAGTATAGTTTTTTGTAGACAAAGTTTTGATTGGAATTTTATTTTTTTTTCTGATGTTGTATTTCTCGAAATGATTTAATTGTTTCATAAAACATTTAAAAAATATATGTACTTTTTTATTTTACTTTTGTTTTACAAAATTAATGAACTGGACCAAAAAAATCTGCAGTTTTTGTCACCACTGTAGGTACATGTTATAATCTGCAACAATACGTAAAGTCTAAAGTACGTATCTAATTGAGTTTGTAGAATTTCTTGTGGATTCGTCTAAATTACAGTCCAATTTCAATCGGTACGGTCACTTTTATTCAGCAGAAATTGTTTAATTGGGATTGATAGAATTACTTGTTCCTTGTTGAATATAAAACTTAGAATATCAAATTGTTTAGACCTCGAAAGATTGCTGAGTAATATTCCACAAGACACAAGACAACAATTATAAAAAGAACGTTAGCGCCTTTGTTAACTTTTTGGTTTCGACTTTAAATCCAGTATTTAGACTTATTGGCCTTTAAGTTATTCACAATTTAAAGAATTAAATTAAACTTACATAAACACCTTTTGGCAAGTTTTAAATAATTTTTATTTAAGTTAACTCAAAACTACTTATCAATAAAAAAACAAGTTTATTTTTATACAATTTATTTTGAATATTGAATGAAAAAAATATATACAACTGAATCGCATGAACTTGCTTTAGTAGTTCAAAGGGGTATGGTATGTTTGGCAAGAATTGTCTGGCAAACTAACGTTTCGCGGGGGTTCATTTCGCCATTTTTCATTCCGCATTTTGTTTGTTTAGCATTTTCTTGTTTGGCATTCTACGTTTCGCAAATTACGTTTTGTCTTTTGAATGATTTGACAAATCATCCTTCCGCATTTTACATATCGCAATTTTCATTTAGTTTTTTGTTTGATTGGCTTTTTGAAGTTCGGCAATTTCTTAGTTGGCATTTTGATATTTCGTTTTTTTTTATTTGGCATTTTATTATTTCGCTTTTTTTATTTTGCATTTTATTGTTTCGCTTTTTTTTATTTGGCAATCAATTGTTTTGCAATTTTTTGGGCTTCGATTACAAGTCTTAAAATTTTTTTCTAAAATTCGTTGCTCTAATTAATTCTTAATCAAAACCTAAAAACTGATGATTTTATGACTTCTATATAGTTCTTGAGAAAATTGAAAATTACTAAAACTATTTTGTATGAGATTTTTGTTTTTTTGCTTGCTATAGCACCCAGCATTACGGCGTGTAAACAGTGAGGTATGTATGGGGGGGCATGCTGCCCCCCTGCAACCCCCCTGCTTGGCACACTATAGGATTTGGGGTAGGTGCGAGGTTGGGTGTATGCAAAGTTTCTTTTGCATTTGAAAAATCTGGATTTAGAAAAACTTTGATTGTACCCTTTATTTCCAATGTCAACAGCTCTTTCCTAAATAAACGACCAAACAACTAAACGGCCAAATGATCTATCACCGAAATAATAAAACGGCTTGTTGAAATTTTGCGAAATAATGAAACGGCGAAACGTTATTCCGCGAATAAAAAACTTGGCCAATTAATAAACGGCTTAACAAAAAAAGCTAAACAATAAATTGCCAAATGAATTTTGCGAAATGATTGAAAATATTTTAAAGAAAAAGCGAAATGTAAAAACGCCAAATGTTTTTTGCGTAATGATTGAAAAACATAATGAATAAAAAGCCAAACGTAAATTGCCAATTGTGGATTGCGAATTAAACAAAATATTTAACGATCACAGCGAAACAAAGAAATGCCAAATGAATTTTGCCAAACAAGGGTGACCCAGTTCAAAGCTATGGTTAGATATTGCAAATGTATCGTAATGGTTACAATACTTTTATATCGTAAGGGAGATGGTGTAAACAAAGTTAAAAGTACTAAAAAATGTATATATAATGAATAATTTATTAAAAACAGTAATTAGTTAAATTTTGTGCAATATGCAATAATTGATTGAATTATTTTATAGAAACACCGGTTTGAAAAATTATATCAGAATTAGTACAGCTATTATAAAAATTTACAAAAATAGCCCAAAACAAAGAAAATTAGCGGGTGCTGCATGGAATTTTGCATTCATTTTATTGCATTTTAAAAATTGAACTAATGTTTATAGAGCTTCAATCAATTTTTTTACAATTAATTTTTCGGTACGCTCCTGCTCCAATAATTAATTTGTATACAAAAATGTAGCAATCTAAGAGCGTAACGCATCTGTTGGGGATTCCATTTTCGTGAGAGACAAAATTATCCGCTTGTCAATTCCGTAGAGTTTTTAATTTTTAGAATTTCTCCTTCCCATATACAAAAAAGAATGCAAAGTATGCAATTTCGGGTTTTTATAATTTTCGAAATTTTACAATTTTTGATTCTGTAGTTAGTTTACCTTGTTCAATAAAAATGCAACAAAAAATTCTCGTGCAAATCGGATGAATTCAGCCAAGTTATGAGAGTACGAACAATAAACCAATTCATTTTTATATGTATTTAGATTTCTCAAAATATTTCAAAATAATTTTGTTCCTGAATTTTTTTAAAATTTCCTGAAACGCTGTTTTCTTAAAATGGCTTTGATCATTCCTTACATACATATATACAGACTTATTTATTAGATTTCACTAATATTCGTTTCAAACTCGGAATAGCTAAACCGAGTCGAAGCCGTTACTTCGTCTTTACGCCACGTCAAACAAATTCTTATTTATAAAATATTTTCTTGGAGGTTTAAGCCACACCCTCTTTTTGTCAAATATATTATCAAATAAATGACCAATCTAAAACTCTGGTTAATATAAACGTAAACAAACCCCAGCTGGGGTGACATTCTGTATGGCAAAAGCGAACAATCGTTTTCGTTTTTTGCTTATGTTAGTTTATGAAATCTTCATCTCTCAGTGCCATGGGTTTAAAACGAATTTGGTACTATACTTTGGCCTTCTTCTTCCTGCAGATGTTTGTTCACAGCTGATTATCTTTAATCAAGGATTATTTCAACTGGTAAATCATGGAATGAGCATGATAATCATTTTTTTTTCAAGGAATCCATAATTGAAGTTGTTAATCATGGAAATCGCTAATCAGCCGATTTTGGTTGATTAGCGCCATTTAGTTAGAAGCTGTGAAAGTCATCGGTCAGATTTAACCCACTGTGAACAAACTGGCCCTAAATGTCATATCAAAATGACATTGAGATACTAAAACGACTTTATTCCTACTATGTACCAGTTTTAGCTTACTAGTCCTCGTTTATTTTTTTATAAATACGTCTTTCAGGATTAGAGGCGTTGTAAAGTTGGAGTAAATTTACTCCGTCACTAAAACGAGTTAATAAATAAGGCTGATAAAGTTTTAAAAAAAATCGTAAAAGCTTTTTTAAAAAAAACTAAAAAAATTACAAATTTGTTGTATAGAAGTTAATTGTTTTAGATGATATAAAACATAAATTCTCCATCTATCAAGAATCAATACACAGACGTTATGATTTTATTACCAATGTTTCCGATGCCCTTGTCTCCCCTACAATTGATTATATCTCTCAAAATTTGAATTTATTTGTATTTGTGTATTAAATCTTTGTGTGGTGCATGGTAAATGTTTATAACAATTATAATCTACATGCATATTATATGGCTCATCACCGCACACAGGGACATAACAAGCTCTTCTATCGCCTTTAAAAAAAACGTTTGTTAATTTGACGCCCCTCGATTCTCAGAAATAATAAAAATATCTAGTTTGTGATTAAACATATATTCCTTCGTATTTATGAAAGTTTTCTAATTTAAGACAGCCGTCCAAGTTACAAATAAACATTTTTAATTGTTATAAGGGGTTTTGTGTTAACACACTTGCAGTTAGGCTGCCAAGCTTTCGCACCATCATATTAAAATTGAAGGTTTGAATGAACAACAACACTTGAGTGAGCTACCACCAAGTTTTTATAAGCTGGAGTTATAGCTATTTCACGACTGCCAGGCCGATCATCAGACTCCTTTGTTGTCTAAGCGATACCTAACTTAGAACAGTTGTCTAAACCTTGAGTAAAGCAACATTTTATTTAAATGAAGCATAATTCCAACTTATAACTTATCAAAAATCTAATGTTTTCTGATTTTGGTTTATTCAATTTTTATTAAATTTGTAAAATCCAATATTTTGAGATGTAACTAAGTCCCTAAAAAGGGGAACATTTTTTTTGCACGGCTACTACTACTCTTTATTTAGTTTCCGTCAACAACGTGCAAAAATTTTAGGTATATTACCTACAAATGACGGTTGAGGAAGTTCATCACAAAGTTGTTTGATGAAATAAACTTTTAAATACCTTTGGTTCTTTTTGTTTTCGCCGCTCGAAACGTTCTAGGGATGTTTGAACGTAAAATATGGAAACATTTTTGAGACTAGAATTTTTTTCCAGACTTGGCGGTACCTTTTATATAGCGCCTTAGTTGAATACTTTTGTGGCATCACCCTTGTTATAGCTCTGTTCGCCAATGAATATCATTCGTTCAGTTTGATATATATTTGTATCTTAATACAGATATTTGTACATTTCAACAACAACAAAAACTTGTCAATTCCGTCAGAAGAATATTTTGTATGCATAAAACGATAACTTTGCGATGGTGGTGATCGCATTTGATGAGTTCGCTGTGGCTTTGTTTGTTGTTTAATGTTAATCTCACTCAAACCACAAAAAATGCTTATACGGAATGGAGTTATAAAATTTAACTGGAATAACTAGAATATAACAGTGACGTGCAAAGTTTGGTTTTAATAATTTGTCGGTTTTTTGTTGTTGTGATTTCTCCATGCATTATTCTCATTTAAAAGTCCACATAATCTGAAGAGGAATAGAACACTTAGGTAAGTAAGTAAAGTTTTTACAAATATTGTGTCGTGCAGTAAAAAAGAAATAGACATCAAAATACATGAGAAGAATACAAATACATCTGACGAAAAATAAGAAAGCTAAACAACATTTAATGTATATTGCCAATGTGATCCTGTTTTGAAACCATTTGTTTACAATGTTTTTTTTTGTAATTTCGTTTTCTATCAATGCAACAACAATTCAACGAGGTGTATTTGTTTTGTTTTGTCAACTTGGCGTGGCGATTTCCTATGTTAAAAAAAAGAACAAAAATCTTATCTTTTCACCACAAAAATGGCGGTTTGGGAGGTGGGTTATCGGCGTGATACAACTTAAAGCCCTTTCACACCGTGATACAACTAAACAAGATAACGCATTGCGCATCATGAACGCATAGATTATTTTTCAAATTGCGGCCGAGGATATATACATAAAAAATGTTTTATTATAAGATAGTTCTTGTGAGGACGCTGCAAGAATACGAAAACGTCACAAAATAAAGCTGCAAATAAATAAATAAATAAATAAATATGTACCTACTATATAAAACTAGTTTTAGCAACCTAATTTAGGCTCGGTTCAAGATTTGAACCTAAATTGTTTTCGTCGGAATTCGGATTAATTGCGGTTTAAGGTTGGTTCAAATGTGAATGTAGGTAATTGACTATTAATTTAATCAGCCACATCGATAGTTTAAAATTGCCGAATTACAGTTAAAATTCTTGTGAAAATTAAATTTGGTGGCACGACATACACGGGAACCAGGGGCCCAGGGCCGTAGCCGGGGCAAGATCAAATATGGGGGAAGCGAACTCATCAATAACTTTACTAAAATCTATTTGCCATAAGCTCTTCCATTTTCATTAGATATCATATGATAAATTGCTGATTCTTGCAAATTCTGTAATATTCGTACCCCCGATTTTGT
Source organism: Epistrophe grossulariae (assembly GCA_929447395.1). Classification (NCBI taxonomy): domain Eukaryota; kingdom Metazoa; phylum Arthropoda; class Insecta; order Diptera; family Syrphidae; genus Epistrophe; species Epistrophe grossulariae. The sequence continues at coordinate 86,120,453 of OV839567.1, forward strand.
GATAAGATTGATTGATTAAATTTGGAAACTTCATGATTCGAACTTCAATTTAAATGGAAAAATGTTAAAGACATGCACAATGAATTATCTGTCAGTAATATCTGACTGATGGTTTGATCCCAGAGCCAAGTCACTTGGCTTGTTCGTTGAGCCCTGAAGTCACCCTGGGGTCGCCCTAAAGCGTTTTTTGAAAAACCTAAACTCACCCTGACAATCAAATTCTGTGTTTTTTGAGACCTGGGGTTGCCCTGAAGTAGAACTAGGTTTTCTGCTGTGGCGAGTTGAAATAACGAATAAACTGCCAAAGTGACATGAGTCGTGAGGCAATTATTTTGCTGTGGATTTGCTTGTTACAGGTAAAAGCTTATTTTTGAAATAGAATTAAAAGAAAAATTGAAAGATAACATATAGAAATAGAAAAAAAATAGTTTCAATTCATATTTGAAACTTATTTAAAACACATTTTAAGTTTTAATTATTGAGCACATAGCTTCTTGTTTCTTGCGTTTAATTTCAACAACACAATTTAAAGCCCTCTGGCGTTTTTGAAAACCAAAAAAAAACAGGTTTTTTTGACAATTCTTGGAGTTGTCAAGAAAACCTGGGTCAACCCTGGGTAAAGTTCAACGAACGATACTACTAAATTTATTGAGTTAGCTGGGGATCTTAATGTTTACAGGAAAATATTCGCTTCAGTTGTAAGCTTTGCTTTTACACCGAAACTAGTATGATTTGATATTAAAACACAGTTAAAAACGTCAGTTTTGACTTTAAGAACGATATTCAAGTTCGCAAAATTCAAATCTATGACTGTCAAAAACCGCTGTAAACCAGAAGTGTTGTTATTAAAAAATGAACTTGATTTGCATACAATTTCTCATAAATATTTTAAGCTTCGTGGAGGTTATTTGGAATAAGTCCGTCCTTAACAATATTAAGGAAATTGTACCTAACTATCTACGTATTTAATTAACTTTTTATTAAGGGTCCCCAAACCAACGCGAAATTATCGCGGTGACGACGAAAACAACACGTTGTTATTATTATTTTCGTCGTCGCTACGACAGATTCGCATTGGTTTGGTGGAACCTTTATTAAAAATTTCTAATTTCTTGTATTGCTTTTCTTGAAAAATTTTATTTTTTAAAACGTTCTCTTCCTTCTAATTGTCTGTCTGTTCGGTACAAATTTTGCAATCGAAATTTAAATGGACTTAACCATGAGTTTTAAAACGAAAAACGTTGTGCACTTTCATGCCACTCTATTCCTTTTTACTATTATCTATTGGATGTTTGTATTTAAATTTAAAAACGTGTTGTACTACAAAATTTATTTTATTAGTTATTGAGTTGGGAGTGATTTTTTTAAATGTGCTATATTGTTACACTACACTGTTTAACAAATCTAATGCATCATGACTTTTTATCGAAAATTCTTGGCTATGTACATTAGGGTGGAGCGTCGATGTATGGAGAAAAATAAAAGTTATTGTATCAATTTCTATACTTCTAATACCTCCATTTTTAGAATAATTTGACAATAAAAAAAAAAGTTTGGATTAAGTCTTTAGCCCTCTACCTTAGCTCAAAGTTTCGACTTTTTGGAAAAATATATTTCGAGAATATATCTTATTTTTTATTAGCCCGTCTCTGGCCTTTTCACCAGCTACTGTTATTGAAGCTTCGGTCAGCATCTTCACACAGCGCTCAACAGCTTGAGTGTGACAAAGGAAGTCCCAAAATGACATGCCAATAAGAGATTTTTTTTTTAGAAATTCTTCCAAATCCTGATCGCTAGTTCTATCCAATAAAGCAGATGATGTAACTTGTGACTCGCTCCAGATAAAAAAGATTTCCATAGCGCAAATATAGCATATAGCAAAAATATATAATAATTTCTGTAGCGCCTTTTAACATATACCTAGAGAACGGCTAATCATACAATATAAGTTTTTGTGATTTTTTTATAGGAAATTTAATTATCTTTCTTTTTACTACAAATGTTATTTTGTAGGATTTATACTTTCGGAAATACAGAATAAAGCAAAAAAATCTACGACGTTTTTTTTTCCAATTTTGCAAAACTTTGACCTGTCTTAGAGGGTTAAGAAAAACAATTTTTATTTTTTTTTATTTTTTACGGGTAGCTACGTAACTACGCAACTTTTTAGTGCTATTCGAATAGCTAAAAAAAGCTAGAAAAAAAAAATTTGACGCTCCACCCTAATGTACATACCTATATACCTAGAAAATAATATTGATAGAAATTAGTTAGTACAGCCTTAGATAGTTTGGGTTCTCGATATCTTCTTTTAATACTGAATTCAAACAAAAAATTACCCGTCTTATTATTTTTGCTTGATAAAGAGAAAATGTATCTCAGCATAAACACAATGTACATACATTTAGATAAAAAAATATATGCGAAGGGAGTTCCCAATTATTTTTTTATTTATCTTAAAAAAAAACACACAAATGAATGTATATGTATGTATGTATGTACAATGTACATACATTGTATTTACTTTGATTTTTGAAAAAGTCCCCTTGAGTAGGTTTTCAAATGACTTGAGTTGAATTTGTAAGAATTTGATTTTTATATTCGGTCTTGGTACAATTATAATTTTTTCTTTGTTCATACCTTTTTCAAATCTTTTGCAAGAAGTTAATTTTTTTTTGGTTTACAATTTATTATTATTTATTTTAAATTGTCAGATAGTGAGTGAATGCTTATAATGTTATTTTATCTTTGTATATAAAGCGAAATACAAATTTAAATAAGAAATAAAGTGTTATACGATTTCTTAAATCTTTCTTTCTTAAAAAATTGTGTGTTGTGGAGTGAGTAAACATTGTATTATGGGATTTTTTATCAATCGGTTTAATAATGGAATTTGTTTTTTAAAGAATAGTTTTTTTTTAACTAAAAGATAATTCGGTTTTAAAATACTTTTTGGTCAATTTGCATAACAGTGTTATTGGTTTTCGGTACTAAACAAAAGCCGTGTAGAGTTAAAAAGTCCAAATAAAACACCCATTTATTGAAAACAAAGTTGGTACACCAAATAAGGGTCTGAATATAAATCCTCAGTGTTAGTGTTTAGTAAGTCGTACAAACTTAAATAAAGTTTCACGATTTAGCAGCTTTTACTCAAATATAAAACTAAGAAAAAAAATTAAAAGTTTAAATTATTACTTCCATTTTTTTAGTAAGACACAAAAGAAGACGTTTACAAATTTTGAATTTTGGTTAATCTGCAAAAACGACAGTAGTGCTTCCTGGAAGTCAAAGAGTGAACTAGAATTTTATATTGTCTTTTTCCATGGTGAATAGTTTTTTTTGCACAAAATTTGTTGTCTTGTGACGCTTATACATATTTCAAAAAAAAAAATGGTATGTTTATCCACAGGCCAAAAGTCCATAATGAACTTTTAGGTTATGAGTTGTCATAAACTTTGAAGAGCCTAGTTATTGCAGTTCCTAAAATAAAACTTTTGTGTAAAAACGAAATTTTTATAAGTCCCTGGATGCATTATTTTATACCCTATAATTGTATTAAATAGTAAAAATAATTTGAGGAGAGGTTTTAAAAAATTTTATACAACGGCTGATTTTATTAATTCATGACAAAATAGACCATGGTACCTTGGGACTAGAAAATTTAAAAAAAGAAAATGAAATTTAAAAACTTGGAATTAGTCATCAAGAAAAAGTTTGTTGTTTTAGTCATAATTCATATTTTTTTTCATTTTAATTTTTAAATTTGAAGAAAAATTATCAAAGTAGGATGATTCAATTATATTGATGATAAGTATTTATTTTTGTAATTTAATTACATACATATGTAAACTTTTTTTGATAATAAAATTATACATTGAATAGTAACTCTTTTAAATGGCAAGTATGTATAGCAATGTTTGTTCAACCACAGAAAGATCAACTCTGAAAAAAGTCTGAATTAAGTCTCAATTGACTTGTGATTCAATTAAGTTCATCTATGGGTAGTTTTGAATTCAAGTTTAATTTTTTTCATTAATGCGAGTAATAGTTCTGTGGAAAAATTGTTTATACAATTGCCAAATTAGTATGTTATAGACTACCTGTAGCTGAGACTGTGGCATAGGCGCTATAAGGGTGGATTTATTTGAAAATTAAAATTAACTAATTGACGTACTTTATTAGCCGTGTTTTTTTAAATAATGGATATAGCCAGCTCAGCATATTTTTACACGCAAACAATAACAAAAAAGTGATTATAAAATACTTTAATATTGTTTGTAAAAAAAAATGTATTCTAGTTAATATCCAAAAATTATTATTTTTGTTTTTAAAATAACATGACCTTACTTAACTGTTTTTTTTAAGCCTTTAAATACTAACTTTGAATTTGAACAAAACACATGAAATATCATTAAATCGATCGTCAAATCACAAGATCTTGTAGGTCAATTTATAGGTCCATTACGCGAAATTATGCATTCATTGAATGTTTCCTTCAATAAGTTGATGGTTTCGTTTGCTGTATAGTAAATAGTGTCATCCTGCTGGGACCAAATTTCTTTCACATTCATGCATGGTCCGAGACTCCACCAGCCCGCAGACCGAACCAAACTTTGTATTTTTCAAGATTCAACGACGACCGCGACACAGCGCAGCTTTTCGATAATCTCATTTGAATTTTCTTTGATCCAATTACAACAATTATTTTTCTTATATGTATTGTGCTAAAAATAAGCCTCATCAATTAAACGGCGAATCCAACGATATTTTTATTTGTTAATTTAGTATTTATCAATAAGGATTTAAAAATTTAATTTAGAAAATAATCATCAATCCGTTTTTGATAAACAAAATTTTTCAAAAATAATTCTTTTAAAAATCTTAAATATTAATACGTATTTTTTTTTGTGTGAAAATACACTTGCAGTTAAGCTGTCAAGCTTTTGCACCATCATTTTAATATTGAAGATTTTGGATGAAGCAATAACACTTTGGTGAGCTACCGCCAAGTTTTATAGGCTGGAGTTAATACGTATTTTTGTTTTAAAAGTTTGGAATACAATACCAGTGATGGAAATCGACTTTTTCGATTGTACTGAACGCTGAAACAAAATAGTACTGAAAGAGAACAAATAGTACTGGGCTCTTTTAAATTCACAAAAACTAGCAAACACACAAATTCAAAAATAAAATTTATTTATTAACAAGAACCATTCACTTGTTATAAATATTAAGGTAACATAGTATAGGAACTTCATTACTATAGCTGAAGAAATAACGAACGGATCCCGTATCACAGTAAGCTAAGGCAGTTGTAGCTTTCATTGAATATCATCATTGTATATTTAGATTTTTAGTTTTGAGGTTTTTAAAATTCTAAATCATTATTAAACTATCAGGTTTATTTTGCCATTAAAATAATCACATTTTGCTTCCTAAAGATCTGAAAATTAAAAATGGAAATTTTAAATGGTCAGTTACAATGATTATTAGGTATAACTGGTGCCTTAGATCAGTAAGTAATACATAGTTAGTTATGTAATTAACATTAAATGAGTTGTACTTTAAAAGTTCTTCTTTTTGAAGAGGATTGTTTGTCACGTTATAATTCACAAGATCTTTATTAATTACAAAACTGTGACAACATTCCTTTTTGTTTTTATCAGTGCAGAACAAATTGGAACTTGTAACCGATTTTTTAATTTAGTTTTTATTATATTTTACCATACAAAATTCTTCCAACGTTTGGTGGTGAATGAGGAACACATAGGTACCCTGAATACTTCGATGAATATTTTGAAACATAAACTCATTGCATTCATTTTTTAAAAGCCCAATTTTAACCCAAAATGCCTATACAGATACATTTCTCAGTTTCTTAATATATTCGCAGTCATCTAGAGCTTTATATTCGTTGTTTATATCTTCAATGTTTTTGTGTTCATTAGAAAAAAATTTAAAACATATTGAACGATAGAGTTAACTTGACCATCCAATACTGCACTTTGTGAGAAATTTTGAAGTGCGTTTAAGAAAAAGTCATCGAAATTCAATCTTCATCTAATTTCTTGCAGAAATGTTATAAGTAAAACATTTAGCATGATTTTTGAAGCTCTGTATATCTTTTTCACTGAACTTTTTCGAAGTGTATGAGATTGCACATTCGGTGTTGCAATATATCTCCATAACTGGTAGGTGATTTTCTAAATGTTTATTTCAGTTTATTGGATTTTCATCAAAAGATTCCCTTACCTTTAAATTTCTACGTAATTGTTTTAAAATAACTTTCATTCTTGGAAGCAAAATATATACTCTTAGATCTTCGGATTGCATTTCCAAGTTAACATCATTAATTATTTTTAAGACATATACGATAAAATAGTGAAATATAACTTAACATTTAAGACCTTAAGACAAACAAAAACAAAGAATGCAGAAAAGTCATCGAATTGACGTTCAGATGTTCACTATTTAAAATAAAATGAGCGCATTCAGCCCAAGTGGGGAAGGTTTTGATATTGGGTAATTGGGCTTTGGGTATAATATGTTCGCATCGCACATAGATTTTTTTAATGAAGATAAGAGAAAATTAACTAAAGGAATAATTCAGTTTTCTACAAACAATTCAAAATTGTACTGAAAATGGCAAAGATGTACTTACGTACTGAGAAAATCAAATTGTACTGAATTCAGTACAATAGTAAGACTTTTTCCAACAGTGTACAATACTATTTAACAATATTATAAGGCAGACAGAAGAGAGCAGGAGAAGGAAAGACGGGATTTAATAATGGAATCCAGATATAACAGGTGTTATAAGGAAGTAATGACCGAGGGGATCCCGCAATATTTGAAAGCGGGATGGAAGGCAGACAGAACAAAGAGAATAGCGAGAGTCAGGTTAGGGAATGAGGTGAGAGAAAGATGCTACTGGAAACAAGAAGAAGAGGGAATTTGCAGAGTGTGCGAAGGTGAGCCAGAGACGTGGGAACATGTTATAAAAAGATGCAGGTCAGGTGGAGATGAAGGGAGATCAATAGGGGAAAAAATGAGAGATATAATGGACGAAGCAGGGAGGGGGGAAGAATGGATAAAGGCACTAGAGGTTGCGAGAAGGAGTAAGGAGGGACGGATGGGAGACTTGTAACCCTTAGGGAAGGCAATACAACACAATACATACAATATTATAAGCTTTGGTATAGAAAAATTAATGTAAATCAGTTATGTAGACATAGGAAAGACAAGAACTAAAAAAAAAACTGAGAACACATAAAATTTTTAATCAAAATCGTAGGAGAATAATAAGATTTTTTTGATGATTTTGAAATACATATGTAGTTATATGTCAGAAACCGTTCATTTTGAATATAAGAATAATTTTCGTTAAAAGACTGCCTGATGCTATTTTTTTAATAAAAGTTGATAAAAACCCATCAAGTCGTTTTCGAAAAATTTACTTAAAAAAAAAATAAAAATTAAAGCTGCACAAAAAAAAAAACTTATTTATTTTCACATTTTGGAATACATATTATATTTAAATAATATAGTCAAATATTTCAGGGTACGGATGTTACACATTTTCAGTTTTTTAGATACGAAGAAAAATATGAAAAAAAATTTCAACTATACATACAAAAATTGGGCGTGGCAGTTGGTTTATTTCAAAAAAAAAATACTACACATCTTATGCTTTACGTTAAAGAAAACTTGGTTACAAAATTTTATATTTCTATGATACTTATAGTTAAATATAAAATACTCAAATATAGAAAAACTGTAGGTTTTTTTTACAAATTTGAACTTTTAATAGTCCAAGGTGTTTTAAGTAAATAATTTCAAACTTCTATACATATATTCAGTCTCATTTATTAGATTTCGCTAAACAGATGAATTATTATGCACTGCATAAGGTTTTATGTTGCTACTATGTAACGTTGCATAAATTCCTATTTATAAAACATTTCCCTACCCTGTATAGTTATATAGGGCTTGTGTCAAATAAAGTACTAAAAAGAAGGAATCTATTACGTTTTACTTCCAAAACTGACAAACCATTCTCAGCCGATTGGATACTTCTTAATTTTCTCTTAATATTATTCAGATTATTGTTATTTGTGTAGTTTTTGTGTTGTTTGTTAATAAAGTAAAATATTTTGGAACAAAAAATTCATGTTTATTGAATGAAAGAATTGTGTATTTCAAACGGTGGTGTTTTTATTGAAAAGAAAATATATCTATTAGGGTGGTTCTTTTGTTCGCAATGTCTAAAATTATTCTAAGTCCTCTCCTGAAAGTGATCAAAAATCTCCAAATTTGGTCCACATTTGAAGTTCTATTAATTCCTCCGAAGACGTAGTATCCAATAAAAAACATTTCTATTTTTACTTTTAAGGCGCAAAGAGGCTATAATTAACCTTAAGCGTTACTACGTTAGCAAATTTGCACAACGTGTTTGTATGTACATTGTACAGGTACCTAATAATCATTTTAAGGGAGGGGGGACAAAAAAGAAATTGAAACATTGCCAACATAAGCGCTACCCTAATATCTATGCATATATTATGTTGTTGTGTGTGAGTCAAAGTTACATTTCGATACTAAAACATCCTTATACAGGCACTATTCAACCCTCAAACGCGTTAAGCCTCTATTCAACGTTGCAAAGTTTTATAAATACGCTGTAATACATTTATAAATTTGGCTGACTATGTATAAGAAAAATTTGCATGATCAGTAGTAATTATTTAAGTTAAAGTGAACTTAAATACAAATTTGTTGATTCAAACATTAGGAAAAATTAAGAAAAATTAAAGTTGTAATAGTTTGCAAAAATTACGCATATAATGTCTTAAGTTTAAGATAACTTTGCAACAATTTTTTCATTTTTTTTCAAATAAAAGGAAAGTAGGTGCGGCATTTACTATACCTAACTCCCAATTAAAGTATTATTATGAGTCATTTTGCTCCATAAGTATAGAACTATTTATTAAACTCGACAACACTGCCACCTATCTTGGCCAAATATAAACACAAATTGTATTTAGAATGTCTTTTTGATCAGTTCGTTTGTAGAAAATAAAAATAAAAATTCAAAAAAAAAAGAGTTACGTAGAATTGTTTAAAAATGAATTTTGAATGAAAACAAAAAAAAATTTTTTTTCTTCCGTGGGCTTAGAAAAATTTTCAAAAATTAAAAATAGGGGATTGTGCCATTGAAAAATGAATATATAAGTTAATAAGTAGCATCTAAATTTAGTAATCGTGATGAGTTAAAAATTTGTTAAAAATTGAATAAAATAAGTAAACAAAAGTATGTATACGCCTAAGTGTACTACTGTTTCAAACAAAATAAAACTACGACATATTTATGCTATGCTCTTAGGCTGGGAATTTTTTTGATACTAAATCATTATGCCCTTTAAATTACTTAACTCCAGCGCCACCTATCGGATTAGTACATTATACACAAGTGTCATGTATACTATACAGACATATCAACGTTAAAATGTAAGCCGAAAAATTACAAAAAAAATGTTATCCTCACAAAAAATCAAGAGCCACCGTTTGGCAATTTCAGAGTAGCAATATTGTTCTGAACATTTGTAAAAATAGGGCAGAATTCAAAACCTCTTACTATAGATCTCCATACAAAATTTGTAAGGTTTTAATTGATTTCTGAAAAAAAAACTTCCAAAACCGACTTACAAGGTCATGTAGTTTAAGCGTCGGTATAGAAACCTTCTCCACGAAAAGAATTTAAGTCTCCGCTAAAATTAGTTTGCAAATAATAATTTTTTATTTGATAGCCTTTTAAATGTTTATTTCTTGCGTTATTTAATTTTTCTATTTTAGTTTTTTTTAATTGAAATTTAAATTTCGAAACGGGCATTTCTGCTAGAACAAGACTGAAGATGGCGGAACAAATGTAAAAAAAAATGGGAATTTAAAATTGACCAAACCCAGATTGTGTACCTTTTTTTTTTTAATATTCAAGTTTCCACCAAAATAAAGTCACTATAGAAGTTATACCTATAAAGAATGCTGCTTAAATCTAAAAAAATGAGTCAAATTTAAACTTTTAGAAAATTAATTTATGATGGATAGCTTTTATGGATCATTAATGCTAATTTTAAACTGAAAATTGTGTTTCCCACCTAAACTCGACCTCCTCTTCCATATAGGATTTTTTATTACATGTCTTTGAATCTTTTGCTAAAGTAATGAAATTTAAATCGGAAACAATCTGTTGGTTATTATTATTTAACTGGTAACTGTTTTTATTTTAAGACCCGACTTAAGTTCTCATCATGGGAAGTATGTTCCGCAGCGAAGATATGGTTTTATGCCAAATCTTCGTACAATCGGAAGTTGCATACGCTACTGTATCTGAACTTGGCGAAGCTGGATGTGTTCAATTTCGAGACGTAAGTTACATCACATACATTAGGTAATATCATAGTACTTAACTATTCTCTCTATTTTATTCCTTAAAACAGTTAAACAGTGACGTCAATACATTTGAAAGAAAACACGTCTCCGAAGTTCGTCGCTGCGATGAAATGAATAGAAAAATACGTATTATAGAATCTGTTATCGAAGAAAATAATTTCAAACTTCCTAGTGAACCCTCGGAAATTCCCAGAGCACCCGAAATCAAAGAAATTTGCAATTTAGAAGCAATTTTAGATAAATTTGCATCGGAAATTTTTCAGCTATCTGAAAATAAGAAAACGTTAAAATCCAATCATAAAGAACTCACCGAAAGACGTCGATTATTGGAAATTGTCAAAGACGTTTTTTTCAATGATGGTGTTAATTTGAATTCAACACATTTTTCCATCCAATCTAATAATCCGAATTTTTCACAATTAAATTTCATAACCGGTCTTATTGATCCTCAACGTCAGTACAGTTTTGAACGTATGATTTGGCGTATAGCAAGTGGTAAAGCTTATGTAAAATCTGATTTACAATCTATTTGCCTACGAGATCACCAAACTGGACTTCAAACAATCAAGAATGTATTTATAGTTTTTTTCCAAGGTGAACAGCTTCGAAGTCGCGTTTTGAAAGTTTGCACTGGATTTCATGCTAAAATCTATGAATGCCCGGAAACATTACAAAATAGATCGGAAATGTTAAGTGAATTGAGTATAAGGCTGAGAGACCTAGACACTATAATAAGTCAAACCGAGGATCACCTAGCGCGGGTAATCAACCAAGTTCGAGGGAACTTGCTGAAGTGGAAAATCGCTGTTATGAAAAGTCAGGCAATATTCTTTACGCTCAACAAGTTCAACATAAACATAGCGAGAAACTGTTTAGTTGGAGAAGGTTGGTTGCCACTTAATGACTTTCCGAAAGTTCAAAAGGCACTCAGCGATGGCAGTGAAGATGAAAGTGTTGTGGCATCATTTCTGAACATTATAGAAACGAAAGAATTTGCACCCACTTATAACCGCACGAATAAGTTCACTCAGGGTTTCCAGAATCTTATTGATGCCTATGGCATTGCATCTTTTCGTGAAGCAAACCCGGCCTTGTATACCATCATAACCTTCCCATTTCTGTTTGCCGTGATGTTTGGGGATTGGGGCCATGGTTTAATTTTGTTCTTGTTCGGAGCTTGGATGTGTCTTTGGGAAAAAGGTTTAGAAAAAAAACGTGGCGGAGAGATTTGGAACATCTTTTTTGGGGGCAGGTACATAATTTTGCTCATGGGACTTTTCTCGATGTATACTGGATTCGTGTACAACGATGTCTTCTCCAAATCAATAAAGATATTCAATTCAACGTGGAGCGTCAATTACAATTCTTCAATGGTCCTATCGAAACTTAAATTTCAGCTGAATCCCACCAACGATAGTAACGGAGTCTATCCATATGGTTTGGATCCCATTTGGAAATTGGCAGAGAACAAGATTATCTTTCTTAACAGCTACAAGATGAAGCTTTCTATAATTTTTGGTGTTCTTCACATGTTTTTTGGCGTCTGTATGAGCGTTGTGAACTTCAAACATTTTAAAAAACATGTCAGCATCTTCTTGGAGTTTCTACCACAAATAATATTCTTGAGTCTTTTGTTTGGTTATTTGGTCTTCATGATGTTTTTCAAATGGGCAAAATATTCGGCAAAATCCGAAATTCAAGCTGATACTCCGGGTTGTGCGCCTTCTGTTCTTATATTGTTTATCGATATGATGCTTTTCAAATCAACTCAACCCCTAAAAGGCTGCAATGAATTTATGTTTGACGCCCAGAAAACCATTCAAACTATTTTCATAGTGATTGGACTTCTGTGCATTCCGTGGATGCTGTTAGGAAAGCCACTGTACATAATGTGCACGCGAAAACAGAGGAATATGGTGAGTGAATTATTATTTGTTTTTCCCTATTATACACAAAATGTCGTTGACAATTGGTAAAATAATTTTTGCTGTGGTGTACTGATGTCAAAATCTATTTTCTATATACTAAACAATCTTCTTGAATAAAATAAAACAAAATAATCCCGGCACGAGTTAAAGCAAACGAGACAATAAAAAATCGTCACAACGACATTGGTAATAGGGGTGAATTTGTCGTTTAGAAGATTTTTTATTTTACCATTATCCATCATTGCAGCAGATCAACTTACCTTCAATCAATGAAAGTGCTTCCATCGGAGATTTTGCTTCAGAACAAATTATAGACATTTCCGACGATGACGAGGATTTGTTAGTGCCAAATACTAGTTTTGAAAATGATGAAAACGATGAAAATGATGAGCCATTGAGTGAGGTTTTTATTCTTCAGGCAATTCATACTATAGAGTATGTTCTGAGCACGATTTCGCATACAGCATCATATTTAAGGTTATGGGCACTGTCCCTGGCTCATTCTCGTAAGTATCGCCCACCTTAACAACATTTGAATTGTAGATTAATATTTTTGTAATTACAGAATTGTCTGAGGTTCTTTGGAGTATGGTTTTGTCTAAGGCTTTTATAATTGATTCGAATATAAGTTTTCTAATAATTTATATTATATTTGGAGTGTGGGCGATGTTTACTCTTGCTATATTAGTTATGATGGAAGGTTTATCTGCTTTTCTGCATACATTGCGATTGCATTGGTATTTTCTTCTTTTTTTTTATAACATACAATCATTTCAAAAACTAATTTTCTTTTATTTCTCCAATATAGGGTTGAATTCATGAGTAAATTCTATTCAGGGCTAGGATATACCTTTGAGCCCCTCAGCTTTAAGATCATGCTTAAGAAAGATGAATAAAAATTAAATATAGTTGATAAATGTATATCATCAAAATTACTTAGGGGTAATAATCCATTGCATTTTTAATATTTTAACAATATATTTTATAGTTCATAATGAAAAGAAAGAATTAATATACAATATCGAGTTTCTCTTGTTGTTTTATTTTCTGTCTTTAATGTATATCTGTATACTCATATAAAGTTAAAAGAATTATATCGTTTGCGCTTGGAAGTTCAGAGTACTCTTTTTTTCACTCCTGTTACTCCAATATTCTTCTATTGGTTGTTCTGATTAATTTTTTATAATGTTTTTCTGTTCCCATTTTCATAAAGAAGTAGATGAGGAACATACACAAATCGTCGGTGAAACCTGAAAAATGTGTAACTCCAAATTTTATTAAAATGAGATTTTAATTCCATCTGTTAGTTTGAGCGTGCATATTTATACAAGTTCTTAAACCGGGAATCCCCATTTCGCTAAAAATTATGGTATAAATGGCAGTTGAGAAAACGAAAAATAATACCACTAAATCAGAAAATAAGAAGTTTTAATGGTCTCCTGTTAAATTTATTAAAATGCGGAGTTACACACTTTCCAGGTTTCACCGATGATATGTACATATAAAATTTTTCGTCGGTCTACTTGTCAAAAGTGATAAATGCTTGAAGAAACATTTTTTTAAATGGCAAAATTCGGTAAATTTTATTTTGTGTAAATTTGAGAAGTCGATGTTTTTATAGTCGATTGGAATAAAAAGGAGTAGAACAGTCGGAAAATCCAATCGAAAACGACATTAGAATAAGAGGACCAGGCCTTGTTAAATTTTTCGTATGTTGTTTTCAAATTGAATTTTGTACTGTTCAATTTATTTTTGATTCCAATCGAATATGAAATTACCAACTACACAAATTTACACACACACTTCTTAATTTCGCCATTTTGACAAAATGGTTTCAACAATCATATTTATCACTTTTGACAAGTAATCCGGTGAAAAACTTTGTATGTATTTGTGTGTTTCTCGTATATTCCTTTATGAAATTGAAAACAGAAAAACACCGAGGAAATTATTCAGTAAAGCCAATCGAAGGCTTTTGAAATAGTAGAAGTAAAAGAACAGTATTTGGAACGTCCAAGAATTTTTGTTTAGGTACATATATTATATTATGTGCGATCAGAGTGGATTGGAAGCGAAAATAATATTTAAAAACATCTCTCCGAACGCCCAAAGGAATATAAGGCTTTTGGAGTGTGTGTTGGGAGTAAAAGAAGAGTGCTGAGAGTGACCAAGATAAAACGATATAAGTGAGCGGGAGCGGCTTTTACTTATTAAAACGAAATTATTTCCGATTAAACGATTGTCTTTTCAAGCATTTGTAGTCTCATCAAAGGAGAAAAAAGAATAAAACACGGAATTTTAACACACTTTTACCGAACATTTTCAAGATTCTGATGACAGTCATTCAAATTAATAATTTTTTTCATTCAAAGTAAGTATTTGAAATTCCAAACTGAGTATCAAAAATTCACGTAGAGAATTAATTATGGATCCATATTAAAGGCGATTTTTGTAAGGTTTTTATTTTTCACTTCATGGGAGTTGAGTATACTAGTCTTAAAGTAAGAGTGAACGAAAACTGAACAAAAAAAAAAAAGAAAAAAAGAAGTTTACAATATTATGGGCGCATCCTAGGAGTTTCTTGTTTTCGCTTGGTTCTTTGCTACCTTTTAAGTGGCCTAAAATAATAGGTGTTGATTAGCGACACGATAACAGAAAAAAATTTAGTTTTCATAAAAACTATCAATAGCAATTATGTATTTCAAGCCAGTAGTTTTTCTGCGCACTTAAGGTTAAGCCCCGAGAATTCTCTGGTTTTAGTTAAGTCCGTTAGTTGTTATTGTAATGAACATGTAAACTTTTTAGCCCCGAATCGTTGTTTTCATCCAATTCCGTTTGGACTTGGTCAGGTGTCGTGATAGCATTTTGGAGAAAAGTCTCTTATAAGCCTTGTAATGGAAATTGTTGTTGAATATAGTGTAGCTGATACTACTTTAAAGTTTTTTTTAAAGCCCTTGAACTCAATTTTCTTAGTTCTTAATACTTTTTTACTACTTGGTATCATACTACACCTATTTATATACAGTCGACTTTTCCTGAGTCGAATTTTCACGGAATACCAAGATTTGTTCGAGTTAGAGAGAGTTTTGGAAAAATTCGAGTTATAGAGAGAAACATTTTTTTATGGTTTTATTATTTATTAAAGAAATTTGATGTGGCCTCATAACACAAAAATAGGTTTTTAAGGCCCTTTTAAAAGGTTTATTTAATAAATAAAGGTTAATATATGTATATAAAGCAACCAACAACACAAAGAAAAGGATAACAATCCTTTTTTTTTGTTTTTGCGTTGTAACTTTTTAAAAACTGTATCTTTTTATATAGGCACCAGATTATGAATAGGAAGAAACGCGAAGAGCTGACGATGATGGTACACGCGATGCTACACATATATACAAATGTATTAAGGTTTTGATGGTTCGTAGTTATACTAACTATATACCCAAATACGAATTCCGAAGGGATAATGTTTTTTTTTTTTTTTTTTGTTCTAAACAAAATTCGACTTAAGGGTTGAAAAAAGATGCCAAATATCTAGAAAATGTGTTCGAGTTAGAGAGAGTTCGACTTAGAGAATGGTTTTTGTATGGAAAATTGAAGGGAATGATAAAATATGGCGAAAAAGTTCGAGTTAGAGAGAAAATCGACTTAGAGAGAGTACGACTTAGAGAGAGTCGTCTGCATTTCCTTATAATAAACTCCAGCTTAAGATGCCTAAAACATTGACATTTCATTAGAGAGAAACTGAGCAAACATAACCTTTATGACACTTGTAAATATACCTGTTTTTTTACTTTTTTTCAACAAATTTTCCGAAACTGCGTTTTTTTCCTATGGGTTTTGACAGCAAATTGTGAAAATTTGTGCAAAATCGCAAAAAAAATTCACGTTAGCAAACAGTTCTAACTTCAATGCAATATGAACCTAGGTATATCGTTTTCGACGCTACGATCATATTTTAGAATTTTCCAAAAGTATCTATGGGATCTCCTTTGATAACTTGCTTAAACTTCGAACTCTTGTCACGCTCTTTAACATCATCATTACGTGTCAATCTTCATACCTGTATGATACATTCCAATTTTCGTTTTCAAGACGATCAAACCAAATCATTATTCCCTGGTTTTCATGTTAATGTCCACGACATGTTAGGGATGCGAATACAATAGGGAATTTTAGGAAAAATATCATTTTATATTATTCTTTGTCCTTAAAGCTTTCCTGTTGCCTGATTGCTGTTGGGTTTGCTCTTCTGTTCAACTGCAGTTTTGTCTTATTTAACTTACTAATTTTTTTCTTGTTTCATGCAGTTTTTTATAATTTCCTTTTTTAAAATTATAATCATTATAAATTCTTCTTTAAACCTTTATTTTTCTTTTTACTCTTAATTTAATTAATGATCATGTCCTTATATGCTAATCCTTAATTTACACTTAATTGTAAACAAGATGTAAATCTTAAAATTAAGTGACCATTAATAATAAATACAAATACAAATAAAATAAAATGAGTGTTTAATTCTTAACAGACGAGGACGTGAGATAGGTAATCTAATAGTCGTGTCCTCGACTAATAGAAGTTTTTGCATGATTTTGACTGACTACAGGTATCTAGACTTTTGAATGTGTATTTCTCAGATATCAAGTATACCTATCAAAGAAGAAATAAAACCTAGAACTGACTCGTTTAGCGAAATTCCGGATGCATTCATTGCCTGAGGGTTGAAACAAACTCTGTCGTAAAAATTTTCATATTTTATTAGCTGTGAAATATATGTATATCGTTCCGCGTATGTTACCTATGTGAGTACATATTACCAAATTTTTGTTTGTTCATATATTTTGTATTTGTTTTTATTTTAAAGCTTTTTTGCATATCGTGAACAGACAGACAGATTGTGTGGACAAATTATTTTTTGTTCTATTTTTTATTACTCTAAAAATTCACCAGACGTTTTTGTTTTACGGAAATAGATAAAAAAAATATAAAAAGAATAATGATCTTCGGACAAACATTTCGTGTGTAGAAAAATATGCGTGAAGATTTAGTGATGTCTGAAAGTCAAAACCGTCAAGTTCGTTCTTGTACATAAATCCAGTGAAAAAAAAAACAGAAAATTCAAAATATCTAAGCTGAGTGGAAATTTTAAATTAAATTTATTTTAATATACAAAATATATGTACACACAAAAATGTAAAGTTAAGCATTTTATAATGATATTCTATAAATCAATTCAAATTTCAAAAGTGATTACATCAAAAGAAATAAGTTGTTAATCTCAGCACTGATTTCGTATAAAATTTGTTGACATTTCAAAATTTTAGTAAAGGTAAGTTGCCTTAAAAACCATTGCAATGCCAAATAATCCAAAACAAGAAAAAATATCTTAATATTATAAAATAAATAAAAATAATAAATTTGGTGGCCCGATAGCTTGTAGAGAACCAGGGACTATAGTGAATTAAAACTCTTAACCATTCCTTAATTAATTGAGGAAAGTTTATATTTTTCCTATTATTTTAGTAAAATTCATTTTGATTGTGAAAAAACTTTCTTTTTATATGAAACAAATGTATAAACAAATTGAAGGCATCATTTTCAGTCTGTTTTCAGAAAAAATTTATAAAAAAAATATGTTTAAATTTGACGAGTCTCTCTCTCAGGTATGATGCCAGCAAATAAAAACAAAAACGATAAAATCGAAATTTTAGTGGCGACAATATTTTAACAGTTTATAATCAATTTTAAATCAAGTTTAAAATTATTTATTTTAATAATGTAGACAGGGGACATATTCACAAATATTAACATATAATTTAAAGTGTCACGAAAAAATAAACTAAACTAACTGCAGGTATTTATTTTTTGGTTTAAAATCCATAGTAGTTTTTTTTTTAATAAGAAATCAGTACTTAGAAGTTGACCGATTAGAACTAGAAAAGGAACATTTCAGCTAAATCGGGCAACTAACAAAGTGCAGGATCTTGGCAGCCTTCTATGTTAAAACCAAAGATACTGAATTATAAAGATTGGAATCTTTCGTACGTTCCATCCCCCAAAACCCATTAGTTTACATTCTTGTTTTTGTAACTGCAACAACAATTTATGTAGTGGTGAATTCATATTTTTGCACTAGTGTGCGTTAAGCCGGAACCACACCTATCTCGTGTGGTGTGTTGTGGAGTGGTGTGTCGCTATCGCTCCAATGTGTTTAATATGCTTAGAACCACATTTGGGAAGCGTGTTGTGTTGTGGAGTGGTGTGTTGTGGAGAAATCGCTTCTGTTTCTATTGCGCCATACCACGATGTGGAGTTTACTACTTGTAAGAAAGAGAACACTTATATTATAAACAAAAATCAAAGCAACAGTCATGACATGACATATATTTCTGTACTTTTCTTTTTCAACATCACTACACAGAAGTGTGCACATTCAACGACACACCGCTCCGGTATCGTGAAGCTCAGAACAGAGATTATGGATAATTTATAAGTCTGCTATTACACGATGAATCTAGTTGCATGCGCCTTCTTCGAATTCTTCTTTGTTATTTCGTCCGCTGTTTCAAGCGCTATTACACGTTGAAACCAAAGTCATGAATCTAATTTGACAGTTCTCTTTATTTTTCATTTTCGGGTTGGGCTGTGCTCAAGCAATAAAAAAACTTTTTCTGTTTTTATTTTTGTTTTCATTATTTGATATATTAAAGAAAGAAAGGTTTGTGTGCCTTTAAATGAATATCAGTCAAGAAAAGCAATTATTTATTTTATTTATGTTGTTTTTAAAGATGAGTTTCTCATTTCTGGAAAGCCTATAAGGCTATCAATAACAGTGCGTTGCATCGCAGCAGAATAGTAAAAAAAATAGTAAAAAACGGACAAGAGAAAAGAGAAACATCAAATAGTTGCACCGAAAATTTTACTCACGCGACACCGGTCACTTTTTTCCGTCTCATTTCGATTTTTTTTCTCTTTTGCACTTACGTAGTTCGAAAAGTCGCATGCGTCTGGATGCATCGTGTATTGTGTAATAGCAGACTAATCTCTGGCTCAGAATCAAAATCACGACCACGGCTACAAGATAAGAATCACGACTACGGGATGAGTGGGCGTAAATTTTAATTTTTTTTTTAAATTATGCGTTTTCTTAGTTGACGCAAAGTTTTTCAAAAAATTCAAAATTTACACTGAGCCATCTTTGGCGTCTACTTTAAGGTACATACATTCATACAATGTATGTGATGTATGTTCCGTGAAATAGGCCCCTGGTCTCAAAGCAGTCATGCAATTGAAAAAAAGCAATGCAAAGAATACAAAATACGGATAATAGTAGCTGCAAACAAACGCGATAGCGGTGGCGATCACGATAAAATTGTGGATGCCATACACATAAATCAAAGGAAAGAAACACATCTACCCGATTGAAGTGTGCTTTGATTTTAATATGAGGCATCCACATTTTTATCGTGATCGCCACGCCATCGCGTTGGTTTGCGCGTAGCCTAATGCTAAAGAAGCATTAAAAAGAGTCTCGTAAAACTTGGCCCACGACTCACAGGGCAACTGGTCTTATCTTTCTTTTTTCTCTTTCGCACTTATTATGTACGAATAGAGTCAGACGCAAAGAATCATCGTGTAATAGGGGCTTAATATATCCTCTAAGCAACCAACCAAATTTCAACCCGAACTGAACTCGACCTTTCGATTTCGTATATAAATACTCAACGTTTAGTTACTGAACGTACATATTGTTGAACGCACTCAATTTTCGTAAAGCTCAGAATCACGACCACGATCACGATAACGATTACAACGTTACGTTACGTTTTCTTTTCACTCTACCGCCAGTATAGATGTTTACACATCAAAAAACTTAGTCTGGACTTCGGCTTAAATGCTTTGGGATATTCCACTACATAATCGAAATGGACTTTTGATTAAATATGAGTTTAATATAAAAATATTTTTAAATCTCATTTTCTCCAAGAATACTTTCTCATATTTATATAAGTGAGGATACAATCTATAAATGAATGCTCTTCAACCATTTTTGAAATTTTGAATTCTCAACAAAGAAATTTTATATTTTTTAAAATCCAAAACTTGACTTTTGAAAAATTTTATGTGCAATATAAAAGATAATTTACTTTCTAATCTGGAAACATTTTACTTAAAATCTATTACATCTATCTAGAAATTAATTTTCGGTGGAAGCAAATTATAAGTCGGTAATCGGCCAGTAATGAGAAAGTCGAAAATAAAAAAAGGTTTTATGGGTTCTTATAGTCTTATATTAATTAATTAAATTAATACTCGTTCTAATAAATAGAAGAAATTAACTAGAATAGAAGGACAAAAATCTTGAAAAAATAAAAAAAAAATTGAAAAAGCAATTTTTTTAATGCGGGATTATTAAAAGCTTTGAAATTTTATACCAATTTAAAAAAAAAATTAATTCAGTGATCATTTAATAACAAATAAAAAATTGGCATACTTTAAGATCTCTTAGTATAGAAGAACTTGGCTCTTTGTTTAACATTTATGTTTTTGGTTTGATCTCAAAAAAATTTTTGCAACGATTTTTAATTTTTTTCCAGATCAAATTCTCCAAAAATACTTGTATTCATATATCGTCACCTGAATGCAAGAACCAGCTAACTCGATTTTTTAAATTTTTGAGATGTTTGGGTTTTTGCTACTTTTAATCGATTCGCATCGAAAATTGTAACCTTTACTACAACCAGTAGCGCAGACAAAACATGGTGTTATTATTTTATCAATATACTATCATGCAAAAAATGGAGTGTAAAAAAGAGGCCAAAAAGTTTTTTGCGACTTTCTCAAAAATTCGAAAATTGAGTTAGCTGGTTCTTGCATTCAGGTGACTATATGTTATTGATAAAATTTTTAATAAAGTGGGCGGATACCGCACCCCTAAATGGAAAACCTCAAATATTCAATTTTTCCTTTGTATGCACTTCAAGCCCTACCACTCTGCCAAATTGCGTCAATCCACAGCAAATGGAAATGTCTATACAATTGATAACAATTCAAATAAAGAGAGTGGTTAACACGCTCTCTCATATGAATGGAAATCCGCAATTTTGTTTCCTTTATACTGCTGTGCAAAATTACAATATTCTGTGGTGTCGGGAAATGCTAGAGTTTGTTCGCGATAACCCACGCTCACGTTTCGTAGGATCGTACGACTGACTATATGACTATGACTGCGAAAATATTTAAAGAAAGGAATTAGAGAAATTTAAGATTTTAATACACCAAAGTGCTTCATAATTTTGATGATCTGTCAGTCACTGAGTGATTGAGCCAGTCAGTTAGTCGTTTTAGAAATTTTGAAATTCTATTTCTCAGGAACCACTTTCGATAATTGAATTGAAATCGAGAGAGAGGCACCTGTGCTTGGTCAGTTTAGCAAATATTTTGAATTTTATGTTTCTGACTTTATTGGTACTGAAGTTAGAGGGGGTTGAAAATCGCCTGCGTTTTTACTGTACAAAAGGTGCACTGCCAGAACTTGGTTTTGAATGTTGCAACATTCTCATTTTTAAAAATATGAAAATAATTTTTCTTTGATGAAATCAAGAATACAAAAAAAAGTAGATACATATTTTATTTGATCAAAATGAAAAAAATCACATATACGCCCGAGTGTACCAATTTTATTTTATGTACAAGGATGTACCTACTGGTACCTACTTACTTATTGTCTATTTATGCTCATAATATTTTTATAATTTATTTTTATAAAAAATTTCCTGTAGGTAGGTAGGTATGTATATGAAAAGCATGTAGCGACGAATCTAATGAAATCATTTTTCCTAAACCTTTTTTCTGTAAAATTTAATCTTTTAAAAAATACTTTTGAACTACAATTTAGGAACTTTACATAACATCAAAGGCCTTTTAATATATGTATACTCTGTTCAACAAAAATTGTCAGTATATAGAACTTATGGGAGATAGTTTTCAAAACAGTGGTGCCTGTGTATACTATCATGCTACTGGATTGAAAAAAAAATGCCACTGAAAAATATACCAACCAACTGAATAACGTTAGGGAATTGTTATTGTAATGCTCCGCAAAATTGCGTACATTCCATCTTGGCAGTTCTTCAGCACTGCCGATAGCACAAATTTCGTTTTGTGTGTTGAAAATTTACACATTCAAACAGATTTTAAATGGTTTGAATCAAAGAGCTCGCGGGTTTCGTAGTCTTTAAGCAAACACCGATTTGCAGCGATTTATAATAGCAACTATACCTACCCTGTGAGAGCTTTAAATAGAGAGAGGTTTATGCAATCCAATGTAACCAGAGCAAAATTGCTTCACACCTTAACCTATCGGATTTAGCAGAAAATTATAGGTCTCCTACATTCCAGCCATACACGCACACATGAATGTTTGAGAGTTGATAGTCACTTGGTTCTACACGAGCTGTCGCATTTATTTATTTTTGAAGGAAAATAAATACATTATAATAAAGGTCTTGATAATGTATATAGTTTATATAAAAGGTAAATTCTTCATAAAAAATTAATTGTATGAGAATTTTGAGATGGGTTGATATTTTTTTTGAGATTTATCTCAAACAAAATGATAATTTATTAAATATTTAGGCATAAAGTATTTTAAATAATGTTTTTGTTTTTCAGGTTAACTTTTGATTTTTTTTGAAAAATCATTTCGTATTTGTTAAAGCAAAAATTATTAACTACAGTCGACTGCCTCTTAGTTGAATTTTCATAGGATATTTTCATGCGATATCAAAATTAGTTAGAGATTAATAATAGTTTAAATGCATTAATCATTAAATTAAAATCATTAATTCATTACTATCTAATCAAAATATTGCATAAACATTTCCACGGTGGCGCACGCGATTCGACATAGAGAGTCAGAGTATACGAGTGTATGTGCCTGATGTTTATATAATAAAATGCTAGTTGAGCGAGGGTCATTCATTAATTTTATTTTCTGCAAGAGATACAAATTTGAATTAGATGTTCGACTAAGAGCATGGTTTTTGTATGGAAAATTGAGGAGAATACCAAAATATGGCGACAAAATTCGAGTTAGAGGGGACTTCTACTTAGAAGAAGTTCGATTTAGGGGGAGTCGACTGTATTTTCACCTAATTACTAAATTTATTAACTACTAGTAACTATTTCCATATTATTACTAATTAAAAAAAAATATTCTAATTTCTCTCAACTATACATATAATGTATGTTTATTATTTAGTTTTAAGAAAAATTAGTTATTTATTTTATGTTATTTCTTATCTTAAAGAAAATTTGCTATTATTTCGGGGGTAATTAATTTTTTTCCAAGAAATTAAGTAATGGAAATAGATAATTTTTTTTGCCCCATCACGGCTTGCCGTACAGACTACAGTAGATCTAGATACCTCCTATCAGAAAATCAAAATTATAATTAATTTTCTATCTATACATGAAGTTACTATTGCCTTAGATTGTACAATGTACAGTCAGATCCGGTGTTCATTTTCATTATCAAAACAATATCCACATAAAACGTTAATTCATATGTTTGCCTCATAAAAAAAAATGTTCCATTCATCGCAGTTTTATACATATTTTATATTGTGTGCGTAATGTGCATTTTGCAGTGCTCACGCACAGTAATCTTTGTATATAATTCTTGTGCATTGTTTGGTCTACTTCTTTTACCATCCGTTGGGAGGCAATAAACTAATTAATCTCATGATTTCCTTATAAGAATTTTGATGGAATATGGTAATGCGATAAGAAAGAGCAATGATTAAAAAAACGTCCTATATTAGAATGGAACACAAAACATGCAAAGTTTCGAAAGAAATGCTAATCGGTAATCGCTGTATGTGGACAGAGTCCAAGACAACAAGTATAGCGGAGTATCTAACACTGCCAGATATTGCATTTTGATGTTCATAACAAAAACAATTCCAATTTTCTTCATGGAAGTATGAGAGAAAAAAAAAGTATAAACGCAAAATAAACTCATTATTTGAAAATCTACAGGGCTGCAATCGAAGAATCGAATTATTATTCCAAGTATTCGTTTTATAATGTGTGTAGGGAAAGTTTTAATGCAAAATGTTGAACTTATTGACTGACATAATCTTACTCAAAATTATCCCTAAAATATCTCATAGGTTCATACGTATCTACTATATACATACATACCTGGTATGGGAATCACCTGTCATATATTTCTGAATTTGAATTTGAATTAATAAAAATTTAAATATGTTACAATTTACATAACGATCAATACGCTTCTATAACCAACTGATTAACTAAATAAAACACTATAACTTCAACATTCAACCAGTTCAACAGGTTGAAATAAAATAAAATAGTTCCACTCAATTCAGTCTTCGTCGTCGATTTGCTTGGAAAACATGTTGTGAGTTCGAATTGCGTGCGGTGAAAAATCATATATAAAGAAGGCCTTCTTCATTTGTGTACAATAATAAATAAAAATTATATTGCTAGAAAATTATTTTAGCATAAATATTTGCATAAATGTAAAATATATATTTAAAGAAAGTTCAAAAGTCAGTGTTTGATGGATAGTTAGTCGTCTTTACTAAACATATATTAATCTTATAAATAATACTATATACAGTTGAAGTAAGTATTTAATTGAATTAAACTAGCATTACTGATGTGTTTAATATGTTAGATACCATAGTTCTCTCTTATTTTTAAGCTGGAGGAATTAAAAAGTCATGACCTTGCTGTTGTCACAGTTCAGTGGGTAAATTCTGAATATACCTTTTTGTGCACACAATTTTATGCTGTGGCCGTTGGTGCTTATTATTTTTTTGAATATACCAACAGTCCTACATACCCATTTGGTGAGTTGAACAGTCTTATGTCTCTTTGAAAACATTGACTCTCTTGTTTATTTATTTTTGAATACAAAATAATTACTGTCGATGATTTTGTATTGTTTATTTTTAAATTTATTGTTTTTCCGAAAGAATAATAATAAGTATTCAAATTATAAATTGATTTTAATTCACTAAAATTTTAACTCCGTTTTATGAAATTTAAATCAGACATACCTAGAGCAGACGAAATACTTCTCATTGTTTATCGGAAGATAGGTTAAAAGTTAAACTGGTGCTCTTTTGACTAGATAATAAACATTATTGTATGGCTCAAGAGGTTTATAATTTAAAATTAAAATTCACGAGCAGGTTGAACGTACATACATATGTAAATATAAAAATACATCCGCTCATAGATCAAGTGGCTTAGAATTTTGAATACTAAATATAAAAAAAACTTATAAATATCTATAAAAAAATGTAAATTGATGAAATAGTTTCGAGATGAAAATAAATAAATAAATAGGTACGCTATTTCTGACGTCTGCGATAGATAAATATGTATAAACCGTTGAAATGGTTTTCGGATTAATTGTTTTTTATACCAAAAAAAATGTACCTACTTGTGAAATTGAAAAAAAAAAAATATTTAAAAATCATTTAGCTCAAAAAAATTGTATAAAAGGTGTTTGTTATGTCTGGCAACCTGGCTCTCCATAGCACATCCAGTAATAGTTCATACAAATTCACACCTTGAAGACCAAACCATCTCGGATTGCATCTCTTATTAACTATTTTTAGAGATTGTAACTGAAGCTTCTTTGAATTGCTGCTCTAGCTGGACTTAAAGATAACCCTCGCATAAAACTAAAACATTATTAAAAATCAATTTTGAAGGACTGGCCCAATGATCTAGAATAAATACTCGTATAATTATGTTTGTAAAAGTTACGCGATTATTTAAAAATTGAAACGGAAAAGTGCGTTATGACCTTGTTCGTTTGTTGTTTAAACATTTACATGTACTTTATAAAAATAGAAGCGACACCAACGTGCATCTCATAAATTCCACTTAAGAATATAAAATTTAAACGTACTTATACTTAATCTATTTATCAAAACATGCGTGTATATGGTTGCGGTCCATGTTCATAATATGTATCAGAGCAAATAGTATCGTGTTCTATTATAGTAGGTATATGCCAGTGGTTGAGCAGTATAATCCAGCTAATAAAACATTCCAGCAAAAATTAAGAAATATGACTCAATAGATATTTTTTTTTTTTAAATTCAAATGTTCGTATAGGTATTTATGTATATAGGTATATGTATATATTAATTTGTATAAAAATGCTTATCAGCAGCGTAGACATTTGTAAGTAAGTATGTGTAGAGTTACTTTGTGGATTTTTATAGCTTATTTCCCAGAGGAACGCTTTATACGGGTGTGTATTTTTTATTATTTTTATAAAGTGAGTTTTAAGGCGCTTTGTGTGCTGACCAGTACATCAAGCGACACCACCGCCAACTAACTGCCGCGCACAGTGCCAGTGGTTCAAGTTGTTTTATGAGGTAGTTTTAAATATACTATATAAAATCTTAAATGGTCTACCGAATTTTATATGATATTTTCCGACAGGATGAAAAATAGTAAAAGGAAGCTTTAGAGTAAAAATCATCTTAATATCGCACCCACTTTTTAAAATAAGTGATTCCTAATAATTCTTTCATTCAAATTTTTTTGCCACTCCAAATTTTTTTTTTCTAAAATGTGATTTGTATAATTTTGCAAGAAAACAGGAAAAATACAAACTGTATGTCAAGCCCACTTTTCGAGGCTTTTGTGACTAAAGTCCTGTTTACACTATCGTTCCTTAAAGAAAATGAAAAAAAAAATATACAATTAAATATATGTAGGACCCATATTTCATACACCAACAAGGTGTTCATGTTGTTTGGTATGAGGAATCAACACTGTTTTTAAGTTGTACGAAAATTGATCATTTCACACACTTAGGCACAGACGATTTCCGAAAATTAACACAGTATTGTATTTAAATAAACAAAAAACAGTGGTAAGTTAACTCACGACTAAGATTAAGTTCATCAGGCACAAAATTGTAGAAACAACTATGTATATGAAATGTTAAGTTAACAGCGGTACATGTAATAAAATTTTAATTTACAAGATGTAGTTTTTAAAAAAGCACGAACTTGATAAAAATTAACATTGTGGTCATGTCAAAATCTGGTTTTTGATAGTTTTTTCTAAGTGTTCATTTGAAAAAGCTGGATATTGTTAAAATTATTGTATTTTGTAAAAAAGCATTGTAATAAAATTGTAAGTTTTATATAATTTATAAAGCCTTTAGTAGTGGTAAAACTAGAAAAAATTAACCACATCATTTTGCTAACATTAATAAATTCATACATATTACAAAAAAAACATAATTACAGAATTTTTTATTTGTTAGGTTTTTTTTCAACTTTTTATATTTTTCGGACCAAAATTATTGGTACCTATTTTTGTAAGCATTTTTGAATTTGTAGCTTATTTTTCTCAAATTGGCTTAACAGATTTTTCTAAAAAAATTAAAAAAATTTTAATCGGTGAAAAAAAAATTTCCAATAAATTCGTTACTAATGGCAACTCCCCTAAAATATTTTTTGATTTTCGATTTTCTCGAAAACGGTTCGACAAATTTTTTTTGTATGGAAAATTTCTGTCCAAGTTCATATATAAAAAAAAAATTTGTGTATATTTGTTAAAAAATTGCATTTTTGGGAAGTTAACGAACAGACGATTGGGCCACACGTTCATATGCTCTTTAGTTCAATTAACTTTGAATTTAAAAAATCATAAACGTGGTTCAATTTTTAATGATTTCACAATGAGAAATGTCAACCCGAAAAGCAAAACACATTTCGCCACCTGAGTACTTTAGTGCCTGATATAGACCTTGATATTGTTCCCAGAAAACCAGTTTTAGCATTTGAAAAATAATTTCGTTATACTTTCTACTTGAGAAATATGGCTTTTGAATTTTAATAGATATTATTGGAAGATATCTTTATTTAATTTTTATTAATTCTTTATATAATTCTTTATTTAATTTAAAGGGGTGAAGTCAAAAATTGTTACTGAAAAAAATCAGAAAAAGATATAGACCCCTCCTCCATACGAATGCAAAACCTTTGAAAAAAAATTTAATTTTCCATGGATATAGGAAATTTATGCACTAAAAGGTATTCAGCATTAACAAGAATAATAATAATAATAAAACTGAAAGGCACTGACATTATTTATTTTTTTAAATTTTATTTTGGTTGATAAAAACAAAAAGAAATTTTAATTCGATGACTTTACCTTGCTTAACATTACCTTTGATTATTATTAATATAATAAAAAACGTCACAAATTGGTAAATTATTATCTTACTTACTTATTAAAAATACTGAAAATTAAATTTGGACGTCAAAATTTACCAAAAAATACATTTAATTTAAAAGGGTATTATTTATAAAAACTATTTATAAACGCGTAGTAAATAGGTTTTAAGTTTTTTTTAAGATTACTTAATTATAGAATAAATTCACTCCTCTAATAATAATAATAAATGTTTAATTAATATCGATTAAAACATCGTCAAGACTGAATTAAATGCAGATATGTAGTTTGGTAAGGTGAAGGTACATATCGCACCCTTAAAATGAAAGTGACCGTGACTTCTTATTTTTCAATAAACTGACCTGAAAAAGTGAAATGAACTCTAAAACCAGATGGTAAAAAAGATGCCGAATTTTTTAGTAAGGTCACTTTCATTCTAAAGGTGCGATGTTTAATCTTATAGAAATGATTTTGTTTTAAAATAAAAAACTAAAATTATTTTTTTTTCAAAATTTTTTATTTAGATCAAAAAACAAAATACAAAATTAAAAAACTCCTTAAAATTAAAAATTTCAAAATTCAATTCTGTTAAGTAAATATTTAATATTTATATCTTGATTATAGGAACACTGTTTTCTTATTTTTTGTTATTATTATTCAGCCTTATTGTGAATTTCACCCGAACAACATTACACCCTCAAACTTTGACATTCCACTTTTCGCCTATTTTGAATTTCACCCGAAATTTTGTGTTCATAAAATTCCCCTTAATGTGAACATTAATTTTGGGCGGAATATAATGTTATTGATAGCCTAAATGCTCACTTATTTTTAGTAGGCGAACGAAATTTCGTTCGGGTGAAACTCACAGTAGCTTTTAAAAATCGGTTTGAAACTCACAATAAGGCTGATTTTATTATTATTATATTATTATTTTTCACAGCTTTTTTGTTTGGACGGTTTAAATTGATTGACTTAAAACTTTTTATGTCAGATTAAGAATAATATTATAAAAGTTGACATCCTCTTGAGGCACTGTAGGGAAACATTGAAACGATTTCTTCTTTCTTTTTTTCCTGTGATGTGTTTAAAGCGTTATAAGAAATAGCAATTTTTGGAAGCACGGAGTACAGTTGAAGTACTCGCTTGCGTCATACAGGGTAATGTCACTTCATTCAAGAAGACTTTTTTTTTAATAAATCATTTTGTAACAGTTGATTTCTTTTGCTGAAGCATATTTCATGATAGCAAAATTTAAATTCCATTTTCCGAAAAAGTGGTGTATATGGGGCAATTAAGCACCCAGGCGGCGATTTGACGTTTATATATATTATCCCAAAGGAATAATATTGGGGCACTCTCAATATTCACATTTCTTTCAAGAGCCCTTTGTTAGTGCTGGTGATATATTCGCCCCAATTACTTATACATAAACCACTGTATTCAAAAGCCGCCCCTGTTTTCCCGGTATAGCAAATTATCAGTTTCCAGTGGTGGGCTTATCTTTAAAGCCAGCATGAAGAATTTAATATATAGAACGAGACGGAAATAAAGTTTTAGAAAGATGCTATATTAT
This sequence comes from Epistrophe grossulariae, assembly GCA_929447395.1. NCBI lineage: Eukaryota > Metazoa > Arthropoda > Insecta > Diptera > Syrphidae > Epistrophe > Epistrophe grossulariae. The sequence continues at coordinate 86,150,654 of OV839567.1, forward strand.
AGCTGTTGTATATGCAGCTATAGTTCAAGCAAATTTCAAACCCATGGAAAGAGTTGTCGTCATGATACCAGTTGGCAGCTTTGTCTGAGTGCTTGGGACGTGTTTTTATATTTGCTGCGGGTTATAACTATTATTTTCAAAAAGTCAATGTATCTATAAGAACCTATTAGCTTTTGTTTATTTTTATTCGGTCAGTGGATCTTTAATAAACATAAGTTACTTATGGTTTTGAAATTAAAATAATATAATATATTAGCTTAATTCTAAAGTTTATTTGATTGCAAAGGTTAGTATAATACCTATACCTACATAATAATTTTTTTTTCATGCAAAAAATGAGTTTTAAATATTTTTTGTTTTCATTTTAATTTTTTTTTTTGAGTAATTTTTTTGTTTGTTTACTTATTTGTAAATAAAATGAGAGATATCTACTGATAACTGAAACTGTCTCAAATCATGCTTTGTATATGTGAAATATGTGAATATATTTAAAATCTGAATTAAAATTTGTTTTATATTAATTTCAACATATGTACCTTTACCTGCTTAACTAGTTTAAATTTGAGAGAATTGAATAAAACAAACAGTCAACTCGATAAACTTCTTTTATTTATACTAGTGACGTATTTTAAAATACCTTGATTACTAAAAACCGCTAAACATAGATTAATATATGTATGTTTATTAATTTAGAAAATTAAAATGTGAATTTTATTGAATGTTCGAAATAATAATCGGTTTCATTCTTACACGTGGGAATAAATGGAAATAAATTAATTTGTGGTAAATTTGAATAAGTTTTTTTTAATAAACTATCCGAATAATTATCATATTAAATATAAAGTTAACTTATCAGAAAATGAAAAGATAAGTTCTTCATTTATAATACATACCTATATGGTATAGTTAAGTTTAATAAAAAAAAACTATTGCTACAGTGACAGTGAAAAGATACAGACATGATTTGTGTGTTTTTATCAAGTCGTCAATTTAAAAATAATTATCTTTATTACAGACCAAATTTTTCAAAAAAAGAAAACCTACTCACAAATCTTTTTTCATGGAAATAGCTAATCATCCTGTTAACTGTTCATTCATTGAGTAAGATTATGTGTCAATTAGTTTCAAGTGCCTTTGTCAACAATACACAATGAGTTTATACCTACATAGAATGATATACAATAAGCGTATAACAATGATTGGTCCATAATTTGCTTTCTGAAAGATTTTATATCCACATCTCATGCTTTTCATATTTTTATTAAAAAAAAAATCTGTTCAGCGACTTCGAAACGTCTGTTGTAAGGAAGTTGTCAAATTTCAAAATAAATTCCGATAGCTACATTTATATAGCACTATTTTTTTTCTGTTCGGGTTGTTTCATCTTTAGATACTGGGATGTATCAACTTGTCACACTTATTTTTTATTGTAATATTTTATACAGGGTGCGGCAACATTTGTTTTAAAATGCAATAAAACCCATTTTATGATTCAGAATTTTTTATTTTATAATTTCGGTAAATATAGTATAAAGTATTGTTTTACACACTTTGGAAAATCAAATGAGGGAGGTGACACCAACAATTTCCCTATATAGTGAATAATCCGATTTTTTGTCATGACAGGATTTTGGCCTTCAGTTCTTGAAGGATCTCTGGACGGTTGACAAAAAATAAACTAACACAAAAAATTGCAAGGGGCAAAACCGGGGAAGGTCGCTGGCCTATCTACATCCAAAACCCTTACTGAGGTGATGAGGAGCTGCGGGAAGTTTTTCCTCAAAACTGCTCTTGAAGTGTAGAGCCGTTGATCGGTTCAAATATTCGTCGTTATGAAAAGAAAATTCCTGTCCCAGCTGAGGAAAAATTACACAATACGGTTCGCCGTGACTTCAGTTGAATGTCAAGGCCTTATGCAATTTTCGGCAGTTGGTGTAATGGAAATGGTCTTCATCACTAAATAACAATTGCGTGCGGCCATTGAGTTTATCCGTGCCGTATCAATGGAGTTCTATCTGAACCAGCCGTTTTACTATCCTTCTGGGAAATATTTCATCCTGAAAGCTAGGTTGAGTAAAACTGAATGGCTGAATCATATGAATGCTCAGATTATCTTGGTTAAGTAGTTGACTGAAGTGTAGGTATCTGCAAGGTATTAGGTATTACAATTTAAGTTAAGATTTATTGAATAAACTTTGCCATTTAGCTTTTATAATAGTTTTCAAAAATGTATTGTATACATTAGTCCAAATTGACTTTCTTTTCGTTACGGAGATAAAAATAATTTACTTATATGTACTGTCTTCTGCCATGTTTTTGTTTGGAGATCTTGGAATTATCAGTTGCGCATAAACTCACTTACACAATTTTTTTATTTATTTAGTCAAATTTTGAAAACAAAAAAAATTTGTATATAGTTTCTGTAAGAACCTGTATGAAAAACTGTAGTAAAATCGGTGGACCTACAAACAAAATACACGAGAAAAACTCAAAAATAAGGAAATTTTCTCAATAATCTTCAAAATTATATTTCCGTTATTTTGTTCTGAAAAAGAGGGCTCTTGTTTATCGCCAATAGAAGAGTTACAGTGAAGAATGTTTTTTTTAGTCCAAAATCCTATAAAAACAATTCATATTAGTGCTAGGACTTTTAAGTTCTAACTTTTGGATTATCTATATAAATTTAAAATTAAATGCCAGGCTACAATGATGCATACATATTATCACATAAATTCATACTAAAAACGTAATTGTTTTTTTGAGAATCGATTTCATTCATGGGAAATGATGTAAATTCCTTTAAAAAGAAAAAAACAACCACAAGTACAAGAACAAAAAAAAAGAACAGAATTATCAACCAAAAACAACCACAAACACATGACATGAATAAAATTCAAATGTCACTTTTAAGCGCACAAATCATTGGTCAGACAAATTAATTATGTGGGAAGGTAAAAGAGAGTGGGGACTTCTCAAAATAATCTGCTACAATGGCCGGGTTCAACGAATTACGTTTTACATCTAAATTTTCAGATTTCTGAATTTATGTTGTTGAACGCCAATGCGAATTTCAGTCAAAAGTCACTGTGTGAAATTCTTGCATCTACCTATAAGATTTAGAGGTACATTGAAGCGAAAAAAATTTAACTTTAATTTTATTCGTTAATTAAACATTGAGCGTGGTTAGTTGTAAGAATGAAATTTTTATGAAATTGAATTAGCAACAGGATTTATTAATTTCAATTAGAGTGTTTGCTTCTATGCCATAATCGTATGGAAAATTCTGGAATATAGTCAATACAACTCTGTGATAGTAAACCTGTTGATTTCAAAACTTATTAAACAATAAACAAAATTTTCATTCATTCAAATAAGTATTAAATTCTCATGATGAAAACTCGACAAATCAACAACGAACCAGAGCGAAAATCAAAAAGTTCAACTTTTATGTGTAGTACTTCAGCTTGTTTGGCATTTCGACTACCACAAAAAACTGTCAACAGAATTTTCAGATGAAAATTCTAGTCTGAAAATGTAATGAAATGTAGATGAAACATAACTAAAGTCATCTAACTTTTTAGTGCAGTTGGCCAATCAGGAAGCTCGAAAAATTAAGAATTTCTAAAATTTCAGATTAAAACGTAATGCATTGAACTCGTCCAATTATCAATTTTGATCATCGAACAGCGAACTGCAGAGAAAACCCGAACAAAATTTTTCCTTTATGATTATTTTCTTGCTTTAAAAACAAAAATAAATAAATCAACATACAAATGTACCTCCATTACAAACTCAATTAAATTAGACAAGTTTATATTAACTGGCTTTCTTGTCTGTTTGTTTATTTGGTTGCTTATCTTTTCAGTACCAATATTGGAATCGATTTAAAACTATATCTTTAGAAAAAGCACAGTAATTAATTAATGACAACTCATTTATCTTCATTAGCTTCAAGTCTTTAGCTAATCGATGATAATTATCTAAGTTTAAAATCGATAGCAAAATTTGTATCAAACAGTCAAAATATAATTTAAATTTAAACATATCTCTGTTTCTTGTTATATAATTACATCAAGATGTTTATCTAAAATCGATTTCAAATCGAAAGAAAAATAATATACCTATGCAATATCATATTTTGAGAATGTATAAAATATATTTTAGTTAATGAGAGAGGGAGAAGTTTGAATATATGTAGATCTGTCTGTTTTCGAAAAAGTCATTTGCGTCAAACGTGAAATTGCAAGATGTTCCTAAACAATTGTTTTGAAACCCAAACCAAAATTTTTATGCAAAAGAATTATTTTCTATAACGCATACTAATTGCTTAATTCATCTGTTCGATAACATTATTTGCGGCGCAACTCTCCAGTAAAAAGATCAAGTTGACTAAAAATATATTGAAAAGCCAGAGAGCGTGTTCCTAAATGTTAAATGCGTTTGCAAGCAGGACGCGACAGTAATATCTTCGTCAATTTGACGGTTTCGAAAGTTACTTCTGTTAATATATTACGTTTTTCAATATTTTTTCATAATTTTGATATAGCAATAACACTGTAAGTATTGCAAAACTTTTCCTACGATTTATACCTATTGTTTTGCGTTGTTTTTTTGATTTTTTTTGGCAAAAACATTTCCAATTTAAAAGGATCTAATTATTAAATTTGTTGTCTAAGACTCAAGCCTGGCAGTTTTTGATATAGCCTTGAAATGTTTCTGATAATAAATATATAATTTATATAACAATTTAAATATTTTTTAAAAAACCAAACACAAACGATAACCATGAGCAAATGTAAAGCAGTATATGATACATGTCAATTTGGTTAAATTTTCTATATGAATATATAAAAACTATATATGTAGGTACCTTCGTTTAATTACGTGAGTGGAATGAAATGTTAAAACTAATTATTGAATTGTGGTTTGAAAGACTCAATTTACCTCAGAAGTAGGCATACAAGTCTCTTAACCACAATTGTGAGTTAGTTCATCATTTAAAATGTGTTTTTTTTTTTAAATTTTGGTTTCCGTTTTCAATTAAAGTTACCTTTACAAATAATATAAATTAAGAGTTTTTTTTATTAAATAATATTAAGTAAGAAAATATTCAAACACGGAAAGCATATCTAATTACATCATAGAAAATATTTTTAAGAACAATTTTTATAGTTTTTTGATTGCTAAAATTGAATTCAAATTTGATTTCTTGTATATGAATAAATAACTTAACAGTTTGTTCCATCCATATGAAAAATATCTGAAGAGTTAACTTAAAACTTGAACTATGGTCTTGTGGTTAACAACTATAATGTAGCTACATTTTAACCAACAAAATGTAAAAAAAAAAACTCTAAAGTTCTAAAATAATTGTTTGATTTTTTTTGCTTAAAAAAATATTTTTTATAAATATTAAAATGCAAGTTTAAACTATTTAAAAGCAACAGATTGCAAAATTACAAGAAAATCGTTTGAACCTTTAAATAGATAAAATAAGGCAATTTAAATTTCCTAATGCAAATTTTTAAATAAAATTGTTTTTTTTTTAAATTCACTTTGGTATTAACAATAATTATTATAAAATTACACAAAATCGCTATACCCGTTTTAGATTAGCAAATAATTAGACCGGATTCCATCCCTAACCATTAAGGAGGGCGTTCTGTGGTACACATTGAATCATTGTTTAAAGTGTATAGTTTTGTTTTGACTTCCTTTGTAAATTGTTTCGTACTGGCATGGCATTCAATTATTTTAAGAGTTTAAGAATTTTTGACAAAATAAAATTAATTTGCGTTTGTGACCATTGCAAATTTCAAAATTTGTATAGAAAAATATTTTAACATTAGAAATGTTAAAGCGGAGGTATACCTACTAACAATGTGAAAAAATCAACAGAATTTCAAAAAAGTGTAACGCCGAGTAGAGAAAGAGGGCGAAACGTCAGGGGAATAGACAAAATTTATTGCGTTCATGCTATGTTCTTACTGGTCTGAGGAAACAGAATACGAAGAAGATGATAAAACGGACACCGAAAAAAGGAGAAGTGTTCGTAGGCAGGGATGGCCACTACATTTTTCACATTTGCTACGTAGTTTATGTAGTTAAACGTAGTTAAACGTAGTTAAATGTAGTTAATGAAACAAATTGTAGCAAACTTAGTTTCAAATATCAAATGATCTGTCAGTTGTAACTTTGAAGCTTGAATTTTGAGTTAAAATGTTCAAATTTGTATTGAAATTTTATTATTTCTCTAAATTTACTATGTACATATGTATATGAAAATGTAACAATTTGTAGTAAATAAGACGTGTAGTTTATTAAATTAACTACGCGTAGTTAATGATGTAAAAAATGTTGTGTAGTTAATTCGGCCGACCCTGTTCGTAGGCTTTCCAGATTAGTGTGTGAAGAAGAGCAAATTTAAAAAAGAATTTATTCAAAGTTTTAAAATACATAATTGCTTTTTTCATTTCTAATGTACCTCAACTATGCTGGAATGGCAAATCGAGTAAATTTTTTTTACTGAAACACAATCGTTTTCCACTTGGATACGACAAGAATCAGTTGTCGTAGAAAGGGACATCATATTTCCGTTTCATTCTGAATTTGTGATAGCAAATTCCCCGCATTTCGAAATTCTTAATAGATTTTGCACTACGAATTCACTATACGAACGGATTCTGCAATACATTGTTCGTGATTCGTAGCACATTTTCGATTACGATGGAATATATTCATAGATAGGGCTGATAACTTCGGTTCGTTTACTTTCTAAAAACTGCGAATTTCTACCAATTTTTAAGTTGTGTCAAAGTTCATATAAACAAAATAAAATTGTACTAAAATTGGTAGTTTTGAGAAATAAACGAATATATTTGTGTGTGCATGTATGTTTTTTTGGAATAAAATGAAATTAAATTAAATAAAATCTAATTGGAACAACCTAATTGATAATAATGGCTTGTTAGAGTGCGAGTCTGAACTCTGAATCGAGGAATTAAACCATTACATTAAAGCATAAATAAATACTGTAATGTTATTTAATTATATAATTTAACATTCTTTTCGTTTTTTGTTGATTTGTTCTATACTTATTGCTTTTTAAGACTTCTTTATTTCTTCCTCCTCACTTTATTTCAATAATAATGCCGTTAAACAGTTAGCTATACAGAATGCACACAATGTCGCGTGTGTTGCATAGTGAACAAACTGCTCTTTTTGTGTTTATAGATTGTCATTAAAAATTAACTTAGCAGTTAAAAAACTATACGAAATATAGTCATGGAACAATTTATTTAGGTAGGCAAGAAAATGTTGCAGTAAAACCCGCTTAAGAGAAACAACAAAATATCACAGTCTTTCTTTCACTTAAACGAACCCTGCTTAAGTGAAAAAAAAAATTCACTTAAGCGGAGTCCGGATAAGTGAAAAAAAATTCACTTAAGCGAATTTAAAAATTTCAAAAACGGTTGAAATTAAAATGTCATTTTCGTGGTGAAAATTTGGTGGAGATGAAAAATAAAAAAGAAGTGCGAAAGTGTTCAACAAATTTTTTGTTCTGTTCGATTCAATTTTTTTCCACTTAAGAGATTTTTTTCAATGAAAAATATAACATTTAACTAAAAATATGTTTCTGGTATCCGGGTTTTTCACTTAAGGAAGTTTCGCTTAAGAGGAGTGTTTTAAAGGTAAATACTCGGGGATGAAAAAAGTGTTTCAGATAAGCGGGTTTTTCTCTTAAGCGGGTTTCTCTTCAGCGGGTTTTACTGTATTTTCTTCTATAATCAGTAATATTATTTCGTTGATGAACATATCCCCACTAAAACAATGATAGGTACTCAATCAATTAAAAGAAATAATTTAACTAATTTTGGGATAGGTATAGATGATATCAGGGCTAAACACAAGTAAGCCTTATGATTAACAACACTTCCATTGATAAGAACTATTTAAGAACATAAATCAAATGATAAGTGACTATTTCAATTACCTGCCATCGAAATAATTTAAAATAGGTATCATACTTCCAGTACATAGTATAATTTGACAATTATAATATATCCGATTGATTTTATAATATTTAAACTTGAGATATTTATGTAGGCTCTATATGGAAAGGAATGGATTAGTAAAAAAAACTCGAATATATCAAAAAAAGTCGTGTTTTTTCCGTAATATACTATCAACATTGAGCAGCTTTTAAATTTTTCATTTCAAGCAAATACAAAAATTTCAGTAGTTACCAAAATTTATAGACGAAAATAGTAATAAATTTACTTATGAAAAATAATAATGAAATTGATGAATGGTATCAAATCACTTTGGTATCATCACCGTCCCTGTGTTTAAAAAAACACTTTCTTAGGTATTCATGTCCCTTTTTTAAAACAAAATATTTTGTTTAGAGGCGGTGGCGAACTTTAAATTGGCAACACTCTTCTATGACATCAGATTTTACAGTTCTTGGTTGTTTTAGAAGGTTTGACAATTTAACATGAATAGATTCCCGCCGAATTTTTAAATTAAAATTTGCAAATGGTTCAAGTTTATTTAAAAAAAAACAATTAAGAAACTCTTCGGGAATTACGTGCATTTAATGATGCTTATAATAAAGCACAATTTTGCTTAAATGCCTATGTCAACAAACGGAATTGCAGCATTTGTAGTGATGATAATCCACACGCCATTATCGAAACACCATTACATCCAAAAAAAAATTCACCGTTAGACCGTTAGGTGCGCTTTATGGGCCTGTGGAATAAAAATGGTCCATTTTTCTTCAAAAATAATCCTGGTTAGAATGTCAGGGTCGACGTTGAGCGGTACAGATACATGATTACTAACTTTTTCGTGCCTCAATTAGAAGGCATTAATGTTGCAAATATGTTGTTTTAGCACGGTGTCACCACAAAGCGCGTAGTATACAATTAATTTACTTAAAATTTGACGAACGATTACCACCTCGTTCGTATGATTCGACACTGTTAGATTATTTTCCCTGGGATACATAAAGTCATATCACGGCGATAAAAACGTTATGTTTTCTTTTTTTTTAATGAATATGTATACTTTTTTTATTTTCTTCTTATTAATACAATAATTAAAATAAACTCCTCATCAAAATATTAAAAAAAAATCTTTTACTTTTATTTAAAAGCCAATTAATATGTCCAGTACATATAGTTACATATTATTTAAGGCGTTGGAATTGCCCAAACTGTTTGCCTTAATCAACTAAATATTATCAATCAATACATACAAATATAAACGTAAGAGCCAGATAAGATATCTTAACTGAAATATATATGATTGAATTATAGAAGTTAAATAAAGATTAGCGCAATCCACTTTCCAGTCAACAGTAAAAATCCGTTAAAGCCAGTTACATATAGTTTTCACCTTAGGACAGTTGGTGTAGTCGTGTTTATATAAAAACTTTCAAAAACTATTTTTGATTCTAACCACATATTCAATAAACCGGTAGAAAACTTGAAAACTATTAAACTTATTTTTTATATTTGTATTGAAACCAACTAACCAACATTATTTTAATATCCTTTTTTTTTATTTCCAGTATAATTAAACACAAGTCCTCATAATGGGGGACATGTTTCGTAGTGAGACTATGGTTCTATGCCAAATGTTCATACAACCAGAAGCAGCTTACACATCGGTTTCGGAACTGGGAGAAGCAGGGTGTGTCCAATTTCGTGATGTAAGTTAATTAAAAATATTATTTTAGTCCAAATAGTTTGTTGATGAATGAAGCTACACATTTTTTCTTTCATTTTAAGTTTATAAATTCTCACAAAAACGGAAACAAATTCTAATCTTTGAAATAGTGATTAAATATATACCTATAATTGGGTAATGTAGATATGATATCAATATGTACATATGTAGGTTTTATATTAGAATCTTTTATATTATAATAATGAATTTTTAGTTTCAGGTAAAGTGTTGAATGAATTTTATTTATTTTTATATTAATTCTTCGTCATACTTGATCTCAATACCTCAAATAAAGGTACCATGAATCACACATTGATTACCGAAAATAAAATTACAAAAAATCTAGTCTTACTTTTAAAAACAATTATTTTTGTAGGTACAAAAATGGCGGGAAATTCTTGTTTTAGTTCAGAAAACTGTTAATCTATACAAATTTAGTTGATATTTAAATATATAATTTTTTTTACATTAAATTCCAAGATAATTCTTTTAAGTATACCTACCCAATTACGGTTCAAAAAGGCCTCTTAATCAATTAATTGTTATATTTGGTATATGTACTAGCTAATTCGTTTCAAGTTATAAGAATTAAAATAATAAAAATAACGGTTGAATGATATAACTATTGGCACTCATAAAAGTACAACTATTGGCAGTATCAATAGATGTAACTACATAAGATACAATAAGATACAATTATTCGCACCCCCCTGCCTATAATTGAACCCTATAGTTTTTTTGTGACCCAATTATTGACACCCCTTTTATTTATAAAACAAATAACTTTTTTTAACAAAATATATTTTAAAACAACTTATTTAATACATTATTATTGTAAATAAAAAAAGTTTTCATTAAACAATTTGAAAGAAAGTATAGTGAAAACAAACTTACAACAGTACGTGTCCTTAACGAAAATAATGGAAATTTCGATGGTTTTTAGGGTACTGAGAAAATCATTATTGAATGATGGTGTGCCAATAGTTGGGTCAAAAATTTGGGGTGCCAATAGTTGTAGTCGGTACGCTACTTCCTTATCTTTCCTATATAAATGAATATTTTAAATGTATGATTTTTAAAATTTTGTTTTATAAAACAAAATCATATTAGAATAGAATGTGCAAGAATATTGTGAATAGAATCTGCAAGTAGATATTAACCAAATTTTTATAATAATAGTTCTTTTTTTAATTAAAAACTAGAGCCAAATAAAGTAAAATTAAACCTTTTAACCGTTTAATCAACTAATTAATTTAAATATTCACTTCAAAAGGAGAGTTTCTTATTTAGATAGTTTTCACCTCTATTAATAAAAAATGCTTCTTCATTTTCTTATACACAACTGGAACTAAAACTTTGATGAAAAATATTAGTTAATAAACAATTAAATGCTCATTCACGTTAAGTTTCAAACCTAAGCGAACATTCAAAAATTGATTGCGTTCAACAAGAACTCTGCTCTTTCGCAAGAGTATTATTTAGTCTTCACACATGCAATTTTTAACAAAGTGTGAATTTAAGTACACACACACACACTTTCTCACTTGAGCTTTTAAATATCATATTATTTCTTTTTGTAACTAGCATTGGCTTTCTTTGTTTTTCAACTATGTAGTCTCTGGCAAAAGTATCTTAAGAATTTGTTAACTTAATTACTCGTTAATCCACATACTTAATGAACTATTTAATTTACGTTAAATAATCTAATTAGATAATTATTTAAATAATAAGGGTATTCACGCAATGATGTAAAACACTGGATAAGTTTACCATTTGTTTAAGTTTACCATTTGGTTAATGAACTGCCAAATTTTGTATGAGAAATGATTTACACAATTTGGTTAAAATTCTCCAAGGATTTTGCTGGATAAAATTAACCAAATTTTTTTGGTAAACTTAACCAAACGTCATTTTGACTTTTAGAAAAAGAGGTGTTCAGAAATATGATAATTAGGTATTTCAGAGAACTAAAAAAACCCTGCCCGTGTTCTGTAACTATCGCATTGAGATTAGTTGGCGATGAAAGTTGTGAATAAAAAAGTTGTTTATACAAAAAAAAAATAATTAGGACATCTACATTTTCTGACTATTGATCAGCATTGTTTATTTACAAAAATCCATATATTGGGCCATATGGATATACAAAAGTAAATTCCTTTACTTGTATTTGTTATGGTTTCCGAATTGCCATCGAAGTGAAAGGAACCATTTATTCTTCTTTCATCAAATTAGTTGAGTTGAGCTCAGGACAACTTTTACTGGCGAAAACGAAAGTTTACTAAATTGAAGGAAAAGTAGATAGTCTGCACCATTATGGACGTGTCATATGATTTTTTTTGTATTCGCTCATTTTCGTTCGATCAGTGCCATGGCATGAGTTTGCGACTATTACAGTTCTACATTTAACCCCGAAATCGTTTTCTCATATAATTTCCGTAAGGCTTAAAAAAAACTTGTTTTTTTCGTGTTACTTACATTTTTTTTCCGTTCCGTTGTTCCGTTCCGTTCCGTTTTTCCATTCTGTTCCGATTTCAAGTTAGATAGTTGGGAGAGTTTCTACATTTAAAAATAATTTCGAAATCTGAACACACTTATTTGTATACATATTTTGGAGTTTCATATTTGACGTTTAACGAACAGTTGATTCAGTTACACCGCATTTAACCAAATGAATTAAAAGGTCGTTCACGCAAACTTTTGAGTAAACTTATCATTTGACACAATTGGTAAACTTACGACGTTGCGTGAATACCCTTAATATAAGTTATCTTTTTGTTTGTTTTAATGACAAGATTTGTCTCATCTCTGGTTAAAAATAATTCATGTTTGATTTCATTTTATTAATATTGATGTTCTTATTGTATCTACTTGCCATAGAGTTAAGTAGGTGTTTAATCGAATTCAAGGTTTTGATCAAATGTATTTTTTTTACTCTTATCTAAGTTAAAAATCAATTAAAACTAAATATCAAGATTTTAAAATCAAGATCAAGATATAAAATAGTTTCTATTAGCCCCAAACATTTAAAGAAGGAGTAAGAAGTTTTAAGAGTAGCATGTTCTCTATATTTTTCCTGGCCCAAAATTTAGTAGTAAATTACGTGAAAACCTTAAGACCACACCCAAGTGGAAGTAGTATAAATAATTAATTGTATATTTTTAACTAAAATTGTAAGTAAAATGATTCTACTGTAAAAAAAAAAACAGAAAGAAAAAACCACAAAAACAAGCGTTTAACGGTTAACTAAAATTAAAAATTTCAAAGAGCTGTCAAAATTTAAAATGCAAACACTTTTGCTATAATTTACAAAATTACCTAATGAAAATAGTTATAGAAGCTCTTGCGACGGAAAATAATATTTGTACAACGTTACTGGAAACGCACTCTACTTTGAAAGCTTATCACACCGAATCGCGCAAAACCAAATCACCGAAAAAGAAAAATATGTCATTTCGAATGATTGAAATTTGGATGATCTGTCTGTTAATATCCAAACGCCTAGATACAAAAACTCAAGAAAATGGTTAAAGAGCCAAAAATGCTGTCCAAAACACCAAAAGGTAAAGGAGAGTATAAAAGCATAAATACAATTTGGTAAAGAATCTTTTTTAGTTCAAACTTTAAAGATTACGATTTTTAGGTGTGTTCCTTCACTATGCAACTCTTGGCATTTGTATGAATTTCTACACATTTTATTTTTTTTTTATATGAACTTTGACAGACTTTTTTGTAGAAATTCACACAAATGCACAAAGATTTAAAGTAAATAAACTAGGCTATTATTTTACCACAACTTTTATTTAATATTTAAAAAAAAATCCTTTTTGTTCATTTATGTTCTTAAAATAGTTTTTTTTTAATTCTTTACAGTTAAACGATGGAGTTAATTTATTTCAACGTAAATTCGTAACTGAAGTTCGACGCTGTGATGAATGGGAAAGAAAGATTCGTTACATTGAAACCGAATTAAAAAAAGATGGAATTAAATTGCCTGATATTATCGATGACATCCCGCGTGCCCCAAATCCCAGAGAAATAATCGACCTGGAAGCACATTTGGAGAAGACCGAAAATGAAATACTCGAATTGGCGCAAAACGAAGTCAACCTTAAGTCGAACTATTTGGAACTAACTGAATTGCGCCAGGTTTTAGAAAACACAGAGACTTTTTTCTCACATCATGAAATTCTTAATCTGGATTCTAGTCAAACGAATATACATCCATCTGAGTATTTAGTTCCCCAGAGTAGAGGAAGATTGGCTTTTGTTGCCGGAGTTATAAATCGCGAAAGAGTTTTCTCTTTTGAACGAATGCTTTGGCGTATATCACGCGGTAATGTGTTTTTAAAGCGTTCCGATTTAGATGAACCTTTCAAAGATCCAACAACTGGTTATCCGGTTTATAAAACTGTCTTCGTAGCATTCTTCCAAGGCGAAGAGCTGAAGAACCGTATAAAGAAGGTTTGCATAGGCTTTCATGCTGCCATGTATCCATGTCCAAGCTCCCGTCAGGAGCGTAACGAAATGATCAAAGGTGTGCGAACCCGATTGGAAGATTTGAAAATGGTATTGAGTCAAACCGAGGATCATCGCAGCCGAGTCTTGGCAACTGTGTCACGAAACCTACCCACCTGGAGTATTATGGTGAAGAAAATGAAAGCCATTTATTATACCCTGAACTTATTCAATGTTGATGTTACCAAGAAATGCCTTATCGGTGAGTGCTGGGTTTCAACAAAAGACTTAAATGTTGTACAGAGGGCTCTTTCTGATGGATCAGCACAAGTGGGCAGTTCAATACCATCGTTTTTAAATGTCATTAATACAAACGAACCACGACCAACTTTTAATCGGACCAATAAATTCACTCAGGGCTTCCAAAACCTCATCGATGCATACGGAATAGCTTCATATCGTGAAGCGAATCCGGCGCTCTACACAATAATTACTTTCCCATTTTTGTTCGCAGTGATGTTTGGTGACATTGGACATGGCTTGATAATGCTAACGTTTGGAGCTTGGATGTGCATCTGGGAAAAACAACTATCACGCAAGCGTGGCGGCAGTGAAATTTGGACAATTTTCTTCGGTGGTCGATACATAATTTTACTCATGGGCATGTTCTCTTTGTACACCGGGTTCATCTATAATGATGTCTTCTCAAAATCCATGAATGTATTTGGTTCCTCATGGAAGGTACACTACAACTATTCAACAGTATACGACAATCCATCTCTACAGCTGAATCCGAAAAATTTCACAGATGGTGTTTACCCGATAGGCATGGATCCCGTTTGGCAATTGGCAGAGAACAAGATCATTTTTCAGAATTCCTACAAAATGAAGTTGTCCATTATTTTTGGAGTCACTCATATGCTGTTTGGTGTCATTATGAGTTTGGTGAATCAAATTCACCTGCGAAAATGGGGAACTATCTTTATGGAATTTGTGCCACAGGTGCTTTTCCTGTTGCTTCTTTTTGGATACATGGCATTCATGATGTTCTTCAAGTGGGTCAGATACACTGCCAAGACTGAAGTTCTTGGTGATTCTCCAGGTTGTGCTCCATCGGTATTGATCATGTTCATTAATATGATGCTGTTTAAGTCAACTCCTCCATCGGAAGGTTGCAGTGAATTTATGTTCGAAGGACAATATACGTTACAAATGACATTTGTCGCTATTGGAATGATCTGCATTCCATGGATGTTGCTGGCAAAACCTCTGTCCATTCAGTTCTCTAGAAAAAAAATTGGTAATCGTGTGGTGAGTGTACCAACAGTTTGATGAGTGATTCTCAATACGTGAACTACGTTCACATTGGAAATACAGAATAATATTTATGTGAAGGATAGGACTAGAAAATGCTCTTTTGTAACAGTTTTAATAGTTTAGGGGAGTGCACTAACGCGCTTCCGACAGCGGAGGACCTTACGGGGCCTCATAAAAAATACATTTATAGACAAAACTGTTATAAATTGGCATATCTGCATTAAATATGGTAGAATATTTAATAATCCTTAATATTTTTAGTTTGATCAAAATGGCGCTGATGTCCCAAGCTTGGGTGGTGGTGGTGGTGGTGGACATAGTCATGGACATGACAATGAGCCCCTAAGTGAGATTTACATTCAACAAGCTATCCATACCATTGAGTACGTTTTAAGTACAATATCACATACAGCCTCTTATTTGCGTCTTTGGGCTTTATCGCTAGCTCATGCTCGTAAGTTTAACATACATATATCCCGCCCGCAGAACTATAAACGGTCTAATTTACTTCCCTTTCGTTATCTTTACAGAACTTTCTGAAGTACTTTGGGGTCAACTTTTAAAAATGGGATTTTCCATACCATCGTTCTTTGTTGGTCCCATTATGTTATATCTTATATTTGCCATATGGGGCTTCTTCACGCTAGCCATTCTAGTCATGATGGAAGGACTATCTGCTTTCTTACATACTTTGCGTTTACATTGGTAAGTTATTAAGTGATATTTAATTTAACTTTTATAAACTTTATTTTATAATTGTTTCAGGGTTGAATTTATGAGTAAATTCTACGAAGGCTTGGGATATGCTTTCACACCGTTCAGCTTTAAAATTATTCTTAACGAACAAGAAGAAGAGAAACTGTAAAATATAGAAAAAGTAAATGTCTCAGTGATGCTGTATTATGATTTATTATAGAAAAAATATCGAATTTGTATTTTGTTAGCAATAATAATAAAAACAATACTCTTCTCTTATAACTATTTACATATATGAAGAATGTGGTAAGGCTATAAATTTTGGAAAACACATTCTTATAAGCATGAACTCAAATTTCAAAATACAATGTCAATATTAATTGTTTGTACCTATGTATGTACCTACTTTTAAAAGTTAATAAAAAAAACTAAAGTTATTCCCATAACTTCTAGCTTCAAGCCAAACTAATTCAGCCATATTATTGACTCGTTCAAAAAATAGTTAGAATAGTTTTAAGGTAGAACTTTAGTTCGACAGAGTTTTAGAATTCCTAGTTTTGAATATATCGATAATGTTCACAAATGTTTTGCTTAATACACTCTTAAGTCGTGGTTATTAATTCAAATTTTGAGCAGTAAATAAATAAAATATGTACATTGTACAATCTTAAACTATCGCAATTTATAAATTAGTAGGCCATGGTGTAATGGCTAGTGCGTAGAAATTTTACGTCGAAGGCCTTGGGTTCAACCTTTGCAACCTAAAACTAAAAACAAAAATGTTTTTTCTCGGGTTACTGCCTCGTGCGAGGAATGAACATAACCTCCAAGAGGTTATCCTGTAAAAGGGCCGTTCGGATTCGGCAAAAAATTGTAGGTCTTATCCATTGCTGCCAATAAATACGCACACAGGAATTTTTGAGAGTTGTAAGTCACTAGGCCCTGGTTCTTCACGGGTGTCACGATATCAAATTTAATTTTTTTATCGCAACTCACAATGCTAACTTCACAGGCCAACGTATAGGTACATTAATTGAGCTATGTATAATCTCTGTATTGAAAACTAATAGGTTTTGCAACACGAGAGAATTAAATATTACCTATATTATATAGAAAATAGATACACCCCCATCCTGGAAAAGTTGATCGTCAATTAAAACATTTGACATATCTGAGCTTGCTCCATACCTTATAGAATAGCGTTAGGCGCAAATCGGGTAGGATAGGAATTTTGTATGCATATAGTCCAGAAGTTCATATTAAGTTAAGTAATATCTTAAAAGATGGGTATTAAAATCAACACATAAAATTACAGTTCGTGAAAATTTTTTTCGTTTGGAGAAGATACAATACAATTAATGGTTCCTCCTGAGAGTTCCTTTTTCTGTTTCCTTTCTTACTTTATAATTAATGCCAGTTCTACAATTATAGATAGCAATAAATAAAATATTTTAATGTTAACTGAATTCAATCTAAACTGATGCTTCAATTTTAATTACAGATTAGAATGACAGCTTTAATATTTGGGTTTCGGTTTGGCGTTGTATAGAGCTTGCGATTTATAGATCTTTCATGCATGTGTAGGTACTAGGTGCATATGATGTAGTAATGTCGGTTTCCATTGCTCGTCCAAAAGTCTTCTGAAATCCCCAAAATGACAGTACTTCTTCTGGATTTCATTTCAGAATCAAAACCAGAACGCTTCTGACTAAACGAGCAATGAAAAATGACATAATGTATAGGAGGCTGTAGCTTTTCTCTTCGTCAAAATCCCGGTCAAACGCAATGAAGCCATTCGCTCAACGCTTGGTCTAAAAAAAAAATTAAGATATTTCAAGTTGTTTTCAATGACTAAACCATAACACAAAATGGACTAAGGGGGTTTTCACAGAATGACGACGATTTTTGAATTTGTTGATTTATTTGGTGGAAAATTTTAAATTTGGCAATTTTTTGGGGATTTAACTTTTACATTTGGCGATTCTGCTTTTTCAAACCTGGGGCCGAATTACGGCATCAGTGACTGAACGACACGTGAGGGAAATTTCATACAAAATATGGATGATATTCGATAACCCTGGGCATTATTGAAAATATCTCCGGTATAATGCCGTCACGTTTTCCTGTTTTTCGGATGCCTGAAGTGATCCTCGCATGTCGTGTAATGTAATGCACAATTACTATTTGATGTAGACGAAAATACGAAATACGCACCGAATACATCGTTTGATTAATACGATGCGAATAGAATAATAGTAAGTCCTAGTGCCAACATTCAGGGCCCAATAGTTTGCCTTACGTAAAAAAGAAACAAAGGGAATTTACTCAATAGGCTACAGCGGGATCATTGAGCTGTATTTATTACTCCATACCTTCATAATGTTGTAGAAAACTCGTTAAAAAAAATGATCTGAGTTCCGGGACTCATGGTTTAGATGACGTGTGAACATCTATTACAACCTAAAGTGTGACACGTAATATGTGACAAGGAAAGTATTACACGTAAGGCTCATGTTTACATAAACAAAAAAAAATAACTTTTTATATGTAATATCTCATGCACAACTTGTTTTATTTAAATATATACATATACCTACATAATTTAACGTCGAAAACAAAACGACAAAATAAATAAATGGAAAATTAACATATTTCATATTTATTGTTCGAGAAAATAAATCATTACAATATGTAAGAATAAATCTTTTAAATATGTAAGATTTCAAAAGGCATTACTTTTGGTATTTAAAATAAGAAAAGAATAAAAAAATTCAGGAGAATCTTAAAAGAATTAAATTAATTACGTCGTGACCTTGCAAATTCAAGGTTCACATAAATGTAGCGAGGACAACAGTATTTAATTATTTAAACTAATAAAAGTATATATTTAAAGTCAAGGTAGTGAAAAAGATCGCACTCAAACAGGGAAGTTCTATATTGCGAGATATGGTCGAATCTTCGTAGGTTATGAACGTACCGTAAGATGGAGTTAAAAGCCACCGAGAGTTTGTTAGAATTAACAAGGATTCCAAATATTTAATAACTGCCATATGTAAATAAAGGTAGCAAAAGAGAACTTGCAAGAAGTTTCCTTGTTATAGCAGCAGATGTAAAACCACTTGATTGTCAAATAGCACAAAGTTTTTTATAAACTCTAACAATTATGTAATTTTTTTTTGTTAGATAAATAGATACATTTTGTTCGTTATTAAGACTAAGAAGCCAGATTTTTACTTGTTTATCAAATAACAAATGAGAAGTTTGCATTCCGATAGAATTAAGTACCTATATAGGTTGTTAAATAAGCAACACGCTGCAATACAATAAAAGTTACGAAATGCAATTCTTCGAAATATCGCTATAGGTACTTGGTGGATAAAATTTGCACGTAAACTATAATTGGCGATTATTCTAAAATTAAGATTACCTGACCTTCTGACGTAGCAACGTACGGGCTAGGGTGGGCTTAGCACCCTTGTTCTCGAATGCCAGAAAAGATAAATTATTTAGTCTCTCAGTCGACATGCTAATACGTTGAGGCCGCATTGTAGGCATTGACGTATTATACATGGACTGCTAATTACTTGTCACTTCCATAAATTTCTTGCGCAGAAAAAAGAAATCAAATCACGTCAAAAACTTAAAAATCGTTAAAATTCAAGTATTTAAGAAGAACCGACAGTAGATGTCATTCGAAAAAGTTCGTTTTTTTATTTAGTTTTTTTTTTTCGGTTAATTGGCCAACTAATTGAACAATTTTTGTAAATTCTGATCGAAATTACTTTTTTGGATCTTTCCCATTGGTTTTTTTTTGGCAATATAGTGCATTATTTCCTTACAATAAATATCAACAATAGTATCTTTGGCTGGCGAATAGCAATTTTTTTAGAAATATACGTTAAATTTCTCTGCCCCCCAAACAAAACAGAGTAGCTACAGCACTGCCTTCTAAAGAAAAATTTTAGAACTTTAGAACAATAAAGATGTCGGACTGGAAGAACTTTCAAATCCCAAACTAATGGAAAACTAGGGTAGAGGCTAGGTTTACCACATATTTTCTTTAGAACACTTTTTTGCATAACTACATAAGAGTGATTGAATTTTGTCTCCAAAAGAAATACCATTTTGTGCAGGACACTTACGATGCCAAATCTAAAATGACAATTCAATGATTTCTCTATTTTCATATTTTGCTACGGCATGTTACTGTGGACAATTTCGTTAAATGTCGCCAATGACAAAGAGTAAATATATCAGCAATGCCAGATACCAATTATTTCCATTTTAGAAATAAAGACATCGTGCAGCGAAAGCTGCATGCAACCCTTGGAATGCGTGAACCCTCATAAGAACCTGTGTAATTTATTTTCGCTGCATGTGAAAAAGCTGCATATCTGTTTAGGGTGTAAAGAGTATGCACATCTGTTTTAGGTGCAGCGCTGCATGTATCGATGCGTGCAGCCTGTACTAGGGTCTAGGGTATAAAGAATTCAAACGGGTAACAAGATTGGCAAAATTCTCTCTTTAACATCTGAGGTTTTTATGAATAACAAATATTTTGTTCAAAGAGTATGTTTTGTTATTAAACATTTCTTCACAATTAGTATTAATCAGAATCAGAAATTCATATTGATAATTAAAAACATGAAAAATGCACTAAATTAGTACAGGATCATTAAGAGATCTTATTACAATTATTTTCCACCTTCAACCATTCGTATTCAAATTTTATTATCACTGTACCACAAGTACTTATACCCCTTCCGCTTTTTAACCTCTTCTGCACTCATAAATAAAGCTCTCGTATACTTAGTGAGCATCATTGATATAAATTCCGCTTCTAATGCCACTGCCGCCGCCCACACCGCTACCACTGCTTACGCCTACACCGCTTCCATCAAGAATGTTTGAATTTAGCATGTTATTTTTCTTTGACTTCTCTCATTATTTTTTGCTTAACAGATAAATCAGAGAAACGTAAACAAATAACAGATGTGTGTGATGTTGATGATGAAGAGTTTGGGGCTTGGGCTTTTATCGTCTTTTCTATTCTTCTTTTTCATCACTTTGTTCACATAGCACTTGTCTATCATATGTTCAGAAACCTCAATGGACAAAGCATTAAATAATATTTTCTGAGCTACGCCCATGCGCGTAGTTAAGGGTGGGCAAGGGTGGGCGGCGCCAAAAAACAAAAGCAACAAACTAAACAAAGCGACATTATTGAAATTTCCATTATAATTTCATATTCTTTATTAAATTTGATAATGAACAAATTAAAATAACATTGTAAATATTTGTAAATGAAAAATACACACTAAACAGGAACATCACGCAATTTATTTTTTAGTAATCCCAAATTCTATGAAGAAATTATAACTAAATTAGACAGAATTTAAAAAAAACACTGAATTAAAGTACACTCCACAAAATAAGTTTCTTAAATTACCTAAATATTTTCTTTATTAATTTTTTTTATCAAACACTTCACTAATTTATTAAAATATTTCACTCTTATAAATTAACAAATAAAAAAAAAAAAACTTCTACCAACATAAAAAAAGTAAACAACAGCCATTTTGTATTTTTTTGTTGTTCTTTGTCTTTCAGACTGGCTTCTGACAGAAAACAGAACTTACCAGTTTCTGCCCGAAGAAATTTCTCGGGTAAAAACTGGCAAGAAGGGAAATTTTTTTCTCTCTCATGAGCGTACTCTCTCCTGCCAGAAACTACCCAAAATTTGCGTACGCGAACGCCTTCGGACTAAATCTGGTAAAAATTGTAGTTTTGGGTAGTTTCTGGCGCGTAAGCGAACGGACCTATTATAAGTTATATAGATAGGAAATATGGGGTGTCATTTCGGTTTTGGAGGAGTATAAGTTAAGAAAGGTATACTAGTCCAAAAATGTCATATCCACCACGCTCATCTATGTTTTCAGCTCTTACTGCAGCATGAGTGCTGAAGCTTTGATATTAAAAAATATGTTTCAACTGAAAAATTGCGAAACAAGCATCGAGAATTTAAAACAAAATGTTTCCAAACTTTTACAAACTTCTTCAGGCAGCGTTAGCTCTTCCAGTGAGCCCCGCCAGCTGTGAAAGGAGTTTCTCAGCAATGCGGCGAATAAAAAGCTGGTTAAGAACAACAATGCTCCAAAATCGTTTCTCTAATGTATCACTACTTAATATTGAAAATGTAATAGTTAAAAATAAAATCACTTCCGAAAAAGTCCTGAACCGGTTCAGCCAAAAACATGTAAAATTAAAACTTACTTAAAAAACAAAAACTAATAAACAAAAGTCTATTTTTGTAAAATTTGGTTATTTTGTAAATCTTAATTTAGTGAATGCAATAAATTTTGATAAAATATACCAATTCTTTTTTTAAATATCAACTTTTTTAGAAAACAACATTTTTGATTTAGCAGAGCATAGTTATTACAACACTTATGGTTTTGACAAAAGCTCTATCTATAAAACCTAATGATTTTCTATTTAATGTAAATATTTTTGAAAATATTTTTATAAATATTATTAAAAATTAAATTTGAAACTTGCGGTGGTATATCAACTGGCTGGCTGCCCCCCCTAGACAAAATTCTTAACTACGCCAATGGCTACGCCCATCGCGTTTGCGTCGTTGATATTGGGAACACCGGTAATTTCGTTTCGATCATGAAGTTGGATAGTTGTTGTTGTTGCTGCCAGTTTAATTTGCTTTTAAGTGATTGAACTGATGTCTTCAGTTCATTATTTACTGTCCGCAAATCGCCGATTGTCTGAAGCATGCTACCCATCATTTGCTATAGGTTTGTAAGATTTTGGCAAAAAACTTTCAAAGAGCACTCTTTACCTTCCCCCTGACCTGGTGGAGCAACAGATGAAGATGATGGAAGAGTTGCTTTGGTGATATCTACATTCACTGCAAGTTGGTAAAGACCTGTAAAGCAGACCCTGCTTTACAGGTCTCTTGTTGTTGTTGGAGTTTGAGTGAGCCGTAGTTTGTGCATCGATGAATGCCAAATAGATCTGCATTTGTCACAACGGTAAGGTGCACCATTGATTTAAAATATTCAATGTCTTCTTTTAATACTTTGACACAAGGAGCAAGAAAAGAACCCAAGCAATCATTGTAAGATATCAAAGACGCGGAGCGCAATAACAATACTTAAAGATTAAAAAGGATTTAAAACCAATGAGTTGTCACAGGCCCACTGATGAATGGATTAAAGGTCATCGTTTATGCAACTTTTACCATCCTCAACTAAACCAAGAAATCTGGATAATGATAATTGAGCATCATCGGCGTAAAGGTCAAGTTCACTGTGTGTTATATGTACCACAATTGAAAATATCATTTATATATACATATGCTGAAGAGTAAAGGACCCAAAATAGATCCTTGTGGAACACCAGTAGACACTAGAAGAAAAGATGACATTTTACCACCGGAAACTACCGATTGGCTTCTTCCACATAGGTAGTTATAGATCAATCTAGCATCAAACCGCTGAAAATTGAAAAATTTGTCAAAAGTTTACGATATAAAACATGATGACTTAGTGACTCAAAGGGCTTGGAAAAATCTAACATGACAAGAAAGGTATGACTTATGTCAAGAATTCATTTATTTGAGAAGCGCGGTCGTAGAATTGTGTACTGCCCGGAAAACCAACTGATGTTCATGAAGAAGGTTATGAAGTTGCAAGAAATCATTTATCTGCTTAACCTTTGATTTTGGTATCAGACGAACAGAAACACTCATTTAGATTTTACAACAATTTTGCGTACATGAGGTCATCGAAGCTTGGAAAGTTTTAAGTATGAGAGCGTCCCAGGCTCTTCATAACACTACCGCACATTTAATTTCTTAGGGTTTCCAAATTCTAATTTTTTGAGTGTCGAGCTCTACTCAATCAATGATCTAAAATTGTATTGTTATCGATAGTTTGTATGGAAACGTAATTTTTTTTTCGGTGATGGCGTCACTATAATTCCCGATATCATTTTTTTCAGCCAATTCTCTCTGTGATTAATATTAATATTAATATTTTCAAGGATTTTAAATGATGAAGCCTAGAGTTGTGCCAACCGTTCATTTTAAAATCCTACAAACTGAAAGTTGGCAGCAACACATTTTCTTCGTGTTGAAGGAAACATAGATACAATGATTAGACACAAATCATAAAAAAAGAAGAAGCACACAAAATTGAGAACAAATTGTATACTATGGTTGGTGTGTTTCTTTTTTATTCGTTTAAATTTTGAGGTTTTTAATTCTCGATGCGCTTCGGTATTAGTTTTAGTTTAGTAGTTTCTTTTTGTGATTTGATTGAGAATAAGTGAAAGTAATGAAATATACATTGTTTATTTCAAAACCTTTACTCTGATTTAAATCGTTCTTTTTCTTGAAATTAACGGTCTATAAAGACCAAACTAGTAAGGCTGCTTTAAGACGAGACGTCTGCGATTTTTAAGCTTCGTTTCTCTTTTGGTTTACTTTAGTTTGCAAGATACTTTTAAACACTGTGATTTTTAATGGATTTGAGTTTTGTTCATTGAAAAGGAAACATCTCTCCACACTCTTTACTCCGCTTATGTCTCGAACAATAAGAAAAAGCACAAAGAATAAAGAGCAATTTTCCCAACCACAACAATTTGGTTTACCCCGGCCACTACATACGTCCCCCACCTACACGGGCGGTTAATTATTTCCTTTGAACATATATTTTACGATAAACTTTAATATAATTGTTTCTTGGTCTTACTTTCACACACAAAACAAAAAAAAAGATTAAATTAGACCTACATACATTCCACACGTAATCATAAAAATGTAGGTAGTAGAAGAACCTTAATAAGATGGTATAGTTAACATTGGAACAAATTTAAAATCAATTTTCTCGTGACTTTTGCAAAGTTAAACAGCCCAATCGATAACACAAAAATAAAAAACAGATAAGATAACTTCACAGGTAAAAAACAACATACTATACAGATACTGGATACATAAAAATCATAGTAGATAAAGATTAATAAAATCCATAGAAAGAAAAGTACCTATTACAACTAGACGGCTTTGAACTTAAAAACTTATATCAAAAATCCATGCCAGACAGTTCCCCGAATAATTCCTAACAGAACGGCTGCTCAGTTTGAACGAAGTCGGTTAAAGTATCAGAACATATATTTTTAAAACTTCAAGAGAAACTTGATATACCTCAGAGTTGAATTCATTTAAAGCCCTATATTGAAGAAGTGTAATTTAATTATTTTATTGTGTGTTTTTTAATTGATTGAAAAAGTGTGATTTCATTTGCAGGAAGGATAATCAAATAAATCCTCAATATGGGGGACATGTTCCGGAGTGAGACAATGGTTCTATGCCAAATGTTCATACAACCAGAGTCGGCATACCCGTCAGTTTCAGAATTGGGAGAAGCTGGGTGTGTCCAATTTCGTGATGTAAGTTTATTAAATTAATGTCGCAGTTGGAAAATGATTTTTTTTGAATATAGGATAATCCATAAAAGTAAGTCCTTGTGAGTGTAGACCTTCAACGAAGTTGATTGATTCATTCTTTCTCATCGTATAGAAAAAAGGGAATATGAATCAGCAAATATTTTTGTGAATGGCAACAATGAAGTTGGTTATTTAAAAATTACCAGAAATTATATTATTTTGCAATCTCTTTGTGCTATCGCATATCACGTCAAACATCTTACTTCACTGAAATAAGGTGTGTTATTCTTAGAATTTCGTGGGGAATTGGATGAAAAAAAACCAGGTTGGTCCTAAACAGTCTACATTGTAAATGCAACAATAACGTATCCCCTGTGGGTTTACCTAAGCCCCCAGAGAATTTTTAAGGCTTAACTTTAGCGCAAAGAAGATCTGTGGACTGCGTTACAGCCTTACAGGAGTGAATTACATATGTACTTGTTATAAGGTGTTTTTTTTTTTTTTAAATCCCGTCAAACTCCATTTTTTTCTGTGATGGCGTCACTAATCCCCGTTGTCGTTTTTTTTTCATTTCAAAACTGGCATAGTATTTCATTGTAAAAGTACAGCAATTCATTTAGCTTTACAGTTGCATTATAATGTAAATATAAGACACAAATATACTTACATATTAAGAAATTATATAAATTTAGCAGTCGTACAGTAGTACCTAGTTAAAGTGAATTTTTTTATAATGCGTTGCATTTTAATATGTGAAAATTTAAAATGTGGAACTTTGAACCATCGTATATGTTTGTTTAGAAAACAGCAGCGGTTGACATTGGATATATAGGATAAATTGAAAGTTTGTTTAGATCCAGATTCTTTAAATGCAAAAGAAACTTTGCATTCACCCAACCTCGCACTAGAAGATATAAAACCATTTGGTTTTTTTTTGTTCAAAGTTGTGAAAAATGTGTACACAATTTTGAAAAAATGGGTTTAAACTTTTTTTTTTTTAATTTTTGTGTCAAAATTTTGAGTTTGCATGCGAATTTTAAAAACTATTGACATATATAATTAAATTTAGAATTGAAGAAAAGATTTCTGGATTTTAAAACTGTCATATAGTACCTACCTACTTCATTGTAAGTGTTTTCGTTGTTTTTTAATATTTTTTTTGTTGTTTTAAGTCTTTTTTTTTCCAAAATTACCCCTACCTCCTAAACGGAGCGTGATACCCCCCACTCCTCCATGGTAAAAAAATGTTTGTTTTTAACCCCTTTACAAAAAAGCGTCTTATGACGCTTTAGCAAAGTGACATAAAGCCATATTCGAACAAATAGTTTTTTGTCGCTTTCATGAAGTGTCATAATGCCATATTTTTTTCGATTTAAGGCCATATTTATATATAAATATGGCCTCATGACACTTTCGTTAAGTGACATAACAGCAATAACAGCATATTTCTAAAAATATGATTCTCACTGTTCGAAAATAATATTTTTGTATTAATTATACAGTTCTGTTGAACAAATTTTTTCTCGACGTATGTATATACTTAACCCAACTAATTTAAATTTTTATTTCTAAAACTAAAAAGTTACTCGAAATATATAAACCCTCGAGTTTAAATTCTAAGTTAATTGAAAATAAAAACTTCTGTTCCTAATTGAAAAATAACAAGAAACAAATTTAAATTATCCGTTAGAGTTAAGTTTTAGAATAATGTTTTAAAATTTGCGCAAAAACTATAGCGGACAAAAATTTTACTCCAGGGAACAAGATTAATTTTGGTTGCGAAAATTAAAAGAATTGGGCAAATATTTATTTTACATTTTTATAATATATTACATTATTATAATTTAAATATTTTTTAACTCCATAGCTAGCTCAAGAATGGAAACGAATAATTTTTATTAATATATTTATATAAACACAAAACCAATCACACCCAAAGACATTTTTTCACGTGTAACATCTCATGTGAAGCGTCGCGGTTGAATTTAAATTCACTCAAAGCGTAGCGGACAAAATTTTAGCCAAAAATAGATCAATTTGTGGTGTGAAAATTAAAACTTCGAGTGAATTGAACTTACATTTTTTCAATTAGGCACACATTTTATTTTAAATCAATTAAAACAACAAATTCGCAGAAATCGAAACATTTGAAGTTCTAAATGAACGCTTTTTTATACCCTGTTCAGGGGCTTACAGGTTTATTATCAAATAGGGAAACATTATTGAAAGTGACATAAGGCCATAAGTATTTTAATTTCAAGAATTTTGAAAGAAGGAATTGAGTAAACGGCCTTATGTCACTTTATAAAAGTGTTAAAAGGCCATATTTTCGAATATGGCCTCATGTCACTTTGTGAAAGCGTCATGCGGCCATATTTCAAAATATGGCCTTATGATATATGACCTTATGACACGGCACTGTTATCGTACTCTCCCCTCTGCTAAAATTATTGTCAATTCCGCTCGTAGCGTACAGCATATTGCGAAATGAAATTTTGTATTTATTATTTTATGTCATTTTTGTAAAGGATTTTAAGTTTGGCATCAGTAAAGTACTAAAATTTAATTATTTAATTAAATAAATCTCAATTTCAATAGCTGGAATCGAATGAACAAATTTATTAAAGATTTTTATCTAATAATAATCTATTATACATAGCTAAATATATAAATTAGTATTGTTTTCAATAAATTATTGTTTAAATATATAATTGACAGGAATGTAATCGATTTTGATTGATTAATTATTTAATCGAACATGTGATTTATAGTCATATCTATTAGGTA
This sequence comes from Epistrophe grossulariae, assembly GCA_929447395.1. Taxonomy (NCBI): domain Eukaryota; kingdom Metazoa; phylum Arthropoda; class Insecta; order Diptera; family Syrphidae; genus Epistrophe; species Epistrophe grossulariae. The sequence continues at coordinate 86,179,106 of OV839567.1, forward strand.
TATCAATATACGCTTTCGATTTCATTTATTTGATCATCACAAACATTGAATAATTGTGTTTATTGTATGTATATGCATAGCATACCATATACAATAAATATATTTCTACATATGTATATGTATACATATTTTAATAACAAAGTCTACATTATTTTATTCATTTGTTTCTTTTTTTTTACTTTTAAAAATGTCATAATAATTTATCAAAATCTTATCTTGGACTGATTGAATAACCAATATTATCAATATTGTTAACTTAAAAAGTACTTACATATTATAGTTATAATAATATACTTAGTATTAGTTGATAAAAATAAAATAAAAGTTAAAATATTGAAAAAAACGCACAGATTATTGCTTCTTGACGTAGGACCTATATGAATATATGCATGAATGTGCAGATAAATATGTAGGCCACAAGAAAATAAAATGTACGACTGCTTTCAATCTTCAATCCTGAATCATATTTATCTAACTTAAGCAAAAATTAAATGTTAAAGGTCGTTAAGAAATTCAGGGAAATAATAGAAAAGCAAAAAGCTGTTTTTTTTTTAATTAATAGGCGTAACAGTGTACCAGTGTTGCCAGAAACACCGACCTACTCCTGAATTTCAATAAGTGTTGTCCACATCATCCTAGCGCTGATATCTAGAGAATTGAATCAGAATACAGAGAAATAAGAATTCTTTTTTGTGATTAAAAATTAATTGCTGATATCTACGAATTCTTAACATTTAAATTCTACTTTAATTTTTCTCTAAATGCCGTTAAAGTTAGGCTAGGAGCGTACCTACAATTTTCAGCTGTTGTGAATACAAAATCGCGATTTCTATTATTATTACTAGTCGTCCGATTTTTTTGTTTTTTTTCGAATAACAAAATTACGACTGCGACTATATTTAGTCTTAAAAAATAAATGATGATATGACAAGACTTTAATTGAAATTGCAAGTAGATATGTGTAGTCTCATTTGATTTCATTTTATGTTTTTAATTTTGCAACTAAAAAACGCTAAAAATAGACGCTGTTTCAGTTTTTTAAATTGCTGCGATGTTTTTTTGTTCTTGCGTTCATGATTATTTTTTGTTTTGGACTACGATTTTGTATTCGCCGAAGTTTAAATCGCACTGAATTTTAGATCCCACTTTTTCTCCAAACATCAGCTAAAAACGCTAGCTAAATTTTGACATAGGAGCGAGCTGCATTAACTTGGTGACCGACTTTTTTTTTGTAAAAGATGACCAATTAAATGACCTTTTTCGACCACCTATTAACTTTTTTTTGAACGCCCACAGTTATCGAATAAATCGATTTTTTAAAATAGGTGCCAAAAGTGCATCGCCTCCCCAAAAAAAAACAATTTTTTCAAATTTGATTAATAATTTCGATTGGTCTTTTTTTGCACATTCTTGACCACCCTTTAACTTTATTGAACCACCTCTAAAAAAAATAATTTTTTAATTAAAAAAAATCGATTTTTTTTTTATTTTACTCCCTTTTTTATTTTAATTGCAAAATTTGATAGATGACCATTGTGAAAAACATATAATTATCTCAGATTACCACACTTTAGAATTATTCTAACTCCTCAATTTCGAATTATTGGGGTGCAAAATAAAAAAAGAAATAAGAAAAAAATTTTTATTATTAATTCAAGTCAATCAAAGGCAAAGTTAGTATAATATGTAATTTCCTTAATTGACTTTATCTCTTAGTAAACCTTTATAATTTTTTTTAATTTTTTATTTATTTATTACAGTTAAATGATGGTGTTAGTTTATTCCAAAGAAAATTCGTCACAGAAGTTCGTCGGTGTGACGAATGGGAAAGAAAAATTCGCTACATTGAAACCGAATTAAAGAAAGATGGAATCGTGCTGCCCGAAATTATCGATGACATTCCGAGAGCACCAAATCCAAGAGAAATCATCGATTTAGAAGCTCATTTGGAAAAAACGGAAAATGAAATTCTTGAAATGGCCCAAAACGAAGTTAATCTTAAGTCAAATTTTCGCGAACTCACTGAACTGCGTCAAGTATTGGAAAATACTGAAGCTTTCTTTGACGATCAAGAAGTACTGAATCTTGATGCAAGCCGAAAAAGTATTACCGCTGATGATTTCATTTCCAATCAGAATCGAGGACGTTTGGCTTTTGTTGCTGGAGTTATCCAACGTGAGCGTATTTATTCATTTGAACGAATGTTATGGCGTATCTCGCGTGGAAATGTTTTTCTCAAGCGAGCCGATTTGAATGAGCCTGTTAGGGACTTTATAACGGGACATATGGTACAGAAAACGGTATTCGTTGCATTCTTTCAAGGTGAAGAACTTAAAAATCGCATCAAGAAAGTATGCAATGGATTCCACGCAGCTATGTATCCCTGTCCAAGTTCGCATACAGAACGATTGGAAATGATCAAAGGCGTTCGAACACGTTTGGAAGATTTAAAATTGGTGCTTAGTCAAACGGACGATCACCGAGCAAGGGTGCTTGCTACTGTTTCGAAGAACTTGCCAACTTGGAGCATCATGGTTAAAAAAATGAAAGCCATTTATTACACTCTTAACCTCTTCAACGTTGACGTTACTCAAAAATGTCTAATTGGTGAGTGCTGGGTGCCAACCAATGACTTGGCCATTGTTCAAAGAGCACTAGCTGATGGCTCAGCAGAAGTGGGAAGCTCAATTCCATCATTTTTGAATGTTATAAAAACGAACGAACCACCACCAACATATAATCGTACCAACAGGTTTACCCAAGGCTTTCAAAATCTTGTCGACGCTTATGGTATAGCCTCCTACCGTGAAGCTAACCCAGCTCTTTACACAATCATAACTTTTCCATTTTTGTTCGCCGTGATGTTCGGAGACGTAGGACATGGTCTGATTATGCTTCTTTTTGGTGCTTGGATGGTTATTTGGGAAAAGAAACTATTGAGAAAACGAGGTGGTGGAGAGGTTTGGAACATCTTCTTTGGCGGACGTTACATAATTTTGCTTATGGGTTTGTTCTCACTGTATACCGGATTTATCTATAACGATGTGTTTTCAAAGTCCATGAATATATTTGGTTCAACATGGCAAATTCATTACAATTATTCAACGGTATATGAAAATCCAAGTCTACAACTAAATCCTAAAAATTACACCAATGGTGTCTATCCCTTTGGTATGGATCCCATCTGGCAGTTGGCTGAGAATAAGATCATCTTTCAAAATTCCTACAAAATGAAGCTGTCTATCATTTTCGGAGTAACTCACATGCTTTTTGGTATTTTCATGAGCGTGGTAAATCACATACATTTTCGCAGATGGGTAAATATCTTCACGGAGTTCGTACCCCAGGTTTTATTCTTGTTGCTATTGTTCGGCTACATGGCTTTCATGATGTTCTTCAAGTGGGTTAAGTACGATGCAAGGACCGATGTTCAAGTAAATACACCCGGATGTGCCCCATCTGTGCTGATTATGTTTATCAATATGATGCTCTTGGGAACAACTAAGCCAAAGGTTGGTTGCAAGGAGCATATGTTCGAATGGCAGTCTATGTTGCAGAAGGTATTTCTTGTAATAGCATTACTCTGTATTCCCTGGATGTTGCTGGCAAAGCCTTTGTACATCAAGCTAAGAAGAGGGAAAGAAGTGGTAAGTTTCCATCACATTTCACCCAGAAAAAAAGATTTATTGTTTTTTTTAGGTGAATCACAACGAAAGCTCCATGGAGGGTGCAGGACATGAAAATGAGCCAATGAGTGAAATTCTTATTCACCAAGCAATCCACACAATTGAGTATGTCCTTAGTACAATTTCACATACTGCTTCCTATTTGCGTCTTTGGGCCCTATCCCTGGCTCACGCTCGTAAGTTTACGTCTTATATAAAAATTACCACCATTTAAATGCAAATAATATTATTAATATTCTTTTAGAACTTTCTGAAGTACTCTGGGGTCAACTTTTGCATATTGGATTTTCAGTGCCATCATACTATGTTGGCCCTGTATTACTTTTTGCAATTTTTGCTATTTGGGGTTTCTTTACGTTGGCTATTTTAGTCATGATGGAAGGACTTTCAGCTTTCTTGCATACTTTAAGATTGCATTGGTATCTATATATTTATCAATTGTTAAGTTTTAAAAATAAATATTAATTTTTTTCCAGGGTCGAATTCATGAGCAAATTCTATGAGGGCTTAGGTTATGTTTTTACACCATTCAGTTTTGAAAAAATTCTGAATGAAGAAGAAGAAGAACAATGAAAATATTTTCCTTAAGAAAAGTCTCGATATTATTATAAATTCAATAAAAATTTTATATTGAAATTAAAGTTTGCAATAAATTCGTATCTTGTTATTCAAATGCTCCTAAAAAAATGTTTATTTTTTAAATAACCACAATTTAAACTAGCAATAGAAATATATTTTTCATATATATATTTTTCTTTGATTGTGACTTGGAAAACGTTTTGGACCCACATTTTGGTAATTTCTTGGTATCATAGGTAATCTCAAAATCAATTTTTTGCATTAAGGCTCTCCCAAACCAACGCGAAATCGTAGCGAATCATTCACAATAATACAAAATATGACAAATACACAACGCTAAACAACAACAAAAATCTGTCGTCGGCAAATGTTTCGCGTTGGTTTGGGAGAGCCTTTACTTGAGTGCGTCTAGTAGACATTGTGGCCTCATGAAAAACGTCTTGGGCCCACATTTTGGTGTTTAGGGAGGACCACTGCATCATTGGGAACAAGAACCATCTTGCTATCACAATCATCTGTAGAATCGATTTTTGCATTTTTTGAGTGCTTCTTGTAGACAAACGGCCCCAAAGAAAACGTCTTGGTCCCACGTTTTGGTGTTGAGGGGGGACCTCTCCAATCTCCATATCACAAATTCTATCACAATTATCTGTAAAATCGATTTTTGCATTTTTTGAGTGCATCTTGTAGACAAACGGCCCCAAAGAAAACGGCTTGGACACACGTTTTGGTGATAAGGGGGGACTACTCTGTCATTGGGAACAAGAATTATTTTATTATCCCAAAATCGATATTTTGCTTTATTTGAGTGCGTCTGGCAGACCAGTGGCCCCAGTGAAAACGTCTTGGACGCCCATATTGATGTCTACGGCACTCTATGATTAAATATAACGTTTTAGTTGCTATACTTTTTATCTGGGATTCCGAAAAAATGCATTTTCAATGCAGCATTACCGACAAACGCCCCAACCACAGCATGCAAGACTTTCATATTTGCAAATAAAAAGTTAAGATCTATCTCTAAAAATACCAGTGAATTTTTGCAATCATTCTAACCCAAAAATTACTGCGGGCTCTTAGTCTATTCAGAAAAAAAAATGATTTTAGAGAAACTGAGCGATATTTGGATCGAAAAAACTTTTTGCACTGCTTTCTGTAGAAAATTGTTTGAACTTAAAATATTATTAGGTACATATATACATATGTATATCAAAATTTATAAACCCATTCCAAAGTAGGTCTAAATTTGTATATAGCTATCCAACCCCAAAACCTTATTTAAAAGCATGTTCCATAGATTGTCTAACTTATTTACTACAGTTGGTTGTCCGCACTTATTCTAAAGTTGTTATGTTCAATGAACAAAGAATTGAAAAGTTATCTTGAAATTAATGAAATGTTCTTTGAACGCATCGAAATGCTCATGAAATTGACAGATTACAGGGATGTCAGTGAGTATATGAGAACGCACTGTTAAAATGCGTTTGTAAATAAAAAGAAGTCCAATCTCCAACTATTAAGACAGTGGCTAGGTGGACAATTATTGTGCATGGGTTTTCTAAGAAAATCTTATAAATACGACTGTCAAAGTTCACTCAGGTAAATAAATAATAAAAAAAAAAACAAGTTTTAAACTGATGTGTCATTATTTTTGAGCCCCATTAAAGTTCCAAACCAAATAATTGTAGTATTTCGTATAAGATAACATGTTTTAATATAAATTAAAGAAATTACCATTTAACATAATATGAAAGACCCAGTTAAGGTAGTGACTTTTCACCAGAGATGATGAATTGTAAAGATAGGAGTCTTTCGTACCTTTCACCCTCTAAAACACAGTAGTATACATCGTTGTTTTTGTAATTTCATATATGTACGTGTCGATGAATAGCAACTACAATTTAATGTGGTGGTGAATTATTATTATTTTTGCGCTAGATGTGCGTTGAAACATGGACAATAGTACAAAAATATGAATTCACCACCATCCGCCATTTTGTAGCACGTAGGCAAACGGGAATGACTGCTGACGTTTCCAATCTTTATAATTCATAATCTCTGCTTTTCACTTCACCATGACGATGATATTTTCTTCACCGATCTCACCGACAGCGAAAGGAAAATGAAATGGAACCCTATTTTATTTGCTAAAAAATTTTCTAATTTGTGTGAATGCGATAAAACGCTAGAACGTGTAGATTGGGTCAAGACAAAAAAAAAATGTATTTCCCCTATTAAAATCCCTTCCACACTATCCCACTGAGTATTAATACATGTCAAATTGAATGTGGGAAAGAATTCTATGCTACTGCCAAATTTGTGGGAGAGAAATGACTTTTCATATTTTGACTACACACAACAGTTTAATTTAACCTCAATAAATGTGATGAAATATGTGATAGAATTAGAACCATTTCTAAAAATTCTCATGTATTAACACATCATGTCAAATCGTGTAGGCTGGAATATCATGCTGTGTAAGATGGGCTGTCATATTTTGTTAAAACACTATTATACATGATTTGTTTCCCACTTTGTTGATATGTGTTAATACTCAGTGGTATAGTGTGGAAGGGCTTTAAGGCCTGATTCTAAAAAAAATCATCTTTTGTTTTTAAATCAAATTGTTTTCGTGAATAATTTTGGAAAATTAAATTAAAAACTCAATTTTTCTATAAGAAAAAAGGAAATGAAACCTATTTTTTTCAACTTAATTTTGTTCAAAATTTTACGTTAAGTTCGTGCGATCTAGTCGGGCGTTTTATTTATTATCAACGAGTGACTGAAACTCCCGAAAATTACTTTAGCTTTTCTGAATAAGAAGGTTCCATATCAAAAAATTAATATCAATTTTACTATTTAAAACAAATCACAAGCTAGTACATTTCGTGTAGGTACAACAAATGTGACTTGTATCTCGTGATGCGATGCACTCACATTCCGAGCAATAGTCAAACCATGATAAGATATTTTTAATTATTGTTGTTATTATCGGAAAAGTAAATAATATTCATATGGTATACCGTATATATGTACGTATACCTATGTTAAAAAGATTGATATAGAATTTCGAGAGAAATTAATTTTTACATACCTACATACAAAATATAATATTATGTATACAATTTCGGACATTGTAAATTTCATTTCCTCCCGAGGCTTGGCACCTTATATGACTTTGAGATGTTAACAATTATTGTCTGATCTGGTGGATTGAATGGATTCAAATATCAACTTCGAACCAAACATTTTAACATTCAATATTTCATTGGAAATCGTTTTTAAATTTAATTTATTTATTTAAACAAATAGCTTTCTCATATTTGGTGATGATGAAAATATTTTAGTGTCGTCTTTTTGTGTGTGGAGATTTGATTGTTTTCTTACGGATTGCGTTTTTAATTTTCATAGTTTTAGATTATTGTTTTGTAATGTAGACGATGGAGTGACTTTAAAGTGCGTCGTCGGTCTAAGTAACCAGCAAGGAACACTCATGGGTTATCTTTTCTGAAGTTTAAAAGTGAGTATAACCTAACAAAGAAAAAGTCAGTGAAAACTATCTCTCTGGTAAACTAGAAGCAAAATTTTCCAAATATTAAAACCCCTAAAAAAAAAACTCAATTTAAATTAAACCTGAATTATCTGTAAACACTGAGTTAAAAAGCAAAAGTACACACATAGTGAGAAAATGTAGCAAGCTGAATATCGCTGTATCCGAAGATACAGAGAGACTTGCTGATCTCGATAATTGTCGATGGTATTGGAAAATTTTTAACACCATGTTACGATCCTCTGAAAATTAAAATAAAATGAATTTTAAGTAATAAACAAAAAACATGAATTTGTTTTTTTTTACCTATAGAAACCTCCGTTGAAGAAATTCTCCTTGGCAGGTGTACCGGATTGACTTCGGGAATCTGAAATATATAAAGAAAACAATGAAACAAATTACGAGATTTAAACATGCAAACAATAAAGAAAGATAAGCTAAAATTAAATCTACGATAATTATAACAAATAAAAAGAAATTAAAACAAATCTACAACTAAAGAACTAAAACATTCATGCATTGTCGTCTCGCCGCCATGAGTATCATTGCTGTTGTGTTGTGGCTTTGCGGGATGGATAACGAAAGATGAATGAAATATAGTACAGAATATAGTCATATAGTAGAGGCGAGATAGCCATAGCTTTGTTCCACACCCAATAGAGAATTTCCTGCAAACGTCAGATGAACAAGTAGGCATTTAGGGTGATTAATTTAGAATTGAGGTTTTTTGTGGTCGTAACACATTAAGGCGAGATTTTTAGGCTCAAGGATGAATAGATGGGGTAACCACATTTAAAAAAAAAGGTTAATTGCGGACGAAATAGGTTTATGAGTGGAACCTATTTAGTTCCACAACGTAAATCAATTTGGAACCTAGGGGTAGTACCAGATCGGTAAGGTAGGTCTCCGGGTCATTGAGAGCGAATAGGTTTTACCTCTAGATCGCTGCAGAGTAAAAAGAACCGAAAAGGGGTTAAGCTCAGCAAGTTGTTGGTAGCTTGATACGGCAAATAATAAGCGGTTTAGCCAGCGAGCGGTACTCGGATGTATGTGTAGGTAGACATTGTAGGAAGGTAGGGTAGGAATTTGGAGATAGATTTCGGCTAACCAATTAGCTCAAAACCGTGGTAGAGGCAAGTCTAGTGTAGAAAGTTTGCCGACAGTTAAGAAAAAAAAGCAATTAGCAAAGTGACAAAGTCGATTGAGGAGTTTGTGTGTAAAGGCAGTGCGGATTCAAATACGAACCAATAGTTTTTTTTGAAAAAGTGAATTCGTAAGCCGTTGGAGGAATTCATCGAAAATATTAATTATAATATTTAAAATATTATAATTAAAATATATTACCCGGTGAGTGATAATGTTAATTATATCAAAGAAAAAATATCTAAAAATTAGCTAGCTGTATTTTTTTTGAGTTAAGAATATATGTATTAAAATACTGATATATATATGTGACCTTTAAATAGGTTGCAAAGGAGCTATATATATATATACCTATCCTCGTTCAAAAAAAAAAATTGGAAAGGAAAATTGTAAAAGGAAGCAAGGAGTTTTCGTTGTTTAAATAAAAGGTGAGAGTTGAAAGTTTTTTTTCTTTGATAACAATTAGGAATATGAAGTGATTAGCGATATTTTAGTTTTGTGGGCCTGGTTTGAAAACGAAATCGTTTTGGGCAGTTGGTATAAAATCATTTAACTAGAATAAGGGGTGAGTTAATTTTTTTTGTACCTAAGATTTTTTTTATTAACAATAGAAAGTTTAGATAGCCGACGAAGAAAAAGAATATTGGCGGTCGCCGACTAAAGAAGAGTCGTGACCGCCGAGAGTTTGTTGGTAATTGTTGGAGAATCGTCTTTTGCTTCACTATCGACCACATTCAGAACGCGCCCAAATCAAGAATTCGCGATACCGGTGAAGAAACGGAACGCCGATAAAGTGGCCGAATAATTGAAGAAAACCCCGGAAAATTATTTGGTACGGCAGTTTCCTGCTACAGTGGGGCATCCAAAATTTTAAGAAAAAAAAAAATATATAAGAAAAAGAAAATTAAATTTTTTTGGCGTGAAAGATAGGGCTTCATTATTTATAGTTAAATCAAAAAAAAAAGGAACGGTTATGTTTTAAGTAATGTTAATATATTGAAAAAAAAAAAAGAATTAAAAATTAAAACTAATCAAAAGAAAAGAAAGAAAAAAAAAAAGGAAAAACTCCGTTAAGCAAGAAGGGGGAAGGACAGTTACTCCAACCTAACCGCGCTTTCTACTGGGCCGCTTACGGTCGCGTCAGCCATTTTGGGTTTCTTTCGGAAGGCTAATCCCTATCAAGAGCTCTTTTTAGGTAGGGCCAACGAAATCGTCAACGAGTAGTTTTTTTTCATCCTCAGAAAGGAGGAGACTAGCAAACGAAAGCGTCTAGGAGGGGGCGAGGTAGGGGCCGAAGCCACTTACAGCTTTTCTTCTTTCTTTCCTGCCGTTTTAGGGGCCTTCCGCTCTCTCAAAAAGATATATCCAAAGAAAAGAAAATTTAAAAGAAAATACCCATAAAAACAATAAAAAAAAAAAACTAACAACAAAAAAAAAAAAAACCTAAAAGAAAAAGGAAAAAAAAAAAAAAAAATCAAAAAAAAAAAAATTCAATACATATTTTAGTTTATTTATTTATTATTATTTAGATTCCACAGGAATTCCGCTCGTTAAGAGTTAATATTTATATATTCTTGCTTATTTTTGTTTGTTCTTTAAAATACAATTTTTGTTTAAATATATTTATTTAAGCGTTTAAACTTTCTGTATAAATTCATCTTTAAGGTATTTAACCAAATCTGTGTAAATTTTCCCAATAGCGATATTCTTATTCATCCGTTCGGGAATGGTAGACATTCTAGAGTTTTTGTTTAAATAAAATATGTTTGTAATTCACGCCAACCGATATAGTCTTTTACTAAGTGGTAAAAACCACTTAATGGCATTTTAAAATAACTTTTCAGGGGGTGGAAGGGGTGGCTAAAATACTTTCGTGAGAGGATAGACTGAGGGTGACTTCCGTGCTCCGCATACGGGGGGCCTGAAAATTCCCGCCACGGGCTCCAGGAAGGGAGGGCGGCGTACCTGTACAACATCAGCAGCTACGATGGATTGGTAAGAGTTTGTCGGTAAGCGGATCACAACGTAAGAGTGGTGGTGGTTTTATTTGTCGTTGTTTTTTTGTTTTAGCACGATCTATGTATTTTTGTTGTTGGCCCGGTCTGATTTTGGGACAAGATCCCCCCCACATCCGGCGAGCTAAGCCGAGTGTCGCCAGCGTGCCAGGTCCCACGGTCAGACATCCCTCTCCCCCGTTCAGGGTACTCTATTCTTTTAACTTACCTCCTTATCCTATGCGATTTTCATCGTTCTTTCTTTTTGGTGCCTCCAACTCTAGCCCTTGTTCTTTCTAAGGTATTTCTGAATTCGTATCAGGTCTTCCTATTCCCTTTCCAACTCACTTTCCTTTCTTTTGTACCTCCCACCTACCATTTCATCGGCCTACCTTTATCTTCGACTTCGGTTTCCGTCCACTACCTATCGTTGTAACTTCAACCGCTATTTTTCTTCCTCTTCAAATCCTGAACGGTTTCCTGTCATTCACCCATCCTCCATCCTGTTTCCTACCGATCCGACGTTTACCTTCCTGCCTATACCCTATTTCCCATACTCACCTCTTTCCTAATAAGTCCCCAGCAACAAATGGCGCCCAACGTCGTGTAGTCCTAGTCTGTTGTCCCTAACCCTTATCCATTCAGTTATTTTGATCTCGGTATCATCATTTCGTTCAGCGTAGGTCATGATCCAGGATTGCTAGTTAGAATGCCTGATCATTTGCGGCGTGGAGCGGAGTGGTGTCAGCGAGAGGAGAATGTTCTGATGAAATTCATTTTATGTTCGCCTTCGGGACAGGTTTGGAAAGTTCTGCAAGTCTTCATATAGAAGGTTCTTAAACGTACTGTTGAATTGCGGCGGGGTTTCCGGACGTGACACCGAGATCAACTGCTACGTAGGTTCTCAATTGGTGTAGTTGCTGGAGCGGGATGACCCGTATGTCGTGACCAGGGATAGCTCTTGAGAATGCCGGGTCAATAGCGACGGGATATCTTGATTCGGCAACGGCATCAAGAGCGAACTACCAGTGTGTTTAAGGGTTCCTCCCCTCAGTTGGTGGTGCTACAGGAGTGAGGTGAATCGTATGACTTGTTTGGGATTGCTCCTCAGAATACCCAATCAATTGCGACGAGTCACAATAGGTCCGATGGCAACGTCAAGTGAGAGCTAGTTACGTATTTATGTCGTCTTTTTTTTATGTTTCGCTTACCCGACACACTTCGACAATTAAGAAGCACACGGAAGTTACCTTAAGATTTAAGTCCACATTACCAGAAAAGAAAATAACCTCCGAAGACAGCAGCCCCCTACACCCCCGCGCATTATGAAAATAAAACAACAATCAAAACAAATAGGTAAAAAATTTAATAAAGTAATCATCACTCAACACCAACTATAAGTAATAACATAGGTACAGATATAAAAATCAGTTAATTTAGAAAACAAGCATAATAAAGCTTATTGGTAAATTTTTTTTGTTTATCTGCCCGCTGGGTGGTACAGTACCAAGATATCGGAAAATAATCAAATTTTTAAACTTATTGTGGAATAACATTAACATGTTCACATTAGTGATTGGATAGGTTGTTATATACTTGTGTCATTTGTCATAGATATTTTTTTTTTTTATTTAGTTAAACAGGTATAGTGAAGTTTTGATTTTGCTCTCAAAAAGATACTTTCTACTTTTTAAGATCGGCTGACAGCAGCCCTAGATACAAGCAAACAAACAGTTAAAATAACTTTGAATTGATTTATCTGAGAAATTTAAACCTAGTAAGATTCATTTAACGTCAAATCATTAGTATTAAGGTTTTCAGTTACAGTAAGTAAGTAGGTTGTACTCATAGAGATACCAAAAAGTTGATAAATTTTGTTTTTAGGTAATATAAATTGTGTTTTTGATAATATTATACATTTCGTTTTAGGTTATATACATTTAGTTTTAGGTAATATACATATTTTTTTTTAGGTAATATACATATTTTTCTTAGGTAATATACATTTTGGTTTTTAGATAATTTATTCAGAATTTGTTTTCTTTAAGTGGATAAAGTACATATTTCATTGGTGAAAATCTGCTTTGTAGCCGCATCACGGGTCCGAGGTTTAAAGAGGGTTTCGTCCAGGGGATGCATCCTAGCAAAAAAGAAAACAAAATTAATAAACGTTTAGAGATAACCAGAAATAGGATAGTAACGAGATCATTAGCGAAGAAAAACTTAATAAAAACAATCGACATGTCGTTAGTACAGCATTCTCCGGTTAATAAAGCCAAAAAAGCAACAGCTTCCGAAGCAGCTATAGACAATGTTACAAATTTTCTTCCACCAGTACCACCCAAACCCTCAAGTAAAACTCCTAGCACAGCTACGATACCATCTCCGGCTTTTAGCAGCCTAACGGGGTTAGAGTCTCCGCCCTTTGGGGGGCGGTCGAGGGGTTCAGACACTTTGATTCAGCGAACTGAACATAATCTTAATCCAATTTCAGCATTGAGGGAAATGGCGTTGGGTTTAGATAACGAAAATGTACCAAGTACAATACCGAGAGCCCTGTCAGGAGGGCCGAGAGATTCCCTGTTAGATCAGGCTTATGAACCAATCGATTGGGACATTGATCCTACGTCCGGACCTAGTAATTTTCAAGAGGAGCGGTTGGTTGAAGAAGCTACAGCTCAGAGGCAAGGGGGGTTTAATAGTCGATCAGTTCGTTACGAATTAGATATGTTTTTAAGTTCGAGACCAACAGACGCCCTACATAATAAGGGAATTGAGGCAGACAAAGTCGTCTCATGGCGGTCAAACCTTCACGGTGAAAATTTACTGATGGGAACGGGAGCGAAGCCGAAGGCTACAAATCCAGCTCCAATACCAGCTGGTGGTATTACCTACCAGATACCTAAGCCACCCGTACCTCAACAGGTCGTTCAGACAAGAGAGGCCCCTAGTGGGCAATTAGACAACAACAATAATAATACCAAGGTCATATCTAAGGAACAGCTTAACATTTCAGCTGAGTTAAAAACCGTCATAAATTTGGCGGTAGTGCAAGCGTATGAATCATACACAAATTCGTTAAAAGAAGATCTGTCGGAGTCATTGAAACAGGAGGTCAGGAAAAACTTCCTAGAATTTATGGGGGACATTAACAGAACCGTCCGCGCTGAGCCGCCATTGGAGGAAAGATCTCCGAAGCCGCCGGTCGGTGGGCCAAGGTCTCGTCCTAACCAGTATGATAAAACCGTCCCGAAAGAACGAGAACACCAATATTTTGACGTTAGATATGGTGACGCAAAAGATGGATGTCCTGAATATTCAAACCGTCGACGGGTAGAAGGGAATTTCGAGAGACACCAGGGGGGAAGTCAGACTGGTTGGCCTTCGAATGGTCCTCAGCATTCGGGGAATCCTCCCGGTTGGTGGTATCGGCAGCCCGATTATCAGCCACATAGGGGGGCCAGGATACCCATTAAAATGGATAAGTGGGGGCTTAAATTTGATGGAAAGCCGGAAAAACTGACTGTGGAGGATTTCATCTTCCTTTCTGCAATACCAGCACGGCTGTACCTGGGTTGAGATTCTGCGCGATTTCCACCTCCTTCTCTCGGGCACTGCCAATGACTGGTATTGGCAATTCCAACGGTCAAATTATAGCCCCGATTGGTCAACACTTAGAGACGCCTTAATGCGTCAATTCAAAAATTCAAAGACGGATCTGGATATCATGAGGGATATAATGGACCGCCAGCAAGGTGCCTGGGAGACTAGTGAGGATTACTTTGCGGCAGTTAATAAACTCAGGTCTCAGCTAAGGATGCAGATCCCGGAAGGGGAGCTGGTCCGCGTGCTGAAAGGTAATTTAAATGAGCGCATAAAACGGCTGGTGTACCCTCAGGCAATCTTCTCATTAGACCAACTAAGAATCGCATGTAAGGACGCAGAACGTGCATTCTCGGATCGGGGAAGGGATGGGCCGAAGCCAAATCGACCGCCGGCTCGGCATTTGGCCAACGAATTGGATTTTGTCGATGACCCTCCTATAAGTCAGGAAGAAAATCTTGCGGCCTTTCACCACTCGGGGGCTAGGCAGAAAAACGGACAGGAGTACGCAGGGGTAAGGTCTTTGACCTGCTGGAACTGCCGAATTTCAGGGCATTCCTTTATGGACTGTCCTTCGTCAGTGAGAAACATATTTTGTTACAGATGCGGACAAGAAGGAGTTATAACACCGAAATGCCGCATATGTAACCCGGAAAACCGATTGAGGAGCGCGGCGCCTTTGGGGGAGCCGCGTTCGACTCAGAACCCCCAAGAAAACCTACAAAAGAAATAAATAAAGAAACAGAGAGTAAAATAAAAATATTAGAAAGGAATAGAGAGTTAGGACCTGAAAGGAAAGGAAATATTAGAGAAGTAAAACCCTTGCATGTTAGAGTGAAGGAATATAATATGGCGAGAGAAAGGATTTTTAATGGAAAGGTCAATGGGATTTCAAAGAGAATTTTAAAAACCCGCGAAAGGTACAATTTAAGGAAAAACACCAGGAAGCAGATTTCGTCATCAGTCGTCGATACTAGCACTGACCCCAGACCTTATGCCACAATTGTCTTGGCTGGGAAGGAAATGTTAGGCCTATTAGACAGTGGGGCCAGCGTTAGTATTTTAGGAAAAAATTGTATTTCTTTGGTAGAATCTTTAGGTATACGGATACAGCCATACAAATCAGGCGTTAAAACGGCTGATGGGAAAAACCAAGCCATAATCGGCAAGATTAGTTCAGAGATAGAATATAAGGATCAAAAACACGTAATTTCTTTTTTTCTGGTTCCGAATTTGGACCAAGAGGTATACCTTGGGGTCGATTTTTGGAAAGCATTTCACATAGCCCCGAATGTCGTAAGCTCCGTCTCAATTCTGGAAGAGGCTGGAGAGGTGAGGAACGCTCATCAGCTTTCATTAGAGCAGCGGGCTGAGTTGGAAGCAGTCAAGGGGAAATTTTTAGATTTTGACCGACATGGTCTTGGTAAGACGTCACTAATGGAGCACGTCATAGATACCGGGGATGCGAGTCCTGTCAAGCAGCGTCACTACCCTGTATCTCCGGCGGTGCAAGCCCTTTTGTATCAGGAGTTAGACAGAATGTTGAAGCTCGGCGTTATAGAGGAGAGTGAGAGCCCTTGGTGCTCGCCTGTTGTCCTGATCAAGAAGACAGGTGAAGACGGTACCATAAAATATCGTTTTTGCCTGGATTCTCGTAAGGTCAACGCGTTAAGTAAGAAGGATGCCAACCCACTTCCTCATATCGACGGGCTTCTCAGTCGTTTACCGGACACCTACTATATTAGTAGCGTTGATCTGAAGGATGCATTCTGGCAGATACCGCTGGAGATGCAGAGTAGGGAGAAAACTGCGTTTGCGGTACCGGGAAGACCCTTGTACCAGTTTACGGTCATGCCCTTTGGGTTGTGTAATGCAGCCCAAAGGTTGTGCCGTTTAATGGACAAGGTGATTCCTGCACGACTCAGGGATCGCGTTTTCGTCTATCTGGACGACCTGCTCATAATAGCCCCAGATTTCAAAACCCATATCGCCCTGTTAGATCAGGTGGCCGAATGCCTCCGTAAGGCGAACCTCACCATCAACGTGAAGAAATCCAGATTCTGCTTTAAAGAGCTGAAGTATCTGGGCTTCATCGTTGGTGGTGGGAAGTTGAAAACGGACCCGGCCAAGGTGGAAGCAGTGGTGGATTTTCCACTGCCGAAGAACCCGAGGCAGGTTCGTCGGTTGCTTGGTCTGGCGGGGTGGTATAGGCGTTTTATACGAGATTTTTCTACCTTGACTGCCCCTCTAACAGATACTCTGAAAAAGAAAAATGAGAAGTTTCGAATGACGGAAAAAGCGATAGCTGCATTTGAAGCATTGAAAGTAGCGCTAACCACCGCTCCGGTTCTCACGCATCCCGATTTCACTCGAAAATTCTACATTCAGTGCGATGCTTCCGAGTCCGGAATTGGGGCGGTGCTGTTCCAAAAGAACGACGCCGACGAAGAATTTCCAGTGTCATACTTTTCACAGAAACTAAATGCGTGTCAACGGAATTATAGTGTGACCGAGAAAGAGTGTATGGCCGCAGTCATGGCGGTGAAAAAGTTCAGGCCCTATGTCGAGGGTATGGATTTTACGATCATCACCGACCACTCCAGCCTTAAGTGGCTGATGAATATGAAAGACCTTAATGGTAGACTGGCTAGGTGGAGTCTCGATCTTCAATCTTTTACCTTCGACATAGAGCACAGAAAAGGCTCACTGAATGTCGTGCCAGACACCCTTTCTCGGGCACACTTGGATAGCCTAGATATTGCCGAAGTTGCACCCTTAGTGGATTTGGAGTCGGAAGAGTTTCGCTCGGAAGAGTATTTAGACCTCATTAAAACAATTCAAAGTCGAACTGAAGAGTTACCAGATTTAAAGATTGAGGACAACTTTGTGTATAAACGATCCTTCCCCGTAAGTGTTGAGGAGTCCTTAGTAAGCCATACATGGCGTTTGTGGGTCCCGTCAGGACTCACTGAAGAGATTATCCGCCATGCGCACGAACCACCGCGAGTTGCCCATGGTGGAATTGCAAAAACCTTGCACCGCATAAGGCAGCATTTATTTTGGCCGAACATGACTGTTCAAATAAAGAATTTCATATCTCAATGTGCAATATGCAAGCAGAGCAAATCGACCAATCAGATCCTTCGACCACCCATTGATTCCAATTATGTAACCGACCTGCCGTTCCAAAAATTATTTATCGATTTCTTGGGTCCGTACCCAAGATCAAGAACAGGAAATGCTTATGTATTTGTAGTCCTCGATCATTTGTCCAAGTACGTGTTCTTGAAGCCTTTGCGTTCAGCGAATACAACCAGTGTGATTAAGTTTTTGAAAAGTGAAATTTTTAATGCGTTTGGAGTACCCGAAGTCATTCATTCCGATAACGGTAAGCAATTTGTAGCTAAGGAGTTTCAAAATCTTCTCCAGAGTTATGGAATTCGTCATTTTAAAACAGCAAACTATTCGCCTCAGTCCAACGCTTCCGAAAGAGTTAATAGGACCCTATTAGCGGCTATACGCTCCTACTTAAAAGACGATCAACGCGACTGGGATATTCACATTAGTGATATCGCATGCGCGTTGAGAAGTTCGGTACACTCTTCGACTGGCGTGTCACCATACTTCACTCTTTTCGGGGTGAATATGATGACACACGGCAAGAGTTACAAGCTAGTCCACAAGCTGAGAGCCATAGACGATGGTGAACTTTTAACTCTTCCGAGGCATAACCGACTGCAGTGCATACGCGAAAAAGTAAAAGAAAATATCATTAAGGCAAATGAAAAAAGCGCGAAAACTTACAATATCCGTAGTCGTAATGTTCATTTCGTACCCGGGCAAGAGGTGTTTCGACGGAATTTTGTACTAAGCGATTCATCGAAATACCTCTCGTCGAAACTTTGCCCGAAATTTGTGAAATGCCGAGTCATTAAATGTATAGGTAAAAACATGTACGAATTGGAAAATCTTTCGGGCAAAAAGATAGGAATATTCCACGCAAAGGACATGAAGCAATAAATGATCTGTGATATACTAAGTACCTGATAGGCTAGCGTTACCATAGAAACTTTTTCGTTGTGCAATACCCCGGATCCGGTCCATTTTAAGATTATATACTTGTTATTGATTCATAGTTTATTTATTTATTTAAACAGTTTTTATTTATTTAGGTAATTTAGTTAAAATTATATATTCAATTATTTATTATGGTGGTGGGTATTTATTTATTTAGTTAGTATATTTTATTTATAATTTGTTATTTTATTGATTTGTGGGGGTGGGCCTTCCAGCTAATTGTTAACCCTAATTATTTATTTGTACCATAGATTTTTCTCTACTACCACAAGTTGTGTATTGTTAACCATAATTTGTTTATTCACAAGTCCATAAACGGGATGGTCAGTGATCTATTCATGCATTGCTACACCTTATTTTTTTTTTGGATCGTGTAACTATTTACTTATTCATTTTGTATTTTTGAGGCTTAATTATAAAAGTATATAAGTTTTTGCTAATTATTACGTTTTTATTTATTTATTATTTGTAACGTTTCCTATTTATTTAGTTAAGTATTTATTCTTCCTAATAGTTAGTTTAATTAGTAAGTTTTTCTATCAAATTATAAAATCAAACAAAAAAAAAAAATCAAAAAAAAAAATCAAAAAAAAAAAAAGAAAAAAAAAATCATATTCCTTTATTTAAGAATTGATTTATTTGTGCGTGGTGGTGGGTTATTAATTAAAATATTGTATTATAAATGGTTATTTATTTATTTATATATATGTGTATAGAGTATAATATATTTATTAAATTTCATTTAGTTAAAATAAGGTATTATAGACCAGCAAACAAAATCATATAGTAGGCGTGTTAATTCTAAACTAATTTTAGGGATAGTGAAATAACCTCGCATGTCAACAAAGATCGCGATGTAGGTAGTTATTTAGAAATAATGAAATGCAAAAAAAAAAAGAAAAAAAGAAAGACATAGAAAAGAATATAATCGGTATTAGGAAAATGAATAATTGCACGAAATCAGTTTCGCTAAACATAATCGCATAACACAGAAGCGAAATTGATTATGCGATACAGGAAGCAAGCTGTAGCTATGTGATGTAGTTCTCGTACCTAACGTCTCACAAAAACAAAAATTTTCAACTGAGCTTAGAATAATTAACAGTCAAAGCGCAAAACTTAGTGGAATGAATGTAAAATACTACCAGAAATTTAATTTATTTACATTCAGTGTTAATTTCGCACATTTTATCACTTTGGTTTGGGTACACGACAGGAAAATTTCTTTTTTTTGTTGTCAAATAAACAGAGCCATGGTGGCTGAGGAAGAAAATTGAAAATGAAAAAAATTCACTGCCCAAGTTTGATTTTCGTCCCACTGAAAAACAAATTTCTGAGCACTCTGGCCTATTGCAATAAGCTACAATCATGTTCACAGTTCTTCAATGCAGCTCCACTAAGAAATAAAATTTACGTCACCTTAGCGACGTCGTTTGAAACCTCAACAAAAAAAAAACTAAAAAAAAAACTAAAAAAAAGAAAAAAAAAAAGGGGTGTACGAAACCAGAGAATTATATTAAATTAAAATACATACATAGGCATCTGTTCACCGGAAAAAAAAATGCAAACGTAGTTGCAACTAATTGTCCTTACAAAAAAAAATTTCAACATAAGCACAATGCGAAGAACCTACGAAGAACAGACGGTAAAAAGAACGCACCACTGTCCTCACTACAAGAAGAACGCGCAACGAATATCTTCAAAGAAAGTTGGGACACGAGATACCGGTTTTGTTGTCCGAGGAATGTAAATTCTTTCCTTTTTTTTTTGATTACTCAGAAGTAAGCAGATTTGCCTACCCGTGCGAGAATTCTCGCAATTACATATAACACACACAAAAACGGACAAATGCAGTGGCCGAACAAATTATTGTTGAGAAAATTATAATCCGTAGCTAAGATCGCTTCGTAGGACACCAGATTTGTCAAAATAGAAGGTATCAGCGACGGAAAGTAAGACGAGTTTAGAAATAATATATATAAGTTTATCACCTGTTTTCGTTGAATAGTTTCCTCTTAGGAAATAGCGAAGGGGTGGCTGAAGGTTCACATTTCCATAGGCGTCAGCGCAACCACCTACTGGGCAGGAGTTACATTCCTATCAGTACTTGAGTGGTGGTAAGAAGAGCGGTGTAGCTACCTAGGTGGGATTGAGTGGAAGCCACCGCGTAGTATGAGACCATCTGAAAAAGAAGAACCAAGTCAGTCAGAACAAGAAATTATTTTATTTATTATTCGACCAACAAACCAAAACAATAACACTTTAAAGCAAAAGAATACTCGTCAATAGAGAATGACCTTGATCGGTCTTTGGCCCTATGCCCGGCTTTTAGCGTGGGTTGAACTCCCCACATTCCTCCACTACGATAGATTTATTCCATAGGCTAGGGATCTGCCACCGTCTCTGATGCGATCAAGGCCTCTTCAGAACCGGTGTTTTGTTACGATCCTCTGAAAATTAAAATAAAATGAATTTTAAGTAATAAAAAAAAAACATGAATTTGTTTTTTTTTACCTATAGAAACCTCCGTTGAAGAAATTCTCCTTGGCAGGTGTACCGGATTGACTTCGGGAATCTGAAATATATAAAGAAAACAATGAAACAAATTACGAGATTTAAACATGCAAACAATAAAGAAAGATAAGCTAAAATTAAATCTACGATAATTATAACAAATAAAAAGAAATTAAAACAAATCTACAACTAAAGAACTAAAACATTCATGCATTGTCGTCTCGCCGCCATGAGTATCATTGCTGTTGTGTTGTGGCTTTGCGGGATGGATAACGAAAGATGAATGAAATATAGTACAGAATATAGTTATATAGTAGAGGCGAGATAGCCATAGCTTTGTTCCACACCCAATAGAGAATTTCCTGCAAACGTCAGATGAACAAGTAGGCATTTAGGGTGATTAATTTAGAATTGAGGTTTTTTGTGGTCGTAACACATTAAGGCGAGATTTTTAGGCTCAAGGATGAATAGATGGGGTAACCACATTTAAAAAAAAAGGTTAATTCCGGACGAAATAGGTTTATGAGTGGAACCTATTTAGTTCCACAACGTAAATCAATTTGGAACCTAGGGGTAGTACCAGATCGGTAAGGTTGGTCTCCGGGTCATTGAGAGCGAATAGGTTTTACCTCTAGATCGCTGCAGAGTAAAAAGAACCGAAAAGGGGTTAAGCTCAGCAAGTTGTTGGTAGCTTGATACGGCAAATAATAAGCGGTTTGGCCAGCGAGCGGTACTCGGATGTATGTGTAGGTAGACATTGTAGGAAGGTAGGGTAGGAATTTGGAGATAGATTTCGGCTAACCAATTAGCTCAAAACCGTGGTAGAGGCAAGTCTAGTGTAGAAAGTTTGCCGACAGTTAAGAAAAAAAAGCAATTAGCAAAGTGACAAAGTCGATTGAGGAGTTTGTGTGTAAAGGCAGTGCGGATTCAAATACGAACCAATAGTTTTTTTTGAAAAAGTGAATTCGTAAGCCGTTGGAGGAATTCATCGAAAATATTAATTATAATATTTAAAATATTATAATTAAAATATATTACCCGGTGAGTGATAATGTTAATTATATCAAAGAAAAAATATCTAAAAATTAGCTAGCTGTATTTTTTTTGAGTTAAGAATATATGTATTAAAATACTGATATATATATGTGACCTTTAAATAGGTTGCAAAGGAGCTATATATATATATACCTATCCTCGTTCAAAAAAAAAAATTGGAAAGGAAAATTGTAAAAGGAAGCAAGGAGTTTTCGTTGTTTAAATAAAAGGTGAGAGTTGAAAGTTTTTTTTCTTTGATAACAATTAGGAATATGAAGTAATTAGCGATATTTTAGTTTTGTGGGCCTGGTTTGAAAACGAAATCGTTTTGGGCAGTTGGTATAAAATCATTTAACTAGAATAAGGGGTGAGTTAATTTTTTTTGTACGTAAGATTTTTTTTATTAACAATAGAAAGTTTAGATAGCCGACGAAGAAAAAGAATATTGGCGGTCGCCGACTAAAGAAGAGTCGTGACCGCCGAGAGTTTGTTGGTAATTGTTGGAGAATCGTCTTTTGCTTCACTATCGACCACATTCAGAACGCGCCCAAATCAAGAATTCGCGATACCGGTGAAGAAACGGAACGCCGATAAAGTGGCCGAATAATTGAAGAAAACCCCGGAAAATTATTTGGTACGGCAGTTTCCTGCTACAGTGGGGCATCCAAAATTTTAAGAAAAAAAAAATATATAAGAAAAAGAAAATTAAATTTTTTTGGCGTGAAAGATAGGGCTTCATTATTTATAGTTAAATCAAAAAAAAAAAGGAACGGTTATGTTTTAAGTAATGTTAATATATTGAAAAAAAAAAAGAATTAAAAATTAAAACTAATCAAAAGAAAAGAAAGAAAAAAAAAAAGGAAAAACTCCGTTAAGCAAGAAGGGGGAAGGACAGTTACTCCAACCTAACCGCGCTTTCTACTGGGCCGCTTACGGTCGCGTCAGCCATTTTGGGTTTCTTTCGGAAGGCTAATCCCTATCAAGAGCTCTTTTTAGGTAGGGCCAACGAAATCGTCAACGAGTAGTTTTTTTTCATCCTCAGAAAGGAGGAGACTAGCAAACGAAAGCGTCTAGGAGGGGGCGAGGTAGGGGCCGAAGCCACTTACAGCTTTTCTTCTTTCTTTCCTGCCGTTTTAGGGGCCTTCCGCTCTCTCAAAAAGATATATCCAAAGAAAAGAAAATTTAAAAGAAAATACCCATAAAAACAATAAAAAAAAAAAACTAACAACAAAAAAAAAAAAAACCTAAAAGAAAAAGGAAAAAAATCAAAAAAAAAAAAATTCAATACATATTTTAGTTTATTTATTTATTATTATTTAGATTCCACAGGAATTCCGCTCGTTAAGAGTTAATATTTATATATTCTTGCTTATTTTTGTTTGTTCTTTAAAATACAATTTTTGTTTAAATATATTTATTTAAGCGTTTAAACTTTCTGTATAAATTCATCTTTAAGGTATTTAACCAAATCTGTGTAAATTTTCCCAATAGCGATATTCTTATTCATCCGTTCGGGAATGGTAGACATTCTAGAGTTTTTGTTTAAATAAAATATGTTTGTAATTCACGCCAACCGATATAGTCTTTTACTAAGTGGTAAAAACCACTTAATGGCATTTTAAAATAACTTTTCAGGGGGTGGAAGGGGTGGCTAAAATACTTTCGTGAGAGGATAGACTGAGGGTGACTTCCGTGCTCCGCATACGGGGAGCCTGAAAATTCCCGCCACGGGCTCCACGAAGGGAGGGCGGCGTACCTGTACAACATCAGCAGCTACGATGGATTGGTAAGAGTTTGTCGGTAAGCGGATCACAACGTAAGAGTGGTGGTGGTTTTATTTGTCGTTGTTTTTTTGTTTTGGCACGATCTATGTATTTTTGTTGTTGGCCCGGTCTGATTTTGGGACAAGATCCCCCCCACATCCGGCGAGCTAAGCCGAGTGTCGCCAGCGTGCCAGGTCCCACGGTCAGACATCCCTCTCCCCCGTTCAGGGTACTCTATTCTTTTAACTTACCTCCTTATCCTATGCGATTTTCATCGTTCTTTCTTTTTGGTACCTCCAACTCTAGCCCTTGTTCTTTCTAAGGTATTTCTGAATTCGTATGAGGTCTTCCTATTCCCTTTCCAACTCACTTTCCTTTCTTTTGTACCTCCCACCTACCATTTCATCGGCCTACCTTTATCTTCGACTTCGGTTTCCGTCCACTACCTATCGTTGTAACTTCAACCGCTATTTTTCTTCCTCTTCAAATCCTGAACGGTTTCCTGTCATTCACCCAACCTCCATCCTGTTTCCTACCGATCCGACGTTTACCTTCCTGCCTATACCCTATTTCCCATACTCACCTCTTTCCTAATAAGTCCCCAGCAACAACCAAAATGTTGAGGGCAAGTTTTTCCAGGGGTGATGTCCGTTACTTTTTTTTTAAATTGAACCTTTCTCAAGTGGCGATGTTCCTTATTTTTTTTTTAAGCTTTTTTAAGCGTTAAACTTAAAAAGAAATACAAGCAAGTTTAGACCCTTATAACTTCAGTTAACGGGTATGGTATGTTTAACCAAAATTGTATTGCAAACTAACATTTCGCCGGGCTTCATTTCGCCGTTTTTCGTTCCGCATTTTGTTTGTTTAGCATTTGGTTATCTCGCATTCTATATGTTTTGCAAGGCACGTTTCGTTTTTAAAATGATTTGACAAATAATCATTTCGCATTTCTCATTTAGTTTTTAGTTCGATTTGATTTTTGAATTTCCGCAATATTTTATTTGGCAGTTTATTATTTTGTTTTTTTTTTTGTTTGGCAGTTAATGATTTCGCTTTTTTTTATTTGACATTCTGTTGTTTCATTTTTTCTTTATTTGGAATTCAATTGTTTTGCAATGCTGTCATTCAATTAATACAATGCCAAATAAAAAATAAGTGAAATGACAAAATTATTCAGCATAGAGAAAATAAAAAAAATAATAAATCTAATCTAATAAATAAATAAATGCCCATTTGTTGTTAAGAATTGTTTTTCTTTGAGTAAAATTTGAAAATACAATGAACGAGAGAAAAGTAAAAAAAAAACAAATTTCCTAGTTTTATTTTTATTTTGAACGAAAATATTCATAGATATGTAGATACCTATAAAAAAATACTTCTCAACAAAAGAATATAATTCTTTATTATCAAAATAACTAAACGGCGAAATGATTTATCAGCAAAATAATAAAACGGCTTTGCGAATTTTGCGAAATAATAAAACGCCGAAACGTTCTTTCGCGAAAAAAACACACAACATCAAAAAACGTAAAAAAAAACCAAGCAACAAATTGCCAAATGATTGAAAATATTTTCGAAATAAAGCAAAATATAAAAATACCGAATGTTAATTGCATAATTATTGAAAGCATAATGAATAAAAAGAAAACTAAAACTGCCATTACGATTGCGAATTAAAAGCAATATTTAACGACTAAAGCGAAACAAAGAAATGCTAAATGAATTTTGCCAACCAATTGTGACCCCGGATCAACGAATGGTAGATAAAAAAAATACATATGTACACAAGTTACATTTTCCAAACTCTAGACTCTAGAGGAGATGTTTTTTATTTTATTTTTATTTCATGTTCTTTTTCTTAAAGCCTAGTATACAGATCCTCCTCGAAAAAAAAATACACGTACTTCTTATGGGAGTGATTTTATCGCAAAAAATTTTTTGAAGTTTAAAATTTTATTATCGAACTGTTGGTTCACAAAAAAATTTATATTCACCACGGAAACTTTTTCGCGCAAAACAATGTTGGTGACATTGTTTTGTGGAAAAAAAGAGAACAACGAATACAAATTTTTTATTTCAACTCAGATTTTTTTTTCTTCCGAAAAAAAAATTCTTACCACTTATGTTTTTTTTTTTTGTTCAAAAGAACTGTATACTCGGCTTAAGTCTTTTATTCTTGCCTAGCAACAAATTCTAACAAAATATGGTAATAGGGAGGTTCACACTCTCAAATTTGTTTGACAAGCATGGCTTGATGATGTTTGATGGATTGAAGCCATTTTGCGTTCACATTTGTCAAACAGGCTGTCAAACATTATTTCTCTTTAGAATTTTATACATGGCGGACGTTTTGATTGCGGCTCTTGTAATAGATCAAATTTTAGAAGATGAAGACCAAGAAAAAAAAAAAAGTCAACAAAATAAGAGGAAACGAATTTGGACTAAGGAATGGCTAAAAAAACGTCCAAATTTTTTTTCGTTTTGTTTTTATAGTCTTCATTTTTAATTTGCCATGTTTCTGGTAAACTTTGATATATTTCAAAGAATTCCCTCCAAAATTCACAATTTCCGCTTACTGGCAGTTCTTTTCTTTTGATGCGCACAGGTTGCCAACTTTTTTTAGAATTTCCTCCTGGTTTGACTAGAATGCGTTCATATTCTCAAATATGTTTGTCAAGCAAGCAAAATATCAAAATATTTTGATATCCATCAAACATGCTTGACAAGCCGTTTGATGGAGCGTTCACATTTTCAAATTCGAGTCAATCAAACCATGCTTGTCAAGCATATTTGATAATGTGAACCCCCCTATTATCAAAAAAAAAACAAAAATAGATACACAAAAATATGTTTTTCTGTACAGTATACAAAGAGAATATAGTGAGAGTAAGTTTAGGGAATGAGGTGAGAGAAAGATGGTACTCCTCCACAAGGGTGAGCATTTTAAATGGAACCACACCAACACAGTGACAGTGTTATGGATTTTACGTTTTAGTATGAAATTTGGAACGGTTTTGAATTTTTGTTTGTAGCTGGTACAAGCTTGTCATTCTGGCTTTAATTTGAGTTTTGAAAATCCAAACATTGGATCTAAACATATAAGCATTTAAAAGAACACAAATCGGGTGTTTTTCAATTTTTCATCTTTTTCCACATTTGTTATGGTATCAACAATTCACAATTTGCGGGTTTTTTATAGGCAAGGGGGTACGAGTCGATTCTCTAGATAATAATATAGGTACTCTAATGGCCAGTTGTACAATAGTTGTTCAGCCTCGGTTCAAGATTTTAACTCACCGATTTCGGCGGATTAACTAACGTTCAACGCTGGTTCAAGTATGTAATTGGTTATTATCACACACTTGAACAGTAAAACACTGTTGAAACTCAATTAATCCTCCGAAATCGGTGGATACAAATTGCTGAACCACGGTATGAATTATTTTTTAGGTACGCCTATTTCCGGCCTATATCGTCCGTCCGATAAAAAATGTAGAAACACACAAAAGTGCCTAAAATTCAGACAGCGCAGCAGCTTCACATCAAAACTCTTGTTAGGAAAAATCGGTTTAGAAAATGGCGTTAGAGCTTATGTTCATGCTTAATAGCTTAGAAATTTAAATTGTTTTAATACCTACATATATCACTTAAGCAAATTTTAACATATTTTTTTAAATTTAAAAAAATCATTTTTAAGGTTTATAGATTAAAAAATTAAAGAAAAAACACTCATCATGGAAGGCATGTTCCGTAGTGAACCAATGGTTCTTTGTCAAATTTTCGTACAACCCGAAGCTGCCTACTCAACTGTTTCGGAAATGGGTGAAGTTGGGTGTGTTCAATTTCGAGATGTGAGTAAAATTAAATTTATGAAATTAATAATTCCCAATAATTGGTATTTTATATTTTTTTTGTAATACACCAAATGTAAAAATTTAAGCTAAATGATGGCTTAAGTTTATTTCAACGAAAATTTGTTAGCGAAATTCGTCGTTGTTATGAATTGGAAAGGAAAATTCACTACGTTACAAACGAACTTAAAAAAGAAGAAATGATATTGCCTGAGATTAACAACGACATTGACCTCCCGGGGGCATTGAATCCCAAAGAAATGATTAATCTAGAAGCTCATTTAGAAATGACCGAGAGTGAGATGCTTGAACTTGCTGAAAATGAAGATAAGTTAAAATCTAATTTTAATCAGTTAAACGAATTACGTCAAGTTTTGGAAAATACCGAAGATTTTTTTTCCGATCAGGAAGTTCTTAATCTAGATTCGAATCGTATGGGCTCTAAGGAAAGACTTGTTAATAAGAGTGAACGTGGAGAATTGGCTTTTGTTGCGGGAATTGTGAAACGTAAAAGACTTTTTGTATTTGAACAAATGCTCTGGCGTATATCGCATGGTAACGTCTTTTTGAGACATGGCGAATTGAAAGAATACTCGACAAATGGAAGTCAAAAAACAGTTTTTGTAGCTTTCTTTCAAGGGGAAGAGCTAAAGAGTAGGATCAAAAAAGTGTGTACAGGATTTCGTGCTACAATGTACCCATGTCCCAGCTCTCATTTTGAACGCGACGAGATGATTGCAGATGTTCGAAGCCGATTGGAAGATTTGAAAATGATTTTGAGTCAAACCAACGATCACAGGCGCAGGGTACTGGCTAATGTTTCAAAGAACTTGCCCACATGGAGCATCATGGTTAAGAAAATGAAAGCCATATACTATACTCTTAACCAATTTAATATAGACGTGTCTCAGAAGTGCATGATAGGAGAGTGTTGGGTCCCAATCACAGACTTAACAATCGTTCAAGGGACTTTAGCTCGTGGATCGTCAGTAGTTGGGAATTCAATTACGTCATTTTTAAATGTAATAAATACCAAGAATCCAGCGCCAACCTATAATCGGACAAATAAGTTTACCCAGGGTTTCCAGAATCTCATTGATGCTTACGGGATAGCTTCTTACCTTGAAATCAACCCAACATTGTATGCAATTATAACATTTCCCTTTTTGTTTGCCGTGATGTTCGGTGATGTAGGACATGGCTTGATCATATTCCTGTTTGGCGCTTGGATGTGCATTTATGAAAAGAGTTTGTCGAATGTTCGGGGTTCTGGGGAAATTTGGTCAATTTTCTTTGGTGGACGTTACATAATATTACTAATGGGGTTGTTTTCGATGTACACCGGGACAATTTATAACGACGTTTTTTCTAAGTCAATGAATGTCTTTGGTTCAGCATGGAGAATAAACTATGACAACTCAACTGCCTTGGGCAATCAGTTTTTACAGTTGAATCCGAAAAATTCCACAGAAGGTGTTTATCCCATGGGCGTAGATCCTGTGTGGCAATTGGCTGAAAACAAAATAATATTCAAAAACTCTCACAAAATGAAATTATCAATTATCTTCGGAGTCACCCACATGCTTTTTGGTCTTTTTTTAAATGTTGTGAATCACATTCATTTCGGTCGATGGGAAGCTATATTTATGGAGTTCATTCCACAAGTGCTGTTTCTATTGCTCCTGTTTGGTTACATGGTGTTTATGATGTTCTTTAAGTGGGTTAAGTATAATGCTCGAACTGAAATTCTCGCAGATACACCTGGATGTGCTCCTTCTGTGCTAATCATGTTCATAGATATGCTGCTATTCAAGTCAACTCCACCATTAAATAATTGTAAAGAATACATGTTTGATGGACAGCAATTAATTCAGTTATGTTTTGTTGGAATTAGCCTTCTATGCATTCCATGGATGTTGTTTTCCAAGCCATTGTTTATTTATATACTCAGAGGGAAGAGCATAAATTCAGTGAGTTACATTCTTCTTTTCTTTCACTTATTTTATGAAAGGTTTTTTTCAAGGTTGGTTCAAATGTAAATGGTAATCCAGACGAATCAATGAGCGAGATTTTCATCCGACAAGCTATTCACACCATTGAGTATGTTCTTAGTACAATTTCTCACACTGCATCGTATTTGCGACTTTGGGCTTTGTCGTTGGCTCATTCCCGTATAAAATTTTTTTTATTAACAATTTTTCAAAAAATAAAATAAACTTATATCGTTATTCGTTACAGAGTTATCTGAAGTCCTGTGGGATAGAGTGCTCTCTAGTGGATTAGCTATATCATCCATTTACTTTGGTCCAATTATTTTATACGTCAATTTTATGTCTTGGATCTTTTTTACTATTTCGATATTGGTTTTAATGGAAGGTCTGTCTGCATTTCTGCATACTTTGCGTTTGCATTGGTAAATAATATACATATAAAATAATTTTTTGTATTTCTTAAAATCTAAATCGTTTCTATTCAATTTTCTTTAGGGTGGAGTTTATGAGTAAACATTATAAAGGTGAAGGGTATGTTTTCGCGCCGTTCAGCTTTAAAATATTTCTTAAGAATGAAGAGTATTAGCAGCACCAATATAATTAATTTACTTAAACTTTATCGACAACTTTTACATTCAGTGTTCACTGCCTAGTTACAAAGTAAAGTTGTCTTTCGCATGCTTCTTCTAGAAGTTTAATATCATAATGTCCAACGAATGCTTTATCTGCGAAAATAAAACGACCGACTGTGAATATGTGTCGTGTGTTATCTGTCGATTGATCTTTCACTTAAAATGCATAAAACTTGATGAAAATGTAATCGATTTGATAAATCGCTGTAATAATATTTATTGGAGATGTAATTTGTGCAACAATTTTAATTCTGCCGGTTATGAAGCTAAATTGAATGTGTTGACAAAAAAACTTAATAATCTGAGCAATAAGTTTGAGTAGTACAAGTAAAGCTAAAAAACCATTGATCCCTCGCTCAAAAGCTAAATTACATCTCAATGTCCAAACAAATGTAATAAATAAAAGCTTCTCGTCACCTGCATTGTCTCTCAAAACAACAAAGCCCATAAATGTAACCCCCTTACCCCTTCGAGATACCAATTCTAATCCACTTTCTCTTGACTCTAGTCAAAACAAAAAAAGTTCCATCGAATAATAATCTGCCGCTTAACTGAGATATTGTTTTAAGCAAAAACAATAATGCAATGCACAGTACACATATTAAAGGTAATATATTGCGCAGGTTGTCAAAGTTGGAAATGTCAAAAAATTAAAAATGGCTGCTCGAGTGCCCACAGGAACTCAACGCGCATCATTAGAAACAACAACAAAATATTGAAATTAGACAAGGAAGGGGGCACTGAATCCACCATTTTACCACCATAATACCTCGATTTTGACAGATGCGCAGAACTGAACAAAAATGAAAACGCTAATGATATTACCTTTAATATGTGTACTGTGAATGCAACGGACTTTGCACATGCTCATGATATTTCTCGCTCACTTGTTGATGTTGTGGGTGAGCCTACTACCAATGCTGCCACTGTAAATATCGCTAACAATGCTGCCACTGTAAACACTGGAGATGGTACTAATGTTATTGATAGTTGTGTGATAC
Organism: Epistrophe grossulariae; assembly: GCA_929447395.1. Classification (NCBI taxonomy): domain Eukaryota; kingdom Metazoa; phylum Arthropoda; class Insecta; order Diptera; family Syrphidae; genus Epistrophe; species Epistrophe grossulariae. The sequence continues at coordinate 86,210,525 of OV839567.1, forward strand.
ATGATTCTCATGTTGTTGTTGCTAATGTTGGGGTTGAAGTTGCTGGTGTTCCTGTGGTTGCTGTTGGTGCGGATATTGATAAAACTGTTAGTGTTGCTGATGATGCTGTTTTTATTGCTGAAATTGCTGCTGAATATGTTACTGAAAATGATGCTAAAAATACTGCTAAAAAATTCAAATACTTCAAAGCTTTGTGAGAACTAATCAGACAAGAGGAGGAGGTGTCTTAATTGCAGTCCTTTCATTATTTTCGTGTCGTGAGATTAAGCTACCTCTCTCTCATCAGAAATCGACATTGATCAACTAGCTGTGTGTGTAACCCTAAACAACTCTACAGATGTTTTCATTATATTAAGTTATATACCACCAGGTAGTTGTATTGATTTATATAATTTACATGTAAAAAATGCCCAATTTGTTTTAAATTCTACAAATTCCAATCAACACTTAATTGTCTTAGGTGGTTACAACCTTTGTCATGTAAACTGGATCTTAGATCCGTACGAGTTGTATCTTATTCCTTTGAATGTCAATAATATTCTTGAATGCTTAATAATAGATTCGTTTACGGAATATGATCTTATTCAAATTAATAAATGTTGTAACGATATAAATCGTATTCTTGATCTTGTTTTTGTCAATAAAGAATTTTGCATTGATATAACTTAAAATATTTGTCCAATTTTTCCAAACACTATTCATCATTTAGCTTTATGTATAAACTTGAAATCTTATGTTTATTTTAAACCATTCACTAATGATTTAGCTAAATATGATTATAAAAAGGGGGATTTCAATTCTATTAATAGTTATATGAATGTCTTTCCTTGGAGCTATATTTTTAGTAACATGCAGTTATCTGATGCTTATAATCTTTTTCACTGTTCTTTATTTGAGGCAGTAGACCTATATATACCAAAAGTGGTCATTCGTAATAATTCTAAACCAGTCTGGTACAATAAGAGATTATGTAATTTGCGCAATAGAAAAAATAAGGCCTATAAACTTTTCCGGAAGTCCAACAACAATAATATTTTGCTTAGTAACTATTTACGACTTCAGAAAGAATTCGACACACTTAATAAATTCTTTTATAAAGATTATCTCTATCGCACTGAATAAAATTTGAAGCAAAATAGTAGATGTTTTTGGAATTTCATAAAATATAAGAAATGTTCAAATGTTATTCCAAATTGCATGCAATATTCAGATATCATATCAAGTGATCTTAAGACGGTTTGCAACATGTTCGCAAATTTTTTTCAATCTGTTTATTCTCCTTCTAACTTACCAGATAATTTTTCAACCATCACTCCTGTGAGTCAAATAAATGTAAGCTCCTTACATTTTAATAATATTGATGTTGAAAAGGCTCTAGGTGAATTAAATCATGATAAACAACCTGGCCCTGATGGCGTTCCTCCATTAACTCGTCTTTTTAATGCTTCTCTAGGAACAGGACATTATTTAGATGAGTGGAAAGTGTCTTATATTATTCCTAATCATAAATCTGGTGAATCTGGTGAAATCCTCACCAAAGGCTGGTGAAAAAAAAACCTGCTACCCTTTTTGTAGTTGATATCACGAGAGCGACAGTGCATATACACCGTATACACATATTTTAGTTATATACATACATTCACTCTCAAAAGTTCCTGTCGATTCTTGATCTTTTTAGTTCTCTTAAAAATTTGAATAAAGAATTTAAGTAAATATTTATATTAATTAAATTTTATTTTATTTCGAAGCCTTATATTACAATTAGGTGCTATATGCTAGAAGTATGTACATACGTGCGATCCAGTCAAACAATGCTCTTTCCTATTTCTTCAGTTATGAGGCGTTACATAAAAGTGGAAACAGAGATATAATTTCAAATTTAAACTATTATTTGATACAATCAATTGCAATCAATATCATCGTAATTCTAAACTCGTGAGTGTACTTAAAAGTGAAGTGACCAACGTCAAGCATTTTAACAATCCTTGATAAGATAATAAAACGTAAATGCACTATATACAGTCCGTAACATTTGAATAGTCTTTTAACAGCTAAATATTTTTGATACTTCTTTGATTTGAACATAAGGAAATAAATTTCTACTTAAAGACAAGATAAGAGAACACTTTCTGATATTTAAAGAATTGTTTTACAAATTTCTACGTATCGAAAAATTATGATTTCTGTTTTGTTTTTTTTTTTTTTTAACGTTTAAATGGTGAAACCAAAATTCACTAACTGCTAGAAAATTTCCAATACAGATGCTTATCTGCCGAAGCAAGGGATTTCTGAACGTTTTATAGGTCGGAAAATTGATCGAAACGCCAAATTGATAAGCAATTTTTTTACATCCGTTACTGTATGCAAATACAATATAAAGGACGTACTTTTTAATTCTTTCTTATGTATTAATGACGAAAATAATAGGAAAAGCTTCCAATTCCAACAACTCTCTCAATAAATCAAGACACGGACGGGTTAGAAGTTAAATCGAGTTATCAGAAGCGCCGGACACCTAAAGCACATACGTATAAAGCTGAAGAAAAAACCTCAATTTAACAATGCGCGTAAACTATAGCCTTAATTTATAGCAATATACTGGCTGGCGTGGAATGCTGAAGGAAGCATCCAGCCAAACAATTGGCAAAAAATGGTATTTTTAGTTGAAAAAAGTTCAACTAAAACAGAGTAGATCGATACAACTTACTACTTCCATAATTAAAAAAAAAAATTAAATCGCTATCATAGCCGTTAGGGATGAGTTATGGTATGGGGTGCAATATCATTACATATGACACTATCAAATTAATATTTGTAGAATAAAATGACAGCGGAATAATACAATTGGAATTAGCCTTGCCTCAGTTTCAGTGTATTTTATGGCCGTTGCCGATTTTGCAAAAAGACCAATTCTTGTATTAAAACGTTGCAAAGCCAAAATATATAGCAATCATCCTGACCAACCTATTCTGATTAAAAATGTGTGGGATTATCAAATACGCAATGAAGGTGGGAAGCTGTACCCAAGAAAAGTAAATTTAATTATAAGTATTAAAGTTGCCTGGGCCAACATTTCATTAGATTTTTAAGGAATCGTTTGCAATTGCTTAAGGAATTATACAAAGATTTTGTATGATTCCTTAAACGATCGCAGTTTTTGCGCCATTCAAAACGAGGGGTGCTCTAAAAAGTACTATGGCGTTAGGCAATAACGCCCAAGGAAATAACGCCCAAATCGATTTGGAAATATCGCCCAACTTTTTTTTATCGCTCAAAAAAAAAGAAATTGGAAATATCGCCCAAATTTATAGTTTTCCAAATCTTAAGTTGGAAATGTTTTCAATATAAATTATTTTTGTAAAATTTGGGCGTTATTCCTTCAATTTTGGACGATATATCCAAAGTGATAATGATATATCAATGATAAGATAATCTTAAAAAAAATCGTGGCGCATAAACAGTGAGGTGCGAGGCTGGGTGTTTGCAAAGTCTCTTTTGCATTTAAAGAATCAGAAGAACACCCAGCCTCGCACCTATCCCATATCCTATAATGTGCTCAAGCAGAGGGGTTGAAGGGAGGCATACATACCTCACTGTTTATACGCCGCGCCGTTTTAATTTTCAAAAATCCATATATTGCAAATGTTAGTATTGAGTTTTATTATTATTTTGCGTTATTTCCTAAAAATTGGGCGTTATTTCCTCTTTCTGAATTTTTTTTTATTTCCAATTTCGGGCGTTATTTCCCATTTGACTTTTAAAATTTTTATTAAAAAAAAAAATTTTAACTTGGAAATAACGCTCAAATCGAGAAAAAAACAACAATTGTTCAGAATTTTTTTGGGCGATATTTCCAAATCGATTTGGGCTTTATTTCCTTGGTCGTTATTGCCTAACGCCTTTAAATACTTGTGTTACCTACACAGAAAATATATAAAAATTATTTTCTTTAAAAAATTAATCAATTGGTTTCTATTTCTACTATAACTGTGAGGCTTTTCTAATGTTACAAAAAAATAATACACATTTTAGTGACTGCAAACCAAATTAGTTGAGAAAATTCCTTTAGCTTTTTGAAATAAGTCAAAACTTCTCTTTATAAAAAAAATTAGTATTAATATTTCCTATACCTTGTTACTTAATATACATTTTCAAATTAGGTACCAAAAATACTAAATTGTAAAATAAACTGTTTATTAGGCTATCCAAATGATACGGACTGTATGTTCGAAGATTAAGGAAGGTTTTGAAAATAACCAACTCAATCAATTAATTATAGGTATTTAAAAGCAAAACTTAACAAATAGGAAAGGTAGTAGATCGGTTTTATAAGGACGGTTTGGAACTCAGAGGAACAAGATATAAGTACCTCTAACGATTCCGCCAAACAAATTTTCCAAAAACTATTTTTTTTTTAATATTTCAAATTAAAAGAAGGCCTACAAACTAAAAGGTCATGGGAGACATGTTTCGCAGTGAACAAATGGCGCTCTGCCAGCTTTTTATTCAGCCGGAAGCAGCTTACGCATCAGTTTCGGAATTAGGAGAAGCTGGATGTGTTCAATTTCGTGATGTAAGTGAATCAAAGTAAAATGCAAAAACTTGCTTGTTGTAATAACTCACTTGAAGTGATTTAAATAGTAAAACAAAATAATTAATAAGCAGCAATCCTTTTCCAATTACTAAAAAGAACTGTAGATCATCAATTATAGTGCCTCTGTGCGTCCGTGAGTTGAGCTGGAACCAAATTTCGTACAGGTCATTTTTATGTGAAATTCAAATTTTTGTTTTAGCTCATCTAAAATGAGTTGCTGTCATACAACGATTTTGTATTTTTTCCCGAAAACGACTTTAACGATTTTGATTAAACTTCGTACCTGTAATGACCAAAGTGATTTCAGATTTAAAAAAAATAATGTATTACGGAAATAGAGATTTTGACTTTTTGAGAAAATTGCATTTTTCAGTTATTCAGCTATTAACTTTTATTCGTTTGACAGATTATTATTTTATTATTTACCAACAAAAATCAAGCAAAAATCCATTTTTTATACTATTTTTTTTTTTCGTTAAAATGTAGCTCCATTACCTATAGTTGTTAATCAACTAAGCGAGTTGATTTTGTATTTAATAATTCGTAAAGATTACCTATCTCATCGTTGCCGATGATACCTACTAGAATCCTGCAATGAATTTTTTTGAAAGCAATTGAAAGAGATTCATTTTAGTTCAAGGACATTCATTATTGTATTGTACAATGTACATATTACTTGAAAATGAATAATGAATTATCTGACTAATATGTGAATACTGTATATTGCACCCATTTTAAACCAACCACTTACTGGTACTGCCAGTGAAATCATGAAAAATGGGTAGTCACAAATTGGTAATCATAAAAAAAAAGATTAGTTAAACTACACTTTCCACACTGAGTACCTACCAAAGAGCAAGTATAATATCTAGAGAACCGACTTAAAGGGTTCGTTCTCTTTCACTCAACAAGCTGTAATGAGCTAATTTTGTAACCAGCATGTACATAGTTAATAGTTATAGTATTTCAGTGCATTTTAAATGAGTAAACGAAGCAACACCATCGTATAGAAATAGTTACACGCGATTCTATGAATGTAATACAATTTCTGCCTTTTCTTCTGCCGCTTCGTACTCATGCATATCTACGTATTCACATGCAATAAAAATGAGTAAAACTAATATTTGTTTGTCAAATTAAATTTGCGGGTGTTAAGGGTAAGAGGGGTACTGTCAATAGTTCGTTGTTAATTTTATCATTTCGAGTGGCCAGTTTCTGCTGGTTAATTATTATATATGATTTTGTTTTTCGGCGTCATCAAATTGAATAAATGAAATAATCGTAGTGCAATTAAATTTTAGTTATTTTGTTTTTAAAGGTTGGATTTGAACAAATGTTAGATGAAGAGCCGGATATTTTTCACCTCCTAATACGAGTACTTTTTAAGATTCCTCAAATGAGCTTAAAATATTAATCAAGTCACTTATATAACTGAATGTTACAATTGTTTTCCAATTCATTTTTCCCGCAATACGAATTTGTGGTTTAGACCCAACTTTTTTCAATGGAACAATAATTAATAAATTGTAATAATTCTGGTATAAATAAACATACAAAACTGTTTAGTGATGTTTTATAAGAAAAATTACTACCCGATTTTTTTCGATTATTTTGCAAGTTTTGTGCAAGTATTATACATGACTAATATTTCTGGTATGTTTTTTAATGCTTTTTTATATAATATTGTGTACAAAATTTAAATATTTGGCCCCTATCAGTTCCCATTATGGCTTTACGATTTAAATCACATTCAAATTCAAATAATACAATAGGCCTTTTTTTTGTTTTTTAATTTTTATTAATAAGCACAAAATTTAGAATAAAATACAGAATTAATTAGTCTTATTCCTATCTTAAACTATAATATGCTAGTTTAAAAAATACTATAACATTATTCTACATTTTGAAGACATAAGCGCAAAATTTTAAAGCATTTTTATTTTGATACTGGATTAAAAAGTAAATATTACAAATTTTAATAGATTTTAGTTGGGTACTATCTTATTGAAATTTTATTTATGTTAAAACACCTAACTTGTCATTCTATGATACTTTGACATTTAAAACTTTTTGCATGAACTGTTTAGTTAGAGTTTATTAAGGAAAGTTGCGATATTAGTTTAAAAAAATGTTTGAGATTAATTTAATATTAGCCGTGATTTACACGCAAAGAATAACAAATTTAATTTTTTATTTTGTGCACAAAAAATAACAAAATATTTATAATCACTTTTTTGTTACCTATTGTTATAACGTGTCAAAAATTATGCTGATTTACCATTGTTATACACTTTCACTATCATGCTCGTAGATTTATTTAAACATCAAACTTATAGTATTTGTAATGTATTTCCATATATCTTAAAACATGACGTGTATTCACAATCGTTTGCTTAACATATATTTTACTAAACTGAAAAACTTATTTTAATTCACTTTTAGCTTAACAGCAGTTTAAATTAAGTACTAATAAATACGATGATCATCAATACGCTTATTACCCCACGCCAAAGTTTTATATGAATTTGGGATAACAAATCTCTTATCATCGTCAGCAGTCAGAGCGATCTTGTTTATTAATTTTGTATATATAAAATGTTTGTCACTTCTAAAATATGACATATTTTTCAAAATTGGTGTAGATGGGTTTGTTGCACAATTTCTAAAATCATTTATAGTTATTTCATTTGCTACAACATTTTTTTTAATTCCTTTTATTTTTTTAACAACTTCATCTTCAGTAAGAAAACAATAGGATTTGGATTTGGTGCCTACAAATTCTAGTAACAATTTACCGGAACACACATCTTTAAACTTTCCCACGACTTTCTTGTTTATTCTGGGAATGTTGTATTTGTTATTCTTTGGATAATTGTTTGTATCGAAATAATCTAAATTTGTGTTTATATCATTATACAAATCTTTTGTTTCAAATTCATAAATAAGCGAATCAGTATCAGTATATAAAAGTTGTAGCTTATCACCATATTTTGGTTTCATAACGTTGTAATGGAAATTATACATTAAGGTTTTTGATAAATCCAATATGGCAAATCCAATGTATATGGGCTTATCGTATTTGACTTTTAATCTATTCATTTGAATGACTACTAAGTTCTCATAAATTATTGATGCGCTGTGGAAATTCGGTTTACTTATCAAAGAACTAGCTCCAAGACGCTTACCATTATTATCCCATTTTGTAATTAGTTTAACATTAACTCTTTTATCTACATTCTCCATCGTTTTCCCAGAAACACTGTTATTCATGAGCTTATAAAAATCTTTTTCGAAATCGTTAGTTGCCTGCATTCTCAAATCTGTATTATGATCGATATATGATTTTAACCAAGCACTTTGGTTGAATTCTAGCACTTTATGAACTTTTTTCAATATTAAACCGTTTGCTAGACTTTGTTTTAAATATCGGTAATGAATAACATATCGTGTTTTATTATATTCAGTTGCAATTAATGTTTTGTTCTTTGATTTCGCATTTGGAGGTATCAAGTTTTCGGGGCAAAATGGCAAATCATTATGTAAATCATGTAAACTATCAGGATAATCTAAATCAATACATAAAATGTAACCTTTGTTTGAATCATCGGGTATTGATTCTATATTTAAACTCTTTAATTGCTCATCACTTAACCATCGGAACTCGTTGATTGGAAGATATTGACTCATTGCCCAACCATACAAATTATTGGCATCGAAATATCCCAAAAATGTAGATTTTTTAGTTTCATCAAAGTTTTCCATATACTTGTTATTAGCTTTAGCATATCTGCCACTGCATTGACTTAAACCTCCTCTTATACTTTTTTTTATAAAATTGATCATATCAATATCTGTAAAAAGTTCTAATTTAACTTTTGTTCTTTTTAACATTGCATCCCAGCTTAGTCCAGGTAGTGTATAATACTGACACGGATCAAGATCGTATATTTTAATACAAATATTTCGAAAATTTTCAAAAATATCTGTTAGAAGCAAAACATCGGTTTTCAAATAATGATCACTGTATTCTCCTAAGGTTTTAATATTGAAAGAATTCCATACTTTTTGAGCATGTATATAATCGTCATCAGTTATATTTGATGAATTCAAAGTGCTATAAAAAGCTGACATTGGAGGGAGCTTAGTCTCTTTAAGTTTCTGAGTTGACGTAATATACTCATACGGGAAAACACCTTTTTTAATAACTAAATTAAACTTCTCCTCTTCTTCATATATTTTTTTAGTTTCCATAAATTGTTCTGGATTTAAATTTGTTGATAGTTTTTCGATACTTGAAGCCATGAACCTTAAAGAATCGATAAATCTAAGTGGAAAGCTACTTTTGTGAGTACCGTTCTTGAGATTGATGTATTTAGAAAATGAGATATAGCGTTCTTTGTTTTGAGGTATCAGATCGACTTTTTCATCATTTTCACCAAATTCTTTGACAATGAAATGAGAATCATAACCACTCAGGTTATGTAAAACAACTGGAATGAAATTAGGTAATTTGTATTTTATATTACATTCAGAATGTGCAGCACCTCGAAATTCTCCTGTGAGATGATCATGATCCTTTACTCTTGCTTCTTCTAATACATCACCACATATAGAACAATCATTAGTGTTTTCAAATTCAGCCTGTTGTTGATTAGTCAAACTCTTCATTGGATCCACACGTTTTAAAATTTTATGAATACGCTTAGCGTCTTTAACCAATTTTTCCATAAAAACTTTGGCGCAGTTATCACCTCGATATTTTACAATTTTACTTAATGAATCGTCAAAACTACATTTTATATAATATGCAAAACTAAAGGGTTCATGAACTTGAACGTTGTTCGAAAATGATGCTCCAGGATCTGCTGAACATGTAGCAATTGGTTTTAAAATCGATTCAAAATCTGCATAGATTACAAATGGAACTCTCATTTTTTTATTAAAGTTCTTAAATTTTATATAATTATTATTTTTGTTTGGTAATACGGTATGTACCTTATTGCAATCATGTTTGAGGTGTTCGGTCAGATTAGCTTCACAACGAAAGTGGATGAAACATCCATCGCATAGCCATTTTGTACCATTATGTTTAGAAATTTGATTACTGACTAGTTTATTTAAGTTTTTAATCCAACAATAATGTCCCTTTTCACCATTTTGTATGTATAACAAGTTTATGTGATTTTCTTTTTTCTCCTTAGTATAAAATAAAGGCCCTACGATAGTATCATTTTCTAAACCAAGCACATTAATACTTAAATTATTTAATTTTTCAAATTGTGAAATTTTCTTCAAATCCATTGGAAATTTTACACCGTTTAAATTAAGCACTTCAGAGTAATGAGGATATGATGACTCTCGATCTGTGTGGTGTTCAGAAGGATGTAGAGCAGATACAATTGCCCAAGCAAAGCATGCGTCATCTTTGTTTTTTACATTAATTATAGCTTTTTTCAACTCTATTTTCCTGGGTAATTTGATGTAAGATGATCCACCACGCAAAGGGTTGTATTTGTGTATATTTATTTCCAGGTACAATACATCTTGTAAGGCCCATCCACTTCCACTTTCTTGGAAATCTTCACTTTTAGTTATAAATTCTTGAGCGAACGTATAATAAATCTCCTTTAATAAACTTGACTGGTTTATAATTTTATAATCAGTGTTAAAGGATTTAATATCGGTAATTGTTTCACTCCTATTTCCGTTCACATAAAGTCCAAACATTTCTAAACCGATTTTTAAAACACTTTCGATCTCTAGAACTTTCGTTATAAGTTCCAAAACCTCAGATTCTTGCTTCTTCACAGTCTTTATATGTAATTTGGCGATCACAATCTCGAACTCTATAGCTTATGATGCGGTTCTCAAACGCCGAATGTATTACTTCAACGTTATTTCCATGATTATTATAAGCATTGGTTTTATGTGCATCATCTCTAAGGTGACCTGAAAAATTCGATTTAACGACATCCAAATTACAAACATCACAATGTTTGATTTCGCTATCCAAATCATTTCCTGTTTTAATACGTTTCGCCTGCATATTTAATTCAGAGTTTTTTCTTTTTTTCGATATTATATTATTTGCAATGGTTTCTTGATGTTTTGTTTTCATATGGTAATAAAATTTTCGAAAATTATCACTAAATACACCACATTTATCACAGAGAATTTTATTGCGTTCCTCATGACTCATTTGAATATGACGATTTAAATTGTCCCATCTTGTGAAACTTTTATTGCAGTGCTCACAGTTAAGCATATTAATTTATTTATTATTATTGTCTGACTAAAATTTTATTAGTTTTATTAAAACTTGAAAAATATTCAAAAGATAATTATAATCAATCAACCTTTATAGTTCGAATATCGTGCACGACTGATGGATGTGCCTCGTGAGTCCAGGGATGGGACTTTTTTAAAAAATGTCCGAAGTAGATTTGGAAAAAAAACGCAGTAGATTCAACTTTTTCGCAGTAGATTTTTATATTTTGAAAATAAAAATAAGAAATAACATAAATAAACATAAATAATTTAAAATAATAAAATATATATTCTGTTTTAGCTCTGATCGTTCAGGCTTCAAATTTGTGTTTCTTTTTTAGTTCTGAGCATGTTCAGGCACGCTCTGTGAGCTCAGAATAAAATAGGAGAGTAAACGGAGTAAAATGCTGAAAACAAACGAGATGACGGGAAATTAAAAAAAAAACGTCGTCAAAACAATAAAAAATGGCGGAATAGGCTGGTTGCTCTAGTGGAGAAGGTAAAATAATAATAATAATAATAAATAAATAATTTATAATCATGACATTTCAGTGATTAAGTTGTTTCATAATTAAATCAGAGAACTCTGAACATACTCTGCTTAAAATTTATTCTGTTCGCTCAGACTTTGCTCAGTACTCAGCTCAATCAGCTCTGATCTAAAAAAGAAAAACGCCTATTGAATGATTTTTTTTCGTAAAACCAAAAGTGCAGTAGATTTAATTTAAAGGCAGTAGATTTATATTTCGAAAAAAATGCAGTAGATCTACTGCAATTGCAGTAAAGTCACAACCCTGCGTGAGTCGTGTCCACGGTCCGGTCCAGTCACGTGCGCGGAGAGAGAACAAAAAAGGTGCGCAAGAGATTTAATGAGTGAATGTTATTTCCTAAATTGTACAATGCCTACCTCAACTTTATTTTTCTTTTTAAATAAAATGCTATTGCATGTGTTATTATTAGTTTTATGGGGTTTATAAATTTCTGCGCACTTTTTGTGTATCTTTCAAAACTAAAGAGATGAGCAGAGATATTTGAAGAGAGCGGTGCAGTAGAATGGCCAAGTGAATTGGTAATATTTATATACATGAATCACCTTATAGGGATGCATGCCATCTGGAAGTGGCGTAGATAGCTTTTTAGATGGGGTGGGAGGCAATGACATAGTAATAAATTTTTACCAACAATTCGTGAACTTGTGCATTACTTTTAAAATTGCAGCAAACCTCGTTCTTGTCGCACAGAAAGAGAAACGGCAATGATTTGAGAATCCAAATAAGTCAACATAATTAATAAGACTGTGTGTACGCCTTTTTATATCGGTTCTTGATCGGTTGTTTGACTCAATAGTGTCGAGTCTGATTAATACCATATCGTAAAATGGTTGTTCGTTTTTATTATTAAATATTTAAAGCAACGATATTACAGAGGTAACGATTCATACTCCGGATTGTAGATGGCGTGAACATACCCGGCGCCCTTGGCATATATATTGCCAAAAGAATTTTATATTATGCTTTGTAAATTTAGAAAAATGTTTAATATTTAAAGTATAATAACTATAATAACTCAAAAACTAATATTTTTATATTATTAAAAATTAAGTTTTAGAAAAAATATTGTAATACAAGTAAGTTCTATTATTTTTTTATTTTCATATAATTTTTTTTTATTTTGACTTGAAAAATATTTACTGTGTTATGAGGTTTCTAGATACATCATCCTAAATATAAGTTTATGGATACTTCTTCAAAAAAAGGAATTGATAGATACTTAGTCTTAAAAAAGGGAGTTTATTATTTATTTATTTTGCGATACTGCTTGTTCCTTGGCTCAACCATTTATAGGCAAACGGAAAAGTTTGACTATATGACGATTAAGTTCACCACATCGGACCATAAACCAATCGAAGAATGGAAGGTTTTCCTTTTTGATTATGACGACGTTACCGATTTTAAAATTTTCGATAGAGTAATGCCATTTCATTCTTTTATGAAGTTCTTTGGTATATTCTTCATTCCAACGTTTGCGGAATTGATGCTGAAGTGATTTAAGTTTATAAGTGAAAGAGGTTTTTCTGCTGGGTACAGTTCAGGAAAGGTTGAAGTAGGCTTCCCCGTGCGGGAGTTAAAGCTAATAAATCAGTTGGTTCATTGGACTTGGGAGATATAGGAGTTCAAACATGCTTTCTTTAAAGGTAAAATGAGTTTGTAGTCCGATTTTGCGAAAATGAATTTTGCAACTTTTTACCCCAGCTTCCCAAAGACCCCCAGTGTCAGCAACTCGCAAACCATTGGACATGAAATTGGTACTGCATTTTTACTAAGGTGTTCTTGTTTTCTGTTTCACTTATTAGATTATTATATACATATATGTATATATTAGTTTTTGATATTTTTTTAAATCAAATTTCCCTGCGCAGCGGGACCAATTTTTTAATTTCTAAATATAATTTTTAAAGAAAAATATTAAAAACAATACATAAGCATATTTTATTCCCACTTTAGCTAAACGATGGAGTCAATTTATTTCAAAGAAAATTTGTTGGTGAAGTAAGACGGTGCGAGGAATTGGAAAGAAAAATTCGCTACATCGAGAAAGAACTATCCAAAGAAGGCATTGTATTACCCGAATTAAACGACAACATACCCACTGCACCAAATCCCAGAGAAATAATCGATTTAGAAGCTCATTTGGAAAACACCACAAATGAATTATTAGAACTTTCACAAAACGAAGTCAATTTGAAATCAAATTTTATGGAACTCACCGAGCTGCGACAAGTCTTAGAAAATACTGAAGGTTTCTTTTCTGATCAGGAAGTGCTCAATCTTGATTCGAATCGCCGATATTCGATAAATGGAATTATCAATCAAAGTGGACGAGGAGAATTGGCTTTTGTAGCTGGAATTTTGAAACGTGAACGCGTTTTTGGATTCGAACGAATGCTTTGGCGTATATCACGTGGTAATGTTTTTCTAAAACGTGTCAATTTGGATGAACCCTTCAAAGATCCGACCACGGGACATGAAAGTTACAAAACAGTTTTTGTAGCATTCTTTCAGGGTGAAGAGCTGAAGAGTCGAATTAAGAAAGTCTGCGCTGGTTTTCATGCTGCAATGTACCCATGTCCGAGTTCACATACTGAACGCCACGAAATGATTAAGGGTGTTCGAACACGTTTGGAGGACTTGAAAATGGTATTGAACCAAACGGACGATCACCGCTCTAGGATTCTGGCAACTGTTTCAAAGAATCTATCCACTTGGAGTATAATGGTCAAGAAAATGAAGGCAATCTACTTCACACTTAATCTCTTCAATATGGACGTTACCCAAAAATGCATGATTGGTGAGTGCTGGGTCCCAACAAACGACTTGATGACCGTTCAAGAGGCATTAGCGCATGGATCTAATGAGGTTGGAAATTCTATTCCATCGTTTTTGAATGTGATCAACACAAATGAGCCACCACCGACATATAATCGAACAAATAAGTTTACTCGGGGCTTTCAAAACCTCATTGATGCCTATGCGATTGCTTCTTACCGTGAAGTCAATCCGGCACTGTATACTATTATCACGTTCCCATTTTTGTTCGCGGTTATGTTTGGTGACGTCGGTCATGGTTTCATTATACTACTGTTTGGATCTTGGATGGTTATATGGGAGAAGAGTTTGTCTAAAATGCGAGGTGGCGGAGAGATTTGGTCGATCTTCTTTGGTGGACGTTACATTATCCTTCTTATGGGAATATTTTCCATCTACACCGGATTCATCTACAACGATTTGTTTTCCAAGTCTATGAATATTTTTGGTTCTGGATGGAGGATTCATTATGATTATTCTACTATCAAAGACAACCCATCCCTTCAACTGAATCCAAAAAACTTCACAGTAGGCGTCTACTCCTTGGGGATGGATCCGATTTGGCAATTGGCAGAGAATAAGATAATTTTCCAGAACTCTTACAAAATGAAGCTGTCCATCATCTTTGGTGTCACCCACATGTTCTTTGGCGTTTCAATGAGCGTAGTCAACCACGTACATTTCCGTCGATGGAGTAATATCTTCATGGAGTTTGTGCCGCAGGTCTTATTTTTGCTATTGCTTTTTGGTTATATGGCATTCATGATGTTCTTCAAGTGGATAAAGTACAGTGCTCAGTCAGAGACATTTGCTGACACACCAGGCTGTGCCCCGTCGGTACTGATTATGTTCATTAATATGATGCTCTTTAAGTCCTCACCTCCATTGGAAAATTGCAAGGAGCACATGTTCGATGCGCAGTCTTATATGCAAATGGCTTTCGTTGCCGTTGCGCTATTGTGCATTCCGTGGATGTTGCTGTCGAGGCCTCTTTATATACATTATAGCAGAAAGAATAAGATTCATATGGTGAGTTCAATACATATGTGTGTTTTTTTCTGATAGTTACTTATTAAGTTCACAACTGCAAAAACTTCCTAGGTGAACCAAAATGGTACTGCTCCAGAAGTGTCTGGAGGAGGTAATGGTGCTGGGCATGGTCATGATGATGAGCCTATGGGTGAGATATTAATTCAACAGGCCATTCACACCATCGAATACGTTCTAAGTACGATTTCTCATACCGCATCATATTTGCGATTGTGGGCTTTATCGCTGGCTCATGCTCGTAAGTCAGTTTTAAATCTGAAAGTAACTGAATTCAGTGTTGTATTTTTAAGAATACCATTTTACACAGTCAGATTTAGACTATCAGCAGTGTGAATGGATGTTTCATGTGATGTATGCGAATGCGACCGCTTCATTTCGGTGTCTGAACAACGATTCAAAATTGATTAATTTTAGTGTACAGCTATATATCATCATAACTGCAACCTCAAATACAACACTGGTTTTCGGACTAGAATTTCTTCATAACTTAATTATTTTATTATTTTTGTTTTTTTAATTTGTATTTTTTGCAGAGCTTTCTGAAGTACTTTGGAGCAGATTACTCTCATTAAGTTTTTTGGTACCATCGTACTATATTGGCCCCGTAATGATATTTTTGTTTTTTATAGCTTGGAGTTTTTTTACGATGGCCATTTTGGTTATGATGGAGGGTTTGTCTGCTTTCTTACACACTTTGCGACTTCATTGGTAAGTAAAACTAACGGTTTATTTTTAACTTGTTATTAACTAACCCCCGTTATTCTTTGAACAGGGTTGAGTTTATGAGTAAGATATACGAAGGTGCTGGTTATGCTTTCACTCCTTTCAGTTTTAACGTTATTCTTAAAGAAGAGGACGAAGACGATTGAAAACAAAACTTTCAAAATGTTATAACTTTTAATCCAAATGATAATTAAAATAAATAAAATAAATGTAACAATATGAATCCAAAGAATATAAAATTTATTTGTTTAAAGATACAAATAACCTTGAAAGCCGTACCTCAGATGAAGATAGGGGTTTTAGTAGTGTTCTGTTGCCACAGTTCCAGGCTTTGATGGGCATCAATTAATAAATAATGTACGTGCATTCAAAAAGTTATTTGCATGCATAAAAATGAGCGATAGACTTGAGTGCCTGTCTACACTGTTTCACTGAAAGGCGCATCCAGTGAGCAGGTAGATTTTATGTGTGTACAAACGAGAAGGGTAGATTCCACCCAAAATCCACTGACGCGCTAGCTTCAAGCAATATTCTCGGATTCAACATGAAAGACTATATTTAGTATGCCTGTTTGGTACATTTTTTTTTCAAAAAAAATTTCCCAAAACCGAGTTTCTTTTCTATGGGTTTTGGCAGCAAATTTTGAAATTTTATGCAAATTCGCAAGAATTTTCACGTTACCAAACAGACCAATTAAATAACAAGCCGTGTTTTTTGAGAAAGCTATTCACAGTATCCAGTGGGATTTTACACGAGTTACAAATACAACATAGAATTACTGCCAATAAAAGCAGAAGTAAAATCCTACTGCGGATGGGTTTGTGACGGTTATTTGAGTTACCAATGGAACTGTCCATTTTGTTTAAATAAAATTATTTTTTGGTTCAAGTTATTTTTTGTTTTGCTTTTTATTATGTAGCAAACTTTCTTTTATTTGTGTTATGTAAAACTTTGTCTGTTGTTGTTCCTTGTGCGCAATCTTGTAGGTAAGTAAAGAAAAAAATCCTCGTCAACATCAATTGGAATATCGATGAAAGATTGGCAAAGTTATTAGCAAAAGCATCACAAATTTCAGGGGTATACTAGTTAAAATATTACTGTTATAATTAAATTTCACGTGTTAACAAATTTCCAAAAACATTTGGGGTCAATCTGAAGGCAGCTTTCCATATTATTGAGACATTCAGTGTATAACTCATTAGAAAGGTTTTTAAACTCTTCAAATAGGGCCATACACATTTCTTTCGGACTGTATAGCTGTCATTTTGAAAGCAATACTCGATAATGAAAACTTTCTAAAATTTGAACAGTACCAAAAACGAATTTGTGAGGAGTTTATTTTATCAAATATAGAATTAGTTTCCCCAACACATTTAGCGTCATAAAGATTTCCACTGGGACCATGACATTTGTAGAGAGAAGATGTATGATAGAAAAAAAAGTTTTTAGCGACAAAAAGTTTTAAAATTATAAAAAAAATAATAGAGTTAGAAAAAAATAATCAAAAAATAAAAAAAAAGAAAATTGATGATATAAATAACAATTTTTTCCAGTGAACGAACCCGAAAACTTTTAGATTTGTAATGAATGAAAGCGCCTAGAGGATTTCGGCCACCGAACTCTTCTATCATGTAGATAAGATTTAAATATGTTATAACAGAATTAAGATATAATAAAACCTAGTAGTTACTAGCCGCGTTTTATTATCTACGGGTCTGGGTCGGGGTTATCTTTTAACACATAACACAAAAACAAATTTGAATCTAGGTTTCTATCGGGGTTTGCTTTATGGAACCAGAAATAAGTTCTTACTCTGGCGGGTAGACGGTTCAGTCGTTAGAGAATACAAAATACAAAAATAGTCACAGCCTATATGGCAATAAAACTAGCTATAGAACAGGACCAGTGCTGTTTATTATGTTGTTAAAGGATAGCGTAGACCAGTACGCTTCAATTCTTGAAAGAAATCGGCTTACAATAGGAAGCACCTATAAACTTACACCCCTATTAATAAACTCTAATCAAACATAAATTATTGTTAACTATATAGAGAAACAAATAATAAATATTTCAATAAAAAAAAAAACGAAAGATAATTAATTAATGTTTATTAGATTACCATTAAGCGAAATGCCGTATAACGAGTCACCATTTTTCATACAAATCCTTTCAAAATCTTATAAATTCCTTCAAAATCAACAAAAAATATCAACAAATTGTAAAAATTTCTATGGCTTAATTGCTTCAATACTCCCCCATCTCAAAATTATTTTTTTTGTTCGTGTTGAAAAATTAATTTTTCGCGAAAAAACTAAATCAGCAGTAGAAATAAGACGCTCGTATGCGAAATAAGAAAAAGATATCAATGTTCTATAATATATTTGACGAAAGTGAGATTTTTACTCAAAATGTTATAAATGGGTACTTAGTTCAACATCGTCAAATTTTGAGTAGTGATGGTATTGTAAAGAAATTTTGTTTTAATTCCGATATTTATGGCCGTTGCGTATCGAAACATTTTGAGAACATTAACGGGAACTAGGTTATAGTTAAAAAAGGCAGTTATAACGAAATGACACATAAAGAGCGGCCTATATGGTGAGGTATGCAACTAAATGCCTGGAAGGAAGAGGACAAAACACAACGTTTTATTGATTTATAGGACAATATGAAAACTTTATATACATACATATATAATTTCATATATTTATTTTGTCTAATCACAGGTCTGTGTCAGATGGAAACTTTTTTTCTGATATTGATCCAATGCATTTTACGATAATTTTTCAAAGTAAAGGCTCTCCCAAATCAACGCGACACATTCGAAATGACGACGAAACTGTCAAAATATATTTACCTGGCGATAAATAAGTACTCACAGCAACGCGACGATGCAATTAAGCGAACTGATGTAAAATATATTGGCAGATTAAAGTTTCGTCACGTTGTTGGTTTGGGGGAGCCTTAATACTTAAAAATTTTCGCGTCTCGTAAGTGCACTACCGAATACGAATACGAAAGAAAAAAACTAGACAGCAAAATTATGGTTTGACTTATTTATTTAAAACCGCAAAACAAAAAGACATGACAAAGGCGAACGTTTCTTTCAGGTCATTTAAAATAAAGTAAAAATCGCAATTGATAAAAAATGTTGATAGTGTGTAAACGAGCACATTGATTGTGATTGTTTTTATAGTTTAATGTTTAACTTAAAAAATGAAAATATACATATAGCTTAGTAATTCCCTGCAGAAGCAAGTTCACCTTAAATCAATCAATACGCTATGATTTCTACCACGTTATATCTGCTTACAAAAGAAAGTGGTATCTATAAAAACGTTCGCTCAATCGATCCAGATATAAATAAAATCTACGAAGAATTTTTTGAAGCAATTTCAGCTAAAGACCTGATTCAAGTATGTATTTGCATTGTTATGCTGTATTGTTTAAGAATAACAATTTAATTTATAATTTGAAATGTTTGTATTTTTCTATTTTATTTTATTTTTCATTACTATTTAAAGTGCCTTCGTCTGCTTACAATACTCGATGATACTAACATGTTTTTAAATCAATTAATCTTCATCTGTGACTCTAAGTGTTGTAATACCAGCTGCATAGCTTTAAATCTGTGCCATTTTGCTGTTTTAAATGACTGTGAAGAAATAATTGAAGAGTTACTCCATCATGGAGGTGATTTGAGTAGGAAAACAGTGGGTAAGTTGATAAAGGAAAATATTAGAATTTTTCGGTGGTTGCCATGGCTAGGGAATTGGTGGTTCATCCTAATTGTTCAATGAAATTTGGTAATTTATTAATCATCTTAAAAACTTAACATTTTTATTTACAGAAGTAACAATTTCAGAAAATCAAAAATATTTTTTTGAAAAGGATTCCGTGATTGATCTTATTATTCGACGTTTCAATGAACCCATTACATATTTCCGAGATTTACTTGATGGATACGTTGAAAATTCAGATCTTGGCAGTTCTTATGAATTCAAATTTAGTAAGATTATTAATAATCACACATAAAAATTAAACGAATAATATTATGATTTTATTTTACAGATTTTTCAATTTTATTTCCATCTGCTACTGGCACAAAAATGGTTGATTCAGATAAATCTGAACATCAAATGTGTGTTCTAAATGAGATTGTTAATTCTTTCAATGACGTTTACAGCCCTGAACGTAGTTTTCATCTACAACATCCATTGATTGGTAGGGATAAAAAATTAATTTTTTAAAACTTCCATTAAAAACTTATAGATATACTTTACTTCATTTACAGAAGTGTATTTGGCATGTAAATGGCGGCATTATCGAAAATTTTTCTACATTCTCGTAGTTATGCACATTTTATTTGTTGCATTGCTGTCCTCTTCGGCTGTATTAATTGTGAACAATTACAGAAAATCTTTAGAAATACAGAAAAATGGTGAATCAAACAAATTTTCGGAGATCAAATTCGATGAGATTCTACCTACGAAGTTAAGAGCACTTAACATTCTCCTGCTTCTTGTTGGCTTTCAGCTTTTTTGTCATGCTGTCATACAGGTACATTTTTTTTTAGCTTCATAACGGTTTCGCAATAAACCCCCTTCAAATGATAGCAATTTTGTTCTTTTTGAAATACGTCTCTGCAGCTGCACAAGATCACAGAACACTTATCTTAGGTAATACATGTTATATTGCGCAAGTTGTCAAAATATTGAAAGTGTCAGAAATAAAAAATGGCTGTTCGAGCCCACACAAACTGAACCCAACAAACAATAACAAAAATATTGATATTAGACAAGTAAAAGGCACTGGATCCCCCATTTTCTTCGATTTTGACAGATGCGCAGAATTGAACATAAATGAAAACCCTTATGTTATTACCTTTAATATAAGTGTACCGTGGCATAGAACTAAGTTCAAAAAATTGTGGAACGTTGAACGCGTTGAAGTCTATTGTGATCCAGAATTTTATATATTTTTTTTTATTCTAGGCCTGCTTTATACCACTGCGAAAACTTATCTACGAATTCGAGATAGTATCGAATCTCTTAACTTTTACTTTTGGATTGCTCAGTTGTATTTATGGAATAATTCAACCATTAAATTGGAAACTTGAAAACAACTTTCAGCAAATTTATTGGCTAAATAGTTTGATTATTTTACCAGCATGGATCAATTTAATGTTAATAATTGGACGTATACCCAGTCTTGGATGTTACAGTCTAATGTTTTCAACTGTTATGAAGAACTTTTTTAAGGTAATTAGCATTATGGAAAAAGCTTTTCTTTTGTTTGTGTACAAATATCATGTATTGAGCTTTGTGGTTAGCCTATTTATTTTACTTATTTTTTAATTAAAAAAAAAAAACATATTTTCGTTTTAAAACGTTTAGCTTTCAAATTAAGATAAATGGCTTTTAATATGTATTTAAGCACAACAATTTCGAATATATTATGAAAACATTTAATTTCATAATTTAAAGATTTAAAATTAAAAGAATTTTATTAAACTTAAAAAAATTACATTTAATTTGAAAGCATTCATTTAAATTTAGCATTCAAATATAAAAGCCATTGAATTGAAAATTCCAACAATCATTTTTAAAGTATTTACTTTTAATTATTAATAACTTTAGTTTTTAAAGCGTTAGTCATTAAAGAGTACACATTGAATTTAAAAGTAAAACTCTTCTTTTCAGCTTAAAAAAGATTCAAAGTTATTCGCGATGAAGTTAATAAAAATTAATTTTCAAATATAATACGTTTCAATAAGTTTGTCTTTCATATATATTAACTTTTAATTTTAAAGTTTGTTCAGGAATTTAAAGTGTACCTTTCATAGAAAAATTTTTTTTACTCTCAATTATCTCATCATCTATTAAACCGATTTAAATTCAATATTTTATACAAGAGCTTCCTTTAAGTTCAAATAATAGGTGCGTTCCTTTACTTTGAGACTGTGATTGTGACTAACTGTTCAAAACTGCACATTATATGAACTTTGACAAACTTTTAAATTAAGTCCTGAAAATTCGCAGTTTTGAGCAGTACAGGAACATATATAATATTGCATATTAAAATTTACATTAAAAATTAATTTTGGATTTTTAAAAAATTCAAAATGTTATAAAATTTTAAAAATGTCGGTTAGCTGACTAATAAATGTTTACAGAAATTTGAACTTCAGAATTAAATTCATATCAAATTTATTTTTTCACTTCAAAAAAGAGTTGAGAATTTTGAAATAATCACTCGTTGGTTAACTTTAGACAGTTGAAGGTATGAATGCAACAACAAACACTTTGGTGAGCTACCATAAGGTTTTTTTACAGGCTGGAGTTATAGACATTTCACGACCGCCAGGCCGATCATCTTATTTAAATGTTGTCTTAAAGTTATCTTACCTTGCCTAAAGCTTGACTAGTATGACATTTTATTTAATTAAATAAAGCATATATTTCCAACAATTAAGACTAGTCAAAATTTTAATAAATAGGTATATTTTAAATTAAAAAAAAACTCTTTTTTTTTTCTTTTAGGTCATCGTCTCTTTTATATTTCTGATTGTGGGATTTGCAATGACATTTTCACTAATATTTCCCATGTCGGAATATTTTAACAGTCCCTTAAGTGCAATATTAAGAACAATCGTTATGATGATGGGAGAATTTGATCATTCCGAGATGTTTTCAGGCAATACAGTAAGTAAATTATAAAATGAATGAAAATGAACATTTATTTCCATTCCACAGCTTTTTTTCAATTTTTCAGACTGGAACGTCGAAATTTATTTTTATTTTATTTATTGCTTCTTGCAGTATAATTTTGATGAATTTAACTCAAGGTATGAATTTGAAAAAGAAATCAATGTTCCTATATTATAAGAATTCCATCTTAACCATTTGTCGTCCTATTTTTTAAAAGGCATAGCTGTTAATGACATAAAAATTCTTCATAAAATAAGTCAAACAATACGCTTGGAAAAAGAAATTAGGTTTCTTTATGAATTGGAATATATTTTCACCCAAAGAATTATGACTTCAAATTGTATTTTAAGAAAGGTATAAGCACTGAAAGTATTCTTAAGTTCAAAAATATTATAAGTACCTTCTGAAATAATTTTATAAATATTTCAATCTTAGATCAAGAACCGGTTTTATGATACTGGTACTATTGGAAGAATTATGACCATTTCAAAAAAGAACCGGCATATTATATCAAGGGAGCTTTTTTGTAATAAGTCATTTTATATTTTAAATTCACTGTTAAAACAATTTAGTTTTTTTATTTTCAGCTAAATTGATTCGATGCTATAAGCCCACCAAGTCCATATGGAGTCGGAATATTCCATATGCCAAATTTTATTTTCAATGCTTACCAAACCGTTTCGATGTTCTGTAAATTTTTATATATTTAATATTAAAGAGGAAAATAATTAATATTATTTTAAATGAGTAAAAGTGTGTTTATTTTTTTATAAGGGAAAGAAAGAATAGAAGCGAAACCCTAGAGAAAAAATTAGACGAAAAAAAAAATCTGATTAATATACATATTATATATATTTGATTGATATTCGAAATTCCAATTTACAATTAGCAACAATTCACAATTTAAAACGAATTGTAAAACACAAAACTTCACAATTTTGTCATGTGAATTCACAATAATCGGTTTTGAAAATAAAAAAAAAACAAATCTTTTAAATGTTTAGCAATTTAATTCAAAAGGTGTGTTTTTTTGTAAAAAAAAATATAATAAAATTAAATTGTGTGAAAAAAACGACTAGGCTTAGCGATGGACGTAAATTCAACAACTTAAGTCCAACTAAAGCTACATAAGTCCAGATAATTTTAGGGAATTAACTTCGTCCAACTCTATAGGTATGGACTTGCCAAAAAAAATGGCCTAAAATTGTTTATGATGAAGTAATATGGTATTCAATATAATATTATTTGAATTTAAAATAAAAAAATAAATTCACTGTCAAGAGTGCAATAGAGTCTAAAACTGAAATGAAATAAAGTCCAAAGAGAATAATAGAAGAAATGAAAAAACAAAATAGTTTTACCGTTTTAACTTGATTTTAAATTTCAAGCGAAGTGTTTACTTAAGATCATTGGCTTCCGGTCGAAATTTAAAATTTTCGCCTCCGAAGTGTTTTACCTGGTTCAATACGAATCCATCTAAAAAAAAGCTGGAAAACTATTCTTTAATTTTATTTTTGAATCAAGTCATTTCTATAAATAGTTTTTGAAAAAATTACTTTTAACTTTTTTCTTAATTTTCAATTTTGTCAAAAACCAGAAGACATAAAACCATCAGGTTTCCATGTATCCGATTAAGAATTGGTACTTTATTTCACAAATTTTAATGAAATCAGTATACATTTTATTATTACATTTTTTTTTTCAAAATTTTGAGTTCGAAAGTAATTTTTTTAAAATCTATTCATAAAAAAAACTTGATTTGAAAATATTAAAAAAGAACAAACTTCTGGCTTTAAAAACTGGTATAATACTTTGCTGTAGCTGTTGCCGTTGTTTTTTTTTTTCATTTGAAGCATTTTTTAATTAAATTGTGTTTTCCGTGTTTGCGTTGGTTGATAAAGTCTCATTGACGAGAGTAATCTACCAATTCGTAATAAGATTTGAAAATAGAATTTCTTTCTTGTTTTGAGCACTTTTGAGCACTTCAACCCGCAGCTTACTTTGCGAGCCGCCCTTATTGAAGCAGCAGGTATAGCCTTACCAGTCGTTGAAACGTGATTACTCGTCGTTTTTTTCTCCTTAGATGTTACTTGAGGGAACTCTTGCCTGGTAACCCGTCATCGTCGTCCATGTCCAAAGATGAACTACTTCTGCTAGAATCCAGCTGGTGAAAAATTAACTTCATTGGGATCAGATTCTAGCTCTGAATCATCAGCAATTTCTGAAAGGGTTGCCATAGCTTAAAAATTAAGAAAGACCGACATTCTAGTTGAAAATTCTGATCTTTTGTTATTGCACTTCACCTCACCTGCGAAAATAACGCCTTGATTGGAATTTGCTTCCTTCTCTGGAGAATGTCCTTGCATACCAGTTAACTCATCTGGATTAAATTCTACCTCTGGATCAGCAGCAAAATCTTGTACAGCTGGGAAAAGCTTCTAAGTTAAGAGAGGACGAGTTTGACAATCCGACCATTCGTTTATATAATGTATCTTACCTGTAAAAATACAGCCTTTATTAGATTTTGATTCACCTCTGTATCACCAGCGACATCCGAAAGAGTCATCCTAGTTTCGAATTGGCAGTCCCGCTTACCTTTATCCATGGCATGCGGCCCCTCTTCCGTTTCAACCACCGGATTTAAAATATTCGCCTCCGTACAGAACTTAAATCTCTTAAAACTCTTGTTTAAATTATTGGGTACTTAAAAAAACTAGTTCTTTTCTGGTGGGAAGATGGTTTTTTTTATTGCATTGGTTCTATTAGGTAGCTATACTACACCAGATATAAGTAATGTTAAACTTTTATATACCCATGTATATATTATTCCAAATTAAGAAATGCCAAACTATTTGTTGTTCTTAATTAGGCACACTTTTATATGCTATGTATAAGAAGCGTTTTTACTATTAAATCAAAGACAATTTTTCTTATCTTTCAAAAAACATATAAATAAATCACATGATAATGAACACTTGCCGAGTAATAAACTTTTATTATTTTTTTAAATAAATATTGATTTTACACTGCAGGCCGCTTAAATAGAAACAAATTATTATATTATCATTCTTATGATCAAATCTGTAAGAGTTTTGGTAAATAAATAAAACTCAGCATAGATACATCATACTCGTACATCAATATACAACATTAAAGTGTAGTGTACTAACAAAAAATGTTTCATTTTTCGTGATTGATTTTAATTTCCAGGTGATTTTTTAGCTGGTTTGGTTTTGGCAACACTGGTTTTGACAGCTGACGTGTGTTTAGTACCTTGTGTCACTGTCAAACAGCTTCAGTTTGGTTTGCAATTTAACCATGGATCGTCTTACAAATGAACAACGCTTGCAAATTATTGAATTTTACTATCAAAATTCGTGCTCGGTTCGAAATGTTCATCGCGCGCTGCTTGTGTTAAGCGATGAGGCTCATTTTTGGTTGAATGGGTACGTAAATAAGCACAATTGCCGCATTTGGAGTGAAGATCAGCCAGAAGCATTGCAACAGCTACCAATGCATCCCGAAAAAGCCACTGTTTGGTGCGGTTTATGGGCTGGCGGCATTATTGGGCCATATTTCTTCAAAGATGATGCGAATCGCAGCGTTACTGTCAATGGTGAACGCTACCGAGCGATGATAACAAACTTTTTTTTACCCGAAATGGAAGTTCTTGACTTGCATGATATGTGGTTTCAACAAGACGGTGCCACATGCCACACAGCACGCGAAACAATGGCGCAATTGCGAGGCGAGTTTGGTGAACAGTTAATTTCACGTTTCGGGCCGGTCAATTGGCCGCCTAGATCGTGCGATTTGACACCATTAGACTATTTTTTGTGGGGGTATGTCAAGGCTAATGTCTATAGGGACAAGCCCGCTTCGATTGACGCACTGGAAGCCAACATCCATGCATTCATTCGTGAGATACCGGCCGATATGTGTGAAAGAGTATGCCAAAATTGGACTCAGCGGATGGGCTACCTGAGACGCAGCCGCGGTCAACATTTGCATGAAATTATCTTTAAACATTAAATTGCAAGGTTCAAACTATCGATTCAAATAAATATTTCATTCATTTTTTCGAATTTTTTGTGTTTTTTTTTTTTTAAAGTTCTAAACCTCTTAAAAAATCACCCTTTATTAAGTTTTGAAAATCCTGAGCCAGTTGCATAAGTTCCCGATGGATCCTCATGGATAATAAACACCACAATAACTGTCCACCTTATCATACAGAAAATTACCACTTTTCTCCACATTATTGTTTAATGCTTTTTTCTATGCTGTTCCATTCCAACGTCCATTTAATCATCGTTTTTCTGTGGCTGTAGGCTGATTTGTTGTGTATGGAAGAGAAATTAAAATTTTCTTATAAAAATCTGATTGCTTTTGGGTCAATTTTTATTAGCACCAGCTGTTTAGTGTTCATCGAACTCTGTCAGTGTTGCCGAATCTCATGATTTATCAACAACCACGTGTTGTTATTGTTGTTTTCGTCGTCACCACCGAAAATTCGCGTTGGTGTGGGGGAACCTTAATTCCGAAAATCAAAAATTTTTTATTTTTTTAATGTGGGGTAAAAATTAAATTTCGAAAAAATCAGAAAAATCAAAAAATGTGTTATTCCATTACAAGATGACTACGACGATATAAGTGGATTAAAACCTCTAAAAAATCTAAACATTTCAACATTTTACTGATTTCCGACGACTTTTGGAACTTAAAACGTTGTACACATAGAACTGCTTCCACCTACATTTTTTGGCGCCTCTCAAAATTGCAAGTTTTTTTCTTGAAAGATGAATTATCAAATCAATAATTAATTTTATCGATTGTGAACAACACCGTGAAGTCTATTGTAATTATTAATAACAATCACCGCCTTAATGACTTCACATATTTTTTAATGTATCTTAATTAAATTAAAATAAAACACATCAAATTAATTTGAATGCATTTCGGCATTTTATATGCCATCTTCAGCAATTTTATTTGAAACTTTTACATTTATATTTAATTTGACAAGTTTTGTTTTGGTTTATGCTAAAGGTGAGAAAGAATTATTTAATCTAGTAAGCTAAAAAGAGACGACTTAATCGGTGCTTCCATCGTGTTCATACTGATGTTTTTGTTTTTGTACATGTAAATACTTTCGTATGCGTCTAATAATCTTTCATCACTTACATGTTTAATAAGTTTTAGATTTTCCTTCGTAATCCCGTGTTCATTTTCTATGATATGTAAGGCCACCGCTGATTTGTTAGGTCGATTGAACTTGACATTACTAAAATGTTCGCTAAATCTAGTTTCTATGTTCCTTTTTGTCTGTCCGTAATACTTTTGTTCACAATCATTGCATTTTATTTCGTAAATTCCAGGTTTCTTTAAGTTTTCTGTTTTATCTTTTGTCGAACCCAGTTTGTTTTTAAGTGTTCTATCTGAGGTAAATACTAAATCGATATTATGTTGTTTGAATATCTTTTTCAGTTTGTCTGTTATTGTAGGTGCATAATGCAATTTTAAACGTTTATTTTCTTCTCTCTCTTTTACTGTTTTTAATGTGGTTAAACTAATTCTTCTTAATGTTCTTGATTGTTTTTCCACCATCCTTGTGACCATATCACTGTCATATCCATTTAGTTCTGCAACATGTTTTATATATTTTAACTCCTCCATGTAATTTTTTGCATTCATAGGAACTTTGCACAAACGGAAAACCATACTATTGAATGCTGCTTTTTTGTATTGCATTGGACAAAAAGAATCGTTTGGAATATACCGTGGAATGTTGGTAGGTTTTCTATAAATTGAAAATTCTAATTGGTTTTCGGTGTTTCTACTAACCAACAGATCCAAAAATGGTAACTTTCCATCTTTTTCCATTTCGAATGTGAACTTCAATGTAGGCCATTTTGAATTTAAAAGTTCCATGAAAGATGGTACTTCATTCGGATCCATGCAAGAGAAAATATCATCAACATACCTAAACCAAACCGTCGGAAGATCACCTTCTTCTTCGATGGTTTTCTCAAACGATGACATAAATAAATTTGCCAAAAAAGGGGATAAAGAGTTTCCCATTGTTGTTCCTTCTGTTATTTTGTAAAATTTATTTAAAAATTGGCAACAATTGTATTCCATACATAAACTGGCGGCATCATAGTAAACCTTTTTCTTTTCCTCATTGCTTTCGCGTTCATCAAGCCATTTTTTCAACAATTCCAGTGTTTCTTTCATTGGAATGCTTGGAAATAAAGCTACTACATCAAACGATATTAACACCTCATTTCCTTTTAATTTAATGCTTTTAACTTTGTCTAAGAACACAGAACAGATAGAACACTTAAAAACAAACTGGGTTCGACAAAAGATAAAACAGAAAACTTAAAGAAACCTGGAATTTACGAAATAAAATGCAATGATTGTGAACAAAAGTATTACGGACAGACAAAAAGGAACATAGAAACTAGATTTAGCGAACATTTTAGTAATGTCAAGTTCAATCGACCTAACAAATCAGCGGTGGCCTTACATATCATAGAAAATGAACACGGGATTACGAAGGAAAATCTAAAACTTATTAAACATGTAAGTGATGAAAGATTATTAGACGCATACGAAAGTATTTACATGTACAAAAACAAAAACATCAGTATGAACACGATGGAAGCACCGATTAAGTCGTCTCTTTTTAGCTTACTAGATTAAATAATTCTTTCTCACCTTTAGCATAAACCAAAACAAAACTTGTCAAATTAAATATAAATGTAAAAGTTTCAAATAAAATTGCTGAAGATGGCATATAAAATGCCGAAATGCATTCAAATTAATTTGATGTGTTTTATTTTAATTTAATTAAGATACATTAAAAAATATGTGAAGTCATTAAGGCGGTGATTGTTATTAATAATTGAAAGATGAAATTAAAAAAAAAATAACGCTTATATAATAAATAATAAATGAAAAGCTGCTTTATAAATTAATAAAGTGATTCTATTAACGTGGTGCACAGTGTAATTTTTTATTTAACAACGTAGATTCATAATTAGGTTTATAAAAAGGTATTAATGCTCTTAAAAAAAATTAAGATAAAAGGAAAGCAATTAGGCATTGAATTGTTAATTTGTTCTGTTTTTATTGTATTAATGTATGTTGTTTAATCATTCTTCTAAGACAGTTCACGCAGTGAATAGAAATTAGGATGGTGACTGGCGAGTCTTTCGTTAGGTTCGCTGAACTATAATCTAACAAAGTTTGACATAAACATGCAGACCATGGAAGTCTTCGTACAATCAGTAGGAATACTGGCTGTTGTTCTTCAATTGACCGAAACTGCCAGTGTCTTTGACGGTGTTTTTGAAAAAGCAACAGAAGACTACCGGAGGGATGAATCAGAAACCGTTGAACGTAAGAACAAAATTGTATATTTTTTATTATTTATATGATATTTATAGTTATATAATTTTTTTTAATTTTTAGTTCCACCAAACAATGCAATCTTTGATTTTATTATTGTTGGGGGCGGATCAGCAGGATGTGTTTTAGCCAATCGTCTTTCGGAAAATCCCAATTGGAGCGTTATCTTGATAGAAGCTGGAGGCAGTGAAAACATCGTCCATGACATGCCAATTCTAGCAGCGTATTTACAAAGAACAGTTTCCGACTGGCAATACCAAACGACTGCTCAGCAATATGCTTGTTATGGAATGCGTAATAGAAAATGTTCCCTTCCACATGGCAAAGTTCTTGGTGGAACTAGTTCCATTAACTATATGTACTTAACACGTGGTAATAAACGAGATTTTGATGGTTGGGCTGCAGAAGGAAATTACGGATGGTCGTTCGCTGAGGTTTATCATTATTTTCTTCGATCCAAAATGGCAAATTTAAAAGGATTAGAGCAATCTCCCTGGCATAATCGAACTGGCGAACAAAGTGTAGAGTTTGTTGAATTTAGAAGCGAAATAGCTAAATCTTTCGTAAATGGTGCCCAAGAAGCAGGCCTCAGGTATGTCGATTACAATGGCTATTCACAACTAGGTATTTCTTTTGCTCAAGCTTCCATTCGAAATGGACACAGGGCAAGTTCGGCTAAATCATTTATAAAACCAATTCGACAAAAAAGGAGAAACCTTCGTGTGATAAATTTTTCAACGGTAATAAAAATTAATATTGATCCCAGAACATTAACAGCATACGGTGTCGAATATATTTACAAAAATAGAATGTATACACTTCGATCTAGAAGGGAAACGATTTTATCTGCCGGTGCCTTGCATTCTCCTCAGTTACTCATTTTGTCTGGTATCGGAACTACGGAAAATCTTCAACGCATTGGAATAAATCAACTTCTTCAACTTCCTGTTGGTAAAGTTCTCTATGATCATATTTCTCATTTTGGACCGGTTTTTACCACAAATACTACAGGGTCTACATTGTTATCAAATAGTATAACACAGAAAGATCTGGATGACTATCTAGGTGGAAGTGTTGCCACTAGGATCTCTTCCACTGCAGCTATGGAAACATTGGCATTTATTAAAACCCCTAACTCGAAAAAACCCGAAGATATGCCCAATATTGAAATAATCATGGGTGCCATGGGTTTGGCCAGTGATGGTGGGACGGTTTTTAAAGAAACTGCAAACTTTCGTGATGAAATTTACCAAAAGGCTTTTAAAGAATTAGAAAACCGAGATCATTTTACAACAATTCCTGTACTTTTGCACCCGAAATCAAAAGGTAGTCTTTGGCTAAATGACCGAAATCCATTTAGCCCCCCGGAAATCAATCCAAATTATTTAAAAGAGGAAGAAGATGTTGAATTTATTTTGGAGGGTATAAAGGAAATAATTCGAATTTCAAAAACACCTGCTATGCAAAAAATCAATGCAACATTGTGGGAACGAAATGTTCCGGGATGTGAAGATCTGAAATTTGGCACCAATGACTATTGGAGATGTTCAATTAGAGTTTTATCATTTAATTTTTATCATTATATTGGAACGTGCAAAATGGGACCAGACTCAGATCCCATGGCTGTTGTTGATTCGCAACTCAAAGTACGTGGGATAAGAAGATTGAGAGTTGTGGATTTAAGTGTGGTACCGGTTATTACCGCAGGACATACAAATGCTGTTGCGCTTATGATTGCCGAAAAAGCTGCAGATTTAATCAAACAAGAATGGGAGCCACGATATTGTTAGAAAGAGATAAACGGTTGTAAGGAGTTGGTATATACTTTGCTTAAAATAAAAAGTTTTTATAATTGTTTGGTAAAATAACCGAATTTCTGTACAATTCATGAATCTAATTTAATTTAATGTCAACGTCACTGAAAGTTATGAACTATTTTTTAAGAATGAATTTTCTTACATTTATTTTATATTATACACCAATTTGATTAAAGAAATATAATAAACTTGTGGTATGACAGCTCGAGAATTCTGGTCTCCAAGTTTCAAATATTCCTGTGTGTATATGTTATTAGTTTTGTGAACGAAAGATCTATTTTCTGTAAAATCCGAAAAGCTTAGATCAGCGGCACTTTAAAATGACAACATAGATAATGTTGGAGGATTTTGAAAAAAAAAGAAGAAATATTTTTTTTAGGTGGCATACGCTGATGGCGATCCCAACCCTACGGCATGGCATAATTGATATTCCAACTCACAGCGCACTTACGATTATTTCTTGATAGGTAGCCTCGTCTTATGAAATTGGCACACCATTTTTTTTGGTTTTGAATTTTGGTGGGTCAGAATTCTGTATTTCAAATTTCAAAATTCAGTACATACGCACATGTATAGGTATATTCAAATATTTGAATATCCTAAATGCTGTAAGTATAAAATTATTCAGTTTTCCAAAATGTGGCTTATGCCCATTTTGTATTTTGATAGTGCGAACAATTTGTTACCTAATGTTATTTTGGACATTGGCTCTTTTCCTACAGGAAATAAAGATTTCTTCGTGAAACGAAATATAAGAAGGCTTAAATTGTTTTTTCAAAATAGCTTTTAACGGCCTTTAAGTCCTACAAAAATTAGCGTTTCTTCCCGGCGATCTCACTTGGAATCATCAGTTGACTGACTAGTGAGGGCCTTTGTCAATACGCAATTTTTGCTAAGTTCATCGCCGGGACGAAACGCTAATTTTTGTAGGACTTGAATGCCGTTAATAGCTATTTGGAATCAATAATTCAACAAAGTCCATTAAAATAGTGCTAAGGTTTCTACTTGGCTGATGTATTTCAGTAGTATACCTAGTATATAGAATTTGTATTATTAAAAAAAATCTTCTAAAATTGTTTTTGTTCCCGAAAGGAGGCTATAAGAAAAATTTAATTCTAGGAAATCCGCCATTTTGCAAAACGTGAATCGATCTATTAGAAGAAAAGTTTGTATACCAAAGTTACAAGGAATGAAATCATCATTTATATTATACAGAGTGTCCTGAAATCACCGCCTCAGAAGAAAACCATGAGTTTCTCAGGTCATTTCAAGTCGAAAAACTTAAGAGGTAATTTTCTCGTTTTCGCTTCGTTTTCGACTTATAATGGTTTTTATGATTTTTATTCTTTTTTCGTTTGACAGGCTCTAACTTTGCCAAACTACAACCGATTTTTGAATTTTTTTTTTTAATTTAAACAAGAAAAGTTAGAAATTTGTATCTACTTCACAACTTTTTTCTGTGTGGATAACGGTTTTCCGGCAAATTATTTTCAAGCACATTTTTTAAGCATTTTTATATTGTTTTTTTGAATTCGATATGATTTTTTTCACAAAAACACGTTATTTAGTATAATTTTTGTTTTATTATTATGAAAGCCCAATATGTGTTCTTAAAAATACTTAACATTTTTGTAACTAAAAATACATTTAAAATTATTAAAAAAATAAAAAACAAAAATAAAGGAAAATAAAAAAAAGTGTGATATTTAATGAAAACGAATTAAAACGAATAAAAAAACGACGCTGAGCGTTTATAGTGTTGAATGTTATAAAGAGTAGAGTAATGTCGTTTTCCATTGGTTTCACTCAGGGATTCACTCATTCTAAAATCCAATGGAACAATACTAACTACTTCTACTCAACTTAGAAATTTTGTCATTATATAGGTGAATCATCGTGAACATTTCATGTTATTGAACAGGCATGGAATCAAACAGAGTCCGATGTTTACTTTTGACATTTGAGTGAGTTTGTTTTGAAGTTATAGCTTAAATGTATTAGTGCTTCTTGAGATTCTGATTTCAAATCGAGAAGCTAAATTTTCTTCTGAGAAGCGTCGGTTGACCGTTTTTTGCCAATGGAATGGTTTCAGAAGAGTTCTTTTTGATTCTGTACGCTTCCAAACGTCCAATGGAAAACGACATAAGAGTAAGACCGTTGGAAATTTTTTATTTGTTTTTATTCAAATATTCATATCTTCTTGATTTTACTTTATATATATATAAAAAAAAATATTGGGCTTTCATAATAATAAAAAAAAAATTATACTTAAAAACGTGTTTTTGTGAAAAAAATCATATCAAAGTCAAAAAAACAACCTAAAAATGCTTAAAAAATGTACTTGAAAATAATTTTCGGTAAAACCGTTATCCAGGCAGAACAAAGTTGTAAAGTAGATACAAATTTCTAACTGTTCTTGTTTAAATACAAAAAAAAATTCAAAAATCGGTTGTAGTTTGGCAAAGTTAGAGCCAGTCAAAAGAAAAAAGAATAAAAATCATAAAAACCGTTATAAGTCGAAAACGAAACGAAAACGAGAAAATTACCTCTTAAGTTTTTCGACTTGAAATGACCTCAGAAACTCATGGTTTTCTTCTGAGGCGGTGATTTCGGGACACCCTGTATAAGTAGGTACATTTTTATTCTGCCATCAATTGTCAATATGACTGAACTAAACTTAATAGTTTTTTAATATAATTTTATAAAAATCTCTCGATTGAGAGAAAAGTTAGATGGTCTATTTTCAAAGTATTCTACTATATTTCTTAGAAATAAAGTTAACCCAGTAAATGCTGTCATTGTCATTTTTGATTGCATTTAGACAAAAATCTCACTAAATTTTGTCTGGGTTTTCGTCGACTCGTTTAATAAAATAGCCAGAAATCATCAAGGCGTCAATACTAAGTTTTCCAAAAATACCAACATCGACGCTGTTGATAGCCAAATTTTCAACGGCCAGTATCTTTTATAAATAATTAAGTGTCTCTCATTCAATTAAATACTTACTAGTTTTAAAAATATACGGGCTTATATGATTATATTTATAATAATATTTTAAATTAAATTATAAAAATAACTAAATAATTAATTTCAGTCTTTAAATTTTTGCCGAACACAACGAGGCATTGGAAACAGATACAAAAGCATATTAAAAGCTACCAATCCCACAGCAAAAGCACAAGATGCTGCAACATCGATGGTCTCCTATATTAATTAATTAATTATTAATTTATTTTAATGAATAAAAATAAATCTCAGAGATTATAACTTACATCTGGATCAGCTTGTCCCAAACGCTCATGCAAAAAGTCAGCTGCTTTAGGACAAATCACAGAAGCAGTAGGAGTACAATTCAGTTTATGCGATTGAAAGGCAACGCTATGCAATAACGAAGAAACGTAACGAGTATGAGTTCCTTTGGTATTATCCTGCAGCCATGGCTGAAGACCTTTGTAGGATCTGTATTATTCAAAATATTTGTCTTAATTAATAGAATGTTTTTTATTTAAATCAAAAAAAAAATTATTTACCGTACTGTTCCACTTGCTAAGGCCAAACTTATACAAAGAAGATATGTTACTGCAATAGCTGCATTGAATGGAACTTTGACAACCAACAAAAATGCAATTGAAAGCTGTTCAGCCATAACATAACTAGTCCAAAGTCCAACCAAAAGGTAAGCAAAGATTGTGCCATTTGGAATATTTGGGTCTAAAAATAATCTTTAAACAAAACATATTAGGCTTAAAAATAA
The DNA here is from genome assembly GCA_929447395.1 of Epistrophe grossulariae. Lineage (NCBI taxonomy): Eukaryota > Metazoa > Arthropoda > Insecta > Diptera > Syrphidae > Epistrophe > Epistrophe grossulariae. The sequence continues at coordinate 86,246,218 of OV839567.1, forward strand.
AAAAAAAAACCAAAAATCTTCTTACGGATAAAGAACACAACTTGCAATTGCCGAAGAAACTATGGAAAATGGAATTGATATTGAATTGTATGCAATCAGCAAGGTAGCTCCCGTATAAAGTCCTTCAGGATTATCCTGGGAAAATCGTTTTCTCCATATGGGATCTGAAAATATTTAAAACACTTTAAACAATCTTAGGTATAAAAATAGAATTTATGTTCAACATACACAAACTAACTGTTGCCAAAATACCACTTCCGTATGAAAGACCTATGATATTGAGGATCATACCATTTTTACTGAAAAATCCATATGCATCGTCCTGAAATTAAGAACGAAAAATGTAATTGAATACGGTAATTACTAATTACAAATGGAGTAGAATTTTTTTAGTTAAGAATCTTAAACACTAACCAAAATTATACATATCTCATGTTGTGTGTTGTGTACAGGGGTGGACTGGGCCACCGGGAAACCGAGATTTTTCACGATGCGCCCCAGGGAGAACAAAAAGCTCACGAGAACCCCTACAGTATTTTCTGTTATTTTAAAAGAAAACTTTCTCATAAAATTGTATTTCTTAGGGCCTTACAGTAAGTATGCAGCTTTGTTGGTCCCAAAGGAATCTCAGAAAGTCCACACAGTTGTGTTAGGGGCCCCAAAATGAGGATAAATCTGTTGGGTCCCTACAAGACTATTTTAACGAAAACTATAGTTAAGCTGATGGGGCCCCCACTTATTATTGAGCAGTTGTAGGCCCAAAGGGGTCCTCACAGATACTCTCAGACACTTTAAACGAAACTATAGTTGGGGCTCCAACACTATAATATTGAGGTATTGTGGACCCATTGGTAACCTAAGGAGGCCTTCAAATTACTCTTAGAAAACTTTATATTCTATAGGTTCTTGGAGTAGGTACTTTCAGTTCATTTAAAGGAACACAAAATTCCAGGGCCGCCTAAACAGAATATAAAAGAACAAAAACAATATTTTGATTGCTGTGAGTATTTTCGAAGTTTCAGTAGAAGTAGGAATTATAAAATTTGCTTTATTGCAGTAATTTTTTAAAAAATAAATTACGTTTTTTGTTAACTCAAATACATAATAGAAATTTAGGAGGGGATTATTTATGGGTTTAATTACACAACGAAAAATCGTCGAAGCCTTCTTCCTTCTACTCATTTTACTATTTTGAGGCCCTTTTTCTTTAAGTCCCGGGAGGCTCTTTGACGCCCACTCCACCCCTGCGGCTGTGTAGCTATCGCTTCAAAGTATTTTTGATGCGTAAAGGCATATTTGTCTCGTGTTACTTGTTGTGAAGTGATGTGTTGTGTTGTGTTGAAATCACAGCGCCATACCACGTTGTGCCAGAGAAATATTTTTGTGTAATTATGGGAAACAGAAGATAGTGCTCATAGAAAGAAAATAATCAGGAATCCAAAGTTAAAATTAAAGTTTTCGATACAGCATTCTTGATTAGTGTGATTAGTGTACAGTACATAGTCGGCGACACAACACCGGCTTTATCTTTGTCCCAAAAAAAAAAAAAATATTGGCATTTTAAGTTACCCATACTCCATAGCAAAAAACACTATAAAATAAGCTTTTGCTTATAATACATCAAAAAGAACAGTTTCTTTAAGCTTACCAAAAAAAACTGAAAAAAAATAAATATGCAACGCTTCCCTGCGCCACCTATTGAACATTTTTCAAACTACATAATTTCAACTTTTAAAGAAAACTTTATAAGTATTTCTAAGAAAAAAACTAAAATATAGTAAAAGTGGATGTGTTTAAAGGCGGATTTCCAAAAAAAAAATTACACATGCATAGTTTTGGCTCAAGAGAGATTTATTATTATAAATTTTCAGCCTTCTACAAGGTGCCGCAAAAAGTCATCACAGAAGATGCTTACATTTTTAAAATTGGCGGCAAACGTCAATTCGAAACAATTAATTGCGTAATTACATCTTGTAATAAAAATTTTGTAGAAAAATTTCCAGCCTAGTTAAAAAAAATCAATTGTTGAAAAATCTATATTCTGTTTTCTTTGTGCTATAACTAATGGAATACTGAGCAGGCGAATCCAAAATTTGTTTTCCTTAAAAACAAAGCTAAAAAATTTTGTTGACGAATCCAGTTAATATTTTTGAGATTGCTAATATCTCTAAAATTATAGATCAAATTTTGATTATTGAGGTTGGAATTATCTCAAAAATTATTACCTTATATAAAAGACAAATTCTTCTACTCATTTCACTGAAGTTCTTATTCACAGATTTTTCTTACAAAGAAAATCACAAATGCAGGAAATTTGTCTATTTCTTGTAATGAATTTGAACTAAAATTTACACAAATTCACACTAAGAGGATGTACTTTTATGGGATAAGTGACCTATTCTTAACGTTTAAAAATGCAACTCAATATAGCATCTACATTTATGCAGACCTCTCTTTATCTTCTAATTTAAATAAAAACTCTCTTACCCCAATATTCCAATAAAACAGCCATAGTGTTGACATTGCTAGTGGTAAAAGAAATAATCGTAGAAATAGTGATTGCATTCCTGCCACACCACACGAGAAAGTTGAAGCCATAAGTTTCCTTTAGAATGAAAAAAACAATCCAAAATAATTAAACTCATATGAAATCTTTGTATTACAAACAAAAAACATACAGATACAGCATAAGCCAAACTTTCAATTCTCCAGGCTTGCCATAAGCTAATGGAACCTTTCCGCTTCCCATAGAATTAAGAGGTGCATCGGAGATGGGTGTTTCTCTGGAAAATCGTTCCACCAAAGCCTCAATCTGTTGGCTCGATTCAAGGAATCGATCTCGGCTTCTGTTAATTAAATCTTAAAGTTAGTATTTGGTGTGTCATACACGTGAAAACATACCTTCGATCAACCGTAGACAAACACAAATAATACATCAAAGGATTTTCTAATTGTGGACAAGGAAAACCAATGCCATGGAAATATTCTAACATCGCTCGAGTACTTCCAGAATAGACAACTCCACCAAGACATAGAAATAATGCTCGATCCAAAAATGGAAAGACATCGGAACGAGGTTTCTCCAATGAAAGCAATATTCCACAGCCAGTCTTTTTTGCAGTATTTGAAAGAATTGAAATGAGTAAATATGCACTCAATGGATCAAGACCTTGTGTAGGTTCATCCAAAAGCAGCATAACTATATATGTAAAATTGAAGAAATGTCATTTTTTTTTTCGTTCTTAAGTCGTTTTCATTTACCTGGATCTCGAACAAGTTGAATACCTATTGCTAAACGTCTTTTTTCACTTATATTAAGATATTCAACACGTTTGTGAGCAACTTGGGATAGGGCGAGATCAGCTAACACCTGACGGACTTTGGAACTTTTTAAGTATCCAGATAGCTGAAATTTTTATTTTAAATAAAAAAATAAAAATTTAAAATAAAAAATAAAAAATACTTACTATTGTAGCAGTGTAATGAAAAGTTTGAGCAATAGTAAGACCCGGAATAAATGTACAAGATTGTGTAACATAACCACATCTCTGTTGAAATAGCGCTTTAGAAAGAGGTGTTCCATTAAGCAATACTTGACCGCGTGTAGATCCTTCAGCTCTTCGAGAAATAACATCTAGAAGAGCTCTTTTTCCACTTCCTTTAAAAAAAATTTAAAATTATATCAACGTGACATTTTTATAATAAAAACGATAATACTTTTCAACAATGTATAAGCTCTAACATCCATATTAATAAAATTGAGTTAGCGACGAATTATGTTTACATAAGTGCAAAATATCAAAAATATATTTGTAACAAAATTTCTAATAATTGTTTTTTATTAAATGCGGGTCAGCTAAGTGCTAACTCATCGAAAAAGATGTTTAGCGGTAGAATAAGCAAAAACAATTTTTTTTTCTTTTTTGGACTGGACAAGATTACTTTTTTGGTGGATACAGGGAGTCAGTGTGAGCATACAAAACCATTTTCTGGGTTGAGAGCCCTTACATTTGGCCGCCCGCACCATCTAGAAAAGGGGATGTCAAAAGTTTTTCGCTAAATCTTAGGAATTATATACTGACAAACATTTTTTTGGTATTAAATAGATACTTTCTACCGGCAAATTGAAAATAAAAAGTTGTAGTTAAAAATAGGTGATGGAATTAAAAAAAAACTTCAAATATTATTTTTCTTGAAAATATTCGAGGCCAATTGGGGAGTTTTCAACCCCGAAATTTTTTTTTTATCACTGACATCCCCCCTAATGCTTATATATACATACAAAACAAATTAAATCTTGCACTGCTTATAATAAAAGGTGAATGTAATATTTCAATGTACTAAGAGGAATTTCTATTTATTGTGGTAGATTTTCTAAAAAGATTTTCAATTTTAAACGTCAGTTTACTATTTAAGTTTTGTTTTTATTAATAGGATATTTAAACTCACGAGTTAACTCATATTTCACAGTTTAGCAAAATCGTGAATTAAAAAATTTTGAGTTTTCTATAACTATTCACTTTAATAACTTGATTTAAGAACAAAAATAAATAGAATGGAATGCTTTTTTCGAAAACATTAAATCATAATTTAAACCTTAGAAGTTTTTCATTTATTCCTAATTTAACAACTCGAATACAGTTCCTCTACGTTATTTTCTACGAATCTTTAATGGATCAAGTAGGTTGTGCTTTCATAGTAACACATAATATAAGATTTAAAAATAAGTAACCAAATATCCAATCAATTCAATAAAATATTAAATAATCCTAAGCTGTTAGCTACTACTAAGCTATTTGGCTGATTTATTTCAGTAGTACGAGTATACAATAGAACTTCTTCAACTAAAATACATTGAACAAAAGCGATTGATGCTATTTGTGCAGAACTTGTTTCTTAAAAACATGACATCCGAATCTCAATTTTGAACTAATAGTGGGCTTTGCGGCCTAACGCAATCAGCCATTATAAAAAAAACCTTCGTATACAAAATCATTTTACTTGAATAAAATGAATTTGAATTTAAATCTCAGGCTGTAGGCGTTTAATTCATTAAAATATACTCTAACATTCTTATGGGAGAAAGTCCAACACAAATTTCACCTTTTGATCCTAAAATTGCCATCACTTCCCCGCTGTGAACAGTCAAATTGACACCCTTAAGTACCATAGCAGTACTGCCACCTCCATTAAAACATCCTCCGCCATCCACCTGTGAAAGAAAGCATTAGATGTATTTCAGATATGTATGTACATATATTTAAGAAATAAACTAAAATAAATTCATCAAGAAAAACAAAAAAACAAAAGAGCTGACGTGCAAACTGAAATTCAATCAATGTATCATTGCATAGGTACGTGAGGTTGTTTGTTTATATATTTGTTTACGTTTCCTCGTTAACTAAAACCAAAACAAAAATAAACCATTTTTTCATAATATAAAGTATAGGTATTGAATTTCATTCACCGTGTGTCTTAATATACAAATACTTTTATTTTTGTTTCTTATTTCTAATTGAGAGGTATATCATTGACCGAACCTCTGTGGTGTGGAAAATATTATGCGCTTCCAGAACATAATCACTACCGATCATTGTATACCAATCAATGACGTCACTTAGATGTATTCTCAAAATAAAACAAAATTCAGTTGGTAAATATATGTATGTATATATCGAGGCGATGACAGGTGTCTGTTTATACTCTCTATATACAACAAAGCAAAATTTTTGTTTGTGTATCTATTTCAGGTGCACAAGTAAAACACAACAACAACAAAAATACTTAGCACTTTGCTACATCACCCAAACACTTTGTTAGCTAAGAAAACACTGAATTGGATAAATCAACTTTGGCTTACTTCTACCAGGTAAGCTATGTTTAGCTGAAAATTGAGAATATTTATGAGAACAAGAGAAACTATATTGTGATCAACGAGCTGAAACTGGAAAAGAGTAATTTTTTTAACGTCTTATTGGAAAATTTCAAACTAGTTTTTTTTACCAACACAGCAACAACAAATCAAACTGTAGTTCTTGTTATTTTTGATACTTTTAGATTGTTTTGTGTAATTAAATGTTACCAGATTGAAAAAATTTACATTTTCACACAAATTTAATTCTTTTTCAATTTAATTCGATCGATAATATTTATATTTTATATTTTATGTTATTTATATTTTATGTTGTTTTGTACTTCTCATTTTTTATGTGTTAATTTTTAACAAATCTTTGCCAAGTCTTAGTTTGTTATTATTTTTGATAAGGGGTTGAATTTCTTGTTTGACATACAAATTACATCAAAATTGGTATTGCGATAGAAACTAGTAAACGTCAAAATGTTTTTGAGATGACGTTTTTTTGATCAACAGTGGCCTGCTTCGCGGATTCAAAGAATTTTAATTCCCTCGGTGTATTAAGCGTCAATAGTTTTCTCAAAATCACAAAGAGGGGTGATAGTACCTTATTTTACAACTGTGAAAAAATCTAGTAAGCTAAATTAAAAAAGTTGTAATTAATTTTAAATGTGAAAATGGGCTTTTAGTTTAGCTAAAACAACAATTATATAAGCACATCATTTCTAAAAGAGTTGTTCTCACTTAAATTCAATTATAAATTTCTTCATATAGATCCTTGAGGTTGACTCCTTAAGCTCCATCAAGTTAGGTCTGATACATTCGATCGTCTATTATTGAAATGCAGTCATATAAAATATTTTTCCAATCTACATATAACACATTGTTGATACTCAAATTCGATGGAAATGAATGTGCCAATTGGAAAATTCTTAAAATGAATAAAACCTCATTAAAGAGAAAGAAGCAATATTCTTTATATTAAGCTTCTATCAGTTTTGTTTTCATAACTTTAGACAAATTTCTTCAAATTTCTTACATACATTTGCGGTATACCAAATATATGTGTTTCACGGTATTGTAAATGTTCTTTGAATAATTTCAAACTTATCCATCCCTTCGATGACTAATATCAAAAGCAACATGTTTATGGTGGGATCAAATACTTTGAACTTTGATGTTGGATCTACAAGGTTATATGTAAAGAAAGGTACCTACCCTCATTGTATATATTGATGCCTTGATTGCACCCAATACCTTAATACGTAGATTGTGTTAAATAACGAAGACAAGCTTACCAATGTCCAGTTCATTGAGTTATTATCGGAACGGCAATTAGTTCTAAAGTTCATGATTGATTGAACGGAAACTCCCCCTGGTAGATGGCTTTCGATATCGTTGATAAACAGAGCGGCGAATATTAACGGACTTAAAACACAACCTTGCGGGGCACCTGTTTCATATCACAAACGAATTAGACTGGGCTATTACCAGAGATTATGAATTTTAAAGATAGGAATCTTTCGTACGTTCAACACTCCAAAACTCATTTGTTTACATTGTTGTTTTTGTTATTTCATCTCGTGTCGATAAACACATGTGAAATGCGATGGTGAATTCATAATTTTGCAGTAGAGTGCGTTAACTCATGGACATTAATGCAAAAATATGAATTCACCACCATCCGCCATCTTGTTTAGCTTGTAGGCAAACCATATTGACAGCCGAGGATTACAATCTTTAAAATTCATAATCTCTGGGTATTACCACTGCACATACCGCTGTATATATATTTATTATAAGAGCTTTTCATAGGCCCGAAAAAAATTATATATAAAACCCCAGTTCCTGCGAGTTTATACAATAACAGTGACCTTCAATTGATAGTGTCAAATACCTCTTTAAAGTCCACAAACAGCGCAAATAAGAGTTTTGTTTTAACGGAATTTAGTCCAGAAACAATTTTTATATCGGTAGATTTTTTTTTAACTCAGTCTTATCAGTTGATTTTTATATGTCTCAATTATATTTACTTGACAAATATTTATAGGTAAGTAAATCAAAAACTCGATTGTTTTTTTTAATATTCAACGACTGACATTTTTTTTACAGCTTCATATGTTGTTTAACTAAATTTAGTTTGTATAGCAAAAAAACTAAGATTTTGTTCTGGCAACAATTTCAAGATCCTAAAAATAACGATACATACCAGCCTACTACAAACACCATCAACATCACTACCAATTTACCAGACATACCTACTGGAAAGACAAACAACACAGGTATCCCATATATCCAACTGGTTAGATAGAAAGATAGTTTGTTGGATTGGGGTCTTGGATTAAAATGGCGTCACTCTATAGTTTAGTTCTCTCAGAGAGTTTTGCGCATACTGTACTGCGCTCGGCGCGCGTCATTTTAAATCTAAAAACAATAAGCACATATATTTTTATTTATTTTTTCTAAGTGCATCAGAGTGCAATAACACATTAAAATAAGAAAAAAAAATATTAAAATTTTGTTTCAGTGCGATTATTACGTTTTATCTATGTAATTGTGTTTAGATATATATAAAACCGTGAATAATAAGTGAAGATATAATTTTATCTTATTAGTGGAAAAATAAAAAATACTACTTCTGATTGGATATTTTTTTTTTTTGGATTACTCAGCTTCTACCGTTTCTACAAAGAATGCACAAAAGGAATTAACAACTGCAGAAGGCCAATTATAACTTTGCTTCAATGGTAAGTAATTCAGCTTTCTTCAATTAGAAATAAAAAAGATACGAATATTACAACAAATTCTATTACTATAAATTTGTTATTCGACTCCTGTTTTAAAAATATAAGAACGAGTATACAGATAATAAATAAAGTCTTAACGAGCTCATATATACTTAATTTACAAATATCAATCATAAAGATATATATAATATCTCTTCAAGTGTCTACACAGCACAGACAAAAATAATATAATAATAATGATTCTGTCAGATACTTTTATTTCATTTGGCTTCAACTGGAATGTACTGTTAAGTTAGCACAAGAACACTCTTCGCGACTTTGGATTGGATATACACGATGTAGAAGGTCAAAGATCTTAAGCAGATCTTGTAAACATACCCACAGTCTTATATGGATACTTTTATAGTCAACGTGGTGTAAGAAGGCTTCACTGATGATGGTGTAGAATAGAAGAGAACGCACTGCCGTATAAAAATAAGAAGAAGAAATGAAGAAGGAGCTGATCTAGGGGACATAAGTTGCTAGTCCAGAAATATTGAGCCAATGTTTCGTAGGACTTGAAGAAAAAGAAGTTTTCTTTTCTTTTCTATATAGCTCTATTTCTATACCTTAGTAGTATGCGAAGTAACGTTGCAAATTAGAATTTATTTAATTACCTCAATTTGTAAAGCACATTGAAATATAAGCCTGTGTATTTGTATTTAATAAAATGGAAATAAAATTTTGCAACGTTTTATCCCTGATGAGAGTGATGGTATGGCTTTTTTTTCTAGAAAAAAGTGAAAGAGTAGTTAAAATAATTTGGTGAGCCACATTTTTTAATTGAGATGTTTGTACTAAAGGGATGTTTTGTATTCGTAAATACAATTACGAAGTGAGTCCACAATTCTGCCCATCGTAATTATTATGAACTGTACCTACTAAACATGTATAACCGTTTTCCCGACTTTCTCCTTAACGAAATTAAAAATTATCTTTTATAGTTGAATTAATTATACAAAATATTTTTGGATTCAAAAAAAAAGTAAAAGATGTTTGTTTTTTAAATTTAGGGCCAGTTTCACAGTGAAGTAAGTGTCACTTAAGTGCCGAATATGGAAAACTAATTCCCAATTTCACAGTGTAAACTTATCGGAATAAGTGACACTTAAGTCTCCGATGTTGGCCACTTAAGTTCCACTTACTCAGGTAGTAAAACCGGGGCTTAAGTGCCAAAATGGGAAAATTAAGTGCCACTTATTTTGTTAAGTGTGCACGGTGGAACTGGGCCTTAATATTTATATTAATATTTTTAAAATTAGGGTTTCTCAATTTTAAGCCTGTTCATTTTTATTTTTTGTATAAACTTTGACACAACTTTGGACTAAAATGGGTACCTACCTACTCGTAGAAATTGGAAGTTTTGGAAAGTAAATGAAATACAAACTCCTGAATTCTTATATTCATTCAAGAAATTAGACGAAATTCTTTTTTTTTTCAATCAAAATTAGTGCTTTTAGCAAAGAAAACATCAATATTTTACAAATAAATTTTTTTTAATTCTAAGCCATTTGAACTACATATATCCTCAAGTTCGTGCAACTCAGTCATTTTTATTATTTCCTCGTCAAAATCATCACTTTGTAGAATCTGACATTTGTTTAATTATTTTTGAAAGCAATTATAAGTATTGTTTGCGAAATATGGATGTATGTATGTATATTTAATATTTATTTTTATAAATACAATGAAAATTGTTTTTAATGTTAAACTATACAAATATCAAAATTGAGCACAAACTATTTTAAATTAAGAACCAACTTTTTTTTTCGCTTTGCAAATTTAGCATCTGTTAGTTTCTACGAAATGATTTCTGTCACTTTTGACATAAACACATTCTCAAATTTCGCAATTCATTTAAGTATTTTACTTACACTTTCTATTCTTCGATTATTCTTCGATTGATCTCAGCATTAGTATATCTATCGTTGTCTGAGCTGATAGCGAAGCCTAGGTAGACAAATTGCCTAACTATCTCAAAGTAGTAGGTGTTTTGTCCATGCCCTTTCTTGACGACAGAATAATATGCTTATAGTTGGTCTTGTCTTCGTTAAATTAATTTTCTTTGGTCTCAATACATTAATTTTTTCGGGATATGCGAGTAATTGGATGAACCTTTGAAGGATTTTACCTCAAGTATTGATGGCATATATATGTTTGTGTTGTTTTTTTTTAACCTGCGTTTCAGTATTCTCCTCTGCATGTAAAGCTTGTGAGCAATAAACTCTCAAGAGGTTTTGGGAAGTAAACGAACAGAGGTTCTATAGCCGCGATGAGCGATTTAAGCTTCGGTAGCATTCCGGACTATCAGTTACATTACTTCAAATAAAATTGAATGTCGACATTTGGACCGCTTGCTTGTAATGGGAGGATTTTAAACGTGATTTTAAATTTTGTTGCTTACGATAAAATGGCGGATAAGACTCAATATTGAATTTATTCACATCTGAATGATTTTATTTAAAAATTTCATTTTTCTTTTTCCATTAAAGCCTAGTACTCACCTCACGTGAAATGGAACACAAAAACGTTTCAAAATATACGTTAAAATTCAATACGAACCCATAATTAATTCTTCATATGAATTTTTGATACACAGTTTTAAATTTCTTAGTACTCACTTCTCACTTTAAATGAAAAAAAAATTATTTATTTGAATAACTGTCATTTGAATCTTGAAAAAGATCCAAAAAGGGGTTTTAATATTCTGTATTCTGTTCTTTTTTCCTCGCTGATAAGAATAAAAACGATGGAAAAGACAATCGTTTAATCCGAAATAATTTTTTTTTATTTCGGAATTTATATTTTGAGCAAAACAAATTGATTGACAAATGTCACAATTTTCCACACTACCTTAGTTTTTTCATAGTGGTCGTACGTTGGGAAATGAAAATTTTGCGTGAAACTGATTGAAGAACCGGTTCATATTCCACTTTCATATTTTGGTACTCACTTCGTGTTGTGAATTTCATATCAATGAACTAGGTGAAAATTTCATTTTCACTCGAACTGAGTACTAGGTTCAAAGTATTGTTTTCAGTTTTGCTAATTCTTTTTAATACAAAATCATATTTATAAGAAGGAAATATCAAAAGAAAATCAAAAACAATTGTTGGTTGATGATTTCAGCGAAAAATCGATCACTCCGTTTTAAAACGTAATTTCTCAGACTATATCAACCATATTTGGAATTTTCATTTATCGCACAAAGAGGGTAAACTCTGCAGAAATGAAAAGATAAAATGCCACAATGTTAGTGTTTTTTGCGTTCATATACTTTGCGCCTTTTTTTTCCTTTTTGTGTTAATTTTATTTTACCATTGAATTAATATATGTATATATACATTACATATGCTTATATATATTTGTATATTTATAAATTATTTTACAAATACCAAGAATAGGCCTTCATTTAATTAAGTATACTATTAAATTGTTTTGTTTATTTTTGTTATTTTTTTTCTTTTTACATTATTATTATTTTGACGAATTGCTTCCTTCGCTATAATTAATTCAAGATGTTTTATATGAGAATTTTAATCAAGATTTTAGTAATAAAAACCTAATTTTAAAAAAATAATAAAAAAAATAGAAGCAAATTTACCTTCGAAAATGTTTCAGTGAAAGTGTTGAAGGAAGGTTACTTGACTTGAATACCTGTTTTAACTTTCGATAAGATCTCTGAGAATTAAAATTCAATAAAATGAACAAAATTTGGAAAGTAAAGTCAAAACAACATAAAAGACAACATGTTGAAAGAGAAAATTCAATGACTCAAAACATTTTTAGTAGTTGTTTATTTTTTTTATGTACATACCTACATATTATGTATGTAGCTAAACTTGGAATTTAAGGAATTCAAATAAAGTATAAAACCCGGTCGCGTTTACTTGCTTTGTTATTGTGATTAGCAATTTTGATCAAAAGAAAATGTATTATTAAGTAACGTTATCTAAGAAAATAAAAACTATTTTTACTAAATTTTTATGTTAGACCTACCTAATAAAAGAATTGCCCTATTGACAATTTTTTTGTTTGAACTAAATAGACGCGTGATTATTACATACCGTCTGCACTGGCCTGAACATATGTATGAATGATGCTCGTCTAAAAAAAACTCAATTGAGTTGAGTCACAAAAATCTATGCCCTATCTATGCTATGGTGTATCGACGCTTTTTGTTCAAAGCTTGATTTTATGAGTACATTTTTTTTTCTGGTTTTTGTTTAATTTAAAGGTAAAATAAGGTGAGGTAAATTTAAGGCCGGCTGTCTACTAAGCAAATTTAAGTTGCTCTTCTGAGGAACTTTAAAGTGCTTCCAATTGGGAGACCAAACAACGAGCATATTGAAAATGACTCAAATAATTTGAATACATTTTTCAGAATTTGTTCTAATAAGCGTGAAAAAATATGAAAAATGTTTTTAGTAAAATCCGCCTTCTTTTCTTGAATTATCAAAACATTCCTAACGATTTGGATAGTATTTTTAGACTTCGTTTTTATGAACGGGAAAAAAATTAAGAAATTTTTTTAGTAAAATTCAACTTCCTTAGTTTCTGGGAAACAATTCTAGCAATTTGAATGAAATTTTCAGAGTTTCTTCTTACCTATAAATGTATATCAAAAAATTAGAAACTGATTTCAGTTAAAACCGCCCACTGCCACACCCTCTTTTCTTATTTCTGTGTTTATCGGAAATAGCCCTTACATTTAAGATGAAGTTTTCAGACATTGTTCTTATAAGCACTACACTTATTTCAAAATAAAATTAATCGAAAACAGTTGATGATAGTTTATGCTTAGGTACTTTTGGAAGCAAATAATTTATGTTTTAATAGTCCGATCTTTATAGATGATTTCTTAAAATTAAGTCAGCAGAGTGGGTGACACTTGCAAAATTTAAAGTTTGAATTTTAATAGTCAGATCTTCTAGGTTAAAGGTCTTAAAATTAAGCTTTAATATCAGGTAACCAGTGCATGTAGAATAAGTTAGAAATAACAAAAAAATTAAACATCCCTCTCATTACACTTATCTCTTAAAGGAATTCTTTAAGAAGAAATAAGCTTCATGCTGCATAAGATTTCCAAAAAGTCGAGAATCTCTTTTTGATAGCCCCACTGTTTTATAATCAAACTTAATAGATATGAATTTTTTTAAATTTTGCGCTACTTTGTTACATCGTTTTATGTAGCATTTTTTGCGAATAAAGTAAGGCAGTATAAAGTGTCGTTGTTATAGTTGTATGTACATATACATATATTCCAAAGTATGTTTATTTTTAGAATGAAGAAAAAACTGTAAGTATGTAAATCTTTAGTTCTTTAATATATTCAAAGCCTTCACATACAAACAATCCCACTTCTGAGTAATCCATCACATCACATAAAATCTAACAAAAAATGCAAAAAAAAATAAAAATAAAATGTTATACCAACCCTGACAATGAGGTAATTATTTCAATTCCGTCAGATATATTAGAAAATAACACACATTACTGCTGCCACATTCGCATCATAGACACCATGCTCTCGAAATATGCAGTAATTGTATAGAATAAATTATACACCTGCATCACACAGCTCGAATTAAAATTAAGTTTCATCATGTCTCAACTATCTCATCGTCGCGTCGTCGTCGTCACCGTCATTACCGTCAGTCATTTCCTTCGTCTTGAAAAATTCAACTTCATGATTGATTCACGGATTTTCCTGGGAATGCGCGACGACAACGAAAGTAGGTTGGCTTGGTATTATTATGCACATTCACTTGGCCAGGGCCAGAGGTCTTTATGTCTAGTTTCAGGTTTGAAGTAAAAAAAAAAAAAAAGAAAAAATTACATAGCATTAAAATACCTAAACGACAAGCTCAATTTTCGCGTCCTAATTGAGTTGCTTTTTATTGTTTTTTTTTTTAGTTTTATTATTTATTTTTTTTTTTGCAAGCCAACCAACTTTTGCAATCCTACTTTATTTTCACTCAATTTGAAAACTCTTGGAACTCGAACTTGTAAAGAGTAAAGTCCCTTTAAAAATTCTTCGATGATCTCAACATCCGCCGCATATTCTAGGAATTGCCAAAGTATTTGATGAACTGGTATTGTGGGCTCATATCATCGTTGGTTAAGTTAGTCACATTCAAGAGATACAAAGAAGTGTGTAAGAATATAAAATTGACTGAGCCGAGGGGCTATAAATAAATAAAAAGATACAGCCTATAATATCTCTGAGTATACCTTTTTTAAGGTACCTATGCCTATACAGTGCGGTTGAATAAAATAGATCTACCAAGAAATCTCGGAAAGCTAAAAAGTTATAATTAATAAGATAAATAACAACAAATTAATTAATGGCGCAAAATGTCGTAGATACTCACACTCACATAAACATTTCTGTGTGTAGGTTTTAGTATGGGCAAAAATAAAGAGGAATTTAAATTTTCTGGCGAATCCGAACTGCTAAGATGAGGGCGATTAAGTGTTACCAATATACAGCCTCGCACTGTGCACCTTCCCACATCCTTTATGAAACCGAATGAATTGGAATTATTCAGCTTTTCTTGTGCACAAGCTTAATAAAAAGCAAATTTAGTACTTATTTGTATTCTTTATTTATACCAATTCGCATGAGTCACACACCTCACCTTCTTTGTAATGAAATTCAAACTTTGAAAAGAAATTAAAGATAAAACAAAATTATTAAAAATTCGAACAATTTAGTTTTTTTTTTGTCTGTAATTTGTTGCTTAGAATTATAACTGAGTTTCATGCCAGACAATGTATATACGAGTACGTTGACTGACCTAGTTTTATTCAAATAAAAAAATGTGTTTATAAGTTTCGATGTCAAAGTGTACTGTTTAGTAGGTAGGTATAGTACAGATATGTACATTATACTCACATAGTGCTTTACATTTTCTCAATTTTTTAATTACATATGTGTTTAATTATGTTATGTTTACGCAATTTAACAAGTCTAAGGAATTGTGTGTAAACTGACTTTTTTTTAATTTTTAAATTAAATATTTGTAGGTGTAGACTTACTCAAATTGGATTAGAAAATTTTACAAGTGAAATGCCAGACAGTTAATGTATTCAAAAACATCTTATTTCAACGTTAGGCGTTTTTTATTGGTAACCTTAAGCTAGCCACAGCAATGTAAGTCCGAATAAAACATTATATCCACTTTTAAACAGTCGTAAAGTTGGTATGCGTGTCAAGATCAGCTGTCACCGACCAAAAAGACAGTATCTGTGATTCCATCCGACTTTCTTTTGCTTCCAGTTATGAAAAATAATATTTTTTAAAACTTCACGTTGCTTGAGTTATAAATACAACTAAAAATTGTCTTTAAATAATTCGAATTTGAAAAAAAAAAATAAAATTGTAACTCAATAAAAACATAAGCAGATGGTTTTTCGTTTATCCTGGATTTACCCAAGACTTTCCAAACTTCTGTCCCAAAATAATGAACGACATTTATTTACACGAAGTTAAAAAAGGATGGGGAGAATTATTTTCAAAATATTTATACGACGAGAGACCAGAGTTAAGGTTCCCCCACACCAAAGCGTATCTTTCGTGGCAACGACGAAAACAACAATAACAACGTGTTGTTTTCATTGACAACCACGTGTTGTTATTATTGTTTTCGTCGTCGCCGCGACAGATTCGCGTTGATGTGGGGGATCCTTTGTGTCTAGATTAAACGTTACTTAATAAAAGAAGAACGTCATAACCATTGTTCAGTGGAATTTAGCACTTTTATTTGACTGATAAGGGACGAAATTCAAACGTGTTTAGATTATTTTGTTCCAAATGCCGAGCAATGCGCTCAATTTTCGAGGCGAAAAATAAAATAAAAAAATAAAATAACTCATTTAACATTTACAAACATACTCTCTGACTTTTTAGGCACCAAACCAACTTGATTTTTTTATGCCGCAATAATTGATGCCATCACAAATGACTTTAGTAGACTTGCTATCGGAAATAATGCGTTTACAGAGAAATTTCGTTTAGGGTTTTCGAAAAGTTTATTTTTGCTGTTTGCTTTTAGGATCCTTTTTGCAACTACATTTTTGACGCAACTAACGTTTTCTTAAACGGACTACGTTAATTTTCTATGCACCTAAAATGAAATTATGAGATGATTTAACTTTAATTTGTCACTTGTAGGTTCTTCCACTTACCGATTCAATTATATTGCAGATCAACATGTCCTCATAGCCTCAGTTAGCTTGTTTATGGTTTGATAAATTTTTTTAGTGAAACTTTTCTAACGGGGATACGCTGTGAAATTTTGTAACGGAAATAAGGAAAAATTGTGCTAAAAAAAGGGAGATGTTTGCATTTTTGTTTCACGTATGAAGAGACCCATGAATAAAGAAAAAAAGAAACTAAAGCCAAAAGAATAAGTCATACCAAATATTGAACTGCAATGTTATATTTATAAGATGTTAATTTGCAAAAGCATTAATTTAATTTGGGATGAATTCAATGTAAAAACCAAGATTGGAAGAGCGATCAAATATGATTCGTTCTCTCGTAGAAAATTCAAAATGGAATGTTATTTTTGATTCGATCGCGAATCTTATTTTTTGGTTCCTTTAAAATAACATTCGATGTCACGATCGAATCAAATCTGTTGGGATCTGTAAAATATGGTTCGTTTCCGAATTTATCACGTGGGAACTGTTAAAGATCCATTCACGAACCGTTAAAAAAAAAAATCATTTTACATAAATATCATTGTACATATAACATTAAATAAACATGGCTTTTATTTTTGACTCACATATTTCAAAATTTTTGTTCATATTTTTCAAAATGTTTGACTTTTTGTAAAAATTTTGACTTTTTTAAAAAAAATTTCATATTTTTCAAAATTTTGAATTTTCTCAAAACGTTTGATTTTTTTTAAATTTTTTGATTTTTTTCAAAGAACTATTCGCCTTTCTCAAAACTTGTCGCTTTTTTCAATTTTTTTGACTTTTTTAAAAAAATTTGAGATCGAAAATATTATTGTTTGCGAACTATATTTTTAATGGTTCGTGAGAAGATCAATAAAGAATAATAAAGATCCGTATTTTATGATTCGCGAGCGATGTTTTACGGACCCTGGTAAAAATACTTTATTGCTGAGAAAGATGTAAAAGCCTTCCTTATATAGTATCTTCTTACTAGCTGAACACAATGCCCTGCTGCAACTGGAATCGGAGCTGCAGCTGCAACTGCTTTAAAAAAATGTCGTTCGACGTTTTTTTTTATCTGCCCACAATGAGCTGTACAGCTTTTTATATATTTTAAAGGAAAAAAAAAACCACGATTATTCACTTTTTTATTTCCAATAATTTTTCTTTTAATTAATATTTTTTTTCGCGATACAAATGAGCACTAAAAACTTCAGTATTTTTTTCCGGCTCTTTTTTTCTTCATATAAATTGAAACGTCAGAAGTGCTGCACGGGAAAAAGTTAAAAGTTGGTGAACCTTTGCAGCACCGTCTGCAGCACCGACTGCAGTTGCGTTGCGTTGTGTTCGTAACATTGAATTTGTGTGTATTCAATATTTCGACAGGTATTCAGTTGCAGCTCCGTATCCATTGTGTTCAGCCAGTTATGCCTCAAAGTTTTTATGTTTGCAACCCGTATTGACAGTGTCTTCACCGTGCGAAATAAAATTGATACTAAAAAAGTACCGTTAAACTGATATAAAGGGAAGTATTTTAGAAGATTTATTAGAACAGCATTTCTTAAAACAAATGTCAAATTCGAAGAGTTAAAGTTATTTAAGTATTTTTTTCTAAAACCTATTTAAGTCATATATATATCTTTTGTATATTTTTCATTAAAAACAATAAAAAAAATTTTAATATAAAATTTCAGAATATATAATATGAATGTATGTATATAATTTTGAAAAAATCAAACAAATTTTTTATCAATCAAATACGCCATTTAGAATGAAGTGAATTCACAGCGATTATGCTCTTCATAAATAAAAGATTTAACTTTTTTTTGTGTTGCTTTGGTGGAATGTATATCTTTTGAGCGATTATTAAAAACATTTCTTTTAATTTTTATATCATATGACATACTTAAACAACAGTTAATGAAAAATGTCTCATTGTTGTTTTTATTTTTTTTAAATTATTTTCCCATCTTATTATTGTTCTCATAAATTAACACATTTTAGCTCCCAAGCAGTGGGGCAAGCTATAATTGTTCCGTTTAAAGTGTTCTATTTTTTTTATAAATATTAGCAACAATGATTAATTATACAAATAATAACTATGTATATATACTTTTCATTCTCATTAGCCTATTATTACCATCTGTTGATGATGGCAATCTCTATTATCTTGTCCGTGAAATCAGCACATAGTGCAGCGTCGGATTGGGGCAACAGCGAAGGAAAAGTATTAAAGGTCCCCGCATTAGTTGAAAGTTTTAAATTAATTTTTATTTGAATATTTGAAAGTGGTTTAATTTACAAGAATATTGTTTTAATTTTGAAGTTGACTCCTTAGGTATGTTAGGTACCAGGTGGCCCGGAATTTATAAATATCCTGCATTTGAATGAATGTATGAGTTCAGTAGATGCATCTTTTCTATTATAAAGTTGAAATACGAGTTGAACTAGACTTCCCACTGTACATATAATTATAGATACAAAATTTTTCTCGTAGCAAGTACAGATATAACGTTTGATACATCAATGTAATTGTTATTTGTTCTACTTAGCTTCTATTGAAAATCCAAACATTTAATACATGCACATACACAAGACTTATAAGCTGGTGGTATCTGAAAACTCTTTAATATGAATTTTCTGCACATTACTAAAAATCCGAATTAATATACATAATTTCCTTAAATGCTTGTTAAATCAAAAACTGCCAAAAATTATCTCGAGAATTTAAAATTTTTCAAAACCTCCATGCATCACAAAAAATATTTTGCCAATACCTTTTTAGAAATGTACCATTTTTTAATATCAAACATCATCCTGATTTATTGCAAGTTATTTATTAAATATTCATATCTGGAGTCTCTGTTTTATTTAATTTTGCTTTCCTTTTGTAAATTTCGAAAATCTTTAGACAAAAACAAAATATTTATCTACCTATTAGGTACCTGCTTTCATTTAAACATTTTAAGTTTTCTTTGTTCGAAGAGACATTTGGAAGTTCCAATATTTAGTAAAAGGATTTTCCTGCCAAATCTTGTATTAAAATTAAATTTTATACTAAGAAATTTGCAAAAATGGGAAGTGGAATGGAAGTCGTTTAATAGCCTAAAAATCATGTTCATGGTTTAGTCCGACTCTGTGTGGAAAAATAAGTTGATTGAGTAGGTATGAGTAAAGTTTCTTATTCAACCAAGCATTTTCGCACACTCAATGATTTTAATATTTTTTTTTCTGTTTCTAGAATTTCGAAATAAACCATTTGCTATATAATGATAATGAACATTATTCATAGGAAGTTTGTTGAAATACAAACAAAAAAGTAGGTATAAGTATGTATGTAGCTGCACCAACTTATCTGCCCTTTTGTCGTTCTTGAAACTACTATAAGAAAAAATCTATTTTACATACTACCTATATACATTGACAAACTAGCTTACCTTTATGTACCTACATATTTACGTATAAGTATGCTTCGAACCTCGAATCATGTGAGTGGGAACTTTATTTATAAAACTCAAATTTGCCAGTGATGTTGAAATAATTTGAGGCTATTATGCGGCGTGTAATCTTAATGTATGCATCATCATTAAGTTAAATATATTCGCCTAATTGAATAATGGTTTTTATAGTTACTATTAAGGATTGCCATATAGACCTAAACAAGGAACACAAAAAGTATTATTACAGTTAACCTGTAATTTTTTTTTAAATAAAACATTTTTTCATTAAATTCTGCTTTTATACTTGCTGTATATAGGGCAAGTGGCATCGGTTTCGTGTAGAAAAAAATTTTAAGCCTGAAGAAGTGGGCATTCTTTATACCATCCATCGGTCTGTGGGTATTTTCGTCGGTGCATCTGTACGTCCTTGCATCTACTGTAATATGAGCTAGATCCTAAACGTGTGGACTTGCTTCAAATTTAGTACGATTTTGGAACAAATTATGTTAAAAAATATTGTTGATCTGTCAATCTAAAGGGGTTGAAAAAAAAAATCAGCACACATCGGAATGAATAATTTTCAAAGAAATTTTTTGATTGCATCAAATTTTATTAGAAAAAAATATTATGATCTCTTAAATGCATATATTTACAATATTTAAATTAAATTCACATTAACTTTATTTTTGTACAAAATCGAATAATTAACAAAAATGTATAGAATTTTTTGTATAGATACAAATTCTTCTGTAAACATTCTACCGAATTGAAAGATTAAACAAGGATTAAAAAAACAACATTCATCAGAAAATAACTGAAATTGTTTTCAATTATTTTCTTATGATTGAGCAAAACTTAAAATCCAAGAAAAAAAATTATGTTGAAAAGAAATAGGTACAAGAATTTAAATAATTCCAAATCGAAAGAACGAAAAGTAAACAAAAGATATTAACACATTTCCAAATTCAGCTGCTTTTGACAGATCAACACTTCAATTGATATCAAGGAGGTAAGTTGAAAATTATTAGAAAGTGACACACTCTGACACTCCATCCAACACTGAATTTAGGAAGGATTTATTGACGTCATAATGTTACACAGTGTTACACTTTTCCTATTTAGGAACGACCAAATTTAACAATAGGTATAGTTAACATTTTACATAAAAATAACGCATCACTGTAATGGCCGATGTGATATGTAAGAACACTGAGTTTCCGGTTTTTGGCAAAAATTCACAAAACGGAAATAGATTTTCGTCGTTTTTTTTAATGTCCTTATTCTTGGGTAATTTCCGAAATTAATTATTTTGCGATCAAATACTTCTCATTGTTCAAACAATATAGCGTTTAAAAATTATTTTACAGATAATTTTCGAACAAAAACAAATCTTCAATTTAAAAAAAAAAATTAAAATTTTATTCTTAGAACCGGACGGAACCGGAGTGTATGTATAACGAACTAAATATAGTTTTCTTGCTTGGCGAGTATTTTGTATATGGGTGCTAAAATTTAGCACGATCTTCGTACTAATATTTAACGATAAAAACAAAAACCTTATTTTTATGAAGAATTAATTGTAAACAAATTAGTAATCACTTATACTGCAAACCATAAAAATATATTTTATTTATAAATCAAGAATAACTACCTTCAATTTTTTAAATGTGCTGCACTCCAACACGACAAATCATGACGAGTTTGTGTTTAAAACCTGTGGAGTAGAAACTTAAGTAGTAATATGGGAGAATCATTGGTGGATGCGCATTTCACTAACCTTAAAATTTGATGTCAAATTCTTGTCGAGGGCATGCATACATTTAATGGTTATTTTTTTATAAAACAAGATTTCCAGTAATACCGACAACGATGGCCGGCAACGGGTACCGGTCTCACCATAAAAATATAATCTTCTAGCCAAACATGAAAAATAAGCAAAAGTTACTGGTATATATATAGAGATACGGTGCGATTAAATCTGAAATTAATTCACATTTCGCATTTCTTAGTCAACTACTCTAATACAACATATTATACATTATACCTACACATTAAAATACTTGAAAATACCTAATAATATACTTACCAATGATTACCGACCAAGCCTTAAGGCAATGAGAAAGTTTAGATAGTTATATTTATATGTAGTGCTGATTGATTCTTTTTGTCACGGTCTTTCTCTTTAATGTTTGGTTTTAAATTTGACACACAAATTATCACCTAAGGGGGAAATCTTCTTCTGTGGAATTTGGAATTCCATCATGACCAAATAATGGCGGAAATTTCTACATGAACGGATATAAAGTGCGTATACATATATTAATCGTTATAATATAGATACACATTTACAATTTACCTGAGCTTCACGACCTGCATCGAAATAGAATATACTTGAAATTTTTAAAAAATCACTTTAAGAGAAATCAATGTCATTTCGTGTCAAAACTGTTAATGCAAACGTGTAAAGAAACACAATGACATACTTTTTGTTTTTAAATTGCTCTTCATTTAATGTTAGCTGTTTATAGTTTTTGTATATATAATTTTTATATAAGTATATTTGAATAAAAAACTGGTTTAAATTAAATATGTTTCGGAAGCTTCTAGCAGTTACATATCCCTAACATTCTTTTGAATTTTGTTCGACATTTTATTTTGACACAGTTTTCGAGAGCTTATTAACATGTTTTTCTTTTTTTCTGGGAAAATGTGTTATTTAATAGCCCAGAATATATAACATAAAATAAAATAAATTGCATAAAATAAAAATCATTCTCTTTAGTTTGAATATTGAAAATTTAGTTTGAAGAAAATTGGAGTGTGAAAAGAATGGAAACAATGTACATATGTATATGAAAACTTTTAATTAAATCATTTAAAATTATAATTCAATTTACTTTATGTGTATATGAATAGAATAGAGTAAAATAGATGTTATGTTATAGATTTTGAACTTCTCAAGTAACTTGTTATAATATATTTCTATATCGTTAAATTATCAATTTATTGTTTTGAATATCATGACATGTGAAGATTTCTTCGAGATCATCTGAAATTTAGAGCAAATTTTCTTCTTTGTTAAGTTTGAATACCGGCCTTTAGTTTTAAAGTTCTTTTATAAAACTGAGCAAAAAAAAGTTGCCGTTCATTAAAACCGACTGAAAATCTATTTTCCTATTTTCTATTTGTTAATAAATTTAATGGATGATGCACTTGTATTTTCTGGTAAAAACAATTAAAAAAGTTGTATTGTTTTTTTATATAATACAGTTAATAGATAATTTAATAATTTAAATTAAAAATTTTATATTTTTATATATTTAATTTTTGAATTTTTATTCCTAAGTTCGCCTCTCGTGATATGAAAAATAAAAACGTTTCCAAATACACGTGGAAATTTAATATGACCCCATTATTAATTCTTCACTGCAATGCAATAATATAATTATTAATTTTTCACAGGAATTTTTGATACTCAATTTGGATTTTCTAATAATCACTTTGAATGAAAAAAATATTAATTTGAATGACTGTCATAAGAATCTTGAAAGAGTGTTTAAATTCCGTGTTTTGTTCTTTTTCAGAATCTTATTTAATTTCCGTGATTTCTTCTTTTTTCCTCTTTGATGAGAATAAAAACGCTAGGCGTTTAATTCGAAATTATTTTTTTTATTTCAGAATTTATAGGTGTATTCCTTTACTTTCATATGAAAAAAAAATTAAATGTGCAGTTTTGGACAGAAAAGCATTAGAGTTTCAAAGTAAACCTCTTATATTTTGAGCAAAACAAATTGATCGACAAATGTCACAATATTCCACACCACTTTATTTTTTTCCTAGTGGTCGAACGTTGGAAAATGAAAACTTTACATGAAATTTATTAGATAACGGGTTCATTTTTCACATTCACATTTTTTTTACTCATTTCTTGTTGTGAATTTCACACCAGTCAACTAGGAATCATTTTTGTGCATTTTCAATGCACCATTACCGACAAAGGCCCCAACCACGGAATTCAAGACTTCCATATTTGCTTATCAAAAATTAAGATCTATATAAAAATACCAGTGAATTTTTGCTATCATTCACACCCAAAATTTGTTGTGGGCTCTCGGTCTATGAGTGTTTAGAAGTTATTTTGATAAATTAGTTTTTCGCAAATTACTCTTAAATAATGTTTATAGATTGTGATTTAATAGAAAGCTATCAGCAAATAAACGCTGAGGAACATTATTTACAAACTTTTTATATGAAGAACCTTTCTATAAAATTAACAGTTTCAGAGTTGTTTGTGAAAAAACTATATATGCGATATTCGACTATTTTTACATCGAAAATAAGGAGCCAATTTTTGAAAATTAAATATTTTTTAAAGAGTTAGCATTTAGACAGATTGTTAACTTAAGTCTATATCACTCCAAAAACCAAAAATGCTAATATCAACTTAACGTTTGATATTGATATTTGTGACTTTTGGCATACTGCTCGTATTGCTGAATCATGAAAAGATGATAAGAAAATCAATTCATTTTTAATTGTAATTTTTTTTTCATTTCTAAAAACGTTGTAAAGGTTAAATTTCTCATCCCAACATCATTAATTCTATAAAATGTTAAATGACATAAATAATAAAAATGCCTCAAGCTACCGCTTGCAGCATAGCTATGAAAATAATGCTACACCACAATCCAATAGGAATGTGATTCTTTGCACGGTATTTCATTGCTTAACATTGTATAAATGTTTTTCAGCTAACACAACGTCAGAGCTTCTTGTAGATCACCACCACCATTTTCATGATCCATTCGGGGAATTTTTTTTAGCTTAGTATTGGTAGAGATTGGCTTGTTTGACTGACTGACTGACACACAAAGTTGATGCTTCAAAATGCACAAAGGAATATAATGACCGTTACAATTTGCCGTTTATATACATATGTACATACATCACTGGCTTCGACTTATTGGTTTCATCGGGTTGCGAGCTCAACGCTTTGTTTTGTATATATTTATAAAATATTCACATCTATACTAATACCTACCAGTCAACTGTATTGGATAAGTGAATGAAATTAATTTCCTAAGTACGGTTATGTTTTTCCATTGTATCAAACGATTGTTGCTTTGCTGCAATTTGATTAATGTGGTTCATTTGACCACAAAGATTTTATCGAAGTTAGTATAGGTACATTGTGCCACAAATAACGATATAATATGTATGTACGCGCAAAAAATATTCGGTTTCTATGACAACATTTGTGCTGAATAGATAACACTATCAAACGTCACTACTGTTATGAAATTTTGTTAGTATATATATAAAAAATTCGCCATTGAAACTGCAATAAACTCTGACACCTTATACGTACTTTGTTTATATAAAAAATAAATATGGGTAGCAAAATGTATTTTGCAAAAAACCTTCCGAAAAATCCGAGCCCATTTTTTTAAGTTAAAATAAGGTTTCAAAATTGAGTAAGCTAAAATTTAGACAATTTTCTCAAAAACACGTCAAAAGCGTCTTTGTGGGTATGTTCAATGAACAAAAAATTGAAAACGAAATGTTTATTGAACGTATCCAAATGTTCACGAAACTGACAGATTACAGGGTTGTCAGTGAGTGTATGAGAACATATTTTGATAACTGTTGCGTTAGTAAATAAGGAGATGTCCGACTATTTAGACAACTGGACAACTGTCCTTGCATCTGCTAAGGAAATTTAAATAATACGACTGTATCTGCCTTTTTAATAAACCCATTCCAAAGTATGGAACTTTGGACAGATGTCCAACTTCAAAACCTTATTTATAAACATCTTCGATCGAGTGTCTAACTTTAAACACTGCAATAATTGTTATCCACACCTATTTTAAAGTGGCTACGTTCAATAAACAAAGAATTGAAAAGTCATCTTGAAACAAAAGAAATTTTCATTGAACGTATCCAAATCAGGGATGGGACTTTTTGAAAAAATGTCCGGAGTAGATTTGGAAAAAAAACGCAGTAGATCCAACTTTTTCGCAGTAGATTTTTATATTTTCAAAATATAAACAAGAAATAACATAAATAAACATAAATAATTTAAAATAATAAAATATATATTCTGCCCTACCGAGGTATCCGTCGGAGCGGAAAACTCTCCGAAACGCATACGACGTCGGAGGTTCAAAGTTCATTAGAGATGTCAAAAATGTCACTTCAAAACACACTTTCTCGCACTTCAACGCAAAACAACATTGCGCGTTCCATAATGTCGGAAAAACGTTCCGAACGCTGTTCGGAAGAATAAGTCCAAGCAAAAATCCTCCAATTCCGGTCCGACGGATACCTCGCTAGGGCAGATTCTTTTTTAGCTCTGATCGTTCAGAGCTTCAAATTTGTGTTTCTTTTTTAGTTCTGAGCAATAGCATGTTCAGGCACGCTCTGTGAGCTCAGAATAAAATAGTAGAGTAAACGGAGTAAAATGCTGAACACACACGAGATGACGGGAAATTAAAAAAAATCGTCGTCAAAACAATAAAAATGGCGGAAGAGGCTGATTGTTCTAGTGGAGAAGGTAAAATAATGATAATAAATAAATAATTTATAATCATGACAGTTCAGTGCTCAAGTTGTTTCATAATTAAATCAGAGAGCTCTGAACATACGCTGCTCAAAACTTATTCTGTTCGCTCAGACTCTGCTCAGCTCTGAACTAAAAAAGAAAAACGTCTAATGAATGATTTTTTTTGTAAAACCAAAAGTGCAGTAGATTTTATTTAAAGGCAGTAGATTTATTTTTCGAAAAAAATGAAGTAGATCTACTGCAATTGCAGTAAAGTCACAACCCTGATCCAAATGTTCACGAAATTGACAGATTACTGGGATGTCAATGAGTATATGAGGACATATTTAGACAACTGGTAGAATGCGTTTATAAATATAGAGATGTCAAACTAATTAGACAGTGGCTATAGCTGAACAACTTTCCAAGAGTGTTCTTAAGAAATCTAATAAATACCACTGTATAATTATGCATTGATTGATAATATCACCGTTCACCATTCAAATTATAGCGGATACACAGATGGAAGTTGCAAAGACTCACAAACACAAACATAAATAGTGGGTGTAACATATTAAATAAAACAAACCACGAAAAACTGGTATAATATTTCATCCAAGCTTGTAAACATTGTTTTTTTTTTGGCTTTTGTCAGGGTTTAACAACATGTTAATTATTCACTTAACAAAATGCATGAATGGTTTGCACCTTCATTTCGAACACAACAAAGTACTCAACAAAAATAAACATAAATTAACAAAAGCAATAAATTTATAATACCTACATGAAAATTATAATATTTGCATTCTGCTCATTAACCCTGAAGGTTAAGTTAAAATTTTTAAAATTCCCATAAATTGTCTTAAACAAAAAAACAAAACTTAAAATAGACCAAGGTGTATAATATAATTAAACTAAGCTCTTGCAGCTAAATAAAACAAAAATTAAAAAATTGCTTATCGAAGACTTCCAGTATAGAGTACACCTAAAATTACTGGTGCATGACATTGCCAACACCAAAACTAGGTTACTATAGCTGAATTCATCAAAATATTACATATTATCAAAACAAAAATGTCGCTTCTATGATTCTCATCATGGCACATAGTATGACATGATGGTGATGACACGAAAGTTATCAAAATATTTTTCGTCTACATCAAAAAATTTGTATTAACAAGGCCAATTTTGACTGAGTCATTTTTTATATCGTTTGGCAGAAACGGTGCGAGTATAACAACGGGGAAAAACTTGATACAACAGAAAATAATTTAAAAGGAATAGCAAATAGTTATAAATTAACAGTCGTATTTATAAAATTTTTATCTACTGTCTAATATTTTCAAATAGGTCGAAATATGCTTTATTTAATAAAAATTAATATCACATTATTCACGGTTAAGACAATCTAATCTTGTGTCTAAGTTAGGCAGCTATATGACAACAATAAACTAGGTTTTGGAACACATTTTCCAAAGTTGGACAGTTGTCTAAAGTTAGACAACTTTTATAAATAAGACCATTAATGTCTATTTTGCTCATGAAATACGCATTCATTAATTCATTTGTTCATTTTATTTTCTTCTTCTTTTACAAAATTAAAATTACAAATATATTAACTTAAAAATAAAATAAAAAAATTTATAATTAGTTACATATTAAATTAAACAATCTTAAAATATCTACATTTTAGAATTTTTTTACGCTCATATAAGCTTTTTGAATTTTAATTCTGATATTTTGTGCAAGGAACTAAATTGGGAAAATTATACAACTCGTGATATAAAGCTTTAATAGTTCACCAGAAATCAGAATAATATTTTTTGGAATGTATCTGTATCTGAAATCTGCTTAAATATTTGAGTTTGACAGTTTCCTGAATTGTTTAACGTTTTTGACGATTTTCAATCTGTATGAGGCTGTATATAGGCTCGACATTCAATTTTATCGAAATTTAAAAAGTTTCTTAAGAAAGTGGTATAAGTAAAACCGCCCACATTCATGCCCAATTTTATCATATTTTAGTTTTCTTCTTATTAAACGTCTTTAGGTATAGTTGCAATTTTGTAATTAAACTCTCTTCATTCTTTAACATGTTATGCGTTATTTATTCCTCCCATTACCACGCCCACCTCTCTAATATCTGAGATTCCTTCTTATTCTACATCCCTAAAAAGTTAAAGTTTTGTAATGAACATTTCTTTATTTTAATAATTAAGTTAACTGTTATAGAGGAATAATAGGAAAAAATGTTTCCTTTATCTAAAGATTAAAAGTACTATCCGATGTTTAATGGAATATTAATTTGCATTAACTCACATGTTTTTTTTTTGTAATTTAATTCCACATTATTTTTTTTAATTTATTCTAACTCTACCATATATGTTGTCCCACTGTGCGACATGCCGACGTCAAAGTTCCCATAAAGATATATAAAGCTGACAGAGCGTTGCAGTTTTCAATGTCAAATATAACTTATAGACGTATGGATGCCTTATACGTAAGGTACTCGTATTGTATAATCGAAATTAAGCCCGTCATTTTGATTTAAATTATGTTTTAAAAAAAAAAAACTGTTTTGACGGTCGTTTACCCTATAAGTCATATTCATAGAAGTTTAATGTACTGTGTATTAAGCAAATGTATTTCAAAGTCAGACGTTTAAATCAGAGAGGAAACCAGGGAAGCTAGAAAAGGCAAATCAATTAGCCTGAACAGAATATTAAATGGAAATTCTATTTAAATCGAATGTTAAGACATTATTATAAGCTTAAAGATATAGGCTTATGTCATAATTTAATAAATCTTAAAACAATAGGAACACATTTATAGTTTTATGTTTAAAAACTACCGCGCTACTGAAATTAAATAACAAGACGGGGTCTATAATTTCATCTTTCGATCGCGGTCTTAATTCATATTCGATTTGATTCGCGGTCAAATTTCCTTTTTCTGATTGTGATTTAAATATTTTTCACTGTGAAATTTGACTCTTTGAAAAATGCATGACGAGGCAGAATTTGTATTGATGATGACAATGGAGAGATAAAAAACATTTCGTTGGTATGGGGAGCAGCAGAAAGAATTTATTGAATTAGGGAAAGATAATGTTGAATCAAATATACACCACGACCGACGGGTTTCACGAACTTGCTCTTGTCATTCAATGCTTAAAAAACGCTAAACATTGAAGATGTATTATAGATATGTAATAGTTTATTGAAACAATTACAAAGGTAGGTGAAAAGGGCAGAAAAAGTCAAAATTACTAAAATAATAATTTCTTTTTTTCATTTCTCTGTAAAGAAAAATTTACTTTTCATTTGCAAAAATTTGCAACATCATATTTTGGTTATGTGAGTTTTTAGACAAAAACTTTAAAAATAGTCGCTCAAAATTTTAACTAACCTGATGTTAAGGTATTAAAATTATACTGCTTTACAATTTCCAAACTTTAAAGCTCTTTATATACTTTAAAATGTTCTTAATTTGAAACATGCTTAAACTAGTACAATATTAAACCTATTTTCTTAATAAATTCTAGCTGAACATGCTTAAAACAGTGACAGTTGATGCAAAAAAGTAAGCGAGTACACAACCTCTGTTCGGTTACTTTTAATTTTGTCAATTTAAGATCAAAGTTCTGCAAAGTTCATATACAAAATTTAATAAAATTGGTTGAAATTGGCAGTTTAGGGAAGTAAACGAATAGATCTACCATTTTCATATTTCTTATAATTTTTAAAATGACCTTTGGAGTTAGTATATTACCTAAAACATTAAAAAGATATTTGGTGATTTAGCCTTAATAAAATGTTTACAGAAATAGTACGATGAGAATTAGTTTAAAATTTGAAAAATCTAGACTTCGATGGAGCCAAAAAAATGTTTTTTTCAAATTTAATTGAATAAAATTAAAAATACAGCTAGAAAAAGGAGTCTGATGATCGCTCTGGCAGTCTATTAAAACTTGGTCGTAGGCCGTAGCTCACCTAAAGTGTTTATTTCTTCAAAGAAACCTTCAAATAAATATAATGGTGCGAAAGCTTGACAGCCTAAGTCCTAACTAACATAAATTGAATATTATAGGTATGAATTTGAATGAAAATCGTTTGAAACGTTATTTTATAAAATCTAATAATGAAAGTGTTCATGAAATTGCTTTTGAAGAGCCTGGGTTCCGGCCTATAAATAAACAGCCAGCATTTTTTTTTCTAACCAGGGTCAAGATCGCGTAAGACTTAACTCATCTGTCGATTAAAAGATATAGTATTTTTGACAAATATAGCTTTCTATATAGGCAATGGGAGCTATCGCCAAAACGACTATCGTTCAATTGACCGATTGATTTAATCTTAGTGCGATCTGTGCCCAGGGGTGGAATCGGCTAAGGTGATAAATGATTGTCACATCAACTATAGTCACATGTGATTGTCATTTAGTTTTATGTCTGGGTATAAGGTGATTCAACACAATTCAATTCAATTGAATACTTTCCAATGGTATTTGTCAAAAACATGGTTGCCACAGTGAATGTTTCAAATGTTTGTAAATAGCTATAGAAAATATATAACGAAAATGAAGTCCTTGTTATATAATTCTTCATCTTCCGAAATGTAGTAAACTTTTTTGGTCACAAGAATGTTTATTTATGTTTGTATGAATGGTTAACAAATAGAACTCAGCGGTAGATCCGTCAAATTAATATGATAGCTCTTTAGCTATCAAATGTGATATCATCTGAATAGGTTGATAGTGACTCTCACTTATCGCAAATCACCTTACACTATTCCACCCCAGGATCTTTTTCTCCTTCTTCCTTCTTCCTCCTGCCTCAATACTCTTCTCTTGCTGTTCTTGTTTTTCTTATGCGCTTCTTTTGTTACCTTTTTCCGGTAAACGCATTTCATAATCATTCCACGGGTACTTTCTCCTGGAGACATGACGGCTGCCTGGTGCTTTTTGGTACGTCTTTGATTGTGTTTTTCAAAATAAGTCAACTGTTTGTATAGGCGTCTATGGTAGGTGAATACACATCGGAGAGCTTCTTGCTTAGTGTAGCAAAAATCCTTAGCAACATAATAATGTTCAGCTGGTACACGGGCCATAGGCTAAACCAATTTAACTTAGTTTCTTTAATCATTGTAAAATATTTATTTGAAATAAAAGTCATACAAAACTAACTAAACTATTATGTTCGGGAATTTTTTTTTGATGCGCTTCCATTAAATTTTTAAGCTTGCTATAGCCTTTACGGATCAAATATCTCTTCCCAATTTTAAGTCGACGAGACCAGCGGATGGCCAGCACTAAAAAATGTTTGATAAGTTTTAATAAGTTTATCAGCTGCTTTGTCCATTTCGAATGAATCATGATTGAACAGCACTAAAAATCTTTCTTAAATATCGACGTTTAAAGTGAATGACCTCGTAAGTCGAAAAATTACAAACAAAAATGCATCAATACAAAAAAATCAGTAGAATCAAAAACCAACTTTTGGCAATTTCAGCGTAACAATTATGTTCTTCTGAATATTTAACTGCTCGAATCTTTTTATGTTCATCGCGTTAATCTTTGGCGAGATCTTAAGCTTTTACCAAATCTAAATTTATCTTTTGAAATACGCGGCTCAAAGGCGCCGAAAATTATTGGTAAACCAAATTGATAATCTGAAAACTAACTAAAAATTCGAAGTTCATAGCTTTTTAAACATTTTTTGCGTCACTTTCCGAGGTTCTTATTTCACGAAAATCATCTTATGCTTCATACTTTACTTTGACACCCATCGAGCCTGCTTTAATCTCTTTAAAGTTTTTGTTTTTTGGAATTTACTTTCTTTTAGTAATTAAAGGGATGCATTTATGGTATTTGTTCCTCCTCGAAAAATAACGCAGAAACCCACTCATTTTCAAATCGTATAGAAAACCTCAAACTTGTCGGACAGATAGAGAAAAGGCACTGATTTGAGAATCCAAATAAGTCAACACAGTTGATAGTTATATGGAATTTTTGTCCATACCTTTTATGGTTAAGGTGAAGTGGGGGGGGGGAGGATTCATCCCCTTGATTCCCCCTACATACGCCACTGATCTAGCTAAAAGTGCTTTTAAATAAATATGCTCGATTGTTTAATGACGGCAGCCTCTATTAAAATCCCTAAAAGAGTCTGAATAAATATATGCGCAGGCACCTTATGACGATTAGTTTTCAAAAGAAACAATTTATTTAATTCTGTTTTCTATAAGAATAAAGAATATTTTTAAGGGAAACAAAATACAATACTCCATGTCTAAAAGAAATGCGCAAATAACTTTAATTAAACTACGTCACATCTCAATTAAGAAAAATCGATGAAAATCAGGATTTAATCTTCATTCATTAACATCTTTATCAATATTTGCGACACACATAAAGTAAACAAAATATATTTCCACTAAAAGAGTGTTTAAAATGATTATATATAAATGTCCTCCTAAGGCTTAAAAACAAAGTTATTATTATTTACTTATCAAATTGAGTATTATATGTATGATATGAGGCCTCGACGACCGGTATTAGAATTAAATTACATACATATGTACATGTTACCGTAATATCCGCGTATGGCATCATTTGTCAAAGTATATAAATACCGCTTCGAAACCTCATTGTATCATCGATATACACTGACCTGAAGCTCGTAACTTGTATGGCCAATATACATATATGTACAAATGTATATTTACAGTAAATGCAAATGCAAATTAATAAATCCGCGAAAGCAGTATACCTGCAGCATTCCACATTTAGTTGCTCCACTCCACGTCGTCGTATAGTTGTGGTCGCGTCCGTCGATTTGTTCATCCAGTCGTAGCAACAACTAGGTCAACTTTAAAATGTTCCTAGCAGAATTTACAGGCAGGTTTGATAGTTTGGCTTCAATTCATGTTCAATTTGTATCCACCACAAGAGACCGATAAAACGGCAGTGACGACAACGTATGTATATCCAGCAGCACCTAATAACGAATAAATGTATCCGCCAGATAATTTTCAATTTAAAAAAAAAAAATAAAAAAAAAGGTTTGTATTCACAAAACAGGTGCAGCATACCAGACTTCGTCGGTATGGTAGAAATACAGCATTCTTTTTATTGGTCGCGTCAGGTTATTCGCATTGGAATGTTGAGAAAGTGAAATTATTTGGTCCACAACAATTATTTATGTTTTTGTATCTTTTTTTATTTTCCCTGTGATTTAGTCGGTAAAGTTCTCCGATGCATGAAGCTATAAAAAAAAAAAAAAAAAACAAAAGAATCAAAACAACTTTTAACTTTGGATATTGTGGGATTCAAATACATATCTGCGCGTCTGCATGCATTGCGCCATGGTAACAAGTTAACTTTGTTTATCGCTCATTCATTCATGGAGAGTGGGAATTTTATTTCATTTTTTCTGGCTTAAAACTGGAACAAAAGTGTTTTTTATTAAGATTAACCTACTATTGCCATTCTATATCAAACATAATTAAAAATTTAAAATAAAGTTTTCTTAGTTATGCATAAATCAAAAAATTTATTTGTAAAAGGGAAACACAAAGCCACATTCTCCCCTTTCTATAGCCAATTAGCATACTGAGTATCGAATAGTGAGGCTTTAGGTATGTGTCGGTGTGCCATTGAGTGTTTCCGATAGATATTATATAGATAATTAAAAACTTTTTTCGACTCGTGACCTTGCAGCGTGGAATCATGTATAACACAATTCCCACTTTGTTTTTTTTTTTTTTTTAATATCTTGACGTTCTTATTTTGTTCCCATACAAAAACGTTATGCATCTTGAAACGGCCTGACACAATTACAATAACCTAACAAATGCCTGTAGATAAATAGAGAATGATAGATAAATTATTTATTTTGCTAAAATAATATACAAAACTATTAAACTTAGGAATAAAGTCACGGCTATTCTGCCGTCTGCCTGAATGCCTGTATATAAGACCTAAATAATTTTAAAAGCAACCTGCCCAAGGCTGCCGTTCCCACTTGCTTATTCTTGCAGGATAAAAAAAGATTTTTTGTTGGCTGTGTTCATTCAAGTTAAATTCATAAGGCAAGCGATTTAACTCTTAGAAGTTTAAATTCGAGTTCGTACTACAGCTCTTTTGTTTCGTTAGGCCATTTTTTTTTTTTTTTTGATAATTCTTTATTTCATGTTTGCCAATTTACAGAATTCTTAAGTCTAAATTAAACAAAATAAGAAAAACTAAACAAGAAATAGATTCGAAACAACTGGATTTAATAAGTTACGCATTTCAGCATGATGAAATGTAAAAAGCCATATTTAACTATATCGAAGAAAAAGATTTATTTCTCTTATACATCTCAGATCATTCGGTAATTTGTTAAAAATTCGAGGAGTATTTGCAATATAAAAGCGAGAAAATCTGTAAACCCTAGGTACAGTTACAAAATTCATGGTGTTAACTCGTAGGCTATGACCAGTATAGGATCTAGAAACATTGTATCCCGAATTTAAGAAAAATATTTTAAGTACTTTGTAAACATATAAATGCCTCAAAGGGAGAAAAGTTTTTTGAAAAGTTCAAAGCTGGGGGTCAGACGATGCACTTTAAACATAATTCTAATTGCATGTTTCTGCTTAACAAAAAGAGGTTTTAATTTGTCAGAATGAGTTCCAACCCCAGCACGAGAGAGCATATTCCAGCTTAGAATTTATCAAACCATAATAAACTGACTTCAGCAAAGGTAATTGGCAGTAAAGACTAAGGTGATAGAATTGTCTAATAACGTTGTTCAAATATTTCGTCAGATATAATGTATTAATGTGAGAAGTTTTTATAAATAATAATAAGTTAAGGTAAGGGCATATTTACTGTCATATAAAACCTAATAATGTCACCTCAATCTACTAAAACTAAGAAAGTTGCAGTAATTATACATACCTATAGTTACAACTGCGCACTATATAATCAACGATTCCAGTACCGTTAGCGTATACATTTTGCAAAAGATATGATAAAAAAATAACAGTTTCACTATACTATACAGACAACTTCTTTTATTCACATTCAAATACACACATATCTACATTTTAAATGAATGTCTTTACTTGGCTTGATCAGGACAGACCTCTTATTTACCAACTAAACGATGACGGTTCAGCGTTTGAATAGATACCGTCATGCTTCTTTTTACGCATGAATTAATTAAAATAGGTCGGTCGTCGTGACGTGTCGTGCCCGTGTGTGCTTTGTCGTCGTCGTCGTCGTGGTCATCGATAGTCACGTGGACTGAACTTAAAACTATGAAATAGTTGTATTTGACAAGCCCATCATGCCCCATTGGGAGAAAATTGATTGCAATGAACGTATCCGTCACGAGAGCCACAATAATATGGTAATTTAATTAAATTATACCAACTTATATTCAAGTATGTAGGCTGTGTAGGGCCCTCTTTATTTTGATATTTTTTCTTAGTTTCTCATTTTTGTTTTCTGTTAAGTTTTTCTGCGAAATTATTATTTGAATGGCATTATAAGTTTTTCCAACAAAGAATTTATAGTTTATACAGTTGTCATTCAACTCAGCATAGAGTTCAGACCAGTTTCATGATATATGAAGGCATATATGTACAATTTACATATAGGTATGACGATCAGGAATATTTTTATTTTTCATGTGGTTTGATAAAACAATGAACGTGATGGTTAACAATTATCTACTCGTAATATGTGGTTAGCTCTTTTCTACATAAATACATACTTCTAGCTTCTGCACGCAATTTAGTGTCGACTATGTTAACTTTTAAAAGAATGTACATATAGGCCACTCAATTTCTTCGATTATTTTTTTTTTTAACAATTTTCGGTAGTTATTGGTGTCATTCACAAACATTTTTAATGCGTAGGTAATATATGACTATTTTAAAGAGCAGAAGTAACATAAAAGTTCTTTTGAAATGCTTCTTTGGGAATAGTTAACTTTTTATCCTATTTCATTTGACCGGCACGCGTCTTAAATCAGTTCGTGGTTTCTTAGCTATGAGATTGCCGTGAGAAGCCAACATTTTGTTTGCTTTCATAGGTTTCTTCCGTCCTCCTCCCTCCATATAATATTCAGAAATATTCATTTTGCACATTTTAGGAAAATTTTAAATTAGTTTTAAAAATGTGAGTTTTTTACAAATTTATATTTTCCTTACAAAGAAAGTAATTTTTTTTCAGCACTTGATAGAATTGGTACATTTTATCAAGTATTTTTACAAAATTATAAAGGAAGAAAATTCTAAGAATACCATTTAAGTTTATAATAAAAGGTGCGTTCTTTTACTTTGAAACTCTGAGATTTTCTGTCCAAAATTGCAAATTTTATTTTGTTCATATAAATTTTGACAGACTTTTGTGTAGAAATTCACACTAATGTACATAGTTCATGTTCATTGTTCAATCCATTTAACTTTAAAAGTAGCATTTTACACTATATATTATGTACATATACAGAGAACTTAATTCACTCACATTCAGATGCATTTTTAAGAAGTTTATTATACAAACTGAATGAGAAACAAAATTTTAAGAATGCCAGATTTAAAGTACCACCTATATATATGTACCTGCAGTTATGTAGACGTGTTAACATAAAGGTAGTTTAATCCGAGATTTCACACATCCCTATCGCTTGAAATGGCATTTTTATAAGTGGAAATGTCATTTTTTGCTGAAATTCCGTTGTGCAATTAAAACAACAAATTGTAAAATTAAAAGATTGAAGTATCTTTTTTATGAAGAGGAAATCGAAAACTATAAAATGTATTAAATTTTTTTTTTGTTATTATCGTTGAATTCAACTCAATTAAGTTTATTTTTGTGTTTCGCCCAAGATCCGTGAAAAGTAACGTTATGTTTTTAATTTATAAAAGATTATTAATATCAAATATTTTAAGTAGAATAAAACTCTTAATTACGAGAGAGATTTATAATTAACTTTAATGGTTTTCAAAACCTTTTAAATTGTGAGTAAATGAGTATAGTAAAAAGAAAACTCAACATTTTTGTTTTTGTTGTGATTTCACTTCTTTTTGCAAAGTTTTTTCTTTATAGTTGCCACTTTTTTTAAAATAAATTTCTCTGACTTTCCCTGACCAAATTTAAAAAAAATTAAAACAGTAACTCTTTGAGAAACATAAGTATATTTTTTAACGATAAACACATATGTATGTACATACAAATGTGACGTCAATAATCATGTATCTCAAGTTAGTAGTCAAAAGTCAGCAGAATCAACTTTTTCTGACTTCCAAACTATGCAACAAAATTAAGTGCTCCAATACTTTTATTGTAAATTAATGCAATTAGCTGTGCAATTACTGTTAAAACTTTAGAACGTAAGGAAAAAAAGCTCTAGGAATCCAAACAAAAATATTCTCAAAAAATAGCAAAGACATTTAACCATGTAGTGTTTAGTGAAAAATCTATAATAGTATTTAATACTAAAAGATAAATAGGAACTTAATAACATAATTTTTTTAAGAAAAAAAGAACAGTACATGTAAAATTTTGTTGTTGTTATTAATTTCGAGTTTGAAAATTAATGTTAAAAAACTATTCATTCAAATATAGTAATTTAAATGAGAAATCAAAGCATAGATTTTCAAAAAGCTATAGTAAAATATTTTAAGTGTTACCGTTATTTTTAGTATTTTTTTTTTCGAATTAAATCCTCATTTATTATTACATTTTTTAAATTAAAAAATACCCATTTAGCTGCGGGGGGGGGGGGGTAAAAGTTTATTCGCCATATCTAGAGAACCATAAGCACCCTACACATTAAAAAATCCGAAATCCGAGGTTCGGTCAAAATTTTGTAACATTTCAATGAACTATACCCCATTTTCAAAAACATTTTCCAAAATTAAAAAAAAAAAATTATTTCAAAGAGAGCTTTTATTAATGAAAAAGATTCGCAGTCTGAAAAAACAATCTGTAAGTGGATAAAATAAGATACTATTTTTTGTCCTTCGAAAGTTTTACAGAGTACCAATTCAAAAGCGGAACGAAAAAGCACTTTCGAATAGGATTGACATTCGGAACGAAATACAGAGTAGAGCCCCTGAGTTCAAAGAAATATTTAATTTTTTCATTGTGAAAAAATTCAGTGCTCAAAAAGTTTTCTCTGACCGCTTTCGGAATTCCCTGACTTTTCCTGACCAAATTCGCGTTCAATGACTTTCCCTGACTTTCCAGTCAGGTGGCAATTATGTTCTTGTCAGGTGAAAATTTCGAATCCAGAACAAAACACCTTATATAATGATGAAAATGGGAATATAAAATCTGATACTTTCAATTTTTCAATGCAATAACGGTCTACCAATTTTCATCATTTAAAAGCTATTTTGAATCAATAATTCAACAAGTCCAAATAAAATAGTGGTAAGTCTTCTACTTGGCTGATGTATTCAGTGGATAGTATGTATATCGAATTTGTATTATTAAAAAAACCTTATTATTAATGAAAATAATTTCTTCTGCGCAAATCATTTCATGTACTAGTACCAATGGAATGTTAAATACGGAAAAACTGAAAAATTAAACCTTACTTTGATACAAATGATTAAAAGAAAAATTTTGTATGTGTCATTACTGATAGTCATTAGATTAATTAACTTATTCAAGTTTTTCCATTTATAAATATCAATGACATTAGATGACCGCATAAAAACACAATGAACATCTTTTATTAGATATATGTATATACCTCTTTGTAAGGTAAGTCACAAAAGCTAGAAATACGAAATTACATTATTGCTTCTTTAGCTCATCCTTTAAATAATCAATCAGTGTTAACTAGTAAATTACACAATATATTAATTAGAAAATAAACATTCATTGGATTTTAATTCTTTTTGTTTAGTTTTTCATTTTTCATTGCGCAAAAATGCATGTAAGGGAAGTACCTAGTTTTTTTGTTGTTGTTGAGACAATTGTCTTATTCTTCGGTTAGGTATATTCCCATAAATTTCGTCAATGGCTTCAAGCAGTAAAGGTATAAATAATATTGAATTTTTAAATTTTATAAACAATTTTGTACACTTTTCCCTCAAACAAATTTGTTCGTTTTCTTCGCAAAACTGAAAATTCCTAACAATTTTAGTGCAAAGTTCTTATAAAAAAATAAAATTGGAGTTAAATTCGCATTTAGGGAAATTTTAACCAAAAAACCAATAGACCTTTTTAAAGGTGCGTGTCCATTTGAGAGTTATTTCGCTAGTAAACTCTCGAGGGTTACTCTCGCGTGCCTGTCCATTTGAGTACATTTTTTGAGATTTTAATTTCGCTAGTTCAATTGCTTAGTTTTAAGAGATAATTTCCTGAGAGTACTTTCATAACCGATATACTTGATATATTTTTCCTGCTAGTTGGAAGTTGAAAGTAGTTAAAGTGGCATACGTATCCAAAGTTTGTTGAATTTTGTTTGGCACTGTTCTTAAAGAAATAGACATTTAGAAAAGATGGATTAAACCACGGGTGGATAATCGAAATTCGGCGAATGGTTTGCCTTTAGGATTATTATCTTAACTGTTTTCTCAAGTTATGAAATTTTCGTTTAAGTTTACTTTTAGAGCTCAAGAATGGGGTTATCAATAATTTTTTTTAACATTTTAACAAAAAATTTATTTTCGGTTCCAAACTCTAAATTATCGATCAGTTGTATTTCACAAAATCTTAATATATGTACATAGTTTCATGTTTTAGGCCAACTTAGGTCAGCAAAATTAAAAAAAAGGTGCTCCAAAATAAAAAAAAAACAAAAAATCGATCTTTTAAATCCAATCACTTTAACCGGATTTTAAATTAAAATTTATTATAAAACCACTTTTTATTGATTTGCTTCCCCCTGAAGACCACAGTTTAACAATGTTAACTCTCATTATTATTATTATTATTATTATTATTATTATTATTATTATTATTATTATTATTATTATTATTATTATTATTATTATTATTATTATTATTATTATTATTATTATTATTATTATTATTATTTTTTTCTTTTATTTGTTTACTATTGTAAAGCAACGCTGAAACCAAACAAAAATGGGGGTTAAATCCATTTCTGAATGTGAATTAATACCCGTGGGTGTTATTGCCTTTTTCTTGTTGGGATTAATACCATTTGACAGTGGAATTAACTCCCGTGGGGTTAATGCCGCGGGGTTTATGGCACTCCACTCTCTTTAATGTCTTCAAATCTAATACTCATCATAGCCTTGAATCACAAGAGCAAATTCGTACGATCCAGCGATGGAATTTATTATGTCTTGATATAAGATGGCCTCTATTGTGGTTTCTTCGTCAGTCTTTAAGTTAATTAGTTAAAATGAACAATTAAAACGAAACTTTTACAATTCCTTAAATTATACAAACATACATATTATGTACATATTATTTGAAGAGTCTTATCCATACAAATACTAACATACATTTCTTTACGTTCTCTTTACAGAATATGGAAATGAGTAATTTTTCTTCAAAAAAATTGTCCCGCGAAGAACGTAGATATTCTGTACCGCACGGACCAAACACACCTTTACCACCAGCCGCATCAGAAGACCTCCACGCATGGTCAATCTATAGGTAAGGTTTTTTGTGATATTTGATGACGACTTCCTGAAATTATTGAATGATGATTAACCACAATGCGAATCAATTCGCTTGATGAATTTCTGTGTGTCTCTGTTTGTCTGTGTATAATATATTTATTGCATTTCCGGCTTTTATCCGTGGCCATACGCTTGATTGCACAATAACTCGAGAAGCCTCTGCTACCGCACACATAATCACCTGTTGGTCTGCCACATTCAATTAGAATTTTAACAATCATAAATAAACTTCCATCCATATACAAACTTGGATCTATGGTTTGGACTTATGATTCTCAATTGGCCACTTTAAGGCGTGGTGGTTAAATTGTTCCGGATTCAGTTGACATTTTGTTGTTTTTTTTTTTTTTTTGTTCAATAACAATTTTTATTTATTTTGCAGACAAAACCTTAACTCTGACTTCACAGATTCTGCCTTAGGTTCATCCGATAAATCCCCGCTGCCATATGGAAACTTCCAGCTACGCGATACGACTGTCCAATCAATTTTAAATCATCCACGGTACGGTCCAAAGTGAGTCGAGTTGTTTGACCTATTATCGGATTTTAATGATTTTGTTTGCCCTTCAATTAGGTCACCCTTAGGTTCAAATATGTACACGTACCTAAAGTTTGGCCTGCCTCGGGTGTTCCCTCCAAATGCCGGCTCACAGAGATCACATCGGCCTGGTCCGGGTCCAGGGAGAGGTCGGATAAATCGAGGGTTTCGAGACAGTTCAGGCCCACCTGCAGGTTCGTCAGGATATGACAGCAGTGACAATGAGACAACGAGAAGTAGAGTGCCACCAAATTTAAGGTAGGAACCTGTGTTACATTATAGTGGATTGGAAGGCTTCAAGGTTATTTTTTTTATTTCAGAAAATACCGTAGTGAGTCAGACTTCCGAGCTATCGGAGGAATTCCAACACCACGGCCAGATTCAAGAGCTCAAGGCGTCCCAATCGCTGCTTTGCGTCAAGCTAATAGTCGCGCTAGTATAGCTGGTAAGTGCTCTATATGAACTTTCAAAAATTCCTACACATACATATATTAATTAATTAATCGATATATGAAGTTGGAAACCATGTCAACTCACATTATATCCCTAACGGAAAGCACTATGGAAACCGTTCGCATAGTGAAGCGGATCTTCTCGGTGCTGATATCGCGACATATGGTGACTACGACTCTCGAACTTACACAACCAATCGCAGTCGTATGGATAACCATCATCATCACAACCAGCACAATCAAAACCACAATCAGCACAATTCACATCATTCGCACACAATATCAAATCGAAAACATTCCAGCTTAGGCTTGGTTTATCCAAATATTCAGGTGCATTGCTTGGATGTGAATCCAGGTTTACGAGGAGTTTCGCTGCAGGCAAAGGCCGGTGATCTATTTGCAATAATGGCCACATCCCAGCCAGAAGGGACCGCACTAACAGAATGTCTGGCGGGACTGAGAGAACGAATTTCCGGTGAGGTTCTTGTAAATGGTCAGCAAATAAACAGGCGTGGACTGCGGGAGTTGTGTAGTTATGTTCCAGCTCTGGAAAGTTCATCACTTGATCCTCGTATGAGTGTGCAGTGTACATTAAATTTTCATGCAGCGCTACGAGGGCCTATCGATCGTAGTGATTTCAAAGAGAAGGTACGCATATTAATAAATGCTTTGATGATGGGGGATGGTATAAAGCAAACTTGATTTAATTGTTTTTTTTATTTAATGCACTCCCTATATCATAAAGGTCATGGAATATAACTACTACTGAAGTTGAGTTGTAATTTTGAAGAAAACAAATTTGTAAAAAAAATGTACCAACTAACTTTAGAAATTTCGTCTACTAAGCCAGAGGTAAACGTGGATCAAATCTCAGTCTCTTGCACTTAAAAAGAAAAATGTTTTTTTCCAAAAAGTGACAAATCCTCTAAAAGTGTCTATTAGCAATGAAAAAGTACCTCTCATTTTAGCCGTTGAGATTTAGTAGAAAATTGTAGGTCTCCTACATTCCAGCTGATTATTAACACGCACACGGGAATGGTTGAAAGTTATAAGTTATTATGGGCCTTGGTTTTTCACAAGCTGTCGTGCAACCAAATTTAAATTAATTAATTGTGTGTAAAAAAACTCAAATACATACTGTTTAGTTTTCATAAATAGCATTCACTTTATTTCTGCTGATTTAAGTTTTCATTTTGCATAAAGTTTATTTTAATTTTTTAAACATTCTCTAATAAGGCCGAGCAATAATAAAACAGTTGCAATAGTTTTGTACATTAATTTTTATTTGCAGATGGATATTCTAATAGAAGACCTTGGACTCACAACATTCCGCGCTTCAAACATATCCTCATTGACACATTCGGAGAAGCAAAGACTTAGCGTAGCCTGTCAGCTGTTAGCTCAATCTTCGATACTTATCTTAGATCAAGTAACGAGCAATATGGACATATTCGATACGTTCTTTTTAGTCGAATACCTTCGACAATGGTGCAGTGGTGGTAGAATTGTTATAATGACACTTCAGCCACCCACTTTTGAGATTCTTTCAATGTGCTCTGGGGTTCTTCTGCTTTCTGGCGGCAGAACAGTTTTCTCTGGCAGTAGATCAGATCTACCGCGTCATATGGGTAATCTCGGTTATC
This sequence comes from Epistrophe grossulariae, assembly GCA_929447395.1. Lineage (NCBI taxonomy): Eukaryota > Metazoa > Arthropoda > Insecta > Diptera > Syrphidae > Epistrophe > Epistrophe grossulariae. Next base: position 86,290,328 of record OV839567.1, read on the forward strand.
CTTGTCCACCATTTAAAAATCCAGCTGATTACTACTGTGAGTTTTGTTTATAGTTTTTAGTTTTTAAATTATTCTAATTTAATCCATTTTAAGTGGACTTGGTGACACTAGACGATTTGTCTGCAGCGGCCATGTTAGAATCATCAGCCCGTATTGAGTCTTTGGCAAACTCTTGGGATCAAATTAATTCAGAGCCACCTCTGGCTGCACCACCTGCCTCACTTCCAGCTTTTACACGGAAAGCTGGATTCTTGGGACAAGTTAAGGCTTTGATAAAGCGTTTTGCTGCTTATAAACAACCTGGATCGTTGCTCACATGGATCAGCAAGCTTATAGCTGCAGCTGTTCTGTCTCTTTGTATAGGATGTATATTCTGGGATGTACCTGCATCAGATCCACAACTCACATATAATGATCGCTTAGGTTACCACCATTGTATTATGGCGGTAGCATATTGGCCGCTTCTCATGCTCACAATCAGAGATTCTCAAGATGACCGAAAGCACGTTGAGCGAGATATTCGACTGGGGATGTATTCAAGAGAACTTTATATAACAATTCAGGTACTGATTGAGGTTCAAATTGAAACGAAGTATGGTTTGAAACATATTTTCCTTTTTCTAGTGCTTCATGGGCCTGTTTCCAAGCTTATGTATATGGTTAGCATACCTTCTTCCCGCACACAGTATGGCTGGACTGTATACCTATTCAACGAGCAGTGACACTGGGATTTATTTGTACATGGGTAAGTTGCCGCAAATTCCAAAATATTCTTCTTAATCCAATATCTTATTTTTTTGTAGGATTCATGCTCACGTATCTAACCGTTATTCAAACTCTAGCAGTCTTCTGTGCCCATCTACTACCATCGAAGATTTCCGCCACTGTTCTTAACGTCCTTCTAACACTGGCTTTAACAGCTGTTGGTGGATATTCAATACATTCGAGGAATGTTTCAAAAATGTGGCATTGGCTTCAGTTAATTTCGCCGCAGAAATGGCTATTGCCTGTTCTGGTGGCCGATGAATATAGCCCTGAGACATTAACCAATTCAGCTGGACTTCAACTATGCCGAAATAAGCAGGTTAGTTTATTAAATACATTTTTCATGATTTTTCTTTTAATTTACAATTCTATATATTTTCGAATTAGGTTCAACATCAGGAAATAATTGTGCAACAACCATGTCCAACACCAAATGGAACACAAGTGCTAGTCGATTTTCAGTTACTACCACAACATCATGTTCTTGACCCATCGAACATGGAAGAAACAACATTTATTGCTTTAATAGTATCATCTGTAATACTCTTTGTGTTTACATTCATTATTTTTAGTGTCAACTGTAGGAGAATTTTTAAACGCGGACCAAGGAAAACGTATTGAGGTTTTAATGATTAAGGATTTAACAAAAAATAATAATAATATTTTTTTATAAATGATTTTTATAGAATACTAATTATTAAGATCTTAAAACATCACATTAGAAAATAAAACGGAAATAAATGAAAGACGAATATTGTAGTTAACATTTAAGACTTTTTTATTATATAAATACACAAAATAATATACAATACATACGTAAATACTTAGAAGGTATGCTAACCATATACTTAATTTCTTTTTTGAATTCCGTTTAACATTGTTCACTTCTCATATACTTTTGTCAAACTTAATTCGTCGATATCTTTTCAATTCCACTACTGTCTACTGCGATATTTTCAATCGCATTTATCTTGCATTTTATCATAGTGCCGGCAGTGATATAACCATATCTTTTATGGTTGTGGTTGTTTATTTTTCATAAATTTGCTGTCCAAAAAGCCATCTACCCAGCAGAACAACAACTAATTTTTTGGATCATTGCAATATCCAGGACCCATGTTCTTTAACTCGGCGATAACTTTTCGAGGCGAGAAACGGCGAAAAATGGAACAAAACCCATAGGATTCCTATGAGTTTTGTTCCATTTTTGTTCCATTTTTCGCCGTTTCTCGCCTCGAAAAGTTATCGCCGAGTTACAGAACATGGGTCCAGATAGAAAGTATAAGATTTCGCCAATAACGCATATGGTTCACCCCGATATAATAAAACGATACGGATCCTAATGAAAACACTGTTGTATGCTCATCTCTTTTTGTCTTATGTTTGTTTATTTTTCATGTAGATACTGTCCTTTTTCCTCGCAAGTCGCACTTCAGTTTGTACTCTCTACCCAATGAAGAGCCGTCTACACGCCAGAGTAAGAACTTATTTCTGGTTCCATAAAGCAAACCCCGATAGAAACCTAGATCCAAATTTGTTTTTGTATTACGTGTTAAAAGATAACCCCGGCCGAGACCCGTAGATAATAAAACGCGGCTATAATTACGTGTTTTTTGTATTTACGTGTTAAAAATTGATTTGGATCAGATCATGTGAATAATAAAACGCATCTTGTATTGAATATTATAATTATTATTATAAGTTTATTAACAATAAATTAAATTACATTACTAATAATTTTAAATATAAAGCTGGAGCTGCTAGGGCTTTCAGCTAGTAATTAGATTTATAAAAGTTTATCTACATTAAGTGCTGACATTAGTTTATAAACATTATTTACATTCCTATATGTGATTTCTGTTAAAAGATCTGCTAATTTTTGTATGAACAAGAGTTTGACTTTTTAAATTTATTTGATTACATGATAATAGATAACTTATGTTAAGCAGAAGTGGCAGAGCGGGGGTGTTTCGTTAGTGATGAGGTGTTTGTGTGCCAAGTTGGTGTGACCCATTCGCAATCGTATATATATTTTGATCTTATCATTTGATAATTCTTTAGGGTAGTTGGCTTTTTCAGCATTAGTGTTAAATTCTGAGTAGGTGTGGTCATAATTTAACCAGTTAGTTTTCCTCTTATATTTCCATGTCTTAAGTCTGATGGTTTCTTATGTCTCTTTTGTTGTAGGCAATAGAATGTAGTAAGAGGTTCTTTTAGAGCAGATTTAACTACAGCGTCTGCAACTTCGTTGCCATTGATACCTTGGTGCCCTGGGATCCATGCAATTTTTAGCTTCCCATTTCTGGAGATAAGTTTATCTTGGATGGATTCGATAATTTCACTATTGTTATTGATGTTATTAATAGAAGACTGTCGGTAAATATAATAGGTTTGTTGGTCTCGAATTTGTCAATTGCACAGTGAATGGCAAAACCTTCAGCCGTGAATATCGAGGTGGAAGCTGGAAGTATACCTTTTGTTGTTGAGTTTCCTGCGATAACAGCAAATGATGCACCGTCTTCTACAATAAGTGCTATCCTTGTTTTTTGTGGCTCTCTGCCATGTCAAAAAACATGGCCTTAAAAAAATCTTTACTGGTTGATGTTATGAAATATTTGCTAAGGTTGGTGAGAATAGACTCTTTTGGTAAATTCCAGGGCGGGTAGGTGGTTGAGTTTATATTTTAAATGGAAATAGGTATATCAAGATCTTTTGCGGATGTTAGGGCGTAGTTTAAAGTAGATTAAAAGTCTTGGGGTTTTCTTCCGTTTTAGAATTTTTTTGGCATCGTTGTGAATGGGGCAGTTTATTTTTTGTATCGTACCCGTTGTAAGATATTCGATTCTTTCAATAAGTTGTGGTAATCCAGCATCTGTCAAGAGGTTCGGAATCGGAGTTGTACGAAAAGCCCTCATACTGCTCCTGATGGCTGCGTGGTACGGTGTTGTGATAAGTTGGGTGGATGACTTCGAACATTTACCATAAATCGCTAAACCATAGTCGATCTTAGACAAAATAACAGATTTTATTACATTAATTATAGTTTTTACGTTATAGAACAGCTGTTTTTTGAAGAAAGATATTTTATTAAATTAACTCTATTAGTAAGGCTCTTTTTTTAAATTTGTAATGTTTCTTAAATATAAAATTAAAATCAAAAATAATACCAAGTATTTTATCAAAATTAACATTAATTATATTAAAATTATCTAATTGTATTGAGATATTTTTACTACAACTATATTTTTTACAAATATGGAGAAGCTCACATTTTTGTGTTGAGATTTTTGAACCTGAGTATTGCCCCCATTCTGAAAGGCTTTGAAGAATATTTGTTAAAGTTGAAGCGAGGAACGTTAAGGCTTTGCACTTAGAGTAAACCATCAAGTCGTCGGCAATCAATCAAAAGGACTGAGACGTGATTTTTTTTTTTGAAAGGGTAGACGTGATGATTTCATCTAGGTGAAGATGTGCGTCGATGGTTCCACGCTCTTTTTAAAGTCACTTGGCGGTAGTCTATAAAATTATTTTTTTCAAGGAACCAGAACAATCGTCTGGAAATTATTTTTTCTAAGACCTGGGGAGGAGCGAAATAGGACGGTATCCTGAGATAACAGAAGGATCTTTATTAACCCTGGACCCATGTTCTGTAACTCGGCGATAACTTTTCGTGGCGAGAAACGGCGAAAAATGGAACAAAAATGGAACAAAACTCATAGGAATCCTATGGGTTTTGTTCCATTTTTCGCCGTTTATCGCCTCGAAAAGTTATCGCCGAGTTACAGAACATGGGTCCTGGATGGTTATGCATATTTAACGCACACTAAAGTTATGCTTCGTCGAGTCGACGAAGTTCACCTTTAAACCTACATTATTCTTAAATTTCGGTAACCTTGATCATTTTAAATAAAGCTCTTAGAAATATTTTTTTTAAATATTAAATACGATTTTTTAATAATATCGATTTGTTTTCTGCACTTAAAAATAAAATTAAAATTATTAGTTCATTTTGTTACGCAAACAATTATTGGTTTAAACAAAAATTAACAAAATATAATAAAATAATACCACCTTTGGAAATAATTGCAAAAACTTGAAGTATTAATTCATATCAACCGTAAAAACTAAAAAAAAAATAGATAAAACAAATAATTTATACAAGAGGCAGAAGCTTCAATTTGGTGTTCAAAACAGATGCTTTTTTGCATTTGTAGCAAAAGATTTTGTCATGCGTTTTTAAAATTAGGTCAAAATTCACAAATTTGCCTTTTTTTCCTGTAGGTATATACATATTTATGGATTTATTTTTTTTTTTTTTGATTCCACATTTCATAGGGTAATTCCCCTTTTTTTGCCCGCAAGGTTCCAACTATGGTCAACTAATGTGACTCCAACAAAAGGTTGACAGACTTAAACTAATTATCCATTGTTACATTTCTCTTTGAACCATGAATTGGTTTTGTTAGTTCTTTCTTTCACATAATATTCACCAAAAACCAGGTTCTTAGTGTTCGACCCCTCACAAAAAGTAACAAAAGCATAAAAAAAATCACACTAAAGTTACCCTTCGTCGTTTCGACGAACATAACTGTAAAAAAAATGTATTTTCATTTATCGCAGGATACCATACGTCCGCTCACTGCTAGAAATCAACACCAACCGGTGTTGTACTAAGATAGAATTAATATTGATGAATAGTTGAAGAGAAATCATACAAAATAAAAGAAGTATTCGTCGATTCGACGAAGGATAACCATCCAGGGTTAAGCTTAGGGATCGGAACAGTGCTCGTCACTTTCCATGCATGTGGGATTATGCCTTCGTTAAATATTTGGTTAAACAAATCCAACAATCCTAGTTTAAAGGTTACGGAACTGTTTTTTAGCATGGCATAAGATATGCGGTCGAACCCGGGGGTTGTGCCTTTAACAAGGCGTAGACAACTTTCTAATTCTGTCATATTTAAAGGACATTTAAGGGTTTACAGTGTAAGATGGGATTACTAAATTATATTTCTCTCTTATGAAAGTAGGATGAAAATTTGAGTCATCGCCGGAAAATTTCCATATTTTTGCAAAAAGTTCTACAATTTCTTGTTGCTTCCGTTTGAGCTCTAATAACTTTGATTGAGTGTGGTACATACATAATTTCCAGTGAGGGCTTTTATGTCCGTCCATAGTTTCTTATATGTGGAGTTTGGTTGATATTCCATTTGAACTTTTCAAACTTATAACTTTTCCTGCTTTTACGGCTTAACGAAACTCGGCATTGGCTTTACGGTAGGTTACAAGATTATTATCAGTAGGATGTTTTTTAAAGTTTCCAGGCTTTTTGTTTTATTTGACGGAGGTTGCCTAACTCATTCCTCCACCAGCGTACAACTTTTTTGTGAGTATTGTTTGTTGATTGCGGAATAGATATATTTGCTGCAGATCTTATATATTTTTGTAAAGGCAGCTTCTTGATTAATGCTACAAGATTTCCTTTGTACAATTTCCTTTGAGAGAATTGATTGAAATAGTTCCCAATTTGCCCTATTCAATACGAATTTTGTTTGCAATTTTATAGGTTTATTATTTTTACCTAGAGAGATAGTCGTGGTGATTGGCAAATGATCACTTCCGTGTAGGTGATCGGAGACGGGACATACGGAAATTGGAGTCAGAGATGGTGTAACGAGGGTCAGGTCAACGTGTGTGAAAGTTTTATGTGTCGAAAAATATGTCGGGTGACCGTCATTTAAGTTCGCAAGACAGAAATTAGTGATAAAGTGTTCGACTATTTTTAATTAGCAATAATAATAAGTTCATTAGTTCGTTGAACTTTTTAACAAATACAATTTTACAAATTTATACAAATTTCCATTTTGAAATTTACATTTATAAATTTTATTTATTTAGTTTTCAACTATTTTGCAAAAAATCTTAATTTATGTTAGAAATCTTTAATCTTGTTTCGTTTTTTAAATCATTCGCTAAGCTGTTGAACAGATTAAGTCCTGCATACTTCAAAGAATTCATTGTACTGCTTCTGTTGCATCGGATTGGTCTGATGTTTTGATTGTTTCTTAGGTTATATGGCTGTACTTCAGAAACTATAGTAATGTTTCCTTGTAGGTATCATGGTATCATTTCGTATTTCATTTTGAATATAAATATTATGGCGATGTAAGTTATAATATGCTGGTCAACATTCATCCATCTTAAAGCATCCAGTATTTGTTGTACTGTATTGGTGTACATCGGTTGCACTTAAGAATCGAACGCATCGCCTTGTTTTGCAGAAGCTGCATACGACGTTTTGCTTGATTTTTACATCCATATAAGATTGTTGAGCAATACAAGAAATTCGGTAGTACTAAAGTATTGTATAACGTAATTGCATTGCCCATAGTTAGCACAGGTCTTATACGTTTAAGAAAACCAACTTTCTTAGCAATTTTTGCGCAAATATATTTGGTATGATCTAATAACTCCCAAGTACTTAATGTTATCGACACTTTCAATTTGGCAAATATTTATGTACGCTGAGATGGGGTCATAAATTTTTAACTTCATACACTTTATTTTATTTATATTAAGACTCAGTTTATTTTCTCTTAGCCACAAGTTCATATTTTCTAAGTCTATATTTATTTTTGTACACATGTCTTTTACATCATTTCCAGTAATGTATATTAAAGTGTCATCAGCAAATAACTTTACAGTACTTTAAAACACATTTTACATCATTTATGTGTAACAAAAACAAAATAGCACCTAATAGAGCGGGTTGGCTACGTTTTCCCGCGGTACGTTTTCCCGCAAAACGTTTTCCCGCAGAACGATATCCCGAATCACAGTTTCCCGTGTAATGTTTGCCCGCCGATTTCTACTTTATCAATACTAATCGACAGCGCATTAACAAAATTCATTTCAATAGCAGTTTTCTTGTACAAAAGACTTTTCTTGTATCAAGGTGAGGTATGTATGGGGGCATGCTGCCCCCCTGCAACTCCCCTGCTTGGCACACTATAGGATTTGGGCTAGGTGCGAGGTTGAGTGTATGAAAAGTTTCTTTTTATCATTTGGTAGTTTTTTTTATGAAAATTGCCAAATAGCTCTTTTAACCGTATGAAATAAAAAACCGCTTAAAATGAAAAAAAAAAAATTAAATATTTTAACAAACATAAAATATTTATTGCATAAATGCAAAATAGTATTGTCAAAAAGTACTAATTAGTATTGCCTATCCCGCCGCCAATCCCGTGGAAAATTTTATAGGCAATCGTTCCGCGGTTCGTGCTGCGGGATTGTGCAAAAAAAACTACCTTTCAAATTGGCGGGCAAACGTTACACGGGAAAACGATCGCGGGAAAACGTAGTGATCCCAATAGAGGACATAAGACGCGGCACTTTTACATCATTTGGCTGTGTGTCCTAAAAGTTGACAATTCTGGCAACGCATAGGGTTAGGGAAGTATTCCCTAACTTGAACGTTATACCATCCGATGTTGAGAGTTGGAGGTGGTCGGAAAAGGTCGATGGTGAATAAGACCAAGCCAGTTGCCTTTTGGGTTCCACTCTTTTACACCTTGTGAATTCATTTCTGCAAGTATTTCACTTTCGGGAACGTTTTGAGGCGTTTAGTTGACTGTGAAGTGACACAGAGATTGGGCATGAATTGGAAAGTGATTTCTTAGATAGGAATAGATCTGCAATTTTCTTTGACCTACAGAGAACGAGAATATTTCCGTCTCAGAGTTGGGTTATTTGGTCACAGTAAGAACTTATTCCATCAATTGCTTTTTTGAGCAAAAAAACGCTAAAGGAGTTGAGAGGTTTATTTTCATCAGTAGATGAAATGACAATAAATTTAGGTAGGGTCGTCGGGAGGAGATTGTGTTGAAAACACATTCAATGATGAAGGAGTGATTGTTATTTTTTTATTTTTTATATAAGGAGGCGGATCTGAATCCAGATCTCTAAAACGATTGCCCGAAGGCCCATGTGGCTCAGAGGCCATAGTACTCCAGTTTTATTAAACTTGTTATTGGTTTTAATTTGGACACATCTTGAAAAGATAAGAGAATGTACGGTTTGTTTAAGAAGTTTGTGGGTAACGGGATCACTCGATGTAACCGGTGCGAGAGCTAATCGGTGACTGGTATTGAATAAAATGTCCGATATCTTTCACATTTGTTTTACTCTGAATTCAAATTATTTGCAAAAACTTTCTTTTATAAAGCATATAAACCCTTCTAGCTGTGGTTAGAGTTCTTTATACTAAATTTGAAGAACATCAGTATTTGGCTGATTCTCTGCCAACTGTTATTTTTTAAATTAAAATTTTGCTAAAATTAAAAGTCATTGAATATTAATTTTTTTTTTATTTTATTTGTCTTTAAATAGACATGGTATTAAATCTGTAAGAGCATTTTACTACAACTTTTAAGGAACAAAAAATATCGTAAAAAGTACTAAATCTCGAAGGCATGATGCTGACACTGATTTTTTTATTTTTGAATTTTTAAACGTTTTTATTCATTTTGACAATATTTTTGGTGAGTTTCTTAATTCCCTCTTACGTTTTGACGTTTTCAACTTAGAAAGGCAATGTTTTTTTCAAAATTGTATGTTTTTTAGTTTTTGAAATTATGTTTTTTGAGGTTGGAGTCTTAATTTTTTTGCTAGGTTATAACTCAACATTTATTGCCGGGATTTGTTTTTATATGTTTTGTCCGAAGTATTGGTACCATTCTTAGTAACAAAAACAACAAGATTTTTAGCAAAATTGCCTGAAATCATTTAATTTACGTTCATTATAAATAAATATACCACGGTACTGACATTTAGGCTTTCATATAACCTCATATCTCAAAGCTACTGAGAAAAATAAAATCCGTTATATTCTAAAAATCACCCCCAAAAATTTCATAACACGCTTGGATAACACTACCACGGTACTGACAGGTAATATTGTGACACACGATTTTAGAATAAAAACACTTCACTCTTACAGCAAAATTACGTTACTAAAATAAATTGACTTTTGTAAACAATAAATAAATAGTTCCACATTCGAATTCAAAAATAAAATGAAATCCAGGGACACCATTCCATTATTATTATTTAATTCGAGACCAAATATTTTTTGATATTGTCAAAATTTAATCAAGCAACTATTGTACTCAAACTTCTCTGAGGACAACATTTTTATTCAATAATGTATTTTAATAGAAAATAGTAGATTTAATTGGAAAAACAAGGATGGGACATGCCACGGTACTGACATTTTGCTTATACTTTTACATGCCAAGCGGAAAGGGTAGCAAATCTTTAAACAATATGTAATGTAAATTGTAGTACAAAATTATTTCCACAATTCAAACCAGAAATTCATAAGAAAATTTTATATTAAGTTACAAATAAAGCCCTGGACACAAAGAATCACAGTTGGCAGAGAATCACCCATTTACCCATCACTACCTCTTAAAGCGGTCTTTCACGTTGAGGCCCAAGTTGATGGGACTTCCCCCGAAAATTTTTCTGCTATCTCCCGCGGAATAAACTTCCCTCGAACAAAAAATGCAATGAAATTATTGCCCCTGAAAAATTTATTCTCGATAACAGCAAATACCGAAGGAAATCATCATTCACTTTCTTAATTTTCGAATGAAATTGTATTCCCAATAACACCAATATCTTTTCTTTTCCCAAAGGTACGGATTCATTGAAATAATAGATATAATAAGAATTAAGACTCCGGGATAAAGTATGACATCTAAAGTTTAGTAATTGGTCAAAAGAAGACAACTATTATCAGAAATTGCTCGGCAGTAGAAAATTTTTAGTAATTCAAGTGTTGTTGTTCATTCAAACGTTCAGTTTTTAATCAATGGTTAAAATTTTTCAATTGCATTATAACCTCTCATTTGTTTTTTTTTTTTTTTTTTTTTTTTTATGGATTTTTTTTCAAGGTCACAGTTGTAAGCACCTCAATTCTGGAGTTTTGAGAAAAATAAGTAGTAGTCATAGTTTCGATTGCTACAGATTTAATTAATAAGAATGTTCCCGTGGTGGAGACAGTTGACATGAGGGAAAGCAAACATATCACTTCATTAGACGTTTGCGTTCAGAATTGCATTAAACTGTGTCCTTTGAAAAAATTAAAATTTAATCTTAGAAAAAAAAAAGAAAAGAAATTAATATAGTAAAAAGTTTTTCTTCAATTTTATTGCAACTTTAAAATGCTTTTGGGATATGTTTAGTAATGATTTTTTATAAATTGATTTTAATGATGGAATAATCTGAGATTCGTGTGTGCCAAAATAATTCCGTGTTCATTACAAGCTTCAATAACACCAGCATCATTTGTCGAACCAGCTGGACTGCCAATATATGAAACTCCACTCTGTTAAGCAAACCAAAAATTATTATTTTTACTATAAATTCTAAAATTTCAAATTCTTACCAATCTAGCGCGATCAATATTATCTCTAAAGGGGAAGAACGCATCTGAGCCCAACGCAACTCCACTCAGTTGTTTTAACCATTCGGTTTTCTCTTCCTGTGTCAGCTGTGGGGGGACAACTTCAAACCTTTTAGAAAAGAATGTATTATGTAATTTTTTATACATGAAAAGAATCACTTTGAATTCTCTTACATTGATTGAAACTGAGCCAGTGGCATATCCTTGCCAACCGTACCATTTACATAATTATCAATTGCATTTGATATTTCGGCACGTTTTACACCAGACTTGAATTTCATTGCTGCTACATAAGGATGTTGGCGTAACCACCAGTTGTCAGCCTTTTCACCAGCCAATCGTGTGCAATGTATTCTTGATTGTTGGCCTGCGCCAATTCCGATAACCTGACCATCTCTGGCGTAGCAAACAGAATTGCTCTGAGTAAATTTCAATGCAATTGTTGCCACAATGAGATCGCGTATGGCACTATCAGGTAATTCTGTAATCTTGGTGACGATATTTTTGAATAGACTCTTATCAATGACAGCATCATTTCGCTTTTGTTCTAAAGTTAAACCAAAAATAGTCTTGCGCTCCATTAAACTAGGCTCGAAGTTAGGATCAATCTAAAAAAAAATTGTTTTCTTAATATTTTCATTTTAGTAAAAATGAAGCAGTCTTACTTGCAAAATGCAATAGCTTCCATTCTTCTTTTTTTTAAGGATTTGCAGTGCTTCTGCTGAGTAGCCTGGAGCAATGATACCATCGGAAACCTCACGGGAGATTATTCTGGCAGTAACAGCATCACATTCATCAGACAATGCAACAAAATCCCCAAATGAAGACATTCGATCAGCTCCTCTAGCTCTAGCATAAGCCGTAGCTAAAGGTGTCAAAACTTCATATATGTCATCAACCATACACAGTTTTGCTTGATCTTTAGTAAGCGGAGTACCAACTGCCGCTCCAGCCGGAGATACATGCTTGAAACTTGTTGCTGCAGGTAAATTCAGAGCTTTTTTTAACTCACGAACCAATTGCCATCCATTGAGGGCATCACAGAGATTAATAAATCCTGGAGCGCTATTCAAAACTTGCAATGGTAACTTTTCCAGCTGCGTAAATAACTGTGCGGGTTTTTGATGAGGATTCATGCCATAGCGAAGGTTCAATTGTGATCCTGCAGCAGAATACTGTTTGCGGAAGTAATCGGAAATTGCATCGTCATACGTAGCAGTGTGTGTAAAAGCCTTCAAGGCAAGAAGCTTCCTAATAATAAATTATTAATTACACACGTCATATTAAGCAGTTTTTTTTAAGGTTCTTAGAATTTATGAAGATATTTTTTCTTCAATTCGAGCGCTTTTTTGTATTTATACATAAATAATTTAAAAAAATTACCTTGTTTCTGGTGTTGTGTCGCCAGTTTTGGATATTTCTTCTAGAACCTTACTGTAATCGCTGGCCTCACAAATAACAGTTACACGTTCATGGTTTTTAGCGGCTGCGCGCAATAAAGTAACACCACCAATGTCAATGTTCTCCACAGCATCAGCTACAGTTACACCTGGTTTCGAGACTGTGTCAACGAATGGATATAAATTACACACTACCAAGTGTACAAGATCAAAGTTCTGCTTTTTAAGATCTGCCAGATCGCTTTCTGTCAATCTAAAGAATTAATTAAATGTTAATGCTACATATTATATTACTTCAATATTAACATACCTTGATAATATACCACCATGGACAGCTGGATGTAGTGTTTTGACACGACCGCCAAGCATTTCAGGGGCACCAGTAATATCGGATACATCTCCCACAATTAATCCCGCACTACGCAAAGCAGTAGCAGTACCCCCACTCGCTACAAGTCTGTAGCCAAGAGCGGCTAAATTTTTTCCGAACTCAATGAGTCCAGATTTATCGGAAACACTTAACAAAGCTAAATTGTTACATTTTTAATTTAAAATTCGTATATATTTTTTCACGAATAAAGGACCTACCTAACTTTCCTGATGCCATTTCGTATCAAAACTGAGGAGTGAAAGAATATCTGCAATCAAATAATTTAAATAAAAGTCAACCGAAGTGTTCGAAGATAACCTAAATAATAAAAATATTTTCAGTTCTAACCTGAGATAAACTATACATCGTCGGGGGGATGATGTCGTATCAAATATAATTATACCTACTGGCTATTTATTTCTAGCCAGGGGGTTTGACCCATGATTTGTTATCAAGAAATAAGTTGTTGATAACATTGAAATAAACAGATTAAGAGTGGTTGACGCAAATATACTAGCTTCTTACTCATAAACAAGAAGCTTATTAATTACTTTAATGTTCGAAAATAAATTATTTTCTGTCTCTTAAAATGTTTTTTGTTTACTACTTACATATTGTGTTTGTCCATAATATAGGTATTGCCCCTCGTTTTTTATTTTAAGAATTTGGAAAGTTTTAAATGTATGGTGCTTATTTGTGTATTTTGGGATTATTTTATTCGTTTTCCTATATAACATATAACGACCTTCAAGGGACCATCCAAATTTGGTCGAATACTCAGCGTCGTTTAATTCGACATACGTTATATGTGACGTCGACTACAGGTAGTGAACAGACAATAAAACAAATACTATCTTTTAGTATCTTGTATTTTTTTTTTTTTTTCAAAATAACTTTTTAAGACCTAGGTTCTTAATGATTGGCAATTTTTAAGTTCAGTTAATGTTACTTACATTTCATGACTTAGTCAATTATTTTTCTATTACTTATAGGTATACCTAGTCATAATAAATATTAGTATTCTTCAAGAAGGTTTTTTTAATAATACAAATACTGAAATACATCAGCCAAGTAGAAGACTTAGCACTATTTTAATGGACTTTGTTGAATTATTGATTCAAAATAGCTTTAACGGCCTTTAAGTCCTACAAAAATTGGCGTTTCGTCCCGGCGATCTCACTTGGACTCATCAGTTGACTATAGTGAGGACCTTTGTCAATACGCAATTTTTGCTAAGTTCAGTTCATCTTACATAGATTTCGTGACGAATACCTATTGTGAACTATATCCAACAAGACTAGAATTCCTAATCATTAAGTTGGAAGTTTTTGTTTTTGTTTTTAGCCCAGGGCCTGGCTAGATTATAGGTCCGTTCGCTTACGCGCCAGAAACTACCCAAAACTACCATTTTTTACCAGATTTAGTCCGAAGGCGTTCGCGTACGCAAATTTTGGGTAGTTTCTGGCAGGAGAGAGTGCTCATGGGAGAGAAAAAAATTTCCCCTTCTTGCCAGTTTTTACCCGAGAAATTTCTTGGGGCAGAAACTGGTAAGTTCTGTTTTCTGTCAGAAGCCAGTCTGAAAGACAAAGAACAACAAAAAAATACAAAATGGCTGTTGTTTACTTTTTTTTATCTTGGTAGAAGTTTTTTTTTTTATTTGTTCATTAACAAAAGTAAAATATTTTAATAAATTAGTGAACTGTTTGATAAAAAAATTAATAAATAAAATATTTAGGTAATTTAAGAAACTTATTTTGTGGAGTGTACTTTAATTCAGTGATTTTTTTTAATTCGGTCTAATTTAGTTATAATTTCTTCATAGAATTTGGGATTACTAAAAAATAAATTGCGTAATGTTCCTGTTTAGTGTGTATTTTTCATTTGCAAATATTTACAATGTTATTTTAATTTGTTCATTATTAAATTTAATAAAGAATATGAAATTATAATGGAAATTTCATTAATGTCGCTTTGTTTACTTTTTTGCTTTTGTTTACTTTTTGTGGACATTTAAAAACTGGCAAATATTTTGGTTTAAGGCGTTCGTGTACTCTCAGACAGTTTCGCTTCTCTTTGAGAGAATTTCATCCCCACTCCTCCAAATTTGACAGTTTGCCAGATTTAGTCCGAGAAGTACACGAACAAACTTATAAGAAGGTTTTTTTTAATAATACAAATTCTATATACTATACCTGAAATACATCAGCCAAGTAGAAGACTTAGCACTATTGTAATGGACTTTGTTGAATTATTGATTCAAAATAGCTTTTAACTATTTTGCAACTCTCATGATACTTAGGTATATTACGTTACGTAGTAAAATAAGGATCATTTGCAGATTTTTAATAACAAAAATTATAGAAAGTGGTTTTTAAGTTTCAGTTAGGTACCTATAAAGGTACTCATATCGTTTTGCTTTGGATTTTTGGAAGGTTTCATTAATACTCATATAAAATATGCAATTAATCGAAATAAAAATCTCACTCAAAAATTCGTTAACATCACAAAAAAAAATTGAGCCCTTAAGCTTCAACTACATTGGCCACTTGTTGCAAAATTACAAAAGCAAACATATTTTTGTTCCCGCTAGCGCAGTTGTTCTGTGAAAAGAATATACAAATTCGGCGATCGGCGAGTCTTTGCACCACTAAAATAATTTGAGCCCTCAGAAAACTTGTCTTCATGGAACTAGCCTATTGAAAAGTATACCGGTTATGGATAATGATAGAATGTTATTTTTGCCAACAAAAACCACTCCAGACAGCAAAGGGAACGCTTTCCACGTAGGTAGGTGTCTCAGTTTACCCATTCTGGGAAGAGTCACACCCAATTAACCTACCTGATATCTAAATTAAATATACCTACATTCATACATTTCTTTTTTTGAATCGTATTGGAACTTACCCAGTCAAAAGGTGTACAAGTAGTTGCACGTGCATGCAACAAATTGTTTGTTACTGTGCACGACGGACACCACTTGTGGATTTAATTAATTTAAAGTGGTGCATTATATTCTGAATTAAATTATTTAGTCTCAATCTAAGTTCATACTTCGTTAAAAATTTATATTGATAATGAATGTAGGTAGATAGCCAATATAAAGGCAACATTATTTAAATTTATAGCCCACACGAAAATGGTTAGGCTAGCCGGTTGTAGATCTGGCCTTTATTTTAACTCCTGACATAGTAATAAAAGTATATAAATAATTAATGACTTACAATATTTAAATTATCGAAGAATACTTTTTATTCAATGAACCGATATTTAAATCAATGTTTAAATATATTTATTTTAATTTATTTTAATAGTGCAAAGAACAAACCAGACAACACCACCTGCAAATGTATTTTTTGATTTATAAATAAAAAAATGTAATAGAGTAGGATCGAAAGATCTCGTTGGATTTGGATTGAATTAACCCAGAGTTTCCGTCGTTTGAGTTGAGAGCTCAATTTGGAGTTCAGATGAAATAGTTGAAATTACAAAATCAATGGCCGCGTTCAGGTTTGTATTTAGCGATCGGGATAGCTTTGTCCCCTTTCACACGAGGAAACAAGATGCTGGAGATTTTTTGACGTTTTCTTTTAATTTTCATTTCCCACCAATCGTAGACCGTTCAATCCTCTTACTTGGTGCCCTTCTCACCCAAAAACTGAAAGTTGCTGGAAACTCAGTTTCCTCGTGTGAAAGGGGACTTTGTGTTGTTGTAACCCCTTGTAAAATCACACCTGATGTCAAAGCAGCTGTTTGTGAAAAATAAATCTCAAGCTATACTAAAAATTCTGGGATACTCATCTATCCTACGAGAAATGTCAACAACAGCTGATTTGCGTTCAGAAACATACAGTCGTATTTATTAGTGCCAGTTGTACAATAGTGGTTCAGCCTCGGTTCAAGATTTGAACTCACGGATTTCGGCAGATTAACTAACGGCCAACGCTGTTTCAAGTATGTAATTGGTTATTATCACACACTTCGACAGTAAACCACTGTTGAAACTCAATTAAAAATTGCTGAACCACGGTTTAAATATTTGTACAACTGGCCCTAAGTTTAGGCAGCAAAAAAAAAAACAAGGTAACTTAAATCCATTTTAAATATATTTTGACATCTGAGAAGAATTGTTTTTATGTATTTATTAGAGAAATATGTATATACATAATATGCTGTATGTATGTAGGTAGAATTTTCAGATTTGTGTTGTAATTAAAGTAGGTATGAATGTATGTATAATTAATTCAGTGCGAAAAAGGAACGGAGACTTCTCCAAATAATCTGCTAAAATTATAAATTTCGCTCTTGAACAGCGTACTGAAAATCAGCAGAACGAAATTTTCCGTTTATGATTTGTGTCATTTTTGTTTGTATGGGATTTTTCGTTTCGCATCAGCAGCATACTAGGCTTAACACTACAAGACGACATGTACAAATTAAGGGTGTGTGTTCTTGTTTTGTTTTTGTAATACATGTAATTTCTTAAAATGTATGTATTTATTAGAGAAATATGTATAAACATAATATGCTGTATGTATGTTGCAATCCCGGGGGCAATTGGTTGAAAAAAAAACACAACGGGGATTAGCGACGCCATCACAGAAAAAAACATGAATTTTTCATACAAACTATCGATAACATGTATGTAATTCATGCCAGTAACACAGTTTTTCTGTGCGCTTAAGTTAAGCCCCAAGAATTCTCTGGGATTAGCTAAGTCCACAGGGGATTAGTTGTTGTTGCATTTAACATGTATATTTTTTAGCACCGCCGTGTTTTTTTTCATCCAATTCCCCCCGGCTGGCAGAAAACACGCCTATTATTAAGCTAGGACCGCACTCGGCGGAACTGCACTTCAGTGGAACTGAACTTCACGACTTATTTGTATTAAATTGTATGAGCTATATCGCACTAAGCCACAACTGCACTTCACGTGAAGTTTCGTTCAGTTTCGTGCGAAAGTGCGCAAGGTGTCGCTGAAGTGCAGTTCCGCCTAGTGCGGTTCTACCTTTAAACTGCACTGAATAAGTTTGACCAAAGAGTAGAAGTAGTTGATTGCAGCCAGAAGTACTTGGCATTAGGCGTGTTTTTTTCCAAGCCCGAAGGAAATTGGATGAAAAAAACGATTCGGGGCTAAATAATTTACATGTTAAATGCAACAACAACTAACCCCCAATGAGTTTAGCTAAACCCAGATAATTTACGGGGCTTAACTTTAGCATGGAGAGAACCTGTATTACCGGCGGGAATTACATACTTGTTATCGATAGTTTGTATGGAAACTTCATTTTTTTTCTGTAATGGCGTCGCTAATACCCGATATCGTTTTTTTCAACCACTTACCTCCGGGATTGGAAAAAAACACCTATTATTAGCCGTGTTTTTTTGCAAGCCCGGAGGGAATTGGGTGAAAAAAACGACGTCGGTGCTAAACAATTAAGATGTTAAATGCAACAACAACTAATCCCAGAAAATTCTCGGGGCTTAACTTAAGCTTTTTTTTCAAAAAAAAAAAATCAAATACATACCTACCTATCCTACCTATCATTTTTCATTTTTCGAGTAGGTACTAAAAAATGTACCTTCCTAGGTACCTACTTATAAACCAACTTTGATTTCAATTTTGTTGCCCATGCTAGTGAAACCGATTTTTTTTTCATTCAATTTGAATATTTTATAAATTATATTTTATAATTATTCACTTTTTCACATACATTCTTATATGATCTCAATGATTTTTTAACTCAATAAGTTAGCCTCACATTTTACCTTTATTTTAAGACTTACAGATTCGATTAATTAAACAGAAGTTATAACCAATCAAATCAATCCTTTCTTACTATTTTATTAAATAAAAAATTACCTACAAAATGTACTCTACCCACAACATATTTCCTTAAAAGGGTCAAGTACACGTGCATGAAAATATTGTTTGTAGCTGGTACACGCCTGTCATTCTGGCTTTAATTTGAATTTCAATTTAGAAAATCCGACCATTGGATCCAAAGATATAAGCATTTAAGTGACCGAAAAACGGGTGTGTTTGAAATTTTGCAAAAATTGGACAATTCTCCACTGAAACACGTCGGTTGGCAATGAACTACAACCCAATTTTTTTTAGTTTTTCCGAGATTTTTCAAACTGTTTCCTATTTAACTAAGGTAGAACCGCACTAGGCGGAACTGCACTTCAGGGACACCGTGCGCACTTTCGCACGAAACTGAACGAAACTTCACGTCGCGACACAGTTGGTCAGATTACCAACTTTGTCGCATAGTGTCGCGCCGTGAAGTGCAGTTGTCGCTTAGTGCGATATAGCTTATACAATTTCCTACAAATAAGTCGTGAAGTTCAGTTCCGCTGAAGTGCAATTCCGCCAAATGCGGTCCTACCTTTATGAATGATGTATCAAATTAATTGTGTATTTTCCTAGATGCGAATAAAAAAAACTAATCGTATAGATGGAATAACTAAAGAGTTATGAGGTGAAAAAAAACAACAGAAATATGTCAATATCTCGGTTGAAAACATTTTTAAAAATCTAAAATTTTTACAACAAATGTAAATCAATAATTTCTATCACGATTTTCAGATTTTTTAAACAACCCGGTAAAAAGATAAAAATCCAAAAGTGGTAAAAATTCACCCCGAATAATCCCTGTTTTTGAAACATCAAAAATGGTATAAAAAAAAATTAAAATCCAAATGTCCTTAAACAGGTATAATTTATTTTTCAAATACCTTTCTAATGGTATAAAATATATTTCAATCAGACTTAACCCTGATTTATTGGAATTTTTTAATTTTTCAATTTTGAACTTTCAAATATTTATATCTCGCTTTTTAGATTTTATAGAATTATTTTTAAATTAGAAAGGTTCTGGAATTTTGAATATCTATTAAATAAAAAATAAATGAATGTTCTACAACCTTCCGTTTAGAAGTTAGTTTTTAAACCCTCGACCAGTTTTATTCTTTTTTACCAGACTTAGGGCGGTATTCACCGAACGCTCATAACTTAAAAGCTTCATAAATCTATTCACCAAGCAATAATAGTGAATATTTATTAGCGCTCATAAAACTTATGAGTGCTTCCGACCACTCATAAGTTATAACCGCTCTCTCCGAAAATTTTTAAAATAATTTGTTTTTTTTTTCTTTCAAATTGTCAACCTGTCACAATTTTGTATTTTTATTTAAATTTTTTTTTTTGATATTCATTAAATTTATTTTCTTTCGTTGTTAGAAAATTTTTTCTCCTATCAATTAAGTTGAAAAAATATTAATTGGTCTTCTTTTTGGTGCTAAAGTTATTATTTGTGATGCATTTATGCGAACAAAAATTTGATTTTACAGTTTGGGTATGCCTGGTTAAGAGAGAGTCGCTCTCATTTTCGAACTATCAAAAATACTTATGAGTATTTGGTGAATAGCTCAAATATTATTTGAGTTATGAGCCTCATAAACTTAAGAGCCGTTTATAAGCGCTTGGTGAATACCGCCCTTAAGGTTAGAATTTCCAAAAATCCCAACTTAGTGCTCATTTACTTAAAATAACAAATTTAAAAAACATTACTATATATTTTTACCAAAATACAAATGAATCAGTAAGTAAGTTATTATAAATCAAAATTAAATAAAATACAAATTTTCCTCTACCAAATAAACGACCTTGAACATTATTCTTTTATCATTCTTTCTATATCCTACCCCTTTTTATAGAAATGTATACATTAAGAAAAGTCCAAAAATTGATTTTTTCTTGTCTCACTTCAATTTTCATAAATTTCCTATACATTAGCTGTGTTTTATTTTCCCCGAGATCCGAACCAGATTGGATTTGCTTACGAAAATACATGTATTACAAAAAAAACACAAGATCCAACTTTGTTTTGGATTTGGATTTCCAAATCCGTTTTGAACACACACCCTTAATTTGTAAATGTCGTCAGTAGTGTAAAAAAAAAGACAACGGGTGTATACAAATAAAAAAAACAAAAGGAAAAAAGAGTTGGGTATATAACAAGTTGTCACTGAGATCCAGGGTTGTTTTATTTTCATGATCTGATCTGGATTGGATCTGGGGGAAAATAAAACGCAGCTATTGTTCTCTATCTTCTTTTCTTTCTTTAATCTTAATTTTTATTCTCTTGTATTTGATTATCTGTTCCTTCTCAACTGAAATGGTTTGAAATGGAACAAGCTTCAGTATCGGCTCACCTCATAGCGCGTCGGACGTCCCTCTTCATGAGACTACTATAGACCCTGTTTAGATTGTGACATGCTCACTACGTAGTGAATAGTCATGTCGTGTCTACACTCGAAATTTCTCAGTCATGAGTATCGGCGAACTCTGATGGAATATCTCTGAATTGAAACATTTGATTCTGAGTACCATGAACCACGAGTTTAATATTAAATAAATAAGTAGTCGCAAAATATAGCAGAAATTGCAATTTTAATAATTAAATCTGCTTCAGCATCTTTGCTGTTATCAATCCACCAATTCAATAAGCATTTTTTGCGTCTAAGCTTGACTAATTACACATTTTTAATTTTTGTTCTCATCTACCTTACCCTTCAACGAACATGCTAAAAATGAAAAAATGCCATTAAATGGAACATGTCGGATATGAAACATGACTGCTCACTACAATCTTTATGTTTTCTTCCTGACTGTCGCCTCCCTTTCTACCTCACCGATTTCACCAACAAAATGCCGTCACTACGTAGTGAGCAGTCACAATCTAAACAGGGTCATAGAGTTTATATACAATGCATGGCGTCGCTAATCCCCGCTGTCGTTTTTTTCAACCGATTTCCCCCGGCTTGCAAAAAAACTCGCCTATTAAAAGGTTCACACCTAATGTGAACACCGCTTCCTAAATGTGAACTTGGTTTAAATAATCTGTACTGGAAAACCACAATAAAACTACTCAGAATAGTGACATTTCTGTCAAAAATTCTTGCAATTGGTTGTTGTCGTTGCTTTCTGATCTGGACCAATCACAAATCGCCATTTGGTTTTTGCTCCTTTTCAATTTGTGAAAAAGAACTACCCATTTTTCATCGTTAAAAATTGCACCGCGCTCGTCCATTTGTCATTTGGTTTTTCATTTTCATCGGAGCGGGTATTAAATTTTGTGTCGTGGCCGAATAATCTTTTCCTTTGGGAGAAATATTGTCCTCCATACAATTTTAAAATAAATACAAATTCCTTGAAATAACATAATTGTTAAAAATGGATAAAACAATGAAGTACTTACTTCTTGTTGGGTTAATATTCTTTTCAGGTAAGTTTTTTTTCATGTCTTACCAATTACCGGTAAACCTCTATCTCTAATTTCTTGTTTCTTTTTAATTGTTCTTTAAAATAATTGGAATTGTAATTATCAAATCTATTCCGTATTAGGAATCTGTCAAATATCTGCTGAAGGCGATGATTCCATTGAAGAAATCGAACTGGATATGGGAGCCTTCAAGGAAGGTTCTCGAACAGGTAAAATTTATTATTTGTACTTTCGCATTTTCGACAACGTATACCAAATTGGAAATATTTGTTCCAGATGCTGAAACTTTAAAAAGAGAAGAAGAAGCTATTAAACTCGACGGCTTGAATGTCGCCCAACTCAAGGAGCTCCGCGAAAAGGTAAGAACCTAAGAATATTAATTTAACTTTTTTCTCAAAAAAAGGGGCGTTCTTTGGTTGCAAGTATTGCAACACTCGTAGCATTAAAGTTTTTTTAATAATACAAATTCTATATACTACTGAAATACATCAGCCAAGTAGAAGACTAAGCACTCGTAACATTTGATTAAAATGTACCGTACCTACTATTTAACGTTAAAAGTAGATTTTTTGACCTATGTTATTCTTAAATTTAATGATTTTGTGACTAATCCGTTGAGCTAATAGATTTTCTAATATAATAAGCATCGGTAATTTATTCATAAAGCGGTGGATTTATTTTCAAGTGCTTTTTATGAGCAAGTTAAATTATCGATTAATTTGATAGGGTTCGCACGATTCTACTTGCTCTCTTACTCCAAATGGGTCAAGGGTAGAACATGTAAACATGACGTGTTAATTTATTAGCTACTTCATTTCTACTGCTTTTATTTTGCCATACCACCATTCCGGTTTCCAACAGAAGTTGTTTAAAATTCCAGTTCTTTATTAGTTTATTAACTTTTACAGAAAAATATTTAAAAAAAATCCACGGGAACATTGATATTTAGCTTATTTCGATATTGCCGCCTGTTTACTTCATACACGTGATACGATTTTTTGATCGCACTTCAAATTGGTAGGTATCATTTTTGTTTTACCAAATATCAAGATGGAAGTTTGTTTTTGTACAGGTGGGGATTTCAGTTCTCTCGTACATACACAGTTAAAGAAAACGAATGCTAGAATTGAATATTCATGGACTATTTTAACTTGAATTGAAAATAATTTAATCTTTCCTTGTTTTACTGTAAAAACAAAATTAAACAATAGAAATTGTGTAGCCAGACCAATTCAAAGTCGGCAATTTTTGTTGTGGTTTACCTAATTATTAAGTAGATTCTGTGAAGAAGTTTGTAAATTAAAAAGATATAAAATGAAATCTTAATAAAGTTCTACTACTACTAGAATGGAATTACAATGCATAATAAACACTCTCCTCTGAAAAGTTGGGGTTTGATGTATACTTAATTGTCACGATTCGTTGAAAATTGAAACATTTTCTCCCAAATGTTATGACAGACCATCATTTTCCCAGGGTTTTCGGTAATATTTTTAAATATTTTACTGAAAATAAAGTCAGCTTTACATAAAAAAGGACATTAACAACCAGTATGTCACATTTAAGACGCATTCTCTTTGGAATGAACCTGGATCATTACCTGAAGTTAAGACACGATTTTAGACTGCATCATCCACAAATGGTGTCTCAGTTCCCCTAATTAAGCAAAGTTCTCATTTTTGCACATTACCAAATAATATTAAATTAATTTTACCGAAACATTAGATTTTAAAGGGAAACTATTTTTGCACTTCTCATATCAGAATTAAATTCTTTATAGCTTTCTTTTATTAATTTTTTTTATCTATCAATTGCGTTTTGAACATAATTTACATTTAAATTTCAGGCGGAAAAGTTTACATTCCAAACTGAAGTCAACCGCATGATGAAACTCATTATCAACTCTCTGTACAAGAACAAAGAAATCTTCTTGCGCGAATTGATTTCAAATGCTTCCGATGCTATTGATAAGATTCGTTTGCTTGCGCTTACTGACCGAAATGAAATCGAAACTAATCCCGAATTGTTAATTAGAATAAAGGCCGACAAAGAGAATAAAATTCTTCACATAATGGATTCTGGTATTGGTATGACAAGCAAAGATCTAGTCAACAATTTGGGAACAATTGCCAAATCAGGCACAGCAGATTTCCTTGCAAAAATGCAAGATCCAAGCAAACAATCAGAAGGTCAAGATCTCAATGATATGATTGGTCAATTTGGTGTTGGTTTCTATTCGGCTTTCTTGGTAGCTGATCGTGTTGTTGTCACAACCAAAAACAACGCCGATAAACAATACATCTGGGAGAGTGATTCAAATAGTTTTACAATCTCTGATGATCCTCGTGGAAATACTCTGCAACGTGGAACAGTTATCTCTTTGCATATGAAGGAAGAAGCTCGAGATTTCCTTGAACAAGAAACAATCAAACAATTGGTTCGTAAATATTCTCAATTCATCAACTTCCCAATTTATTTGTGGGAGAGCAAGAATATCGATGAAGAGGTACCAATTGAAGAAGAAGAAGTTAAAGAAAAGAAAGATGATGAAAATGTGATCGATGAAGACGAAGATGCTAAGGTAGAAGAAGATGATTCCGAAGACAAGAAGCCAAAAACAAAGAAAGTCACAAAGACCGTCTGGGATTGGTCTCTCATTAACGAAAGCAAACCTATATGGACGCGTAAGCCAAATGACGTAACCGAAAAGGAATACACCGAGTTCTATAAGAGTCTGACCAAGGACACCTCTGAGCCCTTAACCCAAACGCATTTTGTTGCCGAAGGTGAGGTCACATTCAAGAGTTTGTTATACATTCCAAAGGTTCAGCCATCTGAGAGCTTCAATCGCTATGGAACCAATTCCGACAATATCAAGCTTTACGTTCGTCGGGTTTTCATCACTGATGAATTTAACGATATGATGCCCAACTACTTGAATTTCATTCGTGGTGTCGTCGATTCGGATGATTTGCCTTTGAATGTATCACGTGAAACTCTACAACAACATAAGCTGATCAAGGTTATTAAGAAGAAGTTGATTCGTAAGGTTTTGGACATGATCAAGAAGCTCGACAAAGATAACTACGAGAAACTATGGAAGGAATATTCAACTAAGTAAATAGAAATAAGTTTTTTTTGTTATCAAGAGCTAATGAACTTTTTTATTTCAGCATAAAACTTGGAGTTATGGAAGATCCCAGTAACCGTTCTCGCTTGGCCAAGCTGCTTCGTTTCCAATCATCCAAGGGCAAAGGCATCACTAGTCTTACTGAATACACTGAACGTATGAAGCCAAACCAAGAGCACATATTCTTTATTGCTGGGTCCAGTCGGTCTGAGGTCGAAAGTTCACCATTCGTTGAGCGTCTGCTTGCCAAAGGTTACGAGGTACTTTACCTTGTTGAAGCCGTTGATGAATATTGCATATCTGCTCTGCCAGAATTCGATGGAAAGAAATTCCAAAATGTCGCCAAGGAAGGATTCAAACTCTCCGAATCTGAAAAGAGCAAGGATAAATTTGAGGAGCTGAAGACCACTTTTGAACCTCTTGTCAAATGGTTGAATGAAGATGCCTTGAAAGACAAAATCTTGAAGGCTCAAGTCTCTGAACGTTTGAGCAACTCACCGTGTGCGCTGGTCGCTGGTATGTTTGGCTGGACTGGAAACATGGAACGATTGGCCATGTCAAATGCCCATCAAAAGTCAGATGATCCTCAAAGGTCGTACTACTTGAACCAAAAGAAAACTCTCGAAATCAATCCACGCCATCCATTGATCCGTGAGCTATTGCGTCGTGTTGAAGCGGACGAAGCCGATGAAACAGCAAAGGAAATGGCAACAATGATGTTCCGTACAGCCACTCTGCGTTCAGGTTTCATGCTATTAGAGACAGCAGACTTTGCCGACAGTGTAGAGCGAATGATGCGACAGACATTGGGAGTTCCATTAGAAGAGCAGCCTGAAATCGACGACGAAGAAGATAACGAATTTGATTCTAGTGAATCGAACAAGTCGGAGGAGGCCCTAGAAGAAGCCGAAGAAGAAGAGCAGCATGATGAGCTGTAGAAAATAGTACAGAAAATATAAATCAACAGACTGATTTTTTAATAACTTTTTTGTGTTAACGAACACAGTTTTTATTTTGTATTCATTTGTTTGTGTTGGTTGGCGCTCCCTCACAATAAGACGCATCATTTATTTTTTAAATTCCTATCTACTTTAAGGATCAAATAATCAATTATTGTTTTGATAATGGAACAAAAATTGTAACTTTGTTTATTTAAAAAAATGAAACAATTTATTTAAGAAACACTCCAACATTATGTCGAATAAAAACTTAAAAAAAAGAAAATTATATGATGAAGAGATTTGTACAAGTTATAATAATTTATTGTTCTCTTCAAATGGGACCAGAAATGTCAAGTAATTCTTCACTATTATGACGCACCGTAACTTCCTCTTGAGCTTGAAGTCTTTCGAGCGCCTCCGACCGCGTGAACTTGTATTCTTTCATAAAAACATTCACAGTCCATTCTGGAACCATGGCGTTGATGTATAAATCTGTAAGCTGTGATAAAGTTCATATTACTTCTGTGGGATTTATGATTACCTACACAAATTCAAACTTACACTTGGAACTCCCTTCTCTTCGGGTTGATAGCTTTCACGAAGAAAATTTAGCATTTGTAGCTGTTTTTTATCTTCGATAAGCATTAAAGTTTTCATATGATTAATGCCATCAAATCCTGTTACTTTGGACTTTTTCGAGTAGGTTTTAAAAATTGGATCCAAAACTGGCTTTATTTCTTTAAATGTTTCTATTATTTCTTCTAATGAAAGGTGTGTAAGGCTTCTAAAAGATAATTGAAGATATGCAGTTTTTTTTTAAAGATTAAAAATGTGATGCAAAGCAATCGATAAAAAGATAATTGACTGCATAAAGTAACAAAGCAGCATGTTAGTATGTAAAATTAGGCAAAACTCGAATGCCTTCAAAATTTTCAAGAAAACAATTTTTTTTTGAATAACTAAAAAAGGTACCGCCGAAGTTAAATCTGTTCAAAATTATGTAGTGTTCTCGATTCTTAAAAAAGTACTCTGTATGACTTTCAAATGGACAAAAAGTTGCAAAGAAAGCTTTCTAACCTCAGAAAAAAAAAATTTCAGGACTAGTTCATTGATGAAAATGACATTAAAACAAGTTTTTTGTTTGGTATTATTTAAAGGGCTACAGGATCTCAATACCTGACTCCCAGAATTAAACTAAAAAATGATGCCGATTTGATGCATTTATGAATTTTAGATGAAATTGACTGTGAAACACTTCTGGAACGAAGTGTTTTATTAAATTTACACTACCACTTAAAGAAACGACTCAACTTTCACACTGAATTGTGGAATTTACAAAAAAAAAAAAAAAAAATTATATTAACTAACTGAAAGGTCAGAAAATGGCCATGAAAGCAACATTAGTTTCATTATTTGGAAGACGAAAGTAACTATGCTTTATAAGTTTTGACTTATTAAATTTTGCAATACGTATGTATGTATGAATATCTGATATTCAAAATTTATGTATAATTGTTTTTTTTTTTTTTTTTATTCCACAATGCCATGCGAACATTTGAGATGTTATTTTATGTGGTAGTGTAAATTAAATAAAATCAGCCCTATCACGAATTCCATCGTGCACAAGTTGAGCACAATACAGTACATTTTTTTCTCAAAATCGAATATGGCGTCGCTAACTTCACGCTAAAAATATGGCTAGTCTCTAAAAACCATATGCTCAGTAGGGTTTTTTTACGGAACATGGTAGCATAATTTGGGCGTTGCTAACTTCTTTTTGTCCTTATAATATTGAATAGTATTTTAATATATTGCTTGTAAGAGGTATGATAAATTGACCAAGTCTTCACAATTAAACGTACCTTAAGCTCTTGAACTTAGTTTCCTTCATAAAACTGTTACGCAATCTAATGTAAGTAGGTATACCACTGAGATGCATTTGAAGTTTTGGAGATAGTATACCTATTCATTACTCTTGAAGACATTTTTAGCCGAAATCTTATGAAAAGATTGGCATTCTGGAATTAAGTAGGTTAAATGTAGACCAAATTTAGGTCAAAGAGAAATATAGATTTAATGAATAAATAAATTAATATAAAAATATTTGGTTTAAATGCTCATGGGGGGTAAATTAGTTACATTTATTGAAATTGTGAGTAGCTTAGCAAATTTGTACACAAAGGACTAACAAAATATGGTCTTATGTACGTTCACACTGTGGTTTTAAAACCTAATTGTATACACATAGTATAGTTTTTCATCTCATTTAAAAAAAAAATTATTATAGGAGTCTTTATTTTATGTCACCTACCACAAACATATGAGTACATACACAATATGAAAAATATATAGCACCAAGTTTCACATAATGTTTAAACAGTTTAAACGGGAAAATTGTTGAAAATCAATATAAATTAGAAATAAATTAAATTGTTTTGTCACGAATTGCTACACCACATGATTTCTTTAACAAATCATGGTTGCCACTATTTTTCAAAATAAATTTCACTTTCCCTGGACCCTGACCAATTTTAAGGATTTCCCTGATTAATTTGGTCAGGGAAAACCTTAAAACTCTATGAAAAACATAAGATTATTTTTTAACGATAAATACATACATACGTGTGACGTCAAAAACCATTTCTCTCAAATTAGTACAAAACATCAGCAGAACCAAGTTTCGGTGACGACATCATTATGCGCTTATCAAGTGCTTATTAAGTTCCCAACAACAAAATTAAGTGCTCCAGTACTTTTCTTGTAAATTAATGCAGTAAGCAGATCAATTACGGGAAAAAGTTTAAAACGTAAGGAACAAAGTTTTACTTTAGTATTTAAGAGCTCTAAAAATCCGAAAAAAAAAATCAATCAAATTTTCTCAAAAAATAGATGATATTTAACCACCTACTTTTTAGTGATCGAATAAAAATGGGTAATAGTATTGAATACTAAAAGATAAAAAGGAACTTAAAA
The DNA here is from genome assembly GCA_929447395.1 of Epistrophe grossulariae. Taxonomy (NCBI): domain Eukaryota; kingdom Metazoa; phylum Arthropoda; class Insecta; order Diptera; family Syrphidae; genus Epistrophe; species Epistrophe grossulariae. The sequence goes on from OV839567.1 coordinate 86,319,664, forward strand.
ATATAATTTTTTAATTGAAAAAGTAGCTTGCCAGACGTATTTTACAAACGTCTGACACCTACCAGACCTGTTTAATCATATAGCAAACAGTTTATAGAACGGAATGAAGAAGAAGCCAAGACTGTTGAAATGACTTTAAAAATCAATTTTTTACCGTTTCAAAAGTGACTTTCAAAATTTTTAATCGAGATAGTGAGTTCAACATATTAAAATAATATATCTTATCTATTTTTGTCGTACTACATAACTTAAATTTTTTTCTTGTCAAACAATTTAACCTTTTTTCGGCCCAAATCTTTTTGATTATTTAAAACATGGACGTAAATAATAAAAATGATTGGAACGGTTTTTCATGACAAAAAAAGGATTATTGTTTTTACTTTAATTATGTTTGATGCTGATTTAAAAATTCATTTTCAAAAAATCATCTTTTCTGAAATATCGAATTTTCTAATAACAAAATTTGATTAAATTTTGTAATCCAAAAAATATTTTTTTGAAAATTTTGATATGCAATATTATTCGGACTTATTGGAAGGTTCTAAAAAAAAATTAAATTAAATAAGTTTAAATCGATTCAGAAGATAATGAACTCAAAAATCTAAAAACTATGAGAGGTAGATACTGTCAATAATGGTTAAATTCAAAATTTGTTCCTGCTAAATAGTAGACCATACTAATATTAGCACACTGAAAATCGTAAAGCCGGAACCACACCTATCTCGTGTGGTGTGTTGTGGTGTGGAGCGGGGTGTCGTTGGATGTGCACACTTGTGTGTAGTGATGTTGAAAAAGAAAAGTACATATATATATGTCATGACGTAACTGTTGTTTTGGTTTTTGTTTATAATATGTGTTCTCTTTCTTACAAATAGTAAACTTCACATCGTGGTATGGCGCAATCGAAACAGAAGCGATTCCTCCACAACACACCACTCCACAACACAACACGCTTCACAAATGTGGTTCTAAGCATATGAAACACATTGGAGCTATAGCGACACACCACTCCACAACACACCATACGAGATAGGTGTGATTCCGGCTAAGTCGTTTTCGAAAATAAATAAGATTTTCATTTACGGTTTTTAAACAGTTGTATGGAAGGTACTTTCATTTTGGCTAAAAGAAGAATTTGTATTTAAAATATCTAAAGTAAAAAACCGCTTGGTGGTACCAAGTTTAATAAAAATCGTTTTCGAAAAATTGAGTTTTCAAAAAAAAAATATACAGTATGTTAAGTTATGTATTGCGATACTGTTAATCGGTCCAAAACCTAGGAGCTGATAAAAATCCGAATTATGCATATTCCATTCAGAACGCTGCTCTCCATTGTGCCAATTTCATCGAATTTGAAAGCCATATTAAAGTACAAAATAATGTTTCAAAATTTGGGAAAAGCATATTAAAAAATCACTCAAGAAAAGATCAATTTTCAAATCTTAAATTGATCATCAAAACTTATATTTAGGCTGAAATCTGAAATGCCGCTTTGGTGGGAACATAGTACAAACATCTTTCTACAGAAAAGGCTTCCTTGGTTTCCCAGATTCTTTTTTGTCACATTAAGCGCAGATAACATTTCGAGTGCGAAATATTAAATACAATTAACTGCCAACGAATCATACAAAAAAAATGTTTGAAGTCGAACGCGAAAATGTTCACAATGTATTTTTCTTTTTCAAACGGGTACTGTAATCTAAGACTTTGTTTCAATCGAATTAAAAAGCAGTTCTTGCAGTTTCAACGCCCTAATACAATTGCACAAACTTTTTTTTTTAAATAGATATTCATTACATGACTTAAGAGAAAAAAATTATGCATAATCTACTTTTCTTCAGGAGAAACGTGTTAAGCAACAAAAGCTATTCTTATTTTACAGGTTATAACAAATGCAAAATATTTCAAATTACTTTAATAGCTAAAATATAAAATTCTAACTAAAACTAATAAAATTATCCTGTTATCACTTACAGGATCTCTATATCTGGCGGCGGAGATTTTCGCTTGGCCTTAAGTGCGTCTCTTAGCGCTGCGAGTTCTTTAATTTGCTTCGCTTCCGTTTCATTTCGTTGTTGATCCTCTTTGGAAATCTGTGGTTTCGAGGATTCATGTCGCGAAGACTTCTTTGATGATGATTTTCCATTTGCCTTCTCTGATGGCTTGTCAGAGGTTTTTATGGAGCTTTTCGAAAGCCAATTATCAATAGAATTCTTGCGAGAAGATTCGTGCCTAAATTTCATTCGTTTTCGCGTGCTCTCTTTATCGTGAGAGGACGGTGGGGGATTTAGAGTAGTTGATTGTTTAGGGTTGTGATGAGACTTAGAAGAAGTCTTCGCCGGACTTTTCAGTTCCTGATCAGAGTCATCAGACCCAAAGAGTTCAGCATTTCGTGTTGGTTTGTTGCTTTGTGATGCTGTTCGTTTTGTTACTTGGCTTCGTGATGATTCTTTAGACTTGGACTTTAATTTAACTTCTGGTGAATGTCTGCGCCGTGATGACTTAGTTCTCTCATTGTTGTTTTCAACCACCTCTACTTCTTTTTGTTTCGTCGGAGCAATTTTTGCTGGCTTGTAGTTGGGAACTTGGTTGGGTGATTCAGATATTTGGTCGGGAGAACTTAATTCTACTGAAATTGGTTTGGGAGAGTATGGTTCACTAATTGCAGATCCAGAGGTATCTAAAGCTGCTGGGGTTTTTACAGAAGCTGTGTAAGGAACATACTCACTGCTAATTTGGTCGGTGATCGTAATGTGCGCTGTTGGGTCGTATTCTCGTAGATTTTCCTTGTGAACTAGTTGTTTTTCTTCTTCGTATGACGGAGAAACCTTCCCGTTTGTATTCGATTTTCTGAGTTTCTCTTCAAACATAGTGATTTGTTCCATCAAGGCTATTGTATTGATCTTGGTGACTTGTATAATGAGAGCAATGGGAAGATACTTTCTATGTTCACCCAAAATTCTTGTATGTGATTTTGATACTTTCGTTTTCTTACAATCAATCCGTATGGCTCCTCCGAGATGAAAGTTGTCGGATTCGAAGCCATCCAATGTTTCTGATTGACTATAAGGTTCTAGTAATCTTTCAATAGCTGCATCGATTTCAAGCCAATCTTCCAGATGTAACCACTTGTTGGTTTGGATTTGAAGTCCTGTTGCGGAGAGGGTTATGTCCTGCACTTGGATATCACAAACAAGACATTTATCCATGACCTGATTTCAAACAAAAAATTAAATGCTTAAATAAAATACAAAGGAATAATATATATGATTAAAATAATTTACTCTTCGTGTTTCAAGTAAATGGGAACATGTTTCCATTGTTTACTTTGGATTTTCAAAAAAATGGGTGATTGGAAATTTCTATTCGTACAAAAATTTAACTTCGCACCAAAAGAGAAACGTAAACAATTTTTGTGCGGCAAAGACGTTGACATTTTACAGGTGGGTTCAAAAAAAATATAATAAACAGGGATGGTATTAAAAAAAAAACTACACATATTAGTTTTTTGCTAGACTGCTTTTAGACGACTGCAATTTTTAAGCTTGGTTTCTCTTTTGATATCCTTTAGGTTGCAGAGATGCTTTTAAACACTGCACATTTTAATAGCTGCAATAATTGTTAAATAAAAGGAAACATTTCTTCACACTCTTTACTCCGCTTAAAGCCCTTTCACACAACAGGATCTGGACCCTGTTTATAGATTGGGAAGATTGAGTTCGGACTGTGAGTGTCATCGTGTTTACATTTAGCCAGTTCAGGTTTCTTGAGATATCTGAGATCTCAGAGATCTCAGCAATCTCAGAAATCTGAACGTAATTCCTCAGTGAGATTCCTCACTTTTGCTGTCAAAAAGCTGAGACTGAAATTTTTTGGATTCGTTTGCTCAATTATTTTTTGTCGCAGTTGATCAATTTATAAAAACGAGATGGAGAGTGCTTTTGACTTCTAAAGCAGAAATTTTGTTCAAGTTTCTCCTTCTCCTCAGTGGAGCTGACAGATGTTTGCTCAGTGAGATCTCAGAAACGTGAACTGGCTAATTTGAAACTTTCAAACTACCAAACCTCAAACCTCAAAGTACATTGAAACAATAAAGGCTTAACTACATAAGCCAAAAAAGTGAAAAAGTAAAAAAGTGAAAATTTTCAAACTCATTTTAGGATAATGTTTCTGACTGGAAAACTTATAAAAATGATGCAGAAAGCTTAAATTTTGGTTTAAAAACAAATTTGTGTATTCTTTTTCACAAAACAACGGCGCTAGCGGTAAAAAAAATATTTTTACTTTTGTACTTCAGTACTTTTTGGCTTATGTAGTTAAGCCTTAACAATTTCAACATTCCACACATTGAAGCAACAACAAAGTAGAATCATGAGTCCGTTTTTTATGTTTTCTTCGTGACTCACGAGAGTCCTCAACCCACCCTTCCCTTGCCAACGAACTGCCGTGATACTGGCCTCAATCTTCCCAATCTAAACAGCGTCTTTCGGTTGCACAGATGCTTTTAAACACTGCTCATTTTAATAGCTGCAATTATTGTTAAATGGAAAGGAAACATTTCTTCACACTCTTTACTCCGCTTAAAGCCCTTCCACACTATCCCTCTGAGCATTCCTCTGAGTATTAACATGTGTCAAATAAGTGGGGAAACAAATCATATATAGTAGTGTGCAATCAAAATATGACAGCGCAACTTACACAGCATGATATTCCCAGCCTACACGATTTGACATAACGTGTTAATACATGAGAATTTTTATAAATGGTTCTAATTCTATCACACATTTCATCACATTTTTATTGAGGTTGGTAAAAAAAAATGAAAACGCATTTCTCTCCCACAAATTTGGCACCTGGAAGTAGCATGGAATTCTTTCCCACTTTCTATTTGAAATGTATTAATACTCAGTGGGATAGTGTGGAAGGACTGTTATATCTCAAACAATAAGAAAAAGTACAAAGAAGAAAGAGCGATAACTCTACAATTATTTCAACCTCCGCAACTTTGTGTACCCCGGCTACCCCATGTCGCCGTCAGCGTGCTTAAAATTCCAAGGGGTGATTGTAGCGCTTAAAAGCAGTCTTAGGCTGTATTCACCGAGTCCCGGGATCCCGGACAATCCCGGGATTTCAAAAATATTTTATGAAAGGTTATTTCAGTTTAAATTTCATTGTTTCTCAAGTTTAAAACGCTCTTTTCATACATATTACCTAAGCAGATGACTGTTGTTCCTAATTTGGCTTCAGCTTCTCAATAAACCAACAAGTTTGTAGTAAGTATAAAAAAATAAATATCATTTATTTAATATTAATATTAAAATTATTAAAACTATAAAAAACAGTAAATATATTCCTAAATGGAACATAATATTTTCTAAACAAAAATATTAATAAATTCAGTCAATAGGGAGGTATTGAGTATACAAAAATAAATATCATTTACTAAATATATTAATACTTAATGGTATATTTTATTTCTCTGCCTCTGCGCTGTTCTATACTTTGATGTGACCAGGTTTTTCTTAACATTATGCTGACTTTATTTCTGTTTATTAAATTTTTGTTTTAGGTATGCATTGGATATTATTATGCAATTTTAAATTTTTGTTTTATTCTAAAATATGAAAATTATCATTTGAACTTTGTTTTATATCCCCTAAAAATAAAACTGTCGAGCCATGTATGGATAACAAGTAAATTATTTTTAATTTTAAGTTGCTTAATATTTTAAACCATTTGGTCACACTAAAACGCAATAAGGGAGAATTAGCAATTGTTATTTTTTTTTTTCATAATGGAAATTGAAAGTACCTTCAAAGAAAGGAAAGAAGATGCTTGTAAAATTTAAAAAAAGGGTTTTGTTTTGAAAAACAAAACTTTGGTTAAACTCAACTACTTTTTGAAACATTTTGCAAAACGTGACAAAAATATGACAACAAGTGAAAGACATGAGCTAGAGTACCTGGGTGGAGAAAGCTTTTGATCTGTCAAATTAATCTGAACTGAAAAGACATATCAAAAACCGTTTTTTAAACTTTTCGCACACAAATGCCTTTATCGTATATTTAATTTTCACAGTTCCCTACGTTTTTCTAAAATAATTTAATTATTAATATTGTTGAACCTTTAGCTTTTGCTGTGAAAAATAAGCAAGCAGAAAAATAAATTAAGGTAAGCGAATATTAAAGCCACTGATCCCGGAAATCTCGGGATTGGATAATTATAATCCCGGGATTTTCGAGATCGAAAAATAGGCCAGGATCCCGGGATTCGGTATTGTATTCTCTACCCATGATCCATATGGATCATCCTGCGAAAATAAAACAACCTCACAGTGGCGAGAATCAGCAGCCTGTTTTCGGAACATGAAACGTGAACCCGATAAAGATCAGGTTCGTGTGTTGTTGTTGTTATGTGTGTTATTTGATGATCCATATAGATCAATTCTGATAATAAAAAACGGCTATTGACAACTAAAATTTTGGATTCCCAATTCCACACTATCCCACTGAGTATTAATACAAAGTGGAAAAGAATTCCATGCTACTGCCAAATTTGTGAGAGAGAAATATCTTTTCATTTTTTGACCACACACAACAATTTAAGGCTCTCCCAAACCAACGCGAAACATTCGTCGACGACAGTTTTTTGTTGTTGTTTAGCGTTGTGTGTTTGTCATATTTTTTATTATTGTGAATGATTCGCTACGATTTCGCGTTGGTATGGGAGAGGCTTTAATTTAACCTCAATAAAAATGTGATGAAATGTGTGACAGAATTAGAACCATTTCTAAAAATTCTCATGTATTAACACATGTCAAATCGTGTAGGCTGGGAATATCATATTTATTTATTTATTATTCATCAAGCAGAGAAAGATTTCCCTTTTTAGACTACATACTATATACATATTTACATTGTTTAAAATAAATCAAAATACTTAGGTATTCATACAAAGGTCTAACTTTAAAAAACTATATAAAAAATACAATAAATTATTATTCATTATTAACATTAAACGGGTTGTATGTCTATAATATTTAATTCATGGATTTTGAAAGTATTTCTTGTACAATTAGTGAAAATATCTAATTTGGAACAAACAAAGTTAGTTTCCCTGATGCAACGTGAAATTGGCTCATTTAGACCATAATTTGTTCGATGAAAATATTCAAGTAATATATTTGACTCGCGAAATCCTCTTTGAGGAGCACATAAGCTTATAAAATTAAGTAACTGAGGACACTTTATGTGATACGATAGAATATCTCTGATAAACATAATAGAAAAGCAAGTACGCCGATTATCAAGAGTTTTAATACCGAACAGTAAACACCTAGATTTGTAAGTTGGCATGTCAATACGCCAATTCAATTTGACGATCAAATATCTAGTAAAGTTTCTTTGAACTTTTTCGATTATATTAGATGAGTTTTTATAAAAGGGGTTCCAAACTGTACAAGAGTATTCCAACACAGATCTGACCAGTGAATTAAAAAGTGACTTAAGCGCATATGGATCTTTGAACTCTCTTGTATTTCTCTTTACAAATCCAAGCATTTGGTTAGCCTTATTTACAATATAGTCGATATGAGGTAAAAATGAAAGCTTTCTGTCTAAAATAATCCCTAGATCCTTTTTGCATTCGACGCGCACCAGGGTTTCATGATTTATTTCATAATCGAATAATATAGGGGTAGCATGTCTGTAACATGACATTATTTGACATTTTGCAACATTTAGAAAAAGAAAATTATTGTGACACCATTCAGTTAGTCTTAACACATCATAACGAAGTGAAAAACAATCCGACAATGACTCTAATTTATGGTAGAGCTTAAGGTCATCAGCAAATAAAAGACATGATGAAGATACAAAAATTGAAGGAATATCATTAATGAATAAGAGAAACAACAACGGACCCAAATGACTACCTTGCGGCACGCCAGATGAACAGTAGATATTTTCCGAGTGACAGTTATCAATTTTGACAATTTGAATTCTATTTGTTAGATAAGATTCCATCTAACTAAGGAGTTCAGAGTGAAATCCCAAGGACGATAATTTATACAGAAGTACTCGATGGCTTACACGATCAAATGCTTTCGCAAAATCAGTGAATATTATATCCGTTTGTATGTGACGTTCAAAATTGTTAATAATATGGTTGACCATAATGTAAGATTAGTTGTTGTGGATTTACCGGAAATAAAACCATGTTGGTAATCAGATATGTGGCCTCTTAATTGAAAAGCTAATCTGTTGTAAACTATTTTTTCAAACAATTTCGGTATAGCTGAAATTTTACTTATAGGCCGATAGTTAGTAATATCTTGCTTAGATCCCAATTTAAAGACGGGGGTAAGAAACGAAAGCTTCCAACAGTCTAAAAACTTACCTTTGGAAAGTGAAGCATTAAACATTATAGTAAGTGGTTCAGCTAGGGACAATGCACATTTAAGCAGTATAATAGGTGGAATACCATCAGGCCCTTCCTTTTTGCTATCATCTAAGCTTCTTTAACTTCAGATACATTCAAAACCATACTTCCTATATCAAAAGCTCTAGAAACTGTTGGTAAAACTTGATTTGAAAAAGATTCCAAAGAGTATAGTGATTTAAAGTATTTAGCAAATAGATTGCATATTAATTTTATATCACTTGTTGTCGTATTCAAATACTTCATGCAGCTTGGATAACCAGTAGTTTTGCGTTTGGAGTTAATAAAATTCCAAAAACATTTGCTATTATTGTTCACATTAAACTCAATAGAAAACATATACGATTGATATAAAAATTTATTAAGGATGTTAAATTCATTTTGGATCATTTTATAATTGGCGCATAGTTCATGACAATTACGATTCTGTTTAAATAATTTAAAAGCTTTATTCTTTCTATTCTTAAGACTTACTAATCTCCTATTAAACCATAATGGATGAGAACTTGTTTTCAATTTTTTATTAGGGACGAACCGACGTACTGCCTCATTAAAAGTTATCAATAGATTTTCATAAGCGAGTTCCAATTGAACATCGGTGTCATAGAAAATAGAATCCCAATTAAAGGACAAAAAATAATCATTCATTGCATCAAAGTTCGCTTTACTGAAGTTTGGAACATATGTATTACTTATAAAATTTTTTCTAATATAATCATAAAAATGAAAATTTCCTTCTAATGCAACATGATGCATAGAATTATTAACTATTGGGGACTCAGATTTATCAACACAAATATCAAATTCTTTATCGACAAAAATTAAATCTAACATTCTTGATAAATTATTCTTAAACGAATTTTTTTGAGTTAAATCAAATTGGGTATAAAAGTCAATAAATTCAACTTCAATTTCAGAATTTACATTGTAAGGTATTAAATATTTATCATCCGAGTCAAAATTCCAAATAATATTGCCTAAATTAAAATCTCCGATACATATAACATGTTGTGAATTATTGAGATTTTCTAAAATGTTTTTACAATTTCTTAGGTGAAGATTAAATACTTCAAGAGAACTCCTTGGAGGAATATAACTTAGCATTATAAATATTTCAGTTTTATTATTTAACAAAAGCGATACAATTAATTGATCAACATCACAATTTAATACTGAAGAATTATTATTTGAAAGCAAATCTACCTGTTTACATGATAAGGAGGAACGTATGGCAATTATGACTCCACCGCCCTTTACCATACCTGTTAATAAATTACTTCTATCTTTTCTAAAAACTGTATAGTTCGTTAAATTAAATAATTCTGATGTAAGTTGATTTTCAGTTAGCCATGTTTCTGTTAACATTATTATATCATAACTACAAGATGAGAAAGCAATATATAAATAATCTAATTTAGTTCTTATACCTCCTACATTTTGATAATAAAAAGATAAGTTACTTTGAAAATGCAAGATGTTCCGTGATGAATCAGGCACATTATCAGCATCATTTAAAAATTGTATATTGTTGAGAGAAGAATCAGCAGCACTATCAGCAACAACAACTACATTATCAGCAACAGCATTATCAGCAACAGCATTATCAGCAACAGCATGGTTAATTGCAGCTACTTCATAATTTATATAAGGATAGTTAATAATTTCAGCCAGAGTTATTTCACAGTCCCCAACGAGGGACAAATGTCGTTTATTGGCTGATTCACAAACTTTTTTACTTTAACAAATCTCGGCCATAACGATGCGTCACTCATTACTCGTTTCAAACAATCGGATGGAACGCCCAATTTAAAGTTTACATATTTGATATCGGACTCAGAGATATTTTTATTAATAAGCTTATAGCACTTGAAAAAATGTTCAGGTATATTTGTTTGTGTCGAGATATGTTTTATTAAATCCTCAGAAAGAGTGTCAGAATGGAACTTAGAAACATGAAGCCATTTAAAGGCAGTTACAGCATTGAGAGTACTAATGCCTGTTCCAATAAGTCTTTGATTTGATTTATTTTTATCTTGAATCATTTTAGCTTTTTGGTTTACAACTGCTAAATGTTTATTTACCACTTAACTATCGTTAGATTCAGGGCCATTTAAAATGTTATTAACAGGAACGGATGGAAAATGACCATGGTCATCAGCAGCGACGGCAGCATCAACGCCATCATCATCAACGACGACGACGGCAACGTCATCTATCAAGTTCGGTGACATATATGTTTTTGGACTTTGACCATCGTCATCAGCGGCTACGATAACATCATCATCAAGAGATGTTTTTGTTGTCTCTATTTTATCACCGTTTACGGCAGCACCATCATCATCAGCAACAGCAACTAGGTCGACGACGTCATCATTCGAGTTTGGCGACATAGTTGTAATTGTTGCCTTTATTTTGTTTTTATTTTCTTCTATGACCGCAGAGTCCAAGCAAACAGTATTGTCTTTCCCCATTGCAGCAGAATTATCATCAGTAATGCTATCATTTAAGGTAGCAATATGAGAGGCAGCAGCTTCAGTGTGCAAAAACTGTTTATTTTTGTGTATACTCTTGGAATTATCTAAGCTTGTAGACATAACAAGACGACTCACAGTTGCAGGTAAAAGAGCAGAGGGGCTAGACACTTTCGCAGAGACATTCAATCTTCGGGATTGACGAAGTGAGAGAACCACTAGAAGAATGGGTGAGTGGAGAAAAGGGAGGTAAGCAGGGGGATATAGATCTGTTGTTTCGCACCATAGATGGGGAACTACTCTTTTCAATTTTATTTTGTTTCCACACTATTATACATGATTTGTTTCACACTTTTTTGACATGTATTAATACTCAGTGGGATAGTGTGGAAGGGCTTTTAGCAATCTCACAAATTAAAGGCTTTCCTAAACCAACGCCAAATATTCGGAACGGGCGGCGGCGAAACTTTCGGCTGTTAAAATATATTTACAGGGCGATAAATACCAACTTTACGATCATGTAGTGAGGACTCAGAAATACAAAGTCGAATACCTTTCAACAAAAGAATCGAATTTTTTTCTAATATCGAATTCCTTTCAACAAAAGAGTCGAATTTTTTTCTAAAAGGAATCGAATTTTTTCTATCGTTGAAAGGAATACGAAAGATAAAAAAAAATAATTTTTTTTTGTGATTGTGTATGTGGCACTTGACACTCGTATTTATTAGATTTTTGTCTACTTAGACACTGTTTAACTATTATACACATGCACATAACTATATACACTACACATTTTCCAAAGTTGGACAGTAATTTCGAGAATCAACATTTGGTTAACGAAGAAGATGCAGTTTTATAAATAAAAATATTAAATATTATTTACATAACAAGTCAAAAAAAGCCCCAAAGTACTGTTCAAGAGGAAATAAAAGGCAAAGAAAAAGTAAAAAAATTATGTTGTGAATAAAGTGTTCATCTTTTCGAGTACTAAATTTCAACCTGTCATCTTTTTGAACACTGAAAAGTGGAAATATTTTGTTCATCTTTCCGAGCTATTCATCTTATAGAACCGTTCATCTTTCCGAGATTCTACTGTAATTTTAGTTTTGAGACGTATACATATTTGTGAATTTGAAACAAAATTGCAACACTTAATAAAAATTAAAAATTTCGTTTTCATTAGTGTTCTGCAGTACAGTGTTCAGCGAGTGAAATTTATTATTGAAGCAGATTATTTGGAGAAGTTCCATTCCTTTTTCGTTGTGAATTATTTGCACGAACCATTAGTAATTGTCTGAGGAAAATTGACATTCGAATTTGTATTTGTATTTTAATTTGTTGTTTCTTTGATTATTAAGCCTAGTACGCAGATCGAGACAAAATAAATTTAATCTCTACATTCTTTTTCTCAAGACAAATTTTGAAGGTGTAGAGATAAAAATAAAATTTAAATGAATACAGTAACGTAGGTAAAAATATTTTTTTGAATTTTGTAAATCTGCACTGCAATATTAAAATAACAAAAAAATCAGTACGAAAAAGAGTGAAGCCTTTACAGTGAGTTTATGCTGTCATTTAAAAATCATTTCTATGAAAATTTCGTACATTTTCATGAATTAAAAAAGTTGCCGCACTAGCATTTGGCCCTCTTGAACCCTTTCCTATTAGCTATGCCACTGACTGTGTGAAAACAGCTGTTTTGTATAATTTATTCCCGTAACTTTCATGTTTTATTTTATGTTTCTTTGGTAATCTTTTACATAATACCTTTCAAAATTAGAAATGTTAAAACGAAAATATGTTTTTGGTTGATAAAAACCGTGATATTCATGAAACGTCAACATTTGTCTAGCAAAATAATGTTTCGAACATTATTTGTCTGGGAAAAATTATGTGGAGAGTTTTGTATGTACAGTTTGAAAAAAGTTTGGATTTTGCGTTTGAACTGCGTACTGCTTAAAAAAAATCCGAAACAAAATTTGTCCTGGGAAAAAATTTGTATGAGAAATAAATGTTTTCCCGAACTGCGTACTAGGCTTTACAGCAAAGGCTTCTGTGATTTTTTTGTTTTTTTTTTTAATTTTTTTTTAACAATGGTGATTTATTTTTTCCGTAGTCGTTTGCGTTTCTGTTTTCGATTTGGAGACCACAGAAAATATTCTTTTCGCTTCAGTTTGGGAAAAATTTTATTTCTCATACAAATTTTTTCCCAGGACAAATTTTGTCTTGGATTTTTCTTGAGCAGTACGCAGTTCAAACCCAAAATCCAAACTTTTTTTCAAACTGTACATACAAAGAAGTTCTAATGAGGAACTCAGCGTGATCCTTAGTGGTCCGGCGGTAATTAGATATTTAGCTTGTGACAAACTTATTTCTCATGGAGAGGAATATGATGTGATCTTTAGTGGTCCTGTGGTGGGTGTAGATCCAATTTGTGAAAAGGAAATTCAAGTGATCCTTAGTGGTCCAATAGTGGAAGAAGATCCACTAAACTGCAAAAAAGTTACTTCTAATGAAGATTTGAATGGAACCCTTAGCGGTTCAGTGGCGAAAAAAGTGCCACTTAATAATAAAACATGTTGTATCGAATGCTTCACTACATTTACACATTCATGTATTATATTCACTTTATTATATTACATTTGTATGTATTGTAAAATAACTATGTAATCGTAAGTAATATACTCAGAGTCACATACGTGCTCTCAGTTTTGATATTGATAACGTATAGTCAGTTGTTAGAATAACTTCTCAGCGCACAGTCGCATAAAGCAGTACAGTCCGGTACAGTAGTAAAAGTGTATAATTATAGCATTCGAGTAGATTCAATAAAAGATATTAATAGTCGGGTTTTTCATTCTCATTTTCCCGACTCTAAACAAATTGTGCGTTTCATTTATAAAACCTAGGAATTACAGTCCACGATTATACACATGTTCTAATGTAGAACAAAGTAATTTTTTGAAATCTATTAATAGCTGCAAACTATCTTCTAATTTTGAAGATAGTTTATGCAAGCAACGAAGAAAACGTATTAATAGGGTCAAAGAAATACATTTTAAAGAACTATTTAATAAAACATTTTCTTTTTCAGATTCAGAAGTACTTTCGGGTCGGACTGAATTTGAATCATTTACCTTCCTGGTAAACGTATCAAACCAAGTCCGTTGGTTACTGATTTACAGTAAAAAATATAAAATTTCAAATATAAAACACTCAAAAAATAGTAAAACGTCTAAAATTAATAACACTTCATTTTTTATACATTTTTGTTGTAAAATGTTTCCAAGAAAAAAAATATTTCCCTATGGCCTGGAAAAGGGGCAGGGTATCAAAGACCATCTTTGGCAGAATTGGCCTTTGTCATATACTAGACGTAAGGACAAGCAATGGGATTTCGACAAGCTCTATTTACATTGTTCGTCCTTTTCCTAGTATATAGAATAAGATTAAATAAATTAATAAAATAATAACATGTAATATAATATTTATTATCTATATAGGTAATTTATAAAGTATATTCTCTTAAAAATAAATTAATCATTTGTTCAAACACTTTATATTCTTGTGTTGATGTTGAAATTAAAACAAACGTTTTCAAATGTTGAATTAAAGAAATTATTGTAATTTCATTTTATTAATTAAAAATTTGTATTTTGATAAAAAATAATAGCGCCATAAGATTAAAACTTTTGTTCAAACCTGTGAGAGTAAAAATAAAATAAAATGTAATTTCTTTAATTAATTAAAAATTGTATTTTAATGAAAAAATAGAAAAAAGAAAATTATGAAATGTTTTTAAAAAATGTCAAAACATTTATCTTAATACAAACTGTATTATTTTGTATTTCATATTTTTATTATTGTAAGAAAAATATTTGTTTATACGTATTATTATGTAGTTCTAAGATGTAGCTGCGAACCGATCTGGAATTTGCTGTGAGGACTACGGAGTTGGCAAGTTTGCGAATCTGCGTGGTCGTTGATAGAGGTTATGCTTATGGACAGGACTTTTCAATATGATGAGGAAAGTGATGATGATGCCAGCAAAAGAACCTCTGGTCTGGTTTTAAATATTAATCGATTATCGAAATAAACGAGGTATCCAAGTGTGGATTTCCAAGCTCAGCACTACCAAGATAAAAAGGCAAATAATTTACCGGTATTTATGCGATGTGCTGTGCGATCTGGATTATATGATGGTGATGGTACTTGGACGGATCAATTTTATATTTGGAATGATCAACGACGAAGATCCAGCAGCTTCACCTGCTTCATTTCTGACTTCGGTGTTTAGTCTCCTCGACAACCTACTTTCTGACGTATTAATTGGTTGTGCTGGTTTAACTTCCACTGATGCTCTAGAAGCAGGCATACCAATATAACCAGTACCAGTCATACATTCAATCGAACTTCAAATATATCTACCGAGTTGAAAACGAGTGAACAATCAGGTTTGGTGCTAATTTAACCATACATGTTGGGTGCATAAAACGTTAAGCCGAAAACACTGAATGTAAGATGCATACCTACTCGAATTTAGTAACCAACCATCATCTTCAACCAACCAAGTGCCAAATAATTATGTTTGGTTACCAGCCGACACCACAATAGAAGAGAACTAAGACATGACGTATAAAGTCAAATTTTCTTGGTTCAACTGCCAAATCTGCATCTACAGATATTAAAGATGTACCACTATGGCTGCCACTATTTTCAAGGTTCCCGTTGTTATCAGCATCCAATCGCAGTAAATCGAGACATTTGCAGAAGTCAACATTATGATCGCAATCAAACCACTTGAGAAAGACAGCAACAGATCTGCCAACTCCAAACGATATTTCTACTGGTCAGCGTAACTCTTACAACATTTAAATTGACATATAACTACTATGATGTCAATGGCGGGAGTATGTTTAATTATCTATATCTAGATATTTATATATTTAGAATAGCTGTACTTTTATGACAGTAGGAATATTGTTTTGTATATATAGTTTAAGATCAAAGTGGATGGCGACGCTGTGTCGCGATTGAACCTTGTCATATAACAGTATATGATATCGCAGATTGGGTTTTATGACTTCCATCTGTTAGCATTATGTTATGAACAAGGGATGCGTCGCACTGCATCGTCGTTGTCCATTTTACAACCCTTATTGTTAGTTTAGAATTTAGGAAACTAAAGATAAGATAGGTTAAGCAAAAGTATATGTATGTATTTGTAACTAGGTATAGAAATTGTAATTTAGAAATAGTTTAAGAAAAATAAATCAGTTCATTTTTAGTCTCTAAAGAAAGAGGACGTCTTTTTTGCCTTCTTTCGGCTATTGTAAATGGTGTTTTAGATTCTTCAATAACAAAACATCCCTTTTAATAACACACTCACAATTTCTTTTGTCAGCAGAATTCAGCAGTTTTTTTTTAACATTTTATTAGGCGTTTTTCTTTTTTAGCCCCGAGCGTGGCACTGAGCTGTCAAAAAGAAAACTATGTTACTTTTTAACTCGGAGCGCCTCCCAACTTGCATTTCTTTTTTAGCTCAGAGCTCAACTGGGGCTCGCTCGATGAGCTCGGAAAAAAATGACCGAGCACATCTAGCACAAAGCTGAGCTCGGCTAACTTTTTTCATGTAATTTGACAGATATGAGAGTTCAGTGTTCAATTGAGTTTCTTAAATAGATCGGTGCGCTCAGGTCACGCTCTGTTCGGAGTGAGCTCTATTCGCTCAGAGCCCGCTCTGTGCCCCGCTCGGGGCTAAAAAAGAAAAACGCCTATTGAGCGCTGGATGTTTCGAAAGGTTTGTTTGTTTAGTTCAACTTTGATTTCAACTAGTTTTCGAGAGGTTTTATATAAAACTTGTGGTTTACGAAAACTTGTGGTTTACCAAAAATGTATTTTAAAACTTGAGTTTCGATTATGTTTTCCGCCAAAACCGATAATTTCGCGAAAACTGCATTTTGGGCTTGGTGTGAAACGGCTAGTCGTGAAGCACAGTTCCGCTGAAGTGCAGTTCTGCCTAATGCGGTCTTACCCTAACGATCAAAAATGCGGATAAACAAATCTCACATCCCTGTGCTCTATTATCCAAATTAATTCCGATGAATTTTTCCAATAAGAATCACATTCAACTTCACTTTGTTCATTTTCCCGTAATGAAAATGAATTCCGTCAAAAACCCGTCAAGTTGTGAAAAGTTGAAAAGTGGAAAATTTTCGTTCCTTGCAACGAAAAAAAAATAATTTATAACTAAAAAATAAAACCGAAATGCCTGTTAAAATATAAATCACATAAAAAGTTTATTATCCGTGGAATTCAGTTGTCTTTTCTTAAAGCAAATATATAAGAAAACAAAATTGCAAATTTCCCAAATCTCTAATGTATTTGTCACAAAGTGAAAACAAAGTTTGCAGTTACATTTTTATTTATTATTTATATCATCGAACGACGACGACTAGCCTAAAGGACGAAGAAAGCAACAACACGAGGAACAACACACAACATCAATAATGGCTGGCCAACTAGATCCCAATGCTAAGGACGATTTGAAAACTCAATTTGTCACAAGAGAAGGTACCTATCGCCTGATGACTCTATCTGAATATTCACGGCCTAATCGAGTCGGTTACACAAACAGTCAAAGTTCACCGCAAGTGCGGGTGTCCATCGTTTCCTTGCCAAACCCTACAAACGGTCCGCTGTCCTCCACCACCAACTGCGCCATCAATTGTTCCTCCGCCAGTACGGCTGTGGCGGCGGTGACTTCGTTGTCATCTGGCAATGGCGGTGGAGGAGATTCTTCTAACAACACCGATCGACAGAACAGCTACACCAATTCCAATGCAGTAGTCACTGGTTTGTCATCTTCTTCAATCGATTCTCGTCTCGGGGCTGGAATCTCAGGCATCCACATGAATGGCGATCACAATGGACTCGGTGGTGGTAACATGTTTGGCGGTGATCGGATCTGCTTCAATTTCGGAAGAGAACTATATGTTTATGCGTTTCGTGGTGTCAAGAAGGTAAGAAAGAAAAATAGATTCGATATATTATAGGTTTTGTGAGATTCAGTTTTTTGCAAAGATTATGACAAAAAGTCAAATGAGATACACCACACTCTTACACAAATTGGGCTTCTTACGCAATATACAAAGCCCAAAGATAAGATGTAGATGACGAAGGTAGTGCTTCGGTGATAAATTGAGTATCAGCAGCGGTGGGAGGCAGCGGCGACAACAGCGAGTTACGAACCATTTGCTGCTAATTGATGATTGTTTGTTTGTGACCGCCATCGACATGAACCCCGCCCCCACCCTGTTTAGAGGAAGGTGCACCGCACACAGCACATTTTCTGTGTGTTTATCTATTTGTTTTTGATATTCTCATCGTTTTAATGGCACAATTAGGTTTTTCTGGTTGAGAGCTCGATGTAGTTTCGTCTTAAAATCTAAATCACAAAACAGGAAGTCATATAAATTGGTAACTGTTCAACAGTTAGACATTGTTATACATATAATCTCAATAGTAGTGTGATGAATTCAATTTGCTTTTTGTTATATTTGAGCTTAGGAGGGGTAGAATTAATCTACATAATTGTAAATATGGAAAATTAAATACAAATTCAAGGTGGTACATCATACAGCTGATGATGGACTGGTTAGCTGACTATAAAGATAAATTATTGATAAGAATAATGGTGCCAAACAGGAACTGATGTGCACATTTTTTTGTGGAAATTGAAATGCATGCAAATCAAAATTGTTTGTTTTACTTTGTTAGCACTGATAAGAGAAGATATCTTTAATTTATTTAATTATTGATTTATACAGATTATACAATAATAATCTTAAATTGCTAAGTTACTATAAAATTTAAGGCGGCACTACGTTGTGTGGAAATTTACAGTTTTAACTTAAGTTTTAAATATTTTGGGAAGTTTCTAGGTATTAGACTTTTTGGCAGTTCGTAAATATTTTGATTATCGTTAGAAGCCGGTGTATGTGGGCTAGAATGTATTCGATTTTCTTTTTGTCTGCGCAAGTAGCCTATATAGGGATTTTCCTTTTTTTTATAAGATAAATGTGGCTTGATCGAAGACATTTGTTATTATTGATTTTTTAGTAGTAATAAGTATATATCGACCACCATTCCTTCTATATGCTTTGAATTTTGTTTTGGACGGTTGAGAGTTATAATTCACTAGGCCCTGGTTTTACACATGTTGTCGCGCCACTCAGTTTATTTATTTTATTACCACCTTGTCATCATATTTTTTATCAATGATGGCAATGAGAGCAGGGACCCATATAATTCTGATTAAATATTAGTGACAATCGAAGCGAAGAAACTAGAGAGCTGTGATTTTCCAGTTTCATGTATTTCCAGTTCATGGTTTTGTCGTTGTTTCTATGTTTTTTACATTTTTATATATAATATCGACAATGACAAGTCAAATAAAATTCCTTCCAACGAAAGTGATAATCCGACACATTACCTATCTCATCACAGCTGTTAAAATATACGATAAAAAACGATATCTTCAAAAATTAACGAAATAGCAAGTTCTTACAACCCTATTTAGATTTTTCGGACAAAAAATGCACTTTAGTGGTTCTATAAATACAAAATTTACACATTTCATTCCTTGGCTTCAATAGAGCAACAAACTAAATTTCAATTTAATTTGGACGTTAAATAAGAAAAAAATTCATGGATATAAAAAGGGGATTTTAATATTCTATCTACCCCTGTTTATAGTGAGGTGCAATTTTCTAAAAAATCGACTTGAAATAGGAAAAAAATCATTAAAAATCAACGGCAACACTTACAATGTTATGTTATGCCTTTATTAAAGCCAGAAATCAATTATATTTTTAAATCAAATTGTTTAGTGAATAGTTTTGAAAAATTCATTTTCAAACTTAAAATTTTGAAAAACAAATGAAAACAAATTATGTCACCACTTTTTATCTTTGTCATTCGCATGCTTTGGCTCGTTATCGTGAAAAAAAATTCCCACTTTACAAGAACATGTAGGAGCATACGGTATAAATCTTCCAATAATTTTTTCGGTCCATAGTCTCTAATCCAAAATATTGGCCGCGAAAAGCATCCCCCAAGCATGACACGTCTATTTACATGCTTTTAATTTTTCTTGGTTTCCAGCGTCTGAAATATTCTGTATTCTGCTGTTTAAAATGAAAAAAATATAAAATCAACGTAACAACAACACGTTTATTTAAACCATTACTGATTAACTGAAAAGGCTTAAATCGGTGTTTGACAAATAATTCTCAGTAAATCAGGAGAATTTCGGATGAGCAATGAATCTTACACGATCGGAAAGGGGATAGAAATAGTTATCCATGGTGTCAGGAATTTTTGGTATCAACTTTGGATTTCCATATTAAGCATAAAACAACATTTATAGTGATATCTCATCAATTATTGTACTATATTACATGTACTGTATTACATGCTATACAAGCGTCACATACAAGGCTGCAATGATACTTTTTCATTGGTGAAAATTAAGTGTTCTAATCTGACCTTAAAGGTTAAGACAAAAGTTGCTTATATAAATTTGTATGTTTCTGACTGCAAACTTTTGTATTAAATTCCTTTAATGATTCCACATGAATTAATTTCAATTAAAATTGTGAAAAAATATTTTGTATTTTTTTCTGATTTCTATTTCCTTGCCCATTTATTTGCTATTAAGCGTTTATTCAAAATGCCATTTTTTCTTAAAGGGACAGGGTAATTTACATAAGATGCGAAAAAAAGCTAAGAAATCTAGATTACGAATAGACCCTTTTTCCCCTCGTTAGGCGGTAGTGGCAATTTTTTTAACAGAAAAGGTTTGGTCTTAATTTTAAAAACTAAAGTACATATATATACATAAATCAATTTGGGTTTTGAAATTCAAAGTTAAAAAAAAATATTAAATACAGGAAACAAAATAAGCACGTACAATTTTAAAAATTAATCTTTATAATCTTTTTTTCTGAACTTTTTTTTCAATATTTTTAGTTTGAAAATGATTTTTTCACAAACTGATTTAAAGATGAAATAAAAGAAAAAATGTCTGGCTTTAGAAAAACTCAAAAAAATGTTATTTTTTAATAACTTTTACACACTTCATGTACATTTTAGTTGCCGGGAAAAAAAGAACTTCGCTCCAATACAAATTTGTTCTTGTCTGATGTCACCCTACATTTCATGCGAATCACCCTGTTATTAAATGGAAAATAACATATAAAATTAACTCCTTATAGCGGCTATAGGGAAGAAAATTTAAGTCTGAATAATTTGAGATTTGTTTTTCTTTATTTAGAACTGATTCAAGCCCATTCAAGATATAATATAATAATATGTGAAAATGTTTATTAAACAAATAGAAAATAGTAACGGTTTTTTTTGAAAAGTGGCAATGGCGCAGTAGATGCTTGACTGCTAACTTAGACGTGTGGGTTCGAGCCCCACTCTAGCATTCTTTTATTTATTCCCTCAGTTTCAACTGAACGCCACCCGTGGGATTAAATGAGATAAATTAACACCTTATTTCTCAGTCCACTGTGCCAGCAAAAATTCTTTCCTATCCTTCAATTTCTTCTAACTAATGCCGTGCAATTCATGTCGTAATTAAAAGACCTTAGGTCTTACAGGCATATATTTAAAATTATTATATTATTATTATTATAAAAAAAATGTTATTTCGTCTCTCTCTATTATTATAGGGTTCTGAATTAAGCAAACCAATTGATAAAAAGTTCTACAAAGGTACAAATCCAAGTTGCCATGACTTTAATGCACATGCGGCTACACCAAGTGGAGCGCCACTCTTAGTTGGATTTACAACAGGTCAAAT
Source organism: Epistrophe grossulariae (assembly GCA_929447395.1). Lineage (NCBI taxonomy): Eukaryota > Metazoa > Arthropoda > Insecta > Diptera > Syrphidae > Epistrophe > Epistrophe grossulariae. Next base: position 86,341,444 of record OV839567.1, read on the forward strand.
CCAACTTGTACAACCTCAGCCAGGTCCACGTGAACTAAGAAAAATATACAATGAAGAGGTATGTAAACAATGAATTAAAAAAAAAACTAAAACAAAACTCTATTCGAAATATATTTTAATTTTAGCGCCTGATTGACAAAACAAAAGTAACATGCTTAAAATGGTTACCACGTTCGCCAAATCTATTTCTAGCATCTCATGCATCAGGACATCTTTATTTGTACAATGAAGAATTACCCTGCACGCCAACTTCGCCAAATTATCAACCATTCAAAATGGGCGATGGTTTTACGATTCTCACATGCAAGTCTAAGTCCACCCGTAATCCTCTCTACAAATGGGTATTCGGTACTGAAAATTGCAGCATAAATGAGTTCTGCTTTTCGCCTTGTGGTTCGAATCTTGCTATTGTCTCGCAGGATGGTTTTCTGCGAGTCTTTCACTATGACACAATGGAATTGCTTGGTATTGCTCGATCCTATTTTGGAGGCTTCCTTTGCGTTTGTTGGTCACCAGATGGAAAATACATCGTAGTCGGTGGTGAGGATGACCTGGTCACTGTGTGGTCTTTGCATGAGCGTCGTGTTGTAGCACGTGGACAAGGACACCGGTCGTGGGTGTCCGTTGTTGCATTTGATCCTTACACAACTTGTTATTCAAATTGGGATGGTGGAGATTTTTCCGATGACGAAAATCAGGTCAGTGAATATAGCAACCACCGATATGGCAGCGGTAGTGATTCCAACCAAGGTTTCGACTGCAGTGGTGGCGGCGGTGGTGAAAAAAATTCTACACCCAATTCACGACAGCGACCGAATTCATTCCGAGAAAGTTTAGCCCCTGACAAACTGGCCATAAGCTATCGCTTAGGTTCCGTGAGTCAAGACACTCAATTGTGCCTTTGGGATATAACAGAGGACGTGCTTAGGCACCCATTGACGCTCCGGCAGCGAGTAAACAGCACGAATTTGAATGAAACTAGCAACAATACAAGCGGCTTCACCACAGCCACTGGTAATAACACCAGTGCGCATCTGAATGGAGACATCCATGACGTTAAACTTATCAAGCCATTTGCAATGACATCCGCTACCGGAGTTACCAATGGCAGCAACCCTAATTCGATTATCACCAAGGATCATGATAGCAGTAATTGTAGCAGTAAACATAGTAGTAACAGTAGTTCGGGTAAATTCTCAACAGCGAATTGTACGTTATCGTCGTCGTCCACAGCATCCCCAGCGAACGACACAGCCGTTGTGGCGATAAATATTGGCAGTGCAGCTGACATACTTGTAGCAAACAAATCAAATTGTAGTAATAGTAGTAATAGTAAACCTTCTAATAACCCATTGAAATTCCCAAACTGCATCAGTGCAACCACATCCGATCTAATCGATATTGGCAGCAGCAACAGCAGTAGTGTTGGCATAAGTAACAACATCAATACGAAATCTTCATCTGGCAGTTCATCAACTAAGTCAGCTGATTCGAATCTATCAACACTAAGCACTATAACACAACGAGTATCGAACTTTTTCAGCAATGAAAAGAAGTCCTCATCTTCTTCGACCTCTTCGTCGACATCGACGACAACAGTTTTTGATAACAGTCAACCTAACAACCACTACAATCATCAGAATCACCCTGGTGGTGGCGGGCGACACAGTAGCCATCGAAAGTTGTTTAAGTCATATGTGAGTGGAAGCAACAGCGGTAGTAACCAACAGTCATCTTTTATGACAGCACCAAATAATAGTGGATGTAATTCGAATGATGGTAATGGGATTGGTATAGGGGGCACTTTGAAACTAGGTTCCAAGTCGTCAACACTTCAATCGCCTACGGGTGCGATTGTTACATCGTATGATCCAATGAAACTTATCGGCACGCAATCGTGCCCAAGGTTTGATGAATGTCCTCTGTTGGAGCCACTTGTGTGTAAGAAGATCGCTCATGAAAGGCTAACGGCACTGATATTTCGAGAGGATTGCTTTCTTACGGCTTGTCAAGATGGATTTATATATACTTGGGCGAGGCCAGCATATTCATCGGTAAGACAAAATTGATTTTATACTCATGATTTTGTTAATATTTTAAACATTTTTGTCTTATAAATTAAGATTTTATTAAAGAAATCAGAGGGTGTACATCGCGATGTCTCCATTTAAGGCTTTAGAGTAACATGTTGCTCAATTAAATGAAACATGCAAAAATAATTTTAACAATGGTAAATTGGTCGCGAAATCAGACCCGGAAATATTTTTTTTTGCATGTAGAACCTGAAGTTGAGATTTATAATTGAATTTGTTGGTAGTTTCAACTCATGGTTTGTATTCTTATTTCAAGATTTGGTATAGGTAATTACTAAACTCTAAAAGTCATATAGCTTGACCCTCGTTTTCTTTCCCTTTAGGTGAGAGGGGCAAATAAAAAAAAAATTCTAAAATAGAAAATGAATATAAAAACAGAACGAATAAATGATTTTTAAACTCAAAATTTTAAAAATAAAATTTGAAAAAAAAATAATACCTAATAATTTTTTTTTTTTTTTTCAAAATTTTTCATTATCAAGTACTAATTTGGGTTAGAATTTTTAATACTCTTAATATGTTTCAGTCGAACCCTAAAAACCAGATGGTCGTAAGTCTTTTATTTTTTGATTAAATTGAAAATTACCAAAATTGTTATTACTTTTTTTTCAAATTTTATTTTTAAAATTTTGAGTTTAAAAATCATTTATTCAAAAACTAAGCACTTAAATAACTTCATTTAAAAACATGCATAAAGAATGAATATCTGGCTTTAAGATAAGCTATAACATAATATTGTAAGTGTTGCCGTTGTGTTTTTATGTTCATTTTATATTAAAAAAAAAAATTTAATTTACCCCTCCCACCTAAAGGGGTGGACAAATAGAGTGGACCGATATCTTAAAATAATGCCCATATAATGTACCATCAACAAAAAAAAAGGATCTTTTATCACAAAATGCACAATTTTGGAATTAAGTCGCCCAACTACATAGAAAAGTAAAACCCTTAACTCTTCTGATTGGTTTATTTCAAAAACCGTTATTTGTATGAAAAAAAGTATGTTCTACGTTTTTGTAGGAAATATTCCAAGCTACAAATTAGCCTTTGACACTTTTTTGTACAACTTACCATTTGGGAGTTATTCTTGAAAAACCATTTTGGGGGGCCTTCAACCCCCGTAAAATTGTTAGCGGCGCTCATATCAATGGGGACTTTTGACAATTTCTTAAGAACACAATGAGGAAGCTATATACCAAAATCCAGCTTTCCGGCGATTATTACCGAATTTAGTTTTTTTTTTCGCTTAATTGACTGGACTATTAATTTCTATTTCAAAAATAAGCAATTACCTGCAACAAAGAAATCCACAAAAAAATAATTGCCTCACAACTCATGTCACTTTGGCAGTTTATTCGTTACCTCAACTAGCCACAACAAAAAACCTAGGTCTACTTCAGAAACAATTACAGAATTTATCAGTGTCAGTTTGGACAAAAGTTAGTTTCGGAGACCAATGAAATTCAAACATTTCCAAAATAAGCACCAAGCTCCAAATGATAAATCTTTTGCAAATTACTCCGTATTTATTTTTTTCAAAAACTAAAATTATTGTATTTCCTTTCAGAATGTTCCTCAACATATGTCGCCTAGTCCAAGTGCACCTCCAGGAGGTACAGTAGTATAGTTTAATAAAATTAATAAGAAACAATTTGTCACGAAAATCTGATAAAAATAAGATACTATAATAATAATAATAATAATAATATTCAAATAATCAGCACGGTTATAAAGCAAACAGCAAACTCAAAGTAAAACATTTTATTAATAAGAAGACTTTAAAAGGAAAATGTAAACTACAAATCCAACGCTACTAAATCTGCAGAGGATTGGCATTACACATGTAAGCAAGGAACTGATAAAAAATAAAAATAAACACAAATAAAACAAACAACAGCTTAATAGCTAAAACTGGCGACGAATTCAATAGTACATATAATAAAAAAGAAAACAAAAATTAAATGAAATAGTAAACTATTTAATTGCAACATTTTTTTTTAATTTCCATGAATATTATTACAAGTTTTAGAAAGAAATCCCGAACAAAATAGCCTATTATGTTATTAAACCACATTGTTATAGTAGTTATTATTAGAAGCAAACAAATTTGTTATACAATTTTTCATTACAAATGAAAGAATATAAAAAAATAAATTATCTACTAGTTCTGCGTATAGTACTGTGCGAATTGATAATGTGATTATACAGTTTTTTTCCCTGAACACTATGTATTTGGAAATAATCAAGCCCTGACCTTAATACTATGTTACATGAATTACATATTATACATATTAGCAAAATAAGTTTGGGTAAACAGTAAAAGTGATTCACCCTATCGCAATTTTCTCAAGGATTCTGTTCGAACTTCTACGAATGCGTAATAGGAAGTTTAGTTGTTCAGCGTTATTCTGCCATTTTATCTGTCGGCAAACAAAATCTCTCCAAACCCAAACAAAAAAATAAGATATTTTTAAATTATATAACATAAACAAAGAATAATTATTTAGGTATTTAGAGATAGAATATGGGCGCTTTGTACCGAAAGAAAAAAACAAAAAAATAGGCCTGATTGTTTTACTAGCCGTGTTCTTGAGAAAGTTAATATCCAGCGCAGCAGACAACAGCAAAAAAATGATTTTAAAATCTTGTACGTAACCTTTTAAATTAACGTTTGAATAAAGTGGACTTTAGGTTTTATTATTCATTCCTATCACGAATTCCATCGTAATCGGAAACTTGTTACGAATCCCGAAAAAAACTATCACAAATTCCATCGTAGTGGAAAATCTCATACAAATAGTCATTACTACCGGATTCGGGGATGGAATCCATGATAGGGCTGATTATTTATAAATAAGAAGACGTTTCGTATTTGCGTACGTACTTCTTCAGGTCTCTAGAAAAATCCTAATTATTCAGTTTATATTTATTGAAATTTAATATGTTTAGTTATATTATTATAATATATTTTTCAGCCAATTTTTACTAAATATCTCTTTTGTCCAGTCCAAATTGCCTGGGGTCAACAAGGGGATGGGCATAGCTAAAATTGGTCATTTTCCTCCCAAACAATGATAAATTATTTTTTCATGTGAATCCCACTTGTGAAACCATATTGTATTTTAATAGGCCTATATTATTCAAAATATGACCTAAGACTAAAGTACACAATTAACTAAGTATGTACACATGTATATGATACAAATAGTCGAATTGTTATACTAGTGTTATATGAATAAAAGCTCTGTATATAACATTAGGTCTATACATTTTTTTTGTTTTATTTTGCTAAACAAAAAGTAAAAATTTTCAAAGCTACCCATTTCGACACAACAAAAACAAGCAGTTTCAAACACAACATTCATTTGTATATACAAACAGAAGATTGCTATCACAAAATTTAGTATAGAGTAATAGTTATTTCAAATGTTTTTCATTTCATAAAAATAATGATGCATATATTTTTAAAACTAATGCAATAGCAATTCAAAATGTTGAATTAATGAATGCTTGTTAAAGTCAATGCAAATGGTATGTTGTAATGAATAGCTTAAAGCTGTTTTACTTTGTTGATAGTTTTCCACAATAAAATTACGGTCTAGTTGATATGTGTAATGTGTATTGTTTCTAATATTTTATTTTATCGAGGGTTAACAAAAACAAAAAAAAAACGAAACAAAAACTATCCGTCCTTGTAAAAATGTAAACGACAGTCAAACATTACAACACAGATCAACAAGTTTATCTATTTTACTGACTGCAAGATAATAACTAATTTGTTTATTATAGGTCGATAAAAAAATTAAATTGGCTCTTTTCTAATTAATATATATATCCATAAAATTTGTTATTTTTTATTATAAAAAAAACGCAGTGCTTGGCAGGCGACTAGACAAAATTAATTTTTTGACAACACCAAAGATTTGTTTTTAAATAAAATTGTACATACATAAATATGTATAAGAATAAATTTATATTGTGTGCAACAAAATTTTAATTGATTATTAATTTTGTTTTATTTAATATAGGATAATTTCATTTTTTGGGTATTGTTTGCATTTTTTTAACCGATAAGAGGAGTTTGTTTGATTCCGCTTGAAAAGGGAATTTTAATAAGACTTTTGTTTGTTTGTATATGAATGAAGTCTTAAAATAGGGAAACAACAATTCCGATTTTATATAATTGTTACATTATAAGAAATAACCTTATATAATTTTATTTAACCCAAAAAAATACTTAAATTATAAAAAAGGCAAACCCTCACCATTTTATCATTAAAACACAAAAAAATGAAAGCAACGTGCAAGTGATCATCAAAAAGTTAATGTTAATTGTATGAAATAATAATCTGTTTCTATGAAGTTTTAATTTTCTATTTATTAATTATTTAATTTTTGAATAATAAATAAATAAGGGTCGTTTAAAGCGATCTTCTTTTTCATTCATTATTTTATTATGTATTATATATTAATATGATTATTATTGCTCTATTATATATCAAAATATATTATTTAGTTTTACGTTGATTTATTATTAAATTAAATGATATGAGAATAAGAATATATATAATTTTATCATGTTGAACTAAAAAAAATCTAGTTTAAATGAAACAAAAAATAATTAAAAATAAAATGAAATGAAATAAGAAAATAAATAAATTAAACATAGGAAACAAATGTACATTCTAAGTTATATTGATTTAATTGCAATTAAATTTAAAAAAAGAAATGCAAAAGTATAAATAATTGAAAAAGAGAAACTAAAAAAAATCAATAAATGAAAATAGTAAGGGTAATTGAAAGTCGTTGAATTCTCTTTTTGTTTATAAAAATCATGAGGAGTATCAATGTTTGACGAAAAAATAGAAGGTAAATTATTCGGGTAGATTCAGGAAGGCATCTTTGCGGAAATGATTTACAATCATTTTGTCAAACATTCATAAATACACAAAACTTTTCACTATTGCAACTTTCAACTTGCATCAAATGATGCCCAAACTTCAAGCAAAACAGAAAATTCTGGATGGGTTGTTGTTGGTGCATTGCGTGAACATAAACTCCTTTGTCCATCAGCATTGCAAAATAGTTCTACTCTTTCCAAGCCAATACCACAGAGAACTGGCACATTTGTGTGCTTTTCCAAATCGAGTTTACGACTTTAAACGTATAAATTCAATGTATGTATCAATTCTTGTCAGTTGGATCGTTTTCATATCAAAATTTAAATCGCCAAATCAGACAAGCGATTATGGCAAATTTCTTTTGTTAATCGATAAACGACTTTTTTCGAAAGTGTTACATTAGAAGTCATAGGTGGTTTTACAGCAACATAAAGCTATGCAGGTACCTTTGGATTCACGTTTTAACGTTTCAACTATTGTATACGATCACCTGAAACCTTAGAATAAAAAAAAATACCAAAACCATATGGTCATTATGAGATTACCGATTTTAGCGGAATTAATGCGTTGGATATATTTATATAAATGTATTTATCAATTTAAATTTTACAAATATAAAAAAATAATTTTACTTCGAATGTTACTATTTTTTGTGTAACTTGGAATTTATTTTATCTTTAAAAATCTTTTTTTTTTCTGAAAGGGCACAAGTGCAATCAACTACCAAAGCGCACACTTTCTCATGCCAAATTAATTCAACAAATAATGATTAATGTTTTGAAAGAAACAAAATAAAATAATTACAAAGTTACTTCGCTGATAATTGGTGTCACTGGTTCTCTTAGAAATAAATGTTTGGATAATAAAAACGATAGAAGCGCTTGACCACCAACAACTAAAAACAGGAAGTACAACTTCCTTTTTCGGTCTCCAGTATAATCCAGTTGCTGTGGATTTCCATAAGGATCGTAATTAATTGGCCCATCGGAAGCGCCGGCTGTAGTTTCCAGCAAAACTTTTGTTTTAAGTGTCCTCAACTGGAATATATTTTATTAGATAAAATCTCAGAAAGGTTTAATAATCTTACCAAAAAGAAACCAAGTGTGAGACTGGAGTATATCAAAGCTAAGTAATAACCAAGACTGTGAAAAACAGTACTTGTCAATAAACATGCAACGATAGTAACGAACTTGTATCCAGAAAATGCAAGTAAATCCAAAGTCTTGAGACTTGTTTTGATGTTGACAACATAGAGAGTAATTGAGTAGACAACTAATTCAAAGATGCTGTAAGCTAATGCGCTAGAAGCTTGAATTCCAAGTTGTTCAGGCGAAAATCGACTTTGCATACCAAGCATTAAACCGGCTGCTACAACGTAAGTTATGAACGCCATAGTGGGTATGTACAGGTCCGGAGCGTTAATGTCATATCGAGGTTGCACTGGGTTGTCTTGATCATACTTTAAAGACCAATCCTGTTTAAAATAAAAGAAAAGTAAGTGTTTTAATTTACATTCTTAAAAAATCTTTTATCGACAATGTTATTAATAGATCAAACAAGATTAATCTAAGACTCCGTTCATATTTTTGGATCAGGTTAACTTTCAACATTGTTTTGCTCTTCTTTAGAATTTAATTAAATTGTTAATACTGTTTTACATTATTTTCGATCAAAAAATCATACTGAACTTCGCCATTTCAAAAATGGTACTTAAACAAGAACAAATTATTAAATTTTCGAGGGAATAAAATATTCCGGGGAAAAAAAATCCATTTTTTGTACAACTTAAAATGCTCTCCGATTCGGGAACTTAACTTCTCTCACTATTGTAGTCTCAAGTCACAATTTTTGCGCTGGAGAAACCACAGACTCTTTTTACCAGAGCGGTGAAGCATGCCTAGATGCGATAACATACAAATGAATGGTGTATTTTAAAGGGTCAGAAGTGGGAATGGAAAATAAAGTATAATTCCTTTTTCGTGACCTTTTTAATTTCAATATAATTAAATTCTACTTTTGTGGGCTTCAGGTCTTTTTTGTATGAATCTATTTTTAAATAGACGACGTTTCGTACGTGTTTACTTCTTCATGTCTCTAAAATTTTAAAAATTAATATGTATTTTTATTTTTACATTTAGATAATCTTAAAAAATTATTTAAAATAAATAAACTTTTCTTTTTATATACTGGCCTGAAGAAGTACGTAAACACGTACGGAACGTCGTCTATTTAAAAACAAATTCAAACAAAAAAGACCTGAAGCCCACAAAAGTATGATTCAATTATATTGAAAATGAAGTCTATTCTGGAGTCCGATGTGTTATTCATTATTATTATGAAAAGACCACTTGCATGAGAATACATCACAAAAAAAAAAAATAAATAGAAAAAAAATAATACTTGCCTTGTGCGTGAATGGGAAAAATAATAGTCGTAACTTATTGATAACGTAATTGTTGTCAACGGCAAAGTAGTATTTAAGCTTTGCTACTGGGACATACTTCTCGAATTGAGTCTCGACCATTTGTTTGCCTTGATCGGCCAAACGCTGTCCATATTGCATTGCCATGTCCTGCACTATTGGCTGTTGAAACATGGTAAATTGTTGTGGCATTTGGGGTGCATTAAGATGATTTCCAGCTTGCTGTGGAGGAGGTACACTAGGATAAGATGGGAAAAGTTGTTGCTGTGGTTGTTGTTGATGTTGTTGTTGTTGTTGATGTTGATGTTGTGGAATTGTTGTATACTGAAAATCCTGTTGCATTGCTGACGAACCATTGTTGTAAGCCTGGTTACCGGCATACGGAATATTTTGGGGAACCATCACTGGTTCAATTTGTGGATTATATTGTTGAGGAGCAACTGGGGAACTTGGTCCTAATGCACTTACATCGCTAACTCGTTTAGGTTTCCTGCCGGCAGGACCTTGATCTAATGGAAATCATGAAAAGAAATTAAGCCCTTCTTTTTTAAGTTACATGCAGGGAGAAAAATCGCAAAGCATACTGAGGAGGGATTACATCAGCAGCTATTAACACTTAAAAAAAATTATGTTAAGTGTGTCTATCAATAAAAACATTAATTTTTATAAAAAAACGGATTTCCAGACAAATCAAACCCGAATTGCAACCGAGTTATGTACATACACATAGTTGTTTTGTAAAAAATGTACTTGCTTGCGAGTTTTCCTTACAATTATTAAACTTACGCTGGCGAATAGTCGGATTGGGATTATAGTTCATGGTAATTGCTTGTCTTTGGAATGGGATTCGCCGCAGATTGGTTAAATTATTTTCGGTTTTTTAGTGGAAAAAATAGTTTTAAAATAATTTTGTATTTAAAGTACACATCACCACTCAAACTTCATTTGAGGCAACTTTCGATTTGTCATTTGACATAAAAAATCAGTTCAGTGGATAATTGTTTTGACAGACAAATTAAAGGTCTGTTTGTTGACTTGAAAATTCTAGCTGGCTATACACGAGCGAGCCAACGTGCCAAATGGCTCGATTAGAGCTCCCTATACAGACTTGTCGCGTTCGGGGATCTATCCAATGGGTATAAACCTATCCCAAAAAATTTCGGATACGTTGGGTTGTTGTTGCACCAGCTGTTTTGTCACAAGGGATTACAACAACACAAATCTATCCGGATAGCTTTGGATAGATCCCCGAACGCGACAACTGACAATAATAAAAATTGTGTGTTCAGACGATTGTAAGATACCTGACAATTTTTTGTCAGATTGCCGTCTGACAATTGGGCTTTTCCAAAAACTATCTTTGTCTTTTCTCTTTCTAATTTTGACAGTTCAAAACAACAAAAACAAAACATGTGATATCGAACTTGGAGAAATGTAAACAAATGCTTTTTCAGTGCAATATGGATTTTTAATATTTTCTGTGATTTTTGTTTATATAAATAAGCTTGATAAGTTATTTAAGTTGATTTTTCGTTAAATTGACGTTATAACCATCGTTTTATATGTTTTTATTGGAAAACAAACAAGCACTATATAATAAAAATATTTGTCGTTTGTTTACCTTTCTCCAAGTTCAGACCAGCTGTTTCCTATTTTTTGCTTGTTTGAAACTGACGGCTGGTGGAAAAGCCCAATAGGCGTTTTTCTTTTTTAGCCCCGAGCGTGGTACTGAGTTGTCAAAAAGAAAACTATGTTACTTTTTAACTCGGAGCTCTCCGAGTTCTCAACTTGCATTCCTTTTTCAGATCAGAGCTCGACCGGGGCTCTCTCGATGAGCTCGGAAAAAAAATGACCGAGCACATCGAGCACATAGCTGAGCGCGGCTAACTTCATACAATTTTCATGTAATTTGACAGATATGGAATTCAGTGCTCAATTGAGTTTCTTAAATAGATCGGTGCGCTCAGGCCACGCTCTGTTCGGAGTGAGCTCTATTCGCTCAGAGCCCGCTCTGTGCCCCACTCGGTGCTAAAAAAGAAAAACGCCTAATGACGTTTCTGACAATATTATAAGACTGTTTCGTAATTTTTTTTTTCAACAAATTTCCCAAAACCGAGTTTTTTTTCTATGCGTTTTGACAGCAAATTGTGAAAATTTGTGCAAATTCGCAAGAAATTTCACGTTACCAAACAGACCAATTGTCAGACTGAATTGTGTGTTCAGACGATTGTAAAGCTAAGTACAGACGATTGTCAGATCTTACAATAATTGTCAGATCTGTCAGTGAAAAAACTGTTACAAATGTCTAACAATCGCCTGAACACACAATCGTCTGTCACACACACGTCATTGTCAGACGACAACCTGGCAATAAATTGTCAGGTACCTTACAATCGTCTGAACACACAATTTTTATCATTGTCAGTCGATTAGGACATTGTCAGACTCATTGGTCATTGTCAGATGTTTTCATTGAAAACATCTTACAATTGCTGACGATTTCTTCATTGTTCGAAATGTCAATGAGTTGGTTAAAGAGAGATAAAAAATAGCTGACAATCAAATTTGGAAGAAATCTACCATCCGTGTGAACGGACAATTTTTCATAGAAGAAATATGTCAATTGTCAGCTAATTGTTAGCTATTGTCAGACCATTGACAGTTCTGACAATATTGTAAGATCTGACAATCGTCTGTACTTAGCTTAAAACATTTGGAACAGTTTTTTCACTGGCAGATCTGACAATATTGTAAGATCTGACAATCGTCTGTACTTAAGCCTAGTACGCTGCTGATGCGAAACGAAAAATCCCATACAAAAATGACACAACGAAATCATAAACGGAAAATTTCATTCTGCTTTTCGTTTTGCAGTACGCTGTTCGAAGAGCGGAATTTATAATTGTAGCAGATTATTTGGAGAAGTCTCCGCTCCTTTTTCGCACTGAATTAATTATACAGCCTATTTATTGTGTGCGGAAAAATGACATTTGAGTTTTATTTGTGTTTTTTTTTGTTTATCTCTATTCCATAGGATTCCTATGAGTTTTGTTCCATTTTTGTTCCATTTTTCGCCGTTTCTCGCCACGAAAAGTTATCGCCGAGTTACAGAACATGGGTCCTGGGGTCCAGGGGCATGAGTGATTACCATGAGTGCAAGCAAACCATTACAAAAATTTTAAAACCATTGAATGCTGCCGCTTGTTACAGCGGATGAACTCAAACAGGTTTCTGACATTTGCTTGCCGCACTTTTCAAAAGGATTTTCAAAATAAAAAATCATTTTCATAAAATAAAATATACTTTTTGAAATACTTAAATAAGTTGAGCTTTTAAAATGGAAATGACACCAAAATTGCCACGGAAATCTCTTTCCTTAACTTCTCGTTTGAGAAATCGTTCAAGTGGTAAGACAACAGAATCAAGTAGAACCCGGCAGGTTTGTAAAGTTAAATGTAATTTTTTTGTCCTAATAGCTTCTCCATCACCAAGAAATCGCCTGAGAAGCTCCATAGATCCATCATCACCAAATGCTATTCAAAATGACGGTTCAGTGGAAGGCACCCCGCCACATAGAAAATTCACTTTCAATTTCCCATATTCCCCATCGAATGATACGGATTTTTCTCCACGTTCAAGACTTTCTCAATCTTCGAACAATAGTCCAGATGTAACCTGGAAATGGACTCAAGATGATCAACCAACTCAGAACTCATCAAACGCTTGCAAGTCAACTCCAAACAGCACTAATGTTAAAGAACTCCGCAAGAAGCGATCTGTGGAACGCAGAGAAGAAATTCGTAAAGCTGAATTAAAAAAACGAAAAAGTAATAAAAACAAAAGGGATGATTTGTTGAAAAAACAATGCGAACAAGTGGAATTAATCATTTTAAAAAAATGTACAACGATAAAGTCGGTCGAAAAAGATTTTGTCGAGAACAAACAACTCTCCTCAGAATCCTTAGGTTTTAGCTCCAAAAGAAATGAAGAGGATTTATTTGACGATTCTGCATTCGATGGAATATTGGAGATAGTAAACACGGACTTGGATAAACCGTATGCTGCTTTGGAAAAGAATAAAAGTACACCCAGAAACAAGCACCTTGATGTAAAAGTTGAACGGCTCGCCTCTCCAATTGAATTGCCCCCAAAAGACAAGGACTTGGATCTATTAGACGATTCTGAATCTGAAGAACTTTTATTGGAAGCATCACAGCAGGTGGAAACATCTATCGACGCAAAAGTAAAGAAAAGTTGCACAAAAGAACTTGAGCGTTCCTTCGAAGAAATTCCAGTTGACAAGGAAAAGTCTTCCACCTATGATTTCCTTCAAGATTCATTCGATGATTGCTTTGCTCTTGTTGATGATGATGCATTTGCTGCAGAGCCAAAGAAACCGAGAATTTCACTCCAGCGGTATAAGTCTATGCCAACACAGTCTCCAACTTCAAAAACAGTTACAAACTTAATTAAATCAAGTCCGGATGCATCGAAGATTAAACGATATCCGAGTAGTAGTACTCTACGTCCAAAGAGTAAGTTTCGTTAAAACAACCTCATAACACAACCATACACTCACCCATATGCACCAAACACACTACCTACATAAAATGCGCATAAAACCAATTCCTTTCCAAATTCTGATGCGAATTTCCAACATAACTTGCGCAGTTTGAAGTCGAAAAATGGATAATTATTGAATTATGCTTAGTTAGCTTAATGAATTTATTTTTAAGTGCTTCTTTGATGAATTTATCAAGCAACCGTTTCCGTTATACGATCAAATACAATTATTGTGATAAGTTTTTTTTTGTTGTTAAATAAATTTTAATTTTAAGTTAATTTATTTTGTACTGTTTGTCTATTTTTCAACTCCCAATATGTTGTGTCATTCCAGATTTCTTTAATGCAAGTAACTTACAATATACCCATTAAAACTAGATAATATTAGAAAATCAATTGTGGGCTCTAGATTACAAAAAGTTCATCATTTATCATACAAACTAAAGGCAAGTAGTGTGGAACAGAAAAAAAATTTTTTTTTTTAAATGTTGATTTTTGAAAAAAAAAAAAAAAAATACCGAATGGTAGACTTTATACCTGTAATTATTGCAGTAATCGAAATTTGGAGTTGAAATTGTGAGTTGCCTTCGATAAGAAAAATATTTCTTCTTTCTTAACGGTAACTTGACAGGTGAAATAAATAAATCAATTTCCTCACAATACATAACCTTAGATTTGAATCATTGTAACGGTTCCAATTGTAAATTGCTCTTATAGCACCAATATCACAATTAGTAAAAATAATCAATGCTAAAAAAGAACGGATGGGTTCGATTATAAATGCACTGGAGTTTAGTTAAGTTAAAGCTCAATGAGTACGTAAAAATCCACTCAAGTTTTTGTTTATCGAAATCAACAAATACATTCAAGTTATTTCTTGCGCATGTGAACTGAAAAAGCTAAAGTTTGAACAGATTAATATGGCCATAGAAATAAAAGTTACATAGCTTCTCTTATCTATAATAACACTTATTTTAACGAGTAAAGTTTGGAGGGTGTTAGATTGTTATAAACGAGATAAACAACACCATCAATAGCGAACACGTGTAAATTCATAGGGATTCGCAATGCATAGATAAAAAAGCTCAATACAAAAACTAGGACTTCTTTCGGTGTAAATGTTTGCGTTTTTCCAAAATCCTTTTGAATAATTGATCGAAAAGTTGTTCCTCCTTTATATAAATGTTGCAAGAAATAACGCAACCCGAAATCTAATTTACGCGTGTCTACTTTTGTACCCTAAACTTTCATCTTGGAAAAATGGCTTGGCTAAACTTCCACTGACGTCATTTGGCTGTGAAATCGAAACATATGGTCAATATTGTGTTATCTATCTCTCATTCTTTTATAGGACCGGTTTAAGTATTTTAGGAGACGTTACTCATAAAGCAAGTAACAGCATTAAGATGAGTGAAAATATTTTATTTTTTTTGAAAACATACATGTAAGGATCTAAATTGGATTAACTGCATTATGGTACAAGAAAATGATTGATCAAAAACGTCGCAAAACGATATATTATCTTTAAGATGAAGTAAAGCGTGCAGGGCTTGTTGTGGGAGGATTTATTATAAATGTATTAAGCTTTGATGTGTCAGATGACATGGTACATCTCCATTCATGTTAAAGGTGCAAATTAAGTTATTTTTTGTTCTTCTAAATTTAAAATAGGGTATATGTAGGTATATATAAGGAAAAATGAAATGTTGAGTTATATTTTAATAAAATGGACGACTGGGTAGACCATACCTTAAACATTACACAGTAAAAGACAACATCTATAATAGAGCCGTTTTTGTTTCCGTTTTCTTAACGGTTGTAAGACAGGTATAATTATTTTTAGAGCTAAAAGAAATCAATTTCATTTGCCAGAACACATGTCGATTGGACGGTAAATCGATGGAAATTTGTTTTGTGGAGCGATGAGACGAAGATAAATCTAATTGTTACCGACGGAAAAAAGTACGTCAGATGCCCAAAATGCAAAGAACTTGACCCAAAATACATTTCAACTCTAATCATACATGGTGGTGGATCAATCTGCGTCTGGGGATGATTTTCTTGGAACGTCCATGAAGTCCAGCTTCAACTAAGCAACGCGCAACAGTTAATTTTGATATATGAATATCAGATTCATCCATTATTTCAAGGCGAATGAGTAGGTACTGCATTTTTTCTGGGGTCTGCTTTCGATAGCCGAATTATTTTTCTATCAGTATGCACTGAGGTTTCCTTGGTCTCTTTCGGCCGTGAACATTATCCATGATAATATTATTTCGGAAATGTGCGATTGCACCGAAAACCATGTTTTTTTAAACATTTTAACTGGATTGCAATATGTTGATATGACAATTCAGCCTCATTAAACACAACAGCTTTGCTATTGTTGGCCACCGCTGAATCACATTTTAAAAATAAAATTGTAACGGTTTCTAATATCAGGGTAATTTAAATGTACTTATTTAACGTAGAATACGGCCTTATCAATAAAACACAGCTTTACACGTCGGTGTCTAATTATCGTATTTATTGAACAATATAAACGTTAACTCGATCGCTCAGCTCAGTAATACTAAATATTATATTGTGGTTCTTAACAATAAGTCACGTCTTACTTCCGTAACGTTCTAAACCAGAGTGAGCGTCATTATAGGTATTGAGTTGCGAGTAGAGTATTTTCCCTCTAAGTTGATATACTCGTCCCTTTTGCACAGGACCGGTCTTCGCTACAGTTTCGACCATCCTGACTCAGGTCGTCGTCCTCGTCGAAGTCTAGATCCAGATTAATCCAGCGTTTCATTCGGTCCGCCGACCAAGTGGCTGAATATGGTTTCTGCGTCCTGGGCGCGAACGGCATATCGGCGACTTGATATCTATCGTGTGGGAGAACGGCAGTCACACAGTAAGGTCCTCGATATCTGCTTTCAAGTTTTCGGGAAGTTCCGGTGGCGGCAATTCCGTCATTTATTGACATAACTAAATCGCCTACATTATAGGTTTTTGCTTTCTTATGGTTCATGTCATGGTGGCGTTTTTGGGCTGCCTGTCGTTTTTCGGTAGATTCGGCTGCTTCCGTTCGAAGAGTTTCAATACTAGGAATCGTTTGATTCAGATTTACACATGGGGCGAGGGCATCTTTGAGGGGGTCGCGGGGCACGAACCCCATTAGTAATTGATGTGCCGTCTTACCTGTGGTCTCGTTTTGCGTATTATTGATTCCCCACTGCACATATCGCACCTTCTGATCCCATCGGGTTTCGTCGTCGACGGTTGCCAATAGCGCGTGGAGAATAGTGCGATTATACCGCTCGACCTGACCGTTTGCACGGGGTGTTTTTAGGGCATTCTGTATGTGTTGTATCGAATAACCATTTACAAAATCTTTGAAAGCGTGCGAGGTGAACGCAGTTCCTTTGTCTGATATTATTCGACGGGGAATGCCAAACGTGAAGAATAAATCCGTAAGGAAATTGATCACCGGCTTAGTCTGGGTGTTAGGCAGAGCTTTGATGTTGACATATTTGGTGAAGGCATCGACCACTACGACGAGGTAGGAGTTCCCTTTTGTTGACTTGAGGAATGGCCCGAGATGGTCGATGTGCACGGTGTCAAATGGCACAGTTCCCTTCGGTATCGGAAATAGTTCTCCTCGGGGTTGGATTTCCTTTTTGTTGTACGCACACTCAACACATGCCTCTAGGTATTTTCTTACGAATTGGGTCATCCGAGGAAACCAGTATCGTAGTCGTAGATGCATCAAGGTTTTCTTTTCAGAGAAATGTCCCATTAGATCGTGGCTATTGCGTAGGACTCTATTCCTCGATCCCTTTGGCACAAAAAGCCTTAGCTCGCCGTCGACTTTCCGATAGAGTCGGCCGTGTTGAAGAGAGTAATCATGATGTAATTGGTTGTCAGTTCCATTGATTGGCGGGCTCTGTAGGGTTTTTACAATGTCAGCCACCTCCTTGTCCTGTAGTTGCAGAGAGTATACCCAATCCGTTTCTTCGATGTTGATTTTCAGGATGTTCATGTCTACCACTTCAGGTGCCTGTGCTGGTTCAACTGGATTCCTGGACAGGGTGTCAACATGTACCATTTTCTTGCCGGGTCGATGAGAAACTTCATAGTCGTACTCCTGCATGCGCAACCACCATCGGGCGATACGGGAAACCATTTCCTTCTTTTTCATAGCCGTTTTCAGGGCTTCACAATCGGTTACTATGACAAAGTGCTTGCCGAGTAGGTACTGCCGGAATCGATCTGTCGCTTCAACCACAGCAAGGGCTTCAAGTTCGTAACTGTGGTACATTGATTCGTCTTTGGTCGTTCTTCGGCTGTAGTAAGCAACCGGATGAAGATTTCCGTTTTCTCTTTGCAATAGGACCCCAGCGAGACCCTTCATACTGGCATCCGTGTGAAGTTCGTGTTCCGCATTTTGCTCATACAAAACCAGAACTGGTTCACTTGCTAGCGAGTTCCTGAGCTGGTCAAACGCCGCTTGCTCTTTAGTTCCTCATATAAATTTTTGGTTTTTCCTGGTCAGTTCCGTCAGTGGCGATGCGATCAATGCATAATTCTTGATGAATTTTCGGAAGAAACTGGTTAGCCCTATAAACTGCCTCACTTGATGCTCGTTGGTGGGTGTTTCGAACTGTTGAACAGCGAGGGTCTTTGCTTTCCCAGGCTGCATCTTCCCGTCCCTGATAACGTGGCCGAGGAATTCAATCTCGTTTTTGAAGAACTCACATTTCTTTAGATTCAGTGTTAAGTTAGCCTCATTTAAAATCGTGAGAAATTTCTCCAACTTCCGCATTCCATTATGGAGGGATTTTGCCGGAATAACAAAGTCATCCATATAGCTAACGATTTTCTCGGGGAGCATTTTTTGCTTGATGATTCTCATCAACTTTTTGAAGTATGCTGGGGCGTTGACTAGCCCGAATGGCATAACTTTGAATTCAAACAACCCGTCCGGGGTAATGAATGCTGTAAGAGGTAGATGTTCATTTCTGATGGGTATCTGATAATACCCCGACGCCAGATCGAGTACAATGAAGTAATGGTAACCCTCAAGATTGTTAAGCTCTTCTTCTATAAGTGGGGACGGAGAGTTGACCTTTTTTGTGACAATATTGAGGCGTCTATAATCCACGCACATCCTGTCGTCACCATTTTTTTTCTTAACAAGTACGACTGGTGCTGCAAAGTCGGACTTAGACTCTTGTATGATGTCACACTCCAGTAATGTTTTTATCATCGAACTCAATATTTCTCTTTTCGCATATGGAACTTTGTATGCGTGTTGTGATATAGGATCTGACTTACTTAGTTCGATTTCCATTTCAATCAGGCTTGTTCGTCCGAGTTCTCCTTGTTCCATGGCAACGCATTTTCGAAACCTGTTCAGTAGCTTAACTAACCCTGTTGCATCAAAATCTTTGTCTATCTGGAGATCAGCCACTGTTATCTGTTTAAAGCTGATTGTATCATTCTTCCTGATAATAAGCACTTCGCCTTCTTTGGAAACGTCACAGGCCGGATCACCTAATATATCCTTCCCAATTAGAATTGGTTCAGTAAGTCTATCATCCGGGACAACTACCGCGTCAACACTGAACCTGGCATTGTCAATTATCATAGTACATGGTATTCGTCCCAACGTTGTACAATTTCCGCCTCCGAATCCATAAAGGGTGATACTGTAGGGACCTATGGGGATTCCTGTCTCCTCGACGACCGTCTGTGTCACCACCGTTTGTTCGCTTCCAGAGTCTAATATTGCAGCATACTCTTTTCCATTGATAGTTACTCTTTTGCTAAAACAATCGGATTTGCCCTGTCGATGGATAGTGTTAATTCGTTTATTTCTATCGTTCTGGTTTTCGAATTTTGCTGGATATTTAACACTATTTTCTTTGTTAATGGGCCACGGCCTCTTTCGACTTTGTGTGCATTGTCGAACGAAGTGTCCGGTTTGATTACAGTTGTAGCAACTTGGTAGAGGCCGTTGATACATGGGTTGTCGATAAGATAATGTTGCCCTTTGATTTGTCGTTAGCTGTCGACGCCAGTTTGGCTGTTCACTGGATGCTTGACGATTCACATTGCTTGTTTTCAGGATTCCAGAACTGGATGATGTCTTGTAGCGAGTGTTTTCACAGATACTTTCACACCACTTTACTTTCTCGATGAGTTCGGCAATGGTGCTAAAGTTTGTCGCCGCTAAACTAGAACCTAATTGTGGGTTATTCAAGCCTGTTAGGATGTATTGTATGATGGTTCTATCTGCAAGGTGAATTTTCTTCCCCATCATATTCATTTCAAAACAGAAATTTTCAATTGGTTCATTTTGTCGTCTAGTTCTCCGTGCCATTTGTTGATGAATGTCAATTTCGTTCTGTTGGTGAGTGAAATTCGCCTTCAGCCCCACTGCCAACTGTACCCAGGATCCGGATATCTCTTGGGTAGTGTCCCACCAAAACCTTGCAGGGCCTTTCATTTTTGATGCTGCTGCCATGAGGAGTGCACGTTCATCCCATTCGTATATCTTTGTTAGGGTCTCAACCCGGTCTACCCAATTTTCAGCCGACATTGATGTCGAATCGCCTGGGGTAAACATCGGCAGCGTATCAGCAATGTCTTTTATGCTGCAATGAATTCTTGGTCTTCGTGTTTCAGCATTTCCGGAGCTAGGCCCTTCGAGACGCTTAAGTTTGTCAGCCAGTTCACGTTCTTTCATTAAAATTGTTCTTTCATTCTCTAGTAGGTTCCTTTCTCTCCTAATAATGTCCCACTCTCTTTCCCTCATAGCTCGGTCGTCACAAGTTCCTGCTTCCGACACCGTTGGTATTTCATCGGTGGATGGAGCTCCAGAATCAGCGGCTGACAAGATCTCGTTCGATTGAGGCACAGACTGGTCTTGTTTCTCTTTATCGTAAGTGCATAATCGGTTTATCAACGTTCTTTTAGTTCCCGATGTCGGCAACCCTCTATTCTTCAGCTCACTTTGTAGTTGTTTAATGTTGAGTTTTTCCATTTTACTTTATCTACAAAAAGAAAAATATTCATACATCGTGTTTTACGCTTATTTCAGAATTATTTTCAATATAACAACGCTCGTAGATAATGTTTTCTACTCTGACAACAGAACATATTTCATCAACAATTTTAAAACTAGAGTTGGCAAAATAAGCCAACATCCAGGAATTGAGTCAGAATATATATACATCTATATATCAAAACCTCATTCGAATGATCTTACTATGGGAAGTTCATTTCTGATAGCACCTACATATCAAACTTATTAATTACTTCCCACTGAAATGTGCTAAGTAAAATTTATAAATCACACACTGATTTATCCATGTGCCTAGGGAGCAGCCTGTAATTGCCTGTGTATTAGAAACTTCCATCGCTTTTCGTTCATTAATCCCCTTTACGTTTTCCCCCTACATCTGATACTCTTTCGTGAACCGAAAGTCTACCCGACTGTATACATTTGTCCCCTTCTTATTTCATCCCACACATCGTGTTGCTCTTTTGTACACCAAAAGTCTACACGGATGTATGCATTCATCCCCTTCATACTTCTCACCAACACATCGTGTTATTCTTTCGTACAATGAAAGTCCACACGAATGTATCCATTCGTCCTCTTCATATTTCTTCCCAACCATTTTGGTGTTTACTCACGCTGGATTCGAACTTTTGTACACCAAAAATATCGTTTTCCACATGAGCATTGCACCAAGTTGGATATTCTTCTACTCTCTTCGCACATTTTACACACATATTGATACAACACAACTGCTCCCTTTTGCACACATACCACATAACGCCGATCGGACTGACCGTTACATTTCCCAACGGTAAATGTCCCATCGTAAAACAACACAATATAATAATTTCTACCATTTTCCAATCAGTATTGCATTCAATACTTGAATTATTATATTAACCGAGCTACCGCAGCTACTGCTGTAGTTCATAAATCACTCAATTACAACAATTAGGTAGTTACCATTCAACTCAACTTAACTTCACAATCTATAGGCTCATCCGCACTTCTGATTCTTTAACGTAGAATACGGCCTTATCAATAAAACACAGCTTTACACGTCGGTGTCTAATTATCGTATTTATTGAACAATATAAACGTTAACTCGATCGCTCAGCTCAGAAAATATTATATTGTGGTTCTTAACAATAAGTCACGTCTTACTTCCGTAACGTTCTAAACCAGAGTGAGCGTCATTATAGGTATTGAGTTGCGAGTAGAGTATTTTCCCTCTAAGTTGATATACTCGTCCCTTTTGCACAGGACCGGTCTTCGCTACACTTATATTATTATTTTACAGAGGAAGGAAGAAAGATCGAAATATAAACCGTTCGGTGAGATATATTTATCATTATTTGAAAAAATGCAGCAAAATAGAATCGAAAATTGATTATCATTTTTTCCCAAAGAAATAGATGCCGTTAGGGGATAATAGTTTTTTCAATTACATAATTATTTTCTTTACTTAATTTTTTATTAATATGTACAATTTTATTTAAAAAAAAAACCCTCATATTATGTATGGACATATAAAACAACAGACAGACCCTCATGCCTTCTGTCATGGTAACGTCAGGTTTGATTAGAATTAGGCCAGGCGCGCACTTGCAACCAAACTATTTGGTTTCGATTTTGAGTAGGTACTATAGGATTATATGAGACCCCGCGGAAGTTTATGTGCGCGCACTTCCATATAAGCCCGTTGTGCTCAAATTGGAACCAAACTGTTTAGTTGCAGTTGCAGTTCGATATCTGAACTGTTTTCTTCGTTTTGCATTTTACTATCAAAAAATGGGTTTAAAAAAATATATTTTTTATACATCCGGACCCTTGGAGCATCCTTCAGACCGCGTTTTGTTTTTTAAACTTTTTTGGCGAAATTCCGACTAGAAGTATTGACAGAATAAGGGGACTTAAATTTTTTAATTATGACGCAGTCATGTTTTGAAATTGTGGTAGACCTCCTTGAGATTATACCTACTTTAGCGACAAATTTAATTGCTACAACGAAGTATAATAATAACATACGTAAAACACCCTACATCAATCTGCAATCGAAAAAAAACAACAAAAAAACATATATTTAAAGATAAAATATTCCAACAGCTGTTCCTAAAATAAGTTCATATTGCACTCAAATCACAAAATCAAGTTTGCCAACGTATGTCCCAGGCCCCAGCACGGCAATCAAAAGTTAATCAGTTTTTCCATAACAGTTACATATCCTTGCAACTTTTACATCACCATTCATTCTACTGACAGGATGTAAATATGCAAAACATTTTGAAAACCAAATCAAAAAACAAAAAATAATACAAAAAATACCACTCTTAATCTGAAAGTGGTGACGTCTATGCTCCTTTTGACAGGCGTACCAGACAATTTTTATATATTTCCACCCCCATTATTCATTCACATATCAGAGAATATAACTTAAGTCTGCATATTCACAAATACTAATGTTTTTTCCATTCTCATTCAATACTCACTCAAATGTTTGTGCATGTATAAGAGGAAAAGCTCCATTATCCAACACAATCAAAAATCCAATTGCTTTCAAGCCACTCGACTAAAGGTATATAGTAAACCCCCAAAAGGTTTTCCGATTTGAAACACGAATTTGCTTGGTCGTTGTTTCATCGAACGGATACATTGCGCGGGTGAAAAAGTTAAAAATAAAAACATTTTCTATCCTTTGTTTTTCTACCGACCAACTCAAAAGCGTTATTAAAAAATAAAAAAAAAAAAAAAATAAAAGGGATTTTTAAAAAACAAAAAAGAAATCGAAAACTCTTCCCTAGAAAACGCTTCCTATCTACACAAAAATCCTTAACCGGAAAAAAAGCGGACGTGAAAAAATTATTACTTTTGTGGAATAGTTTTGAAGTTTTCTGAAGAAAAAAAGAAGTGAAAGTTAACAAAGTTCTCTTTTTCGTAAAAGTTATGAATTTTTATGAGATGATGCTAAAATTTGAAGGATGTATTCTTTGTTGGGCATTGATTTGTGCAGTATTATCAATAATCAGTGTTTCTAATGCTTCTGGTGCAGGATTTGGTAATGATGTCTTCACCAGTTCTTTTCTAGTTAGATTTCGACGAAGCGTTAAGAATGACTTGGCTCATCAAATTGCATCTCAATATGGGTTTGAAAATCTAGGCCCGGTAAGTTTTGTTTAAAAGTTCAAATTTTACTTATCAAAGAAACAAAATTTTTATTTCATTGTTTTTTTTTTATTTTTGAGAAAAATCAATGAAAATCACTTTGACGTTGAACTTGCAAATGGAAGTGAATTTAGGTTTCCAGAGTGTTGTGTATCTGCCAGGAGCAGTATCTGTCTTTTTCCTTTGGTTTTCATGAGGTAGAACTATGTATTTTATGTTTATCAATACAAGAAATATAAAAAAATAAACGATTTGCAAAATAATTAAAGTAATGTTACTTAAAAAAAAAAACACACAAATATAATAATATGTACGTAGATATTTTATTTACAAATACTCACATTCCAATGCAAAATAAGGGTTGTTTTTGAAACTTGACCTTGTGGGTGTTTAGTTTTATGAACCACCTGCTTTCAAATGTGGAGAAAGACGTCATGTTGTTATGCCGCAATTGCACATTATATAGCCTGGCTTCGGAAGTAGAGTGCAATTATTTTTTAATTACTTTTAGGAGAACTAGCGTTTAGCTAATAATTTATTGTAACCAAGGCAACTTTTAAAAATATGAAATTATGGGTATGTCTTTATTCATTGGCAAGTTTTTCTTTTTGGATTTGTATGGCTGTACAAAATAGGTCACCATAACATATGAAATAAATGGCAGGAGTGAAGAATTGTATTTTTTTAACTTTAAATATAAATTAATTACCTATATTATTTTAGTACATATTATTGAAACATAGCAGATATCTACAAAATAAACAAAATGAGTTATTCATGTGGTTCAAAAGTAGAATGTCGCAAGATATTACAAACCTATGGTAATGGTTCAGTAGCATTTATAATATACCTTTAGAGAGAAAATATGAAAAAAGCCAAAAGTAGGTTCTAAAAACAATTTTTGATTTTAAAAAAATAATTTTTGAATTTATATAATATGTATTTTATTTATAATTCATACTTAGAAGTACCAGATTGCAAAATTATCACTTCAGCCATTATTGAGTTATACGGCAATAACACGCAAAATATCCAATTTTCTCAAATCATGTTAAAACTCTATTTCCTTAATGTGATTTTTTTGTCAAAAACTTCACCAGTTTCATTGCAATCACAAACATAAAATTTAATAAATATCTAGACGTTTTCGAGAAAATTTGTAAAAACACAACAATTAAAATATTTCTATGGCAAAAATGATGTATGTACAACTGAATGAATTTGGTTTAAATGTTTTCCATATTGTATAACATTTCAGTTAACATGGTTAAAAATAAAGTGTCGGTCAAATGACGGCAAGCTCTAAATGGATTTACCTTAGAAATAATACGATTTCGATCAAAAAGTTTAACGTAGGGTCGGATTGAAAACCGTAATTGGAAGGCACGATGTAAGGTGGAAATCCGGATTTGAATCTATGTATCCAAGTAAACGTGTATCCGTGAACCCATGGATCTGTGAATTTTATGTATTTGTGTTTTTTTTTTAAATAATCCCGTACTTGACAGTGAAATTATAAACATAAGACACAAAAGCAAGTTTGTAAGCCCCATCAATAATGTATTTTATTAATTTTTCAACCAAAAAGCATACAAAGTTAGTTATAAAAACCTCTTTAATAAGAATAGAAAAACGTTTACTTAACATCCGGATACCCAATTAATAAGCAAATAAATACATTTGTTTTAAGAAATACAGATTTAAATTTGGCGTGTAATGACTCCGACCCCCTCCAAAAATTTTAAGCATTTTGATATGAAATTTTTACAGTTTCTTAAGAACATCAAAAGGGAACAATACACCAGAATTCAGCATTCCTCTAAATGCTTCCCGAGGTCAATTTCTTAAATTTGAATGTGCTGAGCAGGGTTCGGACTTAGGTTTTGAATTTTCGAAGTAAATACGGAAAAAAACTGAAGTAGATCCAAAATTTTCGAAGTAGTTTTAGGAGATTAAAAAAAATGTTCGAATTGAATTCTTAACAAAATTTTATTCAGGATTATTTGATTATTTTTCATTAATAAATAAATAATTAATTGCGAACAAGTAACTATAAGGTACAAGAAAGTCAAACTTAAAATAAAAAAAAAATATAACTATAACACAAACTTCAGACTTCAATGGAAACAAATTAAACATAGATATTAAATCAGCACCTCGAATTTTAGTTGGGTTTAAATATTGTATTAAGCAAAGTTTACTGTCTTCAAATTCAAATCTTGATTTGTTTTGAGTACACAAATATAATTTTTTTAAATGTTTTGTTGACCAGCACTGTCTTTAAATTTGTTGGTTAAGAATTTTTTCAAAGAATTTTTTCGAAGCAAATCCTAAAAAAGAGGAGTAGAGAAGTAGATTAAATTTTTTTTCTCAAAATCGAAGTAGATCTACTTCGATCGAAGTAAAGTCCGAACCCTGGTGCTGAGCCCGTGTCAAAATAATAGCTTCTGCAGTTACCGTACATGCCTTTGACTCGCATCAAAAGAATGAAAAATAAAAATTGCGCCACGATGTCGCGATGCTTACAACTATTTTGTCGAAATTCGAAACTGTCTTTTCGAAACATTGTTTTCGCAGCTCTGGCGGATTACCGAATTCGAAAACAATGTAAAAACAATGTAAATTTGAATAAACCTGGTCAAATATAAGAAATATTTTTCTTTATGGAAGAAAAAAATGTTATATTAATCTAGCGATTTGCAAGAAGGACATGCAAATTTAAAAAAAAGCAACTGTAATTTGTCAAATTTTTTAAATTTTGTTATAAAAAGTGTTTTTTTGTATCTTTCTTGATAATTGGTAGCGAATAAGAATTTGAACAGCGAGTCATCAAGTTTTTAGGAGGAAACAAGAACCTTGCTGAGGAACCCTATTACGCTTCACAGCGCACCTATTAAACAGTATTTATCAAAGTACAAAATTTCAACTTTCAAAGAAAACTTTATGAAAATCAAAAACTCTGATGCATATTATAAGAAAAGTCTGTCTTTTAAAAAAATTACAATTAAAATTTCTTGAACCTAAAGTCAAGAAAATATTTTAACTACAAATTTCCAACTTTATGGAAATATAAAGCACGAAGGGATCTCACATATAAGCTTTAAAAAAAAAAAACTACTACTACTTGTTATGGTTTTGGCTTGGGAGAATTATTATACATTTTCAGCCTTCTTAGGACGATATACATATATAATGGTATAATTCTTTTATTAAAAAAGAAGGCGGGAAAAATATCACATGTCATGCTTTATTTTGAAAAGAGTTTACTTAAAAAAAATATGATAAAATGGGCGAGGCAATATAAGTGGATTTTACCAAAAATATGTACTTTCTAAATTATCTCGCTGCTAATAGCAATACAATTTCAGCGAAATTAGTTCAGTAGTTTTCGAGACTATAAGCTAACACTAATTTCTATATGTATATATGTGCTCTAGATTCTAAAAGACTCAATATATGAGGTCAGACAAACCTTTACAAATAAAACATCTATGCATTAATTATCACTATTTTTATATAAAAAATAAGTTTATTTTTAAAAACATTTATACTTAGCTCATTCTTCAATTCACTTGGAAGTCTATTAAATGAATTTATTCCCATATACATTACTGAGTCCTGGGTGCTACTTCTATTACATCTATTGGGTCTCAAAATTTCACTATTGCGTAAAATATAAGGTATATATTATAATAATATTTTTCATTTTATATATTAATAATAACATAGCACTATATTTTAGTCTCTGTTTAACACTCATCCAATTTAAAACATCCAACATCACTGTTATTGGGGTGTAGACATCCAATAATATCATTCGCATTGCTTTATTTTGCAATAATTGAAGCCGATTTAACTATTTCTTGTTGACAACCATACAAAAGAGTTGAACAATAATTAAAATGGGGTAAGACAATAGCATTACATAGAAGCAAAGTACTTTCAAATGTCAAGTCTCTTCTAATTCTTTCAATAAAACTAACTTTTTTAGCAATTTTCCCACACACATATCTCCCATGCTCTTTGAAATTTAATATCGAGTCCAAAACAACTCCGAAAAAAAAAAAAAAAAAAAAAAAAAATTGTTAATGGGTTTTCACATAAACTTAAGCTTTCCCAAATATACATGTTGAAAATTATATCTTTTGTCAACCTATTTAATTAATATTAAAGCTGAATAAGCACTTGCTTCTGCACTTAAATTTAAGATCCTACCTATTGTATATATATACTAACCTTCTAACTAATGAAATAAATAAATGAAACGAAAAAACAACTCCGAGATATTTAAAACTATCAACACATTCAATAACTTCCCCATCCATACATACATTTATGGGTTTATTCATACATTTTGTCTTTTTCACATTCAATTTCATTTTATTCATTTGAAGCCACCTGTTTATGCTACCCAAGTCCTTATTCTAACATTGTAACAACCATTCAGAATTTTTTCCACTTATATATATCATAACACAATTTTGCAAAATTTTAGCACTCATTTAATATCATTTATGTACAAAAGAAAAATCAACACACCCAAAACTGATCCCTGAGGGACTCCTCACTCCAAGCTCCACTCCTATCGCATTTGATGTAATACCTTTGTTCTTTGGGTCCTCCCTGTAAGGTAAGATTTAAGCAGTTCAGTTCATTGCCCTTAATTCCATACAATTCCAACTTTCGCACCAATGTATTTCTTTCAATCGTTTCAGACGCACGCTTAAAATCCAAAAACACTGCTATTACGGAATCTTTTTTTTCCATTCATATATTAACCAATTTAACGCAGTTTCACAAGAGTGACCTTTTCTAAACCCAGATTGCTCTTGTGTTAAAATTTTGTTATTTTCTAAATAGTCTTGTAGTTGGTTAGCTACATATCGTTCTAAAATCTTTTCAAATGTAGGCATTTTATCGTGTTTACCACTTTTTCTACCGGAATAACTGTGGTTCTTTCTAATTGCTTGGAAATATCCCACAGCACAATGAATTATTAACAATTTTGATTAACAGAGGGCCAATGATTTCAATTGATTTTAAAATAATGTGTCTGTTAATACCACTTAAGTCCTTTTTATTATTTAATTTTGTACCCGTGAATAATATTTTTTTACGTGAATAATATCACTCGATACATCCAGATTAAAATTTAAATCCAGATGTAAAGTATACAAATTCAATGTAAATACATCCGGATTTAAGTTTAAATCTGGATGTTTCGAGTGAATAATATGGGTGTTAATGACTCAATTGATTCGATCAAAATTTTTGTATATGTATAAAGTTAAAAAAAAAAAACAGTTCTTGTATCAAATAATAAAAAAAAAAATATTTTGTGATAAAAAAACCAATAATTGTTTGAAAATTCTATATTTCAAAATCAGGTTGAAATAATGGTTTTAAATGTATATGTAAGCTTATACTCAAAACTGGCATACCAATAATTATCATAACAAGTATGTAATTCACGACCGCGACGGTAATAGAGTTTTTCTGTGCGCTTTAGTTAAGCCCCGAGAATTCCCGGGTTTAGTTAAGCTCGCAGGAGATTAATTGTTGTTGCATTTAACATAGTGATTTTTTAGCCCCGAAGTCGTTTTTTCGCCCAATTCCCCCGGGGCTTGCAAAAAAACACGCCTAATATGTATTTAAATTTTACATCTTCATGTATGTACATAATGTATGTTGAGTAATTTGTCTTTGACATTACAACCTGCTGTTCAATGTTCTAATGCAGCATTTAGGCAAATATCAGAATTATTATGTGCGATACTTAAAAACTGACCTTTGGTATTTATACTAATTACCTTTTAGTGAGCTAGCTTTTTTTCTAAGCGCTCGCCGCGCGCCGGCCGGTCAAACCTTTATAAATCCTCACCATTTTACGTCTTTTCCATACAAAAAGAACATTATTTATAGAATTTAAAAATCTGTTACAGACGCATTGCTCTTTTCTGAAATATAATTAACTTCAACCCTCAGACCACTGTGAATGAACTTTGTCTAATGTCTACTATAAATAAGGTCCCTTTAGGTACTCGATTTAAATTAAAAATTGTCCTTTTATATTTTAGGAAAAAGGATTTGTGCGTGTGCCCCACGCCAAATTCATTACCATAGTTATTTTATTTTTAAAATATTTTATTTTTTATATTATATTTTGTTTACATCGACGAGAAGATCCATAAATAGCTCTAAATTATGCAACGAAAGTCTACCCAAGTAAAGCCAAATTAGATTTAACTTTTGCGTAGGTACTAGATGAATTAACTAAGGAAATAATTTAAAACGTTTTAGGGGATTATAGGAAAGGCTTGTGTCATGTTTACTGATTCCTTTTAAACAGAAAAAAAAATCACTTTTATATTCATGCAGAACGAAGATTTTTCGTCCTCCAGTCTACCATATGTACATAATAGTATAATATTTGTAATTAAATTTAATCAATTCTAGAGAATTAGTTATTAAAAGCTAGAGAAGCAGGGCCGAACCATATTCACATACTATGTACGTATTTGTTCACTTCAGTTATTATTTCAGTTGCTAATGTTGTTCTTATTTGAAAGGTAGTTGTATAAATAAAGGGTGTCCCTTCACATCAGGACAGGGTTAGGTATGTATGGAATAGCACATCGAACAAATGACCTCCACGGCTTTTTCAGGACTATTTTGCATAAATGTGGCTGAATTTGTATTAAAGGTTTAAATGAAACAACAAACACTTAGGTGAGCTAACATCAAGTTTTTATAGGCTGGAGATAAAGCTATTTCACGAATGCCTAGCTGATCATCAGCTTCCTTTTAGTGGTGCTTGTTCTATTTGTTCAATTTAATTTGAAAAACTTTTTGCCTCCACCGAGAATTTTGTTTATGCTGCGTTGAATTTTCTCCTTCAATGTACGGATGGTTGTGGGCCCGTTGGCATAAATAGAACTTTTGCTTTTAATAAATAATAACCATCATCAATGATGCAGTCTCCCTGAATTTTTTCAATGGGCGGGTTCAATAAAAATAGCTTAACATCTGAATTTTCAGATTTCTGAATTTATGTCGTTGGACGCAAAAAAAATCTGAAATTTCAGTCAAAAGTCATTGTGTCAAATTCCTGCATTTACCTAAAGGATTTACATTGAAGCGAAATAAAATACAACTTTAATTACATTTGTAAATTAAACATTGAGAGTGAGTAGTTGTGAGGATGAAAATATATGTAACTAAATCAGCAACAGGTTTCATTACCTTCATTAAAAGTCCTTTTATTGATATGTATGACTTACAAAAACATAGAAAAACTTTCCAAACATCAATTAAAAAAATTGTTGATTTAAAAAATTCACTAAACAATAAACAAAAAGTTCGTTCATTTAAATAAGTATTAAATTTTCATGACAAAAACTAAAAAAAATCAACCACCAACAAGACGAAAATTATAAATTTCAGCTTTTAGGTGTGCTTTTGGCACTTCCCCCACCACAAACAACTTTCATCTGAATTTTCAGATGAGAATTTCTTGTCTGAAAATTCAGATGAAACGTAACTAAAAGTAACTAAAAGTCATCTAACTTTTTATGACAGCTGGCCAATTAGAAGCTCCAAAAATTCAGAAATCTGAAAATTCAGATGTAAAACGTAATCGATTGAACGCACCCAATTACTCTTCTCACGCTTGATGAAGTTAAATCAATATTCCGACCAAACTTTGTACGAAATTTTAGAACTGTGGCCGCCAAACTTTCATTATTTTTTAAATATTGTTCTAGAATGAAAACACGTTTATCCCTCTGCTCCATTTTGTACTAACGTCGAATTCCTTTCAACAAAAGAATGGAATTTTTTTCTAAACGGATCGATTTTTTTTCTGAACAATTCGAATTTTTTCAGTCAAAAGAAATCTTACTAATTTTGCAAGATTCAAGAAAGATTTTACTCCAATTTGCACACACATTTGCAAGATTTGAAATTTCTAAAAATTACAAATTCAATGCCGCGGTGTTTTAAGAAAACAAATTTTTTTTATGAAAAAAATTGTGTTTTTGGTTGCAACGAATTTTCGGTGAATTTTATACTAAATATTTGTGCGTTGTTTTTCAATTAATAATAATAATAATTTCCAATAATTTCCAAAAAATTTGCTGCTGTCAAGTGCCACACACACAATCACAAAAAAGAATAGATTCTTTTCGTCTTCCTTTCAACGACAGAAAAAATTCAATTCTTTTGTTGAACGGAAATCGACATAACCCTTAACTGTCAAATTATTTTTGTTTAGGGTTGCCATCACAATTAATGGCTACAAATTCAAATCTTGCTTTAATTTTGGCACACCCTTTAGAAGTTGTGAATATATCAACTCCTATAGGAAAAGTGAAAGTTTTATGCATGCAAAAATAGTGGATTTCCATTTCATAGGCCTTAGTTTATTTTATTTGGGTAAATTAAGCACTATATTATGGCTAGGTATTCCAAAATCATAGTTAAAGTCAATCGTACGAAACCTATTTTTTGGGTTTTTGTTCAATAGGCCAATTTCCAACCATGAAAGAGACAAAAAAGTATGTGCCCTATTAGTGCAGACAGGTACAAAATACAACTCAATAATAATTTCGATTCAAGTTCAATAGACGATGCATCAAAATGACAAGATTTGTACATCTGCACACATTTTTTACTCTCTTTGTTTATTCAGAATATCTGTTTGAACATTCTAAGCTCAGAATCCATATGTGTCACGAGAAGTGACGTCGTAAAAGTTCAACAATGAGGCTTAGCACAAAGCCGTCATATAAGCTATTACCACATCAAATGGTCTTACACTTATATTTTTCCAAAGAGAATTTTAATCTTCTGATTGCAAAATAAGACACGAACAAATCCTCTGACGATATTTTAAATGTTCATGAATGAATTTAATAGGAAACTTAAATAAGAAGTTTTCCATTAGATATAGGTATACCTAACTAAAGAGTTAATCGTTATCTTAAAAACACACAAAAGTTAGAATTTGCTTTCAATGCTTTGACAAGTAAGATGTTTGGAAAATAAATCACTTTTGAGAAAACTTCAGAGAAAGTTTATTTTTCTAACACGTCCTTTTTAATTATAAACAATGCAAAGAAGACTATAAAAAGATACAAACAATCCTTTGAGATAGGAGATTTTATTGATTGAAATTTTATCCTTGATGGTTGACAGAAACTTTTTCGAAATAATTATTATCATCAACGGATTAAGTTAACTAAACAATTTAGCAGGATGTAGAGAAAATGTTCAAAGAAAGAGATCACTTTAAGTGTAGAGAGTAATTTTACTTTGATAATTATCTGTAGATTATCCCAATAATACTTTTTATATATGTACATAATATATTGATAGATACCTATATTCAACGAAGTTTTTTTGTCAACATTTTAAAGTAATACATATTCTATTTATTACAAGACCAATAATTCTATTAAAATGAACTCGTATTGCCTTAAATCATACTTCATATTTCTGATTAAAGCATACTACCTACGCATCTGAAGCGAAACGAAAATTTCCATACAAAAATTGAAGCAACGAAATCATAAACGAATAATTTCGTTTTCATTTTTGTTCTGCAGTACGCTGTTCAACGAGCGAAATTGCTAATTGTAGCAGATTATTTGGAGAAGTCTCCACTCTTTTTCGCACTGAATTAATTGCACGAACTATTAATTGTCTGCGGAAAAGTGACATTCGAGTTTTAATTTGTATATTAATTTGTTGTTTCTTTCATTACAGCAAAGGCTGTGATTTTTTTTGTTTTTTTATTTTTTTTTTACAATTAGTGACATTTATTTTTTCCGTAGTCGTTTCGTTTACGTTTTCGTTATCGATTTGGAGACCAGAGAAAAATCCCATACAAAAATGACACAACGAAATCATAAACGGAAAATTTCGTTCTGCTTTTCGTTTTGCAGTACGCTGCTCGAAGAGCGAAATTTATAATTGTAGCAGATTATTTGGAGAAGTCTCCGCTCCTTTTTTGCACTGAATTAATTGTACAGACTATTTATTGTCTGCGGAAAAATGACATTTGAGTTTTATTTGTGTTTTTTTTTGTTTATCATTTTCTTACATCATGGGTTTCTCTGATTTTTTGCGTTTATGTTTGATTTTGTTTTTGGAATTAGTGAAACTCTCCAAGGATATTTTCCGTTGTGTTTTCGCAAGCGTTTCGTTGTCTGTTTGGAGATCACAGATAAATTTCGTTTCGCATCAGCAGCGTACTAGGCTTAAACAAGAAAAAGTCGCAAAATTATTTTTTTCTTGTCTCTCTTCAATTTTCTCAAATATCCTATACATTGTTCTGTTCTTCTTTTTTTTTTAATCTTAATTTTTAATAAACTGTTTACTTTCCAAAACTGAGAAATTCTATCAATTTAAGTTCAAAGTTTATATAAATTATTATATAAAAAAATTGGAAGAAATTGGCAGTTTTTGGAAGTTTAGGAAACAACGCAAGGTAATAACTACACTACTTTTTCATTTGGTGCATTCAGAAAAATAAGGTCCCTGAGATTTTTATCACTCAAAAAGTGAGCAAGGAATTCAAGATTTTTTTCCTCAGAATTTTGACAGCAAAGCTGAAAAATTTTGCCGAGGAATCCCGTCCATGTAACTGAGAACTCTGAGATCTCCGAGAACTCATTTTCATGAACAGTGAACATGCCTATTATAGACCCAAAATCATTAATTTGTAGATTATTTGCGTGAGTTCCATCTCAAATTTGCTAATTTTGATTGACAGGTTTATTTGTTTTGGATTGGATTCGGCCGTTATATAGCTGGTTTTTGATGTTTTCTTTTAGCTGTATCTGTTTCTTAACTATGCATCGAAATTAGTTAACATTTTTCGGGTCTAATCCACAGATTCTGACTCTCATATCAAATCCATATCATTATTTGTAGTATTCCAACCTTCATAACGTGTCAAAACTATTAAAAAAAACGAATCTCGTGTGTTGAAACTTCGAATTGCTCTAAATGGCTCAGGAGTAGTGAAATATGCCTCCGGAAACTAAGTCTCAAATAAATAAAATTAAAAGTGGAACAAAAATCCACTTTCTTATGAGAATTTAGAACCGACTGAAAAATTTGTAAAAAACAGATAGAGGGAAAGGGTCAGAAAAGTCAGAAAGGAGACCATTGTAACCCATCCATCTGACAATGAAATTGTCAGTGCTCTCACTTAAAACCGTTCGATTTCGACAAACATCATGTAGATATAGGCCTCATCTTTTCCTACCGTCTGGTTCTATTTCTGGCGCTAATGTCAACATTTCTTGGACATTTCGAACTTTTACCAATGTTGCTGTAAAATTCTAAGTTTTATCAGTAAATTCTATAAAATTTTCAAATTTGGGAGTTTACAGTATAACATGTACATTGTACAATGTACATGTATGTCATTTTATGTTCTGATAATGCAAACGTTCTTAGGTTTCAAGTTCTCAATACTGGTCATAAAGTTTATCTGAAAAAGGACACGTTCTCCCATGAATATATTATATGCCTCTATGTACATACATATATTTCCGAGTGCCTATAGGGACATACATTATGCCATCCAACTCTTTTAAGCTTAATCTCTTGTAAGCCTCGTGATCTATCGTTCATCCCATCAATAAAAATTGTGTAAAATTGAATTTACTTACATTTTTTTTTTTTATTTTTGATAAATCTTTTGCACGTGTTGACAATAATGGTGCAATGTGCCTAAAACGTCTTTGTTTGGAAAGTAAAAAAATGATATAACAAGGACTATAATAAACCTTTAAATGGAAATTGTTATGTATTTGATTTTGCTCCTAAACAAATAATAACAACTGAAGTTATAAAATAACAATTTTTTTTCAAATTTAAAACCAACACATAATGTTGTGTATTTTTCGATTTTTATGATTGATGTTTATGAGGCTAAAGACGGATATTTCTTCCTTTTTATTTATTTAAGAACGACGACGAGTTGAGAACCAATTTTACTTTTAAATTGAACTGCAGAGTGAGATACAAATGGGTGTATATCTACTACATATTCATATCTTTGTGAGAAGTCGATGGGAAGCAAACTCTATAAGGCTCTTAAGACAAATAATAGGAATTCTTTGACATTGATAACATTTACCACTTCCTTTACTAGAAATATAAAAGCATATTTCATCAACATCGTTTTTTTTCTATCACGAAAGGTCTTAAAAAAGTTTCTTCTTTTATTTCAAAGAACTTGACATTACCATTTCCACATCAATGGCGTCTGTATTTCAATTGCTGATGGACATCCTATTTTACTTGCTCTGAAGATCAAATACTGGTTTCGTAAAAAAAATTTCGAGATTAAATAATCAAAACAAATTTTTTTTTGAAAATTGTTCCAAAAATAGCTCCAATGGCTTCAAAATTCAGACAAATATGATATTATGCTGACGATTTACCCGAGTTAAATAAATGTTTTTAATTCAATTTAGCTCCAGAGTTAACTGTTTGAATATGGTGATTAACTCTGGATTGACTGAATAAATAATTCTAACAGATGTGTTTTAAATTACTATCACAATAGAGAGGGCGACACTATGGAAATCTGATTTTCCATAATCTCAGCATACGCACCCTCTTTGTTTCGGTAGTAAAAGCGCATTTTAATATTGAAAATAAAAGTTAATCCTACATTAAAAACCTGTTTCTGAGTTACCTCAGGTTCAAATTATTTGCAAAATTAACAAAATCCGTTTTAACTAAGAATTTATTCAGGCATTCCAAAACTCGCACTAAGTAATTCAAGTGATAATGCATACCGAATACCGATGTTTTATTAACAATAAACATGTTTTTTTTATAAACAACTTTTTAATGTTTAGGCAGTTTATATCTTTGAATCACAAGAACAAGTTCATGCGATAATTTCGTGCATTTTTAAAATTTTGTTTTTCAGTTCGACCAAGGCCATGTGTTGTTGTGTAATGGTATGAACTATATTGAGTGTAGGATGGAATTCTCCGAATCACTTGGCTTTTTGTTTGATAATAAAGTTTCTTTGTAAATAAAAATAATAAAGAGACGAAGCTTGAAATATTTCAAATAATATCGTTATCAATCATAATCACATCGAATTTGTATTATCTGTGTTTCTGAGTGATATAATAACCTCTCCGGAAGTAAACATTTTACTAGGTACATATATTATATAGGAAAGAAATTTTCTTCCTTTTCTATACTCTAATAGTTAATTATTGTTGATGTGTGAAAAAAGATGTTGAAGTGCAATTAACAATTAAATGTAACATTTCATTTCATTTAGGAAAGATTAATGTCAAAAATATTGTTGATTTGTCAACGAAATGGATTGACACAAAATTTATTTCTTTATTTTTAACTCGGGATCTAAAATCATTCAAAAAACAATTTTCCGGATTTAAATGGGGGTATCATATACATATGTTTGTACGTTGACCATATTTTAGAATTGCAAATAATGAACAATTGAAGAAAGAAACAAAATTCAATTCAATTTTAAATTATTCCATGTATAATAAACAAAAAAATATCTACAGAAAAATTACTTAACTTAAAACGAGAAGGTACAAAAATTCAGTCTTTGTTTGCATCAAACTTAAACTTAAAAAACAAAATAACTCTTAGATAAAAAAGTCTTGCAAGAAAAAAAAATATAAAAACTTTAAACTTATAATCTAATTTAACATACATAGCTCATTTTTATGGATTTTTCTGAAGGGTAAATTTCCTTCACTAAGTTCTGGATTTTTCTAAATTATTTTTTGAACTAAACAACTGAGTTCGTAATTCTATTAAGTCTTGTTCGTTCT
This sequence comes from Epistrophe grossulariae, assembly GCA_929447395.1. Classification (NCBI taxonomy): domain Eukaryota; kingdom Metazoa; phylum Arthropoda; class Insecta; order Diptera; family Syrphidae; genus Epistrophe; species Epistrophe grossulariae. Next base: position 86,379,489 of record OV839567.1, read on the forward strand.
TTCAATCGGTTAGGGCACTTTAGCATTATAATTTTTTTTTGTCATTGAATTTTGCTTTAATATTTAGGTATGTTATTACTTTAAAGAATTTGTAGGAAATACAGAATAAATAATGAACAACCTCTGAAATACAGAACATTTATGTGTTTTTGTATAACAAATAAATCAATTGAACATCATCTTCAAATACAGAACTGGTCATTGTTATAATGAAGGGATGGTCACCTTACATATATGAATACAAAGATTCCTCTTTTTACGAATCCAGTGGTCGGATAGAGTTTTATTGGTTATTGGACCAACCAATTTATAAAAATTGTGTGTATATACCTATTGCGTTTTACGCATATGTAACAATCTTTGTAAAACCATATCAAGACTTATTAAGCGGAAAACATGTGTTAAGCGCAAAAGAAAAAAAACATCAAAAGTGGTCAGAATCGCGTCTACAATCATCAAAAGCTTGTTCAACAACTGTTTTTGTAAAGAGGGCAAAATTACAATTAGAAATCTCATTTATGGGTTATGTAAATTTACCCCAAAACGCAACCGGAAGTGCATGTTTTAACACAATAAACTTGAAAAAACTTGTCCGACAAGCGATTTTGTTGTTGTTTGGACTAAACCTATCGGTTAGTATCCTTTTTTTCAAGGGCTGCGATGAGATACACAGTAAATGTAAGCTTATACCCGCTAAGGAAAATGCGTTTTTTCTCCTTTGGGCCTTTGGGTATATATAGGCTATAGCCCTATAGGCCGTTAATAAAATATACGGCCAGCTATGCAATGCGAACATTTGTTTCAGTCCCACTGTTCTGGGGCCTGAATTCCTTAAATCCATCTATGGTTACGTTATATCAGACAAAATATAGACTTGAAAACTCAATTTTATTGACATTATTATTTATTATTGCCTTGTATTGATTACCAACTTATCGAAGTTAATTGAGTTTATGAGTAATATTCGCGCAGAAATTAAATGATGAATACAAATCTGACACTTTAGTCATAAAATAGTTTATAACATTATTTCTCGGATTTTTTTTTTATTATAGGTATCTTGTTGACGCTTTGTATTTGGGTCCTGCTGATCGATTATATTACAACGCCACACAGACACTTAATTAGTAACAAAACTAAGTGCTTTGCAAACAAAACAATACTCTATATGGCGAATGACATTTTTTTAATTAGAAATAAATTTTATCGTTAGTTAGGGAGTAAAGCAATAGAAAATTTCTATTTTTGCTTTACATAACGAAATGGATGATTAACTTGCGAAATTGGATGAATTTTTAGAAAGAATAATTATGAAATTATGTTTTTATATCGTAGGAATATTTTGTTTTGATAAGGATTTATCCAGGTATGGATGTATTATTGTTCATTTGTATCTGTTCGTATAAACATATTATATTGAAACTTAAAGATTATTTCATTCTGATTATTTGGAGTGGTGCATGCTAATTAATGTTGCGATTCCAAATTGATTTCTTCGGATATTTATGTAATTTTTTGTTGATTTTTTATTTTTATATTTTTAGTATGTCCGTCAAGTAAGCCATTTCAAAACTTTAAGATTCAAATAATTGGGTTAATTGTCGTGAATTTGTCGTGAAAGAAAAAAAAAATTGTCGGGCGTGTTTTTTTTTAAATAACCCCTGGTAATAGTAACTTGACCTTCAAGTAAGCATTACCACCCCTCAAAAAAAAATAAAAAAAAAAAAAGTCATTTAATGTCGTGAATTTGTCGTGGAAGAAAAAAAAAATTCGGAACATTTTTTTTTTATTTCAAAAAATCTCTAACATTGCATTGCATCAATGAATACAGCATAACCACGACTTTGGTTTGCTGTATTTTTTAATCTACATATTTGATTTTTTGTTTAAACAATTGTCGCTCGACGTTCTTAAATAAGTTTTGTCAAAAAGCACACAATTTTTTCGTGTACAAAAGGTTATTGTCACAAAACAAAAATTGTGTTAAAAAATTGTTTTGACACAATTTATTTGAGGGCGTCGAGTGACAATTGTTTAAACAAATTTCACATTAAAACATCTCATGGATAAAAAAGTACACCGAATCAAGATCGTGGTAATGCTGGGTTTATTTAAAAATGCAATTTTGGGGTATTTCGTCATAGTATTTAGGTAATTTTTTTTGACAAATCAAGGCGCGACAAATTATTTTTCGACACGCCTTATTTAAGGACGTCGAGAGAAAATTTTTTAAACAAATTCTACGTCAAAAAATCAAATATAGATACAAAAATAGGTACAGCAAATCATAAGTCGTGGTTATGCTGTATTCATTGATGCAATGCAATGTTAGAGATTTTTTGAAATAGAAAAAAATTTCTGATTTTTTTTTCTTTCACGACAAATTTACGACAAATTCACGACATTAAATGACATATACTTATTTTATTTTTTGAATTTTTTTAGGGGTGGTAATGCTTAATTGACCGTCAAGTTAAAGCTAATACTACAATAAAAAAAGCTACCGAGTAAACTTGGGTTAAATTTATTTACATGATTAACTAACTCTGGTTTAAATCAGATTTAACTCTGAAAATTAATTTAGTCAAGTTCAATTGCAAACTTATCAAAAACAAAATAAACTCTATGTTTGGTTGTTTACCGATCATCGTCGCCTTCATAAAGGAATTTCCAGAAATTTCTGTTATCTTTTTCAAAACCTTTGGTATATGAGTGGCTATTACTTCAGTTCGAAAGGTCTAATATTTAAATCTAGATCAAATAATAGATAAATTTACTGGTCCAAAATTGTGGAGATAGTCATATATATTCATAGTAATTACTCAGTGAGGTTATAGGAAAAACATCAATTCGTTTTTATCCAGAAATCGCTGTTATAATTATCAGTTCTCAAGCACTTTTTGTGCACATTTATTTTAATCAGAAAAGTTTGTATACAGGAAAAATAACAGAGCATCATTTCCTTTTTTCAAATACATATTCCTATGTACATGTATGAATTCAAGTGCTAAAACCCTCGACACATAAACCAGAAAAATCGGTATTTTTTACCCCACTTCAACCAAAAGCTGAGAAATACCACGACACGTTTATAAACCCACATACATTTTGGCTCTACATACATCCAATCCCAAAAAAAGCTGTTGGCTGTTAAACTTAGGTAGCAGATCTTAATCCGTTTTCTCAAACAGAATTCATTTATAATTTTTTCAAATTAAAACAAAAAAAAACAGATAACAGTTAAAAAAAATATTTTGAATTCCACTTTTTTGCTGTCATTAGGGTTAAGTTAGCGCACGTATGCACTCACACCTATGAAATTAATTAATTGCTCGTAGTGTTCTAGTGGTGCCGTGTCATAAGGCCATGCGTCATAAGGCCATATTAAGAAATATGGCCTTATGACGCTTTTACAAAGTGACATAAGGCCATATTCCAACTTATGGCCTTTTGACTCATTAATAAAAAGACATAGGGCCATATGGCCTTATGTCACTTTAAACCGTCTTTCCTTGTTTGATAAATAAACCTGGCCAAATGTTTTTGTCCAACACTTTAATTGTAATTCAGTTACGGGGTATAAACAGTGAGGTATGTATGGGGGGGCATGCTGCCCCCCTGCAACCCCCCTGCTTGGGCACACTATAGGATTTGGGGTAGGTGCGAGGTTGGGTGTATGCAGTTTCTTTTGCATTTAAAGATTCTGGATTAAAAAACAAATCATATTTTTTCACTTAACGCAAGTATCATGAGGCCATATTTAGATACGTTTCAGTATGCCCTTATGACACATTTCGAATGCGTCATAAGGCCATATGACACGGCACCTTACTATGTATTGTATATCAATTATTTAAAAACGGACTTGAATACATATTTTCAATTTTTTCAAACAGCTTTTAATGCATTTTATACAGGGTGTTTTTCATATAAGATGGGGAAACGGCTAGAGCGTGTAGATTGGGTGGAGACAAGAAACCAATCGTATGGGAGTGGAGTATGTATATTTCCCCCCGTTTTGGGGCAATTTTCTAAAAAACAAAGACTTGAGTTAGAAAAAAAATCATTTTTTTTTTTTTTTCAAATTTTGAGTTTGAAATAGCATTGAGTTAAAAACAAAAATACTACTTAATACTACTTAGTAACATTTTGAAAAAAAAAATTAGTTTGAATAAAATTTTGTTCATTTTCTTTTCAGAATTTTGAGTTTGAAAATTAATTTTTTGGAAAACTACATACATATATAGGACTAAAAAAATTTAATTTAATAAGAGATTTGATGGGTGGTTTTGTGGCCTTAAATAAATGTGTTACATGAAGTTGTAAGTGTTGTCGTTGATTTTTATAATTTATTTTTAATGCAAGTAGATTTTTTTTTAGAAAATTGCACCTCTGTACTTAACGGGGGGAAATAGATCCTCGTCCAATACGATTTATTTTTTGTCTCGACCCAACCTCAACGCCCTAGTCTTTCTTTCGCATCTTATATGCAAAACACCCTGTGTATGTACATACATATGTATAGTAAATCCATGTTGCTTGATAAGACCAAAATCTTAATCACGTCCCTGAAAAAGATACTTTATTCCTTCTCTTCCATATGGCCATTTTGTGTTCACTCCATTCGCACCATTGACCAAAAGACCCACATTCTATCTAGCTATATACATTTAGTTAGATATGCAGAAAATTCCCTGAGGATACTGTTGGTTCTCTGCCTCACTATAAATGCTTTTGAGAAGGATAGGTATGTGTGAGAATGTCAACGCTTTAATCAAAAATAAAATCACAGATAAAGGTCATTTTGCGTTATATTGAGCGAGGGTAAAATTGAAGCGGAAAAATGAGAATGCGGGCGGAATTTCTATATTATATTAGTACATGTGGGGTAGTCATGAAAGTTGTATAAGAAAAGACTGAGGCAAAATCGTTTGGTCGTTTATCCTGACCATAATATTTTAGCTTGAGGACAGTATGTTGGCCATATGCAGTGAAAAAATCAACTTGAGAATAACATAAAATACCATATAACCAATTTGCTATCTTGTGTTCGTTTCTTTCCATATCATAGAATAGTTTGTATTTGTAATTGCGTACATATATATACAGATGGGGGTGGAGACTAGATAAGAAATAATTTTTTAATAACATGTTTACGCAAAAAGTGTTATATAGTCAAGGATGTTGCGTTGAATTATGATTGATATTAATTTTAGGTCATTTTTGTTGGATAAGAGAATTAATGAGATTAGGTATATACCCAAGACACACATAAATAGCTATGAAAATAAGTACCTATTCATTTTCTTTAACTTTTGTTAAAAATCTCAAATGCAGATAACATTTAGGTTATTAAATTGGCCTGCCTCCTCCGACTTTTTTTTAACGTGAATCCAATCCAACTTCTCTTGTTCAGACGAAAACTAATGTGAACACCAGCGACTCAGTCTGACGTTCAACAGTCGTTAAAACAAATCACAAATCTGAGCTCGTTGAAGGGTTAAATAGAAATCTTTTAATCACAAAAATAATATTTTAGTAAAAAATATTATATATATATATAATGTTTAAATCCCATTTGGTCTTTTATTCGTCAGTCGTTGGTCGCTCTCATGTGAACAGTCATTTATAGAAAGGTATTCCGATGGAAAGGTCTTTTTATTGACATTTTATAATTGAAAACCGCAACCATTTACGAGGCTTGGTTGCGGAGAAATCGGGTTTCGAAAGAAATGTGATTTTTAAACTATTAAATGATGCCGAACAGAAAGTAGGTAATACAAGGGGGGCTTTTACGCACTTTTTGCTCGCCTAAGCCAAAATATCGGTCACCCGGTGGCCGATAGATAATACGGATTATATTTCCAAAAGACACAAAAATGGTCAAACTTGAAAAGTAATATATATATATATATATATATATATATATATATATATATATATATATATATATATATATATATATATATATATATATATATATATATATATATATATATATATATATATATATATATATATATATATATAGGTATATATATATATATATATATAGGTATATATATATATAGGTATATATATATATATAAAAAATAAAAAAAAAAGTGGTTTTTGAAGTATTTAAGTGTCAAAAATAAAAACTACAGTCAGAGGAAGCAGATGTTACAAAAGAAAACGTCAACAAAAATCCAGAAATTAAAAAAAAAATTAAAAATTAAAAAATCCTGCTTTTCTTGACCAACTCTTTCTCGCCATGAAGTGGCAATGAGAAAAAGTACAGAGACGTCAAAAAAAGTCGGCGGAGGCATTCCAATATGAACAGCGTTAAGTGTTGATCGATGTCAAGTTTTCTATTGTTGGCCAAGGAAAACATGAGACGCATTTGCCCCCTTTTCATCGAGAAAACAATTTGCTGGAATTTTTTTGGCGTTTTCTTTTTATTTACAATTTCCACTAGTCGTAGAACGTTACTGCTTGGGAGGGGCGGACTGGGAGTCAAAGGTCCTCCCGGGACTTTAAGAAAAAGGCCACAAAATAATGAAATTGAGGGGACCTACATTTTTCTGCTGAATCCAAGCGGCTAAGACGAGAAGCAGTTTTTCATACTCTTGGAGGATTTGTCAATTTCTCGCAAGAAAATTTCTGTTTTTTAAAGTGGAATAGGCTGGGAATCTAACTAACCATTACACCACGGGCTATTACCTAATATTTTTCTACCTAACTTAACTAAAAATCATTCAAAATATGTTTTACATTTTGGGAATTGGGCTATACACTTTTTCAACTTCCGTATCTGTGTTAGGAAAAAAGGACTTAAGTTTTAAACATAAAAAATCATGGCTTGATTTTTGAAAATATTGCTGCAATAATGCAAATTTTTTAATTAATGTTTCCTTTTTTCACAGAAACTTCGAAAATACTCATAACAATCGAAATATCGTAGTTTTTCTTTTTATTTTTTTTCTGCGGCCCTGAAATATGTATCAACTGCCGTTTGAGTTCTTTCGCTGACATTAAACATTTCCACGAAAGATTTGCAGATATCGCGGATTCCATAATCGACATGAATATTTTTAAGAAGAGGCGAAAAAGAGGATTACCCAAAATAAAACTCAAAACTTCTATAAACCTTATTCCGTATCAATCACATAATAGTTGTCTTTTTCTAGCGTAAAGTTTTTTGCCGATTTTCTTCCGCGTATATAACGACAGAGTGATATAAATATTCTTGCAAATGTAAGCAAAATTATTTAAGAATTCTAATTTCAACAAAAGCAAATTCAATTTAACTTGTTGCTTTCTGGATGATATTGAAAATAATAAAAGCATTTTCCTTCGAAAAGACGAGTGACGCACGTACATAAAAAGGACTTAGAAAATAAAAAAAAATAATCTGCCTCAAGCTAGTTGGTAAAAAAAGCAGGTTGCATATATACATATCCCTTATATGTAAACCTGGGATTTTGGTTAAAGGATCTAAAATAAGTTTGGAAAAGTTAAACCTTTTCCTTTATCTTACCTATATAGTTAAACTGGAAAAAAGGATTTGTATCATGTTTATGGTTTTGCAAAGTTTTGCTTTTTTTTGTTCGTTTCGTGGGCGATAAAGCAATTTTTTTCATTCCATAAATCCTTGTTTTGGGTTTGCTTTGAAATTTGTTGGATCTATAGCTTAATGGCTCACCACCCCATCTTTTAAGGAGAGGGTAAAATATATACTGTGCTGACTTTAGCCTTTTTCAACTTCATGTTATTCAAGCTTTCATGGAATGTTGTTTTATTTCATATAAAATATAAAGGGTTTATTTTTATATTAATTAAAAAAATTGGGCGTCAAAGGAACCATTTATTTCTTTTATTCCTCTTTCACCAAATTTCAGTTGAGTTGAGATCGGTAGGTACAACTACCGAAAACGAAAGTGAACTAAACTGAAGGAAAAGTAGATATTCACCATTATGAGCGCGCCATATGATTTTTCTTGTATTCGCTCATTTTCGTTCGATAACTGCCGTGAGTTTGCGACTATTATGGTTCTACATACATTTAGCCCCGAAAACGTTTTCTCATCTAATTCTCGTCAGGCTAAAAAAAAACGTGATATTTGTCGTGTATCTTGCATTTTTTTTCCGTTCCGACTTCCGAGACATTCTGCTCCGATTTTAAGTTGGTTTGGGAGAGGTTCTCTATTTAAAAATAATTTCGAAATCTGAACACGCTTATTTGTATACATATTTTGAAGTGTAATTTTTGAATTTGAATTTTTAAAAAGGGCGTTCATGAAAACTTTTGTGTAAACTTATCATTTTACACAATTTGTAAACTAATCATTTTACACAATTTGTAAACTAATCATTTTACAAAATTTGTAAACTAATTATTTTACACAATTTGTAAACTTACGACGTTGCATGAATACCCTTAATATATATGATTATGAATTTTGCCACGAAAACAGTCATTTTGGACTACAGTGCGACGCAAGGCGTTAAATTGCATAAACTTGGTGGCCAGTTGCCGACACCAAAACCTGGAATAAAGCACCCTGGGAACTCTTTACATGAAGGATCATGAAACATCTGTGTATGTATGTTTGACCTTGGTATTTTGTTTGTTTATTGAGTTGAGATATACATGCACATGACTCTGGGCCTACGGGTTTCTAAACTTTCCATACAAAAATTATATGCGCTTAGTCAAAGTGAAATAAGACCAACTGTTAAAAAATGGATTTGATTTTACTTTCTGCACTAAACTAAATATGACTTTATTTTTCCATTTAATCTTTTAACCCTAAGTTTTATTTCAATGCACCTCCGAAATTTTGCCTCATCAGTTAAAAAGATAAGAATCAAATCACCATTGGTATTACGGCTTTCGCCTCTTTCGTTTTGCATTTGCCCCATTTTCTTAATCGAAAGCAATTTAATGAATCAATTTCTTTTACAAAGTAATTAAACATATAAACAATACCTAGCACAAAAACACTCACTCAATATAACATTTAAGATCAATGGATGATAAACTTTATCGAAGTTAGCAAAAGTCGAGAATTGTTCTATTTTCTCAGGGCCAGTTTCACAGTGCACACTTAACAAAATAAGTGGCACTTAATTTTTCCATTTTGGCACTTAAGCCGCAGTTTTACTACCTGAGTAAGTGGAACTTAAGTGGCCAACAGCGGAGACTTAAGTGTCACATATTCCGATAAGTTTACACTGTGAAATTGGGAATTAGTTTTCCATATTCGGCACTTAAGTGACACTTACTTCACTGTGAAACTGGCCCTCAATATATTAACAACATAAATAGATTCCACTTCTCATTTAAGCCTAGTACGCTGCTGATGCGAAACGAAAATTTCCTGTGATCTCCAAACAGACAACGAAACGCTTGCGAAAACACAACGGAAAATATTCTTGGAGAGTTTCACTAATTCCAAAAACAAAATCAAACATAAACGCAAAAAATCAGAGAAACCCATGATGTTAAAAATTGATAAACAAAAAAAAAACCCAAATAAAACCCAAATGTCATTTTTCCGCACACAATAAATAGTTTGTATAATTAATTCAGTGCGAAAAAGGAGCGGAGACTTCTCCAAATAATCTGCTACAATTATGAATTTCGCTCTTCGAACAGCGTACTGCAAAACGAAAAGCAGAACGAAATTTTCCGTTTATGATTTCGTTGTGTCATTTTTGTATGGGATTTTTCGTTTCGCATCAGCAGCGTACTAGGCTTTAAATAATACTTTGATTTTATTATAAAGTTAATTACATCAATATAAGAATAATTCCCTGGAAGCAGGGTTGCAAAGCTTAAGCTTTTTTTAGCTTAAGCCCTCGTTCAATTCACAAGTTAGTAATGGAATCGTGAGTTGAACAAAAAAAAAAGTGTGAGTGCCGGGACTCACGGTTAAGATGTGTAAACATCAACATTCGTCCGAATGCCTCATAGACCGAGAGCCTACATCAAATTTAGGGAGTGGATGATAGCAAAAATTTACTGGTATTTTTATATAGATCTTAACTTTTCATAAGCAAATTTGAAAATCGGTAATGATGCATGGAAAATGCGCTTTTTAGTTTACCGACAAAGGCCCCCAACCACGCTTATAAAAAGTTAAGATCTATCTAAACATACCAGTGAATTTTTGCGATCACTCACACCCACAAACAGCAGTGGGCTCTTAGCCAATCAGTAAAATTATATTTAAAAATATTTTCCAGTCAATGACCTTATTTCGTCTAATTTGCCAAAAAAGGCAGCCTTCTATGTTAAAACCCTGCAGCCATGATGAAAGCGCAGTCCATGTACTATATGGTCTAAGCAACCAACCATATTACAACCCAAACTGAACTCGACTTTTTGATTTCGTATATAACCACTCAGTGTTTAGTTACTGAGCATCACTGATCTCTATATACACTGGATAGTGTATTCATACAAAATTTTTGAGGCAAAAATATAGTCGTGGCCGGTACCTTCATATAACAATATAACAGCGGCGCCAGCGGTATGGACGCTACTGGACCTGGATTTTCTTTTATTTTTTTTCAATATTTACAGCCGCAATGCCTGTCGGCATCAACTGACATGAAATAAATGCTCAATTACGGCAAATATCTTCCATCTTTTTTTTTTCGTTCGTATGGAGCGAGATATGAGGTCGTGGCCGGTACTCTTTCAGAAATTGGCTCACAAAAACTGTTATACACTATAGGCTATTCACTATCCAGTGTATTATAGAGATCAGTGCTGAGCGTACATAGCGTTGAACGCACTTAATTTTCGTGAAGCTCAGAACAGAGATTATGGATAATTCATAAGTCTGCTATTACACGATGAATCTTGTTGCATGCACCTTCTTCGAATTCTTCTTTGTTATTTCGTCCGCTGTTTCAAGCGCTATTACACGTTGAAACCAAAGTCATGAATCTAATTTGAAAGTTCTCTTTATTTTTCATTTTCGTGTTGGGCTGTGCTCAAGCAATAAAAAAACTTTTTCTGTTTTTATTTTTGTTTTCATTATTAGATATATTGAAGAAAGAAAGGTTTGTGTGCCTTTAAATGAATATCAGTCAAGAAAAGCAATAATTTATTTTATGTATGTTGTTTTTAAAGATGAATTTCTCATTTCTGGAAAGCCTATAAGGCTATCAATAACAGTGCGTTGCATCGAAATTTACTCTTTGAACAACAAAACCATATGAAGCAGAATAGTAAAAAACGGACAAGAGAAAAGAGAAACGTCAAATAGTTGCATCGAAAATTTTACTCACGCGACACCGGTCACTTTTTTTCCGTCTCATCTTTTCGATTTTTTTTCTCTTTTGCACTTACGTAGTTCGAAAAGTCGCATGCGTCTAGATGCATCGTTTAATAGCAAACTAATCTCTGGCTCAGAATCAAAATCACGACCACGGCTACAAGATAAGAATCACGACTACCAGATACGTAACGTTTTTTTTCACCCTACCGCCAGTATAGATGTTTACACATCAAAAATCTCTGGAACTGAAAGGAAAACAAAATAGAAAAACCGCTCTGGTCTCAAAGCAGTCATGTAATTGAAAAAAAGGACTGCAAAGAATTAAAAATACAGATAAGTCTAAAGAAGTGTCAAAAAGAGTCTCGTAAAACTTGGCCCACGACTCACAGGGCAACTGGTCTTCCATCTTATCTTTTTTCTCTTTCGCACTCATTATGTTCGAATAGAGTCAGACGCAAAGAATCATCGTGTAATAGGGGCTTAATAAATCCTCTAAGTCCCCTATTACACGATGATTCTTTGCGTCTGACTCTTTTTTCGAATTTCTCTTTGAAAATCATCCTGTGAGTCGCACGCTATTACACGATGATTCTTTGCGCCTGACTCTTTTTCGAATTTCCTTTTGAAAATCATCAAAGTTATATAAAAAGAAACGTCAAAAAGAGTCTCGGAAAACTTGGCCCACGACTCGCAGGGCAACAGGTCTTCCGTCTCGTCTTTTTTTTTCTTTCGCACTCGTTATGTTCGAAAAGAGTCAGACACAAAGAATCATCGTGTAACAGGGGACTAAGCAGCCAATCAAATTTCAACCCGAACTGAGCTCGACCTATCGATTTCAAATACTCAGCGTTTAGTTACTAAACGTACATATTGTTGAACGCACTCAATTTTCGTGAAGCTCAGAATCACGATCACGACCACGATCACGATTACAACGTTACGTTACGTTTTCTTTTCACCCTACCGCCAGTATAGATGATTACACATCAAAAGTACAGAGACGTCAAAACAAGTCGACAGAAGAAGTCCAACGTGAACACCGTCATTGAAATTTAATCGACAACCGAAAGCTCTTAAATGGTGGTTTTTATCTAGTGGCAACGTAGTCAACCTATAATGGGATTTGACACTTACTGGTTGAACAGATAAAGGATGAATTCCAAAATTAAGTTCGAACTGTCAACCAACTTCCAACACAAAAGAACTTCCAAAATATGGGAGATGAATTCAAAAATGAAGTTCGAACATTTGAAAAGATATCTAGAAAACTATATTTTGACGTACATGTAAAATTTATCTAGTCCCAAACTGACACCGAAATCCTCTAAAATGACAGTTTTCATATTGGACTATCCTCCGCTGACATATTTTGACTTTTTTGTATATACCTTCCCATTTCGTGGTGAGAAATACTTGGCCAAGAAAGGCATCTCTTCGCTTTGAATTGGAAGATGCCGTTCTTGGTCACCTCTTTCTCGCCATGAATTTCACTGACGGTGTTCACATTGGACTACTTCCGGCAACTTGTTTTGACGTCTTCTGTAAAGAGATGGCAAAGAAAGACATCTCCCACTTCATGGTGAAAAAGAGATGCCTTTCCTGTCCACCTCTTTCTCGGCATGAAGTGGGAGTGAGCAAAAGTACAGAGACGTCAAAAGAAAACAGCGGAAGTAGTCCAATGTGAACACCGTCAATGAAATTTAATTTAGTCCCAACTGACAGCAGAAAGTTCTAAAATTGTGTTTTCAATCTAGTGGCACCGTAGCCCTCTAATGGGATTTGACACTTATTTTCTAATCTGAACGAACCTGCAATGAAAGTGTTGACATTAGACTCAACTGAAATTTTTTGACGTCTTTGTATACCTTTCTCATTCCTACTTCGTTGCGAGAAAGAGTTGGTCAAGAAAGGCATCTCTTTCTCACCATGAAGTGGAAATGTCATGAATTTCATTGACGGTGTTCACATTTGACTACTTCCGGCAACTTGTTTTGACGTCTCTGTATTTTTGAGGCAAAAATATAGTAGTGGCCGGTACCTTCATATAACAGTATAACAGCGGCGCCAGCGGTATGGACGCTACTGGACCTGGATTTTCTTTTATTTTTTTTTCAATATTTACACCCGCAATGCTAGTCGGCATCAACTGACATCAAATAAATGCTCAATTACGGCAAATATCTTCCATCTCTTTTTTTTCGTTCGTATGGAGCGAGATATGAGGTCGTGGCCGGTACCCTTTCACTATCCAGTGTAATATAGAGATCAGTGCTGAGCGTACATAGCGTTGAACGCACTCAATTTTCGTGAAGCTCAGAAAAGAGATTATGGATAATTCATAAGTCTGCTATTACACGTTGAATCTAGTTGCGTGCACCTTCTTCGAATTCTTCTTTGTTATTTCGTCGCATGCGTCTAGATGCATCGTGTAATAGCAGACTAAACTCTGGCTCAGAATCAAAATCACGACCACGGCTACAAGATAAGAATCACGACTACGAGATGAGTGGGCGTAAATTTTAATTTTTTTTTAAAAATTATGCGTTTTCTAAGTTGACTTAAAGTTTTTCAAAAAATTCAAAATTTACACTGAGCCATCTTTGGCGTCTACTTTAAGGTACATACATTCATACAATGTATGTGATGTATGTTCCATGAAATAGGCCCATGGTCTCAAAGCAGTCATGTAATTGAAAAAAAAGTAATGCAAAGAATACAAAATACATATAAAGGTAGCTGCAAACAAACGCCATAGCGGTGGCGATCACGATAAAATTGTGGATGCCATACACATAAATCAAAGGAAAGGCACACATCTACACGATTGAAGTGTGCTTTGATTTTTATATGAGGCATCCACATTTTTATCGTGATCGCCACCGCCATCCATCGCGGTGGTTTGCGCGTAGCCTAATGCTAAAGAAGCGTTAAAAAGAGTCTCGTAAAACTTGACCCACGACTCACAGGACAACTGGTCTTCCATCTTATCTTTTTTCTCTTTCGCACTCATTATGTTCCAATAGAGTCAGCCGCAAAGAATCATCGTGTAATAGGGGCTTAATATATCCTCTAAGCAGCCAACCAAATTTCAACCCGAATTGAACTCGACCTTTCGATTTCGTATATAAATACTCCACGTTTAGTTACTGAACGTACATATTAGGCGTGTTTTTTTGCAAGCCCAAGGGGAATTGGTTGAAAAAAACGACAGCGGGGATTAGCGACGCCATGACAGTAAAAAACATGGAGTTTTCATACAAACTATCGATAACATGTATGCAATGCATGCCGTTAACACAGTTTTTCGGTGCGCTTAAGTTAAGCTTCGAGAATTCTCCGGGATTAGTTGTTGTTGCATTTAACATGTTAATTGTTTAGCACCGACGTCGTTTTTTTCATCCAATTCCCCCCAGGCTTGCAAAAAAACACGGCTATTGTTGAACGCACTCAATTTTCGTAAAGCTCAGAATCACGATCACGACCACGATCACGATCACGATCACGATTACAACGTTACGTTACGTTTTCTTTTCACCCTACCACCAGTATAGATGTTTACACATCAAAAATTAATTCATATGCTAGTTGGGATTATTGAATTGAAAAAAATTCAATTCATAAGCTAGCTTAGGAGAATTTTCAATTCATAAGTTAGCTTAAGCTTACTTATAAATTAAAAATTTTCCTATTCATAATCACCCATTAGCTTATGAATTGAATTTTTTTCAATTCACAAATCCCAACTAGCTTATGAATAAATTTTTTTCAATTCACAAATCCCAACTAGCTTATGAATTATTTTTTTTTTAAATTCACAAATCCCAACTAGCTTATGAATTTTTTTTTTTCAATTCACAAATAGCAACTAGCTTATGATTTAAATTTTTTTCGATTCACAAATTCGAAAAATGCTTGTGAATTGAATATTTTCAATTCAAAAATCAAAAACAGCTTATGGCTTAATGTTTTTTAATTCATTGGGTGCGTTCAATCGATTATGTTTTACATCTGAATTTTCAGATTTCTGAATTTTTGGAGCTTCTGATTGGCCAGCTGTCATAAAATGTTAGATGACTTTTAGTTACGTTTAGTTACGTTTCATCTGAACTTTCAGACAAGAAATTCTCATCTGAAAATTCAGATGAAAGTTGTTTGTGGTGGGGGAAGTGCCAAAAGCACACATAAAAGCTGAACTTTATAATTTTCGTCTTGTTGGTGGTAGATTTTTTTAGTTTTTGTGATGAAAATTTAATACTTATTTAAATGAACGAACTTTTTGTTTATTGTTTAGTGAATTTTTAAATCAACAATTTTTTTATTTGATGTTTGGAAAGTTTTTCTATGTTTTTGTAAGTCATAAATATCAATAAAAGGACTTTTAATAAAGGTAATGAAACCTGTTGCTGATTTAGTTACATATATTTTCATCCTCACAACTACTCACTCTCAATGTTTAATTTACAAATGCAATTAAAGTTCTATTTTATTTCGCTTCAATGTAAATCCTTTAGGTAAATGCAGGAATTTGACACAGTGACTTTCGACTGAAATTTCAGATTTTTTTTGCGTTCAACGACATAAATTCAGAAATCTGAAAATTCAGATGTTAAGCTATTTTTATTGAACCCGCCCATTAACTCACAAACCTGCCTGGAAGTCAGACTTCAATTGACTCCAGAGTAAATAATATTATGGCCGTAAGACAAAGGT
Organism: Epistrophe grossulariae; assembly: GCA_929447395.1. Lineage (NCBI taxonomy): Eukaryota > Metazoa > Arthropoda > Insecta > Diptera > Syrphidae > Epistrophe > Epistrophe grossulariae. The sequence goes on from OV839567.1 coordinate 86,395,472, forward strand.
TTTGCAAAGGCCAAATGGTAAAATTTTGCTTTCTCTTATATAACTTTCTTAAAGCTTTATAAGACCAAACAACCACATTTGGCTTCATGTCACTTGACATACGTATGTCCGGCACCTTTATAGACCTGAAATGGAATTGAAAAATTGCATTTTTAAATCATGAAAATTTATGGCTTTTAGAAAAGATATAGCATGACACTGTAAGTGTCGCCGTTGTTTTTAAATATTTTTTTTCTATTTCAAGTCAATTTTTTAAGAAAATTCCAAGATGGTGGCTTAAGCTCCAGTCCGATTTTCCCGAAAAACTACCCATTAACGAATTGTGAAAGAAAAGTGAACATACCTATAAAATTTTTTCCAGGTCAAATGTTTATTCCTACTGGGCTAATACACTAATTTAAAGGCAAACATCAAGAAAACTTTTTTTTTAAAACTTTTACAAAAGCAAACTTTTAAATGAATATTGGATATTATTTATTCATTTTGGTGCATAGTGAATATAAAAATCGTATAATGAATGTTAGGACAAGAATTTTGTTTCCTTTTGTTGGGATGTGTAATATATGTATGTACCAACTAGATTCAATTAATTTTTCTTTATTCTGAAGTAGAGTCAAGTGTATTTCTTTTCTCTACAATTCTGTATAGTGACCTTTCAGAACAATTTAACAATTCATCATTGAATAGAACATGTTTGTTGCCTTATTTAGTTTCCTTCTGTTTTATTCATTTCTTTTGTATCCTCATTGTTGGCCTGCTAACGTAAGAGACATAAATTTGACAGTGATAAATGACTAAATTTAAGTTTTTGTATAATACAAGAGCAGTGAAACTGAAAATCCTATAACTTCTATTAATTTGTACCTAATATTACCTCGTTCAATGCATAATTTTTAAATGAAAATTAGTATCTTTTTTAAAGTATCTTGTGCTCATCATTAATGTTTTTTTGCTTTTTTGATTTATAATTCATTTTTATTGCCAAGGTGCGCCAGAAAATAAATTACCTCCAGTAGCTGTAACTTTTTTTCTTCCTTACAGACAGAAACGATTTATAAACTCTGATAATAATCATGGTGGGACTATGATTCTTCCTTCGGTTTGGTAGGTCTAAATGTTTTTTTTTCTTCAGATAATACACAAAAATAATTTTCATGCTTTTTTGCTAATTAAAAAAGTTTTATTACAGAAGGACTTTTGTAATTGGTTTTTTGTTTTTTGTTTTTAAATAAGAAATACTAATAATTTTTTGAAACACTTCGTTTAAAATATTTAAATTTGCAAACGGTCTACCGTATATAGAGAAAAGACAACAAATACATGAAAAATAAAGAAATATAAGAAAAAATGAGATGTCATCAGGACTTACCAACGTCATCACGGCAAATAAGCCCACCACTGTTACAAAATGCCATCGCTACAATTTAAGATTTTTGATAAGCATGCAAAACAAAAAATAATCAGCCATTCTACATTAAAATAAAAAGAAATAAAATTAAGTAATACCATAGATCTGAATTTCGAGTCATTGATAGGCAAACAAACTAAATTTCATGGCAATGATCGCCATTTTGTTTTCATAAAAAAAACTGTTTCATCCGATGAAATCAGACAATTTGACGTTTCCATCGATGGTAAAATGATAATTTATGCCGGTTATAGAGTTTTCATCAGGGCTAGAGTTAAGTCCTGAAAATATGGACTTCAGTTGTTGTTGTTTTTACGTGTAAATGACTTAATATAGCAATGGTCTTTATCGAGAGTAGGTACGGTCAATGGAAGTTAGGGGAAATTTTCTTCGAAAAATGGTGAAAAACTTTTGTTTAGTCCCCTTTCACACAAGGAAACTGAGTTTCCTGCAACTTTCAGTTTTTGGGTGAGAAGGGCACCAAGTAAGAGGATTGAACGTTCTACGATTGGTGGGAACTGAAAATTAAAAGAAAACGTCAACAAATCTCCAGCAACTTGTTTCCTCGTGTGAAAGGGGACTTACATTTGTGTATGTAACGTTTATGAAGAGCCTCCATGAATAAAGTTTAAGCTTCCAGTTTATGGTTTGATAACCGAGTAGAGATGAGCGATGATCAAATTTCAGCAAAAATCGTTGTTGAAATATTACGATATCGATTTATTTTATGAGTAGGTACATATATAATATGTATATTATCTGAATCCTTAAACTTATACAGTCGTATTTATGAACGTTGTCTAACAAGTTATATAAATAAACATTTTTAGTTGTCTAAACTTTGGCTAATGTTACATTTTATTTGATAAATAAAGAATTTTTCCAAATATTTCGGACTATCAAACTCTGTCTAAATGGTTTAAACTGCTAATGTTTGGTGTTTACACTACGCAGAATGTATTAAGTTTACAATGTACATATGTATATGGCTGCATTTTTTTCAGTTTTATTATTATTTAACTTTAATTATTAAATCCACTACAGTAATACTTTTGTACAGGGCCGGACCAACCATATGTGCAAAATGTGCAAATGCACAGGGCGCAAAATTCTGGGGGCGCATTACCAGGAGCAAGAAAATGTAATTGGCGTTAGGCAATAACGCCCATATTGATTTGGAAATATCGCCCAAAGAAATTCTGAACAATTGTTGTTTTTTTTTGCTCGATTTGGGCGTTATTTCCAATTTTTTAATTTTTTTTTAAAGGAAATACAAATTTTAAAAGTCAAATGGGAAATAACTCCCAGAATTGGAAATATCGCCCAAAAAAAATCCAGAAAAACCTCACTGTTTATGCGCCGTGATTTTTTTAAGATTATCTTATCATTGAAATTTCACTTTGGAAATATCGCCCAAAATTTGGGAAGAACGCCCAAATTAAAAAAACATGTTTGATCGCCCAAAATTTAAGAAATAACAGCCAAATTTTACAAAAACAATTAACATTGAAAATATTTGGCGATATTTCCAACTTAAGATTTGGAAAAATATAAATTTCGGCGATATTTCCATTTTTTTGGGCGATATTTCCAAATCGATTTGGGAGTTATTTCCTTTGGCATTTAGGTGTGAACACATAAAAAGTGGCGCTTACCATAAATCTTGCACAGGGCGCAAGTTTGGCTTGGGCCGGCCCTGCTTTTGTACCGACAAATAATAAACCAAAGGAGTTTTACTTCTGGCGCATCTACACACTGATTCGTTCACCTTTTTTTATTTTAATGAATCTAAAACCAATATTTTACAGTCATACCGAATTAAACATACTGTCAATTTACCTACAAACATAAACGAGAAATAAATAACATTTCTTTTTCATCCATGTTAAAAATGTTATTAATTTTATTTTACTGTAAAGTTGTTTGTTTTGTGTTTATATGCGAACAAAATGTAATCAACTACAAATTAAATCAACCAAATGTCAAAGTTCAATATAAATAATGCATTTTATTATTTTATATTTAGAAACGAAAAACACAATAAATTATAGGTATACATAGGTACCTTCATATTATGATATTATCTGAATCCTCAGCAATAAAACTTACTAAAAATCATCGTCTAAATATAAACACATGGAGACAACTACATACATTATATATACGTATGTATGAAATAAAAAAAAACCAATTTAATTTACGACCTTAACAATCTGTCAGCGCTTAAGGCCCGATAAACTACTTATTTTGTGCAAATAAATTCGACATGCAAATAGCAGGGACGAAGTGTTTTTCGACAGCCTTTAGCGTTAACATTCATAAAAATATAATAAAAGTAATTATGTTTAATCAATTTCACCCTAAATTTTGCCTTTTTTTTGTCATGATGGTGTATAAAATGTGATGGATATTTTATAGAGGCTAAGATGTTTTGCATGTAGGTTAGTTATACGCCTTTTGCCACCCTCGCATCCCTTTCCAAAAAATAAAAAAAAAATCCAATTTTGTTAGCAAATAGCAGCGATATGCATAAAAGGCCGCATAGATACATACGTCCCTCTAACACCACAGGCCCTTCTCCAACATAGTTAAGCACTCAATTACGTCGTCGTAGGGGTAAATGGATAGGGGTGGACTAACTGTGCTGTTATATAGCTTTAATGTTATAGAACGGTAGTAGGTAGTTGATGGATACAACAACTAAATGTGGGCATGTGTGTGTTTGGGACTTATTCATTGACTACGCGATGACACAATACGAAGAGTCAATCATTTTGGCATTGAGCATTTTTCTTACACTGAGAGAAACAATTATGTTCTATACAATAAAGTCAATACCTTTCAATTTCTTTGGCGCATATTTTAAAACATTTAAAACCTTCGATCTAAATCACTTTGAAAAAAAGGGTCCGCTCTAAAATCTATTTCAAAAACGAGGGTCGACTTTGTGTAAATTTTAAACGACACAAAGTAGTAGGAAGGTTTTGATATTTGATGATGATTTTAAACTTATGGTTTCAATAGTTCTAATGGAAAATTGTAACTTCAATGTATATAAGAAGTCCGAATGGTGTTAAAAGAAAGGAATAGACCCAAACAATTAACACAAACAATTGCGAACAACTATACTGTCAGAGTCCAGAGAAGATATCTGGCTGAGACCTTTTATTTCGTCGACAATAATGCCTCTGTTAATAGGGTGGAAATGTTTAACGATCTGGAAGCTGAAAGTTCTATATTTGTCGAAAACTTTCATTTAATCCGCATATCGATACAATACTCAGCAAAGAAAGTGGTCGTCTTGGATTGATAATGTGGCTCTCAAAATCCCTTTTAATACAAGGAAACAAGTTAGCTCGGAGATTTTTCGACATTTGCTTTATATTTCTTTAAAAAATCTCTTGTAGGTACATTTCATCCGAGGGAAAATTTTGTTTGTAGTTTTGTTTTAAAGTATCTTGAGTCTTGGTTGAACGCACACTACGTCAAGTGTGAAAAGGAATGTAAAACAAATCCCCAAATTGCTGACTGGGAGTGCTTTTATCTCTTAAAAACTGATAGTTACTGCAAACTAAGTTTCCTCGTTTATGAGTATCATCCTTTACATCTTTAATTGCCTGAGCCCAAAAGGGTGCTGCAACTCGAACTGGAGCTGGAAAAAGGTTTGAAAAAGTATCCTAAGTTGTATTTTAAACGTGTCCAGAATGCAGCTGTCCAGCTTTTTGCATATTTTTAAGAAAACGAAATAATTTTGAGCTTATTAAACACTTCCTCTTATTTTTGAAATACATATTTTCTATTAATTTTTAAATTTAAATAAAATAAAATATGCTATTTGTTTGAAAGAACAGAACGCCGTTTAGCAATTTGATTTTTGACAACTGAAAGTAATCTAAACCTAGTATGAAATACACTTTGTATAAAGATTTTTTAGAAGAATCATTTATCAATTCAAAATCCATTAGTTTCTAAGTTATATTTTATTTAAAAAATAAGTTACAATTTGAAATTTATGGCTGTAGACGAAAAATGTTTAATTAAATAAATATAGAATTAAAGTGTTTTATCGATTTGAAATATTTATGTATTAAATAATACTTAACCTATTATCTCACGTTAGTTTGATATAAATTCCGTTTATAATAATCCATGTAAACAAAAAATCATTTTTTTACATAATAAACAATGTGTAACCAGCCAAATGTTTTTTTCTGAGTGTTTGTTAACCACAAGGCAAAAATCCGTCCTCTGACGTAAATTTGCGAATAATGGCTTTTAACAAGGAGATATAACACGTTTAAGTATTCATTTAACTTTAAATATGGATACAAAAAATACTTGCTTTGTGTGTGTGACAATGTCAATTCATTAGGTTTCGTCTAAGATGGATCTCACAATAGGCTTAAGGCATACACACATTACATATATTGATTTACACAAGTTTAAAAGTTATGAACATTATAATATTGTAAAGCTTTTAAAAAAGTTTTTTTTTTTACATAGTTTTATAGTTCAAGGCCAAAAATGTCATTTGTAAAATATATATGTATTCACACATATAAATACACATAATACGCGATTATATCGATGTTCAGAGAATTCCTTAATATAAACAGCGTCCGCTTTTTGTGTTGTTAAACGGAGCATAAATTATAATTTGAAATATTTTTGTAAAATTGCATTTTTGTTTTCTTTTAGGGAAAACATAAATGGTAACGACTAACGTACCTACATTTGAGAAGAGAGAGAGAGCTATTTATTAAACAGCATGTTATTTATGTCTATAACAGTCTCGGGTTCTAGGCCGGACTTTTGGGACTGAAAGTGATTTATCAAAAAAATTGAAAAAATGTCAAACACCATATTCAGGCATTCGTGGATCGTAGAAGGATACGATCCCAATTCTGTTTACCTGACACCAAAACTCCCAAACATATTGCCTATATATCTGTGGCAGTAAGACAGCGTAACTTTTGTATGTTAAAAATACAGGTTTCGAGAAAAACGCAGTTTTGTCTACTAATCTGTAATAGCAATTAATGTAAATTTTTTTAGGAATTACAGAAAATTAGCTCTCAAACTGGACTACTAACAATCGAAAAACCGAAAAATCGCTTACGTCGACATAAGCTACTCTGTCTTACTGCCACAATTATAATATTTTGTATGATGGTTTTATATAAATAATACAATTTCTATATTATTATACATATAAGAAATAAATGAGCCAAATATAGAAAACTTAGCAGTGTAAAATAAGACATTTTGAATTATTGATTTAAACAGCTTTTAAAGTTCTTTAAGTATGTATGTATCCTAATTCCTAGTGGACCTCAATTGTACTTTTTAGTTGCAGTGGCGTAGAGGTTAAGCCTTATTTTTGATGAACTATTAAAGATTTCAGTGTAACTCAGTTTTAATATAAAATAAAGCATAAGCATTTTTTAGAAATTCTACCAAATGATCAGTGACCAAACAATGTACAGTGGGCTGAGAGTGGAAAAAAGGTCTTTGTCTCACTGAAAAAAAACTTGGTTTTGAAGTTGGTATATATCAAAAAGTTATAATTTCTTCGGTACTTACTGTCAGAATGAACTAAGCCCATTTTTTTAAGAAAAAACGTGTTTCTTTATTTTAAAAATAAAATAAAATTACCCAGGTCTGAGAAATTCGATTTTTTGTGAAACCATTTATTTTAGCTTGCAAATAAAAGGATTAGGGATAATTCTACAGTTTTTTGATTTGACGCAAAAAGTACAAGCAGCTTAAAAATAAAACAGGGTATTTTTTTCTGATTTTTGCCCCAAATTTTAGTAACTTTTTTTCTAATCAGTTTTTCTTAATCAAATTTTGACCAAATATTTATAAGACTAATCTTGACATGTTTGTCAAATTTCATAAAAATTCCGTTAAATAAGTCAGATTTTACAGACTTTTTCCCAAACAAACCAAACCACTGTGCGGCGCGGCGCGGCGTGAGTATACCTAAATATGAATGGTTCAGATGAATTTTGTATTCGTATGTTCTTTTGTTTCCTACGAAAATAATAATAAATAAATACTTAAAGGAACAAAAATATAAAGTTTACTTTCATTTTGTACTAAAAAATACAAAACTATCTTCAAATACAACAATTTCACAACGCTTACAAAAATTGATTGAAAATAGAATGAACCGAAATGCAGAATATCAATTTACATTTCCGAAATCCCAATTCACTATTATCATTTCGAACGAGTTGTGGACCGCCAAAATTCAATTTCGTAATGTGAATTCACAATAATGCAAAACATGGGCGTATGGCTCAATTAATAATTATTTTTTTTTAATTTCAATGATAATTGGTAAGTTAGTTCAATCATTAAAATAAAGAAAGTCATTTTTATGTAGAAGGTTGAGACAAAATGAAATTTTGTCTGGCAACAATGACATATGAAGTCAAAAGCTTTGTATTGGTATTAAAATATTTATTGATTTTGAATCGAAAGACCATAATTTTAGAATTTTTAATAGAATTTTGCTATGATATCTTCATAAGTACCTACTACCTACCTATGCACCATCAACTTTAAAAATACCAAGTAAACTAGGTAAGATTAAGGTCACTTAAACTTAAGCAAATTGCGGATATATTTGGGAATAGGTTTAAAAAAAAGCTAAATGTTATTAGTCTAGCAAGGCGAATTTAGTGTGACCTTAGGAATATACTTGATCTCTTTGAAAACTACATATATTACCAGAAAAAATTATTTAGCTTTCCGTTACTTTTGTGATACCTGACACACTATTTTAATCTGAAAGTGCAATTAAACCGTTATCCCGCTATAATTATGATTTAAGTTTTTTTTTCTATTTTAAGCAAATATCTCAAAAGAAGGCAAATTTCATATTTGAGGAAAATAATTTATAGATAGCCCAACTTTGAAGTGAATTGAACTTAAAACAACAATCTTAATAACTATACCTACCTACCTATGTTATTATGATTTTTTTTTTAAAGTACCTACGTACATTATAATAATACAATTTCGTCTTCCTACTTATCTATCTCCTTTCTTTTCAAGGATATTTCTCATTGAATATTTTAACCACATATTATAATAAATCCTTATTGTAACTTCATTATGACGCAAAAAGTCTCAGCTATCCTACAACAAGGCCATCTATATACAGCTTTTGAATAATTCATTGTTGTCTCAGAATATGAGTTATTTTTATAATTGAGTTAACATCAAATGGCACCTTCAAGCTCGCTGTAGGTATGCAACATCATTACATCATTGTGATTTTCAAAGAGATTCTAGTCTAAGAATAATATAATTATTAATAATAATCATTGTTATTGTCTTTGGCTGTGAGTCTTATGGTTTGATTAATGTAATTTGTCATTTCGTAAAAATTCAATGTTTTAATTACATAGATGATAGCTTTTGTATTAACATTTATAATTGTTAGTTTAGATATTTAAACTTTATTTCCAAATTAATAGAACAAATATTTTTAGGGATTTTAAGGAGTAATGAAAGGACAAATGTACATCTTGTTTATAGCTTGAATTCTCCACAAGAAATATTGGTACAATTTTTGTTCGTAAGAACAATATATTTTGAGAAAAAACGTGTAAATATTATAATACAGTAAAACACGCTTAAGAGAAATCCCGCTTAAGAGAAAAACCCGCTTATCTGAAACACTTTTTTCATCCCCGAGTATTTGTCGACCAATTAATTTTTGATATGTCAGAACCCTTTTTGGAATTTTTAAATCCGCTTAAGTGCAATTTTTTTCACTTATCCGGACTCCGCTTAAGTGAAATTTTTTTTCACTTAAGCGGGGTTCGTTTAAGTGAAAAACCCGCTTAAGTGAAAGAAAGATTGTGACATTTTGCAGTTTCTCTTAAGCGGGTTTGACTGTATTACGTTTTTTCGCTTTTCTTTCAAAAAAAGTTGGTTTTGAAATACATATTATGTACCTATTTACAAAAAAATTGAATTTTGGACTTGGCTAGACTTGTATGGTTAATTTAGATAATTGAATTTGAATCAAATTAATTTTTTAAAACATGGCTCGATTGTTAAATCAGGCTTAACTCCATCAAAACATTTGTGAAAAATAAAAAGCGATCTGAGTTTCTGGGAACTCAAATGCTTTTCAGAACTATAATTTTTGCATAACAATCAAAAACAAGATTTTATGATTTAATAATACGACCGTTAATATTTGAATTTATTTTGTTGTAACATAATGTATATATGTACTTATATTTATCTTATTTAACAACGTTCATATTTATATTCAAGCTCTTTCAATGCTATTCTTTCTTTACATTCTATTTCCAAGACTTGAAGCCTTTCATTTTTTTCCATTTCCCTTTGCCTGAGTTCCAGTTCTCGGAATTCCTTTTCTTTTTCAAAATCGAACTTCTTATATTCCAATTCAAGGCGGGCCTTTTGACACTCACTCTTTTCCTTTTGATAAGATGACATCAGCTTAACCACTTCCATTAAACAATTACATGCGTCATGATTCTGACTTGGTTTGGATTTAATGGGGTTACTATTTTCGACAGCTTTTATATTTTCAGATTGACTTAATGTTGGGTGATTATTATTAACTGCCGTACTACTTGCACTTTCATTCATGATGTTATCACTCAATGTTCTGCTTCCACGAATCTGTGGAAATATTTGGCTTTCTTCAGAAACATGTTGCGGAGACGATGGTGGACTGCTTTTTATTATTGTTTCACGTGAATCTTCTACTTCCAAATTGGAATTATATTGCTTTGGGCTGGCATTAAACTTATCTATGTTTACTTTTTCGCCAAAAACATATTTTAGAGAATCAAAAAAAGGACATATTCTGTTAATGATACCTAAAGAGGAATAAAAAGCAAACAATAATTTATAAAGAACATTTTCATTTCATCACAATTCGAAAATCTTACTTTCTACGGTTTCACCATTTGGTATTTTTTGTTCTGAACGTTGCCAATATAATGCTTTTTCATATAAAGTTTTAAGGTTGCGCATTTTATTTTTAACCAATGTCCATTCAATTTTCATATGATAAGTTTGCACAAATGTTTGGTAAAATATCCTACCATTCGGTTTCTATGATAAATAAAATTAAAATTTAAAACAATGAAATAAAATAAAGGAATATATTATAATATTCACATACTTCGAACTCATGTTCTTTTATATAATCTACAAGTATTGCTGTCTCATAATCGCTCCATTTTCGGTAGGGCAATGCCCTTTTTCTCTTAATTATTCTCTGGAATAGGAAAAATAGTTAATATTATCAATAGTAAGTAGGAAATTCTAAAATTAATTCCTTAAATCTGATTTTGGGTTATTTTAAACTAAAGAATTTATTATTCTAGTAATTGTACCTACCTAGTTATTGAAAATCGTAAAATAATATTTAAATCTTTTCAGATTGTAACGTTACAGTTTTTAACTAAGAACAAATGTGACTTTATTGTATCTACCAAACAAATTCAATGAAATATTAAAACCAATAAAGTGCGCGACCGGGTCGGACTTACCTGCTTTTAATGATAAAATTCCTTAGAATTTCGTATGGGGGTAGGTGTCTATATACTAACATGGAACCCTTAATGAATGTTGTTATGAGTATTGAGTACCAATCTGTACCAATTTTGATCCGAAATTCTAAATAATTAAGCATTTATTAAAAAAAAAACATTTCTTACATCTATATTTGCTCAGCAAAAGATACAACCAATATTGTAAAAATTTGAAAAATTGTTCAATTTTGTTATGTGTTTTCTTTTTGTGTTGTAAATATTTTAAGCGTAAAAATTTTTTTGAAACAAAATATTGGTAGGTATTTCGTTTAGAACTTTTTAACAGAAAATACTTTTGAAAAGCACTATTCAAAGAAAAAACTATAAACAACAAATGGAAATAATAATATGATCTACGAGCGATCAGTTACATTAAAAACCTGAAATTTCTAAAATAAAAGTCTTAAACTTAAAATTATTATTCCCATATTATATAATAGGTATGTAGAATATGTTACTTTCCTTAAGAAAGCATTAATATTTTTGTCTTAGAAGCGTTCATTTTAAAGTTACATATCATTTCAAAAGTTGGTCAAATTTGCAACAGATCACGTTAGTTTTCGCTTTAGTTTTAAATACCAAAGTTGTTGAAAAATAGCTTACGTTTTCATTGAGGCAAATGAAGTAATTTCGTTGAAAAATTCCAAATTTGATTTCAATTTATCTCATTTCCCATACAAATTCACATTTCGAAATTAGGTAATTTCAACCAATGTTATTGGCAATTACGTAAAAACATTATGAACACCCCAAGTGGATTGCATAGTGGAAACCCATTGCCCATTGGAAACTATAAAAATGTCAAAATTTGATGTATAAAAACAGAAAGAGAACACAACAGAAAAATCTATAACTGCCAAATCAAATTCAAAATGAAAGTACCTAGCTGTCAAAACGAAATTAGAAAATTAACAATGAAAACACTTTTTCTGTAATTTACGAAATTGCCTCATTTCGGGTCCAGTGAATACATAGTAGTTATAACCTACTCTTTATAGATAATAATCCCTATACAAAATATTTTCATATTTTTGCAGCTGCCTGAATTTCTATTAAGTACGCGGTTTTAACAAAGTAGCCCTGAAATAAAAAACCTATATCATATCATATAAATTGGCAGCACTGATTAAGGAAAATACGTACATACCACCATGTACAAAAAAAAAATAAAGGCACACAACAACCCTCAATAAAAAACAATTTATTCACAAACATACATACATATATACCTCTACAAATCCTTACCTACAATCTACTGCTTTAATATTAAAATTTCCTTGTTAAAACTTACCCTTTTAAAATTCTTCTTTTCCATAGTTTAATTGCTTTTATATGTAGGTATGTAGGTACATATTATCAAAAATGAATGTTCAATGCGTTTTTACTTATCTGTAAATATAATAATATCGCACGTGATATAAATTTACACGACTATGTCCTCACTTTGCCTATCGCTGTTCACAACTAAACTAAAACGAATACACATTTTTGAGGGTAAATTTACTTCAAATGAATAAAAATACGAATACCAGCAAAAGATCAAATATACACTTCGTAGAAAAAGACAAAATATTCAACAACCTACTCATATACCATTCTCTAATCTTATACATACTTCCATATGATTGTATAGGTACATTGAAATTCGAGACTGTGTATGTAATACTAAGTAGGTATTATGACGATATGATTTTCAGTTCTGCTACCGGCTACGTCATAAAGCAGATTGAAGGAGATAGGTATATATTATTTTTTCACTCAACTAGAACAGACAAAGAAGATACGCAAAAACTTGTTTTTTCAACTTCAAGTAAATGTACTATGTAATATGTATACATATGTACGTATTGTATAATATGAATAAAGCTATGATGATATTTTGCTGACGACAGTGTTGCCCCGCCAACTAGTTAAAAATATAGTGTGGTGAATATAAATTGTAGTTTATTTGAAAAGGCGGAAAAATGTAACCAATTGTTTGAAACATTTTAACAATAATTAACCGAATGTTGAAACTTTGGATTCAAGAAGAGTTTTAACAGAAATAAATAAGTAAATGTATTTAATATACAATATAATATGTGGTGTTTTGTCAAACCATTTTATCTAACTTAAAAAATTTAGTTTTTCAGTTAAAGCTTAGGTATTTAAATTGTAAGAAATAATGGAACGACTTATTAAAATTTGTTGATATATTTAACTGAATTTCAAATGTAGGTAAGTTTGTTTGGAAATGTTAAGTTTTGTAGTTTGTGACAAATATCATGTTTGTACTAAATAATGGGTTATTCAATTTCAGCTTCGGAAAGTAAAATTAAATATTACCTAAACAAAAAAGAATTTAGATTTCGGTGCAATTTTTTTAATTTTATTGTTTGGACTCTGCAATAAAAAAAAAACCCAATTTAATTGTCACATACCTATGTGACAGAAATATCGATGATACTTTCGTAGTATGTATGTATATCGAGGTAAAGACGATCTATTGGTCGTATTGTTTGGCTTGTGCCCTTGTGTCGACGTATTTTTGCATAAGTTAAGCTTCACCAGGATGCAGATACAAATCTGGTCCGATTATGTACAAAACTTACCACAACCACATCAACCACCAGTTTCTTTGATTTTATGGCTGTCATGGAAATTGTGCGCTCAGAAGGACGATTTTGTTAACCTTAATATGCTTTTGAGGAATAAAACGTGCCAACCGAAATTTCACAATTTTTCTAAAAAAAGGAAACAATTCAAACAGGTTATTTCATATTTGGTAGTTTAACGATCTATTTGGTAAAATGGTACTCCTTAAACTGAACAAACAAAAAGTTCGTAGTTATCATGTCAAATGTTAAGATCACAGTGGCGGGCGCCCGGTCACAAATTTTAGCACGTCCTGAAATATGTAAACATTCAAATCCAAAATATTCGGAGCAACCAACAACTTCACTTAACACAAATTCTGAAATTTCCAACCCACAAATTAAGTAAGTCACCACACTATGGTAAATGATTAGTTAGTATTAACAAACATATACATACATTTACCCGGACACAATATCGGGCTCGCGTGGGCATTCATATATTCCCATACAAGTGCAACAGAGATGGGAGAAGAAGTACTTCTTATACTTTGGTGGGGTGGGAATGAATGAAAAATGAATTTACATGGAATGGAAGTGATTAATGAAGTCAGAGCTGTCGTTTTATTTCTTCAGTCAGCTGAGTGAGGTGAGCAGTACCTACCTACTTTTAATACAGCAGAATGCTATCGAAAAAAAACGGTATCTTGAACATTACATTAATCTTTTATTTAAAAATAAAGTGCACGACTGAGTCACACGAACTTGCTCTTATGTGATCACACTGTAATTTTTTAAGTCTGAATAGTTTAGATCTATTCATCTGATTTTAAAAGAAATAAATTAGTCACGGAAGCATTTATTTTATGCCACCTGTCAAAAACGTAGTTAAGGTAGAAGGTAGAATTTATTTTTAAGAAAATGTGAAGATTTTTAAGCATTTACAAAATATAATTTTAATTTTTTTTTTAAATCCGAAATTGTTTTTGAGAATTTTGATATGCAATATGATTTTCATTTAGTAGTAGCTCTTGTGTAAAAAATTTCACTTAATCAGTTCAACAGATAAACAGAGTCGATAACCAAAAAATATGGTTCTATGAGAAATACTGTCCTGATATTAGTTAGTTAAACCGTAGTATTCGTTTTTGAGAAAAATAAGATTTTTCCTTGGCGGTTTTTAAACACTTATATGAGAGATACCGTTGTTTTATAAGAATAATGTGTATTAAAAATCTGTTAAAAAACTTCTTGTGCCAAGTTTAAAAAAAGTTGTTTCCGAATTAGGTATATGAGTCCTTTTAATAATCACCAAATAGATATGAAACAACAAAAACACATGTTTTAACTTATAATTCTTAATAATAAACGTGTATTAGCCTTAAATGACATTTGACAATGAGCGGATAACTTATCTCACCAATTTTGGTGTTCAACGAGCGGATAACTTTACCGTTCACAATTCAATTCAAAGCTGACTGATATGATAGTTAGCTTTCAAAAATGAAAGAAGTACTTGAATATGTAGTAAAATTTAGGGAAGTGTTTCTTACTTTTCGGTGTTATTCAGTGAACGATAAAATGAAGATAGAATAAGTTTATTAATATTTTATTTTATCAAACGGATAAGTCCACTATCCATGTGTTAGGTAAAACGTGTATTTACGAGCGGATGGTGTATTTTTATTAATAGGGCTGTATATGTATTAGGTTGTGAAACAAAATTTCTTTTTTTTTTTAATTTTGAGGACAAACCTCAAAAAAAAAAAAATGCATCGGGGGAATGCTCAAAAAACAAAGTGTATCAAGTTTAAAAAAAACGACCCACCCGTTAAAGCTGCAGCCTGCAGCTGAATAGAGATGCAGACAGACGAACCTCGCTATGTCGTTTTTAAAAAAAAAATCGTACTAAGCACATGGGTTTTAGAGGATAGCCATTTTTTTATCGTGAAGTTCTCTGTCAGCAACAAACCAAGACTGATCTTCGTAACGAAAAGTGCTTTTTATATATAAAAATATAAACAAAAATATTTTCAACTCTGATTTCAAATCAATTTTATTTGTCAATTTTTGTAATTTAAATTTTTTTATGTTTCATTAACGTCATAGTAAATTTGCTTAAATATTATATTCTACGTAAAACCAGCTTAAGATAAACTGCAAAATGTCACAGTCTTTCTTTCACTTAAGTCGGTTTTTCACATAAACGAACCCCGATTAGGTGAAAAAAAAATTCACTTAAGTGAAAAAAATTGCACTTAAGCGGATTTAAAAATTCCAAAAAGAGTTCTGACATATCAGAAATTCAAATGTCATTTTCGTGATGAAAATTTGGTGGAGGTGAAAAATAAAAAAGAAGTAAAAGCGTTAACCAAATTTTTTGTTCTGTTCTGTTCTATTAAATTTTTTTTTCACCTGAGAGTTTTTTTCAGTGAAAAATATTAAAATTAACTGAAAATATGTTTCAGGTATTCGGCTTTTTCACTTAAGCGAGTTTCGCTTAAGCGGAGTGTTTTAACGGAAATTGGTCGGTAAATACTCGGGGATAAAAAAAGTCTTTTTCTTAAGCGGGTTTCTCTTGAGCGGGTCTTACTGTATTTCAAAAATTTCATATATTGTATAAATTGATAATAATCATCACATCTGTGTTTGTGATTGAATGTTTTAATAAAGATCTCCTGAAGAAGACAGCTTTGCATGTCGAAACGTCGGGAAAGTAAATGGAATAAATTTTTTGTTTCATTGCAAATCAAGTGACAAAAAAGCCGAAGAGGAACCAGATTCTTCAACAATAGTCAATACGACGTAAAATATCTTAAAGTCTCACAATTTCCACACATTGTTTGTGTGTTCTGTTTAACGACATATTATATTCGTTTCCTAATGTGATAAACGAAAAATAGAAAAATACTTTGAATACCCTACGGCTTCGACACATCTTGGCAATTAGAAAGTCAGCTATCTCAAATTTCCAGTTAATTGAAACCTATATCGTCCAAAAAAATAACTTTGAAACTTTGAAAATCACCAAATCAATTTTCAATCTTTGTAAGGGTATCAATAGATACACCTAACCTATGTCTACCTACTTCTTATTCTTACCCAATTATTTATCGTCGTATTTCAATCGAAACACATATTATTCCTGAGGGCACTGAAGGCTGAAATTTAAGTATCTGTATAATATGTATTATAGAATGATATCTATTCTATATGTAACTATACAGTAGCGTACGCAGGATTTTTTTTTGGGGGGGCTCAACCTCAATTTTGGTAGAAGTTCTTTTTATGGTATCACTAAAACGAAACTAGCATACGAAAATGAAAAACTTTCAAATTATTAACCATCAACAGCCTTCAGCCGTCTCAAAGTGGAAAACGAACGTCCTGGCTCTGCAGACGTTAGTTACATATTTCGGTTCCATCCTTCCACATTTGTTTTTAAAATATTGCTACCTCAGTCAGTTTAATTTCATTTTATTTACTAAGCCTAAGACTAAGTTCGAGTACAAATGAAATTACATACAAAAGTTACGCGTATTTCACTGGTATGAAATTCACAACAAGAAGTGAGAACCAAAATATGAAAACCGGTTCTTTAATCAATTTTCATTTCCCAATGTACGGCAACTTAAGAAAAAAATTAAAGTTGTTGCGGAAAATTGTGACATTTGTCAATCAATTTGTTTTGCTCAAAACACAAATTCTGAATTATTGTCATCAAGGAGGAAAAAGGAACAAAACATGGAATTTAAACACTCTTTTATGAACTTTTTCAAGATTCTGATGACAGCAATGTATTTTTTTTAAATAAGAAGAAGAAGAAGAAAACACAAATAAGAGAATTGTTGTTTTTGTTTTTGCTTTGGTATTTTTTTTAATTCAAAATGAGTATTAGAAATTGAAAACTGAGTATCGAGAAATCATGTGAAGACTCTTGTCATAGCCCAGTGGAAAAGGATTGTGTTTCAGTAAAAAATAAATAAATAAAATCATTTAATTTTTTCTAACTTTAATTTATTTTTATGTTGAATCTATTTTCATGGGAAAAAATGCTAAAACATTAAATAAATAAACAAAATATCAACAACACAGTTTTTTTTTCACGATCTCAATCATTTGACAGCACAGTTTTTTTCACGATCTCAATCATTTGACGGTGCTTAGGGATTATGGGATTTTGTTGCGATATTTGTTAAAACAAAGAGTGTAGCCGTACTTAATACAAATGTTCAGCTTTTTTTGTGGAATATACAAAGGGAACAAATTTGACTTTTGGGAAATGTAAAGGGATTTTTGTTTTTAAAAGCTGCAAGTAATGGTGTGACATAGGGCAGCTGATTTCAAAATTCATTCTTTTAATGAGGCATTTTTTTTCGACTCCATTCTGATTTTCTGAATCATTTCTTAGTAGAATAATCCATTCGGGGATTTTCCGAGAGAATAGGTATAATAAGTGAGTTTTTAATGTTTATGAGTGCATTTTATTCAGGTGGTGCATGGGATTTCATTCCGTTTTATGGATTTTTTTAAGTGGAAAAAGGAAAAAAAAATTGTATGTGTTAAATCGTTTTGATACTTTTGCCTGATTGCAAAGGAACTTTTTGTTGAGTTTCTATGAATTTTGAGATTCGTTTGAAATGTCAAACAAAATCAAGATTACTTTGGTATGAACTAGTGATTTAATTACGATATCCATATGCGTTTAGTTTTTTTTTTTTTAAATAATATTAAAGAATATTGTTATAATGGTAAAATCTAGCCTGCGTACGCCACTGTATCTATATCGATGGCTGCATTAAGTAGATATTTGCCCAGAATCAATGTGTTCGTTCTTCATGACTCACGAGTTAATTTGGTCTTTTTTAGACAAAGCATTGTATTTGTGAATTTCTGAGAAAACGTTTAGCGAGCGTTATGTTTACAAACGACTGAAGACGACGATGCCTACATAAAATTCCTCTATTTCTATATGTTTGTGTGTATATGTACATAGAATATAATATTAATGTAGCCTTAGTACCTATTCAGAATTCTAGAATTCCAAAAGATGAAAATCGGTACACTCTGTTTACCCATGAGGTGATGCCGAAAAGGTTGAATGGAATATTTTCGAAGAGACAACCCAGTTTTGCGTTTAAATCAAAATCCCAAATGGGAATTATATTTGTTTTTTGAGTGGGAGTTACAAGAAAATCCTTCGTAAATAGATATGTATATATATGTATGTAGGTAGGTAGCCATTTAAACAGCAAAATAAATTGCCAAAGGGTTCAAGCAGAGGACAACATAAAGGTTAATGGTGGATTTTTTTTTGAATTATAGGTTCCGACAAGAAGAAAATAATTTCTGGTATCTGATTTAAGAGAGTAAGCAAAGGGAAATGAAAAATTTTACTCATTTTATTTTGATTAAATATTTGAAGTTAGATATTATAGGAATAGATATATGCAAATCGTTTATGAGTTAAGACAAAGCTAAGAAAATGTAAGTATACAAAAATAAATTATAATTATGGAATCCTTAATCATTTTGGTTTATAATGTTCCTTTTTTTTTTACTTTTATGATAATCAGAGATATGTAGATAATAAGGAAGTTATATATTTTAAGATGTTAAGAGCAAATAAGATCTGTGTAAGAAAATCCAAATTGGTATGGTGTTATGGATGAAGAAGAAATCTTTGTACTTGAGAGCCCAAACGATTTAATGAGACGAATCTTATTTACAGTCGTGCAGTTGCAAAAGATCTTAAGTAAAAGACGATATACACAAATCCGGTGGCCTGAGAAGTATTCCGCCGATTGTTCTGTTCATTTAAGCTGGCATGACTACTGCGTATAAGCTTTCCATCTGTCCTACTTTATTGGTCTCTTTTCTAGTTGATGGAAAAGAGTATTTGTCCAGCTTATCCCTCAAAAATTGTCTAATTGTACTTACGTCCCTTCTTTCCAAAATCCAAAGTCATGGAAAAACTGATAAATCATCAGCTCAAAAAATATCTAGAAGAACGAAATCTTACCGGCAGTACGGCTTTCGTAGCAATAGGTCCAGCAGTTTTTGAATACATAAGTTGGGTATTAAATATAAAAGTCCTTGCTATACAATATAATATGTAGGGGAGAGTGGGGCAAGAAGGACCACTTAAGCTTTAGACACTCTTAAATTTTGTTCTATTCCTAAAAGAGGAGCAAATATTTTTTCAAATAATACTTTAACCTTTGAACTTCATCAAAGTGCACAATCAAAATAGTTGAACAATTTTATATAGAGATATACACAATTATACAACCTTATCTCGAAAGTCCGTTTTGCCCCACTACGTACTGGTTGCATTTGCCCCATAAGAAAAGTATTTTTATTTTTCTTAATATTATTTACTTACCTTTATTTCCAGCAGTTAAAGATAGCACTTACCATCACAAACAATACAAAATAAACAAAATTTGCGGGATTATGAACCTGTCGTTTTGGATGGGTTTTTTTGCAAATTGGAAGTTTTTTTTAAAAGATAGTCCGTTTTCAAACTTTCATCATTTAAATCGCAACTAACTTCAGTTTTTCAGTGAAACTAAGGGATGTGTTGGGAAAGTAGGTTTTTTATTAGATTTAACTATTGAATATAAGATGGAGTTAAGAAGCATGGTAAAAATCGGTTTGGTTCTTTTTGCTCCGTGGTCCTTCTTGCCCCACTCTCCCCTACATGTATTCGAATTCTGATATACGTAAATTGTTTGTTTTACCCTATTTGTAGTCTTTATCTTAACCATTTTTTTATTTATTTATTTACTAGTGAGGGTGCTGAAAAAAAGTAGCAGCATCCAAAAAAGAAATTTAACAATGTTTCTCTTATTGACATATTAAGGGGGTTGGGTTCTGTAAGTGTTTCTTTCATTGTTCGTTCAATGTGTACATTTTTGTTTGCAATCGGTTAAACTCCCCAAAAGATATTACCTGCTTTGATTTCGCAATCATTTCGATGTTTTTTTTTTAATAGACCACACACCAATTTTGTTTCACATCAGTAACCTACTAGGCTTCATGTGTTAACCACAGTGAAAATCTTAAAAGTTATTGGTTATTTTTGTTGTCTTGATCTCATAATTTTGATTCAGTGTTTAAAAAAAAACTGCAGTAAATTTTATTCTGCTATAGTAGTTTTCATTTTTGAAAAGAGTTGAGTAGATCGACTGCAATGCAATTGCAGCAAAGTGGCATCCTTGATGGCTGGTGACGATATTCCATCTAAGGTTTATTCTCCCTTTACTATATTGATATCTTACTTAAAAATTGGTTTACCTGTCGAAGTTTACATGGATATTGTTACATCAGTAACTTATTTACACAATGGAAACTTTTGTTTACTTAAAAATATGTATTTAAATCAACCTACCTGTCAACGTTTACCTCATGGGCGACACTTTGAATTCCGCCTAAAAGGTTATTTAATCTTTCATTGTAAGTTGAATTTACAAAACTGTTTTATTTAAACTTCTGGAAGAAAATTCAACAGATATATTATGTACTAATATTGAATATTTTACCGTCAGCAGTGAGCAGCGTTGACACTTCGAAAAAAAAAATGTTTCAGTACCGTCGAAATCATTGGCGGTAAGTACCGATGTTAAAGCATTTATAGTTTTTAGGTCAAAAACAGAATTTTCCAAACTTTAACAGAGCATTACTATTAAAGAAAATAGTATGTTTGTTTGCTTTTTGGCATGATCTTTCATTGTTTTAGGCGTGTTCAGCTGAATTATATTAATAAATTAAGGTATGTATGATACTTTTTAAACAATATTTAAAAATAGGAATATTTTAGTAAAGAGCTTTAAAGTTAGAAAATTGTTAAGTAGTATCATGTTAATACTTTAAAATAAGACTGCTTAATTTTGCGCTATTATTATAAAGGAACATTTTTAAATTGGTTCAAAGTGGAAAAAAAACGTCCCAAGGGAAAACTTAATAATTCAGCAAGTGGGAAATCATTGAACTTTAAGTCCAGAATCTGAATACAAATGGACTTATTAGCCGCGTTTTATTACCTACGGATCTAAATCAGGACCATCCTATGAACATAAACGAATACGGAACCTAATGACAGGAGTGTTGTATGGTCACCTCTTTTTTTCTTTTGTTTATTTATTTTTCATGTAGATAGGTACTGTCTTTTTTTTAACACTACAGTTTGTACTCCCTACCGACTGAAGAGTCGTCTACCCGCCAGAGTAAAAACTTATTTTCGGATCTTTAAAATAGATCCAGTTACAGAGCAGGATCCAAAATTTTTGTTTTATTTCGTTTTAAAAGATGATCCCGGTCCAGAACCGTAGATAAAAAACGCGGCTATTGTTTTTTTCGGTTTTACATTTTGAATGGATCTGGTTCTCAATAACAGATGTATATAGCTATGTATATAGCATATATATATATATAAAGAACTTTTAAAGCCATCGTAACTTTAAAGTACCTATAAATAGCTCTTAAGTTCGAAATCGTTATCTATAATCAATTTTCACATCTAAGCAAAGTTACATCTGAGACGAGTTGTTTTTGTGTATTTATTAGAAAAATATGTATGTGCATATTTATGTATGTAACGTATGTAGGTAGAGTTTTCAGTTGTTTGTTTTATCTAAAGTTGGTATGAATAAATAGTATAAAAAACATTTGTGATTTCCTTTAATAAATTGAGCTGTAAAATAAATTGTTTCGTTTTTTTTTTATAACATATTTATATCAAATGGTTGAAAAAAAAAACAAAGAAATTTGTGAAAATAAAAACACGTCATAAAGCAAAATGCAGTCTGGTTTTATTTCTTTTGCTTTGGACTATACCTCCAGTTGCTTCTCTTTCTCTCTTATTTTGATAATTTTTTTGCATTTTTCGAAGCTTTCAAATACAGTCTAAAAGTATGCAATTCGTAGAATTAGTGAAACAATTGTTGTTTAGTTAAGTTTCAATGGGAAAACGATTATAGATAAGAATTTATGTAAGTAACGTCTTTTAAAGGTAATTTAAATATTTAAGCACACTTAACTAAAGGGCTTCTAAGAGACGTTTTAAGAAAATCTAACAGATATGGCTGCAAATATTCTAAACTAAATATTCAACATCCAAAATTATGCAACTTAAAAGAGGTATATCAAAAGAGATCAGTCAGTAAAAATTGTAAGTCTTAGACAGACGTTTTTAACGTTTTGAGTTATGAGTTAAGTTATGCGACTTATGACCAATAAGTCCTTAACAGGAAATAAAATATCCAATTTTAAAATTATAAAACAAAATTCATTACGCGATTTTTGTTGCGAAAAGTTCGAAATTTGACCTTGGAAAGAACAATCAGAAAACTTATAGCAATTAAAAGAACCCCCTTGAGGTTTAAATAGCAATCAATGCTCCAAATATTCTTCAACTTATTTTAGGATGGTTTTTCGTAAAAAAGGTTTTAAATTACATATACAACACACATACTTTTGTGAGTAGAATTTACTATATTATCATTCATCTGCACCATCCTATATACCCTCTTAGAAAAGCAATGTTTCATTGATGATGTTTCATATTACATCTGTTGGCTTTTCTTGGTAACGATGGTAATAACAAATTTTATGTCTTTTAAATTTTATTTTAGCTGGTTGGAGGAAACGGTCATGAGTATCACTTTAAGCACAAAACTTTACCACATGCGAGGTCTCGCCGGAGTATTGCACACTCGAGAATATTGAAGAGTCATCCTTTGGTAAGTGGAAATTAAAAAAAAAAATACTTTTATTTTAATCGATTAAGATTTTTATGAAGTAGATTTTTCTTTGAGACCTTATAACGACTTAAAAATCAAATGTATAAGCTAATAAAAACTCAAATGAAAGTTTAGTTAAAAAAAAACAACAGCAAAACCTACATAGGAATTTATTTATGTCTTCTTCAAAACTTTTCATGAATAAGTAACTATAAATCTTTTCAACAGAAAACTTTAATAAATATAATATTTTCTATTTTTTACTAGTTATATAATATATTATTTAAGTACCCACACAAACAAAAAAGTTGTTTATATAATAAATGAAAAAAGTCGAAAAAAATAAAACCCCCGAAGAAGTAAAGAATTCCTAGAAACGTTGGGTAAAGAATGAAATAATTTTTTTTATTCGCCTTCAAAAGTCAAATAGACCGAAAGATCTATCCTAAGAAAATATAATCATTGAATTTATAAAATAATTGAACAAAAACATAAAACAAAAATAGGAATAATTGCCTTAGGGACAGGCAGTCAATAATAATTTAATGCAAAACTTTTTTGACACAGAATTTTTTTTTTAGTAAAAAATGTGACGAAAATAGGAATAATTATTATCCTAAAAGAGTGGGTTTCGCAATTTGGATTGTCTGTCTTTTAGGATAAAGTGTAAGTGGTTCGGTTGACTTTAAGAAAATTTTCATACGTCTCGCTTTGGTGTCATCTCGGTTTTGTCGCTGAAAATGGCGTGCTTTAGTTTTAATCTATGAAGCTGATCAATATTTACATTAAAAAAATCAACTTTATAATATTTTATTGGATTTTTGTATTTACAATTTTTTCTTACCGAGATCATAGAATGTCGATCGTCACGGTAAACTTCACTCCAAAATACAGAGACCCGTCTCTGATGCTTTGTAGGTTATAGTTTTAGTCTCCGAGATGGAGAATTTCTGGTCTTCAAATTCTTTAGATGTTCAGCAATTTTTTTTTTTTTTTTTATTGGCATTACTGTATTTGTGACAGCCGATTTGACAGATTGTTTAGATTGACAGTAAAGTTTAGTTTGTTTGGTTTGGCAATTTATCATGAATAGACTCACACTTCCGCGCCGCCCAGTATTTGCAAATTTTTTCAATTTATTTTTAAAAACATAGTTCAAATCGATAAAAAAAAGTCATGTGGCATTACGTGCATTTTGTGGTGCTCATAATGAATGAAGCATATTTTTGGTTAAATGTCTAAGTCAAGAGACAGAATTGCCGAATTTAGAGCGACAATAATCCATAAGCCATTTGTCGAAACGGCGATAGGTACTTTCAGAATTTCTCGCGAAATTAATTAATATCAAATAAAATATCAAAAAGCAACACAATTTATGCAATGCGAAATAAAATAAAATAATAACAATTAGTGCGATATAATGATCCAAATTAATGAAATGTGATGTAATAACTAGCGAAAATAATGCGAAATAATTAAATGCTTATCAATATAAGTGAATCAATATAATGCGAATTAATGATATGCGAAAAAAATTGCGATTCGAAATGAAAATTTTGCAAAAATAATAAAATAGCGAAATAAAAACTAGCCAAATAAAAATTGCTAAAGATTTTAATGTGAAATTTAGCAAAACTGGAAATTACTGAAAAATTGAAAATTCAGCCAACAAAAACCAAAAACTTTATTGTTTAAAAAAATAATCAGCCTTATTGTGAGTTTTACCCGGCCAACATTCCACCCGGAAAATTTAACATTTCACTTTTCGCATACTGTGAGTTTCACCTGAAATTCCGGGTGAACAAAAGAATTTTAAGGTGAAATATTTTCGGGTGGAAATCACAATAAGGCTGCATGTGTACTTATTCTGGGATATGTTCTTTTTTTATAGTTTTAATCAAAAAATATCTTTTGACAAGGGTTCTATTCCTAATCAAAATGTTTTCATTAAAACTAATACCGCAAAGCTTTGCAAAATAATTACGCCCATATCTCATTTTATCCATAATAATTATTTATATATCTTATAAGCTTACAAGAATCTCTTGTTAAAATTTGAAAATCGTTTTTTTTTTGAGAAAAAAATATAACATCCAACCGAACCTGAATAATTTAGTTTTACCTCCCGTGACTGGGAAATAAACCAAAATATCTACTTTCAACCGGATGACATTTCCCTCCCATTTAATGGTTTTCCCTCAGAGAAGAATTTTTGTTTTGTTTTGTTCTTTGAAGCAGGAGCAAGGCAATATATAGATAGGTAGGCAATGGACCAGACGAATCAATAAATGAAAGTGGGAGGGTTTGTTTCCAGTTCAATAATAATGTAGTTGATGGGCCCTGTGAATTTGCATGTTCCAGTAACCTCATGCTAAATGCCAGTACCTATGGAAGACGACAATGACAACGGTGATGACGACATAGCATCGACATCAACATGCGGACATAAATTGGCACAACCTCATAACACTGGCCTTATAGAAATTGAGTTTGTCAGTCAACTTCATCGTACGGGATTATGTCAGCCACCATCATACGTGGGTGGTGGTATAATATGTACATTATTATACATATACCCAACGGTTGTTCCATAGAATAGTCGAAGTGCGATATTGAGTTTGCATGTTTTGCTTCCGATTTTAAGTCGGAAAGCTTTAGACCCCGTTGATTGGGCGCCTATAACCCCGACTTATATTTACAATTTAAAAACAAGCCATCCTCTCTATAGTTTATTTTTATTTTTTTCCATTCAACTTTTTCTCTTCGTCGCGTCGTCGCGGTCGGGGCAAAATTTACAGCAAGGGTGTGTTTATGGAATTCGTTCAGAACGGATTTGTTTTTGCTCTGGTATGTAAACATTCATTAGCCACTCTTATATGAGTTTGCCCGCATTCCATTTTCAGTTTTCACTTTCACCTATAGAAAATAATGATTATATATAAATTCTTCGAGCCCAGATGGCTTGTTAGAAATTAAAAACAAGGCCATATAGTAATGATAGTCTTTGTTTAGGGGTGGCCCTGAATAAAAGTTGCAAATATCTGAAGAACCCCTGTGAGTTTAATTTATGAACAAGTAGGGCACGTACCACTTAACTATGTATATTTATATTTACTTGTGTTATTTATGTTTAAATAAGTGGCGCGACAGCTTTTGGAGACTCAGGGTCTTTACTGAATTAATCTCTCAACCATTCATGTGTGCGAGTTGTTGGTTTGGCAGGAATCAAGGAGACCAACAATTTTCTGCTCAATTTGAAAAGGTAGTACCTTGGATTCCCAGAACTCCTGCGTGGTATTCAAACTTAACATTTCTCCAAAGGGTAGTTCTCGTCTCATATGCGATTAATTGATTATATTTTCATTTATCTGCTCCAAATCCAGAAAATCAAAATACCAAAAAAATTCAAAATCCCGAAAACCCATGATCCAGGAAATTGAAAATTCCATAAATGCATAAAATAAATTTCAAAGCCCTAATTCCCGAAAAACCATTAACTCGAAATGTGCGCAAATTATTATTTCTTTTTGTTTGATGAAAGTTTCACAGGAAGACGATTTTTTGCAAACTCATTCATGTATGTAATTATCTAAAAAATTTATTTTTCAATTCAAACTGCAAGATTTTGGCCTTTCGTTACGTTGGTTTTTCGGGATTTTCGGTTTTAAGAAGACGTTTTTGAAGACTTATTTATTTAACTATTTTTGAAAAATTGTTGGCTTTTCTGGATTTAGGGTATAAGACATTTTGAATTTACTGAATTTTGTGATTATAGATACTTAGCTTTCTGAATTTTGGGTTTTTGCGAAAATATGTTTTTGGGATTTTGGATTTTCTTGATTTCGGATTTTCTGGATTTTGAGAGTCCGAGTTTCTGCCCTTATCCCTTTTTTCTATTCACTTGAAGACACTTGCATATCAAACTACCGTATTGTTTTCGAAACTTTTGGAACGTATATTGAGAGGAAGTACAGGGTCATTCATTTCGTGGTATCGCTGTGTGTGTTTTATTTATCTTTACTTTCGAAACCGAACAATGAATGACCCTTTACCTATGGTAAACATATACACCATCTTTTATTCTCTTATTCACTTATTTGAATACAATTTTGCATTTTTTATAAAGAATTCATTATGCGGCATAGGTAGTAGATATTTACATCAAAATTAAAAAATAAAATTTTCAAAAATTCAATTTTCTCATACTAACGCATTCAATAAAAAAACACAAATTCATTCTAGTACTTATTTTAGGTGTGAGTTTTTCTTGAAAATGATAAGTACCTACGCTCGTTTGTGCGTAATAAAATTAAATTAAATTACGAATGGTTTGGTTAAACCATATTCCTACTCCATTACAATAATTTATTTTCATCCTTACGCTCAAACCAGTGTTATATTCTAATTAAATTGTACTTAAATGGCCAAATTAAGAGCACTGAATTGGGCAAATGTGAACTGTTAAACTGGGTCGAACAATAAACATAAATATATCTTTATTATTTGCTAATAGAATTCTAAAAACATAACATTATTAATTAATTAATAATTAAAATTCAATATGCGATTTTATTTTATTCCACATACGCCACAGTGTACCTTTATTTTTAAGGATTGTTTATTAATATAAAAATAACTGACGTTTACGATACATTATTTTTACTTGAGATATATGTTGTGACTTGATATACATACTTGTACATATGTATGTAGGTATAATTTATATGTTTATCACCTCACTATGTGACAAATTCTGGATTTAAAAAAAAAACGAACTCGAGATTTTGATCGAATTTGACATTACGATGAAAAAGAAGCCGTAAAAAAGTGAGACTTACAATTTTGTCCGTTTGTCTGTCTATTCGGCTATCCAGCATAACTGGATAGATTGAATTCATCTATACTTGGTACCCATTGGTTTTTGGACATTCCCCGAAATTTTTTTCGGACTAAAAATTAAGGTATTTTTTTTACCATTTCTGGAAAATCCTATTTTTATCAAAAATGACTACACACATTTAATAAAGCAGTTCATTTTAAAAGGTATAGGCCATCTTTTTTTGTGGAAATTATTTTCCGAAAAATGGTTTGGTTTGGATTAATGGCCATCAGAACCACTTTTCTTTTATTTTCACTTTTCACGAAGACAATTCAACTGGTTTTAGTCAATTTTGTTATTGTTTTTTAGTAATGTTTACTTAAATATTATTAATAAGTGTTATTTAGATTAAAAAAAGTTTTTTTTTTTTTAACTCAATATGTATTTCGAAAATGAATCGTTGATTTTTATTAAACTTGGGTCCAAGCGGTTTTTAACGCTTTTTTTCAAAATTAATTCTTATAAACAAAATTTACGGTAGGTACCTTTCATAAAACCATTTTTTCTATTTTTAAAAGTCTCATTATCCGTTTAAATGATTTAAATTACATTTTTTATACAAAAGCTTCTAGTGGGCCCATTTGCTGTAAGAAAATTTTAAATATTTAAGTTCGACGTAAGAACCTATATGACGGATTACCATCTGAGAAAATATTTAAATTTCGTGTCAGTAAATGTGCCTGAATAATATTGCGTATCAAAAAACAAAAATGAAAATTGTATTTTTAAAAATCGATATAATAATTTGTGGAGGTTTTAACGAAATTGAACTTGTATTAATAAATTCAAATGTAAGCATACCAATTTTTTTCTTAAAAAAATAAAAAAAAAATATATGTATTTAAGAAAATAATTTTTTTACAAAAACCACTTCAAGGATATTTAAAATTTTAATTTACCAGTTGAAAATATAAGTTACATGCATAATAACTCAGTATAAATTGGTGATAAACTTCATTCAGACTTTCAAACCACAGAGTGATCATACATAAGAGTAATGTCGTGCGACCCAGTCGAGAATTTTATTTTTTATATTTATGTACGACCAATAATGTATACACCGACCATAAACTCGAAAGAGTATAATTCCAGCCTAAAGCGAGTTATGAAAAAAAAAATATTTCCGATTTTTTGCTGAAAAATTCTTCTTCTTCAAAAAATTACAATTAAAAAAAAATCTTTAAATTAAGAAACATTTTTACTAAAATATAAAAACATACGCGTACATTACATACTTACATACTTATTTTTATAACAAATTCAATTTTATTTTTTACTAAGCTCTTCATTGAAAATGTACACAACCCAACATTAAGTAACCATTCTAAAGCAAAAGCAAAAAAAAAAGAAAAGAAAATTACATTAAGGAAATTCTTGAATTACTCACATATTGAGTTGTAACATCACCATAATGTAAATTGATTCTACTTTCATAATATTGTACGAAAATGTAATCAAAATCTATATATCCACAACATCTCGTAAGAACTAATACATTTTTTTCTTATATAACACACTTACACACTCTACATCAATTGCTTAAGGTCATTCTTTTATTTTTTCCTGTTTTGATTTTTCAAACGAGCATAAGAACTAATACGAAATAATGGATGGTAGGATTGATTTTTTTCTAAAATGAAGTCATAAAGAAAAATGATATGTATTTTTAAATATTGTCAGTTAAACTTTAATAAGTATAATTATTTTTCTGATAAAGCAACAATTTATTCATATTTATTCTTCTGTCATTAAACTATAAATGCTTAAACTATGATTAAAAATGAGCTCTTAGGATCAGTTTGTTCACAGTGGGTTAAATCTGAACAATGACTTTTACAGCTTCTAACTACATGGCTCTAATCAACGAAAATCGGCTGATTAGCGATTTCCATGATTAACAATTATGGATTGCTTGAAAAAAATTTGATTTCCATACACATTCGATGATTTACCAGTTGCAATAATCCATGATTAAAGATGATCAGCCGTGAACAAACTGGCCCTTAATATAACATATTATTATATTATGTATATATTATTTGTAAACATGGTGGTCACTCATACGGAAGATGTTAATCTAATTTGCGAAACAAATTGTGAGATAACATGATTGTGCGGATAATATAATAATTGAATATTTACTTAAATACAAAATAGAGTTGATAAAATTTGATCACAAAAACAATAAATATTCCAAAATTAAGTAACGAAAATGATTTTTCATGATTTTGACGTTTAAAGTGATGCATGAATATGTGGTAGGGTAGAACGGGGCTAGTTGGCCCACTTTTTACTTGAAGTCTCATAATTATCAAACTACTCATAGTACAACTATGGAGCTGGTATCAAAAGAAAGAGTGTACTTCTGGCTTCTAAATGAAATCTGAAAAATTTGAAAATATGTAACCGCAGAAGAATAAAGCTACCTTAAATGGATCAAGTGCAAGTGGGCCAACTTGCCCCTATTGCTGTTATAATTGACGCATCGAAAAAGGACACATCTCCGGCTAGTGTTTAGTTTGTATGAGCTCACTTTCTACAAGTATGGTACTTTATATCCACTTCTCACTCGACAATCTTTTAGCGAATGATTCTATCCACATAGGCAAAAATATCCCAGTTCTTCTTCTTTTATAGAACTTTATTTTTGTAACAAAAACCACTTGGGCCAACTAACCCCACACCGGGTTTGAGAAGCATATTTAGTCATAAATATACAAATATTCAAAGCTGTTTAACTCACAAAATAAGAAAATACAATATATTCATTTATAAAAAAACTTTATCACACTCCTTAATGCTAGATTTTTCACTAGGAAAATAAAAAAACTATATTATCCACTGATATTGAACAACAACAAACAAATAAAAAAATAAAGGTGCTACCACCAATGGCATATGAATTAATTTATAATTCGTTTTTTAATTAATTATTTGGCTGGAGATATACATAGCTATTTCAAGGGGTGCCAAGCCCTATCATCAGCCTCCTTATTAGTG
This sequence comes from Epistrophe grossulariae, assembly GCA_929447395.1. Classification (NCBI taxonomy): domain Eukaryota; kingdom Metazoa; phylum Arthropoda; class Insecta; order Diptera; family Syrphidae; genus Epistrophe; species Epistrophe grossulariae. Next base: position 86,426,671 of record OV839567.1, read on the forward strand.
GTGCTCTACTGGGAGGGGGGGGGGGGTAATATGCTAAAATATTGTTTAACGTGTTGGATTTTGAGGAAAAATTAAATGCAAATTATTGTGACGTACCCCATTTTTTGCTTAGATTGACTGTACTTATTTACCTTTGCTGTAATTTAATTTATTTAATTAACGATTTCCTTGATTAAGTTCTTGTTAAAATTAATATATTGAAAACCACCAAATGTTCACGATAACGCAAAATCGTATCACTAAAATATATTGCATGCTTTTTCTATAAATCACACAATCAGGCAAGTCTGCCGATGGTCCTTTGAAATGTATCAGACCAATCTTTCAATTCCTCGAAAAATTAATGAGGAACTTAAAACCATACTTGAGGCATAACAATATATTCTCTTCTTTATTAAAAGCTTATAAACTTAAAGTATTAATCAAGTGACCCATAGTGTAATTCGAACGTATTATGTAGTTTTATTCTTATACATAAGTTCCCATATGAATTTCTCTTTTGATAAAAATAAAATAAAAAAAAAAATTCCCTCGAAACATCGCATAATTTCATCAACAACACAGGACAGGATAATGAAATCTCACTCGTGTGGTATACAGTTTCCGAAAATAACTCCCTTTCCTTGTTGTGCTCTCAGCATGCCATCGCTATATAATATTGAACTAATTTTGCTATTTGTTGTCCATGGAACACGTTCTTTTTCTTATTTCCAGATTCACAATGCCATACAACAGCCCGGCTTTATACGAGTGAAACGTGGATTACGTCCTGCCATTCCAGCTATACATGGACTACCGTTTGCTTCGATAAATAGTGTACCCAGTACACAAGGAGTGGAGCCTACTGATCCGTATTTTCCTTTTCAATGGTATTTGAAGAACACCGGACAGAATGGAGGCAAAGTGCGTCTTGACCTGAATGTTCAAGCAGCATGGGACCAAGGAATAACTGGCAAAAATGTCACCACTGCCATTATGGATGACGGTAAGGAAGAATGACGACCGACGCGCGACGCGACGAACGGCTGCCATGGAGGGGCAGCGATGGTGTAGTGATGGCAATGGGATGTCGTTCCCTGATTAAAAATGCTCATCACGCACAAAAGAAAATGATTGCACGAATAAAGATTTAATCTTTTTTTTTTTTTTATTCTCTTTGCAGGAGTCGACTATATGCATCCCGATTTGAAGTACAATTATGTAAGTAATTCTCTATAAGAAGTCATTACTCATTAATCGATATTGGCTTGAATATGTAAATCAAAATGTGTAACAAGTAAAAATCAGAAGGACCGACAAGAAAAAATTCTGTTCTGCCAGTTTCGAGAATGCGTATTATGGGTTATATAATATGTATATAATATGTAAAGTTTAAGAAAGTACTTTGGATCTCCGCTAGGGTTAAATAAATAAGTTCTCTGGAGATCAAGTTATTTGAACTTTTTCTTTTGTTGAATTATTTCCATAAGGTTTAGTTACATGGGGGAAATTATTTGGGTACGTATGCACGAACCGCATCAAGGACGATATTTACTTTGTCTTGAAATTTGATATCGTTTACTCAAACTCTGTTGAGAAATTACTTTCACCGGGAAAAAAAAAACTTAACTGCGGAGTGAAGTGCATCACAATGATATAAAGTGATGAGTTAAGTGTGTGTTGTTTTATACCTTGCTTTGAGAAGAATTTTTTTTATTTGGTTGCTGTTCAATGGTATTCAATATTTGTTAATCTCTTCGAAATAAAAGAATGTTAACAAAGAAAACATGAGAATTAATTTAGAATTCTTAAGGCAAACGTCTCCATTAAGATTAGGTATACCTTCACATATCTTATGAAGTATGTCAAGTCATTATTTTTAAGTAAAAGTTCGATAGATATACTTTTACCCTTAAAAGAACATTTAATTAAATAAGAGCTTAGTCCTTATGTGTGAGAGATAAATTGTTCTTGGTGTACCTATGTTGAAATTGCTTTTTTGAATTTTGAAATATTATTTTAACCTATAGACGTAAAGGTTATGCCTTATCATCGTACTTTATTGTGAAGTGAAATATAGGAATATTTTGAGTTTCCGTGTAAAATATACATTATATGAGTTTTTTTTGTTGTTGCCCTTTACTTTGCGCACAGAAACTTAGAGATTGACAAATTTCGAAGAGCAATAATGAAATTCTCTAAGAATTCCAAAACTGTGCATAAGTGTTGGAAGGTAAATGCACAATAGGTCTGTTTCTTTACTTCCCAAAACTGGAAATTTTAATCAATTCTAGTCCAATTTTATTTATTTTATATGGATTTGACAGAACTTTGGGTTAACATGGGTAAAAAGTGTCAATTTTGGGAAATAAAAAACAGACACAATATTCCGTACTACCTAATGTGAAAAGGAAGTTTACATCTATCAGCATTAGGGTGGTTCATTTTTTAATTTTTTATAAATTTTGTTGGCCCACCCTAAAATTTTGTTACATAGGTATATTGCATTAACCATGTAAAATTTAAGCTTATTTGCTCAAGGGCAACCTGGTGCTCAACGACTGTAAAGGTTTTGCTTTGACTAACGAGAAGTTAGTATTGATCTTTTATACTGAGTCATAATATGTCTGTTTCTTTTTACGAAGAAGAAGCTTTATCTAGAGGAAAACAAGTTCGGGATGATTATAATGAGCTTATGGAACTCACCATGATTGTTTTGGAAAAACCACCTCAAAAGATTCACTGGTGATCACCGGGACCCAGTGATGGAAATCGACTTTTTTCGATTGTACTGAATGCTGAAACAAAATAGTACTGAAAAAGAACAAATAGTACTGGGGCTTAATTCCGTTAAAACGAAAATGATCGAACTATATCGTTTGACTATACCTATCTCTATCACACCCAAAGAGAAAGATAGGGACAGCTATTGCCGAAACGATATCGTTCGATCGTTTTCGTTTTACGGAATAAGGCCCCTGGGCTCTTTTAAATGGATAAAAACTAGCAAACACACAAATTCAAAAATAAAATTGATTTATTAACAAGAGCAAAAAAAATTAATTTGTTATAAATATTAAGGTAACATAGTAAAGGAACTTTATTATTATAGCTAAATAAATAACGGACGGATCCCGTATCACAGTAAGGAGCCTGTTGTAGGTTTCATTGAATCTTATCATTGAATATTTAAATTTTTAGTTTTGAGGTTTTTAAAATCCTAAATCATTATATCATTATTAACTTGTTAGGTTTATTTTGCCATTAAAATAATCACGGATTTTGCTTCCTAAACATCTGAAAATTTAAAATAGAATTTTCAATGTTATGATTATTACGTATAACTGGTGCCTTAGTTAAGAAAATAATAGTAAGTTAGGTAATTAACACTTTTTTTTTACTCTAAAAGTTCTTCTTTTTGAAGAGGATTGTTTGTCACGTTCTTATTTACAAGATCTCTATTTATTAAAAAACTGTGACAACATTCCTTTTTTAAAAGATTTTTGGTTTCTATCAGCATTCATTTTTCAAAAACCAGATTTTTGCCCAAAATTCCGATACAGTTACATTTCTCAGTTTCTTAATATATTCGCAGTCAGCTAGAGCTCTATATTCGTTGCTTATAGCTTCAATATTTTTGTTTTCATTAGGAAAAAACTTTAAAACAAATTGAACGATGGAGTTAACTTGAACATCCATTACGGTGCTTTGTGAGAAATTTTGAAGTGCGTTTAAGTAAACGTCATCGAAATCCAATTTTCTTCTAATATCTTAGCAGAAATGTTATGTAAAACATTTAAGCATGATTTTTGAAGCCCTGTATAACTTTTTGACTGAACTTTTTAAAAGTGTATAAGATTTCACATTCGGTGACGCAATATATCTCCATAACTGGTAGGTGATTTTGCAAAAGCCAATAAAGGCTTTTCATCAAGAGATTCCCTTACCATAAAATGTCTACATAATTTTGTTTAAAAATTAATTTCATTGTTGGAAGCAAAATAATAACGTAGATGAAGATAATTAGAAAATTACTTCTGTTTAAGTGGGGCGATTGAATATATGATGAGCTCAACTGTCGTACCTGGGCGAAACGCAACTTTTGGAGTTGAGGTCACTTGATCTTAAAAATTGGAAAATAAATATGTACTCTTTCATATTCAGTTCAGTATTTAAAAGCAAATGAGCGCCTTCAGCCCAAGTGGGGATGGTTTTAAAATTGGGTAATTGGGCTTTCAGTATGTTCGCATCGCACATAGATTTTTTTTAATGAAGATAAGAGAAAATTATAAATTTTGTACAAACAATTCAAAACTGTTCTGAAAATGGCAAAGATGTACTTACGTACTGAGAATATCAAATTTTACTGAATTCAGTACAATAGTAAGGCTTTTTCCATCATTGCCGGGACCTACCATCATGCTCGTTGTATGGCTTAACTTTTGTATGCTACAAAAATATTTCTCTTTAGAAGTCAAAGTGATATATTCAAGCTTTCTAAAAGAGAAGAGAAACTGATTTCTCGGTTTGTCAGTTTTGGTGCACTTGTTTATACCAAACTCCAAAGCTTGGGTTAATGACATGCTCCCTTGGCAGCTTCAGGTGGTTGAACAAAACAGAAAAATGGTGTCCACTGATAAGTCCAATAAAGCTTGAGTAGAAGTAGTTTTAAGTAAAAAAAACCTAATTTTCTTTGTAATGAACTTTTTGTTTATTATATTATAAATATATGAAAATATTAATAATATATAGTATGATGTAACACTTATTTTTATTTTGTAATAGATCAACTTTTTATATAAATTAACGCATTTCTTTAAGTTTCCTGGATTTAACTTTACTTCATTTTTTCATTAGTGATAGTTAAAGTTGATGAGCACCGTCTTTCCATTAATTTAAAAGGCTGAACTTCACACACATGTTATTATAGGAAAGTATAACAAAATTTTAAGGTGGGTTGCCATGTAGTATATAGTTTTGTTTTTACTTCATAAACGTGAACCACCCTAATCAGCATGTTTGACAAAATAGCTTGATGGAATCGGTACAAATTTTAAAAATAATTCTTGCGTTTAAATGATGAAACTTTGATGGCTGTCAAACTATATTGTCAAATATGTCATTCCATGAAAACTCCCTAATGACAAGTAAGATACAACGATTGACCTTAATTCTTTTATTCTCATATTGAGCTTCGCTGAACTTTGAATTTCAGTCCAAAAAAATTTTAAGGACTGAAAACTACAGATAAGGAAAATTTTGTACCAACTCCAGTATGTAAAAGTCCGAATTTTTTGAGTTTGGTATCTTTTGGCTGAAAATCACATAAAATTCTCAGAAATAAGAGAAAGTGGCCATTTATTTTTCATTCAATTTATTTCTGAAACAAATTTGAAGTCATACTGAGCAGGGTTGTCAGGTTTGAAAAAGCGGAATCGCCAAACGTAAAATTGAAATCGCCAAAAAAATAACCAAATTTCAAAATTTTTCAGCCAATAAATCTCACCAAATTCAAAAATGAAATAAAATTTTCAAACTTATAAGTTTTTAAATCATAAAACCTTTCTTTAAAAAAGAACCAAAACAAAACAATTCAGTAACTTAAAAATTAAAGAAAACAATACACCTTTGTTTACCTATTCTCTTCAATAAATTCAATGTATGTATCAATTTTCGCCAGTTGGATCCTTTACTTATAAAAATTTAAATTGCCAAAAACTTAAAGTATCGCCTTGTTGGTGGTACATCGCCAAACCGATTTTCTTGTCGCTAAATTAAATTTTTAAATCTGTTTGGCGATAAATTGCACAATCTGGCAAGCCTGATACTGTTTACGAAAATAGAAATTATATAAGGGCGGCAAATACATGACTTAAATTATTTGTTTACTGAATAGTTCTTGCGATAAAGCCATGCTTTCACATCGTGTTTAGAAAATAATAGCCATTTGGTTGAATATTTTTAAATATTTTGTGTGTTTAACGAGTAAACCTAATGTCAAACTAAAAATTTTGCGATATTTTCAAATAAAAAAACGTTCAACAATACCGCGAATATCGGTCTCAGACGGTCTTACGTTGGGTGTAATATGGTGTAAGTGGGTCACCATTGTTTGGCGAAATTCTATTGGAATTTCTTTGTTTCGCTTTATTCGTTATTCGTTAAATATTTCGTTTAATTTGCAATTCTTAGTTGGCAATTTACGTTTTCTTTTTTATTCATTATGTTTTCAATCATTTATATGCAATTAACATTCGGCGTTTTTATTTTTTGCTTTTTTTCTAAAATATTGTCAATCATTACGCAAAAATCATTTGGGAATTTGTTGTTTAGTTTTTTATTTGTACAATGTTTGATATTTGACCAAGTGTTTTTTTTTGCAAAATAACTTTACGCTGTTTCATCATTTTGCAAAATATCGCGTTTACTTATTTTGATAATTAAAAATTATATTTTTTGAAAAGTATTTTTTTTATAAATACTATACATATTATGTATATTTTCGTTCAAAATAAAAAAGAAAGAAAAGAAAAATGAAGAATTCTCAAAAAAAAAGATTTCCTATTTTTAACAGCAAATGGGAATTTAATTATTTTTTTTTATATTTTTGCATTTTCTCTATGCTGAATTTTGTTATTTCGACATGTTTAAAGACATGTAATTTAATGGAAGCCAAAAAACTGCAAAACAATTGAATGCCAAATAAAAAAAGCAAAACAAAACAATGCCAATTAAAAAATTGCAGAAATTAAAAAATCCAATCGAACTAAATGAAAATTGCGAAATGAAAAATGCGAAAGAATAATTTTTAAAATCATTTAAAATACGAAACGTATTTTATTTTTCAAATCATTTAAAATATGAAACGCGAAATAACAAAATGCTAAACAAAAATATGCGGAACGAAAAAAGTTAGTTTGCCAGACAATTCTTATGTAACATACCATACCCTTGCAAGTGTTCCATAATTTTGGCGCACAGAATCATCATTTTGGAACGAAATTTCTAAAATTAAGTAACATTATTGAAGCAATATGTGTCATCACGATAAAATTGCAAAGACTTCGAAATAAAAAATGACACAGACAGTTTGTAATCTGACAGTAGGTACTGAGTTAAAAAATACCCATTAGTTTGTGTTTAAACCGTAACTCGCTTCTCGTTTGTCTTTGCATCACGTAAGATCAAGGTCGTAATAGGAAATATTTTGTTAAAATGCGACCACAGGAAGTCACTCAAATAAAACATAATAAGAGAGAAACAATAACTCCCTTACTGTATAGTAAGTCAGGACTCAAGTCCTGTAACTTTATACTTCCGTCTTGGTCGATTTTTCTTAGATATGTAGCTTTCCTCCGTAACAGAGCCTTACGTTAAAATCATTAATAATAATCAATAATTTTTGGCTCTGGTGTCACAGCTTGAATTTTAACTCATGATTATTTAATGTGTCTTAAATGTTTTCATTTTCCAATATGAAGTTAAATTCGCATGTAAATTCACCAATAAACGTCAATCCCAAATCCAATTTTAATTTAGAATTTGAATTTTGTGGTAGATGTAATTATTATAGATGGACTTCATTTGAATTCAATGGAAAATCGATTTTTTTATAAATTGAATCATCTGTACAAGTACACTGCATGTGTGTGGTTTATTATTATTTGTCTTTTCCCTTGAACTAAAGTTTTACTAAATGACATGTTGTGTGAGTGTGATTTCGTTGGACCGAGTAGTTCTAACACCTGTGCTGGTGGATGGATTGAGGAGAAGCAAACATTTTTTTAATTGGATTTTCAATCACACAATGGCAGTTAATTTTCTTATCAAGCAGTGCATTAATTCCGGGCTATATAGAGAGACTTTAATTAAATAACCGTTGGAATAAATTAGCAACCAGAGAGACATTTAAGTAATCTACATATAGGTTCATGTATATGTACACAGCTGTATACTTGGTTAAAAGAAATATTTTTAGAAGACATGGGTATTTTAGAATTATCTTAATGTATGTATATTAAATTCAAAGATTAAATTACCCTAGAGGGCTATATAAATTGAGTATATCTTTAAGAAAATTGGGTTATGGAAAAATAATCAAAACTATCTTTTTGTGCAGTATATTTAGGTTTTGTATTAAAATTTAATTGGGGGAGAATTTTTTTTGGATTTTCGTTAGAGTACCCTATATGAACCTTAAATACAAATTTGTTTTCGAACATAAAACATTTGCGGGGCTGCCGCTATCATTAATTAAAGTTGTTTTTTAGCGAAATAAACCAAGCCCTTGAAAAAGTTGGAAAATAGTCGGGAAAGAGTGAGACAGTCTTTTTATTTGCATTAGGAACTCACTGATCTGTAAGTAGGTCAATCAAAGTTATTTAAAGTTAAGTTCGTTCTTAGAAGAAGAAATAGCGGAATGGCCATATCGAGGAAAAAGTGAAGCATTTTTTAAAATAGTGTGAGTTACACAAACACAAGTGTACTCACCAGAGGCGGATTAACCCTCAGGCAAAAAAGGCAACTGCCTAGGGGCCCAGCCCCGCCTAAAGGCCCCGCGGCTTTTAAGACAATTGTTTTGATAGGTGTATTTAAATTGCTTCTTAATTTTTTTTTAATTATAAATTAAATTTGACAATCATTGTGACTCAATTTGGTTATTGTAAACCAACAGAACACAAAACTGTTCAGAGTTGAAGTATGTTTGAACTATACGCTTCCACCCATTTGAATACCTTCGTCGAGTTAAAATGGGATTTTTTTGTTTCGACGTTATAGTGGGAACACAAGAGACGCGACGCAGGGCTTTGAAACTTTGTCAAAAATTATCTGGTGCTACTTAAAATGAAAGTAAAACAATTCGAATCGGGTGAAATTTAATTTGTTGAAGAATAATTTAATAATTTATATTTTACGATAATTTAAAAGCCAAATGAGGTAGGTAGGTACTTTAGTTACAAAATTTCAAATTATTTTTCAGGGCATCTCAATCCCACAAAAAATCATATTTCCATTTAAATGACCACGTGATTAGGTTGGAAACTATGAAAACACCCGATTTGAATCCATTTTTAAAGCTTTGAAAAGCATTTGTGTTGAAATTTCAAAACCTTATAAAACTCCATAACACCTTGTGTTGTGGAACTGAAAAGCAGTTTTTCAGTTTTGGATTGAGCTTAACTTTCAGCTGTCAAATATCTATTGAAATCGAAGTGCGACAAAATCGAGGTTTCACTATCGAAATCGAAATGGTGCCACTAAAAAAATTCCTTTCTTTCACAGTGTGGTAACTAGTAGGTTTCCATAGATTTTTGAAAGAAATACCTATTAGAAATTAATTCCACAAAATTTGATGAGTTCGCTATAAGATATCCAAAAAATGGTCATATATAGGTAATTTTAAGCTGCTGTTGCATCAGCTGTTTAGCTCTGGATAGGTAGGTATCCGAATTTTAAAATGCAGAAAATTTTGAAAAAAGATGTTTCTACACTTTTTTTTTTAATATTAATTTTTTCATCAATTTTCATTTTTGAAAAATCAATTTTTTTTAGATAGGAGGGGGGCTGGAGGCTAGCATTGCCTTGGTGCCTCTACATGTCTTAATCCGGCCCTGGCACTCACACAGGGAAGGCATGCTGTTATGAGTTAGACAGCTAAATCATGGGTCTGTTTTTTGAGGAATGTGTTTTAAGATTTTAAATTGCCAAAATAGAAAAAAAAGCTTAGTAAATTAAAAAAACAAGCGAAATAAAAGTAAATAAAGTGAATATATGCTATTTTTCATTGAAATAAAAATATAAAACTACATGCGGTGCTCTGTTAAATCCTGTAAAAACACCTATAATAAGCAGTGCAATTTTTGTTCATTTCACAGGTAAACTGTGTCTCATATTTCACATAAAGTAAGTAAAATGCATTTGAGCGCCTTGCCGTCACCAATAAAAGCTAATTCGACCTTGGGTGAGAATTTCAATTTTGACAGAAAGGCACCTGACATATCATGTTTCAAAGTATATTTGTATTTTCAACAAATTTGCCTTTTTATAGCAAAATGCTATGAAATAGCAGTTTTAAAGTATTCTACCATAATGTATTTACATAAAAAACATCACTTCACATTAATTTATGTGGCATTTGAGACACAATCAGCCCGTGAAATGAAAAGATTGTTAATTCTATATTATAGGTGTTTTAACACAATTTAACACAGCACTGCATGTTGTGTTTTTTTGTTTTTGACAAGAAGGATGAGCTCTACAAAATTACATATAATAAATTTGTTCATATTTACCATTCAATAATTAACAATTTCAATTTATGGGATTTTCCTAAGCAAAATATTTGAGTAGAGAAAATGTCAACTAAATTTGTATTGGTTGTTACTAATTAGGTATTATCACTCTTTAAGTAATATTTTAAATATAAAAAATATTGGCGCAAAATTTTAAACAACCTATTGTTAAGGGCTCAGCATATTACTAGTTAGCAATTTGTTAAACATTTAGTAATTTCGTTGCTTTTCGAAAATTGTATTCCTTTTTTTTTCGTTTTACTAACTAGTAAACTACTAGTAATACTAGTAAATTCACAGACGCATCTTTGTATAGGAGTGATGCCTAATCAAACATTCATTAAGCCATCAAACCAGCATCTGTTTTAGGGTAAAGTGTTCACTGTTGTAAACTTGCATCACATAATGAGCAATCAAGTAAACTAGATTCAAGAAAATTCATGATGCTACGTTGCGCATCAGCATCGCAACAAAGCAAGTGTTTGATGTTTATGAACTTACACTTCATTCTTTTTTATTAAAAACGGTGCATCTGAACACGTTTAAACAATGACAGTTCATGAAAGAAAAACAAAGCAAACAGACCTAAATCTAGGGAACAGACTTCATAATTTGAAATTTCAGAAGTCAAAGTGACAACCTACAATTTATTTTGTTATTTTATTTTGCCTAATTGCTGTTCTTTGAAGGTTTGTATCTATTTTATAATATTATTTTAATTCCCTTTTTGAAACTAATAATAATCTCCTTTTCACAAAATAACGAAAAGTTTGCTGTTTTGGAGGCAGAGAAGAATAGAGCAGAAGAAGAACATAATAATAAAGTGAGGATTTAGCGAGTTGCTAAAAGTTAAAGTAGCCATTTTGTAATTTTAACATAAGTAAAATGTTAAGAGATAGAAAGTTGCTAAAAATGCTTAAAATGTTTAAAATTAGCAAATTACTAAACATTTTATTAAAATTTCAGATCTTGATTTATTGTAAATTTTTGCTTTCACGGTTTTTGTTTTTAAAAAAGGTAATGCATTCACCTAGCGCTGAACTATTTAGATAATTGTGGTCCGATTATAGGGCAAATCGGGCTGATTGTTTAAAATAAAATCTGGTTGATCGGTTTACTAGCCAATTTAAAGGATTCGAAGATAATTAATTTAATTATAATCAACCCCAATGCCAAAAAGGCCATTGGTAATAAATGGGGCCTACAGCCCCGCATTACACACTGTCTATATATCTCGGTCATAAGGCCGATCCTTACTTATGGAGTAGCGGTATGGTGGACGGCGCTAGATACAGCGACAAATCGCGATAAACTCAGCAAAGTCCAACGAACAGCCTGCCTGTGTATGGGAGGAGCACTTCGCTCTACCCCCTCCGCCTCACTTGATGTTCTGTTCCATCTAATACCGCTGGACATTTTCAGCAAGCAAACGGCCGCTAATACAGCCATACGGCTTCAAGCCTCCTCTCTGTGGATCAATAATGGAATTGGCCACACCACTATTTTGAACTCTAAACAGTAATATTGACTACACCATACCCCATCCTCAGTTTAATAACTATAGCTTCAAAGTGACTATACGGGTCTATGAAATAACTCCCACGAAATAAGTCCCACTTTTAAAAACGAAATAAGTCCCACCAAAAATTGCTATTTTGAAAGTGGGAGTTATTTCGTTTTTAAAAGTGGGACTTATTTCGTCAATTGGTGGGACTTATTTCGTTACGCGTTTTTATTTTAAGTGGGACTTATTTCGTTTTGAGTGGGAATAAATTCGTTTTGTAAAGTGGGAGTTATTTCATACCCCTAAATTTTTTTCTTATGCAAAAAGTTATATATTGGACATTTCGTAAAAGGGACAAAGTGGGACTTAATTCATTTAAGAAATATATTATTCAAGGGGGAGTTATTTCATTTTGAGTGGGAGTTATTTCATTTCAAGTAAATTTTTAAATCATTTCATTTTGGTGGGACTTATTTCGTTTTCAAAAGTGGGACTTATTTCGTGGGAGTTATTTCATTTTTTTAAGCAATTTTTAGTGGGACTTATTTCGTTTTTAAAAGTGGGACTTATTTCGTGGGAGTTATTTCATAGACCCGACTATACCTCCCAGGTCTTCTTGGGAGAATACATCATTTTTGAACGATGATCCTATAAACTTTTATACAGACGGATCAAAAACGGAGGATGGGGTTGGTGGAGGCGTATACTCAGATAGACTAAACTTAAGTCTCTCCTTTCGTCTACCAGATCATTGTAGCGTGTTCCAAGCTGAAATCCTGGCTATAAAAGAAGTCCTTTCCTGGCTTAGAGAAAACGTTAAATCAACTAATGATATACGCATCTTCTCGGATAGCCAAGCTGCGTTAAAGTCCCTAGACTCTGTCTCTACTAACTCACTAACAGCCCTAAATTGTCGATTATCTCTTACGGAGATGGCTACACAGTTCAACATTCACCTTTTTTGGGTGCCGGGCCATAGAGACATTCCAGGAAATTGCAATGCTGACGAACTTGCAAAAAGCGGAACAACTTTACCTCTGCTGGCTCACAATGCTAGCATAGGTATCCCCTTAGCTACATGTAAACTCATGCTAAAGCAAGATACCATAGAGAAAACAAACTTCAGGTGGAATAACACCACCACCTGTTTAGCGACAAAACTAATTTGGCCTAATCTTAGCGCCAGGCGCTCAAAACAATTAATCTCTCTGAGTAGATTGCACATTAGCTACGTTATAGGTGTCCTGACTGGGCACTGCTTAATAGGAAGGCATGCTACTCGACTCGGAGCCCCTGCAAATGATTTTTGTAGGAGTTGCATGGACGAGGAGGAAGAAGAGACAATCTCTCATCTTCTATGCACATGCCCTGCCTTATCACAAAGACGTAGAATCCACCTTGGAGACTACTACTTCAACGATACCAGCGATCTAAAAAATTCTGACATTATTTGTCTCCTACGCTTCATTCGAAGCTTCAATTGGTTCAACGAGTTAAGCTGATCAACTGATCCATGTGGTATCACAACGGACCATATTTTGGTCTAAGTGTGTTGGATTTCCCAACCAACAGCCACTTTAACCTAACCTAACCCCAATGCCATTTAACTCCTTACCCAAGTTAGAACATAATAATTTACAAAATATCAAAAATATCTGCGTTATATATTTATCTAGCCCATACATCATAAAGTTTAAAACAAATCTTAAAACTAGTGAACTCACTTACATTATGTATTTCAAAACTTCACAAAACTACCTACTTTATATTCTCCTTCTTCGAAAGTTGTCCACAGTATTAAACATCTACCTTATATTCCTCTCCGATATAATACTTACGTATACGCACATGTTCAAGTATAACAGGTTTATTACGGGTAAATAAGTTCTGAATTGTAAATGTCAAAGGGCAAAAACTTTAACTTCAGGATTGTGTTGATATTGTGCATTCTATACCCACATATAGAATATACACATACATCTGGAAAGTTGAGTATTAAATTGTCTTAGAGAGAGAGACAAAAGTTTGATGACTCAACAAAAGTAAGTACCACTTCCGAGTGCAGATTTTATAACGTTGATGTTGGTATATATCCTGTTGGGGTTGGTTAATGATGGGAGATACCAATGTAAATGAAGTTGAAATATTGAAAAAGATGTGTTTTCTTTATTTTGAATTAAAATTAAATATTGAATTCAAAATTTACAAAAATGAACTGTTGACTTACTTCAGAAATTAAGAAAGAAACTGTACTTTTTTTTTAAATTCAATGTTTTTTCATCTCTGATGCTGATTAATATAAATTATTTATTCAATTTGTATGGTATACAATCACTTAAAACTATAAGAATATATGGACATTGCTTTTTTGCCGTCTGCCTGATAAATATTTTGAATGACTAGTTCTCTTTTTACTTCTTTAATATTTTAAATATACAATTTTTCAATGATTTAAAACATAATGCCTACGTATTTCTTGTTACATTAGACAATTTTTCAATGATTTAAAACATAATGCCTACGTATTTCTTGTTACATTAGACAAACTGCTATATGAAGTGGTACGTGAAGCCTTTAATTTCTCCTCTATTACGGAGCACTTAAATAGTGAAATCAGTGATTATTTTAATGCAAATAAAAAGCTGATAACTCAATTATTATTTCTAGTGAACAAAATATTTTATTTTGGCCCAGCCTATCGCAGGAAATGAATTTCTTTATTTCAATGATTGAACTACCTTATCATTGATCATTGAAATCTTAGAAATCGTTTTATGTGAAAGGTAGGGCCAAAATGAAATATTTTTTTGACTAGAAATAAAAATCGAGTTATCATTTTTTTATTGGCATCAAAATAATCACTGATATCGTTTTTTTAGGGCCTCAAAACTGAAAATTAAAATTTTCAATGATGAGTTTCAATGTAAGCGATAACTGGCCCCTTAGGGAGCTAAGAATAGAAATGCCCCTGTAATTTATTGCAAGGTTCACGTGTTCTTTCTTGAAGATTGCTTAAATAAATGCTTTGTTGAAACAAAGAGGTGCAGAAGCATCAGCGACAAAGCTTCAAAAATTTTCGTGACTGGTTTGCTTGATGATTATTTGGTACAAGTTTCACCCGAAAAATTTGATATTTTACTTTTCGCCTACTGTGAGTTTCACTCGTAATGCCATGTTAGAAAAATTCCCCTTATTATATGAATATTCATTTTGGGCGGAATGTAATTTAATTGACCGATAAATGTTCACTTTTTTTTAGTATGTCAACGAAATTTCGCTTGGGCGATTCTCACAATAGCTTTTAAAATTCTGAGCAAACAAAAAATTTTAAGGTGAAATATTTTTCGGCTGAAGCTCACAATTGTTGATTTTCTTCTCAGAGAACATCTGTTTTCTTTGACATATTTTCTATACAGTTTTATGTCAAAATTTAGCAAGGGTCTTGGTCTTTGAAGAGAAAAAAGTGGGACCTAAATTTTAGTGCTGTATGCGTACTAGACTTTTTTTTATAATAATTTTAACTATATGCCTGTAAGACTTAAGGTCTTTTAATTGGAACCTGAATTGCAGGGCACTAGTTAGAAGAAATAGAAGAATATGAAAGAATTTTTGTTGGAACAGTGGACTGAGAAATAAGGTGCTAATTTATCTCAATAAATCCCACGGGTGGCGTTGAAACTGAGGGAATAAATAAAAGAATGCAGCCTAGAGTGGGATTCGAACCAACACCTCTACTTTCAAAATATATTATACTTTTTGAGTCATGATACATGGTTGCGAAATCATATTTAAATTTTAGAGGATCAACAAAATAGTTCATCTATAGTCTTAGAGAATATATACAAAATTAAAAAAAAAATAATACTCTGCGACAAATAGAAAAATCGGATTTTTTACGCTTTTTTTAAAATGGCGGACAATGTCATTGACTCTTGACTCTCCAAGATGTACTATTTCAGTCTTATTTGTAAATCTATTCCAAAGTATGTCTTACTTTAGAGTTTAGACAGCTATCGAACTACAAAACCTTATTTATAAAAATTTGTCATCGATCGTCTAACTTAGACACTGCAATCGCTGGTCCAAGTACTTATAGTGGGTAAGTTCAATGAATAAAATATAAGGCAAGTTTCTTGTTACAAATTCAAAAGTTATCACGAAATTAATGAAATGTCCATTGAACGTATTCAATATATAACGAAATTGGCCGGGTTCAACACATGACAATTTTTATACATCTGGAAATTTAGATTTCTGAATTTCTCTTATTGGGCAACAATTTGCATCTGAAAATTTAGATTTCTGAATTTCTCTGCTTGGGCAGCTGTCTTAAAAAGTAAGATGACTTTTAGAGTGGTTACCAACCCAAAGTCTGAATATTCACATGTAAATTTTCATGTGTGGAACCCGGCCATTGACAGATTACAGGGATGTTAGTGAATATGTGAGGTAATATTTTGAGGTGGTGTCAAATATTAAGATAAGGGACGCCAGTCCAAGAGTTTTCTAAGGATATCTTTCGTTTATGATTTCGTTGTGTCATTTTTTAATGGGATTTTTCGTTTCTCCTCAGAAGCTTAAGGTAAAAAGTAAGGACCAATCAGACATTTTTTAATAAAAAATTTAGTGTAGATGATGTTATATATCATACATATATAAACAGTTGGTTTATGTAATTTTTAAATAAATCATTTTTAGTTTTTTCCTGTTTTAATAATTTTTAAATAAAAAAAAACTGAATTAAGGACATAGAAAACTTTATGACCTTGAAATGCAGACAGTTTTCTCACAAACGTACATTATTCTTATTCCGCTCTTGTGGAGCTTCAATTTAATTCTAAATATACATGTAACTAAATGAACCCATACAACTTAATATATAATAAAAAAAAAACTTTTATATGTTTAACCTGTTTACAGAACGCTGAAGCCAGTTATGACTTCAGCAGTAACGACCCATTTCCATATCCTCGATACACGGATGATTGGTTCAACAGGTACCTATTTACTATACTATACAAAACCCTTTATCAATATTATATTTTTTATCATCTCATCCTCATCCTGTTCTTGTTGCTTGGCTTTGTTCTTTTTTCAGTCATGGAACAAGATGTGCAGGAGAAGTTGCTGCCGCACGTGATAATGGCATATGTGGTGTAGGAGTTGCTTATGATAGTAAAATTGCGGGTAAGAACAAAATATTAAACGAAGATATAAATTTAATTATGATTATATCATTCACTCTTACTTACACAGGGATACGAATGCTGGACCAACCTTACATGACGGATTTGATCGAGGCCAATTCGATGGGACATGAGCCCCATAAGATTCATATATACAGTGCGTCTTGGGGTCCAACTGACGACGGCAAGACTGTTGATGGGCCACGTAATGCTACGATGAGGGCCATTGTCCAGGGTGTTAATGAGGTACTTAAAAGCCATGTTATAATGATATAGAATAAATACCAAATGCCATAGCAACATGAAATAACTGTAATATGTTATGCAATTGCTTCAGGGACGAAATGGACTTGGAAATATTTACGTGTGGGCTTCCGGTGATGGTGGCGAGGAGGATGATTGCAATTGCGATGGATATGCTGCATCCATGTGGACCATTTCCATTAACAGTGCTATAAATGACGGGCAAAATGCTCATTATGATGAGAGTTGTTCTTCGACGTTGGCCAGTACTTTTAGTAATGGGGCGAAGGATCCAAATACCGGAGTTGCAACTACTGACCTCTATGGCAAATGCACAACAACACATTCGGGAACAAGTGCCGCAGCACCAGAGGCAGCAGGAGTATTTGCGTTAGCTCTGGAAGCGAAGTAAGTAAATCTAAGTACAGACGATTGTCAGATCTTACATTATTGTCAGAACTGTCAATGGCCTGACAATAGCTAACAATTAGCTGACAATTGACATATTTCTTACAATGCAAAGTTGTCCGTTCACACGGTTGGTATATTTCTTCCCAATTTCATTGTCAGCTATTTTTGTATCTCTCTTTAACCAACTCATTGACATTTCGAACAATGAAGAAATTGTCAGCAATTGTAAGATGTTTTCAAGAAAACATCTGACAATCACCAATGAGTCTGTCAATGTCCTAATCGACTGACAATGATACAAATTGTGTGTTCAGACGATTGTAAGATACCTGACAATTTTTTGTCAGATTGTCGTCGTGACAATGACAATTCTGACAATATTGTCAGACAAAATTGTGTGTTCAGACGACTGCTAGATATTTGGAACAGTTTTTTCACTGACAGATCTGACAATATTGTAAGATCTGACAATCGTCTGTACTTAACTTAACTCTGTTTTTTTTGACATTTTTACGGTGAGACAGGGATGTGCTAGAGGATATTTTTGGATGAAAAATTGATTGACAAAATTTTATTTTATGTAACAATTACACTAACATTTAATTTATGTTACCTATCACTCATACTTATTGATAATTTCTTTTTTATCAGCCCAAGTTTAACATGGCGTGATATTCAGCATTTAACTGTATTGACTTCAAAAAGGAATTCCCTTTTCGATGCGAAGAACCGTTTCCATTGGACAATGAATGGAGTTGGCCTGGAATTCAATCATCTGTTTGGTTTTGGAGTGCTGGATGCAGGAGCAATGGTTACTTTAGCGAAGCAATGGCGAACTGTACCGCCACGTTATCATTGTGAAGCTGGTGCTGTTTCTGAACCACAGTAATTCTTAACCCATTCATTCATTTTTTTTTAGAAATAAATTAAAAAAAAAATTGTTTCCTCAAGTCAAATAGCAGCCGGCAAGTCTCTATTTCTGGAAATAAAAACAGACGCATGTAAAGGAACTGACACTGAAGTTAACTATTTGGAGCACGTACAAGCTGTAATAACTGCAAATGCTTCAAGGCGAGGTGATTTGGAATTGTTCTTGACATCGCCCATGGGAACGAGGTGATAGGAATTTTTCATGATAAAAATACTTTTTGAGACTTGTGTCAGATTTGTTAATTTGTTTTGTTTTTTTTTGTTTAAATTAATTTCAGCAGATCAATGATTTTATCACGACGAGCTAACGATGACGATCATCGTGATGGATTTACTAAATGGCCATTTATGACAACACATACTTGGGGAGAATACCCTCATGGAACGTGGAAGCTTGAGGTAGGTTAATACGTGTTTCTTTCAGAACGTCTTTCTGTGAACTACTGTAATAATTGATATCGGAATCGACCTGATTTGTATCTGTTCTATTTTTCTCCGAAAATACTTGACGTATAGTTGAAGCTTTAAGCTATTTGAGTATGATGCTAGGTTAAAAACAGAATTTTCCAAATTTTAAACGAGTTATCTTTTTAACATATTATTAAAGTTAAAAAAAAAAAATATTTTAAGTATCATTCCACACCCTGTTTAAATTGGGAAGATTGAATCCGGACTGATGAGTCTCATCGTGGTTTACCTTAGAAACTTTGAGGCTTCTCAAAATACATTGAAACAACAACAATTTTGACATTTCGTACATTAAAGCAACAAGAAATGAGACTCATGAGTCCGGTTTTTATATTTCCTTCACTCCTCACTTGAGTCTTCAAACTTTTCTTGCCTACGAACTTCCGAGATATCGTACTCAATTTTACCAATCTAAACAGCCTCCTAACTCTAAATGTCAATTTAACAATTAAAAATATGAAAATGGTATGTTTGCTTACTTATTTGCATGAACTGTCACTTTTGAAAACTATAAAAAAATATGATATTAATTTAAAAAATGTTTAAAACTATAAGAACATTTTAGGAAAAACTTTAAAGTTAGTAAATTTTTAAGTAGTATCATGGTTATACCTACACATCAGGCTGTTTAAAATTTTGCACCAATCGTATTTATTAATAAATTCCCTTTTTCTTTTAGGCTCGTTTCAATTCACAACAACCTCGTACCGGTTGGATAAAGGAATGGTCTCTAGTTCTGCATGGGACAAAGGAGCCACCTTATAGGTCACTATCACCGGCTTCTCCACACTCAAAACTGGCAATTGTAAAAAAAGCTCACGAAGAGAAGAAAATGCATTAAAGTAAACAACAAAAAAAGTGCAATCAGATATCCCATGAAGGATCCAGGCAGGCTGTGGTTTCAACAAATGAAACCTTTTATTATTACTATTAATTTATTTTAAATATTTTGTAAAAAAAATGATTTAAACTTAATTTTTTCATAAAAAAAAATATTAGATTTTCTTTTGTTTATAAACCGAAAAAAAAAAAAAATTAAAATGAAAACAAAAATTAATTTATGTTATTAACGGTTAGACTCAGGAACACTCAGGGTGGTATTGAATATATAGTTTATGCAATTTAAACATGATTCGTGAGTTCCAAAAGTAGATATACTGAATTTAAGTTAGTTTATTTTATATTCGATTTTTTAGTTGAAATTATATAAATTATTTATTATTATCAACTTATGTTTGTTATAAATTACAAAAGGGCCCACCAAGTGAATTATGATAGCTGACGCTTTTCCAAATGGCCAACAGCATGAACACAAAAAACATCAGATTTAAGTTTTTGATGAAAAAATCTGTAGGTCCACTAATTGATTTGAACAAAAGAACCCACTCCGTCTAAACAAGAATGGATATTTTTTAATTGATTCGTTACCAATTTCTATGTACGGCGTAAATTATATACAGGCAACAAGATTAGTGCAGGAGAAAAAAACCAAAGTAACGAAGATGAAGAAAATTAGAAATAATTACGTATTTGTGTTTAGATAGGGAGCAAGGTCACTAAAACTTTAAATGGAAATAACCAAAGGTTATTCGGAATTGTAAAGAAATCTTCTAATTATTGCAAGTCCCTCTTTTAAATGAAACCGACTGTTTTTTTTTTGGTAATTAATAACTGGTGAAACTTGTGTTGATTAACATAATTATGTATGTGCAACAAAGTACCAACTATTCAATTGTAGAAAAGAATGAAATTTGAAATTTGAAATTCATCGCCGTTTGATAAAGATTATACTACTTATTTTCTCCTTAAAACTGCATATTGCTTCACAGAATACTAATGTGCTAAAACCGCGACGTTAGAAAAAAGACTGGTGCGACTTTTTTTTAAGCTGCACGAAGCGCGTTAAACATTTCATACTTTTAATGGCTATATATTGAATATTCAGCCTTATTGTGAGTTTCACCCGAACAACATTCCACCTGGAAAATTTGACATTTCACTTTACGCCTATTGTGAGTTTCACCAGAAATTTCATGTTCGAAAAATTCCCCTTATTGTGAACATTCATTTCGAGAGGAATGTGATGCCATTGACAGCCTAAATTTTAACTTATATATAGCGAACCAAAGAAATTTCATTCGGGTGAACATTTTAAGGTGAAATATTTTTCGGGTGAAACTCACAATAAGGCTGATTGTTATAAATTGGCATTTTTCTCGTCTCGCTGAGAAAAAGTAAAACGAAACGAAATTTTACGTAACACAAAAACTGAATGAACACTTAATAATATTTTATGTTTCAAGTTGTTCAGCAAGTTTATTTTTTAAAGAATGAGAGAATGGAATGAAAACAATAATTAATAGTTTCAAAATAGCTTTTAACGGACTTTAGTAGTTTCACTTATGATTGCGAGTTGAATACTTGCAAGATTTCATTTGAGTCGAACAAATGTATTTCAATGAAACAGAGTTTAACTTTCACAGCTGGCGAAATAGTTTGTGTAAAAAAATGCACAAAAGAGGGTCAGTTAACCGATTGTTTTTAGTTCAGCGGTGTGTAGTTAAGCGAAGTCGCGTATATCTATACGCAAATGTGTTCCTTTTATTCCATCCTTAAACATTATTATAATGAGGATTAAAAGAATGATAAAATTAACAAGAAAATAAAACAATTTTTATGGGATATTCTTCTGAATAAAGAAATACAAAATGATTATTTGAAATGTTTTGAATTTTTCGAATGGATACAGTCGTGTTTCATTGGGAGGAATCATTCGTTTTTTTTTAAATCCCAAAAAATTGTAATGTTTTGTGAATACTTTCTGATCTTGATTATCTGGTGGTTTTGCTGACAATATGTATATTATGTTAATCATTCTTCTATTTTTTATTTGCTGCGACTCGGTATCGTTTAAAAAAATATTTCCACTTCTTAGACCCATTTTCTTATACGAAACTTAAATATTTAAATAAAACCTAAACGCTTATGTGCTATTTTTTCCTTCGCGTGAATGTCTTCTGCTGAGATTAAATGCATATATATTTTTACGTTTCAGCAAATGGACCTTAAACATTAATAGAAAATACATACACAATTATTTTCTATTTCAGAAATCAACTAAAATCTTGATATAAAATTAATTCACGAATTAAAATATTTAATGATAAGAAATTGACTACTAATGCACGTTAAAGCCTAGTACGCTACTGATGCGATACGAAAAATCCAATGCAAAAATGTTAAATTACACAACGAAATAGTAAATGGAAAATTTCGTTCTGCTATTATTTTTTCAGTTCGACGAGCAAAATTGATAATTGTAGCAGATTATTATTAGAGAATTCTCTTCTATATTTTCGCACAGAATTAATAACCGGGCCATTGAAGTGACATTTGAATTTTATTCGTCTTAGTATTAGCTGTTTCTTTCATTGCATCTTCGCATTTTATGATAGTTTTGGGTTTTTTTTTAACAATTGGTGACATTTTCGATTTCGCTGTGGTGTTGAAGACCAAAGAAAAAATTTGTTTCGCTTCAGCAGTGTACTAGGCTTAAGAAGAAAAACTTAACACAAATCTACTACATTCAACTACAACTATTTTTTCGCCAGAGTATTATTTTGTCCATATAGTGTGATCTTTCCACACACACTTTCTCATTTGAGTTTGTAAATCATATACATACATGCGTTTGTTTTCTTTTTCGTTGGCAAAAATATTTTAAGTATTTTTAATCTAATTCATGGTTTCGTTAATCCACCTACTTGGATGAATTCACATGAATTAACTTTAAGTTTGTTTTATTGATAAGATTTCGAACTTAATTCACTGATTTCGTACATACTACCAATTCATGTTTGATATGAGTTTATTAATCGGGAAGTAAAACTGGACAGAGAGTATAATCGTCAAAAAGATTTTGCTTTCAATGCCTTCTTTACAACCTGAAAAGTGTGTCACTTCAAATTTTTATGAAACTGCATATCTACAAGTTCTTAAACCGAGAATCCCTATTTCGATAAAAACTATGGTATAAATGGCAGTTTAGAAAATGGAAAATAATACCACTAAATCAGAAAACAGAAGAAGCTCTCCTGTGAAGCATAGTACGCAGCTGAAGCGAAACGAAAATTCCCATACAAAAATTGAAACAATGAAATCATAAACGAAAAATTTCGTTTTCATTTTGGTTCTGCAGTACGCTGTTCAACGAGCGAAATTGATAATTGTAGCAAATTATTTGGAGAAGTCTCAACTTCTTTTTCGCACTGAATTATTTGCACGAACCATTCCTTGCGTTCGGTTAACTATCAGATAGGTTATCTATGTACCTATTCAGATACGTTAGGTTGTTGTTGCATCAGCTGTTTTGTCACAAGGGATTACAACAACACAAACCTATCCGAATAGCTTTGGATTGATTCCCGAACGCGACCATTAATTGTCTGCGGAAAAGTGACATTCGAGATTTCTATATACAATCTATAATACTATCATAGTGACGAAAAACCGACGCGCCA
The DNA here is from genome assembly GCA_929447395.1 of Epistrophe grossulariae. Lineage (NCBI taxonomy): Eukaryota > Metazoa > Arthropoda > Insecta > Diptera > Syrphidae > Epistrophe > Epistrophe grossulariae. The sequence goes on from OV839567.1 coordinate 86,450,204, forward strand.
CCAGGGGAGCGCAAATGCAATTACTTTCCACAATGCGAAGCATTATGTTGCGATCTTGCAAATAAAAATGTCTGCCTCATGAGAGAACTATAGATTCTGTATACAAATTACAAAGATTCAAGTTTTTATTTGATGTTTTTTTGATAACAGCAAAGGCTTCTGTGATTATTTTGTTTTTTTTTTTTTTTTTTTTTTTACAATAGTTGGTGACATTTATTATTTCCGTAGTCGTTTCGTTTATATTTTCGTTATCGATTTGGGGACCACAAAACATTTTCGATTCGTTTCAGCTGCGTACTAGGCTTAAGGAGTTACACACTTTCCATGTTTCACCGACAATATGTTTAATTTGTTTTAAGAATTCAGGTTTGAATAAGAATTAAAAAAATTTAATGCTTACCATTCAAACGCAAATTCAAGCTGTTTGTATGAATTCACTTTAAGAGAATAAATATGGTGAATCTTCATAGCCCTTTAAACGGAAATCTTTTCAACAGTGTTACTGTTTCTGGTTAATTATTCGATTTCAGTTCTAAGACAATTATTAATGCCAACAAATATTCTTTAGCCATATTTTTTTTCAGTTTCAGTTAACCGGAGTCAAGCTTTTTGAAAGTTTCAAAAAATATCTTTTTTATTTATTATGTATATTATATTATTTATTTTTGTTTATTCTGCCAAACAGTTTTTATTATATTTTATTTTTTCAAGGTTATGTTTTAATATTGTTTTGTGTTGAATTATAAGTCCAACCATGTATCTATGTATATAAACCACGTCATCATTAATTAAAAAAAAATAAAAACAATTTCTTATGTTTCTGCAGAAAAAACTATTTCAGATCATTTAAACTTACAATTTTGGTTGTTGGACTGTCATTCATAACAATGTTTTCCGTTTTATGTTTTCGCACTTATGCCTGTCTTTGAAGTGTTTTTTTAAATAATGGTCAGCAATGCATTATTGTTATTGAATTATGAACCCTACTTTTTTTTTAAAGAGTCTTTTATTATAATTATAATATAATAAATAAATTTAAGTAAACTTAAAGTTTAAAATATTTTTTGGATTTTTTTTGTTGCGATGAAACGCAAATTTTACAAAAAATAAATTATTTAATTTCTTGCTCTCTGACAAATTATGCATATTGTCAGTTTTCAATTGTATAATATTGTTAAAATTAAATTAAATTCAGAACTTACATTTGGCTTAATTGATTTCATAGCTCAGCAAAAAACAGTGTGTGTTCCCTGTTAAACTTTTATTTTGCCGCTTATACGATAAATTGGAGGTTAATGCTCGATATAATGTAGTTTAAATCACTTTTCAAAAAAATGTATTTATAAAATGAGCAATCGGAACAATTTTCAATACTTATAATTTCTTATGTTGCGCATACTAACTTTTAAGAAATAATTTGTTTTCTTTTAAAAACTATTTCTCAAAATCATTTAAAATATCTATATTTTTCCACAAAAATTTCACGATTTTCTAACAAAGGTATTACATATATTAATGTTTTACCATTATTATTTTCTATGTTTATTATCTTTACATAATGTTAACAAAAAAAAAAAAAAACTGAAAATAAAGTCAAATATTTATGTAAATAATATTTATGAATTTTATTTAGCAACCAGCCAATTGGGACAGTGTCTTATTAACGTAAAAGACATTGTCTTGATTACAAATTTGTACTTATTTTTTTTTAAATTCAATGTTTTCTTGTTAAATTTAAATGTTTTAATTGGAACTTGATAAACTATTATATTAAATAGTTTTTATTTATAATTTTATTTTTAAATTAAATTATTAAATTTATAAGAACACACAAAAAAGAAAATACAAGAAAGCGCACAGAAAACATAACATTCATGTATATCATTGTTATATGTATACATTTTCTTAAACTACTCTCTTGTTGATTTGAAATTTACAAAAAAAAAAACATAACTTCATGTGGTTATAATTTTACAAATCTTTTACAAAAAATATAAAAAATATACAAACAAAAATTGTAAATATAATAGATTGATGAAAAAAACATTTTGCTGCATACATAAATATAAATATATACATATATTATAAATATTGCTATATAAAGATATTGCACTTTATGTATGAAATCTTTTAAACAAAATACAAAAGCATACACAGATTTTTACCTGATAATTACAATAGATTTCAACTTATAAAATGTTACAACACATGCATGAATTGAAAATGTAAATAGATAAATTAAACGCATGTTTGTTGATATATAAATTACTAAAAAAAATACTGAAATTTAACTTTAAAAATTATATGTATGATATGTGTATAAAACTATTAATTATATTATTATTAAACATAAATACCATACTATACATCTAATCATAAAACAAAAAAAAATGTCTGCAAATATATAGTTATACATAATATTATATTACAGCAATTCCAATTCCTCTCTAAACTAAATTATACACATTATACAATACAAAATATATAGATATTTAACATACCTACATAAATGAATAATTACATAAATATTTATGTATATACATATTTATAAATAATGTACCTACCTACTGATGTATTAAAAAAATTAAAATCATTAGATAAATAATTTAAAAACAAAAATCTTATCTTAAAGTTTATTTTTCAACAAAAATATTTCAAACGCATATAGTGAAGGGGTTTTAGCATTTAAAACTTAAAACCTGCGGAACACGAGGAAACTATTTATTTTTTTTTCAATAAAATTAAAATCGTTTCTGTTGTAAAGTATTATTTTATATGCAAAGTAAGTTTTTTGTTTGTTTTTAGCAATTTAAAAAAAATTCTTATTCTTTACATTATTTTTAGGATTGAAAATAATATTATTTCACTACCTATTTAAAAGAAATTCAATTTTTAAGCATAATGAAGTAAATACCTTAAAATGGCAAACCAGCCTTTTTTGAAAAAGCTTATAGAAAATAAATAAAATGAACAAAGCTTTCCAAAAATGTCTTTTTGATTCATTTGGTTTCCTCGGGTTTCGAGGTTATATCTAAAATCACTCCACTAGTATTAAAAAATATTAAAAGTAGGTAATTTGCTCACACTCATATACATAAGTACACATATAAATTTTTTTTTATTTTTTCTTCATAAAAGTGTTTTTATCTTATATATTATATAAAATGTGGTAGTTTAATTATTTTTTCTTTCGGGGGCCAACATTGAAAAAAACAACATTTTATAAAAAAAAACAGAAATGGAAAATGTAGAAGGAAAAGATATAATTTCTAAGAGAAATCTAAAATGTAAGATAAATAAATAATATTATATATATAAAAATTTATTATATAACAAATAAAAAAGTAAACAGTAAAATAAATAAATTTATTTTGTTGATGTTTATGGATGAGATAAAATTTATAAAAAAAAGAAAAAAACAAAATATTATATAAATATAATAATATTAAAAAGAATAAAAACTGTATAGTGGATCAAAATAAAAAAAAAAAAACAAATTAAGAAATAAATACGTATAAAAATATATATATAAAAAAAATAAATAAACTAATATATATACAATAATCGTTGATGTTGTAGATACTTACAGAATATATTTGCATATATATTAAAAGTGCATTATTGTTCTTGATAAAAGGAATTTCAGTTCAGAGCTTAAATCGTGTAAAATGAACAATGGAAAAAAAGAGGCGGGGGGTGGATTTGCTCTCTTCACTTCGATTTAAATAGTTTGATCAGACAATGTAGCATCTGTCAGAAATATCTAATCGATTCCAGAGTTATTTTATCACTTTTATTGAGCTTCATTAGGATTTGAATTGACTAAAAAACATGTTTCTGGTGTTATGTCAAGTTTAACATCCAAAGCTATGTATAATGACCTCTCACTGAAAGACTAGGTCGAAGAAAATTTTTTTTTTATTTAATTTAAAAATTTCTCCTAAAAAACTAAATGACATTAGGCGATCTTTTAAGTACAAATTATAAAAGAGCATTGAATACTAAAAAGTTAAATAAGTTATTAATTATACGTAAAATTTAAATAAAATCAGTGAATTAGTATAGTTATAGTATAGGAACATTTTCTACCTACTTTTTTTACTTGCCATATATTGGTGTACGTGTACTATATGAAAAGTAACGGATACTATACAAAAAATTAAACTCAAGATTTTGATAAGGTTATGTTTGGTGAATTCATTAAAATGGTAATTAATGGCACCTTTAATTTTTTAGTTGCGATATATAGGAACCATAATATGGCAAGCTATAGAAAAAAATCGAACTGGGATTTTGACCAAAGTTCACATTACGATGATAGCGAAGTCGAAAAAAGTGGGTCTCGCAATTCTGTCCGTCTATCTGTTCCTTCGGTTGCAGCCTAAACAGGTCGGTCGATTTCCTTCAAAGTTGGTACCAAGCGTTTTTTGGGCATTATCCTCACCCGTTTTTTTCATTTTTTGTTTAAGACCAAAAACAACGGAACCTGCCATACAAAATTGTTTACCAAAAAATGCAAATCTTATTTTTCTCAAAAACGTGCCCACAACTTTAAAAAAAAAAAAAATTAGTATTTTTTTTTACAAAAAGGCAAGCATTTTGTAAAAAAAAATTCCGAAACATGGTTAGAAATGCTATGAAAATCTCATATTTCACAAAACTGGCTGCTACGATTTTGATATCTACAATATTAATGAAAAAAAAAATGTCTACGGTTTAATAATGGTATCTCTCATAGAACCATTTCTTTGATTTTCGACTATCTCATTATTAGTTGAACTGATTTTAATAAATGTTTTTGCACAAAAGCTTCAAATAAGTTCTAATAATATTGCATACCAAAATTTTCAAAAAAATAAATTATTGGTTTTTAAAAAAAATTTCAAAAATTATTTTTGAAAATTCCATACTTCGAAAATGGGTAGAAGATATTTTTTTTTTTTAATTTAATTTTTTAATTCCACAACTTTAAAAAAGCTAAAAATTTAAATTTTTTCAAAATTTGATATATAAAAAACTATTTAAAAAAAACCGCTCAAACGATTTTCAATTTTTTTCTCATTAATTGAGATTTTCTTAAGAAATCGAATGATGTACGCGCATTGGTGTCAAAACAATTTCAGAGGTTGTTTAATCAATTTATGTTTAATTGTATATTTTTTTTTACAATGTTTCAGTCTAAACTGAAAGTTCCATGCATATTTGCTATATTGTTCATAAATAAATGTACCTACTCGCATAATACAACTTAACTACGTTTTAAGCAAAGGTATACAATAAAGGCTATAACTAATTTATTTCTTTTATAAGATAAATCTAGTTTTTGCAATATTAAAACTTTAAAAACACAGTGCGATCGCACATAAGAGCAAGTTCGTGCGACCCAGTCGTGCATATATTTTTTTCTTGAAAATGGATCAACTGATTTTGATCAATTTTTTTGTGGAGAATGTTTGGAAAAGTTTGAATAGTATTGTGTTCTAATATAAAAAAAAAACAAATTTTTTGTATTTTTAAAAAAAGTTTCAAAGTTTTTCGATTTCACGTAAACCAAACCGTGTGCTTATTGTACCTTATAGCAGAGAATTTGATTTTCTAGAAAAATGTCTCGACATTTTGTGAGACTTATAGATTTCAAGAGATATCGCTGAGGCGGCCAAACCCTAAAAATGGTTTTTATATACTCCCACTCACTCTCCCACAATTACAAATAAAATGAAGTACACGTTTTTAAAATTTTGTAAACTCTTTTACTATTTATTAATGCGTGATTAAAAAATCATCAACAAATTTTTAAAAACTTGTTTTCTTTTATTTATATTATTTAGAATTATAATATACATATTTAGAATTGTTTGAAACTCTTGTATAAACAAAATCGAATACTTACATAATTGGAAATAAAAAAATTGTCATTTAAGAGGTACTTACCTAATACTACATATACTATAAATAATGTTTAATGTAAAATTTGCTTCTGTTAGATGTTGTTGGTCGAACACACAAATTTCCTTAACGGTTTTTAAACTGTTGTATGGAAGGTACCTTTAATTTCGGCTATACAAATATTTTTTGTTTGGTTGGTGCCAAGCCAAGTTTAATAAAGTCCACAGCGTCGTTTTTAAAATATTGAGTAAAAAAAAAATGAAACTTTTTAAAAAAAAAAACAGAAAAATATTTTTTTTTTAAATTTCGGTGCGCAATAAACTTTTTGAAAAATAATTCATAAAAAAATATTAATCAAAATCAAATTTTAAGAAAATAACTTTAGGTTTTTGCTGGACAGATATATACAGAAGGACGGAATTGCGGAATTTCAGGTTTGATCAAAACCTAGAGTTAGATTTTTTTTTATATTAATTTATATAACTCCTATATAGTACCTATCTATATTATATCTCAAATAAAACTCAGGAACATATAGCGACCTAAAAATAGGATATTTATGTTCTAGGAGTTGCTACCTTTCCATATCGAGATATCGCATTATAGTATTTTTTTTTTTAAAGCATTAGTTTTTTACCTCTTTAAAAGGAATTTTCGCCTAAACCCTTATAATAAAGACATAATACTGGTGAACCAGGGAGCACTAGCAACATTAAAATGGCAAATTCGTGAAAGTTGGAATGTTTTGATGATATACCTACTATACTTACAGTTGAAATTTTAATTAACTCCGATTTGACTTACACCCAGGTTTTTTTTTTAATAATTTTAATGAATATATATTGCAGGATGGTTCCATTTTTTGGCATTTAACAAATTAATAATTATGTGAAAATAGACTGACAGAAATAGTTATAACTTTACCTCTATCGTTTTTCTTAAATTTTCGATTTCGATTTATTTTAATGCAAAATGAAAATTAAAAATTCAAGTTAAATAATAATACTGACGAGTCCAAGTGAGATCGCCGGGACGAAACGCCAAATTGTGTAGGACTTAAAGGCCGTTAAAAGCTATTTTGAATCAATAATACTGATTGTAATCCATTTATGCATAAATACAACGTTCGTGGAAAACTTAAAACTTAAACTTAAATCAGTAGGTGCACCTGCATTATTGAAACATGGTTTGAATTATTGAATTCATAATTGCACTTTTGTTCAAAAAATTTTAACAAAAAATTTCTTGCTGCCCTTCTTCAAACATATAGATTATTAGATTGATTCAAAAAAATTTAAATATCTCCGATTTTCAATGGCACTATACCTTTTTACTTGTGTTTAGCGAAATGATGAGCCTGCGGTATAAATTTCAAGCCTTTGGATTAAAATTTAGGGATCGGTCATCGCTATTTTCAATTTATAAGACTCTTGTCCTACTTTGTAAGTTATTTTGAAATAAATAAATACTATAAATATACCGGTTACTGATATGTAATGATAGAAACGTATTTTTAAATGAAGTTCAATGTTGTTTAAAACAGATCCTTACTTCTTATTTAAGGAGTTCATTAAAAAGATAAGAAGTAAGAACTTTTTTTATACAACATTCAATTTCATTTAAAAATAGTAACCGGTTCTTAAGTTATAAAATAAATTCAAAAAAGAAAATAGCGATGAGCGACCCCTAAATATTAATCTAATGGGCTAAAATTTTTACCAGACTCATCATTTCACTAAATTCAACTAAAAAGCTAGTGGCATTGAAAATCGGAGATATTTTTTTGAATCAGTCTAATATAGGTATACCTAGATATCTACATTTTATTTTAAATATTTTAACTAACTCATAAAATATTTTAAATGACTTCTGTCGTCACAATGTATTATTCATTAGGTATACCTAATTAATTTACATTAACATTAAACATATCAATCTGGTTTATATTATTGACAATTTGTTGTTGTTATATGCCTATGGAATCACATAATGTAAGCTATAGCCATGGGCCTATCTCAAGTCTATAATCTTTATTGACATAAAAACTTTGTTTTGATATAGTTAATTATATAATGTAGGACAAGAAAAATAAGTAGGCCTAGTAATAAAAAGATGTTTTTTTTAAATTTAAAGACTTACCACAAAATTTAGATATGTTCATTGTTCATACATCATAAGTGTGAAATTATAATTTTATATGTTTATTTTTAAAATTTAAGTTGTCTTGATATAAAAATTCAGGTTGCCTTGTAAGTTATTGTATATTAATAAAAACACTTTGATAATTTCAATTTAGGTATGTAGATGACCTTTTTATCGAATAAAAGATAATTTTAATAAAAAAAAATAGAGATCCATGGATGAGTCTTAGCTGCTGATGCAAATCGAAACAAAAAATTCATACATAATTAACACAACGAAATCATTCTGTCCTACTTTTCGTTCTGCAGTATAACGCTGTTTAATAAACGAAATTGATAACACAGGCCTAAAGTTTGTTTGGTGCCGCCAAAATGAAAACTGTTTCTATGTTAACTAGTTACCCTGGTTTTAACTGCGTACTTACTTTTTTGATCCTACGTGTAGTTTTGAGATACAGCATAAATAATACAAATTTAGCGATTTTTTAACAGTTTGTTGCATTATTCTACATGAATAAAGCTTCTTTTTAGAGATTTTTTTTCATGAATGTCTAGGGATACACCAGCAGTAATCAGCCATCATTACATCATCCCATCAGCCTTGATACCTATCTTTCATGAATTCTAAGTCCTGTTGGAACCGTTCTCTTTGAGTCAAGATTTTTCGAAAATCTTCCCAAATGACTTTATAGGTATTGAACTTTAATATTCTTTTAAAAATTTCCAGAAAGCCCAGCACTACATAAGTCTTGGAAATTTACGGACGGATGATTTCCTAAAAAGTTGTTCACTATATTGCAGATTCTAAATCTTTCATTGAATGCACGAATTTGTCATCTTAAATCAAAAGTCTTATCTGTGGTCCATCAAATATACCAGCCTTAACTTTTTCTGTACTTAAACAACGATTTTTCTTAAATATATAAATAAAATAATAGCCAATTTTAACTCAGACTTTTATACATACATCGTTCATCGAACCTAATTTTATGTGCAATTTTATTCGAAATTAGAGGTGAGTTTAAGACGCTGTGATTGCCAATAGTTAAAGATTCCCTCACGGGACAGTCTTGCTTGATCCAGTGGTCTCTTTTGCTTTTCTCCCATTAACAACTGAAACATGAAACATGGAAATTTGGTAAAGGCACTTTGTTGCCCCAGTAAGAAGTTAACCATTTTTAAACCCACGCATATAACCCACTGATAATCATGATATTTCAGTTATTCTAAAACAAGAGAGACAACCTAATACTCCTTCTTTATTTTTGTAGGATGAACTGGTGGAATGGAACTATATTTACTTCCATTTTGTAATAGACTTTTGACGTTTTTTCACTGTGAATTAACCACAAATATAACAAAATGAGTTTGGATCATTTATGCATCTGCTCTTCTAAGAAGACATATCAAAAACTTTAATTTAAATCGCTTAAAAATAGACGAAATGAACTTAATGACAAGAAAACTCGGCCACATATGCAAAAAAAATGTAAGCGAGGGTTAAAAATAAACTGTAGGTACATATAGCTTTAACTTAAAAATATCGTTTTTCGTATTCAGTGACAGTGGAGAAACAAAAATGTTTCTTTATTTTCTAAGCCATGTGTAATTGGACTTTAGAGCAGATTACCCAATTGCCAGGATCATTAGTTTTGTGTTCTTTCTTCCACTGTATGGTTTTTGGCAGTTTTTCTCTTTACCATACTTTCCCTGGATATTTTTATGCTGGTTTTGGCAAGCATTTCATTCCCTTGTTGGAAATCACATGACAAATTTTGCATCAGCAAAGTATACCAAGGTACTACATAAGTACAGATTAGAAAAAAATAAACAAAAAATTATGTAATATTTGTACATCCTTAAAACCCAATTTAATCAATTATTATATTTATAAAAACCGACTCGAATAATTTTTGAAAAAAAAAAAATTAAATATAAGGCCTTGGGCCTATTTCACAGAACATACATCAAATACAATGTTCGTTTACTTCTCAAATTGTGTAGTGTTTCTCGGCTAAATTCATTTCATGGTTGGTACAATTAATTTGTTGTCCACTATGACAAGGGATTCGAGATTGGCTAAATTTTTCGGACGTTATCAGACGTCGTTAAAACTAGTAGCCATACTCTCCCAATGATTGACATGAATAGAATTAATGTTTTTTACTTACATAACACTGTCATTGAGATCGGGAGCTGTCCTCTGTATTAATTTACTCAGAGATTAAATTAGAGACAGTAAATCACTTTTAAAAAAACTGAGACCATGAATTGTGTCTTGCATAAAGTTGTTACCAGCCTTGCCATCTATGCTCGGGTCACGAAACTTTGAAATTTTTCAACAGAAAATTGGAATAAACTTTCATTCGGGTACCGCTCTACCCACAGCATCACTCATGCAACTTGGTTTTTTTTTCACGTGCGGACATCGCAGCTTCTGATATAATTTGTATAGTACACTTAACATGCTGAGTCTTAAATACCAGAGCATCCCGATTTCAATTTACTGTATCATCATATTATGATGAAGCTATAAAGCTCATTTTTAAACTCGTCAATTTTATCAGCGTTAAAATTCAAACTTCGTGAATTCCACGAGAGGCAAAATGCAAATCGCTCCACGTTCTGCCGACCAAGACCGGAAAATGAAGTTACAACCACATGATGTTGTTGTTGAATGTCTCAAAAACACTAAACTGATAACCTAGCTGAAAAATATTATTTTGATATTTTTAAAACATTTTGTTATAGAGTTTTAGATGGAGAATTGGTAAGTGAAAAGTAAGTAAAAAGTGTATAACCAGCTCAGCAAATTTTTTCGTTTGAAATTTTGAAGATAGGGGTCCAAAAACTTGGAAAAATGTTCAGAACAACTAGAAAAATCTGAAACAACTTTAAAAAATTTGTTTTTCGGAAAAAGGGGGGCTATGTCGAAAATGGTTTTTTGGGTCTAAAACCACCACTTTTGAATATTTTTCAATAAAAAACTTGGAAAAATGCGGAACAAATCGGGAAGTTTCAAAAATAACAAATTCCAAATATGGGGGGCTAACTTCACACAATCATTCTTATCGCGTCAATTTTAGTTTAGATTCGCTGCACTTTCATCGCTGTTGTTATCATCTTGTCGGTTTGGTTATATTCTCATTTAACATTTAAATAAATTTTAAAAGCTTTTTTTTTCATTCCAAATATTTAACGTTGGTTTAGGTCAGGAGAGTCTTCAGAAAATATACTTTTATAACTTAACCTAAACAACAGTAACAAAATATTTTCATTCAAAAAATATAGACAAAATCAAAAACAATTATTTTTCACAATCAAAATTTTTGGTAAAAAACATAATTAAATAAAAAAAAGAATAAAATGGAATTTAAGAACAGTGAACTCAATGACGATTTTTTCATGGAAAAACAATCCACAACGGACTGTTTTGTTAAAGATATTTGCAAGGAACACTTAAGACTTGCTGCTCGTTTGCAAGAATTACAGCCAAAGCGACACCAACGTCGAATAAGGAATTTAGCTCGTCCAAAGTATTCAATGTCAAAAGTGAAAACAACAAATATATGTCAGTCGGATTTATTAAGAAAAACTGAAATCATTCGAGAATTACCAAGCTTAACTAGAACTGAACAATTGGCTTATCCTCGTGTGAGGTATGATGCGAGTAATTAAAGTTCTAGTGTTTTTTTTTTATCTTATACTGAAAACCTGTTTTTAGGTACATTTTACCAATCAGAGATAATTTTAAAGAAATCTTGGGTGAAGGAAGATTGAAAGTTCTTAATCGCACTATCAGGAAAAGTATGCTTTCCTTATATAGTCGACTAGCTAACTGCCAGCCTCCGGAAGAAAAGTACTTTTTTAATTTTGGCAAACAAAATTATTGATCACTTATGTTAATTTCTGTTTTATGAAGGGAAATTGTAAACAAGTGGACCAATAAGCAATGGGCAGTCCATAGAAGATATTTGTATAAACTCGCTCAACCCAAAAAAATCTTTAAACCTCCAAACCAGGTAGAACTCTAGACCGCCAGGTCAAAAAAATAGCCTAGTTCATGAAAATGAAATCTCAAAGTTCTCAGCAATCTTCGATATATGAACAAGATTCCTCAACAGAGTTTCTGTATTCGGCTGAAGAATAAAGGCTCTCCCAAACCAATTGCTTCGTAAATATATTTTGACAGGCAAAAGTTTCGTCGTCGTGCGTCGTTTCGAATGGTTTGGGGGAACCTTAAAAAATGTATAATTTGTAAAATATCATTTTTCTGAACTGGCCTTTTGTTCAGAAATTGATAAATTTTCAAATCATAAATACTATATACATACATAATACAGGTACACATGTGGAAAGATATCTTGATAATGAATCGATTCAAGTATCTTTGTAAGCCCAAGGAACGTAAAGAGCATGCTGTTGCTAAATGGAAATTAACTCCGGGCCTTAAAAAATATAAACCAACACCGATAATTCTTCGCTTAAGCAAAGCAAAGGAAATTGACGAAACTTTACTTCATCAGACTTTACCAGTCAAAATTAATCCAGGAGCTTTGAAATATAAACCAACCGAACGAATAATACAACTAGCAACACGTGCGGAAAAACGTTTAGGTGAGAGTGATCTGAAGGAAAATCCCTTTGGCGTGGCGCCTAATGCCCTAAAAGCCAAGCCCAGCGATCGTGTTGTGGAATTATCACAAGCAAAGGAATACGAAGATGCACATGTTCGCCAAAATCCACATTTAATATCTCCTGCTGCCCTCAAAGCAAAGGCATCTCCACGTATTATTGAATTATCTCAACCTAAAGGATCAGCCTAAAAAAATATAATTAATTTCGTTTTACGTACATACATACATTATGTACATACAAATGTAAGTTTGTTATAAATTTTTATTTTTGAACCAAAATCCTTTAAAAAAATGTCAGACATTAAATCGTTGCTAAATTTTAGTTAATATGTCTACCTCGCGTTCGTCTACAATAAAATAAACTGCAAAGGTTTTTAAAGCCGGTTTCTGTTTACTCACCGGAGCTATGTAGATCTCGTGAAAAAAAGTCGTCCTATTGACCATTGACCATTGACCATTGACCATTGACCATTGACCATTGACCATTGACCATTGACCATTGACCATTGACCATTGACCATTGACCATTGACCATTGACCATTGACCATTGACCATTGACCATTGACCATTGACCATTGACCATTGACCATTGACCATTGACCATTGACCATTGACCATTGACCATTGACCATTGACCATTGACCATTGACCATTGACCATTGACCATTGACCATTGACCATTGACCATTGACCATTGACCATTGACCATTGACCATTGACCATTGACCATTGACCATTGACCATTGACCATTGACCATTGACCATTGACCATTGACCATTGACCATTGACCATTGACCATTGACCATTGACCATTGACCATTGACCATTGACCATTGACCATTGACCATTGACCATTGACCATTGACCATTGACCATTGACCATTGACTATTGTTCTGTTCAGTTAGCCAAAACTGGTCATTTAAGGTTGATTCGATAAGAAGTATTTTTGGAAAAAATCAATCATCCAACTTCTCACGAAGCCACTCATTTTAAATTAACAAATTTGTTTTTAAATTTAAGTTTTTATATTTACGATTGCACCCCAAAATATAAATTAAATATTCTTTAAAAGCTGGTCAGTAGGTACCCATCACAACGTTCATTTATGAATCCATAGATAAGGCTGCACTGTCTATATTACATAATTTACTGTTTGAAGCAAAAAACAACAAAAAACTGTTTAGCTATATATACATACTGCAATATCATGACTAATTGACTCTTAATCGAAGCGCCATCGATCATTATTACATTTTTTAACGACCTTGCCTCTTTGCTGTTTTTTTAATAGCCCAACGATTTCAATACAAATTATTTTTCAATGTCTTAACAAACATACTAAATCTCTGAAGCTGACAGCTCTCCAATGCAAAAGTGAAATTTATAAAACTGAAGAGAAAACAAATTTTTCAAAATTAATGACATTGTGTGACATTAAACACCTTGTTTTAGGTATCTACTATAAATATTTCCATTAATAATTATATATATAAATTTTTCATTAATCTTTTCAGCTTATATATGCGCTTCTTTTTCTTCCTATTTTAACCAACAAAAATATATGATTGCTGCATCTCTTGTAGCAAAGAAACAAAAAAAAAAAGACTTGAGAAACTAACAAAAAACTTGTTTTAAATTTCTGTAGGCTTTGAAATTAAGCGGTTGTAAGACAAAGTAGACCAAATAATAACCAGCTTGGGAATGACTTTGCTAATACTATATATAAATACCATTGACACTGAAAATAATAATTGATCACCCACAAATTGAATGAATTAATTTTAAATACAGGGCTGGAGTTTTGATTTGGAGAGTTTTATGGTGTAATTATTATAATATTTGAAACTAAAGGTTATTTTTGTTCATTTTCGGATTTTAAATAAAAAGTAAAATAAAATAAGACTTTTCAGCTGATTCAATCAAATTGATATTGGCGTTGAACAGCACTATGTTGAAGGGAACAAAACTTATGACATTTAGATATTTTTGACGGATGTGTGTCATTGAAATATAGAGGGCGACACTTTTCGCCCTTAACATACATATGTTGTGCCACATAGAGTCGCCCTATCTGTTTCAATACTAAAAGCCGACTTGCATAGTGTCGCACTTTGATTTAGATAGATTTTTTACATCAGAAAGCTAAAGTTAATCCTGACACTAAACACTGAAAAACTGCTTCTTAGTTCAATTTCTTTGCAGTATTAACTTACTCTGGTTTAACTCAGAGTTAACTCCAGCTCTGCAAATTTGTGCCTTAATGATATAAATGAAAATGGAATTTGCCAATTTGCTATTTAAGCCAACGATAAAGGGTGTTGTTGTTCTGAGGAAATAAAACTCATACAAAAAATTTGAATGACCATAGTATTCGCTTTATTGAAAAGAAAACATTCTGTGATAAGTGCTTATAAAAATGACTGGTTCAATTGTAGCGCAATCTGGCAGTTAAATTTTCGACCTTTAATTGTTGTTCTTACTATATTCATGGTAAAATGGCAAAATAATCTTAATACAATAATCATCTGTCAGCTGTCAAATTAACTGTCACTAGAAACAGTTTATATAAAACGTTGTTCGAATTGTTTGGTGTATCGTAAAATTAAATGAACAAAAATTGAAAACTATCCACATTTCATAATACAAACAAAATCTAGTATAATTAATCAAAAAATATTGCTAAAATTTTTAACAATAATCGTTTTCCCAACAATACAAAAAAAAAAAAACACACGGCCTTTACTCGTATGTTTTCAAATACGGCCCAGACCATCACGCATAAAGCGTGACCAGATGAAGGTACCTACATATATGTCTATTTCTTTGCGGTGAAGCTTATTGATTCTTCTATAATATTTGGAAGCTGTATCCAACAAAATGACCTCATCCATTTTGATATTAATCTGCATATCAACGCACCGCACATGTTTGGTAATCATAACTTTATTATTTCCAAATTTTCCGAAACAAACTAGCCCTATTATTAAAAAAAAAAAAAAAAAAAAAAAAATGTGTGTCTAACGGGTCAATCTCCATATGCATGTAAGATTGACAATGGAACTGGACTTGATGATGGTCTTATGAGAGTTACTATTACTATAAAAATGCTTGCAGATGGGTGATTGGATATCATTCTCACTTTGAAGTTCCTATTGTAATCAACAAGATGCGTGGATTTTTGGTAAGTTATACTAAGAGCTCCAAGGAATATACGATTGAATTAAAGAATTATTATTATTATAGGCTCTTTGCTTTATTGCTGCTGCTTCAGCCCAAGGGTACAACTATGCTCCCATTAGCGGAAGTAGTTTGGGCGGAGGGAGTTATCATGGAGGTAGCATTGGAGGTGGATTAAGCAGTGGAGGACATAGCTCAGGAGGCTCGTATAGTGGAGCCATAAGCTCAGGTGGAAGCTCTGGATCCTTCCTCAGCAGTGGTGGTGGCTATAGCTCTGGTGGAGGCTCTGGATCGTTCCTCAGCAGTGGTAGTGGGTTGGGATCCGGCGGCGGGTTCAGCTCCGGCGGTGGATTTAACTCCGGCGGCGGTGGGTTCAGCTCCGGCGGTGGAAGCAGTTCTGGAGGATTCAGTGCTCCCGCTCAAACAGTAACTGAACTCAATAAGGAATTCTATTTGTATTCTGCTCCCGAGGAACAAGTTCAAAGCGGTTCTAACAGCCAAAGCTCAACCACAACATTGAAGAAAAACCTCCGTGTTGTCTTCATCAAGGCTCCTGAAAATAACGGAGCTGCTAATGCTGCTCTTCAAGTTGCCAAGCAAATTACCGAAGACCAAACTGCTATCTATGTCCTCACCAAGGAAGCCGATGTCTCCGATATATCTCAACAATTGCAACAAATTTCAGAGGTTCGTTCACAGAAACCAGAAGTTCGCTTTGTCAAGTACAGGACCGCTCAAGATGCCCTCAACGCTCAACGTACCATTCAAGCTCAATATGATTCTCTCGGTGGAAGCACAAAGAGCTCTAACGAAGGTGTTGCTCCTGTTCTGAACTATGCCTCCAAAGCATCTGTTTCAAACGTTCAGGGTTCATCTTCCCAACTTTCAGGAAGTGTTGCCACACTATCAGGATCTGATGCTTCGCATCAAAAGTCATACTTGCCACCTGCTGTTTAAAAATGTGATTATCTGTTATGATTCGAGTGTGAATTATTATTACCCGTTATATAGTTTTAGTTGTGTTTTGAATTTGTTCGAAAAAAAAAATATATTTACTTTTTATACAAAATCATTAATTGATCTGTTTTAAATTTTTTACTGTCTGAGGAATTGATGGATTTTGAGAGAAACGAAAATAATAATACAGGTTTAAGTACATTGAATTAACTTTTGGAAACGAGAAGAAAAGAGTGTTTCTGAGCATACTTTTGGACGCTGAAGTCAGACCCGCTAGCCGTTTTTTGACAAGAGCTCGATGTTTAAAGAAAAAAAAAGAAGTTTTTCTTAGGTTAATTGAGTTCAGCTCCAAATATTACCTAATTATACAATGATTTTTACTTGCACGTGTTCAGAATCGTGTATAAGCCTGTCCAACTAGAGCCATTAAAGAAAAAGATTATCATGGTAAGCCGAAATATATTTAAAAACTCAATCTTATAATCACTCAATAGAAGCCTATTTTATATATTATTCAAATTGAGGTTTCCATATATCAAATAAGAAACAAATTTCCTTTTAAAGCCTAGTACGCTGCTGATGCGAAACGAAATTTTTCTGTGATCTCCAAACAGACAACGAAACGCTTGCGGAAACACAACGGAAAATTTTTTCACTAATTCCAAAAACATAATCAAACATAAACGCGAAAAATCAGAGAAACCCATGATGTAAGAAAATGATAAACAAAAAAAAAAACACAAATGTCATTTTTCCGCACACAATAAATAGTCTGTATAATTAATTCAGTGTAAAAAAGGACCGGAGACTTCTCCAAAAATCTGCTACAATTATAAATTTCGCTCTTCGAACAGCGTACTGCAAAACGAAAAGCAGAACGAAAAGCAGAACGAAATTTTCCGTTTATGATTTCGTTGTGTCATTTTTGTATGGGATTTTTCGTTTCGCATCAGCAGCGTACTAGGCTTAAAGGGGAAAATACTGCTTTAAAAGGAAGGACAAAATTTAAACTTAACTTCATAAAAAAATCTCTAAATCAGTTTCAAACAATGAAATAATACACAATGAAACATTTCGCTTCGTCCCGCCAAATAATTATTCGAAAAACTGCAACATGACGACGAGAAACGCTTCAAAGCTATGCCAAACCGGCTCGAAAAATTCGGAGCGAATATGTAACGACCAAAAAATATTCAACCATAATGGTAATAAATTTAGACAAGCCAATATTTCATCGTCGCGTGCGTCGTTCCGAAGTATCCACATTGGTTTGATAGGGCCTTTGTTATTATGTTGTCTCAATATTAAAACTGCTTTTTAAGGGGGAACAACTATGAAAATATCTTTCCTCGCACTGGCGGACAGTTGGACGACCCATATAGCAATAAATAAAAAACAACTTTTTTAACGGTACTTTTGAGTAAGTAGTAAGTCATTTTAAATATATATATGCTCTAACTGCAGCATTAAAAAAAATTGGTTTTATAAACTCCAGCAACAGTTACAGAGCCGTAAACATTGAATCCTTGAACTTTTTTTTGCAAAGTGTGATATAACGTGGTTTTTATAACTTACTTTAAAAATTAATTCAAAAGAAGAAATTAATGAAATTGAAAAGTATTACTGCAATAATTCATGAGTTACTAGGTTTAGAAGAGTCAACTAAAGATATTGAACCTAAAACTGAAAAATTGTGTCTGCAAGTGAGCAAAAATGGTACCAGTGCCAAAGAAAACGGGAGAGGTTCGTGCAAGTTAACGAAGGATGGTAAAATCTTAGTTTTCTGTTACAAGCGAATTTTATTAATTGTGTAAGTGAAACTGGTTATCCACGGATGAGCAAATGAAGGCCGCCAAAGAATTTTGAAGAATGTGGCGAACGTACGAAAAAACGAAGCGTACAAGAAATCATCTCGTAACCTAATACAGAAGAGCTAAGCTATGCTACTGAAATTAATAGTTGGTCTTCTCTTTCAAAATTGGATAAGGCATTAAATACGCAGCAAAACTTGGCATAGTTTCTCCAACCCTTCATATACGCGGTGTTGTAAATGGTGTACATAAAGATTTTATTTACGAACATACATACATATACATCAGAACTCTTGCCTGACATTGATGCTCTATCGGAAACTATGGCTGAAGTTAACATACAATCGTAATTATTATTATTATTCATGTACAATTTAATATTTAGTTCAAAAATTAAAGAAAACATTTTATACAAAGTTCGCTGTTCAACTCTTTTTTCCAAATGAAACCGAACGGGACAGATAGTCAAGTTTTATAAAATAAATCTATATGTAATAAATGTGAATTTGCAAAATGAAGAAGTTTTATTCATAAAAACACGAGATATTAATTTCGCTGATTTCTCTCGTTTTCTCATCGTATTGTGAACCAGGCTTAAGAAGTCAAAAAAGTCTTCACTTTGTTGAGACTGGCATTTGTTTATCAATTTTTGAAAGCAAGAAAGACCATTGTGTTAAATATCATTAAAATAAATCACAAGATTATTGCAGATCAAATTACATTATAAAAATTAAAGCACAAACTTCTAGATATAAATCAACATCTTTTTCGATTTGCAGTTTTGCATTTGTCAGCGTGACAAGTGACAGACATTTGAAACTTATCATATCACATTGATATGTATATTCGTAAAGTTTTGTATCTTTATTTTAAGTATCTTTGGATATTATTGTATTGGTTTTTTCTATTGGTCGTCCAGCCAGAAGCATTCTTAAAAAAATAACAATGAACAAAATTTAATCTTTTTGCCAAAAGTGTCTTGATGAGAACGAACGATAACGAAATATGGTCTGTGAAGAGTACGAGCGATGAATTTCTTATTTTGTTTCTGGAAAGTACACAAGAAATAGTGAGTGCAATAGCTACCATAACAGGTATTAAATAGATGCAGAGCAGCAAAACCGTAGCCAAGTTCTGGGGAAAGAAAGCATTCATCACTATAACTCGAGTGATTGGGAGGTCTGAAACACTTCTTCTGGGAAACTTTTTTTTGACTTAAAATGGAGTTTAAGATATTAAAAAACACAATGGCCACACAATTCTTATAAAATTTATCGGCTTGATAAATTTATTGTGTTGCACCAATGTATTTCTCTGATTTTTTAGCTAAAATGCTATTTGCGAACCATCCCTGGATTTTGTCAGCTAATTTTTGAATTAAATGAAAAAGTCACTATAAGTGTAAGTAAGATAGCAATATGAGAGATGTCACCTGGTTTAAAATGGAAGTGAGTGATTACCTTTTTGAAACATGTATTAGCTCTGTTTGGTAACGTGAAATTTCTGGCAAAATTGCACAAATTTTCACAATTTTTTACAAATTGTAACAAATTCCTGTTTGTTAACTCAAAAAAGTTGCAACGAGAGAGCACATTGAGAGAGCAAATTATTTCCCCTCCATTGGATAACTTGCAAATTTCTGCTACACAAATTTCTGTGTGCAAGGAGTGTAAAAACTGTCAAATACACAGCTGTCAGTGTCTGTAACTTGACGCGTCGGCTACGAATTTACAAAATATTTATTAAGATTGTCTTCATTTACTTGATGAAGATTCAGATAAGTCCATCAAAACCGGTGTTAAATTTTCGTTGGATATTTTCGAAAAATAAAAAATTATTTTACAATTTAAAAATTACAGGATTCAAAATGTCTTGTACACAAAAGTGACATTTTATACAAAAAGTGATTCAGTGCGTTTGTTAACTTTTAGACAAGTTCTCCCTCTTTGAGAGTATTTTCTCCTTCTTTCAAAGTTTGACAGGTTTTACAATTTTTTCTTAAAAAAGATACCAAACAGACCTATTATAGCTGAAGAAGAGTCATATCCTTTTTTGTTTCATCACACCCATTTTTCTTGCGGGAAAAAAATTTGTCACCACCATTTTTTTTCCGTTGAATAGGAAATAATTAAAAAGAAAAATAATGGATTTTACCCGTTCATTTTTGTTTTTATTTATTTTTAATTTCCAACGATCTATTTAATGTTGAATATTTTTTGTAACTTTTAAATGTCCTACCAAAATTGAAATATTTTTTTTGAAGATATTTTCGTTAAAACTCGCTTTTAAAATTTAACTGGAGGAAAATGGCATTTTAGTTTATAGACTTGTTTATCGGCCTTTTAAAACTAAAATTGGTTGGTGCAACTTATAAATGCCATTTTAAAATTTAACAAAGCAGTAAATATTTAAAAGCGTTTGGTGCAACTGGCGATAAGACAGGTATTCACCAAGCAATAATAGTGAAATTTTATAAGTAAGCTGATAAGTGGTCGCACCCAATTTTAAGTTATGAGCCCTCTCATAGAAAAATTGTTTGAAAAATATCGAAGTATAGTTTTGTCAACATCACAAGAAGGGGCACTATGCCTTTAAAAATGTCTTTAAACCTTATTAACCCGTCATGTTTTTCAGCTCGTCGAGTTTCATTCGTTAAATTCCTTCATTTACTTCCCGGATAATTTTTTTTAAGTTTTCCTGCAACAATTAATGTGTACGTTTTGCCGATAGTTTAAAAAAATTTCCTAACAATTTTGCTTTGCCAATTCTATATTTCGAATAGGCTGAATTTGACAAGAATGCCCAGGAGGGAGGTTTAATGGATATGCCTTGCAATGAAGGTAGATACATACACATAAAGCTTCTGGGTAAAACTCCCATACACAAATGCTTGGACACCGATAAAACTACTGCTCAAAGCGGCAGCACCATCATACCCTTGTCCAACCAATTTGCTGCAATTTACTTCCAAATTTTGTAATGCAGATGAGAATAGGAGAAAAGAAGGATGGCGGAACTTATTTGATCATGATGAGGTTGCAAAATATGAGACAATATTTCACTTGTTCAGAATTTCAAAATTTTTCGGTCCTCATAGAGCCATTTGAAGGTTTTAAACATATCCAAGGAAAAAAGAAAAAAAATCCGTTTAAAAAGCTTCTATAGAACTGTTCTTCCTGAAGTTATTTGAATTCTAGCACTTAATTAGTTTTCTTTGAATCAACGCAAAATTTGTTGGCCCAATGGAACATTTAAATTTTAAATTCATGGTCTAAATGAAAGTGCATGCATGAAGTGACGTATTTTTAAAAAAGCATAGGACTTACATGGCATATAACTGAAACTATATCTTTAATTACAATTATTATTAAACAATAGGTACAAATAAATTGTTTTAGTATTTCAGTTTTAAGAAATTTTAATGTTCAGAGGAAACCCATCAATAAAATTAATAATGTTTTGTTTTATAAGTGAGAAATAAGAATGAGACTTGATAAATACCGATTTATAGCAGTTATAATAATTATTATAACTATTGTTTAAACCAGTTCTTCGTACAAGTTGTCAGACTTTGGAACTCTTTGGCTATTGGCCTAAGAAAAATTGGAAATATAAAAACACCCTTTATTCACATTTGGCCCTTGAAACGAACTAATCATTCTTATTAATAATTGTAATTTTTTCTTTGTATTATTATAAATTCATGCAATTTAGTTTACTTAGTCTGTTTTACAATGCCTGAGTAAGTTCTGATTAGTTACTTGACACTTTAAATATTGACACATGGTCATAATTTCAGAAGAGAAAGACTAACAAATTGTCTTTTGACGACTTGAATAGGTTATAAATGCCACAGTAGTTTTATTTGGTTTGTGGACTTATGACCCTGTTCCGATATTTATGTGTAAAGTTACTAATAAGAACTTTACAGACATTGTTAAACAAGCCCTTAGTTTACATACTTTAATAATTTAGCTTTAAATATTAAAATTCTGAAACCTTTTGAATTATTTTAAGCCTTACAAACCTAAAAAGTTTACTGTTATCATACTATTTGTAAGTGTACCTTTATAAACAAAACTGTTATAAATTGGAATTTTTTTAAATTACTTCCAAGATACTCTAAATGCAATTAAGAATCTTTTACAGTTGAATTTATTAGATTTTTGTCTACTTAGACACTGTCTAATTATTTTCAAATTGGTGGAAATATGCTTTTTTTTAATAAAAATAAATATCACATTATTCACGGTTAAGACAATTAACTCTTGTGTCTAAGTTAGGCGGCTATGAGACAACAATAAACAAGGTTTTTGAACACATTTTCCAAACTTGTCTAAAGTAAGAAAAATTTTATAAATAAGACCTTTAAATTTCAGCACCTACATATATACGACTTATTCACAGAAATAATTTATTCATTTGGATCAAATAAATGCTTTAAATTATGTATTTAAAATTTTATACATACATATATCATTTAAATTTTCCTTTATACAATCGTTTGAAAATTCATTCTGCAGACGAACCCTGAAACCAAACCTCAATTTGTTTGTTCTCATGCAAATTGTTCATCAATCATCCATCGTTGGGCATATGAATCATTTCCATTTCCGACTAATTTTCCTATTTTAATTTCCATTTTCCACAAAGTCCAATTTAGAAATTTTATCCCACAATATTCATCCCTGTTGGTATAGCTATATGTATATGCTATTTTGCCATCGTACGGAGCTTACACAGTCCCAAAGTAGGAAGGTATATACTCGTATAATAGCCAATGCAAGGATATCATTTCGCTTCTTTTGTATGTATAAAGGACTTTATCAAATGTCGAGGATTATGGAAAATCCACCCGAAATCGAAACGTAGGTATATAGCTGGATACACAAAAAGAGAAGGAAACCCTACAGAGAATCTAGAAAATGCCGACGGGCAATGGTCTCAGAAGCTAAACTTATTAAAAGATTTGAATCTCATCGATATGTATATATGTTATTTTATACAACCGTCGCGATGAGGACGGTCATAAATGTTGCTAGATAGGTTAACATTGCGAAAAGTTCGGCAACAGGGGCATGGGTCTTCCGCTTATAGCCCCACACTGTGGCCTCATTATTTGCTGTCAAACACAACACTTTGCGTGCAATTGAAGGAAATTGCTCGCCCTCAATAGCTGCGGGGTAAAGAGAATCCCTGGAAAAGTTCGTCCTCTCTCTCCAAGGCTCCAAGGACATCGCACAGAGATAAAACCCGAGTGTGTGAATCTCGGCAATCTTTTTTGTTTTTTTTTTGTTTAATTTAATACCAATTGCGCTTCAAAATCTAATCATATGAGAGGCAATTAAATTCCCATTCACTGGGTTTTAAGTTCTTTCTGACACACTCTGGGGGACTCTATCAAAACCGGATATAATAAAGTATAGAACTCTAACTATAGGAAATTATCCCTGGAGGCGTTCAACGAAGTCGCATTCGCATTTTGTACTGTGGGTGTCTTCGGGCAGTTGTCTTGAGTGTGATGTGGAAGATGTTGTAAGCCCCGATGGAAACTTTTATCAGTGCAAAAAAAAAAGGACCCAAGTTTAATTAGATAAAATGAGCTATAAATCCTTATCAAAGGGGAGACTTTATGGTATTGTGCTTTTGTCGGTTAAATTACATGGTCTGTGTGCAAATATACACCGACATCCAAACCAACACACGCGGTTCGATTTGGCTCCCTTGTGTCGGGTCTCATGGTCCTTTACACGTACGTGGTATAGCTATCTGAAAGCGAAAGGGCGGAAAGCTAATGAACCAGTTCAGGAGATCCAAGCCCTTTCGTTTTGCAGCGAACAAACAGTTTTCATTCACGTACACAACCAAAGTAAACATTTTTTAATTAAATGAATTGAAATGATGAGGTAAATACTGCTAGACGGATGGCATGGCAATTTATTGCGAACAGGACCGATAAGGTTGGCTCCAAGTTCCTATAATATATATAGTCTACCGCACAGTTCTACTGTTTTAGCCAGCTGATGGTATTTCCTCCCCTTCAGCTTCATGTCCTGATGGCATGCGATTGCAATTAAGTTGTGCGACCTCGATGCCATCAGTTTTATACTTTGATTTGGTTTTTGATATGTGTTCGTTTCCATAGTAAGTATGTATATACATACATAGGTAAAGGGCTATGAAGGTTTTGTCAAAGCGAGGACCTTATAAAGCCAGACTGTTAAAAAAAGACATTATAGGAAGGTACCTAATGTACTTTACGATGTAACACAAAGTTAAATTGGTGTTGTTGAAGAGGTGAACATTTAGCAGTTGTGGTAGTAATTTGATTGAGTATGCAACAGAAAGAACTTTATATTAGAATGAATTCATCGTCTAAAATTCTAGGTGGATTTTAACATTTTCCGTTGAAAAAAAAACAGCTATGTATTGTATATATTTTAAAAGTAGCTTTTTTAAGTAGGTAATCGTTATTTTTAAATTTTTGTATTAACCGCCACAAAACAAACAAATATTTTTATTGTCTGTGACTTAAAAAAAAATTCTTTTGTTGTGCACTTTAAGTAAACAAAATAAAACAATTTGTTACCTTTGAAGAATTTATTTAAAAAAAAACCATCGTTAAATACTGGGTAGAAGTGGCCTCCCTAAATTATGTCAGAAATTATTTTAAGAAAAAACACCACAAATTCCGGAAACATTCCATGAGAAGTCTTTTCTTTCACTTAAGAAAATTTTGTATAAAAAATGTTCTGCCATTTTTTCAAAAAAATCTGGCTTAATTAATAAAAAAAATAATTAAATACAAAATATTGAAATAACTTGAGAAACGCTTTGAAATTATAATTTTTTTTTGAATATTTTGACAACCAATATTATTTCAACATTAAAGGAGGTCTTGTATTAAAATTAAGATCGAAATTCGTGAAGATGAGGACAAAGTCGAAAAAAGATTCAATTGTAAGTAGATACCATTAAAAAAATTGTTTATGTTGAAATTTATTTTTTTTACTAAAATGTGGAAAATACCTACTTGACCAAATTTTAATCAAAATCGTTGAAGGTGTTTCTGAGATAGATATAAGCATTTTCTAAATAATTTTGGCAAGTATTGTTTTTGGAGCTAAAATTTCAATTTACAATCTATAGCCCTGGAAATTAGACCTTTACTTCGAAAAAATTCTGAAAAAGTTTAATTTTAGCTTTATTTTTATTTGTTAAGCATTTTTAGGAATTTTTATTTTGTGGGGTGTACATATAAATGTCAACATTTAGTTTTTTTTAATTCCTTAAAAACTAGTTATCTTTTGGAAAAAAACGTTAAAGCCAAAATAGTAGCTTTTACCAAATGCACAAAAAACCCTTTTTGTTGAAATAGCAATATATGTATAATAAGAAAATCGTGCCCAAACCCAGTTAAAAATATTGTACAAAAAAAGGGTTTCCACATCTTTTTTGTGTAAATTGTATAAGTTCCAATTTTTATCAAGGCATTACAAAAAAAATTGAGAATTTTTGTGATACATATTAACAAAAAACTGAATTTTTCCCCTTTCAGTCGACAAAATCAAAAGCAGTGGTTCAATTTTGTAGTATACTTATACTTTTAAGGATGTATACATAAGACGTCAAAACAAAGCTCTCCTTAATGTCTTCAGTCCCAAGTTTGAAGAAAATGCTGTAGACAGAGGTGAATGAACAAACTCTTAAAAAATTCGTCAGGTCATGAATGTAGGAGTCAGTTGAGTTGTGATTTTGTTTATTTCTTGATCATCTTTTTTTTCGAATCCTGGACAGAACTAAAATTTGTTAAATATTATCAACAAATATCGAACAAATAAATTTTGGTATTAGCAGTGAAATTTTATTAATAGCTTGGATAATTAGACATAGACTATCGACAATATTTTGAGTAGCGTCACTAATTTTACTTATCTGCCGCCGTACGACTAGAGTTACCACCAGCCTACAAAATTGAAAAACTTTTCCAGAGTTCCTTTTTTTTCCCATTCATACAAACAAAAATAAACATTCTTGTGACCAAAAAAGTTTACTACATTCCTGAAGATGAAAAAAAAAAATAAGAATTATATCGCAAGGACGTCATTTTCGTTATATATTTTCGATTGCTCATTGTCATTACAAACATTTGAAACATTCACTATGGCAACCATGTTTTTGACAAATTACATTGGAAAGTATTCAATTGAATTGAATTGAGTTGAATAACCTTACCCAGACGGAAAACTAAATGACAATCACATATGACTATGGTTGATGTGACAAACATTTATCACCTTAGCCGATTCCACCCCAGCATAAACACTACAATTGACTTAAGCAGGGGTTGTAAGTCTGGTTGAATAATTTTACGCAACTGTGTATATGATTGAAAAGTTTTCTATACCGTCAAAAATAATACTGCATTCAACAAATTTTAACGACCTACAAAATTCAAAATCACCGCAGCACAGTGAATTTTTTAAATTTTAATTTAATTTAAGTAACTCCACTTCCCTGGTTTTTAACGACCACCGCGTGAGATAATTACACTTTAAATTTCCTTCTTCTTAAATCTTAGATATATACATAAATCATTTATAAATCCAGGCATTCACCCAAATAAAATACTATATATTTTTTTTTATTAATAACATGATGTTTCACTGTC
Organism: Epistrophe grossulariae; assembly: GCA_929447395.1. NCBI lineage: Eukaryota > Metazoa > Arthropoda > Insecta > Diptera > Syrphidae > Epistrophe > Epistrophe grossulariae. Next base: position 86,477,487 of record OV839567.1, read on the forward strand.
TACGTTATGTCGTCGTGCATCGTTAATCAAAAACAAAGATCAAGGACACATTCATTATACCAAAACAAAAGAATATCCCCCTAAAACATGGTTTAACCTTTTAAAATCGAAGTAAGAGTGAATCCATTAGATTGTTTAAAGGAAACAAAAAAAAATGTATTTTAAGGACAAAGGACCACTATATGCTCTCATACATACTTCTTCGAATTGAAAATGAAAACAACTTTTCACAAAATTTAATGCCCTCCCCTATGTCAAATTTTATGTTTCCAATTTAACACGCGACAGTAAACAGGTAATCAACTTTACGCCCCATCTGTTAAAGAGGTGGAAAATTTGATCCAAAAAGAAAAATATTTTCCAGGCAATAAATCATTATTGGCTTTGTTTTCCTGCCAAAATTGCTTTCAGTTGTTTGGCTACGTCCTCCCCACTCATCTTTCTAAAAGTCATATTGATTTACGAGTCGCATGGCGTTATCGCAAATCTTGTGAGTTCTATGAAGGCACCTTATATGTATATATTGTATAGCATAGAAAAGGTTTAGGTGGAAATATACAAAAAAAAAAAAACTAATCTGACAGCCCCATGGGTGAAATGTTTCGAAATCCCAATATATAGCGTCTAAAGCAACAAATCGCGATGGATACCACGGAATTGTGTACCTATAGGTTAGGTACGATTCTTTTGATTCTATTGCTCGTTTTTATTCATTTCATTTGTTAAATGCTTAAAGTTGGATAAGATTTCATTCTTGCATGGGATGTCATAAGTCAAGTTAGAAGAAGGCGTCGATCTGTTGTTATATTTTCAATCAGAATGTTATTCTCAGTAGTGGATTCGCAAATTTCCCCGCACTGTTTAACCGGGCCCAAATGTCATTTCAGCAATTTTAGATACAAAATAGAAAATCGTTAATCAGTTGATTTTAATTATATGTAATTATAAAACATTTATTTTGTATAATACGTTTTTCAAAAACCAATTTTTTTTTTTTAAAAGTGCAAAAAGTTTTGCGAAATTTTCTATCTAAAGTAATTTTTTAATTACGAAAATGTTTGAAATTACTTTAAAAACATAACTTTTAAAAATTTTTATTTTTTTTTTTTGAATATTTTATAAAGTAAAGTTCAAATTTGTATTGGCGTCAATTTTTTAAATTACCAAAATTTTCAAATATTAGTTTTAAAATCTTAAATTTCGTTCTCAGTTTTTTTTTAAATGATTTTGAAAACTTTAACTTATGTTTTCAACAATTTTTAAACTTATTTTAAAACTTCGTGCGATTTTTTTCAAATAAATTTGAATAATTTCCAAAAATAGAATTAAATTTATTCAGTAAGTTAGTTAAAAAATTCGCGTAATTTCTTTTTATAAAATTTTCCAAACGAGATTAGGAACACTAAATGAAAGTTATTTAAAGAATAATTTCAAAAACACAAATTTTTCAAAAATGTAACTGTAAAGCTAAGTACAGACGATTGTCAGATCTTACAATATTGACAGAACTGTCAATGGTCTGACAATAGCTAACAATTAGCTGACAATTGACATATTTCTTACAATGAAAAATAGTCCGTTCACACGGTTTGTAGATTTCTTCCCAATTTGATTGTCAGCTATTTTTTTATCTCTCTTTAACCAACTTATTGACATTTCCAACAATGAAGAAATTGTCAGCAATTGTAAGATGTTTTCAATTAAAACATCTGACAATGACCAATGACAATGTCCTAATCGACTGACAATGATAAAAATTGTGTGTTCAGACGATTGTAAGATACCTGACAATTTTTTGTCAGATTGTCATCTGACAATGACGTGCCTGACAATATTGTTAGACAAAATTGTGTGTTCAGACGATTGTAAGACATTTGGAACAGTTTTTTCACTGACAGATCTGAAAATATTGTAAGAACTGACAATCGTCGTACTTAGCTTAAGATTGGTCCAAAATTTAAATTGAACGCTAAAACAACTTTCACGACGCATGTACTGGGTAAGCGTTAATTTCAGTGCCGTCAAAGTATTACTGAAGAAATATTCATGTCGATGATGGAATCCACAATACTGGATCCGCGTGATTCTCGGTACAATGCTCTTTTTTCTTTTCTCGACAAACTTAAACATTACGGAAAAGGTGGTGGAAAAAAATGTTTCAATTTGAGGTGTAAAGCTTAAAAATTTGTGAAAATTTTTATTTACACTGCAAATTCATCGTATCTTGTGCAAGTTAGCAATTTTTGGCGTGTAAATTAAAATTCGCTGTATATACTTTATAATATAAATAAATTAAAATTAGCAAAAAATATTAAAATTCACATTTTTGTGAACATTTCAAATTTTGTCTTCTTTTATATCGACAGCCCTGGCAGAAGGTGGCTCAACATTAATCACCCTATTGGAAGATGTTATTGTTTTTGCAAATGGCGTCGTACGTTCATTTGACATTTGATAGCTCCAGTAGTTTACAAATGTCAAATATGATTGACCTACGACGCCATTTGCAAAAATTAAAACATTTTCCGATAGGATGATTAATTTTGCGCAGGGTGATTAATTTTGTGCCACCCTGTACAATGGGGAGCACGTTTTTGTGTTTATGTGCAGCACAGCAGTTTATTGTCTTTTGAATGTAACCAATTTTTTGTTTAAAAAATAATTAGAGAAGTAAATGATTGTGGATTCCGGACCCGTTTAGGTGGTTTATAAGACAATAAAGGATGGGTAGGAATTCTACAGGAATCTCATGCAGACTTTAGGTCTATCAGAGTTTGGTTATACATTCACAACCGATCTGTATTAATCTAAAATTTTAAAGAAAATTTCTTATACACAATTAATTCTTGTTTTCAATCAGTGAAAATTGTATTGCAAATCTGGTCCTGGGTTGCCTTAATTTAACTTTAATTTAACCTGATGGTTTTATTTTAACGATTCCTTCAAAAAATTGTACCATGATGGCAAAGAGAAAGCCCTTATCAAATTCACAACTAGTATATATACATATTGATAATAATCATTCCAATTTACCAACAAGCATCAACTAAAGCAGTTTGGTTCGGTTGCGAAATAGAAATTAATCGAAGTTGTCTTGGAAATTTTGTGAAAAAAAATTCTTTAAGCAACAACCTTTTCTGCGGATTATAGTTGAGGAGTGTGATTCTGATAAAAAGTAACGACAATTGCCTGAAGATTGATTTAATGTGACCTCGGAGGCTTTGTTTGGTTGTTTCGTTGGTCGTGCAGACAAGGTCTGATGCTTTGGAATATATACCTATAATGTATCTCCTCCTTTGTGTGACTATCCTCAGTTGAGAAGACTAATTTGGAATTCGGATGCGGCAACCGTGTTAATTGAGAAACTTTCGCTTTGTTGATTAAATAAATTTTGGTATACTTCCATATTGGAGCGGCAGCGGTGGCAGTGACGGTGGCTCTCCCCTAAGGAGCGATGCAAAATACTTTCGAATCCAATAAAGTTAATTTTTGTTCTTCTCGTTTTGTTTATGTTAAGTGTTTATAGGCTTTGAATTATTCCTTGGAGAATTTTAAGTAAATAAAATAATCGCTTAAATTATGAACTATATACCTAGCAGCGCCAGCAGCGGAAAGATTCAACGGAAATTGGTCTTTGGATATTATATTGTTGAGTTAATCAATATAGAATTTTAAATAACGTGAGAATGTTTTATTGCTGACCTTGAATAATCAAGATCCAGAGATGAAGACTTTTCTTTATCATCAAACTGAAAATTAATTAGAAGAATTTCTTAAGTCGAATTTGGTAGTTTTCTTTAGTAGATTTATTATTTGCTAATCATTTAGAATGGTTGTTAACTACTGTACACCAATATTTTAAAACTGCTAAACTTCTCGATTGAAAAGGTAAATCATCTTAAGTCTATTTTTTATATTTTTTTAGGAGACCAAAAGAACCCCTTATACATAGACTTCTTACAATAAACTTTATTTGTTTTATAAGGGGTTTTTGTGTGATAACATACTTGCAGTTAGGCACCATCATATTAATATTGAAGGTTTGAATGAAACAACAAGACTTGGATGGGCTACTGAGGTAGCTTGGTCTAAGTTGGAGCCCCAGCATGGGCATAGAAAGTTTTTTCAATCAAAATTGAACAATGACCAAGCACCTCTAATTAGGGACTTTGATGATTGGCCTGGCAAAAGTGAAACAGCTTTAACTTCAGCCTATAAAAACTTGGTGGGAGGCCACCCAAGTGTTGTTGTTTCATTCAAACCTTAACTTTTTATTTTAGTTAATTGTTTATTTTAATTGTCTACTTATAAAATGTTTTTTGGAAATCTTCTTTTAAGAGTTTTTTTGCTCTTCTGAAAAATATTGAAAATGGAATTAGAATGATGTACCTTTTTTGGCTTTTTCTTTTTTGGCTTTTCCAACATAATCTTCCTGTTTTTGTACATCTACCAGGCTTTTTAAGCGATAGAGTTCGCTTTTCCACGTGTCCTATTTGTGCTCTTGAAGTGATAGTGAAAGTCATACTCGGCTAAATTACTGCAAGACTCAAACCATGGTGTTTTCTTTCCGACTACCAGCATTGTTTTCTATTTTTGTAAACGGCTGTCCTCCATTTCAATTGTTCTTAGTATGTAGTCAATCTGCATTATGAGGGTTGAAATGAACAAAGACGTAATATTAGGTAGCCTTAAGTTCGTTTTAAGAAATATCTCAAAAGCTGCTCCACTTTCTCAAAGTCTTTGTGTCCCCAAAATTGATTTGCATAACACATGATCGCCTTTGCTGTTGTTTTGAAAATGCGATATTTTATCATCGATAAACAGAACAAAAAGTAAAGAACTGAAACCTTGTCATCAGTCCTATTTCTATTCAAAATTGTTCAGAAATTTTGTGTCCAAGAGAAGTTGTTTATCATATAACAGTACTAAAATGTTTCCAAACTTTGTCGAGATTCCTTTGTTGTCAACTGGTGAATTACTCAACAAGTTGTTATTCTGTTCCCAGCTGAAAAGTATTTCGATAAAAGTTTAACAAAGATTTTCATTGAGGAGTTTAGCAATAATATCCCTCTATAGTAAGCTGGAACTTGTTGTTACCTTTTTTGAAAAGCCTGCTATACAGGTGCTATCATATGCTATATGTTTAAGGCTTTGGTTATAAAATTCTTGGGGTATTCTATTTGACCCTGGGGAATTATTATTTTGGAGCTCTTTCAGCACTATTTTTACCTATAAAGTTTTGCCAATTGAAACTTTTATGTTTTCGTTAGCATCCTATGTAAAATGTTCGACTAACTCCTCCATTCCGAGTGGTCCCACTTGTTGTTTATTCGGTTTTTTGTTGATTTCCCAAACAGTTTTGCAAAACTCCTCCGTATTTCTGCATCCTGCAAGGTAACGAACAATTATGGAAGAGTATATTTGTATCTTCTTTTTTAAAATTTCTTTGTAATATTTGTTCATAATGAGATATTATTTTTTAAAGTAGGGGTTATGTAAAAATTTTCTAAATAACCTTAACCGGGCAAATGATCTTCTGATTTTTCAAAAGAATCCGTAGATATATAACTCAAAACTGTGCGCTTACAGTTTATAATACTTTGATTCTTCCGCATTTTGATTATTGCTCGTCGATTATATACATGTCCAATAGTGAAAATATTCAAAAATTACAAATTTTGCAAAATAGGGCGATGAGAACTGTTCTCAAGTGTGAATACAGAACTCCGATACAAGAAATGCTAACAAATCTCGGATGGTTAAACATTGAACAGCGATTAAAATTTAATGCACTCGTCATGATATTTAAGATTAAAAACAACTTATATCCTATAGACCTACAACGTAATGTAAGTCTCATAACAAACGCTTTTTATAATTTAAGAAATGCGGGAGATTTTAGATTACCACTATATAGAAGAGCTGGCACACAAAACAACCTACTTTATAAAGGATTGCAATTATTTAATAATCTACCTATAAACCTCAAGACTGAAACAAATATAAATATATTTAAATCTTTATTAAAACCTTTGTTAAAAAATAATGTAATATGATAACACTTGTAGTTATAGGTATCAACTGATATGTTAAGAGTTTTTCAAACTAATAAATTATACAAAACAAAATAGTGTAATGTGCAGGTATTACTATTTGGCTTACATCTTGAATTTAGTATTTATCTTATTTATCAAAAAAAAGATCAGAATACATTCTACAGGTAGGTCAGAAAGACGATGAGTATGGTCAAATGGTTTTAAAGATATACAAATTAGGAATGCATCACTGTTTTTGTGCCCATACTTTTTTATATGGAAGATTGAAAAAACGCTGTGCGACCTCATAAATATTAATATTAAGAGCTCAATTTTTAAAAAATATCCATATTATTATTATAATATTTTTGAGATCAATCATAAGAAATACAAATTTCTGATTTTTTTGTTTTTGGTATATCTTAATGAAAAGTGATGCCCTACCCATCATATTTTAATCTTTTAAATTTCATATATGTAACACATAATCAGAATATTTTATTCCTGGGCTTAGTCGTTGAAACACCTTTCATTACTTATAACTTCATAGCAGGTAATAATATAGCACTGGTGATTATAACCATATTCAAAATATCTTCTATTTTTTCCATTATATATAGAAATATGGGGTACTTTTATAGAATTGTTGTGGGTATAAGATTTTGAAAGCCATTTTTGGAACCATAAAACACCTACATACGATGATTGATGTTCCATCAATGCCATAGAGACCAGACTTTTTAACCACACCAACAGTGTTTTGGAATGACGCATATCTGTAGAAATATAAGTGTAGGTGTTTCAACGCACGTTGAATTATTTTTTTTTTTATTTATCAAAATAAGGACATTACAAATGCTCTTATATAAGAAAAAAGTCAAATTGAAAGCACAGTTATCTGAATGATGTTTTTATATACATACAAAGAAGTGAAAGTGGGCGATAAAGCCACAATTTGGCGTGGGAGTTTGGAGAATTGCTTTTCATTTGCTGTCGTATATACACCTACTTGCATTTAAAAGATTTAGAACGATTCCTACAGGGTGTCTAAAAGGTAACAAATTAAAAGAGAGAAAGAACAAAACTCGTTCATATATTTATTTGATTTGAATTAATGAAAATATGGATTTCAAAAATCATTAAAATGGTATTTTGTATTATAAAATATTTTGAACATTAAAACATATTCTAATAGATATAGGGTAAGCAAATTTCAAGTTCTTCGAATTAGTTAATTAAATTTCAAAAAATTTCGCAACCTTATCAAAAAAAAAATGTTTCTTCAGAATAGAACCCTAGACCTTTGCATAGAAAATTTCTACGAATATTGCGACCGTACATTGAATTTATATTAATTTACATATGAATTTAGGTTTTAAACTGGATTAGTCAAGTGAATAATATGGCGGTAGTGCTTCAAACCTGTTGACGTTCGCATACGTCAAAGAAGTAACAGTACTTACTCTGACAATTTTTACTTTATATTGATTTAAATGGATTTTTATGAACTTTCGTTTAATTTCCTTATTTTACTGAATGTCCAACCACAATAGACACAAAATTAATGAAAAAACATTTTTTCAATTTTGTTGTGAAAAGTAGTGATGTTAACGAAAAAAACATTTTGAAGCTTAAGAAGGTTTTTTCAAGAATACAAATTCTATATAATACTGAAATACATCAGCCATACCCCATAGTAGAAGACTTAGCAATTTTTTATTTGGACTTGTTAAAATATTGATTCAAAATAGCTTTTAACTAGAGCTCAAATTTTAAAACTGTTTTGAAAACTTGAATAAATATTCTACGAAATCGTTACAAAATACCCTTTAGCGGAAGTTAAAAAAAAAGACTTTTTGTAGACTTTTGGTAAAATTGCAATGCTTTACATTTATTCTAAGACTTATATTGATATGAAGTTTTTTAGACTAATAAACCACCAATATTCTTGTAAAATTTCAAATTTATCCTCCTTGACCGTTTTTCCAAACCGAATGGTCAAAATCTTACAAACCAATTAAAGAAAGAAAATGTATTGTCCCTATATAAATAATCATCATCAAAATGGAAAAGAAAATGTCAATTTTTGACGATTTTTTTTTCAAATTTTTACATTAGTTACAACACTTTTAATAATTGAGATGACAAAATATCAGAGGAGCAAGATTTCAGAGCCAAATATACCAAAAAATAAAGTTTCAAGACTAAAAATTTGAATAGTCAATTTGGCGTGTTCAGAAAAATGAGATATCAGAGATTTTTCACATTCAAAAAGTTAGCAAGCGAATCCAAGATTTTTTTTCCTCAGAATTTTGACAGCAAAGCTGAGAAATTTTGCTGATGAAGTTCAAGTAAGTGAGATTGAACATGCCTATTGGATAGGAATATGTCATATAAAGAAATACGAAATAAATACGTAAACAAAACAATAAAATCCTGCACGACTGAATCACTCTAACTTGCTCTTGTGCATAATAATTTTGACGAAAATATGTGTACAAAGTTAAAAGTTCTAAAAAATGGATTTTATGTTTGATTTTTTAAATTTTTAAATGCAATTTTGTTTAAACGATTCATGTGTGCGTGTTAATGTGTAGAAATGGAGGGGACCTACAATTTGCTGCCGATTTCGAACGGCTAAGGTGAGAGGCACTTTTTCATGACAAGATATATTCGCCAGAGGCAGTAAAGCGTTAAAAACACTTTACTTTTTTTTTTAGGTGGCATAGTCTGGGAATCTAACCCAAAACCTTCGGGGTAACAGTCGTTCGCACTAACCGCATTTCACATCGGGTTATATAGAGCAAGTAAAAATTGATTTCTTCATGCGATCGTCTTAGAGATTTTAAAAAATTATTTAAAAAAAATTTGTTGCGATTTGAAATTTAGTCTTCTTCATTTTTTACAGTGGACTAAAAGTAGCTTATGTTCAAAATTACAAGCTGAAAATTTTTTGCCTACGCATTTTCTCTCAGACTTATAGAAACTAAAATAAACCGATTTTATACAGTATAGTGGTGAAATGAAGGAGAAGCGCTGGGGAGGGTAAATACTCCCAAAGTTTTTGTGTTATGTTTTTGATTTTGAAGTACATATCGTCGTTGTTCTATGAAAACTCCCTAAGTCCAATTTTTCAAAACTGCGATGCCGCTTCTTAAATTCGCCATAGTTAATCAAATATCAAGAGTTAAGATTATGTAAGTCTCAACTTTAATGTTGTTTTAATTCTTAATTCAAAATTACTCAAAAACAATAATGTTCGAGTTGTTGTCAGTAAAATATCCATAACTAATACAAATGTTTCCATAGAAAAAATAAAATGGACTTAGGGAGTTTTCATAGAACGACGGCGATATGTACAATATTATTTAAATATGTATAAAATTTTTCAAAAATATTATTGAGATTTTCAAAAATTTCATTTTGTTTGAGAACTCAACATGATTTTGAAAATAATCTTGTTGATTCTTTAAAAGTTGAAAGCGTGGTATTTAAAAAAATTTGTATGTAGAAGATTTTAAAAAATTGATTTACTATAAAAAACATTAACATACTTAAAAAAATAAAACAAAAAAAAATCTTATCTTTCTTGAAAACTTGACTTTTAGAATTGGCTGGTGTATTGAAAAAATGTTCGAGAATTCAATAAAAATTAACATAAGAATGATGGAGAATTCAAACAATCCATCGAGTCTAATTGTCTGTCTGTGCAGACAGTGTGTCTGTAGCTATGAGCCTAAACTAATTAAGGGATTTAATTAAAATAAGGTATATTTATAAGTGATTCTCTAGACAGAAAATTCCATAAAACGGTTTTGGTATATTTTAAATTTTTTTCAGTAATTTTGACTTTTTTGCACACTTTTTCTTTAAAATGTTAATAGGTATATTAATAAACGATTTAATGATGAGCATCTTTAAAACCTTGAACCAAAAGAGCAGGATTGTAAAACCAATCAATCTATAGTTATTAATGAAAAAAATTACGAAAATCTATTTTCCAGATACCATCTAAAAAAGTTATGACTTTTTCTTTCCTCCAAAACAAAACTGCAAGTTATCACAATCTATAATAATATATCACTAGAACACCTTGTGCAATTTTATTTCTATATTAAGTTGCTCCCACAGTGTATACCTACGACATTTCGTTAACACAGAACTCTAACAATTGCCCCCACATGACGATTATACTGCCAATTTCGTTCGTAGGTAGGTTGTAACTGCAACATACATACAAAGTCTTGCTGCTCCATTGACGCGAATTGAAACGTAAAATGTTGCACTTTGGGTATAGTTTGCAATGCATTTTTATGTGTGTCCGTATAACACAAGGAGTGACACATTTTATTATTTTTTTTTTATATTTTTTTAATTGAATTAATATACACACATTGACTTTGGTTGAAAAATTGCTGAAGGCTACATTACATACTTGTATTCGTATATATGACGAAAACGATGACAGACATACAGGATATGAAATCTTATCGATTTAATATGTCCTAGTCGTTGAAGTTCAACCTTGACATCCCCATCTCCTTTATATGTATAATGGAAATTGGTAACAAGGGAAAAGTAGAGCGGAACTTGATGCTTTTAAAGCTAAGTGCTATCTTTCGACGTTAAATTGAATTGAAGTGCTTATCTGTGAATGGAAGTTTTTCGTAGGAAACCATTAAAAAACTTGAAAAGGATGATAAACAGAAAATCTTCTACAAAATAAAAAAAAAAGAATTCAAAACCACTGATTTCGGGCGCTCAAGAGTGTTTAAAGTTTTTGACGTTTGATATGTAGATTGAAGATAGGATAGTAAAATTTTTTACTTGCAATATATTGATTTCGTGTACAAAAATAAGATTTTGTTTTTAGTTTTAAAGAATTTTTTAAGGATTTTTACCCCTATATAGCTAAAGTTCCAAAACTACTATTAATAGCTAATCATTCGATTTTTTGACAAACATTAAAAAAGCTTTTTTTAAAATAAATTATTAATTATTATTTAAATTTATATAAAAATTGTTTGTAAATTAAAGATAAATATCATAAAAATAAATATTCCTCTTATTTGTAAATACCTACTTAATGACATATGTTTCTTTGAGATCATTTTAACACTTTAACATTAACATTAAATAAAAAAACTATTATATATCAAAAAAATAAAATTTTTTTTCAGAGAGGAATGTTTGTTGGATGCTCGTCATTTTGACGAACGTTACCTTTCTAGGAATAAAAAAGATCCGAGGAAGAATGAATAGATAGATGGATAGATATATAACTTTATTTTAAAAAAGTTTTAACAAAAACATAGCTTATGCTGGTATAAAATTAATTGAGAAAATAACTTTAAGTTGCCTGTCAGGTAAAAAAGTAAAAATTAAAAATCAAGCTTAGTGAGTTGATTTAATTACATTTATGTACTATGAAAACTCATTTAAAATAAGTTTGCGATATATGAGTGCAGTCTTTAAGAAATTGTATAAATTTGTGTAGCAGTTGCCATTGAGAACGTTTAGAAGCTGTGAACGGGAGAGTACGTCTTTTATATACCCTTTGAAGATTGGACAGGTTGTGATTAAGTGAAAAGTATTTTTCGATGCATCCATATTACAAAGTGCCCATATACCATCAGTTTCTCTCTGTAATGCTCTTCCATTAAAACTATCTAAAGATATAGTTTTAGTCCCGGTGCACACATGCGTTTTTTTGACGCCGCGGTGACGCAGCGTCACCGAATTTGCGTCTTACAGTACTTAAAAATAAATTGAGTAGTGCACACATATGTGCGGTGACGCTGCGTCATCGCGCGACATTCTTGCGGGAAAAAAGACTCGCAGGTTTCCGCGAGGCCACTGTGTCACCGCAGACGCTTTTGCAAAATTTAATTTGCGGCAAAATGACGCATGTGTGCACCGTGGCTGATGTTATAAAAGCTTTAGGTTAACCAGTTTCGATGTGCAGAGCATAGTTTGGCGTGTTAAAAGGTAGCATGAAACATGTTTTTATAAATGCTTTGCTTTGAAACAAAGAATTGTTGCAATTTTTTAACTTGATTGTGTTCACGATATCCCCATACTTGAGCACAGTACAATATTAGGTATAGCCCTAAATAGTCCAGTCAATGAAGCCAAAAAAACAGCCAAATCGCCGGAAAGCTGTTGTTTTTGAATAAATGATTTTTAAACTCAAAATTTTAAAAATAAAATTTGAAAAAAATAATAATAATAATATTTTGGTAATTTTCAATTTTCTCAAAAACTAACTAACGCTGTGTTTTGTATTTCCAAAGTCGGGCTTTTGTCAAAAAAAATTTATTTGAAATTCCAATATTTTTCTATTTTTATTTTTTATGATTTATTTTTCATGAAAAAAAAAACAATATATATATGAATATGTAAATATGTATACATATATGCATGTAATTAAAATAACCCTATAATTTTGAAACATATTATTAGAAACGAAACGAATTATTAGAACTTTCGAACACAAAGAAATTGTTCTCTGTTACACCTTTTTATTTATTATTTAAATTAACATTTCTTTTTTTTTAAATCAACCAAATAAAATCAGAGTTACTGAAATCTAATAAAACTAAAGATATTAAAGGGACACAGCATTTCATCTTCTAATAAACAAGATAGGTAGGTATATGTATGTATATAATATTAATGTTGTCACCATAGCAATGGACACAAGGTTTTGTTTTCAGTGACTGATAAACATCAAATAATAAGGTTAAGCACAATGACATCAGTGGTCTAATGGCTTTTAATCTAAATATCCTCACAGTTAGTTTCTTTTGACCAGAAATGATATTATCATCAAGAAAGTTTGTTTTTGACATTGAGGTTATATCTAATTGCCTTATTGCGTCACATTTAATGGACATTGAGGCAACACAGATTTTTGTTTGTGTTTTAATAAATGAATTTTATGTCTTCATTTTAAATCTAAGCCGTTTAATTAAAATAATTTTTATTCTTCCTTTTTTCATGAACTTTTGCTTATGAAATTTAAGACCTATATACCATCTACAAAATTTTTTTTTCCATAACAATGCTGGAAAAAAGGTTTGAAAACTTTGAAAAAAAAGCGTCAGTAGTGTATGTATGGCCTTGAAGGTCACCATAAATTGTGTTCTATGGAAATTTATGTTTCTCTCAAAAAGAAATTTAATCATTTCTGTCTGTTTTTCTTGTCTGTGGGCGAACTTAATAATAAATATGATGGTAGAATATGGTTCGCTCGCGATAAGGAACTTAAAAGATTCGTTAAACCAATCATTCTTTATGAAGTATCTATTTACTACGATTATGAAGTGTTTTATTTTGAGAAGTACCTAATTTTTGTTGAAATGGGTAAAGCAAAGACATTTAAGTTGATTTGTTTGTTATGATTCAGAAACTGATTTATCGAGTTGTTTACTTTGTGAGAAGAAAATAGAAAGGAAAAGTATATGGGGAAACATTAAAAGAAATATTCAACCCTGTTCTGATCTCTTCTCTGGTCGGTTATTAAATCCTTTCGTTTTCAATCTCTAGGTGTTTTGAAATACTTTTCGCTTTCAATACTTGCAAAATGAGTGTGATTTCATTTTCGATCGTATTGAAAATAATTGATGTTTCGAATTCATTTGAGTTTTCAGATCCGAATTATAATTTACAAAAGCTGTGTTTCATTTTCCTTCAGATCCTTACGAAAATACATGTCATATTACAAAAACAACACAAGATCCAACTTAAGTTTTGAATTTCCAAATTCATTATGAGCACACACCCTTAATTTGTGAATGTCGTCAGTAGTGTAAAGAAAATAGACAACGGGTGTATATAGAAATAAATAAAAAAAACAAAGGGAAAAAAGAGTTGGGTATATAACAAGTTTCCACTGAGATCCTGGGTTGTTTTATTTTTATGATCTGATCTGGATTGGATCTGGGAGAAAACAAAACATAGCTAAAATTTCAAAAATATTGTTTTAGTTTAAGCCTAGTGTACACACATCCCGTGAAATGAAAAATAAAACCGTTTCAAAATATTCAATATGAACCCGTAATTAATTCGTTACATTTTTTGTTTATGCACAGTTTGAAATTTCTATTACTCACTTTTAATGAAAAAAAAAAATTATTAATTTGAATGACTGCCATCAGAATCTAGAAAAGGTTCCTAAAAGAGTTTTTAAATTCCGTATTTTGTTCTTTTTTCCTCCTAAATAAATATAAATAAAAACGCTAGAAAAGACAATCGATGAATTCGAAATTATTTTTTTTATTACAGAATGTATATTTTGAGCAAAACAAATTGATTGACAAAATGTCACAATTTTTCACAACACCTTAGTGTTTTTTTTCCTAGTGGTCGTACGTTAGGAAATGAATATTTTGGTACTCACTTGAGAGAATTGAGAATTTGAAAATTTCATACCAGTGAACAGTCACTTTTGTATCCATTTTCACTCGAACAGAGTAATGTAGGCTTTAAAAGTTACGGCACTTATATTATATTCTTTGTTTTTCTTTAATTTTTTTTAATTTTATCAACAAAATTTGATTTTGATTTGATTTGAGTACCTATTATTTCCTAAGTTTTTAATTTTTGACTTTACCATAACGGATACCGTGCCGTCATTTCGGTTGTACCATGTACCTAAAAAATTCTATTTTTTTCATTAAATTTTAGAGTTTCAACATATCGTAGTTTTACCGTAATACATTATTTAGGTATATTTATGTAATAACCTCGTACAACTTTCCCAAATGTAACTTAAGTTACCATGGAATTATCTTAAATAGCTTCACATTCCGATTTTAAAAACACAGTGTGATCGTATATAAGAGAAAGAAAGTGCGACCCAGTCGGGTATTTTTTTTAATATAATAATATATATAATAATTAAAAATATGTAAACAATTGAACAAAACACTGTTTTATTATTTAATTGAGCTGCACAACCCCAAATTAGATTGTTGCCAAACTTGGTATACTTTTTAAGTAGTGTAGAAGAAAACGTCAAACCAAAAAACTTTACTAAAATGTTCTTTAATATCCTAAAAGCTTCCCACACGTTTTACGTAGAAAACTTTAAAATTAGTTTTGTAGGTACTTTGCCTTGACTCACTTGTTGCAAAACTATAAAAAAAAAATAAAGAACATGTAAAAACGATTTTACGAAAGTTTTCTTATATTTTCTTTCTATACCTACAACAAACCTATAGGTACCTACATATTTTAAAAACGAAAATAAAAATAAAAAAAATGCCTTTAAACTCAAAGCTATTGCTTGTTATGAGAAACAGACTCAATGGCTTTACTGAACAGAGTACCTATAACACGCCTTCATCTTTTTGGTCTGATTGTAAGGCATTTTAGGGTTACACTGCCAGGTAAAAGTTTTCTTTACTACTCCCTGTGCCGGGTTCTATTTTCGACTTTTTTTTTCTTTTTCGTTTACCCCTCTGTATAAGCTGCTTTTGGCTCCTCATGTATCCCTTGCGAGTGCACCAGGTATAAAGTTTCGTTACTTTGAAAGAAAAGTTTGAAATTTGAAAAGTGTACACGACCTAGAAGCTTACACGCTAAATGAGGATTCCTTACACTGCATGGTCCTCGTCGTCGTTGCTTGACTTACTATGAATTCTGTTCGCACAGCCCCTTCTGATGTTAAGGTGTTGGCTGATAGTTTGGAGGTACACTATACCAGAACCTATACCAAGGAAAAAGTAGATATATATGTACAAAAGCAAGAGTGATTATATTTATTGCCATTAAAATAATTTTGCTGCCTTCAAGTAAAGGATACAAAGCGGTAGTAATAAATTTGTTACCAGAGAGCATTGAAACTTGAATGCACGAAGTTTGAAAAATGATAGTGGGTTGGTATTGGTATAGGTATACGTATATAATATAAAGAATGTTCAATTTCCATTCGAAAATGCACTGATTGGAAGGGCACTTCGGTGTTTGGTTGTGCATAAACTCCAGACAAATTATATGAACAATTATAAATCATATAAAAAGCATGAAACATTTGGACAAAAAAAATATGTAGACACGGTTGATAAAATGACAGATTTTATTGAAATTAATACAATCAAGGTACTGTTTTCCAAGAAAATTGTGGAGATATTTCATTCTTTTATAGGAACTTATTTCACAACTTTTTGAATATTAATTTCATTTTCGAATTCGGCACTTATTTCAAAGAGCAAAAAATCTCCGATTTGTGCAGCTATTTAATTTTTTGTTTGAGGAGTTATTTCATGGAGCCGTTTCCATGGTGAACAATTCACAATAAATTTTACAGAACACATATTGCTTTAAAAACATGGCTGCTTTAATCTTACAATTATCAAGAGAAAGACTCTTTCAACCGTATTTATTAGATTTCCTTAGAACACTTTTGGACAGTAATTGTCCAGCTACCCACTATCTAAATAGTTGGACATTTCCTTATTTATAAACGCATTCCAACAGTTGTCTAAATATGTTCTCATACACTCACTGACATCCCTGTAATCGTGAACATTTGAATATGTTCAATAAACATTTCATTTTCAATTTTTTGTTCATTGTTCATACCCACTTTAGGATAGTTTTGGACAACCAATTTCAGTGTCTAAGTTGAATACTCGATGGAACATGTTTATAAATAAGGTTTTGTAGTTGGACTGCTGTCTAAAGTTAGACATACTTTGGAATGGGTTTATAAATATAAGACTGTTTATCTTTAAATAACTTAAGGAACATATTAAGTAGGTTATCAATTTTTTAAAAATTAAATTTCACTTGTAATCAATAGTTGTTGAGTTTCATAAAAATTCATAAAAATGTAGCTTCATAAATTACTAATAAAACCTAGCCTATTCGATACTTCAAACCACATGAACATAAATATGTACATATTTCTATGTTGATTTTTACCAAAAAAAAATGTATTTATTAAGTGAATACCTATCTACAATTCCAATGAAATCAGTATCAACACTACTGGAATGCAAAACATTTTAACACCACACCACCTCCGCGCACCGTAGCTGGGTACAGATCTAATTAACATTTACGTATCGAAAATTTTCCTCGAAATCTACTTAATGCATACAAAATGAATAATTCATCAAAATTTTATATTAAAACAACAAACTTCGAGTCTGCTTTTCAGAACGTGCTTGCATACACAAGTAAATATTTGTATGAAAATGTATATCTATAGCTATGTGATTATGTATGTGTGCGGTAAATTTATTCGTAAATAAATGCTTTTTCTTTATTTTTAATGTTGGCTATATTTTCCGAAAAATATACCTACATGCATACATTCAAAGGTACGGACGTATATACAAAATAAAAATTGTTAAAAATGGAAGAATATTGAGGGCATTGATCTACTTTATTATACATGCACATATGATAGTTGATTTTTTTTTATAAAAACATTTAAGTTAATCGTTCAGAAAAAGGAGATGACATTCGAAAAAATCAACCGTTTTTTCTTTAAAGCAGAAAATTTTAATAAGCAGCTCAAAGCGAAAGGAAAATTATGTTATAGTCATTAAATAATGATTAATAACGCGAAAGATTTATGGAAATATATTGAGTTCTTTTGACGTCATCTGTGAAATTTACAGAACAATTTTCAACTTGAGCCATGCAACCACAATACAAATTTGGGGTGTGTTTTCAGAAGAGTTCTTGTTTTCAGGAATATTTAATTTAGCGTGTATTTATTCGTTTCACGTGTACAGATACACCTGTCACCGCGTAAATAAAAATACACGTGTAATTATACAAAAACAGTATTTCTTGTCCATAATTAATAGCACGATTTGGTAAAACATTACTTCTAAGATTTCACGCTAACGCAACGTTCCCTTTATTTTCAGGTTGTGTTTGATTCTCAATTAAATCATTTTGGAAAACTCGTAAATAACTTTATTATTTTTAAATAAAAAAAGTTCCAGTCAAAAAATGTAGTAAAAAAAAACCAACAGAAAATAGTATGGCTTTCGTAACTCAAAGACTTCTATATGTAAAGCTTGAGTCAGGGCCATAGCGTTCATTGGGGCAACTTGGTCCCCGATCAATGGGCCTCCGACCAATGAGCCCCAATGGAGAACTCCTTATTTATCATTTCTGTCAGTATAAGCTTTGTAAAGTTAGCTTCGTTCAACTTAATCCCCCTTTCCGTGCCATTTCCACTCAACTCCAACTGACAAATTTTACGACGTTCATGCTCTGAAACAAAGGTTTTGTGTTCTCAGAAGCTTAAAAGACAAATTATACTTAAAATAAACAAAACTGTGAAAATAAACGCCGGCACAGGGTCAGAAGTCCACAGGCCAAAAGTCCATAATGCCCCACCTTGGAGTGCCAGAAATCCACAGGAAATTCTTGTGGACTTCTGGCCCATTGATTATGGATTTTTGACTCACTTTAGTGTTTTCAAAAACATTCAGTTTTAAGGGTTCAATAGGAAACATACGCATTCTCTTGGACAACCAGTATATCAAGTAGGTTCAAAAGATTTTACTCCTTTTTTGGGTAATCTGTACCATTCACGCAATTCTGTAAATTGAGTGGCCCGCTTCGCGCTCCCCGAGTTCGTACAATTTTGACTCCCTTTTTAGGGGGCTTTGTACCGCTCACGCAACTCCGTTGCTCCGCTTAAGGTATGTTCAAGCGCCAGGAAGCGCCAATATCGACAGTTTTCTTAATAAACAGTTCCTTGGGTAGTTTTAAAAAATTGCAGAAAAAATTTGTGGACTTATAGCCCACTTATTTTCTAAAACTATTGAATACTGACCCACTTTTTATGGGCTTCTGGCTCATGAGGGTGGGTTATAAGTCCATAATTGATTTGTGGACTTGTAACCCCCCCAAGTGGGTCAAAAGTCCATTGTGGACTTATGTCCCTGAGCTGCGCTGAAACACCACTTTAGGAATAAGAAAACAAAATTGACACTTTTGATTTTGTGTAACTCCTTTTTGTTGAAGATTTTATTTTGCAAATCAAATGCTACAAGGATAAATGAAGTATTGTATGACAGAAGATCTTCTAAGATAAGCGTTCACTTTGATTAAATGTCCCAAGACGAGAGATGTGACGATCCTCAACAGCGTTTCCGTGTAACCTACCCCATAATTGACAGTATATCATCACAGCTTGAGAACAAGTTTACTCGATTGAAAAATGTTTGCAACTCTTCTGCTTTACAAAATCGTCAAAGGGTGACTTGGAAGAAAAGTTTATAAGTTTTCACAAAAATTTCGGACTACGTATAATCTTTTTCGGTTCAGTTGATTTCTATCATCTTCAAAAACATATCAAAATGTTGAAAGTTCAGTGTTGTGCAGTAAAAAAAAATTAAAAAACATAACTTCAAAAATATTACCGAAACAGAAAAATAAAATAAAACATAAAGATGATTTCATTGCCAAAAACTTCGGGTTCGACAAGTTTCCCGCTAAAACCAATAGTTTAGTTTTCAAAAATACTTGCCTGAGGGTCATGGATGACGTCCCAAAAACTTACAATTTATAAACCTCTTTCAGTTGTGGACAAATCAGCCATCCAAAACCAGGTATTTTTATTGACTTGTCTTTACTATAGATACTGAAGGTAGTGTCCCGATTTTGTAGTACCAGGTTTAGCGGAATACAACTTTGCAACTTTAACTACCTAACTTTAAGAATATTAATTTATTTTATGGTAAAACGATATACATATAAAATAAAAAGCTATTTAAGATGTTTAAAATAAAGTACAAAAATTGTCTCAAATCTAAAGAGTCTTTTTTAAGCCAGTTCTAACTTTGCTTTGAACAAAGCACATCAAATTTCTTTAAGTATCAATTAATCTATATGCCATATTAAAGTACACTGTACAATTAGCAGTTCCCAAATTTTAATAGAAACATACTTTTATGCTATAAATAAAAATAAAATAAAAGAAATAAAGTCTAATCTAATCTTATCTCTAATCTACTTTTAAACATATTTCAATACCTAAAATACGTTCCACAAATTTAGTAATCTTTCAAGTGGTTGCGTGTTTTTCATTTGCTTGTTTTCTAATTTTTTACAAACAAATCTAGACACTTATTCTTGAATGGAAAAATCATTAATCACGGCTCTATAACGAATAACGCTGATTAGCTTCATTTTGAACAATACTTCCAATGACAAAATGAGTCTCATCGCTGAACAAAAAATTTCCATAAGACGTGAATCAAATGCCAGTCATTTTTAATGCATCGAACTTTAACTTTGGAACAAAATTTCTAAAATTTGATAAAGTTATTGAAGCGTGTATGTCATCACAATACCATTGCAAAGACTACTTAATAAAAATGGCACTGTCAGTTTGCAATTTGACAATTGTTTTGTCAAATATAATGGTCTGAAGTTGGCACCGGTTAAAAAAAACATCCTTTTCAAATATTACATTAAACATAAAGTTCCTAACTTTATCTTCCAACGCATTACGCAATCAAGATTGATCCAAATTTAGAAACTCATAACACGCCCACCAAGCCTGGGCAAAAAGTTAATTAAAAAAAAAGACCAATCTTTGAAAAAGAATATAGAACCTTTGAGTGACATGACAAGGTAAATATAGCTCCCTCATTTCGTATCATTTTATCTACTACTATACTATACCTACAAACAGTCATAATTTCATTGAACACTCAATTTTTGTTTTTAATGTTAAATACCCCTATATATAATTTGTATGTATCTGCGTCACGCAATATACCTCTATATACCTCCTTGTATCAGGAAAATTAAACGAACATTTAAATAAATGAGGATTGAGATAAAATATTTTTGTACCTCCCATTTATATGGTTTAGTTGATAAAGTAACTTGGATAAAACAAATCACACCATCAAAAATTCCACACAGGTATTGTAGTTGAAAAAGTATATAAGGAAGCTTGAGGAATTTCCAAAAACAACATTATAAACTAAAATAAGTTACATCATTGTAAAAAAAGGCGAAGGCTATCAGGTGAACAAGACACATTTCAATTGAGTGATAGTTACTTTCTTTTTCTTGTATTTTATGGATGATATGCAGGTTGTCATATTGCTGTCAACATTTTAACAAACAATCCCCTTCTCACCATACGTACATATACGTCTTCATTCTATCCAAAACCAAATTGTTATTCGATTTGCTACAAGAATCATAATGTTGTAGCAAAAGTGATTGATGATGTTATTTCCGAGTTGAATATAGAGGTAGAAGTTAATAAAGTGGTTTATAATATGGTTAACCGATGTTGAAATGGTTTACTTGGGCGTTATTGGCTTACACACACAACGGGACATTAATCTGTTTTATATGACAGGAAGTAATTATCGACATGAAGAGTTTAAATATAAGTTCTTTCGCATTAATTATATATGCGCAATGTGACAAATTATGACACGCTGATTAACAATTTATTTTTTATTCTGATTACATGGAAATATTTTTAACCCCTCTTAAAATCTGTAATAAATACATAAACAAATAATACTTAATCGTTTTCAAGTTGTTCCGTTGAATGAGTACCTAATTATTTTATGTAGGTCAAAAAAAAATAAAAAATAATTATATATATGTAGATTTTAGGTATGTATACCTTTTAGTATCGCCCTGTGGTCTAAATTCGCCTTTATACAAAATACACATATGACATAAATACAGGTACCTACATGAACATTGAACATATAATTTGTCCTCTTTTCTAAATGTCTACAAAATGACGGACACATTTTTTTTTCAATAACAAAAAGGATGAAATTGTCAAATTTTGTCCCAAGAGCAAAGACTTCTCATGTAATGGCACCCGAATTTTTTCAAAACCAGGGTTTGATCTATATAAAACAATTGGTAGATATAAACAACAATGGTAAAAGTCTGCAATATCCATACATATATTCTTTTCCGCGCTACCAGAGAGTGTGCTCTAAAGGGAAACAAGCTTCAATCATATATAACCAATTAATACTTTCGCGCAATGATAAAAATTTTAAGTAAGCAGAAGACAGGTCTACATGATTTGTCATATAAATAAACGCACAAAGCTTGAATTGTATAAAATCGACGAGTTTAGAGATGTGTTCGAGGAATCCAAGATTGATATAATCTGTGTCAGTGGAACTTGGTTTCCCGATGAATATGGTGATGCAATTATATATCGTTTGGGTGGGTTATAGACTTTTTCGACATGACAGGAAAGGTGGAGGAGCGGTTATATATGTGCGTGAGGAAATTGGTTGCAAAATCAACTGTATGTCGGAAGTAGTGAGGTGGATTACAATTATTCTTAGATATTCTCAATGATGAGGGAACTATTCTAGTAGGAACCTTTTACAGATCCAATAGTAATAATTGAGGTTAATCCTTTATTAAACCTTTTAGAAAATATCACTCTTGAACCATATTAGATTATTATATGCGGCGACTTGAACAGTAATCTCTTGGACCAGTCTCTTCTCGTTGAGGCCATGAGAACAGTAAATTTATCTCCGGTTAACAAGAACAATGCAACACACTTCTCTAAAGACTCGCAAACTCTTTTAGACGTTTCCTTTGTTAGTAACATTCGGGATATCCAACTTTATGACCAGTTGTCAGCTGCAGCATTCTTTAAACATGACCTGATTTTCATTTCTTTTAAATTCAAAGTTAAAGGTGCTGCAACCACGTACGAATACAAAAATTTCAAGCATATCGAAACGAGCACGATTTTCGTTGTATTGAATGGGAACTTATCTATTATTTATCCTCCCCAGACGATAAAATTTAATTCCTTAATAATAATAAACTGTTTGATACTCATGTTCCAATATGCTCCAGAACAATAAAGCAGGGAGAACGTCAATGGTTTTCGAATAAAATTCATGGACTTATTTTACAAAGCGATCAGGTCTACAAAAAATGTAAACGTTTCAGACTGGAAATTGACCATCAGATGTATCGTAGGTTGGGTTTCGCAAGTTGTCTGCAAAATAAGAACCCGAAAAATAGAAGAGTATAGCAGTAAACTAAATCCTTCCATAAGCGTCAGAGGGTTCAACTCCTTCCCACAGTGAAATAACTTTAAAAGTGGAGGAAATTTCCACTAAAATGTAGAATAAATTACCATGAGTAGGATTTTCCCACATCACTGTCAATAGTTCATTCATTACATCTAAAAGTCACAGTAGTTCATTAAATTACAGTGCATGCCATTAGTTTCAATCTTTAACAAGAGAGTGACAGGAGAGGAGAAATTTAAACTATTAGAAATGATAAAATCCAAGTGGCTTTTACCCTGATTTTCTAAGGACAAACAAAATCTTCATTAGCAATTTGTTTCTATGGAAATATAAACAATGGGCTTTGTAAGGAATTTATATACCATAAAACTGAATGAATCAAAAAATAAATCGATAAATTTTGTTGATAGCAATCTATTCTCTTTAATACTCCAAAGATAAAACCTCTTGGTTAAACAAAATACGGATACATCCTCCACATTGTTGTCATCTTATTTTACAGTTGACGTGCTAGACATTAAAATAATAATGCAGCAAATCCAAATATGTACTAACAAAGAATAAAAAATAAAAAAAATAGTCTTTACAAGAGAATGATGCTAGAGCGCACATCCTTTTGCCATATACATCAGACATACATACATACATATAAAATATAGAAAATCAAATGTCATACACAAACAATAAGAACACAAATACTGAATTGAATACCATGAACTATGGTACTCTCATTTCCGACATAAGCAACAGGATGTGTCGACACACTACAATAGGAATTGAATTTCCCAAGACATCTTTTAGGTACCTACCCCATTCATATCATTTTGCAGGATGTGAACACTGAATATCCTACTTGGGCCATACCATAAGGAATATCATCAACTATTCACAGAAACGACTGCTACTACAATACCCATATGGATGTTTTTGAACTTTATGTGTGGCAAAAGGATGTGGCTACGAGTTGTGAAAATGCATCAAGGATTCCGATGAAAAATGCGGGTTACAATATCCAAAAGCTTAAAAAGTAAAAATAAAAAAAAAGAAACAAAAAAAGTAATATGAATACAAGGAATGTAATAATACATATAAGTATGTAGGTATATAGTGTTGACACATTCGAGGGCGCACTCTCAGCTTTAATTCGGTTTTATTTCCTATTGATTTCCTTTAAGTATAGATTTGGGTTAATGCAGTTCTGTTTCCATAAAGAACTTTTTAATCTTCCAATAACACGAAAAGCACTTTTAACTGTTTATTAAACATTTAATTTAAAAATCTCTGAATTCTTTAGCAAATTGAGTGTGTGAAGAGTAAATAGTTTCAGGGTTAGTAAATTCTCATTGTACATAATATGTACCTACATAGACGAATTCTTAAATATATTTCATGTATTTTTTAAATTAAAGTTTATTGGAAATAGCAAAAATTCCGAAAGAAAGAAAAATTTGGTACTTCTACATGTATTCAGAAGTGGAATGAATTCTTTGTTTTTTTAAATTGAAAATTTAGAAATCCACTCTTTTTTTCATAATGGAACTGATTTGTCCATCTGACACTTAATTTAATTATTTCACTTTAATTCACTTCGTGTAAATATTGGTCATTAAAGCCTAGTACTCAGTTCGTCGAGTGAAAATGAAATTTCAATACTAAAGTGACGCTTAGCTCACTAGTATGAAATACACAACAAAATATGAAAGTGAAATATGAACCGGTTCTTCAATCAATTACATGCAAAAGTTTTTATTTCCCAACATATGTATTTACGAACACTAGGACAAAATTTAAGGTGTTGTGAAAAATTGTGACATTAACTGTCAACCAATTTGTTCTGCTCAAAATATAAATTCTAAAAAAAAAAATTATTTTGGATTAAAAGATTGCATTTTCCAGTGTTTTTATTCTCACCAAAGAGAAAAAAACAAGGAATTTACGCACTCTTTTAGGAATTTTTTCAAAAATCTGATGACAGATAAATAATTTTTTTTTCATTCAATTGGAATATTATAAATTTCAAACTGGGTATCAAAAAATGATCATACCAGAAAGATATCATGCTAGAAATATATCAGACGGGGAAAATATCGTCCGAGAAAATTATCATGCGAGGAATATATCATGCGTACAATATATCATGCAAGATTTATATCATCCGAGGAATACCACGCTATGCTATGCCTCAGTATTTCGAAAAGTATTTTGTACAAAATTTTACGGAACTAAAAAGAAATAAAAGATGAAATCCTTTTGTTTATGATACTTTTAAATCTTTACATGCTTTAACAAAATGTTAAAATAATATTGTAATTAACCAAAATCCACAGACTTTTAAAATGCTAAGCAAGCTATAGCTTTAAACCACAAGAGAAAGTTGATCGATACATTCGTAACTGTATTTTTAATACTATAATATGCAGGAGAATTTTAATATACACTCGGGCGTATACGTACTTTTTCATTTTGATAACTTTTTTCATTAATTTTTGTTTTTTTGAATATATATACATGTACGTATGCATATCATTTTTTTCAATTTTTAATGTTAGAAGGCGATCTATGCGAAATAGATTTTATGGAAAATTACAACAAATATACCGAATAAAAGCACTTGAACGTGGTGAACCAAAAAAAATGGTTTAAAAAAATAATAATAAATGTAGACCATTTATTTGTTCAATTTTATTTGAAATTGTTTAAGGATAATCTAATACTTTTAAGTTAATGTTTTTCTTACACCTCAAGTGAGATCTAAATCCACTTCGATGAAATGATGGGTTTATTTCCTTACTAAGAGTACATACATAAATATGCGCGGCGGCTTCGACAAAAATCTTGTTGCAAATTTTACGCTTATAAAAAATATTAAAAACATTGTGTACTAAAATTTTCAAACATAATTTTACAAGCAAAATGAATGTAAATTTAAGCCGGTATCACTATTTTTAAATTTATTTTTCAAATGTTTAAAATTATTGAAGTAACCAGGTACATATGAATTTTTAGGGTCAAAACAATTAAGGCCGATTTTATTCACTCAAAGTTGAACACAACTTGAGGAATTTAAATTTTCAACTTGTGAATTTCTTTTTATTCACTCAATAAGTTTGCGTTTTCAACTTTCGATTTTCAACTCTAGAGTTGATCAACTTCAGATTTTTCAACTCCTGGAAATAGTAGAAGTTGACCGAGCAAACTTGAGATTTTACGTACATACATAGGTACAAAAATTTTCTTGTTTATATTTAAGTTGGCCAACTCGAGAGTTTGCGTAAAGTTGAGTAATAGTGAAAAAAATGGCCCTAAAGACAATATACATAAATACATTTTATGAACCAATTGTTTTGTATTCTAATTTTTTTTTTTTGATTACCTATTTTATTTTATACAATAAATCCTAAAAATATTAATTAACTCAAACTACAAGAGCAAAAATTTGCGACAAGTGCATTTATTTTATTTAAAGAATAGAAAAATAATAAGTCTTGAAGTTGGTATTTTTTTTGTTGTTTATTTTAAAGAGCATGATTTTGCGTTATTATAAAGACATTTTTTGTCTGTAACGTTTAAAAAGCTAACGATGTGTATTTTTTTATTAGCAAGTATTTGTACACATTTACCGAAATTATGCATCAGACACCAAGTGGGAGTTTAAAGACATCGAATCAGTCTGTTATCGTACTCTTTTCCTTTAGTATTATGAATTCATTAAGTCTTGCGATTTTAATATTATTAAACAGTTTGTTGTTCGTTTCTATCACTCAGCAATCAAAAGAATGTACATTGATTTCAAATCCTATTTTGAGACTGTCATCTCGTCGGAAGCGATCATTATTGCTTCCTAATTATGGCAGTGTAAAGGTTACAGTTGGTATTGGAAAAGCTCTAATTGGCAACAATCCCAAAGGATTAAGTTTGAGCTATGAAATGTGTTCATATTTTGCGGGACCAACTGTTATCAAAGATTTGTTTAATCAGATAAGACAAAAAAAGCCTAAGCAGGAAGACATTGATGAAGTCAGTAAATCGAAAAATAAGAAAAACATGGTAAATATTGAAATAGTTTTGTATTTCGGGGGTACATGCATGCATATGTATGGGTTGTACATTGATAATTTATATTTTTAAAGAAAAAGAAAAAAGTAAAGTACTTTTAAAAGATTTTAATTTAAAAAAAAAAAATAATTTAATCCTTTAAAAAATTTAAATCTTTTAAATTTGTTCCTTTTTTATAAAACTTCAAACACAATGTGGAAGCCACACCATGAATTAATAATTTAATTTTATTCTAATAGAGACTTTCGGATAAAAGTATTCAACAAGGATATACAAATCTTTCGGGTGCTTATTTTTCCAAACCAAGTGGTAGTTCCTACAAGCAATTTCCATTTAAAGTCATTAATTTAAGTCACAAATCAAAAAATATTCAAAGACTTTTTGAAAGATCAAGTTCAAGAAGTGAATATGTTCCATCGGGGATGATCAATATTCAAAGAAAAAGTTTTCTAAAAATGGCACTTGATTATTTGTAAGTATACTAATTTACAAGACAAGTTGTATCCACAAATATATATTTAAAAATTTTTATTTACAAAAAAAACCTACCTACCTATTGATATAAGATTGGGACCAGATGTAATGTGCGGAATTCTAAAGAAAATTTGTAAGAGTAATGATTTTCTGTTGCCACCTGGTTATTCAATGATTCAAGATATTGTTAGGATAATTGTCCTGTAAGTTGTATGAATTTTTTCAAATTAAAATTACATAATATTAAAAACTTATGACTGCAATGTTTTTAATTTTTCTTTATTTTTAGAATGTTGAAAAAAGATTTAAAATCCGGAGAAGAAAATTTCAACTTTTGCGAGGAAAAATTGTATTCAGATTGCAGTGATGAGAAAATGCCATCAAATTAATTTAATTTCTTAAATTGTTTTATAATTCCAAGAAATTTAAAAAAATGAAAACTTACATTATATTTTGTTATAAGCAATAAACAGATGGATAAACGTTTTTTTAAGGTTTTTACAAAATTATTCAATTTGTTTAAATTAAGTAAATAACTTACATACTTGCTTGGATATTGAATTGAGAAAAACTGAACGAACTTTTGACGCAGAAGGACAACAAAATAGCAATTTAAAGTTGAATGCAAAAGTTATTTTATTAATGCATTGGCTCCACGAAAACGAAATTTGGGAAGAAACTATAAATTTGAAAATCGTTGGAATGATTAAAAAAAAAAATAATTTTTTATGTGTATACAAAATTTTGTAAACATTTTTTAATACAAAAATTGGTAGGCAATTTTTTAGCGTTTATTAATGCGGAGTTAAAAAATTAGTTTTGAAAAAAAAATCATCTACCCACTTTCAAAATATCAAATTTTCAAAAAAATTATTTTGAAATTTTTTTTTAAAATTCAGATTTTCCTTACCGGCATTTAAACAATTGACTGGGAGGTACCGTTAATTTTGGTTATAAGAATAATATTCATTTAAAATCTACTATATAATCTTAAAAATGCCTAATTTAATAAAAATCGATCAAGACGTTCTCGAATTACTAAGTTCTCAAAAAAAAATTTTAAACTATTTTTAAAAATCCAAAATATGCTAAAAAATTTGTACGACAGGTACTCTTATTTTTAGTCTTAAGAAAAAAAACGTTTTTGGGGAATGTCCAAAAACCGCTATGTACCAAGTTTAAAAAAAATCGACCCTACCGTTAAGGCTGCAACCGAAATGACAGACAGACGGACAGTATTGTAAGACCCAATTTTTTCGCCTTCGTTATCATCGTAATGTCAAGTTTGATAAAAATTTTGAGTTCGATTTTTTTTACGAATGCATAACTTGGCATACTACATACATATATGTGCATAAGTATATCGCAAGTAAACATCTTAAAGAATGTCGAAATTAAATAAAAACTAAAAGCCTAAGAATGCTCTTTGCTTCATCTTAACTGGATCATTTCTAACACTTATACACATAACACCCCTTCAAAAAATATCAAATAAAATTGTCCACCAGGTAGTTCCCTAAATTTGGAACAGGGCTTCTGATTTGGATTTAAGGCTTATTGTGTAATCCATCAAAAATAAAAGCGTATATGGTTACATGGAAAAATTAATTGCTCACCAAGGTTTTTGATGTTTGATCTTTTTTGCTATCTAATTCTTGTGGACTTTGCAAACATTCGAACGAATGCATAACTTGGCATACTACATACATATATGTGCATAATTATATCGCAAGTAAACATCTTAAAGAATGTCGAAATTAAATAAAAACTAAAAGCCTAAGAATGCTCTTTGCTTCATCTTAACTGGATCATTTCTAACACTTATACACATAACACCCCTTCAAAAAATATCAAATAAAATTGTCCACCAGGTAGTTCCCTAAATTTGGAACAGGGCTTCTGATTTGGATTTAAGGCTTATTGTGTAATCCATCAAAAATAAAAGCGTATATGGTTACATGGAAAAATTAATTGCTCACCAAGGTTTTTGATGTTTGATCTTTTTTGCTATCTAATTCTTGTGGACTTTGCAAACATTCGATTCGCTAAAAATAATATGGTTCTGATTCAAAATCAGTTGATCATGCGGTAAAGTTCGTTAATTTTTTAAGTTAAGAATTTTTTTTAATGTTCTATGTATATTCTTCCTACGAAAAACCTTCCAATATAATTTTTCTGGACAATTTTCTCAGCTACACAATTAGACTTTCAATTCAGGGATATTTTCACGAAAAAACTGTTTTAGTGGAACTTTATAATCACTCATAAAATTTTAATTAGCGCTTTAATTTTAAACCATTTCCAAAGAATAACAAAATGAAGATATAAAGCAAAATTCAAGTTTCTGGCAAATTTTTCGGACCCAATATCCTCCATGGCTATAACTTAATTTTTCAAATTATTGAAATAAAAATAAATTTGTTACAAAGATACAAAGTATTTAAAACGAACTTAAAAGTATAAAAAAATAATTTTAACTAGTGCAATACAGTGTAAAAAGGAATACATGTAAAAATAAAAACGTGGGGTGCGTATAATAAGGAGTAGTATTCATGGACCTCAAGGTTTTTGTTTTAAATTATGAACTAGGAGAAATTATTTGTAGTTAAGATAAAGTAACAGAAAAAACAAAATATTTGGTTAAGTTACATTTATTTAATTCAATTTTAGAATATAAAGTCGGCTTTCCAAAGGCTATCCGGACATTGTGGGAAACTTTCCATACAATTTCCAGTATGTGCGTGAGCTTGATCATAAAGTTTATGTTTATAACTATGAACAGGATCTTCACTCTCTGGAATTGTAAAAATTGATCTCATTATTTCACCAACAAATGTCCCTGGCTCTTCTTCGTTGCCCTTCTGACCCGTCTCACAAAGTGCCTTCAAAACACATTCGTGGCCATTTTTTTTGTGCCTTGAAAAAAAAAGAAAGAATAATTTAAAAAGGATGAGTTGGGTATCAGGATTTTTAAACTTACGTCTCTAAATATTTCTCGATTTTGAGGTAAAGCTCCTGTCGTGTACTGCGATGGTATCGAAGATGAATTTTGTCGATTTTTGTAAGTGATGGCCCATCAATACCCTGACGTTTCTGTCGATTGTGCTTGTCTACACCTCTCTTAGCAAATACAGGATAAACTCTATGCTGCCGAGCATACACTGGCTTTCCATACGAAGACGACGACGTACTGCAGAACAATAAAGAAAAGGAGTGTGATGAATAATGATGTCCTTGAGTGAGATTTATTTGAATATAAATACCGTTTACCAGAATTCTTCCACCACTGTGACCATTTGGAAGGATGTACGAAATACGATGATGATGATGGCGATGATGGCAATGGTGAAACTTTTCTTATTTTGCCATATTTCCATTCTGTAAGCGGATTCCTTCGTATTGAATAGTTATCTGCTGCATTGTTGCTGTACTTCCTTGAAAGGATATTGCCAGAGGCTGCTGATGCTGGCTTGGTGTAGTAAATTGGACCAGAATTGTAGTATTTTGTATGCATTGGTGGGTGAAATTGATTGGTAGCAAAGTAGGAGGACGATTGTGGTTTTAGAAAAGATGGATTCGAATAAGTTGTGATGTAAGCTGATTTGTGGGCATATTTTTGTTTTGGTTTTGGTTTTGTTTCGATGTATTGAATATTTTCGATTGTATCATTTCGACTGATGCCAAAGGTGCCGTCATTGAGTTTGTCTTTGAAATGTTGGACAATTTCACTGGGGGCATCGCTGGGCAGTTGCCAAGCTAAGGCTGATGTAACACCAAGAATCAAGTAGTTTGTATAGTCCACAACGCCAATAATTAAATCATAAACTAAAAAAGCACAAAATTAATTTCTTACTAAAATTATAATAGATTATTTAAATGTACTATAAGATACTTAATTTAAACAAATTTTTGCTGTAGAAAAAATATCAAACTAGAGTTTGAATCAAAAAAAATATTCATTGAAAAATTCAATGTTATTTAAAAAAAAAAAATATGGTTTCAGATGCCTAAGATTTAGTGGTAGTATTGTCTTGTGACCAATACTGAAAACTGGAAATGTTTATTTTGTAAAAATGGCAAGAATAAAGTATTAAACGGTTCATCCTTTTATTTCGCTTAGTTCATTTGGCATTTCTTCATATCGGCTAAGTTTTTAAATATTTCATTTAATTAAATTATTTGGATGTCATAAAACCGCAAGACAATTCGAGTCAAATAAAAAGAAGCTAATTGCAAAATAGAAATGAAAAACACTTAAAAAAATCAAATATACAAAGGAGAACAACAAATGCTAAATAATAAATTTTCGACGCTTTTTGTGCAGCTCCGTAAATGCTAATATTTGACATTTCAGAAGATAATGCGTTACTATTTGGGGCATGTGTTGTTATGTGTTTTTATTTTCTGATATTGCGAGCTTGCTCGATAGTAGACGTGTGAAGTTTGTTATGGAGTACATTTTTAAATCTTGAAACGTTATAACTTATAAAACTAATATAGAGCTTAAAATGTTCTAAAACTTCGATTTTAGAATATAATTTTTAAATAAAATGAAGGGGGCTGTGAAATAATCTTTTACTGAGCTATATAACTTTGAATTTTACTACCTAAGACCTGTAGAAGAACAGTTTTGCATCTAATAGCTTCAACGATGTTACGTGAGCCGCTTTTGTACGAAAATTTCATTTTCACTCGAACTGAGTACTATAGGCTTAATAGGAAAAAATCCATCTATTTTGGCAAATGCATTTGTCAATCAATTTGTTTTGCTCAAAATATAAATTCTGAAATAATTTTGGAAGCGGCAACTTCAAACTCAAATATCTCGACTATCCCATGAACGATTTAAAAAAATATTTCACTCATATAACAAGCTCAACGTCACCTCTCATTGAAACCAAATTCGTTCGTGTACACTCTTGGCCAAGGCTCCATAGTAAAATGGACATTCATTTTCAAAACTGACTATCAAAAATGAAGAATTAATTATGCAGGTTCATATCGAAATTTCACGTGTATTTTGAAACGTTTTTATTCATTTCACGGGAGCTGAGTACTAGATTGTAAGCCTTTAATTATTGAAGTCCAATTCCTATGCCACCTAAAAACATTAAATTTCTAAAATAAATTAACATTTTGCTCAAATCGTTCAACGGATATTTTTCTTCTACTGTTTTCGTCACAAAATGTTACATTTTAGATAGGTTTTTGATTTCACTTTGAATTGACGTATAAACTAAACTTTTTTAGTACATATAATTATTATTTTTGCTCTCACTTACCCAATTGAAATGAACTTCCTGAAGGAAACGTTAAATATCGTCTTTTTCTTGAAAGAATTTCCGAACTTTTCCGCTCATTATTTCGAAATGTTTGAGCTTCTTTAAGGCTATTTCCATCGAATTGATTTTCTTTGAAATTATTGTCACTTAATATTTCATCTGTCATTACCAAATTGACACAAACAAGAAATGACAATATGATAAATATAAAATTAATTGATCGCACATAATGTTTACGAGAAAATTGCATATTAAGTGTTAAACAAACAAAAGTTCAATTGTTAATACAAATGCGCGGACACTTTTCAGAAAAATTTAGTATTCAATCATAAATGAAATTAATTAAATAAATACAGTTATATTTGTAAACTTTGTTAAATATTTACTTATTGTTTGAAATGCGCTTACGCCGTTTGTCACTCGTCAGAGCCAATGAACTTTATTACTTCTTTCTCAGAAAAGGTGCTGATGTCTGATTATGCTGTGAAATGGACACAGAAGTCATGAGTTATTCACAACCAAGAAGTCATGCTGCAGTTTATTAGCACCTTATCTGGTTCTATATGCTAATTATAATATTCAATACACCTACTTTACTTGTACATATTAACCTATATATATCTACCTTACCTAAGGTGAATAAAACCAAATACAACCAGTAGGTATTTATTATTTTTATTTTTTATTTTGTTCTTTATTTGTACAGTTGGCCCGCCATATTCTAAATTCTGAAATTACCATCCCATATAAAATTTTCACAAAAGGGGTATGCTTTGGAACAATTCTGCTGATTCCAATGAGCATCATCTCGGGCCTTATGCACAGGCAGATAATTTTTATGATATTTTATCTCTAAATCCTTGGGTAGTGTAAAAACAGCACGAAATATTTCAGTCAATAGTTCTCCAGGTTTTGTTTCATGCCTCCTATTTCCAGTCTCACACAATGCTCTTAGTATGCACTCAGTTCCGTTTTTGCCTTGTCTGAAGACAAAAGAACATAAATAAGGTTATGAAATAAATAAAGTAATGTATGTGGGTTGGATATGTATATTAGATACCTATCAAGCATTGTTTCGAGCTTTGAGTATAATTCATGCCTTGACGAACGATGGTATCGCAAATGAATTTGGTCAAGTTTATTTAGCCAAGAGTTGTTTTCTTCAATTTCAACAGTTGATGGATTTATTTCTTTAATACTTCGCTTACCCATTATATGATAAACAGCGTGATCTTTTCGTTTGGGAATTTCATCTTGCCGGCGAATATACGAGCTAGTAAAAAAATAAGAAATTTATGAATGTATCAATTGATGTCTGTAAAATTTTGAGAAATATAGAATATAGAAATATATATCCAAATTAAAATCAAATTTGACACTAAAAAAACACCACGAATTATACAAATTTATTAAAAATCAACGAAAAGCCTTACAACATTACTTATAACTTTTTTAAAAGCGAAAAATCCATTTTAATTTTTTGATTAACTTAATTTTGATGGGTTGGGGTGATTATTCTGTAAGCGACAAAATTCGTTTTTCGAAATTCTGTATTCCAAAATTCTGTTTTTCAAAATTCTGTAAAATCAAAAATTTGTATTTGAAAATTCTGTAAATTATAAAAGAAAAATTGTTTTGATTATGAAAAAAAGTGGGTACTTTTTTTCACTATCAAAACTATTTTTCTTTTATAATTTACAGAATTTTAAAATTCAGCATTAATTTGGATTTCAAAATACAAAAAATTGTTTACACCTACTAAGCTTTTATTATCTACTAAATTAACTGATTTCAAAATTTTCAGAAAAAGTGTGTTCATATCAAGTTTGTAAATAGATAACTCAATGTAGATGTGTTCAATTTTTTTAACGTAATTTCCAACCAATTTTTTTTTTTATTTATGTTTTGTAAATTAAATTTAATAATTTAGAATTGAGACGTTTCAAAAGATATAATACAGGGACATTGTCATTTCTGATAATAGATCGCTTAACAATCGAACAACGCGTTAAAATTATTAAAACTTACTACAAAAGTGGTGATTCAAACGTAGCCACTTGTCGCTCATTACGCGATGATTATGGTAGTCATAATCGACCGACTACGCAAGCAATCGGTAAAATTGTGTGTTTTGTTTTTGGGTGGTATGGAAAATATTATTTAAAAATTGTGACAGCTTGCCGATTTATTTTTGATGATTTTCCCTTTTTTTGTGATTTGTCATCGTGAGAAAATTTTGGGAAAAATCAAATTTTTTTGGTGAATTGGTTTTTGGGCAATTTGACATGCATTGCATCTATATTGCAACTTTTGCATTCCATGCTTAAGGGCTCATACATAAGTACATATACATATTTGAGCACTATATTTTCAAAATAGTTTTAATTTATTTGGCGTTAGAGGTCTTTTCGTCCAAAACCATAAAACCATAACACCAAAATTAAAAATGTCATAGTACCCAAAACAACTTTATTAACATTTTATTGTTGTACAATTTGGGCGGCAATATTACCGAAAGCTTCAGCGTTATGACATTTTGTTTAGGTTTTATGCACTTCCAATTTTAAATCAGCGTTTGGTCTTATTGCGCAAGGTTATAACCCCCAAATAATAAAAATGTCGTAGCGTTCAAAATTGGACATATTTTGTTTTTCAGAAAATAAACAAATTTTTTTTTTGTTCAGAGAAGATGAACCAACTATGAGAGAGATACTCTCAAAACCAATTTTTAACTCAAAAATTTCTATAATTTTTTGACAGTATTTTTTTAGGTAACAATGAACAAGTTTTAGAGAATAAACTAGAAAAAGACTACCCCACGACAAAAATTCATATTAATACGTTACAATATTTGTTTTTATTATTTCAAAATAGCGAAAAATGCACAAAGCTTATGGTTTGAGTTTTGTGAATTTATAATCCAAAAAAGAACTCGTTATAAACAAACAAAAATTCTCCTTATCAATTTTTGAAGATAATTTTGTTAACTTGACTACATGATAAATACACTGAACATTCTCACCTCTTACTGTAGTTTGGCTTCCAAAATGAATCAAAAGGTTTTCCAGCGTCGAATTTTGAATTTTTCGAATTATGTTGGTTATAAGTGGGACTATATGGACCAGGAATATAGTTTTTATAAATATTCTTGTTTCTATCTAAATATAACTCTGGTATCTCATAGGAATTTTGATACGTATACTCTAATGGATGTATGTATATTAAGTTAGATAATTTCTCTTTATTTTGGTTTTGATGATGATTTTTATCATTGTATTTAGGATCAAGTGATAAATGCTTTTGAGATGATAATCCATGAGAGTCCTTATGTAGTTCTGTCAATAATTCATCTTCAAGCTCACTCAGAGGTTTACTTGGTAATTCAAATGCAAGAGCACATGTTATTCCTAGTATAGCGTAATTTGTATAATCGATTATTGGAAGAAGAATATTAAAAACTGAAAAAAAAAATATTTGAATTACTTTGAATTGTAAATTTGTTGCATAAAAACTTTAATGTAAATTTACAAATGTGCTGTCAAGAGGTCTTCTAGTCTCGATTCTATAATCAAATACAGTAGCATTTCCATTCTTTTAAAAAGCAGAACAATCTGTTGATTTGAGTACCTTTACATTAAGCATATAATAGGAGGGTTTTCAGCAATCAAATAGGGTCTACTAAAACTTACAATTTATCAAGGATTTTTCGAAGAGGAAAAAAGGATTGGAAAGATTTTAAACTGAATTTTAAATAGAGTTGGCATTTTTATTTTATTTGGAAAATTTTTAGGATTTGAATTCAGGAAAATTCTAGTCTGGTTTCCTTGTAAAATAGGAAGAACAAAATTTTTCAGTTCACCAGTTTCCATAATTATTTAGTTCGTAGAAACTTAAAAATATTTTTTTATTATAAATGAACTACACTGAGCTTGTTCTTTTTATTTTTTTAATGTAATTTTAATTTAATTGTAAGAACAAAAACATTAACATACCTAATTGCAATGAGCTTCCTTCGGGGAATTGCAAGTAACGACGTTTCCGGTAATGTAATGTTTCAGATAAATTTTGATTTTTTTCTTCATAGTTTTGATTTAATGATGAAGCTAGAGAACTATATTTATCAGAATCACTAGGTACACTTTTTACATTTTCCTTCTCAACATTATACAGTTGAGTTCTTACTGATGATGGAATTTCTTTAATAATTTTATCTACCATCATCTTAAATATTTGATTATATTTCATTGATGACTGAATATTTAAATTTAAAATTCCTGTTATAATAATTATAAGTGTTAAGACTATAGTTGCAAATTTTATAAATTTATTTGGACTTTCAAAATATTTAGCTTTTAACTTCATCTTCAAGAAATTCTCATTAGTGTTTAAACAGTAAAAGTAACAATAATTTCAAATATATATATGAACTTACTAAGACAAGTTTGACGAAGTGAATAGTAAACGAATATTGACTGTCAAATATTTTCAAACTCATAAATACTTTTGGTCTGTACGAATAGATAAATAATATATTTTTCTGTTAATTTGGAACAGTATGATAAGTTAACACCTAAAGGAAATTTGAATTTTTTAGAAGTTCTATTCTAAAATATTCATATGAATATTAAATCATATACGTACAATGATAAGTAATTGGGACATTAAATTCCATAGAGCAATATGTTGAAAAATAGTAGGCAGATAATAGAGAAAGTTCATATATGAGTAAGCCATTTGAACTTTTAACCAAAATAATTGAATTTATTAAAAATTGATGTAAAAAATAATCAATTTAAAAGAAAGTGGCCATAAGTTTGGAATTATGTATTTTAAACTTAAAACAAAATATTAAATCATGTTTTTTTGATAACATTACCTAAGGGAAAGTATCAGATTAGAATCGAAAGCGGATAAGCTAGTTAAATATTCATTGTAAACGATGTTTTGAAGAATTATTAAGAAATAGCTTGTTATTATGTATTTTGGCATGTGAGGAAACATGACCATAATCAGGGCCCGGATTTCTATGTAAATACATTTTTTTTTTGGGCAGCCGTGGGAGCAAATGAATAATGTAGTTCTTCGATTTAAGAAATTTTCAATCGTTAGCGTATATTTTTGCATATTTTGTTATAAATGAATATACATATAAGCTTATTTAGCATATTTTAACAATAAACGCATATTTTTTATTCATATTTCTAAAAAATAAACTTTAAACACTTAAAACATCGATTTCACGAACAGGCAAACGAGCCCTAAGTACTTCAAAACTTCATGATCCATGCTAACAAATATTACTTCCGCAACTAATGCATTGTATAATTTTTTTATACATACATACCTACTTAAAGAATATTTGTTTGTTATTTTTATAAACTTTGTGCTCTGAAAACATTATTAATAAAAGACTGAATTATTTTTGCAGCATATTTTTAATTTTTTTTTTGGCATATTTTTAATTTTTTTATGGCATATTTTCGATTTTTGATGGCATATTTTGTCATTTTTTGTACATATTTAAGGTGTATATTTTGTGTTTTTTAGGACTTAAGTGTTGTTACCAAAGGTTTTAGAATATAGAGTTATAGAAATAAATAGAAATTTAATAATGTTACCATTATAAAAACTTATGAAAGATCAGATAAAGATTTAGATTATTTTATTGTTAACATTTAAAGGTTTTTAAATTTACACAAATATTATAAAACCTTAAATCAAAAAAAAAAAAAATGGCTTCATGGGCCGTTTGCCAGATTGGTATTGAAATAAAAATTAGCTTTATGTTTTAAAAGTTTTTTTTTTTATATAAAAGCATTCATTTACGATAAATTTGCTATGTTGGAAGATCATTTATAAATAATAGAATGGTACCAAATTGGCTATCCTGGGGGCTCTATAGGGCAATATTTTTTTAATAATAGCCATTAGAATTCACGTTATGTATTACAATCTGCTATGTAAGTATGATTTTGTGAAAAAAATTGTGTAAAACTTAATTAATTTATAGTTCTGAGCACTAACAAATTTCCCTCCGTCACTATAAAAAAACAGGAGTATTAAAAAAAATTCTTAGAGGGGTTGATTATATTTCATTTTTGTTCTTATTTGATTTACTGTGAGACGGTGACATTTTACGATAAAAATAAAGCTGTAGGAAAATAATTATTTTCGGGACTTTTCTACTACAGAAAAAATATTTTGTGGGCTAATTGTAATATTTTAAACTAAACACTCTGTTGAAAATATCTCTGCATTCACAAAAATTATCTATTAAAATCAGATTCTAATTCAGACTTTTTCATAATTTTTTTTAAACATACGAACCTGAACAACCGTACTAATTATCATGATGAGAGTAAATGATTTATAAATTTTAATCGAGTATTAATATAATTATTTATATAAGTATATAGACTTAAATTAGATTAATGAACAAAAATTATTTGTCTACAATTTTTGATTAAAAATACCTTTTTTTGGAGGACTTAAAGGCCGTTAAAAGGTATTTTGAATCAATAATTCAACAAAGTCCATTAAAATCTTTCTAAGTCTTCTATTTGGCTGATGTATTTCAGTAGTAGGTATAGTATATAGAATTTGTATTATTAAAAAAAACCTTCTTGCAATTTTTGTTTAAAAACAATTCATATAAAAATTAAAAAAAAATTAAGGTAATAAAAAAAAAGGTAATAAGAAAGAAATTATAGATATGGAAACCAGAAACCAGCGCAATTAACAGCGCCGCAAACTGTACCTTCAGCCAAAATTCACATTCGCCGATTTTTTATGTGAGACTCAGTGGTCACAATAGCTGTGTTATCAAGCTTACCACCCCAACCCCATCCTTACCTTATACAATAACCACTCCCCTACTGCTACTCCCTAGAGACCTATAATCAAGTTGACCCACAAATTAGTTAATTTGTAGTTATAAAATAACATCTTAATTTAAAATATTCCTTCCCCAGACAATCAACATGCGCTATAAGGAATAAATAAACAAAAAGAAACGAGTGGACAGCAACTGCCATCGTTATTATTTATATTTCAAAGCTTCATCCTAATTACTTTTTAGAAGATAATCTCTGAATGAATTTAGTTGAGTTTTCAAAGACTTTTTTCGTTCATCAAATATAATCCGTAAAGCCAGATATATACTAAACTCAGAAAGAATTAAATATAAGCATTTGTTGAAAAATTTTCAAAGTTGCAAAAGTTCATAATGACCTATTTGACAATACCATTTATTGAGAGAAATAGCAATCGTATATAAATGTGCAAATTGAAAATGTCAATTACCAATTTACTTTTTTTTCAATATGCACTAAGGGAAAAAGTCTATGAAAAACTTAACCCTTAGTTACAAGCAAATCAAATTTTTGTATAAAAGATAATGATTTTGATTTAAATTAACAAAATTGACATGATAAAAGTGGCTTAAATTTGTCTTTTCATTTTTAACTTGACAATTAATTTTCGTAAAATATCATTGGTGCAAAATTTTAGACGATTAAGTACC
Organism: Epistrophe grossulariae; assembly: GCA_929447395.1. Lineage (NCBI taxonomy): Eukaryota > Metazoa > Arthropoda > Insecta > Diptera > Syrphidae > Epistrophe > Epistrophe grossulariae. The sequence continues at coordinate 86,517,892 of OV839567.1, forward strand.
TACGATGTTAAAGAATTTGTAGGTAAAAATAGGATTTCCCAAATTTTAAACGACTTAGTTCGTGCTGTCTTTTTAACAGTTAAAATTACTAAATGTCTGTTTTCACATTTTAGTATCATACTAACTCCAAATGTTACTTTGACAATTAAAAATGTAATGTATGTTTTCTTAGTTGTTTGCATGAACTGTCACTATTTAGGCCTGAACGCGCGAGATTTATTAAGAAAATAGTGTTAGTATGATACTACTTAAAATTTTTTTAGAGCTATGAACATTTTTGTAAAGAGTTTTAAAGTTAGTAAATTGTTAAGTATTATCATCTTAATAGCTTAACACCAGCCTATTTAAAGTTTTTTAGTTTTTAAAACATTGATCCATATTTCTACCAGTGCAGCGTTCAAGCTACGTCAATTATACGTCATTATCATCGCAACATTATCAATGTTCATCCAATTTCCCTACTTCTTCAACTTTTGTAGGCCTCTTTCGCTGTCGAAATTGTCGACAGAAAAATGTAGATTTAGCTAGAAGTTTATACATATTTTTTTCGCTCAGTGTATAGATGCAGAGACTGAATGCAAATTTCGATGGTTAGATGCTATGTCACGAATCAATTAACCACCTTCTTTCCAATGGTATATGTACTCGTATAACCACAATTATTGCTCGCCAAATAAAGTGCAGTGTCATGTACCTCCACATACATTCATATATATCTACTACACAATTCAATTATTTGTCAACAGTGCTAGTCCTGATTTACCATGAAACAGTTTAGCTTAAAACAATTTATTATCTTTTCTGCAGTGAATGCCATTTTGATAGTTGAGGCTGGCGGCATTTTACCAAAAACTGTCAAACTCGAACGTGGAAAACGGTATTTAGATTTTTTGAAATCAAGTCGTCTTTTTGTATGTGTTAATGTTTATTTTGTTTATTTTTTGCCTGTTCAATTAAAACGATCTAACCCAAACAAATATCTACTCGTATACTTCATTTTTTATATTTATAGTTTCGTGCAAATGTTAAGAATAACATTTTGGATGTCAACGCACTTTTTGCTTATGCATATGGATTTCGATCGAACTATCCGATAGAAAATGATAAAAAACATAAGCGAGCTTTAAAGAGGGACATTTATCAAATGCTTGAAACTTTTATTGATAGGTAAATGAAATTTACATATTATATTCAAATATTTTTTCAAAAGCGGTTTTTAACTTTTTTATTCGTAGACATGGTTTGGATGGCAAGGCGTGTGTTTTGAAATCTTTTTGTACTTCGCTTAAAGATGGACCCTATCAGGGAGGGATTTTATTCAAGACATTCAAGGCTATTTTATCGTAAGTCTAAGATTTTCTTTTCCATTTATGTGTCTTCTTGTAAATACGATTAAATTCTCTTTATGAATTTTAAATTACAATTTAATTTTAAAACGCAGTTTTATAAATTAACCAATTGAGAAAATTAACGTGAAATAAACTTATTTATTTCAATGAATGAACTATACCTTATTATTGATTATTGTAATCTTAGAAATAATTTTATGTGAAAGGTTGGGTCAAAATGAAATATTTTTTTTGACTAGAATTATTAATTGAGTCATCAGCTTTTTATTGGCATCAAAATATTCACTGATTTTGCTTTTTAAGTGGCTCAAAACTTAAAATTTAATACACTAACAAGCCACTGAACCTGCACAAACTGACTGAGAAAATAACGAAACCACTGGCTCGTCAATAGAAATTGTTGTTTGCTCTCTGTTTTGCAAACAGTGTTATCATGACGAAGATAAAAGCAAATTGTTAAAGCTTTACTTGTGATCTTTTGTAATCAAAATAATGGTAACCATACCCACTTTGATCTACGATTTGTGGAAATTTGTGGTGCAAACAACGGAAACTCTGGAATAGCTTTAAAAACAGAAAAAAAGCATGAAAATCAATGCAACTATGAATAAGGTGTATTTTACTCAAACCACTTTGTAAATTATTTCGCTGCTAATAGGAACAAAATTTTAAAGTTTCAGCGAAACTGGTTCCGTAGTTTTCGAGTCTATAAGCCTCACACAGACAGAAGATAGATTTTCATTTTCATCATCGCGCTTTTTGTTTGAGTTGTCAAAAGACAACACACATCTCATTTAAAACATGTAACTGTAGACTGCCCATGAGCTTTAATGATTTTTGTAAATCAAATATTGTATAGTTTAACTTTTATTCTTAAACTCATTCACTCTATTAATCTAGATAAAAACTTAAATCCGGATGTATTTAAATTGAATTTATATCAATTTATATTCAGATTTAATTCAATTTATTAGTTCAAATGACCTCAACTCCAAAAACAGAAGTATTTTTTCTAATTTTCTTCATTTTCGTTATTCCTATTTAAGTTCAAAATTCGAGTACATAATTTGGGCGTTTAAGATAAAAATAAAAATCCAATATAATCTAATTTAATAGATTGCTAACTAAAGGATTTGAAGAGGGAAAATTGTTATAGATGAACTTTTGTGTGGCGTTTCCATTTGGTGGAAATATTTTATGGCCGTTCCTTATACTATCTTTTATGTTGTTTAAAAATTTAGTTTAATTCAGTTATGTGGTTCAGATTTTATCAAACTCAGACAAAAAATTTAAAAACATAGTCAAAAAAACGCCGAAGAAATGTGCGTAGAAAAAATCTTTGTAGGTACAGCTCGATTTCTTACAAAAAACAATATCAATTTGGATTTTTATCCATTTTGACGACGATATTATATTTTTGTTTATTGGGCGTGGTAGTATGCGAATTTCCTTGTTTTGTATTGTATTGTATTGATGTATTCATTACCACGCCTGAAAATTCTATCAAAATCGGTTGAGTGAAGTTCAGGTGGTATGGAATTTTGTATTTCATGTACCTACAATGACCTTTTTAAAATTTTAATCTCTTTCTAAATTCCACCAAAAACATAAAATATTCTGTTCTTAAAAACATGTAATACTGTTTTTTTTTTTTTTGAAGCTTACCTCCTGCAATTACGCAATAACCGTACAAATGCATTTTAAGAAAATCGTTAAAGGTTTTGAAAGTATGTTTATAATAAAAAAAAAAATTATTTCGCTTGTTGAATTTTCAATGTGTCACCTTGTTTCAACTTAACACAGTAATAACCAGAAACTACTGTTAACCCTCATTATTTACTCAAATAACGGACGCGCATAAGCCGAAAAACCTACTTTTATTTTTCTATGATAATGAAAATAATTATCACCTTAATGCTGGTTAAATTTAAAAGTCACATTTTATTCACATTTGCAGTAAAATATCAGTTTAGTTTAATCTGTATTGTTGTCTATTTATAGAAGGTTTGTGGTACATAGTTTTTTTGTATTTAGAAAAAGAGAAAAATATCCATAATTGATACATAAATTGTGTTAAGAAATAAACAAAACCATGAAATTAGTTGCAAAAGTTATATTATTTTTCTTAATGACATCACTTGTAAAATGTCTTAAAGACGAAATTAATTGCAAAAGTAATAAAACAATTCTAAGTCGTCCTCGACGGTATTTAGATTTCTTGGATCAAACTCGTGTATTTGTATGTATGTTTTGTGAAATTCTAAAAAAAATTAATTTGATATATAATAAAATATCCAAAATCTCTTCAGTTTCGTGTTAATTATAAAGTGAATGTTGTAACATGGGGAGCACTTTGGGCACATGCATCAGGCTGGAAGGCGAATATGAATTTGCTGAACGATAACAAAGCTTTGAGGCCATTCCGTAGAGACACGTACGAAATGTTGAAAAATCTTTTGAATTAGTATGTGAACAGTGTGTTAAGCTAGCAGTTTAATTTAATATTTTTTTCTGTTGTTGTTTTGTTTTGTTTTGTCTTCAAGTCAAGGATTAGATGGCCAAGCTTGTTTACTGAAAGCCTTTTGTACTGCAACAAAGAAACCAGATGGAGAAATGGCAAATGGAATGTTATTTAAATTACTGCGGCATTTGTTTAAGTAAGTAAAATAAAATAAAAAAGCTTTTACGCAGTGAAATTATAAGATATAACTAATTCTCGCAATTAGATATATAAAAATAAAAGACGCACGAAAACAATTAAATGCAGTTTTTAAACAAATTATCAACATTTTAAAATAAAATTATAATTCGTCAAATTCGTCAAGCAGGTAATTCCGCTTCGTTTAACACCTCATTTGTCAAAATCAGTGTGGTATGAGAGTTGGAAAAGCTAGACTATGGAAATAATATATAAAAATATATATATGATGGTTGGCAGAAAAAGTCAAATTTTGTTTCATGCTTTCTTTTATGAAATGTGAATTCGAAACAATTATTCCGCGTTCTTTAAGATTAGGTGTAATGATTCATGTTTTGATGACGTGTATTTTGTATCTGTTTACTTCACAATATGTCAAATGACATTTTCTGCCATTTGCAAAAATTATAGCACCTTCCGACAGGGTGACAACTTTTGCGCTACTTTGCAGGTACCTAACCTACCTCTAGTGGTCTTTAGTGCGCATATGTTTTCATAAAATGTTAATCTTAGTCTCAAATGGAAAATCAGCGTTGTGTATTGTAAGTTCACAAAACTGTTTGTCGTTCATTCTTTTAGTATTATACTGAAATTTTGCTGAACTGTGAATTTGTCAATAAAGAAGGTTCTCTTCTGAAACTAGGAATTTTTTGAGTACGGAAATTCTGACAAGTACCTACTTTGACGAACTACAATTTATTGCCAAATCTGAACGTTTGGTATAAGAGTCACTTTTTAATGCAAGAATTATTCTTACTCTTGGGGTTTTGTATAAATTCCTCGCAAGAGGAATAAAAAAACATTTCTTTTTTTAGGTAGCAGTGGATGGGCTTCAATCACACGCCACGTGATACTCCTTTAGTCTTTAATAGGCTATATTAAATTCATAATTTAAAAAAATTTCAACAGTTGTTTAAGCCGTTTAAGGTTAGAGAAAAAAATCACCCTGTAAAAAAAATTACTCTCATTTACAATATCAATATGGAGGTCAACAAAACTCGTTGCATTAGATATATGTAGAGAACCAATTAACACATTTGTATTTTGTTAGACCAAAAAAAATATTTTCCCTCAAAATTTAACAACGGAAAATAATTCGAAATGATTTTTTTTTGTAATTTGAGATCAATAACAAATATAGATACTTCTATAAATAGACAACGTGATATTTTATTTTACCGATATAAATGTACCTATTCATATTTCATTCATGTGTGTTTATTTTGAAATAAGATTAATGTTGGCATTTTGTATCTTTTGTACATTTGTAATGTTAATTTTTAATTGGAAGCTTGGATGGTGTGAGCAAATGTCGGGAAAAACTTTATTTAGATTTAATGAAATCAACTGGAATGCTTGTGTGTATGTTTGTCCCTATATGTATTGTGTTTTAAATTATATATATATTTTTTTTTTTTTCAAGTTTCATGTAAATATAAATTGAACCATGGGTCCAATTTTTGTCTCAGGTTTGTTAGTTTTAAAGCCTAACATTTATATTAACTGAATGTTAAAAAAAACCACTGCGGCCATTTCAGCTAGATACATTTAAAGTATTGCATCAACTCATGGACTTTTATAGGTCAACATTTTTTTATTTTTTTTATCAAAAAGCTATAGTTTTTAATTGGATTAAATTTTGTATGTTTTCAATAGTTTATTTAAGGTACGGATTTGATAGACAAGCGTTTGGTTTGAAAGCATTTTGCGTATACTTATAGCTTTAGTATAGATGTATATAAAAGTTTGTCAAATGGAGTTCTACATATTATTACATATGTATAATGTAATGAAATGAACAAAATTCAAATCAGTATACAAAAATGAAAACGCCATTAAACATGATAAATAACTGGAATTATGGAAAATACTAATGACAAAGGAAATTTCAAATCAAATATCATTACAGCATGACGTTATCTGTAACAAGTAATCAGTTCCTGATTAGTTAATTATTCTACGGAAAGTGATTCTATTATTTGATTTTGCTGTGTTTTCGATAATGGTTATACGCAACTAATATCAACGTCCTGCAATAGTGGTTATTACACGACTAGAAAGTTGTTCAGATTTCACAAAGGATTCATGTGAAAAATTCCTAACCCATGCAATCGGACTTAATTTCAACTGATTCGAATCAGCCTAAAATCAAACAGAATTTCTCATTATTCATATACCTTCGTCCGCTCTATGTGGCTTTTCGCAAAAAAAGTTTACAAAGCTAACGAAGGTAAATTATTTATTGAAGCATTTGCAGAATTCGATTTAACCATAAACAATTTGCTGTTGAATAAGACAATTTCAATCGAATTGATGAGTAAAAACGGGTTATTTTACTTTTTTATTTATTTAAAGATATAAACATTAACAATAGATACAATAAGGTGAAATCTTTGAGCAGTATCCTAGTTGAACATAACAAATTTTAATAAAAAAAAAACAAAACAAAAGCTCATATTTTGCACACAATTCAGATTAAATTATTTTGACTTATAAGAAAGAACAAAAAAACTGCTTTACAAAAAAAAAATTAAAAACAGTATAAAGCAAAGCATTAAATAAATATAAAAATAAATAATAAAAAATATTTCTAAAATTATAGTAAGCGTCAAAAGGAATTTCCAGAATAGAACTGTTAAGATGATATACACTGGTTTATTATAAATAAAACGTAAGCAATCATTGAATGCAACATTTAACTTAAGCTTACTGTCAAAATCTATAAGAACGGATAAACTGAACAGTTAAAAATGAAAAATGGCATTAAAAGAGTTTTAACAAAACGAAGCGTCATGTCATGTGAATGTAATTGAGCGGAGTATTTCAAACCTCGTAAAGCTGCATAAATTATTCGTATAATAACTAAGACTGTATCACAACAACTAAACTTAAAGTGAAGCCCGAGTAGACAACCTTGTCTAAGTACGGAATTATTTTTCCACCGCGAGCAGTTGGGACAAATCCGCTTAATGAAATTCACTTCTAGAACAAATCATAGCAACAGTTTTAGAGGGGTTAAGTTTAAGACTATTTTCACTTACCCACACTTGAATTCGTCCTTATTCCTCATTAGTTCGAACTACAGCATCTTCTATCAATCCAAGTGGACGGTTGATGTAGATTAAAACGTCATCTGCGTACATATAAAATATACAGTCTTTAAAAACATCAGGAAGATCGATGATAAAAAGTGAGAATAGAAGTGGCCCCAAAACAGAACCCTGTGGTACTTACTCACAGCTACGCAAACTCCTAAAATCTGACTGCCATTTAAAGAGCTTTTGGTGAGCTTTAAATAAGCTTATCCTTTAAATGGACATGAGTTTTTCAAATATTTTCGAAAAATATGATAAGACGCTAATTGGTCTGAAATCAGCTGGAATACATGGGTTTGGTTTTTAGGAATTGGAACTGTTATTGCTGTTTTCCATTGTAAAGGAAATTGGGGGGTACATATATTCAAAAATAAACAATATGAAATATGATCGCAGAAAACAGCATTAGCCGTATTTTTTTTTTTTTGGGATTTTATGTTATAGTATAGTAAGAAATTCCAAAAAACTGGACCGATTAACTTAAATACGTACCACATTCCATACGAGGTTGAAACATAAAGATTAAGGGCTATCAAATACAAACAAAAAACAGTCTGATACTTCGTTTAGGCGATGAATACCTACGCCTCTTAACCGGAGTGTAAGATAGTTTTTTTTTTCTCTCATACATACATGCACTTGGTCTATTACAAGTTTATTTATTTTATAGTTCAATATTTTTTCCTTTCACATATGTAGGTACATATATAATTTTTTTAAGAAAAGATTTTGTTTTAAGTAAAATACAAATGAAAATAGTTTTCAAAATATAATAAGTTATTTAAATTTAGTCTTGGAATATGCTTACATAAATTTATTTTTTTATATTTTCAGACTAAATGAGCATGACAGGAGGCACTTTTCATATTTAAAAGACGAAAACTGTGACCAAATTCTTCATCACCACTGCCCTTTGAGTTTTAATAGCATATCGCCGTTTACCGATGATATTTGATGTTGAAAATTAACTAAAAAATAAAGATTTTAATATCATTTTTTGTATTTAAATAATTATACGTTATAAAGTTTTCCGCATGAATTATTTTATAGGCCTTCTTTTCAGTTTGCACTTTACAACTTTTCGATTTGTATACTTAATAATGAAAATTTGAAATTTTCCTTCTATATCATATTAAATTTTATCAAAGGCAAATTTACAAAATTCTTTCCGTAGTTTGTATCATAAATCACCGCTCTTACTCCTCGAAACAAAACCCGAGAACTCTTTGATACAAAACAAACTATAATTGAAAGCATTTATAACTACTTTCAATAAGAAATGGTAACTCTATTTGGATGTGCAAATTTTCAACAAAAATGAAAAACAGCGGTCCATGTTCCATCGGCAGTGATGCAGAACAGTCATTATGGAGTGTAAGTTATTTTGCGGAAAATTACAACAACAACTTCTGTTCGTTGTTCAGCGGGTGTGTATGTTTTCAGTGGCAAATTTTTCAATTCAGTAGCATGATAGTATTAACGGGCACCACTGTTTTGAAAAAAGCTCTCCCATAAGCCCTGTACTTTTAATTTTTTTTTGAACAGAGTATAGTAGAGAATGATCAAGAAATAAATTCAAATTTAAAAAATATGTATGTAAGAGTAAAAGAAAAAGACAAAAAAATAAAAACAATATTACAATACAATTAGTTCAAAACGGAAAAAACTCTTTCTTTGAACTTTTAAAACATTTTCGATTTCAGTTTTATTAATTGTTTAAAAGAAAGATATCTAGAACTCCTGATGGCAACTGGAAGTTTATTAAAAACTATAGAAGCCACAAATAAAAAGAAGCTTCTATAATGATTTTTCCTATGAAAAGATGTAAGAACAAATTTCCTGGAATTTATTTTTAATTGTAATACATATAAGCATTTTCACAAATTAAATATAACATTCTTAAGAAAAAAAGCCTTAAGACTTTTATAGAAATATTATGTCTAAACCACAATCGATCGTTCGGTTTATCTGGCTTTTACAGGCTTTTTACCGACTTTACGATATGTTACGAAATCATGTTTCATGAAGCGTGATCCTAGAATTTGCAAAACGAAATGTAGCTTGTAAAATATATCTAAGACAACAACTAAAGATGTTTAATTATAACGAAAGTTAAACAATTTTTATAAATATTATCGTAAATTTATATATTCTTAATAATAATAATAAAAAATATAATAATAATAAATCAACATAATAGCTCAGGCTATAGTTGCTATAAAATTCAATAACTCCCCAACTATTGATATCTTAATGTTGTGTCATCGGTAAATTGCTATTGTTCTTTCAATTGCCCGGTTATAATGCTCAGTTTTGTATAGTTTATTACTAATACAAGTAAGTGGTAAGCCTTTTTCATTTATTTTTGATGAGTGGGACAGGAAAGGATGGAGACCTTATTGGTTTCACATCGGATTAAGAAAGCGATGAGGAGGTGTTTACTAGATCATTAGAAAGAGACAAGTATCTCAAGAAGAAGGAGACGGTATTATTTGCTGCTGCCAACCCAAAAAAGAAGAAAAAAAGGAAGCCAAAGAAGATCAGGGATTCGGTCAGCGGAGCTGCTAGTTCCATGACCGAAGACTCCGCATGGACCCGGAGAATGGCGTAGTTAACGATGACAGGCCCAGGAAAAGGCAGATTGTCAAAGACTCGAGAGCAGATTCATCTGCCTTGGATGCCTGTGCTAAGGTAGTGGTCAGAGAGAGACAACTAGCTGTTGAACCGGCTATCGAGGCAGGTTCTGGAACATTTACTTCTTCGACTATTGAGGGAGTTTCTGGAACTTGTGTTTCGGTGGATGAGGTGGTTTCTCAGGTTTTGGTTAGTGAGGTTTCTGGTTATTCGGTGATTGGTGAACTGGCGGCTATTGAAGGAGCTTTTGGGAAGCACACTGGGCAGCTGGTTGCTTCTGAGAGTGTACCTCTGGTGACGGGTGGTGGTATGGTTCCACTACCGATGCTTGTGGTCGCTCGAAGAAGAAGCAAGCAGTCCCCTCTCCCCTTGTGAAGGGAGAGGTTCGTTCCGGTCTCGACGAAGACCTATGTCTGGCCGGAGTTATGGCAAGGAGCGCTGATAGCAAGATGCTGCTCGTTGGACTGATCGCCGAATTGCCAGAATTCTCGAGAGTTGTAGAATTGACTACGAAATATGATAGCTTAGTTCTTGGGTTGGCGGCAGTCAATGTGAAGCTAAGGCGGAGGCTTGAAGGTTGATCTGTTTCGGCCTCTCTGCCAGGAGCGTAGCCGATGGTGGTGCGCCTTGGATCAAACGGCCGTAGGGCTGTGAAATCCCTGGGCGTTCCCATTGGTATCGCTGTTGCTGAGCGGCCTTCGTTCGCGCAGGTTGCCGGCGCCGCCAATGTCTCTAGCGGTTTGGTGGGCCAGACGCGTGAGTCATTACCGATGTTGGGTTGACCAAGCCGAGGGAGACCTGGTCGGTGGTGGTTAAGGGGAAAAAGAACGAGACGTCTGGGGATATCAAGAAATCAAAATCTATAAGAACGGATAAACTGAACAGTTAAAAATGAAAAATGGCATTAAAAGAGTTTTAACAAAACGAAGCGTCATGTCATGTGAATGTAATTGAGCGGAGTATTTCAAACCTCGTAAAGCTGCATAAATTATTCGTATAATAACTAAGACTGTATCACAACAACTAAACTTAAAGTGAAGCCCGAGTAGACAACCTTGTCTAAGTACGGAATTATTTTTCCACCGCGAGCAGTTGGGACAAATCCGCTTAATGAAATTCACTTCTAGAACAAATCATAGCAACAGTTTTAGAGGGGTTAAGTTTAAGACTATTTTCACTTACCCACACTTGAATTCGTCCTTATTCCTCATTAGTTCGAACTACAGCATCTTCTATCAATCCAAGTGGACGGTTGATGTAGATTAAAACGTCATCTGCGTACATATAAAATATACAGTCTTTAAAAACATCAGGAAGATCGATGATAAAAAGTGAGAATAGAAGTGGCCCCAAAACAGAACCCTGTGGTACTTACTCACAGCTACGCAAACTCCTAAAATCTGACTGCCATTTAAAGAGCTTTTGGTGAGCTTTAAATAAGCTTATCCTTTAAATGGACATGAGTTTTTCAAATATTTTCGAAAAATATGATAAGACGCTAATTGGTCTGAAATCAGCTGGAATACATGGGTTTGGTTTTTAGGAATTGGAACTGTTATTGCTGTTTTCCATTGTAAAGGAAATTGGGGGGTACATATATTCAAAAATAAACAATATGAAATATGATCGCAGAAAACAGCATTAGCCGTATTTTTTTTTTTTTGGGATTTTATGTTATAGTATAGTAAGAAATTCCAAAAAACTGGACCGATTAACTTAAATACGTACCACATTCCATACGAGGTTGAAACATAAAGATTAAGGGCTATCAAATACAAACAAAAAACAGTCTGATACTTCGTTTAGGCGATGAATACCTACGCCTCTTAACCGGAGTGTAAGATAGTTTTTTTTTTCTCTCATACATACATGCACTTGGTCTATTACAAGTTTATTTATTTTATAGTTCAATATTTTTTCCTTTCACATATGTAGGTACATATATAATTTTTTTAAGAAAAGATTTTGTTTTAAGTAAAATACAAATGAAAATAGTTTTCAAAATATAATAAGTTATTTAAATTTAGTCTTGGAATATGCTTACATAAATTTATTTTTTTATATTTTCAGACTAAATGAGCATGACAGGAGGCACTTTTCATATTTAAAAGACGAAAACTGTGACCAAATTCTTCATCACCACTGCCCTTTGAGTTTTAATAGCATATCGCCGTTTACCGATGATATTTGATGTTGAAAATTAACTAAAAAATAAAGATTTTAATATCATTTTTTGTATTTAAATAATTATACGTTATAAAGTTTTCCGCATGAATTATTTTATAGGCCTTCTTTTCAGTTTGCACTTTACAACTTTTCGATTTGTATACTTAATAATGAAAATTTGAAATTTTCCTTCTATATCATATTAAATTTTATCAAAGGCAAATTTACAAAATTCTTTCCGTAGTTTGTATCATAAATCACCGCTCTTACTCCTCGAAACAAAACCCGAGAACTCTTTGATACAAAACAAACTATAATTGAAAGCATTTATAACTACTTTCAATAAGAAATGGTAACTCTATTTGGATGTGCAAATTTTCAACAAAAATGAAAAACAGCGGTCCATGTTCCATCGGCAGTGATGCAGAACAGTCATTATGGAGTGTAAGTTATTTTGCGGAAAATTACAACAACAACTTCTGTTCGTTGTTCAGCGGGTGTGTATGTTTTCAGTGGCAAATTTTTCAATTCAGTAGCATGATAGTATTAACGGGCACCACTGTTTTGAAAAAAGCTCTCCCATAAGCCCTGTACTTTTAATTTTTTTTTGAACAGAGTATAGTAGAGAATGATCAAGAAATAAATTCAAATTTAAAAAATATGTATGTAAGAGTAAAAGAAAAAGACAAAAAAATAAAAACAATATTACAATACAATTAGTTCAAAACGGAAAAAACTCTTTCTTTGAACTTTTAAAACATTTTCGATTTCAGTTTTATTAATTGTTTAAAAGAAAGATATCTAGAACTCCTGATGGCAACTGGAAGTTTATTAAAAACTATAGAAGCCACAAATAAAAAGAAGCTTCTATAATGATTTTTCCTATGAAAAGATGTAAGAACAAATTTCCTGGAATTTATTTTTAATTGTAATACATATAAGCATTTTCACAAATTAAATATAACATTCTTAAGAAAAATAGCCTTAAGACTTTTATAGAAATATTATGTCTAAACCACAATCGATCGTTCGGTTTATCTGGCTTTTACAGGCTTTTTACCGACTTTACGATATGTTACGAAATCATGTTTCATGAAGCGTGATCCTAGAATTTGCAAAACGAAATGTAGCTTGTAAAATATATCTAAGACAACAACTAAAAATGTTTAATTATAACGAAAGTTAAACAATTTTTATAAATATTATCGTAAATTTATATATTCTTAATAATAATAATAAAAAATATAATAATAATAAATCAACATAATAGCTCTGGCTATAGTTGCTATAAAATTCAATAACTCCCCAACTATTGATATCTTAATGTTGTGTCATCGGTAAATTGCTATTGTTCTTTCAATTGCCCGGTTATAATGCTCAGTTTTGTATAGTTTATTACTAATACAAGTAAGTGGTAAGCCTTTTTCATTTATTTTTGATGAGTGGGACAGGAAAGGATGGAGACCTTATTGTAGGGTTTCCAGAACATCTCTTTTATAGAGAACATGTTCTCTTTTTCTATTTCGATCTTTTTTACACTCTCTTTTTTCTTAAAATTCTTTTTTTGGTATCTTTTTTTTGCACGTCCTCTTTTTAGTCTCTTTTTCGAAATACAAAATAGGTTTTCCACAAATGAACTTCAAAATCAATTGTATTTAAAATTTTATATGATTCTCAACTTTGAAAATAGTTCACCATTGGAACTTGGAAGTTTCCAACTTTAGATTCTCTCAAAAAAAATATATTCCACTCAGTCCTAAATCAATCCTTAACATTTTAAATACAAACGGGTTTCAGTGAAGTACAATGCTTCAAATAAAATGCATTAATTGTTACGAAAAATATTTTAAGTACATAGAAAAATGAACACGTCAATTTAAAAAGTCTATAAGTTTTCACTGGATGATCTTGGAAAAAACAATAATTTGGAAAGATGAAGAATAATGTTGCGAATATTGATTTCGAAAAATGTTAGAGGATGTGGAACTAAAAAATGAAGAATTTCGGAAAACAGTTTCTGATAAAAAAGGGTTAATTTTTTTTGTTCCTCAAATAATTCTGAATTTCATTCCGAATTTATTATTATTTTTAGGTTTGTTCCATTGGGCGCTGCAAAATTTCTTTTTGGTATTTACTGCAGTAGATGATGAATGGAGCAAGTCAAAAAATCTAACCTCAGTATAGATGTAATTTTTGTTGTATGTATTTGTATATTATTTTTGATTAGAGAAACACCAACAACAGTAATTTACTATATAATTTCTTTTTACTGATGGTGCTTGTTTTTTGCGTGGATACAGTTCGTGTCTACATTATTGAAGTGCTTTAAACTTATTTGACTACAGAGTATAAGTAGTTGCCTAAGCCAGAAGTACTTAGCACTAGATTCTGCAGGCCAAACGGAAATACCTAATATAATTACATATGTTTGAAGTTATTAAAAATTTGTTCTTTTTTTCTGTATTCCTGGGAAAAATGTAAACGTGGAGCGTACTTTTTCGAAGAAAAGAAGAAAAGGAACTGGGAACTGTTAAGGCAATTTTAATAGTGGCTAACAGTTTGAAGGATTATATCTTTCAAAAGTTTTAAAATATATTTTTAAATGAAAATAAACACCCATCACAAATAAGAAATTTTCAAAAATATGAAACTTAAGATAAAGAGTCCTAATATTCACCCTTTTCTTAATTCGCATCGGTCATAAAATCCTATCATTTTCAACCTCAAGTCGTACTTATTAGATTTTTGTCTACTTAGACACTGTCTAACTATTTTCAAATTGGTGGAAATATGCTTTATTTAATAAAAATAAATATCACATTATGCTCGGTTAAGGCAATCTACTCTGGTGTCTAAGTAAGGCAGCTATAAGACAACAATAAACAAGGTTTTTGAACATATTTTCCAAAGTTGGGCAGTTGTCTAGAGTTAGACAACGTTTATAAATAAGATCATAGGTGTTTTGAAATAATTCTCGCTGTCCATACTTGCGGATTTAGTGTGCCTTGATTTTCGATTGGATTGAAAATTCTTGACGTTTGGAATTTTTATATCCGATTCGGATTTATTTTTAATTTTAAAAATGTTGTTTCAGGTAAAAAGGTGCATTCCTTTAGTTTGAAACTCTGTGCATTTGTGTGAATTTCTACATATTTTATTTTTTTTTATATTCTGTTTACGGATTAAGAATGGAAATAAGAACAGCGTGACTATTGTTTTTGAATTATAATTTAAACTCTTTTATCTTCTATACCTGGAAACAAATTGTGTTAATAAATTTAAAAACTATTTTGTGAAGAAGTCGTTATTTTATTAGTTTTTGGTTGAGGTTTTCTTTTGGTTGTGTTTGCGTATTGGAAATGTTCTCTTTTTTTTCATTTACATTATGGACACCCTACCTTATTGGTTTCACATCGGATTAAGAAAGCGATGAGGAGGTGTTTACTAGATCATTAGAAAGAGACAAGTATCTCAAGAAGAAGGAGACGGTATTATTTGCTGCTGCCAACCCAAAAAAGAAGAAAAAAAGGAAGCCAAAGAAGATCAGGGATTCGGTCAGCGGAGCTGCTAGTTCCATGACCGAAGACTCCGCATGGACCCGGAGAATGGCGTAGTTAACGATGACAGGCCCAGGAAAAGGCAGATTGTCAAAGACTCGAGAGCAGATTCATCTGCCTTGGATGCCTGTGCTAAGGTAGTGGTCAGAGAGAGACAACTAGCTGTTGAACCGGCTATCGAGGCAGGTTCTGGAACATTTACTTCTTCGACTATTGAGGGAGTTTCTGGAACTTGTGTTTCGGTGGATGAGGTGGTTTCTCAGGTTTTGGTTAGTGAGGTTTCTGGTTATTCGGTGATTGGTGAACTGGCGGCTATTGAAGGAGCTTTTGGGAAGCACACTGGGCAGCTGGTTGCTTCTGAGAGTGTACCTCTGGTGACGGGTGGTGGTATGGTTCCACTACCGATGCTTGTGGTCGCTCGAAGAAGAAGCAAGCAGTCCCCTCTCCCCTTGTGAAGGGAGAGGTTCGTTCCGGTCTCGACGAAGACCTATGTCTGGCCGGAGTTATGGCAAGGAGCGCTGATAGCAAGATGCTGCTCGTTGGACTGATCGCCGAATTGCCAGAATTCTCGAGAGTTGTAGAATTGACTACGAAATATGATAGCTTAGTTCTTGGGTTGGCGGCAGTCAATGTGAAGCTAAGGCGGAGGCTTGAAGGTTGATCTGTTTCGGCCTCTCTGCCAGGAGCGTAGCCGATGGTGGTGCGCCTTGGATCAAACGGCCGTAGGGCTGTGAAATCCCTGGGCGTTCCCATTGGTATCGCTGTTGCTGAGCGGCCTTCGTTCGCGCAGGTTGCCGGCGCCGCCAATGTCTCTAGCGGTTTGGTGGGCCAGACGCGTGAGTCATTACCGATGTTGGGTTGACCAAGCCGAGGGAGACCTGGTCGGTGGTGGTTAAGGGGAAAAAGAACGAGACGTCTGGGGATATCAAGAAGAAGGTTATAAACGAGCTGGTGCCTGCGCTCGGTGTCAGAGTCCACACTGTGGTTCCTGGAAAGGACGGCAGTGTGCTGGTCCGAATTCCTTCTTTGGGTTAGCGCGATGCCTTCCTTGGCCACAAAAAGCTGGATGAAGTAAGGCTGTCAGCAGCGACTGTTAGGACCGGTAGGTTCTTGGTGGTCAGTTGAGTGGGAAGAGAGATCTCTCCTGAGGATTTCTTCGGCGATTTGCACAAATTTAATTATAGCAAACTTACCGAGGGGGAGTTTCGGAAGGAGGTTTCTCTGACCACTTCTTGGACTGCTGGTGCTGGAAGACTTAACGTCACATTGTATTGCTCGCCTAGATCTGCTGGGATTCTCCTTGACAAAGGGAGGTGCTATATTAAGTACTTCTCTTTCCCCGTCAGGAGAGGCCCTTGGTGCAGTGGTGCAACCGGTGCCTTAGCTTGGACCATTTTGTTGCTAAGTGTAGGCAGAAGCAGTCTGTGTGTTTGCATTGTGGCTAGTCGGGGCATTCAATATTATACATTGTCGTGACTGCGACTTGGGCCCTGCTGGACACTTAATGCTGAACACGAGCTGTCCTGTCTATGCCGGGGCGGTGGCGAGAACGGGTGCTAGGCATTAAAATGGTGGTTAATTTACTACATTTTAATTGCCAGCACTCGCGGGCTGTTATGCACGACTTGGGTCAGTCAATGTATGACCACCAGTATAGCTTCGCGCTGTTGCAGGAGCCTTATCTTGTCCAAGGACAGGTGAGGGGACTGCCTCAGTGCATGCTCGTTTATCGACACCAGAGGCAATGCCGCTGTTGTAGTGAACGACGCGGACGTAAACACTGTGTGCTCACTCATTGACTCATCAGAATGGGAATTGTGTGTTGATGTCGAGGGTAACTTTGGTAGGCTGATGTTGTGCAGCCTTTACTTTAAGTACGCCCTTGCAATTGAATCATACTTGGCTTACCTTGATAGTTTGCTTCAGCTTGTTGGGGACGTTCCTGCGATTTTGGGCATTGGCGCGAATGCAGTCTCTTCTGTTTGGTTCAGTAAGGTTCCGGACCCTGTGTCCGATCCTCACGGTTCCGACAGGGGTGTGCTCTTAAGCGGTCTTATTGCTGTGAATCGCATGGGTTTTCTCAATGAGCCTAGTGACCTGTACATCTTTGATGGCCCGAATGGAATAAATTTAGATTACTAAGGGCCCGACTTGGTGCATAAAAGTTAATTAAACCATTCTGAAAGCCTTTTAATGTTTTCTTTTAACAGATAACAATCAAAGGGATTTTTAACACATGCAAACAATTTCAGATCATCTGCAAAATGATGAATTGAAAAAAAAAAAAATAGATAAATCGTTAATAAATACAAGAAAAAGGAGTGGGCCAAGATGGCTTCCTTGAGGAACTCCAGATGTAACAATAATAGATTTAAAAGTTGTCGAATCAGTTTTAACACATTGAGTGCACCCTACTAGATATGAACTTAATCAATCATGAATTTTCGAATGAAATCCTAATTGGTCCAGTTTTTAAATCAAAATTTTATGATCTACTCTGTCAAATACTTTTGCAAAATCTGTAAAGACAACATCCAATTGCTGACCATTTTCAATATTATTCAAAATAAAGTTAGTGAAAAGGATTAAATTGGAGGAAGTTGACCTGCCAGGTACAAATCCATGTTGATATGGCGATATTACTTATTTTAAAAGAAAAGAAAACCGATTACAAATAATTTTTTCAAACAACTTTGGAATCACAGATAATTTACAAACATGGGTCTATAATTCAAAATATCTTGTTTTGGACAAATTTTATAGATTTTAGATAGTTATAAAGGAAGTTTTCCATTCATCCAGAAATACACCATTATCCAGCGAATTATTTAATATAAACACACAAAATCCTAGCAAACGAAGAAGCACATTTCTCCAAAACAATAGGAGGGAATTCATCAGGACCAAAAACCTTTAAGTAATTAATTCAAAATATGTAGTAATAATAGAAAATTTACAAAAAAAATAACATCATGCAAAACTATCACAAAAAATGTCTAAACTATTGAAATTTTTTCAAAAAAATTAAATTGGAACTTTTTTTTGGGACAAAATTAAAGTCAAGTTTTTCTTATATACCTAAGTATCTTTATAAGAAAGGTGTACAAAGTGTACAAATTATTCTAAAAATTGTACAAAATTTTACGTGAGAACAAAATTGGTGTTTATTTAAAACCTCAACTACATTATTTTTCAATTCTCTCAGGACTCTAATCTCTTTGTCAATTTTTGTTTTAAATCATTTGGGCTGACGATGGATGTGAATTTCTCACTGTATATAGAATTTAAGACTTATAAATCAGTTCTTTGTACGTCCGTCGAAGAAATGATTGAGGTTTTGACAAACATAAACTAATCATGCTTTCATTCACTTTCAATATTCGGTCAAGGTCGGAAATCTAAACCCTTTTCGGGACAGCAACAAAAAAATGTCAAACATACCTAGGAATTTGTTTTTTTTTTAGCTTTGACATTATCTCATTAAAAATATAATACATATCTACCATGTCTCGAATGTGATGAGGGTTTGTAAGAAGATACCATTTATAAAACACTCAAAAACGATATTCTTGTCTAGTCTTTTTTCTGTTGGTAAAGATATACAAAAGAACGATTAATGAGTTTCACATAAACACATAAAAAAATACCTCACTCCTCTTACAACGCAAAATGTCTGATGGAGTTTTTGATCTATATTGCTAATCAATTCATTGAGCCATAAAGTTTTTAGATAAAAAAGAAACAACAAACATTATAATGGCATTATACCGCCGCGCCGTACATGCGAGTTCATATCATTATATCAACCTGCAAGTTAGAGGAGAAGGCGACTTCTCCCTTTTTTCATTCAACACACTCAAGATACAGGCGACATAACCTATAATCTACTCAGAGTCTACATACATACAGCAGCGCCCAAGTTCGTCGGTCGATTTCCTTTAATCCCCCCAGCACCAGGCACTCTGCTGTTATACCCATGATATATTATACTTTCCGTACAGTCTACAGATTGATATGTGTATAGGTCATGCTCGGCATTAGTCATTAAACAATGTTAACACAATCTAACCTTGGGACATGAGTTACTGTTACGAAATACAAAAATTTGTATTAACATTCTATTGAATTATGCTTTCGAGAAAAAATATAAAGGATCCTACTCTCTTGACACACTTCAAACCTCCTCTCAGAAGCATGAAACATAATTTGGTTTTTTTTTTTTCATTTGTTTTTCTAAAATAATTGGTCTTGCGCGATGAACTCTCTCAACATCGACAGCTCCTTGCGACGAACAACTGCACCCTACATATACAGCGTGACCTTATAAACTAATCGCTTGAGCTTGGTTAAAGTCCTCCGACGACACCTTATCTTTTTTCCAGGTCCTTAACATCGCATTGAAAAATGGCAAACAACTGCCTGTTGATTCTGCTGCTGCTTGCTCCTCTGGGTCCTACGCATGTCCTTAGTTAACACTCATTTATATAGGTACTCCTACAAACTTCCAGAGCTCACTTCCAATAACGGTTCTCGTGCAAATGGCCCCCGCCAACTGGAAGGATTATTCAGAAAGCTTAATTTCAAGGAGTTTTCCTTTCTCACTTTTCAAAACAGATTGTTGATTTCCAAACTGTTGCGAATTCGAAGCGCAACAAATGAGCTTTACCCTTTGCCTCACCCACATCGAGGCTATATTATATTTCACCCACAGCCGAACCTGGGAGCAAATATAAATATATATATAAACTGGAAGGCGTTTTTACTCCTCCACAGGATTCTTCCATAACTTCGTCGTCGTGCTCTTCCAGAATAAGGAACCTTTCAGTCTAGGATAAACTTTATAGTCGGGCACAACAAGTGCGTGTTGTAAATTTCTCTCGGTTCAAGAGTGGAGGAATAAGTGAATTAATAAAATAAATTATACTGTGCATTACAGGTCCTTTCGCACCTGCTGCCACTTTCTGGAATTCCCCCTCGTCTATATTACATCAAATTTACCACCGCTATATCGACACCACCGCCAATTATTTGCAAAGTCATAATAAATAATTAATCAAAAAAAAAAGTGCGTGAATGTGAAAAGAAAAAGTAACAATAACAAAAATAAAAATAAAAAAGGATAATTGATGATGGTGGAAGAATTGATGCAAATTGGATACGGTAGTGAATGGCCTAACGGCTCAGCCAATTAAAAGTCAATTATTGCTTGTAAAATAATCATACAAATGGTTTTTCAAAGAGCTGTAAGATTTTTAAATTGAAAAGAATAAAAAACGCCATCGCGTTCGTAGGCGTGTACAGTTCCTCCACGTACCTAGTTACCTACCGTTTTTTTTTTCCCGGGAACTTTTCGTCCAATCTTTTTTGTCGTGTTTGGTTGTTTTTGCGAAATCGGTCGTTCGTTATCATTTTAATAAAAAAAATACTGGTTTTCGAGTGCGTTCATTTATTGAAAAGCGGTGTATTGAAGCTGCAGGATTTGGTTTTCCAATTGATTTTGAAGTGCATCCAAGTTGTTAGCCCTGATTTGATTCTATTGAATTCAAGATAAAGAGCCAATAAATTGTGAAGTGTTTAATTGATGAAGTGTTGGTGATTTTAAGTGTTAATTAAATTCGACTGAATGCGTTAGTGATTTAGGATTTACGTACAGTGAAATCAAATTATTGTGAATATTTATTTTGTTTTTCGTCGACAGAACTTTGTTTGTCGTCGTCCTCAAAAACATGTTACACATTCAACAGTCTAGCATGGATACCATTTGGATAATTGTCATTTTTATAGGATTAATTTATTTACAGCCAACAAGTGAGTTATCTAAATATTTTTTTGGATCTTCAAGGATACCAACTCATTACTCATTAATTTATTAATTTTATAAGGTTTGCATAAATAAAGACTTAATTATATAATTTCGAGTGTGTTTCCAAATTACATACAACTTTTGAAATAAATATTTAACTTTTAAATAGACTTCTGAGACACCCAAGCAATTTTTGCTTATAGAGGTTAAGAGAAAAGGTCAAATTATAAGGTTGTCATCTTTTCTTTTTCTGTGGGCGTTTGACTTACATAGGTTGTGTGTGTTATTAATTAATGTCGGTTAACGGGTATTTTTAGTTTTAGATTTACGAAAATTACTTGTGTGATTTTGGGGTTTCTTCTTGGGATAAGGTTGTATTAATATTATAAATAATGTACTTTTTGAATTTTGATGACAGTAATGAGCGGATGGTATTGGTTGGAGGGTTGGTATTTTCTTTGTGAAAATGAAAACTTGGTAGATTTAACAAATTATATAGGTGAGTGAAAAATAATTTTCAAAGGATAAATGCGGTACGTTTGCCCAATGTTCTATACAATATATTTGATGAAGGTTTTTTTTTTTAATAAAGTTTCATTATTAGGCGTGTTTTAATGAAAGTGTTTATAGCAAGTAACAACACCAAAAAAAGTTTGTATAAATACTTTTTAATGTTTGTACACGGAACAAAATATGATTTGTTATTGTTTGCTTGCTAAAATTTTACTGAGTTGCTTCACACTTTCACCAAAGCATGGCTATTAAAAGATTTAAATATTATCTTTGTTGTTTTTTTTAAACTTTGGTTTATATTTCAAAATTAGATATATTATGTGAATTTTCTTATTTAAAATATACCTGCCGTGGCTCATTTAAATCGAAAATACTGTTGATTTGCTTAAAATTTAAGCAACATTTCTAAAACCACGGGTGGTGGAATATTAATATGTCGTTTGGAAGTTGACAGAAATCTGTGATTTTAGGATCAGAGGAAATCAGAAAATTGTGAAAAAAATCAGTATTTATATCAACGCGGGAAATTTTAATGGAAAATATGACCCTAAAAGTTTTGCAATCTTTTGGACTACTGCCAGCGCCTGCCTGAAAAAGTTCGTTCATTTTGCTATAAAAAAAAATTTTTTTCTGAGAAATAAACGGTCGCCCTGAAAAGCGCGTAGGTTTTGATACGTTTAAAAAACACACAAATATTTCAGGGGGTCTTGGCAATCGGCATTTAAATTGAATTGAAATTTAATACAATGGAACTTGAAAATAACATTACTTTCACGATGGCACTGCGGCATTTTTTTTTAATCCTCCAAGAAAGAAAAAAAGTTCCTATGTCACTTCCATAAAAATGCACTTTCAATAAAATTTTATTGTGAGTAAATCCAATAAAAAAAAAAACCAAAACGCGTTGTTAATAAAAATAACTACTTACCATTGGTATTCTCCGATTTACTTTTTTGTTTGAAATATTTTAGTTTTAACTTACAAAACCACCTTATAAGCTCTTGTTAACCTGCGACTTACAAAATCAAGAGTAAGCAAAGTTCATTATGCGACTTTGCGAAGCTGCCATATGTAAGAATAAAATGATTTGGGATATTTTGTTGTTGTTTGGGCTATTTACCTATCTCTTAACCAAACGGTTTTTCTTAATAACAATAACACACATTTTTTTTTCATTTTTGACCAGCTAAGGTTGTAATAAATCGAATAGTGTGCACCACGGCGGCGGGGCGGTAGCGGTGGTGGTGCATTTACTCGTAATACAGAAACCAAAATGATAAAGGTGGTCACCATTTTGCCATTTATTATTAATTGCATGAATTTGTATGTGTATACAAACATGCAAAGTGATACGAAATAATAGGTGTGTTTTATTGCAAAATTTATAATTAGTGCAGTAAGATTTACCCCGTGAACAAAACTAAAAGTGCCGATAAAAAAGCATAAATCAAACAGAACATTAAAGTGTTGAAATTTTTGAGACGAAGATGTCTGATGAGACGTATTAATGACTTGAACCTTAAATGTCGGTTTTTAATTAATAACTTTTATGTACATAATATATTGTAAAGAGATTAGTCTGGAACTGGATAACTTCTATGAATAAGTTCCACAAAGCTCAAGGTAACTCGAAAAAGAAATGGTGAATAATTAATTAATGAATTATTTAATAAAAAATCAGCATTTGATATTCCACTAAGTTTAACTTGCGGTAGTTTATACAAAGTGGATCTTTCCGAAATGGCTAAATGTAAATCTTTTAATGAATACTTCACTGCAATAGCAGGAAATACTCTTCAAATGCATGGTGTTATTTGTACTGTTAATAATTGTCCTGAAATATGTTCCAATGAAGTATTTCTATGTAATTATAGTTTTTATTTTGATCCGATTTCATCATTTGAACGGTATAAGGTTATAAAAAGATAATATAACTCTGCATAATCATTAATCATGAAAAACTATTAAGTTTTTGCAAAAAAAATCTCCTCTTATTAAGTTGATATTTTAATTCACTTAATAAATAAGAGTATTTTTGGGGGAAAATTTCCAGATAGCTGGAAAATAGCTGAGGTCAAAGGTAATAAGAAGATTATTAATATAATTTTAAACCAATCTCACTTCTAATGGTATTTTCAAAATTCTTCGAAATAATTGCCTGATTTTTTTCTTTTCATCGAAGTAGAAGGCAAAGAGTTAAAGTAGGTGATAAATTTAGTGAAAGCAGACATTATCGACATAAGAGTGCCTCAAGCAATAGTTCTTGTCCCTGATATATAAATTCTATTTTTAACTAAAATGTATAAGGAGAAGTAACTCGGTTTGCTGATGGTATGGCCTGTGCTTATTCTAGCTCATCAATTGCTGACCTGATTTTAGATATTAATCATGACCTTTAGCTCTTTCGAGTATCGACATTGGTTCACAAATTGCAATCTGTTCGTGAAAACCAATTTATTTTTTTCAATGTTTTCTTATTTTAGTAATTAGAACGCAAATTTTAATATCTTCACATTAATTTAAATAAGTTTTCTAGCATTTTGTCTAATTTTTGTGAAGAATTTAGGCATATCAAATGTTTTCAATCCTATTTGTTCTTTTATTCGTGCGTGCGTCGGCCCTTGGTCGCTTTCATGTGAATAGTCCTTAAATTATCAATAAATCGCAGCTATTAATATAAACCAGAAGAACGTTAAGAATCGCCGCTCTAGATGTTTAGCTTCACTTTGTTCACTTTTTAATAGAATACTCGAAGTTTTAAATTAAAGGCTTTTCGAGCTTTTTGTTAATCTTTAAATCGATGAAGCTTATCTTTGATAAATTTCCAACATACCGAGTAAACTTTTAATGTATTTTTTGATTAACTATTTATATGAATTTGTCTTTCTGCTGTGAGTTAAATTATTTGTAATTACCTTTTAGTTAGATTAAAAGTATACCAACAATCTATAATAACCGTGTGTTTTTCATTCTCATTAATTATATTTTTTATCCACAAAACTTATCTACATCGTATCCTGAATTCTTTGTGTTTATAAAATTAAAAATGCGGAGGTCCTGAATGAAAAAAAAACACAGCTAAACACGCGTAGATATTTATAATTCGTAATCCCTACTACCTATAATTATATTGTTGCACCTACCATCAATAATAATTGGCACATAGAGTTTAAATAAAGTATTTACATTAACATTAACAGTATTTTCAAGCTTTTTATTAATAATAATTATATTCTGCGTATATTTTAGCATTACGTAGGTAGGTACATTCTGTATCTGCCTAATGTAAGGGGCAGAGCTTTCCATGCTTTGGACATCTATCATAGTCGTATTTATAAACGTTTTCGAACTTTAGACAGCCGTCCAAGTTCCAAATACGTATTTTTATACGTTGTCAAAGCGAAATCGGTTGTCTAAACGTAGACTAAAGTGACTTTTTTTATGTGCACACATCTTCATTCTCGGTATAGGAAAATTGAAAATGAAACGCGGCAGTGGAAGTAGTAGTAATAATAACAATGGCGGTAATAACAGAAGATTCGGTTCGGATACAGTACATGCATAAGTTTATCTTCAATATACAATGGCTAAGTTCATCACATGGTAATTTTACATCTGGGTTCTGATTGGGCAGAAGGTAAAGTCGCTATTCATTTTCAGCAGAAATGAGCTTGAATTAAGCATTTATCCTTTCTAACCATTAAGTTGAAATGAATGACTATTTGAGCTATTGGGATTTTAATATATGCGGAGTAGTATCGCAACGATTATAGGATGATACAAAAGGGGATATTTACACATCTTTACTGAAAGTGCTAGTACTCACAGTTGTTTTTAAAGAGTGAATAATTCGAACTATTAACTAGTAAAAAAAAACTGTTCTAATTAATATAAGTTGTTTACGCAACAGCAAAGAAAGATTGATAGGCTTTGAATTTTTAAGGATGTGTTCATTGATATTTACTGTTCAGTTTTATGCTTTGTTTTCATTATAACCAAAATGTGATGAAAGATGGTTTGGAAAATTTAGTTACTGTAAGTGTTTCAAAGTAAATAACAATTGCTTTGATATGTATGTAATCTTGTCAACTTATGTAAACGCTTCGTCGCTTCGTCGCTTCTCGATTCGATTCTTAACTCAATTAGTCCAGATGCACTTTCTATTCTTTTTATAGAAGAAGGTCTGTCAGTTTATAACCAACCAAAACTGCCAGTAGGTAGTACTTCTTGGTGACAGTTCGAACTTAATAATGTACTGTAAATGGGTACGCCAATATTGAAGATCAGTTCGAATTTCTATTCTAGCTATCTAATTATAGGTACTTTTCGGTGGCAGCTGATTTTGACAGTCGAATTAAATTCATACTCTTTCATAATCAAACATAACCTCTAAAAGATATATAGAACCTACCTTAACTCTTAAGCCAGAAAAGCAATTATGGGCAGGAAAATTACTTAACATATTTTTTTGAAAGGTAAATGTAGCACATAAATTTTTGCATTTTCCAATATTCGGTAGTTTTAAACAAGTTGCATTTACAGAACTTTTCTTAAGTGCGCATCATTTTAGTCATTGTTATATTTTTATTTATCGTTTTGTAGTCAGAGTCTTATATTACTACATACTTCTATGTACATTTATTTTATACCTAACCTATAAATAATTTTTTCATCAATTGTTTTAAAAAGGTAATTCAAATAAGTTCAACATTTCTTCCACCTGTTCCTTAGGATAGTGAATCAAGGTATACTACAGCTAGTATCATTATCATATTTACTGACACTTTCAATGATAAGTCATTAAAATTTAATTCCATATAGAAATATATCTACCTATACATATTTTGACAAATTTATCGAGAATTTTTACAACAAACCCCAAATTATTATCTTGAGATCATATTTAATAATAACTCACTATTTAATATAATTCTTAATGAAATGTGAAAGTGGCAATTGTGCAGTAAATGTAAATAACACTCGTATACCCATAGGACAATAGACATTATTTTGGGTCATTGGTTCCTAAAGTGTATAGAAGGTAAGGTCTTCTTCTTCTTGTGGATACTTTTCGATTGCCTATTTTTGTATCTACTCAACTTACATAATTTATGAATGTGGACTTAAAGAAAATTACTTTTGGGATTGCATATTATGTGGTGTCCTTCTTCTGATGTGTCTTATTTATTCTTTAAGGTAATTACGAATACAGTTAAATATATGTGTGCATAATTTGTAGCATTGGAAGAAAATATTTGAAATATATTCCCCTATGGATTTCATATTATTAAAGAACATACGTACAATTTCAAGGAAATATTTTTGTTTTTTAGTTATTTAGTTATTGAATTTTTGCCCAAAGTCCAAAGGGATTAAAGAGTCTGGATGTGTTTTTATACCATTTATTATAACTAGAGAGCTATTAAGTTCGGGATGTATGGTTTTTTTTTAATATTTCAAAAGGGAAGAAGACATTGTTTTGAGTTGTATCATATTATGAAACCTCCCTTTTGAAACTGGAAAAAGACCAGTAACAAGTAACAACACAATTACAATTTAAGGGTAGGTATTTATCTTTTTTAATAAAGATTCATGTGCGCAATCAATACATCATTTGATTGCAATTTTTTCCTAAAGGAAGTGATACCGTTTAGATATACAAATGTTTGTCAAATTTTTTAAGGGACTTATATAATCCGCCTTTGTGGGCCAAAAGTCCACAGGAAATTCATCAAGTCCAAAAAAATTTGTTTCGTCATAACTTCCGCAGTCGCGTCGTCGGTTTGTGCGCCTATGCCACCATGCTATAGAGCCCACGCGGTGGACCGAACTTCTTAAAATTTGATGGAAATGATTTTTTTTTTGTGATTATTCGAATTCGAATGGGTAACAGGCATACATCAATATCGATATTTTAAAATTTTCTCGAAAACTGCTTTTGATTTGAAAACGATTTTGATAAAATTTGTACTGGCAATGAACAAAATTATTAAAAGAAAACTGTGTTTCCGGTTTTTTGCAAAAAATCGCATTACGGAAATTGAATTTTCCCTTTTTTTTGTCTTATGTTTTAGTTTATCACGTACAACTTTTTAATGGCTTGACCGTTTTTTTTACAATTTTTTAATCTGTTTCTTCTAAATAGTTTAAACAATATTGCATTTAAAAATGATGGAACAAATTTTGACTTGAAAATTCGTATATTCTTTCAAATATCTAGCTCAAAATTAGGTTTGGATTTTTTTCACGAGAGCATCATATATCTAACGAAATCTAACTGCCCCATTCTTATATATAGTAATAATGTACATAAATGAACATGCAGCATTAGAACCTTAAATCTACTACACCATTCTGCTGTTTGGAGAACAATTCCTATTTCTCCACACTGAAAAATTGAAAAATTCTTAAGCCAAACCACACGAAAGGAAATGTCAGCACTGTGTTATTAAAATTTTAGCCAATCCTGGATCATGAATGTTTCAATCTAAAATTCTATTCTGCTTTAAAACGAATGCAATTTAAGTGATTTTTTTTTAATAATTTTTTTTGTTAAAAATACATACCTACTGTTTTTGAAAACTTTAGTTGTTCTTCCGTGTTCAAATCTTCTACAAGTAAAAAACTTCCAATTTCATTCCAGTTGATGGAAGCTGGATTTAATTTGACAGATGAAAGTGTTCGGAAAGTTGCGAATAGTTTTAAGGTGGA
Organism: Epistrophe grossulariae; assembly: GCA_929447395.1. Classification (NCBI taxonomy): domain Eukaryota; kingdom Metazoa; phylum Arthropoda; class Insecta; order Diptera; family Syrphidae; genus Epistrophe; species Epistrophe grossulariae. The sequence goes on from OV839567.1 coordinate 86,546,418, forward strand.
AACAAATTCCTTTTTGATATAAATTAAATTTATATTAAATTTTTTTTAGAATTAATAATAATATTAATAAAAATAGTTTTTCTAAATTAATACAAAATTTAAATTCTTTAAAGTAAAAATTATTTTTTGTTAAAACAAACAAACCTCAAAAATACAGGCCTGAAAATAATGCCTTAAAGGCGTGACAAATCCTCATTTGGCATCGCTGACTCTAGCTCAACTATATGTTCTTATGTATGTACAACAGTTTGTTTGTTGTTAATATTACCAATCAAAAAGTCGTACAGATTACGAACTCAACCAGAATTTTAGATATTTCTTAAGCTATGATTTCCACCAACCACTAAGCCAATACAAAATTTTATTTGTTTACTTTAAAATTCATTAAAGTTTCAGATAAACGTCAATGCCAACGCTAATTTTGAGGAAATTATCGGTCGCAAATTCGTTTAAGCCGCATGTTTGTGGAATATATGTAATGTATCTTTAAAAGATATTTTTTTTCAGATTTTGGTATTATTTATAATATAGTATTATCTACGGCAAAAATAATGTCATGATCTTTGACCTCTTGTACTTGTTCATGTAACTGTCTTAGCTGTCATCGTATCGAGTATTATAATTTTATTTATAACATTCTATAAAGAATTCTAATGCCAACGAGAATCAGAAAATTAAGTTGGTTACCATAGTTGTTTTCTTTTCCTTGGCAATTGTATATCTATTTTTACTGAATAAATTCAATTTCAATTCATACCAAAATACACATAATATTTCATATATTCATACGAACAGAACCATTCATGAAAGTGTTAAGTTGGATTTCGATAAAAATATTTCACCAACCTCCTCTATATGCCTAATAAATATATACTACAATCTACATGGCAATGTAATTTCATTTAAGTCTTGACCACAGCCCCAAGTGGTAGAGAATTATATAAGAAAAACCAATAAACACATAGGCAACTCTTCTCATCCAACTTTCCGAATCTTCGACGACAATGTTGACATTATTATTAAGGAAGGTTGAGGAAACCAGAAAAAAAGCCCGTCATCGGATCACGGTAATCCTGCTGTCATTGTGAATTTGTGTGAGATATGGCCATACAAGGCACATATGAAGTTAATAAGCCAATTTATTTTCCACACACAAAACTGAAGCCCTGGCCTTATCCGCCCCGTTCCATTCCCAGAACATTTTGATGACGAAGTAAAGATGCTCTGCTCGTGTGTCCTTTGGGGACTTCTCATTCTCCCATATACTCCTAGTCCTCCTGGTATACTGTTATGAAGCCTGAACAAAATAAGCAAATCCCTTACAATAAATTCGTTTTGAATTCAATTCGCTCTAATTTCTATTCATGCGACATGCCGCCTCGCTTGTCGTGCTTTGTTTGTGTTTTGAATTATTTCTTTTTTTTTATATTTTTCGGCTTCTTTTTGTTTGATTCGTTAAGCCAATTCGCCTTGGCTTATAAAAAGGACGATGACGATGAGTGTGGGTGTCCTGTATTGTGCCTTCGTTTCAAGTGCTATATGATGGTTGGCACGATTGGTAGAATTTGTATCCTTGGGATTATCTCTATTGTTTAGGTTGAATATGAGATTTACAGTTACAATAAATATATTTATTTTGTGTATATACCTATGTATATATTTAAACAATAGAGGGAGCTATAGGTTTTTAAATGATGTTGCTTTGTTAAATATTTTTTGCTGCTCTATATATAAAAGCCCATGTGACCAACGATTCTCTATTATTTTGTGTATATACCAAAGGTATACTCTTTTTTCCATTTGAAGGATTGTTTTATTTATTTTGTTTTTCTATACCTAATGGAAATTTATTTAAGTTATATGTTCCCAATTTGGGATGAAGTTATTTTTGTAAAAAAAAAAACTGAAAAAGTAAAGTCACTGCAGAATAGAATAAAACATTTCCAACTTAAAAATTGGACTTAATGATCATCAGTGAAAATGGCGTGAACAATTTTACAGGGGTTTAAAGGTCCCCCATAATGGTTTTTCAGGAATAACTTCCAAATGGTAAGTTGAACAGAAAAAATGTCAAATACATACTAAAAAAAATTTCCTACAAAAAAGATTAACATACTTTTTTCATAAAAATAACCGTTTTCGAAATAAACCAATCGGAAGAGTTAAGGGTTTTATTTGTCTTTATACTGGGGCGGTTTAGTTCAAAAATTGTGCATTTAGTGATAAAACCATACGTTTTTTTTGGTTGTTGGTTCATTATATGAACACAACGGCAACACTTACAATCATATTACAGTATGTTTTAAAGCTAGTAATTCATTCTTTAGTTATAATTTTCAAATAAGTTATTCTAGTGCTTAGTTTTTGAATAAATGATTTTTTAAACTCTTTGTTTTTCGAATTTTATTCTTAAAATGTAAAGTTTAAAGGTACAAATGTCCAAATGAAAACAATTTTATTTTAATAACATTACAAAGTTAATAAATAAATTGATTTATTTACATAGAATACTTCTAAGAGAATACATTTTTTTTTTTTTAAACAAGTGTCACAGATTTTTTTAGAAATGGCAACACTATGTATCACACTGATGTTGCCAAAAACAGAGTTTCCATTTTTGTTCAGTTCTCTGCATCTTTCAAAATCGATGAAAATGGCGGATATAAACATTTTATTGTAGTACACCGAGTACACACAGTAGTACACACTTTCCTGAACAAACACTTTAAAATTAAAAATATGTATGAAAGACAACCATATTGAAAAAATTCGATTTGAAAGTTAAAATTTTATTTTTTTTAACTTCAACGCGAATCATTTTGGCGCAAAATTTTAAAAGTTTTAGTACGATGTTAACGCATTTTTATCAAACTATAAATAAATGCTTTAACATCAAATGCATAACATCAAAAATTTAGTTCAGTTCATCTTACATACATTTCATGACGAATAAATAGTGTGAACTATGTATATCCGTCAAAGCGCTAGATTTCAAATCAAGGCGTTTAGTTTTTGTATAAAAAGACATTTAAATTGAACCTAAACTCATAAATAAAATGAAATGCAAACACTTTAAAATTTAATGTTGGAATGTTCAATACAATGGTTTTATATTTGAATGCCATGCTTTCAAATTAAATGTAATTTTTTTTGAAGTCAAATGATATCCTTTTAATTTCAAATCTGCAATCTATACCTAAAATTAAATATTTTCATATTATATTCGAAATCGTTGTGTTTTAAAATACATATTAAAAGCAATTTCTCTTAATTTCCAGCTAAACGTTTTAAAACGAAAACTTTTCCTTTTAGCTTTGCAATTATGTTTTTTCTTTCATAAAACACTTTAATTTGCACAATTCAAATTAAAAAATGCGAACTATTGATTTTAAAGTGCATTTTTTCCCTCAGTGTAGGTATCAATCTGTATTTTAATAGGTGATTTTGTCTTTGTAAATATTGTATTTAGTGTTAAGTTAGGTTTATGTGCAAATATTGCTTTTCCTCTGTCAATTTCCATTGTTTTCTTTAACGAGAGTTTTGTTAAGTATTATTCAGTTAGTTAAGTTTTTAATGCTTAAGCATGTAAGTTGATTTGAAAATAACAAACAAAATTACGTACTGACGAAGTCCCATCTTTACTTTATGTCTGGATTTTGTACCTATGTGGGAACTTTCAGGACAGTTTTTTTTAAATGTTTTCGGAATTGTGAATTTTTCATATACTAAAAGTTTTTGTTTAATATATTCTTTTATTTATTGTCTATTCTAAAATCCAATGGACACTAGGTACTTAAATAAAAAAGAATCAAAGATAACAAGGGGAAGAAAAATAATCAAAATGAACAGAACTTCTGAGCTGTCAAAAAATCTACGTTATTACGTCAGTTACATTTGGCCACTTTCTCATTTTTTTGATCAATTTTATTAAATTTTAAACATCTGAAGTAAGGTCATTAATAAAATTATTTTGTTAAAAAAAAGTATGTGTTTGTATCCTAGTTTTGTCCGAGAAAGTCCTGGCTGTAAAATTTACTTAATGAAATATTTCTATCAACCCTAGGAGGTTCTAATTATATTTAACTAGTTAATATGTGTAGACTAATGGTAAATAAATCATTTTCAAAGTTAATTTAAAAAAATATTAAATAGATAAAAGAAGTGTTTGTTAAACAAATTAACATAAAATATTTGTTTTGCTTATAAGACCTGTTGAGGAATCCAGTTTTTTTTTCATTTTAACAGCAATATTAAGAAATTTTCCTATAAGGAATCCTGTTCATGTTACTGAGTTTGCTGAGGACTCATAGAATTTTCCTGTTTTTTTACCTGTTGCATTCTTTGCAATTAATTATCTTTTTAATCGTGATCTTAATTGATATTGTAATCACTGCTATTAAATTAAACGTGCATGACTATATATAATTTTACTACACATTTAAATTATTTTACTGTTTTTTAAAATACAATTTTATAATTAGTATTTGTACATACCGACATTTTTTATTTTTATTATTTTGATAATAAAAAAAGCGCATGTGTTATCTTCCCATCAATTTATTAACCTTTCATAAAATTTGACATCTTTTGTGGAATCATTCAAATGACACCTGCTCCCTTCATTTGACAAAAATGACAACAATGAGTGAGACAGATCGGCTCTTGACTCCTACACTTTCTCTATATAGGTGTCTGTTATTTTTTTTCGGAAACAAGTAATCAAAGCCGAACAAAGCAAAAGAATAATGCCAACCCCCTGCCCGAGTGAATATATAAGGGCGTTTTCAAGAAAGTATAGGTATTTATTCAATACTTTAAACGAAATAACCGCAGTGTCACACAAAATGACAGCTGTCTTTTTTACATTTATTTATCGTTATTTTTATGGATAGATAGATACATTATATAGATGATACAATAATGGTCAGTGTGAGTAGAAACAAAAAAAAAATGGAGAAACAAAAATTCTTTAAAAGAAATATTTTATTCTTGTCAAAATATTATAGATTTTATGCCTGTCAAGGATGTGGTCCTTGATGGATGGTGTAAAATAACATAACCTTGTTTTCTTTTTTTTTTAACTCATGTGTATATCCTGTTATGTGCGTATTAAGCTTTCATATGAGCCTTTTGTGTGTGTATGTTGGTTACAGTGAATTTCCTTTGGGAAATTAATATCGTGTGCATATTGCATGTAATCTGATTAAGCTGATTTTATTCAGTGAAAACAATTTTCGTTCACAAGGAATATTATGAAATATATGTGTACTCGTACCTAACTATCAGATTATGTTTGTATACAAAAATATCGTTGTATACCTTAATCCTACAACATAAGACTGATGGTTTCTACTGTTTTTAAACATCTATCTGTATACAATGACAACCTTTGCAGCATCATCTGTTGAAACTTGAATATTTCTCAAACTAATTTCTATATCTTTGCATTTTCCAATAATATTTCGAGCATAATCCATGTTTTTGAGAGTAACAAACAATATTTGTGTCCAACAAGTATTAATTTTTCTGTTGTTACAAACTGAAGTCAGTCAGAAAATTATAACCGGCAACAAGAAAATCATGGGTCAATAAACTTCGAACTGTTTAGTTTAGTTTTTATTGAACATAATATATATACAATTTGGCTTTAAACTAATATGATACTATGATAAATTTACATTTGTTGGCACATAAGGGGCCTAACGTTATACAATGTCTTAAGTTTAACAAATTATAGATATATAAATTACATGTCAAAAAATTTAATTTAGAAGTCGGTTGACTTAATCGTCCTCAGGGTGTTCATTCCCGGTTGTCAATGAACTTCGAACTATTGAAATTTCTTAGGTCGTCTTGATATATTTTGTGTTGCGACGTAGTGTGAACTATAAAAACGACGAAATTCTGTGGGTGGCTGGTGTATATTGATCGGATGATGCTGATATACATACATAAATATTAGTTTGATGGTGATCTAGGATGTTAGTGAATTCTGTTTTTATTGATGCGATTCGTTTTTGGTTAGATATTTGATTTCGATAGGTGCGGGCGCTTAAATGTTGAATGCCAAAATCCTAGATATATTTTCGAAATTTGTCGCAATAGCTTATACTCATGCGAACAAAATCTATAAAAAGTGAATTTAAATAATTTTTCGACATTTCGTTCATTTAAGAGTTAGAAACAAAAAACAGTATTTTGAATTTTAGACCATATAGGTATTAAAATAAAATTATTTCAATTAAATGATTACTCTTACGAAAAAAATGTGCTTATAGAATTTATTTTCAATATCATGCACAAACGGACATTTGTAGTAATTTTTTAAGTAATCTGAAATTTCGACATCTTCTAAACAGTCAATCATTATTTTTTTATGGGAAGTTGCATGATCTAAAAGTTCTGGATGAGACGCTTTTCGATAGAATATACCGTCTAAAAAATATATACGGGAAACCGAAATATCGTAATTTAACCTTGAATTACTTTTGATGTTTACATGATTAAGCAATGGACTTTTAAGTCAATATAATTCAGGTGTCAAAATAAGGACTAGCTATAGGATTCCATCGTTGCTCAATGGCTCTGCCCATTTGGGATTATAGTTTAGGGGCAGTATTTTGCCCGATGCATGGGAAAAAAAAGCGCATGAAATAACCTGCAGTATACTTTCTGTTATTTTAAAAGAAAACTTTTGTTCCTCAATGAAGATAATGCTAATGGGTCCCTACAAAATTATTTTAAAGAAAACTATAGTTTATCTGATGGGGCCCACACACTATAGTTAATTAATAATTATTGAGCTATTGTGGTTCCATTTGTAACGTAAGGAATCCCCAAATTGCTCTTAGTAAACTTCATTTAAAGGAAAATTACTGTACACAAAATTTCAGGGCCGCAGAAACAAAATAAAAAAGAGCAACAACGCATTTTCGATTACTGTGAGTATTTTCGAAATGAAACATCATTGTATATAAAATTAAATTAAAATTTTATATACAATGGAAACATCAATTGGAGGGTTCACAGCTGTACCGAACTAAGCCATACAAAAATCCAAAAATAGTGCTAGCTTGTGTGTTAACTCTATGCAGATAGGTATGTGTAATGAACTAAGTCTGAAAGTGTTGCATTCCTAAGTAAACGATATACAAATTAAGTTACATTACTAGCATTTAAATGGCGGATTATTTACTTAAGCTCTCAATATCTTCGAATTCCATTTTTATGACTTAGTGCGGTACAGCTGTGTGTTTAATTATAAAATTTACATTATTCTATTATTTTTTTTTTCAGAAATCAAGTTACATTTTTTGTAGAATAATAGAAATTTCTGAGCAAACTGGCAATGTTCTTATATTTCTTTTGTCATTTGGATCCATTTTAGGGACGGAAAATTTCCAAAATTTTCGGGAGAGAGTTTGCTAGGGGGCGGCAATTTTTAAAAACATGTATTTATCAAAACAGGCGTTATGTGTTAAAAGATTTCTGTGTGTTCTGTTTATGTATTTTATTTTCATTTGGATCCATTTTTCTTCAAAATGGACACATTTTCTCAGTCCAAAGAAATTATTTAAAAGTTTTCGAGCGGTGACACTGCCAATAATTGTAGTTCTCCTTCAATTTTAAGAAGGGAAATAAATCTACTCCGTCACGTTTAAACTATTTTTTTTTCAAAATTTCCTTATTCAAACCAAAATATAAAAGCCTTATTCCGTAAAACAAAAACAATCGAACGATATCGTTTTGGCAATAGCTTCCCAAGTAACATTTTTAGTTCTTTAAAGGCTTTAGCAGCGCTTCTAGAGCTAATCTTAAAGCTCCCTTTTTTAATAATGAGCTATAGAAACACATTTAGAGCCTAAGTCGAGCTCATTTGCAGCTAATTCTTTGAGTTTGAGAGCACTTTTTTGCTCTTGAGAAGCACGTTATTAGTGGCAAGTGACTCTGAAGGTCTATGTCATACACCTTTAAAGAGCATCTTTTGAAAGATGTTTGTTCGTATTGGTTTGAGTAATAAATATAATACCAAACATAAACGCAGGCACGCTTTAATACTTATATAGAATAAGTGAATCGCTTGATAGTATAAATAATATATAATTTTGTATAATATTATAATTTCCTACCAAAATAAATAATAAAAGAATTTAACATTTTTCGGTGAAATGTTAGCTTAATTTAAGTGCGAATTAAATTTTTTCACAAACGTTATGCGGTTACTTTGTTAAATTACAACGCACCTTCGAAATTTTGTATTTTAAGCTGTCAAATAAAAATAAATAATAACTAAAAAAAAATTTAAATTCTAAAAAAAAATGTTTTCTTATATTCGAAATAAATTTATTTTGGTTGAAAATACAATTTAGTTAGATTTTGAGTGAGAGCGCGGGGATAGATATTTCTATTTTTTAATGAATGAAAGAAAATATTGCATTATTTTTTTTCTCGCCGCCATGGGTTCATAAGGGAAGAAGGTTTCTTCAATACAGCTGTTAAATCACTTTGAGCTATGTTTTTGATTGTTATAGAGCTGCAATATTAATTACTTTTGATATCGAGCTCTTATACCACTTAAAGATTTGCTTCCTGTTCTTTTGGAGCTAGTTTTAACAAGATGGCATTTTTCTGGTTTTTAAATTTTTTTAATGAAATAAAAAGGGTGTTTCAGAAATTGAAAGTTTCGGCAAGTGGATAATAAATAAAAAAGAATTATTTCTATGGACGAAGATTTTTATTTGAAGAATATTTTATTCCAAAAATGTATTTTAAGTCCTCGGTATATTTTTGTGTGTGCGTAATAAAATTTTCAAAGTTTTTTTTAGAATCGAAATTGTCATCAAATTAAGTTTTTATAACTCACCCGCCATTTGGCAAAAAACATTCCTTTTAATAACCAATATGACGAGAACGACACATTATGCAGAATGAAATTAATTAATATATTTAAAACTGGTTTAATTTTTTCTTTTGAAATAATTATTTTCTTCGTATTCTAGTATGGAACACCCTATAACATGAGTGCTATAGAATTTTTTTTAGAGAGGTTTCATATACAGCTGTTATAGAATTTTTTTAAAACTTGAAAATGCGCATGCGCTTCACGAAGTATTTGTGTGCAAATATTAGTAATTCGGCTCTACAGCCGCTTTTTGTACAGCTCTGTAAATGCAAAATTTTTACATTTCAGAAGATAATGGGCGGGTTCAATAAAAATAGCTTAACATCTGAATTTTCAGATTTCTGAATTTATGTCGTTGAACGCAAAAAAAAATCTGAAATTTCAGTTGAAAGTCATTGTGTCAAATTCCTGCATTTACCTAAAGGATTTACATTGAAGCGAAATAAAATAAAACTTTAATTACATTTGTAAATTAAACATTGAGAGTGAGTAGTTGTGAAAATGAAAATATATGTAACTAAATCAGCAACAGGTTTCATTACCTTCATTAAAAGTCCTTTTATTGATATGTATGACTTACAAAAACATAAAAAAACTTTCCAAACATCAATTAAAAAAATTGTTGATTTAAAAATTCACTAAACAATAACAAAAAAGTTCGTTCATTTAAATAAGTATTAAATTTTCATGACAAAAAACTAAAAAAATCAACCACCAACAGACGAAAATTATAAAGTTCAGCTTTTATGTGTGCTTTTGGCACTTCCCCCACCACAAACAACTTTCATCTGAATTTTCAGATGAGAATTTCTTGGCTGAAAATTCAGATGAAACGTAACTAAACGTAACTAAAAGTCATCTAACTTTTTATGACAGCTGGCCAATCAGAAGCTCCAAAAATTTAGAAATCTGAAAATTCAGGTGTAAAACGTAATCGATTGAACGCACCCAATGCGTTAGTATTTTGGGGATGTGTTGCTAGCAGCTGTATAACGTCTCTTAATTGTCTGATATTGACAGGTTGCTCGATAGTAGACGTGTAAAGTTTGTTATGGAGCATATTTTTAAATCTTGATGCGTTATAAAGTGTTCTCAAACTTCAATTATAAAACATAATTTTTAAATAAAATAAAAGGAGCTGTGAAATAACCTTTTACAGAGCAATAGCTTTCAATTTTGCTAGCTAAGAGCTGTAAAAGAACAGTTTTGCATCGAATAGCTCCAACGATGTTACTTGGGTGTCCCTATCTTTCTGATCTTTTGATGTGATAGAGATGGGTATTGCCAAAAAAACTAAAAAAAAATCTATCAAAAATTGTTCTGAAAAATGTTAAAATAGGTGATACAGTTTTGCTCAGTTATATCTGAATCTCTAAAAAAAAATAAAATTTGCTGTGGTAAATTTATCACCTTTTATTGAACACTAAAAAACAAGCGAACCGTTTTTGATAAAACTAGTGTTTAATACTTTAATTCTACTATCAATAAAAAAAATATTAACAAGGTAAGTTGTTTCACTTAATTAAAAAAAAAAAAAAAAAAAAAAAAAATAGTGGCTTCAAAAAAAAGTTGCTAGAGTCGGCAAAAAATGACTCTGCCCCGGGCGGCAAAAACCCACGCTATGCCACTGTTCGCTCTTTCTATTCATTTCACTATTTTGTGGTCCTTTTTCTTAAAGTCCCGTGAGGACCTTTGACTCCTAGTCCGCCCCTGATGGCTTTCAAGAGCTGCATGAAAACTGTTTGCAATATACGTATTTATTGCAATATGGATTCACTAGGCTATTACTATACTATACTATCATTTAACTTTTTTTTTAATTTCTTAAACAGAATAACCCTTTGTTATTTTCATGTATACATATTTCAAAAGAAAATAGTTATTTTGATGTAATTAACAGCGTTGTTCTTGGAACAAAAAATCCTGGGGCCATTCTTGGGGCCATTTCAAACTTCTTGGGGACAATTAGGGATATTGGAGTAAAATGACACATTTCGAAATGATTTCTTTGATATTTTTTTATTATTTTATTTATTTTTTCAGTAAACAAAGAATAATTTCTAAGAAAAAAGAATAAATTAAATTTAAACGAAAGTAAAATTTACAATATCTCCTAATTTGTTTTAATCAATTCTGTAGAGGCTAAATAAAAATTGACAGGTTTTCATTTAAAAAAAAATCATTCAACTCTCATAAATGAGTAAATAACTCCTTTGTTTAGTTTGTTGCGGTTTTAATAATTTTATGGTAGAAGAAATCATTCTTCATAATGCACTGCATTGTACAGATAGTCATTTAAAATATTGTTCGCTAATTTTTCCAGAGTTGGTCCAGAATTAAAAAATTAATCTATTTCTTCTATTAAATTCAAATAAATTTTTAGAAACATCTCCTTTAATAGATTTGATGGGTAGCTTTGAAACCATTCTTATAAAATCACAAATAATTTTAATCAAATAATTGGAGAGCAGAGCACGGCTTCATTCTTAATTCCTTTGAATTGAGTATAAATAATATTAATAAGCTCAAAAATATTTGCGTTTCTCACAGATTTATGAAAGCTTACATTATTAAAGCTTGTCAAAACAATACATCATCATTTTCTACTAATTCTCTTAGGGCCAGTTGTACAAATATTTAAACCGTGGTTCAGTAATTTGTATCCACCGATTTCGGGGGATCAATTGAGTTTTAACAGTGGTTTACCGTTCAAGTCTGTGATAATAACCAATTACATACTTGAACTAGCGTTGAACCTTAGTTAATCCGCCGAAATCAGTGAGTTAAAATCTTGAACCGAGGCTGAACCACTATTGTACAACTGGCCATTAGAATAATATTTCTTTTTTTTATATTATTCGACAAATTTTGAAATAAACGCGAGCTTGTTGAAAACTTGATATTTTTTTAAATTTGTGAAATCAAGTATTTTTTCTATTGTTTTATTTATGAATTTTTTGAAACTGGGGCCATTTCACGTTGGCCCGGGGCATGGGGCCAAAATACAAAACTTGGGGCCAAATGGCCCAATTGGGCACTTTAGCACAACGCTGGTAATTAATAACTTCGCCAAGAAATGATTGATAGCACATTTATAAAATAGCTCTTTTTTTTAATGGGAGCAACTTCCTCACACATCGCGCGTCGGGAATAAAAACATCAAAATATTTTATTAATTATGAACAAACACGATTTTTCATTTAAGAAGAAAAATAAGAAATACAAAATCTTTTAACCAACAAGGTTTCTAACAAAAATTGTATACCTACCATTTTGAATGTTAAGACAATTCCCAATAATTTTAAACAATCATGTGTTCGAACATATTATAAAATATATTTAATTATGGTCCCATAAATTTAATTAAGATGTGTTTGTTTTTTTCCTTTACAGTTTTAACTTAGATATATCATTTTTTGAATATAAAAAAATATCAAAATTTTCATGAAAAATGTCAATGTGTATAATGAAACAAACTTTATTCTACTTATAAACACAAGCATACCCCTTTAAACCTTCCAATTAAATTTTTGTTGGTAAATCAATTAAGTTGTTCGTGACAAAAACTATTCCGGCGCCAACACGCAACCACAAAAAACATTTTCACAATTATTTTTGTTTTATTATTACAACTTGTATGACTTTGTAATAAGTTACGGACTTGAAATATGTAAAACAAAAATAAATAAAAAAAAACGGCTTCCAACGAACTACTATAACTGTAATTCTCATCATAACTTTTGGTATGTTAATAAATAAATACCCATACACCACATAACAATATAAAAGGCGAATAATAAAATCAAGTACAACAAAACAAATTTCCATTCCAATTTAACAACTAAATTAATCAATGGTATGAGTTTGTCCGATGACAGATATAGCTTATTGTGTTTTTTTGGAAATGTTTACTCTCTTTACATTTCCAAAAAAAAAGTAAGTGTATGTGTGTATGTGTGTGTGGGAGGTTTGAGTTATTTATAAAAAATGTTTCAGAATTCGACATTTATTAGCTGGGAGTGATTATATACACTGCCTGTGTTTTTGTTTTTTTTTTGTTTTGAATCTTAAATTATTAATTTCAATTGAGAAATAAGGACATTTACCCGAATACTTAAATCGAAATCGAAAGTGTTGTAGGTGGCATAACATGAAACATTTAACTGTATAGATGATCCACGAGCTAATGCCTCTCATTCTATATTGTTTTGGAAAATGTTAAATTTTGAATTCATGGATATGCATTCCATATGATATTGGTTTCTTTAATGAAATTCATGTGGGAACTAACAGATGTACAAAGGGGGACAAATCATAGGTCATTTTAACTTATTAGTTATTCCATAAGACAATTATCTGTTCCAACACTACATGCTATATCTAGCTGCAAATTTGGTGCAGATTTTAAGAGCAGTTTCATGTTTTTTCATATATAAAGGGTGTCCCAAAATTTACACAAGAAGTAATTTCGGTAAAAAGCATAAGGTTAGAATTCAAAACTGTATTTTTTTATTGATTCATAAAATATACAATATCTAGGGTTACGTATTGAATAGATATCTGGGTAGGTGGCCTCATCAGGCGTTTTTTATGACCATTCTCTATAAATGCGTGGATGAATATCGTTGATACAGCACTTAATAACCCCAAAACTAAAATTTTGAAGATTAATGATCCTCATTCTTCCATCGCTAAAAATGATTTTGTTAGAAAAATCACCGCCAGCCCATCATAATTTTGTCAAACTGTTGCTTAATAGTGAACACTTGTTTTTGTTCGTGTTAGCGCTATTTTTTCAATAACCCTCAACTTTCAACTATCTTTTTTTTATTGGCAACAACTTACCGCCCAAATTGAGTCGTGAAATTTGAATCATGCGTGTATTTTGGGACACCATTTAGTACAGTCAAACTATAGGTAGACAAAACAATAATTGGTAACCGACTGGATTTATCATTTGGCGCGATCAGAAAAATGAGAAAAAAAGCTGAGAAATTTTGTTGAGGAATCCTGTTCAGGTAGCTGAGGTTACTGAGATCTCCGAGATCTAATTTTCCTGAACATGCCTATTTTATTGTTCTTTAAGTCGAAAGCATAAAGGTTCCCACACACCAACGCGAATTTTCGGTGGCGACAACGAAAACAATAATAACAACGTTGTGTTTTCATTGACAACCACGTGTTGTTATTGTTGTTTTCGTCGTCGCCACCGAAAATTCGCGTTGGTTTGGGGGAACCTTAAAACAAAATTCTGACGTATGTATGTAGGTATTCCCCTTAATAGCGCACTGCGCATACCACCAATTTTGGTCCTTTTGTTTTTATAAATCGATTTATTTTAATTCCTATTCTATATTCAGCTTTCAATTTTGAACATTTGTTGTCCGAAGCTCTGTTGTTGCGACAAAGTTTCGAAACATTTTTGATCTTTTGATCTGAGTGATGTTTTGAAGTTTTGCATCAGGCATTTTAGGCAAAAACAACAGAGAGTCAGACCGAAGACAACAAATGGCCACGTTCGTGATTCAATCCAAAGCTATCCGGATAGGTTTTGTGTTGTTGTAATCCCTGGTGACAAAACAGCTGATGCAACAACAACCCAACGTATCTGAAAATTTTTGGATGCGTGGATAGCCTTTCTAATAGTTTACCGAACGCAAGGAATATTCAAAATATTTCTCCCCTAAATAAATTGATTTTTAAATTTTTTTTTTGAAAACGACATCTAAGCGGGGTTCAAATTCAACAATAATGGTGTAAGATTGAGATTGGTATAATAGAGGGAGCTTCGAGGTACTTGACCCAGTGAGTACGACGCGACGGAAGCGAAAATTTGATAGATTAAATTGCTGTACACTGTACACTGTACACTGTACACTGTACACTATACACTTAATCATAGGTTGGCCCATTGTGATATCAAAAGAATCTAGGAATTTTTCTTCCTACTCATTGAACCATTTAGAGCTTCTTAATTAATTTGAAGTCAATCATACATCCCATCATGGCTTTTAGTCAAAATATAAGCGCGCCAGGCTATTAATGTCATGATTTTCCAGATCACTAGGATTCTACACTAGAATTCGCCAAAGCCTACGTCTTTGAGATAGTGCAGGACATATACAGATCCATACAACTTTTGCAGAAATCGTTAGAAAATACTCCACTCGTTGCGTTCTTGCCTATTTGACAGTGTCCAGTAATAACGGAGCTAATGAGCATTCTGCTTAGAGATATCAAGCTCCTAGAGCGCTTCAAATCCAGCATCGGCCTGCTTTGTGGTCTGACATGTGGCGATGTTATTCCACCTAAGATTTGTTTTCTCTATTGCATCTTGCTTCAGCATAAGTTAAAAAGTAGCGATGGTTATACCAGCCCTCGGGCGGCACTTTACTTGGGGGCGGCAATTTTCCAGAATATTCGGGCGGCAAATTTTAAATAAATCCTGGAATGAATTTGCTTGGGGCGGCAATTTTTCAAAATATTAATCAAAACAGATGTTAATTCTGTTCTGTTTGTATATTTCCTTTTCATTTGGATCCATTTTAGGCGGCAAATTTCCAAAATATCCGGGAGGAAATTTGCTTGGGGGCGGCACAATAAATAGTACGTAGGACTTTTACGCCGAAGGTCTTGGGTTGGATTTCCAGCCTATGCCACCTAAAAACAGTAATGTGTTTCACGGGTTACTTCTGAGTCATGAAAAAGTGCTTCTCACCTAAGCTTTTCGAAATCAGCAGAAAATTGTAGGTCCCTTCCATTCCTGCCAATAACATGTGTATAGAATGGTTGAGAGTTGTAAGTCACTAGGCTCTGGTTCGACATGAGCTGTCGCGCCATCCGATTTATTTTTTATATTTTATTTATTTTTTAGAAGTTATTGTAAACGATTTTTGTATGTTCTGTTTTTTATTTTTCATTTAGAGTTTAGATCCATTTTTCTTCAAATTGATACATTTTATCATTCCAAAGAAATTATTTAAAAATTAACGAGCGATAACACTGCTTCACAGTCAATAAAGTGTTGTGTTTAACAGTTCCTAATGCTGGATTAACACGAATGACAAATTGTTAGTATTTCTGTCAAAATCTAGTCATTATTCTTTTTGTCGTGTAAACGGTCGCAAATCTGTCAGTATTTTTGTCATTAAAAAACTGCCAAGTGAAACTAACATTAAATTTTGGCATTATACTGACATCGTGTAAATACAGTGCTGACAATTTTTTTCAAATAATGGCAATTCACGAAAAAGAATGAACTTGCTCATACTTTACCGCCAATTGGCAGTATTTTAAATCAAATGTCAAAAAAAAAACAACAAATTTAAATTGGCGGTTCGTTTTGTTTGTGTCTGGTTGAATAGAAAATTTGTAAGTATAAGATCAAAAACAAATTAACTTTGAACTAAAAATTAGGAAAATGGAAAACATCAGCAACAAGAAAAATATTGTTTGGAAGCGGAGAATTGAAAAAAAGTGGTCGCCAGAAGACGACTGAAATTTGGCAGTCGTGTAAATGCATTCGTTTCCATCCTTGTCATTAAAATGTAAAAATACTGTCAAAGTGTCAACCAGTCATTATTTAATATTTAAGTTCCGTGTAAATGCATGTCATTAATGAAATAATGTGTGCAGTATTTTGGCAATAAAATGACAAAAATACTGACAATTTGTCATTCGTGTAAATCCAGCATAACAATAAAAGTACCTAAATAAAATGCTGCTCTATCGCTACATATTATATAATATGTCCCATACTCTAAAGCTAAATGTCACAAAAAGGCATTTAAAAACGAATTCAAATTAGGTACTAGCCGTAGAAGGTAATACAGTTTTGCTCAGTAACAGGTTAATTCGTGTGGTAACTTCTTTTTATTTTACTGTTAGATTTTTTAACTAAATAATTTTTATAAATAATGTGAAGTTTTTTTCTCATCTTAGATTAGATGTGGTAAGTTAAACACCTTTTATTGAACTGTAAAAACAAGGAAATTTTTTCAAAGGATAAAACCAGTTTTGGGTACTTAAATTATTAAATTAAAAAAGCTTTGACCAACATTTCTGATCCTTCATTTTAGTTCAAGAAAAATGACAATCGGAAAATCTTAGTAAAGTCGCATTTTATCTTTGAATTTTTTTTAAAACAGCAAAAAAATTAATGGTGTCAGAATAAAAATGCTATGGGCGGCAAGAATTGGCTCTGCATCGGGCGGCGAAAACTCACGCTACGCTACTGAGTATTGTTACACTTTTCGGAAGTTCGCCTGCTTCAAAATTGCCTGGAATATCCCTATGGCCCGGCACCCAGAAAAGGTGAACAGCTGTGCCATCTCCATGTGAGATGATCGGCAATCAAGGGCTGTTTTTGAATTTGTAGAGACGGAATCCAGAGATTTAATGTTGGTTTGTCATATCTGAGAAGATACGGATATCTGTGCTTGATATCACGTTTTCTTTATGCTTCGTTAAAGTTTTAACCTGCAAAAGGTTGGGTAGTTCTAAATTTTCGATATATTATTAAGTATGTTTGTTAGATGGAAAATTATACAACCAGTATCAACAAAGCTATGAAGCTCCAAAAAAAACCCTGAAATTATTAAAATTATGTATTTTGAAAAATGTCCAGTTTCATCGCACTTTACAGGGCAATTACTCTTTAACATGTGAATTTAAATTCCTTGATAGGCCCATATACTTAAATGTGTTTATTTCAGGGCATTTATAAAAATTCAAAGTTATTTTGCGAAAAAAAGATATAATAATGATCCTTAAGCATATAAATACATAAATAAAAATGGTTTAATTTATACAAACTGCTGAAAAATGTACTCTTTAATTATTTAAACTTCTGTAAGACTGCTGGTATAGAAACTGCTTCCGAATTCCTGGACAACCCATGTATCTATAATAATTTTACGAGTACGTATATGTAGCTTGAAATGGCACGCAACAAAAATTAATTCAATTTAATGGCGAAACTTCTGTTAATACCACTTAGCGATCTACATGCTCCTCCATCTTTTATATGTAGTTACACGAGTGTGTACTTAATTAATTTCAGAATCTTACAACTACGTATTTTTATTTTGAAAATAAACGATTTGTTCCCCCCTGATGATTAATATTTCTTTGTCACGAACATTCATGGAAACAGTCCCACGAGGTTTTGTTTATTTCTTTTTAACATCTCACATTCATATATAAATATATTCCTATATGTGTGGTAAAATAAAATGCAAATGCCAAAAAAGAATGAAAATATGTACGAATCACTTTGTAATAGTATTTTCGTAGAAGGGAAATAATTCAAATAGGGGGGTCATTCTTATTCATACCTACCTATTTTTTTGTTTGTTAAATTTTATGCGACTACGTGTTTCTGTTTATGTTTTCCACTTTATTTTGCACTTTAAAAAGCAATGAAACTTGAGAAGGAAACAAAAAATAAAGAAAGGAACGTACCTACAACTATAGGTACCTAACTTACCTACTAACAGTTTAAGTAGCTCATTGTAAAATATAAATTTATTTTCAATGAAAACCATTTGTCACGTCATTTAAAAAAAAAGTTTAAAATTCTATTTTTGAATTTATTTGTACTTAGGTGTGCGTCAGAAATAGCTTTATGAGTGAAATAACAAAGAAATAATTAAACAACATTTTATAATCGAATACCATAGCTTTAAATCAATTCCAAAACGAGAATCAATTTTTATTTTAAGCAACAATAAGAGTAAGTTTTATTAGGTTTCATAAAAAAGAATCGAAAACGAGGTTTTGATAAAACATGGGGCTTTATTCCGTAAAACGAAAACGATCGAACGAAACGATATCGTTTTGACAATGGGGTATTATCACGTCTATTAGTCTAAGATCCCTCCATAGGACGACCTATATCCTCTTCGAGTTACCAGATAAGGAGTATAAAGTTTTGTATGTAGTATCTAAACTAAAATTTTGAGCATGGGTTGCCTGGTGAAATATGGTCAAGGCATAGGGTTGCCACGCTTTAAAGGTCGGTTTCTGGGTTTTTTCAATTATCTGAGCCAGCTCATTTGTAGGTTTTAGTGATGAAAAATATAATGTGAAAGGAAACTTTCTAATTTCTAATCGGAATTTCAGTAGGGTAATTTAAGGTAAACGAAGAGAAATGTTTAGATTCTATAATTTTCTAAACACAAAATGATAGAGAGTTTTTTGTTTTTTTAATCGATATAGATCTTATAAATACAAGAAATTCATACATATAAAAGAAAATTCTAGAAAATCTAAAACTCGAAATAAAATCGTTTGAAAAACAAAAAATTAAAAATAGAAATCGGAGAAAAAAATCACCTAAAATCAGGATAATTTTTTCTAGAAATAAATTTTATGGTTTCAAGAAGCAAAAACCCGTGTTTGCAAAATTTTCGATTTATGCTTTTTTCTTGGTTATAGGTGAAATTTTGAATAATATATAATTTTCCCATCATTTTTACTCTCATTAGAATTTTCATTTAAAACAACATAAACATAAAGAGAATTCTTTTATGAGTACGATGTTATTACGTTGTTTCAAAAAACATTGTCCATACTCGGAGTTTCCGAAATTTTAACTATCGATATTTTGAAATTTACAGTGCGTTAAAGAAAACAATTCTAATAGCCTCAGAGAGGTAATTGCGCGATTTTTGTCTGCTAATCTGTTGCCTTGCAAGCATTAAAAAAATGTGTGCTGAACGCAACATGAAAATTCAAGCGGAATCGATTGCTGTAGGGGCAGGGGATTTATATAATAGTTTAAGGTCACAAGTAGACAAATTGTACAAGTAGGTAACTAGTAGTAGGTTTTTAGTTTAGAGCTGAACACTCTGAGAGAACAGATTAAGTTCTGAGCAGAGTATGTTTAGAGCTCTCTGATTTAATAGGTGTGTTCCTTTACTTTAAAACTCTGTGCATTTGTGTGAATTCCTACGTCATTTAATTTTTTTATATGAACTTTGACAGACTTTGGTGTAGAAATTTACAGAAATGCATAGATTTTCAAAGTAAAGGAACTAGGCTAATTATATGAAACAACTTGAGCACTGGACTGTCATGATTAGAAATTATTTTATTATTATTATGATTTTACCTTCTCCACTAAACCAACGGCAGCTTCTTCCGCCATTTTTATTGTTCTGACTATGATTTTTTTTTTTTTATTTCCCGCCTTTCAAATGTCAACTCGGTTGTGTTCAGCATTTTACTCCGTTTACTCTGCTATTTTATTCTGACTTCTGAGCTCACAGATGGTGCTCTGAGCATGCTCAGAACTAAAAAAAGAAACACCATTTTGAAGTTCTGAGCGATCAGAGATAAAAAAAAAACACAATTATTTTTGTTGACAGTTCAGGCTCTTATTTCTTTTATTTTTGGGACTTTTTTCAATTCGTTGGGTCTTATTGCATGGGGCATAATTGTATACTGAAAAATAGCTCCAATTTCGGGGCCTTATTTCGCGGAGCCCAAAAATTGAAGTAAAGAACTTAAAAAAATAGAGAATTATATAAAAACATGAGTTGAATAAATAAAATATAAAGGTACTCACATGTGCTTGCACATACAGAGCACCAATATTTAATGAAATTATTTTCAAATCTTCTCATAATATAATAATATTTTTTAAAATATAACATTTATGTGGTAAAATGAAGTAAAATAAAAATACGTTCAGGTTTATAACTTTAATTTTGATTTTGAAAAATTGTGTATGATTTTAGGGGACGGAATATAAAGATCACTTAGTGCCTGTTTACATAGACATTTTACTGAAAGGCGCAACCAGTGAGACAGGTAGATTTATGTGTGAGTAGAAACGAGAAGGGTAAATTCCATCCCAAAATCCTTCTCGTTTCTACGCACATAAAATCTACCTGTCTCACTGGATGCGCCCTTCAGTAAAATGCCTATGTAAACAGGCACTTAAGGACAAGATATTTTTAAAATTTTACTATTTATAGGGTAAAAATGGAAAAAATAAAAAAAATGTTTCTACAGTTGAAAAACTATTTCTGATATTTTTTGGTGGGAAAGAAGCACCAAGCTGTAAGTTGCTTTAACTTTTAAAATCAGGGTTGGTTTTTTTCGTCTCCAGCTATGTGTTTATATGAAATTAATTACACAGCCAATTTTATTTTTACTATGGCTTCTTCTGGCTTTGGCAACTGATTAACTTTTAACTTCAAATTGTTGTGCAAATAAATCTTTATCTTACTTTAAATCAGTTTTAAGTAATTGTGAAAGTATGGTAACTTGAAATTTCGTCAGCATAACACATAACACTGTTATATTTATTAAAATGTTTTTTTTTTTAGTTTTGTACGAAACTAAGATTCATATAAATCCATAGCAAGCTGGGGTGGGCCAGCTAGTTTAAAATAAACATAGCTATTACAAAATTTGATATTAAAGATTAGCCTATATAACTTACTTATATTTTAAAACAAAGGATTGAAACGACTCATGGTCGTATCAATATTTGAGTGATTGATAATGGCTGACAAACAAACAAAAGTTTCCTTTAAAGTTCATAAAAGGTAAGACATACATGTGAACATATCTATTTGAAGTTGAAAGAAATGTCAAGCGATCAGTAGTGCTTTCTTTCTTTTTTGCAATTTTCAAAGTAAATCAATTTTAATAAATGTCTTTAAGTTTGTCCGCAAATAAAAAAACGTTACACTTTTTGAATATAAAGTTTCCAGGTTTTAATTTATAATTTTTATTTGTATTGAAACCTCATAAAACATAATTAATTAAATGAGTGAAATGTCTTCTGGAACTCGTGGTAAAGGTGGTCTAAATCCACAGCAAAGTGCTACAAACATGATAGACATTGACAACTTGCTCACTCGCATAAATACTCGACTCGATAAACTTTCCAAAGAGTTTTAAAATTCATTAAAATTTCTTGAAGATCGCGGCTTGTTCCGAAAATATCAAACATTAAGCCGACGAAAATAAACTGAATTTTTGAAAATGATACATGCATATATAATATTCATCATAAATGCTTTGATTAACGAAACAACATCATTCAATCTGGATTGATTAAACACAAATAATGCCCTTAGCGTGATTTTCAAACAAAACGTATAATTTTTGTTTGTTTACAATAAACGACGACACATGTTCATATGTGCAACCCAAATTCCCAACACAATAATTAAATGTTTCAGTTCTCGAATATCATATTTCGATATTTTCGGAATATTTGATGAAAGTTGATATACATACATACATACATACATAGGTATGTATCTACATCAGATGCATTTATTTATACTTTTTCCAGTTGGCTGCTGTAATCAGGATGGTGTTTGGTTTACAGGCAATTAGACATTCATTCTGATATCAATTATATTCACTTGCAAAAATGGATCGATTTAAATCGAATCGTTGGTAGTTATATAAATAAAATTTTTGTAGTTTTTCTTAGCCAATCTGCTTTGAATAAAGAGCCAATTTTTTTGGACTACCATTCCAAGAATGATTTTTTTAAAATCTTCTATGTAACCTTTTTAACTTATAAAATCTTACCTTTGAACATTTGCAAAATAGCGACTGTTCGTGGGTACCTACATACTTGTGAACTCTCTCTGCAATATTATGCTTTCTATAATATCCAATACCTTTAAATTCCATATATTATTGCATCCTACACTAAGGATTACATTTTCATTAAACGTAGAAAAATCATTAATTTTATTTAAAACTTTACACTTTGTACGTGGAAATGTTAAAGAGGAATCCGTCCAAACTGTGCTCGAATATATAAATATGCCAGTAGTATTGAAATTAGCTTATACCCAATTCCATCTAGTCCTTTTGTGTTTAATATATTTTATTTTATTTTGATCTATTTTATGGAAACTTTTGTGGCCTCACGTATCCTTTTATTCTTGAAATTTCAATGAAAATGCACATTTACCTGCATATGGTTAAATTTACCTATATATACCTACACATTAGAAAAAAAAACTTTGTACGTGCGAGGTAAAATAAATAGTAGATCATTGCAGTCTGGTTTTGAATCCCGAATACGAATAGATATATCTTAGTGTGAAAGAATGCAAGTTTGGTGGGTTGGGGAGTTGAGGACATTTTAAAGGAAGATAATAAAAAGTTACACCTTTGTTGTGCAAAAGACATTATTATTTATATATGACAAAGTTTTGCTTCTGGGGACATTCAATTTGAAACTGCATTTATAGATATGATTTTTTGACATTTTAAGACATTAAGCTTTTTACTTTTGTTTCAACGAAAAAAATTTATCAATATCAAAATGTTAACATTTTTTGAATAACCAAATTTTTAAGAGAATGCTTTTTGCTTAAGATGTTTGATGTTATTGGATCTGTAGAATACAGAATCATTGGACACACATAAAACCATTTAAAAACGAAATACGTGAGCTTAGATCAAGTATATTTTGAGTTTGACACATGAAGATCTTTTATCTAAAATGAAATATTTTTTCGGCGATTCCCTATACTTCGATGGATTAGCAATTATCTTTCGGGCTGTTTTATACTTATACGTAGTTCAAGTTTAAAAAAATAATTCTGGTGTGTTACAGGGCAGCTGCGTTAACTTGGCCCAAAAAGTGTCCGTTTTTTTTGTAAAAGATAACCAATTAAATGATCATTTTTGACCACCCATTAACTTTTTCCACAGTTACCGAATAAATCGTCTTGGAAAATTCGAGAAAGAATATTTATTGAGGAGTTAGAGTAATTCTAAAGGCTGGTCATTTTAGATAATTGTGCTTTTCACAATGGTCATCTTTCAAAATTAGAGAAAAAAATATTTTTTGACGAGTTATAGTAATTCTGAATGGTGTTCAGGCCTCAGCACATACATATAGTTTCTCACACTCGATTTCTGTCTCACCTCTAATTTCTTCGGATGTAGAAATTCAACGTCAGCATTTTATAAAGTTATTAGATTCTATTCTGCACAGCATTCTTCAATAGACTATTTAATTACTGTGGCAATAAATTTCATAAATTTTGTTGACGTTATATTTTTATTTAGTGTGACATAACAAGTAACAAATTACTTATGTAAATTCTTCTTTTAGTAATAGGTTATACAAAATCTTGTAAAATTGAGTATTCAGTTTTTATTTTTTGATAATTCATCTCTAAGACTTAGTTCGCTGTGGTTCCAATCCTTCGATTAATTTCCAGAGCAGCCAAACCATTCAAACGGTCCTAAAATAATAGGTAACAAAACAACCCAAACTTGAGATTTATATTCTGCACTGTTATCCAGGTGATAAGAAGGGAAAAAACTTCTTTAACTTTGTTTTTTTTATTCGTATTTATCTGAATTAGAAAAAGTTTGTTCGGCAGAAGACTTTGATCAGCGTTAGAATGTTACTCCAATGAGAACAAATTTACTCCAATTTTAAGAAAGAACATAAACCTACTCCACTACTTCGCTTATTTTATTTACTCCTTTTTTCCACACTTAACAATTAAAAAATTTTATTGTTAAAAATACAGTTTTTGAAATTTTGAGCTTTTCTCTCGTTTTTAAATCGACTCCAGTTCTAATCATGACTCTGATATCCACAGTGTAGCAAAAATCCTCGGCAACATATAAATGTTAATTTTCTTCTGACCATCCAGCGCTTCAATTGAATTTTGAAGCTTGCTATCGTCTCTGCGGATTAAATATTTCTTCCCCTTTTCAACTCGACGAGACCAGCAGATGGCCAGCAGCAAAAAATGTTTGATAAAACTCGTTTTAATAAGTTTATCAGCTGCTTTTTCAATTTCCAATGAATCATGCTAGAAAAGTACCAAAAATCTTTCTAATACCCATCGAAGTATAAAATGTGTGTGACCTCGTAAGTCGAAAAATTAAAAAAAAAAAAAATATTAATACAAAAAATCAACAGAATCAGAGCTGCCTTTTGGCAATTTCTTCAACTTCAACAAACTCTATGTGTCAAGATCGATGCTCATCGCCCATCGGTTTCCCCCTTTAATTCCCATATATTGAAAGGGTCCTTGTCTGCTTTTTTTTCGCAATGGAGTCTTGACCATAGAACGAACACAAAAGTCAGCAATTTCAGTTTCGCAATATTTGCTAAGCTGATCAAGCACAAAAGGCGCCTCATAAAATTTCACTCCACAGAATTAGTGGTTCCCGAGATATAGGACTTAAAATATCGTTAAAACACTAACTGGACTCACTCACTACAAAATTATAAGTATTTATAGAGCACTTCCCGATCTCGAAACCGAAGAATACATACTGTTATTTCGCACAAACGGTATAGTTCATGTGATGCATATAAAGAAACAATTATTTCAAGAAGAGTACCTATAATGTCGAAAAAACCTTATAATTCTGCGAGATATTTGCTATATACTATACATACATACTAAAACTTGATAGCTTATAATATGTAACTTGGAAAATTGTTTTTTTTTTTATTTTTCAATTAGTAACAATTTTAAACGATCATAAAATTGAATACAAATCAGTGACTACTATAACATAGAGAAGTGGAAACACATTTTAATTAACACTCTTCTATCCTCTATCCACATTATTTCCTATCTCAATTTATATCGATTTTTTTTACTAATTTCTAGCTTTATATTGTTTCATCAAATCTCTACACTTTGATTAGTCACGTTCAATAAAACATCCCCAATAATTTTAAGCCATGGGTTTATTACACTCTGTGTACAGATAAAAAAAAAAACTAACTAAATCCAACCAAACTTAATTTAACGCATGAAAAGAAAAACAAACAAAATATACAGACTGTTGATTCTTTTGGTGGACAAATTTCGACGCAAATATATAAAACAACAGGAATGCCGATACCACAACGACTCACTATTATATATCTACACAAAATGAGCTCACAGATTAAAATAAATAACGGACATCATCTTTATCAACTTGGATTCAATAAAATAAAAAAAACAAAATTTATATCCAACAGATATAGGTACCTACCAATAAATAGACAGATGTGCACTATTTGAAAAAAAAAGCTAAGGGAATGCATGCGGAGAATATAAAAAAAATGCCATTATTTTTCTCAGCAAGCTCATACCTACCTTCAATTCAATAAATTTACGTCCTCGGCTTAAGCTGCTTCGGAGTCCAATCTCCAGGCAATGGCAATAATTTTGACCTAAAAAACGTTGATAGAGCTTCGAATTATTTTCGACAAAATGGAATTACTCTTCAAACACCCTATCGAATGGGAGTCAGGTGCATTGCAATGGGAAACCGCCATTGCAATTTATCGCTTCTCAATTACAGCAATCGAAGTATGGCAGAACAGCACTTTACCTACCCCTTATTGGTGTGCATGGACCCTGCTAGCTAAGGGTGAGGTAAAACCCAACAAAAAAAAAATGTAGAGTGATTCCAGTTGGTTTATGTGCAAGGTTGCCACTTACCCTCAATTTAACAAAAATTAAAATACCTCCAGTATCTGAATACCTTAATATTAACCCTTGCCACCCGAATTTTCAATTTTTATATTCATACAAAATTTAGACCTACGAACTTAGGGCCTTTTATTGTTATCACTTTAAACATTAGATATATCGGTGAAGTTTGATAAAAATTGTTAAAACTGTTTCCGAGAAAAACTGAAAAAAAAACAGAATCTATAAGTTAAGTTAAAACAAAAATTCAAGTTCAAATGCACTGTACCAAATTTGGAGCAAATTTGTCGACGACCAACCCTTTTAGACTCTAGCTCTATGAACAGTGGACGTCGTAAAATTTTTCAAAAATCACTCTTGTTCTTTTTCACCCTCGTAATGTTATGTTTGATTAAAACCTCCAATTTTTATTTTTACACGAAATCAAAATTTACCTTTTCGAACAAGTAAAAATGCATATTCAATTGAATATAATTCCAAAAAAGTGGGAACCATTAGCATAGTTTGAATATCGGTTTGCGTGCTAAACGTGCAATCAAAGTTTTGTTCCCGAAAACGAGGAAAATTTGCAATTCGTAATTTATTACGAACATTATTTTCGCACCCATTACGGTACACACAATCTCAAAAAAAAAAAAAACAACGATGAAAAAAAATTAATGATGTTGGGTATAGTATAAGTCTCTGGGTCGGTTCTCGGACGCAGTATAGAATAATGTCTCCCCTATATAACGTGCCTTCTTTTTCGAGCTTCAACGAACAATATCGATTTTCATGCCAGAATGCTCGCTTTATTTTCATTTATTAGTTTTTGAGGTGGTATGTCAGAGGCGTTCGTGATGAAATTTTAAGCGGGCGGACGGAGAATAATAGATTTTCAAACTTGGCGATGCGATGCTCTGCAAAACGTGCAGAGTGTTGAAGTGAGGGTTTGAAGAAAGGTATATAGGCACCTAAAGGTACATAATATTATACTCAAAGCTTTTGGCCTCGTTTAATTTCTTTTTGCCTTAAATTATGATTTCTCAATTCATATATAATTGGGGTTTGGCAAGTGGAGGTGCTAAACTTTTATAATCCCACTTGAGAAAAGTTCCTATACCTATATTCTTATTTTATTGGAATTCATTTATGGAGGAGCTTCCAGTCGATTAGATAAATATTAAGGAAAAACTGAAGAACAGGAATAAATTTGCATTGAGAGTTGCTGTATAGGTACCTATATTATAATATCCTGCTTGAATGGAGATCTTGAATTTTGTTAAGGTGAACAAACAGTTTTAATTAGCTACTTTATTATGGTAAAAAATTATTCGAATTTAAGATACAATATGCGTCAGTTTAATTTCAAAGGAAAAAATACATTGTAGCAGGTATAACTCTTGTCTTGATGATTACTGAGTTGGATTGGTCTTGGGATTTATTCCAGAATGTTTTTCACAATTACTGCCTCTAGCGAGGAATTGAGAAATAATTCACTATAGCTGCTTGGATTCTGCTGAAGATTGTAGGTTACTTTTATTCCTGCCAATATAACTGAGCACACGGGAAGGTTGACAGTTGTAAGTTACTAGGTCCTAGATCTAGCAAACTTTTCGCTATTTTGGTGAAAAGGAGATTATTAGGAGGAGATGAGAACCTCAGAAAGTGACTGCAAACATTTGAAAAACGCTAAATGTACTTCGAGTTTTCATATCTTTACAGGAAATCAATCTGGTTTAGCAACTTTCGTCACGAATTTCAAAAATTCATCCAGAATTTTGTAAAAAACGATATTAATGCAAGAAAATCATAAACAGCTTTAAAACAGCTTCTTACTTTGATACCCATCGAGTAAGATTCAATCTCTTCAAAGTTTTTGTTCTTGGAGTTTCATCAGATTCTTCAATAGTATTTTCCACAATCGACTTTCTTTTAGTAAATGAAGGGATGCATTTCTGGTTTATATATCGCACCCTTAGAATGAAAGTGACCTAAATCAAAATTTTTGTAACTTCTGATTTTTTAATAAACTCACCTTTAAAAGCGAAATTAACTCTAAAACCAGGTTGTACAAAAGATGCCGAATTTTTTTGTTAGGTCACTTTCATTCTATAGGGTGCGATATGGTTTATACCTTTCCTGTTTCTCGAAAAAAACCCTGTTATAATGATGTGGAAATTGTTTCCATCCCTTTTTTTGACAACTAATAAGTTGAAGACTCATGAGGGAATTGATCCCACTCGACCACCCCTTATATACGCCACTATTTCGTTCTAAGTACAAATATAAATAAAATCAGCTTTAAGATTTAAATTTTCAGTACCGATTATCCCACATTACCATTTATAAAAAATATCAACAAATTATCAAAGGCAATCAATTTCTACTAAAAACAATGGTAAATGTTTCCGGCAACTCATTGCATTTTCTGGCTAAATTCACATAAATTCATCAACGAAATCAACAATTTATTCAAACAGTTTCCTACAATCATAAATTAAATCAAAAAATATAAAAACTAAATCAACATAAAACTATTTATACCTACACATTATTATATACATACATATGGACTGAGCCATAACTGAGAGGTTTTGTATTGGAATTTTTCCGTTTCCACTTTTTCACATTTTTTGTGCCCCTTTCAGTTTTTGACACGCGAACCTTAACCATAATTATTATTATTTTATCAACCAAGGATTGTAGCAGTTCCCATGGAACACTATGATTAATCAGCATTATTATTTATTGTTAAATGTATATACATATGTACGAATGTTGGTGCAGCACTTGGCTTGGGTTTCCATTAATTTTAACATGAAATTGCTATTTAATCACTCAGTTCGCATAATAATACGTATGTGCGAAAATAGGAAGTTATTTTTAAAAAATTGCACATTGCTACATTGCTAGAGGGATTTGGAATTCAGATTCAGTCAAGTATATAGAGTTGCAGTTTTTGCACACAATAAACATGTAACAAAAATGTTCCTATATAATAAAGCCACAAAAAATTCAATTATACTTGTTGCAACATCGTCCTACATAATATTGTTCAGATACGGTGAGAGTGACCATCCTTTTTTTGTATTAATTGAAAGTAGTAACTATTAAAACGGTTGTATAGTATTAGAAATTTGGAGGAAGGCTTAGGCAAGAAGTTTTGAGTTTCAAATATGTGGACGAACGCCTCACTACAATTCGCTTCAAGGTTAAATTCACCAACATAAGCCTAATATGCGCCCATGCCCCCACAGAGGAGAAAGATGACGACACCAAACAGGCATTCTACGAGCTCCTGGACCAGACATACGAGAAATGCCCCAGCTATGACATTAAAATTTGTCCTTGGCGATTTTAACGCCAAGCTAGGAAGAGAAGACATCTTTGGTCGTACAGTCGGAAAGAATAGCCTGCACGACACTACCTCCGACCACGGATTCCGACTGATCGACTTTGCTACGGGGCAATACATTGTGGTAGCTAGTACGCAGATCCCGCATCTCAAAATTCACAAACGGACTTGGAGATCTCCATGTCAATCAACTGTCAACCAGATTGACCAGAGATGCCGCCTCTGGTGTGCTGGGTTTCACACAGCCACTATAAAGAAACCCCTGGTTTGATGATGAGTGCTGGCAGGCACATGCAGCTAAACAGGATGCATACAAAGCGGTGCGGCGCTGCTCTACGTGCGATTCTCAGAAGGAAAAAGAAGGGGCATGAGAAGCACGCGATCGGATGTCGTAGCAGGAATGAACATCCGAAGTTTTACGGAACGGTAAAAACAACCTCTCAAGGTTACAAGGCCCGAACCGAAGCCTGCAAATATGATCAAGGGAACATCGTGATTGAATTGCAGTCGATGCTGAAGATATGGCAAAACTACTTCTGCAAACTGTATGTCCGATGAATGGAACGCATAGTTTGCCTGGTACAGAGGCCCCAGTCTTTCAAGGACGCGTCTAACAGCATAGAGACGAACTATATACATATAGCAATATCTAGTATTGGCATCCTTGCCAAACTCGTCTGTCTGTGCAGGATTACGATGGAGGACTCACGCTGCTTCGGAAAAGAACTCACCGATACCTTTGATGTCAAAAACGGATTTAGACTCTGAATATATTGACATAATAGGAGGTACAAATCATGATATCAATAACGATTTGGTAAATATTGAAGCGAAGGCGCAGAAAATGGGTTTAAAGGTTAATGAGGGCAAGACCAAATATGTGCTGTCGTGAAGAAAAGACACCCAACACCTACGTCTTGAACAAAACATCACCATAGACAGCTATAACTTCGAGGTAGTTGAGGACTTTGTCTATCTACGCTTCGCTATCAACTCAGACAACGATACCAGCGCTGAGATCAAACGTAGAATAACTCTTTCCCATCGATTCTTCTTCGGGATACGAAGACAATTGAGTAGCAAAGCCTTATCTCGAGCAACTAAAATGTTAATACAGTATAAGATGCTTATCATCCGGGTCCTGCTATATGATGCAAAGGCATGGACCTTGTAGATACAATGATAAATTGTACGGGCTGTACAGCGACACCGACCTAGCCATCATTTAGAGCGAATGGACACCAAAGCTCAGTAGAGGAAGACGGCGACTCACGTGGCGCACGGAAGTGCAAGGGGACCACAACCAACTTGGCATGCAAAACTGTGCCTTCGTCGAGAAACGGTGAACAGTGGAACAAAACTCATACGATTTGTTTCAATTTTCATCGTTTCTCGACTAATTTTATCGATGCGAGTTGCAGAACGTAGGCACTGGAGACAGTTAGCTAAGGACCGAGCTGGCTGGAAGAAGCTTGTTGTTTGAGGGTCTGGTTCACTCCAGACTGTAGCGCCACCTTAAGAAAGTAAGTACAATATTAGACTAGAAAGGCATATGTAGAATGTAGATATTTGTTTCTTTTGGTAAGAAATATAAATTTGTTTTTTGTATTTTTATAAAGAACACAAGAAGATGGTTGGGAAGATTTGTTATCTTATTTTATAAATTTGACAGTTCGGTTTGACGTTTGTGATTGAAACAAGGATGTCACATGCGGTCCACGAATTGAATGACATGTTTACGTTGTACAATGATAATGATGAGTTGAAGATCAAACATTTTTCCTTCTGATATTGATTATAAACGCATTACGAAGGTTATGTTAGTGTATGTACTTAATTTATAAAATTTACAACAATTTATCCGGGTCAAATCACGTGGAAATAAAATGCAGCTAATATTTCTTTTTTTTCTTAACGTTTTAAAAAAAAATTTCCTGTGATGCTATTAAACAATAATAAGGATTTCTTTTGATTTGTATTAAGATTTAAAAAAATATGGTCACCATATATGTATGTACATTGTACATATATATAATTATATGGGGCAAATTGTTGGGGTTGGAATGAGGAAACCCCTTGGAATCTAACCATAACCAAAATCATTACCATTTACCATGGCCACCAAACAACCAACCAACCAGTTGTTTGGTCTGGCAATGAGTTTTCTTGGCTGGCATTGTGCCAACATTCAAAAAATACCGTGAAATTAATGACTTTTTGTTTTTGTTCGTCCTGGCCTGGCACGTATGTATGTACATAGATTGTAGAATGAGTTGGATTATGGCGAGAGGGTGACGAAATCTGGGGGATATCGATCATTTGCCATTAATCACCACTTGTAGGTAGGTACGACGAATAAAAAATGAAATATGATCTGAAATTGGTGTTGCAATTCAATTGTTGGTGTTGAACAATTAATTTTTTTTTCGGACACGGGATACTACTCTCAATTTAGTCGGATTAACAAGTGTGATGTAGGAACACAAAAAATTGAGGGTTAAAAATGACGAAAAGCTATAGAAATATGTATGTAGGTATGTACATAAGTATGTATAATTGATGGCAATCGTTTTTTTTTTTGTTCGTTCTGGCGATGCTGTATTGTTGAATCTAAAATCAATAAAAAGGGAATTTTCGCTTTAGTGGGAAACAGTAGGTATTTAATATGACACTCGAGTATCTGATAAAATAGAAATACTTGGAAATTGTCACTCAATCAATTTCCTTTATATTTTCTTCAATATCATTTGAGGCAGTCGTGCGTGTGTATTGTCTTTTCATGACGAGAGAAAAAAAGAAAAAAAAGAGATTATAGGTATCTACAAGTTATTTTTTTGAATGTGTTGTGTCTAGGTATAGAAATAAGACTTGAATGACTGAAATGAACTATTTGATTGATTGAGATGTGAGACAGATTGCGATTGGCTTTTTGCTTTATATCGACTTTATTTTCTTTTGCCATATAGGTATGGGTATATACACCTACATACATATTGGTAAATTGAATTTATATTTATTTTTTTGGCCTGATGGAACTCTGTTAAATTGGAAAATGTCAAATTGTGGAATTTCCATCAATCTTAAATCTTGTCTTCAGCATATGATGGAGGATGTGTATCTATAGAGACAAATCGTGTAGAGCCTTTTTTGTATTTTTTTTTCACATCTGTTGCTTGGAAAACTATTTCTTAAATATAAATCATTTAAAATTAATTTTTATCTATAAAGCTTGATAAATGATGATTTAGAGAGTGGAAGTTACCACCAAGTTACACGAATTTTCACTATCAATATACTGACAAAAAGTCATTGTGAGGCCATATGACAATTAGGTGTGTATACCTACTGCGTGATTCTTTTTGTTCGTGACTGAGGTACGTTCGCCCGGGTCCAGGATTTTTCTCGACGGAGCAATTTGGAATTGATAGAGGGTCTAAACTCTCAATAAAATAGTTTTATAAATTTTCTTTAATTTCTTTTTATAATTTCTATTATATTTTTTCGAATTCTGAACATAGTAGGTAATATAAATGTATTTATAAATGTGATTTACAATATTTTGTCTCTTAAGATAGATAGCACGGTTTTTCACAAACTACAATAACTTTCCGCTCAAAATAACTAACCGAATAATGTAAGAAGGTTTCTTTAATAATACAAATTCTATATACTACTGAAATACATCAGCCAAGTAGAAGACTTACCACTATTTTATATGGACTTGTAGAATTATTGATTCAAAATAGATTTTAACGGCCTTTTATAGTCCTACAAAAATTTGGCGCTTCGTCCCGGAGGTCTCACTTGGACTCATCAGTCGACTATAAGTGATGGCTTTTGTCAATACGCAATTTTTTGTTAAGTTCAGTTCATAATACATAGATCTAGTTTGAACTATATCCAACAAGACTAGAATTCCTGATCATTAAATCTTAGATCTTAAAATATACAAAAACAAAAATTAAATTCATTAGGCCATCACACACTGGACCAATTTTCAACTAGAATAAACCCTGATATAGTCTAGGAGCTGGCAGAAATTTTTTTGCGTGAAAGGAAACCAAACCATATTTATATCATATGTAGTCCTGGGGACGGTGATAACGAATACGTTCGTCTGCAAGCACGTTGTGGCAGCGTTTCCGAAAAAAAATGCATCAAAAGTACAACTTTTCAAAAAATAGGAATACTGAGGGAAAGCACTTCAAATGCATCGCATCCCAACGCCCTCGATTCCCTGATTACAAATATGGTTTCGACAGACGTCAGATGGCCGCAAAACCACCGACAGACGTCACCGAAAATGCATTTTTAGACTTTTGGGAAACCACTTGAAAACGATGGCATCCGAAAGTCTTCGACTTCCTGAGTAAGATAATTGCCGCGACAGATGTCTAAGTGGCCGCAAACCCCCGACAGACGTCGCCAAAAATGCATTTTTTTTGGCATTTTCAGAATTTTGGGAAACCACCTGAAATGTATCTCAAATGAAAGGTCTTGACCCCCTGAGTGCAAATATGTACACGACATTATGTTATGCATCTGTTTATTGCCAAATAAAATTACTGACGTCTTCCACACCAGCTATACTAATCAAGTAGGTTTAATAATTCATAATAGGAATAAATTTCCGATTCCCAGAAAAAGGAAAAGGGTTAAAAGTTCTTGATTTATAATTAATCTTAAAGTTTTTATATGGGATGTTCTCATTCATTTAAATATTGCAAATGGTACACCATTGACCATGTACGTACCTTTGCTACATTTTTATTTTGTGTGCTTCCGAAAAATGTAAGATATGACTTAAAAACTTTATAAATTCTTAATATGCAAGCCCCATTTTATTAGAAAGACAATTAAAAAACTCCCCATCGTCAAACTGCTAATTAAAATCTAAAGATAACTTTATACACAATAAAACGCCCATACCGATATATCTAAGTATATATACCTTCCAACCGACAAGCAGAAACAATTCCAAATTGAAAACCTCATTCAATTAAAGACCATCTGCAGAGATAAAAAATTAGTCATGCAAATATCCTAGCGATGACGACGACCTGAGATTCAACTCAACAACTCATGAATAATCCTCAATATACATATACTATGCGCAATGTTGAATCAAAAACTTTGAATAGCAGACAACCCACTATGATCCCTGCCAACTTCATTTGGCTTTAAGAGGTATATATGTATATTCGCCTCCCTCCCCCTCACCCTCCCTCCCACACAGTCCTACTCATTCCAATCAATGTGACAACGGGGTGTAGAAGTGGGTTTTTCAAAATGGCATCCATTTCCATACTTGCCGCATGAACAATAAAGAAGGTTGTTTCAAGTTCGAGAGAAGAAACAATTTTTTAAAGTTTTGTTTGACATTCTGAAAAGAAATACCGTAAGGAATTAGGGTTCGTATTAAAACCCCAAGAGCTAAAAGTCGTCGCCCAAAGACTACTCAACCATTAAAATATACCCGTCTTTGCGCCTCGCCATGCCGCCGCCAACGCCCGGTCGGTCGGCCGGTCGCACGCGTTCTATATAGAAAAGGTTAGTAATTTTTAGGACACAATTTGGGGTTTTAGCAATCCGTTCTTTATGTCACCACTGGAGTGTCATTTGTTTGGTTACATTGGAATTACTATTTTTGCAGAAGATGTCCTTCAGAAAGAGTATCATCAGGGCGAGGGATAATGAAAGTAATTTGTATTCACAAACCGTTTTACTTCTCTATAAAGACATAACAGTATACCTACAATGTAAAATACTTATAGAAAATATTTTAATATATCTTCACAATGTCCATTAAAGCATTGTATGATCCTATTTGCAATTTGGTCAAATGTATTAAAAAACAAACATTGCTTTAAGTCTGGGGAATTTGCCAAGCTCTTGAATGTGTATGTATGGACCCATTGTAATCAAAATTATTTTAAATGATAAAACCACTGAGTTAAGTATCCATGAAATAAAATAAAATTATGCTCTGTAGTAATATGTACATATATAGCTATATATGTAGACTCAGAGAAAAAAGCTGTGTTGAATTGCTTTAAACGTTTAAAAATGTATGAAAATCAGTCTAGAGACTCACTTTTCGACTCTCATACTACCGATTTTGACAAATGAGTAGTCAAACGAACCGAAATTACCTGCTGATTTGACGAATTATAATTTATGCAAAAACTGCTTTTGTTTGTTTTCGTGCGTCTTTTATTTTTATGTTTATTTAGAATTATCGCACGGGTAGGCTCGTTTTAATTTTAATTCACTTATGTACGTAAAAGTCGAAAATAAAAAACTAACGTTACTATATAATTATATTGTACAACGTTATTAAAAGTTTTTGGAATCTATTTCCAACAAAAGAAGTGCATTTAGTTCGATGGTCAAATGTCAACGCTATAATCTTAGTTCGTCTGTTTTACGAAAAAAAAGAAGTATTTCGAAATAAGGTGCTTTATCACACCTGGATTATCCAGAGTCTACAGGAGAACCTGATTAAGAACTTCACTGCTATGCACTTACAGACGACAGCAATAAGTGCTCCCAGTATCACGACATAAGTTAAGTGGTAGTGGAAACCACCGCACGCTGTACTAGTCACCATAGAGGAGAGACTCATATATGCGGTATGAATGCTTATACCTAATAAAGTTGACAAAAGACGCACGGGATAGAATATTGAGCTAGGAGAAGTAAGAAGAAGATCTTGCGTGAGAAGAGTTAGTATGCTGCCTCCTAGTTTGCAACCGAAACAATATCTGGAAGTTTAAACACATACGAAATAAGCATTTTGCCGCTGTTCTTAAGACTGGAACGCAGGTTCATCAAAGCAGCGAAAGTTACTTAGAATATTATTTCCAGCTACTGTTTCCTACTATAGGACTCGAATAAAACAAGTAATAGGGTGAGAATGACCAACGAAGTCCCAGTTTTACCATGCAGTATAGATGAGCTAAACTTAGATAAAAAAACCGCCGGTAAAAAAAGAGATATAATTCATGCGTACTCCATCCCTTTTCCTTTATACGTTCACCCCTCGCCCAAAAAATCTAAAAACTAATTTTGTGTTTAGAGACTCCTAAAATCTGCTCTTCTAGTGTCAAATTATAATGTAAAACACAATTTTTCGTAATTCACATCAGTGGCAGGCTTTTGTCAGAAGTCCGTAAATGATGACGTCATATCAAAAATTTAGTGAAAAGTGATTCTATCGAAAATTGAATGGTTCCATTTAATTCAGCAATCAAAAATACATGGAAACAATACCCCACTCGACCGAGTTCCAAAGGCTGAGTTTTTCATTAATTCGTACCACTTCTTCTTTCCTACTCGTGAACCCCTTCCCCAAAAAATCGAAAAAAAAATATTTTTGCATTTGCGGAATCATCAAATCTACATCTGGTGCCAAATTAATGTTAATCACAATTTTTCCGTAATGCACACCAGCTGCAGCCTTTTTCCATATGTCCTTTATTGATGGCGTCATATCTCAAAACGCTCGAGGATCTGAGAAGTATACCCGGCATTTTAGGAATCAGCACGCTTTTTCATATAGAAACCTTCAAAATGTATTGTATATACCGAAATTTTGGGTTAAGGCAAAAAAGTCCATTTTTTCTTTGGACTATTAGATACATCTGACTGTTTGATGTTATGGTATGTATGACTGACTTTTTCAATGCTATAATAGGCGTTTTTCTTTTTTAGCCCCGAGCGTGGCACTGAGCTGTCAAAAAGAAAACTATGTTACTTTTTAACTCGGAGCACTCCGAGCTCTCAACTTGCGTTTCTTTTTTAGCTCAGAGCTCGACCGGGGTTCGCTCGA
This sequence comes from Epistrophe grossulariae, assembly GCA_929447395.1. Lineage (NCBI taxonomy): Eukaryota > Metazoa > Arthropoda > Insecta > Diptera > Syrphidae > Epistrophe > Epistrophe grossulariae. Next base: position 86,583,938 of record OV839567.1, read on the forward strand.
TGAGCTCGGAAAAAAATGACCGAGCACATCGAGCACAAAGCTGAGCGCGGCTAACTTCATACAATTTTCATGTAATTTGACAGATATATGAGAGTTCAGTGCTCAATTGCGTTTCTTAAATAGATAGGTCACGCTCTGTTCGGAGTGAGCTCTATTCGCTCAGAGCCCGCTCTGTGCCCCGCTCGGGGCTAAAAAAGAAAAACGCCTAATGTAGAAGCAAAGTATATGAAAATATTTTTTTTCTCACATACATATTTTACAGTCGTATTGAATTCTTTCAAAAATTTTACATATTGTGTTTACTCAGTGAGATATTTATGTGTACAATGTACATACATACATTTTATGCACTTTCTAAGTAAGAATTTAAAGTCGTAAAATTTGTTAGTAGTTCTTTGTACTTACTTTGTTTTTATTTGTATTTATTTTTACTGCCGAAATTTTTGTCATTAAAGATGCAAAAATTGCTACCTAAACTAACTGAGTTGTTTTAAATTTGTTTGCTAATGGATGGACATAGAACCTTTGCTCTTCACAAAAACATTTTTACCATTGCAATCAGCTCAAAAAATATATCATTGGTTCATTAAATTATTGTTAATTTGCCTTACAAAATATAAGAATTCAAGTTTAGTAGCTTTAATGTAAACATTTTTTTTTACTTAAATCTTAAATTTCATTGCCAAGACTTGATTTTCTTTAAAACATCACTATGTAGAAGACTCAAACCTTAAAATGTTTGAAAAATAAAATAAAAAAAAATATAAAAAGGTCATACATTTGGAACCGCACATAAAAATTAATTTAAAATATAAAAACATTATTTCCACTTTAGAAAAGTGATCCCTTAATATTTGTCACGTAGTGTGGACTATGGAGACCTTGTAATTGTTATGTAAAAGAGTATTGAAGCAATTTTCAATAATAATAATAATCATCCACCCAGAATATATTATAAGTGGTTCTGGTTGTAAAAATATTTGCTTGCATTTGAGTCCATTATTGTTTCGTAAACAAGGCTCAATAAAAGAAAACACAGAGCACTTAATTTTTATGTGTCACACCCAAAACACAAAAAAATAAAATAAATGATACCAAAAAAAGCAAACAAAAATGTATTGTGTTTACCCTTTTTCATCAGGAATTCAATTTCCTTAAGAGGAAGTGATGGCGCCGAAAATACATACATATCTAACTAAATAAATATACATTCTCAAAAGATATATTGACGGCGACGTTGGTGATGGTGGTGGCGACGACCGCCATAGTAAACCACTTGCTATGGTAAATGCGGGCTCAATAAACCAGATGAGATGCTAATTAAAACAAATTCTGATTGAAATACACCATCATCCTGCAGCCACCCCATCAGTAAACCAAGGATATTTGTTATGTTAAATCAGGATGAAGGAGCTCTACTTTAATTGGCATTCAAGTTAGAATATCAAAGAAGAAAATGCAGCAATTGCGGAAAGAATTATTACGTAAGCCATTTACCATTATATGCTAGACTATACCGACCATACCCTACCACACAAAGATGAGATGCTCAAAATCATAAGTTTAACGGAGAATATGAAAGTCTTTTTGGAAATTCCTCAAGTGTACTAAACGGACGTTTCTACAACAAAAAGTTCAGCCTTTCGTTAAAAAGGAACATCAGTGTGCGCCTTCGGAAATGGCTGTCGTTTATTTAGCAGCAAGCAGTGCTGGATTTTCTGTGAGTTTTATACGAGCAATTGCTTAGGGCCTTGCATCCCAGAGAGCTTCAAAATCACAAATTGCTAGTTTTAAAGGATACATCCATATTTAAGAACTCTCAAACTATGTGTATCTACATTAAAACCCGCTTGAGAGAAAAATCAGCTTATCTAAAACACTTTTATCGAGTATTTGTCGACCAATTAAAACACTCCGCTTAAGTGAAACTTGCTAAGGGCCAGTTTCACAGTGCACACTTAACAAAATAAGTGGCACTTAATTTTCCCATTTTGGCACTTAATCCGCATTTTTACTACCTGAGTAAGTGGAACTTAAGTGGCCAACATCGGAGACTTAAGTGTCACTTATTCCGATAAGTTTACACTGTGAAATTGGGAATTAGTTTTCCATATTCGGCACTTAAGTGACACTTACTTCAGCGTGAAACTGGCCCTAAGTGAAAAATCCGGATGTAAGAAACATATCTTCAGTTAAATTTAATATTTTTCATTGAAAAAACTCTCTTAAGTGAAAAATGAAATCGTTATTCAATAAATTATTTTTGTGTTATTAAATCGTTGTTGTATATTAATTTTTTTTTAGGCAACTCCAAAAGATGAATTCAATTTTTTCTAGCTTTAAATTTCCGCTCAATGGATTTTTAACTCCGCTTAAATGAAATAATTTTTTTCCACTTAAGCGGGGTTCATTTAAGTGAAAAATATATATTGGAACGTCGCAAATTAGCTTATGAAATGACTGGCTAATTATGTAAAAAGACCAAGGAGCTGGGATTTTGAAAAAATGGCTGGTCTTCGTTGGTTTTCCGGAAGCACCATCTTATTTTTTCACTGATGAGAATTTCAGAAGGCAGCCTTGAGCCTTTCTCAGGCAGCTTCTTTCAATATGTTAAAATGTTTTTTATTTTAATTTAAAGAAGTATTCTCTGGCGATCACCAACAGCGTTAGAACCTCCTTAGTAAAATTTCGGACCAGGTCTGTCTGTAAAAAAAAGTGAAGTACTTAAATCGAAAATTTCCGGAGTAGATTTGAAAACAAAATAAAAACTCAATTTTTAAAAAAATGTATTTACACAAAAATAAACATTTTTCAACAAAAAATAAAAAATAAATCACATTCGTTCCAGAACAGAATAGAATTTTAAATTAAAAAATTCAAGGTCAGAGTTGTTTATGAAAACTGAATAACACAAAAAAAGAAGTATGTACCTAAATCTCAAAAAAGTGGGTTTGCGGTGTAGATTTACTGTCTTTCTTAAAATTGGAGTAAATTTACTCCGATTGGTGTAAGGTTTTAACGCTGATCATCAACATGCATGATAGTGGAAATCGTATTTACATTTTACAAGTTGGACGAAACAAGCACAACAGTGGTGCGAAACCCAAGAAGTTTTTTATGATGGCGAAATAAAACATTTGAGTTTGCTTATACAAGTGTGGATATTTATTTTTTGTAGCCGAAGAAAACTTAAAAATGATTGTGCCACAGTCGATTCTATGCGGCGACACCAGTCGTCAACAATTTAGTATCCACTTTGGAATAAAATTTGACCAAATTAAAGTTCGTTAACTTTTACGTAAGAATGTTCGTTTCACGAGTTCTTTTAATATCATTTCTTTCCTCATTTTTTTCCAATTATTTATTTGTCACTGGAGACTTTTTTCGATTCTTTTATAGTCGTTTTTATAAAGTTAAAAAGACCAAAGGAATTTTTAATACTAAATTAAGTTTTTATCAAATAAAATTTGTTTTAATAAAATATTTTTTTCTGGTGTCACACTGTTTGATAAGCACTGTCTAATTGTTAGAGTAGGTACCTATATCAACAGTGAGACAAATGAGGTATTAGACTAATTTAATTTAATTTTTTTTGGTAAACCATAGACTAATTTTTAGTATAAGAAAAAATTGCACAAATAATGAAGGTACCTAATGTAATTAACAATATAACTAATTATTCGGAATACTTTTTTAGGTATTGTCGCTTGAAAAAAAGTGTCTCACTGTTGGCTACTCTCCCCTACATAAAATATTAAATTTATGTAGGTAGGTAGGTAGGTACTCAATGAATTTTAGTTTTGTTCGTAGATAGAAGTAAATCTCAGGTTTGCAATGGTCCTGCTCGAACAAAATCTTTTTGATCAACATTATTCAATTTTCTTGAAAACTCATTTGACGTTTATGAACAAGCTCAATATTTTTGGTGTCAACCAGTTGCGCCGACGCACGTTATCTAAAGTAAAGACCGAATTTCTAAACGTAAAACTTGCGCAAATTATGCTAAGCAGATATGTAGTTCCAAAATGAAAAGACATAAACGTAGAAGTTTTTTGTTAAAAATATCGTGCGCACTTGAGTTCACTTGCATTTAAATTTTTGTATTGTTTGGCGTGTCATTTATTTGTTTTTAAAACAAAATGGATGACATTTTTTTTTTAAATAAAGCAAAATTTATTAAAAAACTCAATAACCACATTACTTGTAACAACAATCTTAGAAATTTAAAAAATTAGACCTATCATCAGGACGTGAAGTTGTTGTTAACAATTCGTTTGATGTATGAAGAGAATTTTTCCTCGTGAAAATGGCAAAAATAATGTTTTGTTTTTACATTTTTTTTTCTTCTTTTTGTAAAAAAAATTGGTGTTGGTGCAACAATTCAGCCAGATCTTTATTAAAAAATTTTTTTTGGTAGTCCTTTATTAATTCCAGCAACAAACAATATTTCGTTCCGGAATGGCATATCCATGCAATGCAAACATAAGCTTTTGAGATTTCAACTTGCTTTTCCATTTGTTTTGCTTTTCAAATGTTGCGTTTAGGAATTTGCCCAATGATTTTGAATAAAAATTTAATTTTGAGTTTTCGAACAATTGATTCCTGCAGTTTGAAGAGCATATAAATTAAAAAAAATATTCAAAATAAACTCTGTTTAACTCGGAGTATCTACTGATGAACTGGATCTAACAAAGTAAAAAAAACAAAAATACTTATAATATTAACTCCGGACCTGTTAAAACTCTGGCTAATATAGGTACGTTAGTCGTCGTTGCAAAGGGAAATACTTTTCCTCATTGCTCTTTGTGTGTGTCTGTGTGTGTGTTATGAAATTTTGGAATTAAATTGCTCTATTTCTCTATACAAATTTGTAATAGTTGAAAGTTCAGAATTTTTTTTATAGTTGAATGAATAATCCTAGTCCTAGTTCTAGTCCAGTCAAGTCCAGTGTTATATTGCTCATAGACATTTCGCATCCATACCTATATAAATATAAAAATAGGTCAGGGTAACTCAGTTTGGTTCTGCGGATGATGAGCGAGTGTAAAATTTCGATAAGAACATTTTCCAAAATATCGAATTCTTTTCTTCTTCTTCTTCTGTGCAAAAGACTGAACAAAACTTTTTATAAGGATATAATATATTATTTATGTATTTATAAAGGCAAGCAATTGATATAATATGGATATTTACTCAAGGCTGCAATTTTTTTGCTTTTTTTTTATTATTTCATACTGAATGAGCATTTATTTAATTTAATTGGATAATAATATCATTTAGAATGATGGCTACAAAGAATGTTGGTACTAAAATACAAAAAAAATATCTATATATTTTAAAGACCATCAATGAAATACCTAGTATAGGAACGTATGTATATATGTACATAATAAATAAACAAGAATATTATCATACTTAAGTTACATTAAATTATGTCTGAAGAAATGAGCAAACACACGCCAGACGTCACGTTTGACGTTAGTAATGAAAAATAATCAAACAACTATTGACGTGCTGGATACTTTAAGGAACATTATGTATACAATTTTTACAAAGACTTTTTGAAACGTTGTAAGTAAAAAAAAACAAAAACCTTTCACATTAAATTGTAAACAAAAAATTTAAAAATCGATGCAAAGTTTTTTCGTGTAAAAGTTTTACTGCGGAAATTGACTGCTGACAGAAATTTCTAAATCAGCTAACGTAAATCCTAAATTGCTGCTGATTTGTTTCATTTAAGCTTGAAGGCTTATGCGTACATTGAATCAAGAATTAAATAATTTTTTTTTCGAAATGAAAAAGAATTTCGTTGTAGGCATATAGTATTATGTATGTACATATGTACAGGTATATAGGTACATATATCTTTATTTCAGTGGATATACTTTCGCTGAAATCCAGAGCCGTATTTCAATTGACAATTCCCAATCGCATTACAAAATCAATATTTGTATTATCCCAGCCCAGTTTTGGCAGCAGTTTTTGATGGTTTTACCTTTTATCCTATTTCGTGACGGCGCGGCGCGGCGACGCATGATGACGACGAAACCGCGACGTGATGTGAAAAAAACAAATAAGCTATATAGGTACCTAAAGGTATCTATATATTTCGTGTGTTTTTATTGGTTTGATAAAGTATATCGTGGTTGTCAAAAGACATATAAAATGATATAAAAGAAGATAATTTAGATACACATACAAATGTAAATACATAATGTATATATTGCAGCCCCAGTCAAATAAATAAATATATCTTTAGTTTTAAGAATATGACGATACGATTTAGATGACTATATAATACATATGTACATATAAGTGTCTCTATGGGAAAGGGACATTCAAGTAGCTTTTTTTTATGTAGATTGTAGAGGCTCAAGCAGACGCTTTTGTTTTCAATGATATAATTTTTCCAAGGTGATTAGATATTAGCAAAAAAAGCGAAAAATCTCGAATGACCTTGATTAAAAATTGCCTGTGGCTGACCATTTTGTGAAAGTATGCCATTTTTTTGCGAATATACCACACTTCGTTTTATTTAAAAAAACCAAGTTTTGTTTTTTGTTAACTAGCTGACCCGCCCGGCTTCGAACGGGCTGGCAATGTCAATCACCTTAATAACTGAATTCGCCAGCTTATTTAATATTCGGAACCCTGTGAATCCAAGCATTGTGTCTAGACGTTCGAACATTTCAGAAGGACAAAAATCCAAAAAAACATGCCTTCTTCACAATTATAATATTAAGAAGGATTTATCTTCATAGCAATTTTAAAAGTTTTCTTCTTGCCCACAAAAATAGCCGAAATTTGAAGTTTCCAATGGTAGCAACATTTGTTTTCAAATTTTGTCTCAATTTTTTTTTTATTTACCTCTTTTTTCAAAATATACGTATTTTTTATGTTTATATCCAATTTTAAATTGCTATTTTTTGCCTTTACCTCATTTCACCCTATAAATGGCTAGATGATAAAAATATTAAGGCATATATAAGCCCCTTATGATTCCCTGAATACATATATATAACCTTAAAAAAGAGGATTTTAATTGTATTTTTTATTTCACCCTATTTTATAACTAAATTTTGGAAATATATAAACTTATAAATCCACAAAAAGAATTTATAAAATCTTAAACTATTTTTTTTACCGCATTTCACCCTATAAAGGTTACCCCACACCAACGCGAATCTTTCGTGGCGACGACGAAAACAATAATAACAACACGTGGTTGTCAATGAAAATACGTTGTTATTTTGTTTTCGTCGTCGCCACGATATATTCACGTTTAAAAGTGTTGAGAAATTTGACAGCAGAGAAAATTTCCTGAAGAATCCTTATTTATATAAATAAAATTGCTGAGATGTCAGTATATGTCAGTATATTGTTTGAATTATATATTGTGATTGTAACCCCAATTTACCCTATAAATACATGTGTACATTTTGAAAAATATTTAGCCCTAAAATTATCCACTAAGTCCATCCCTTACAATTTTACCTTTTTTCCAAATCGAATACTTTTTGTTTGTCTTTACCCAAATTCACTCTATACTTATGTAGTAGGTATAAGTGATCCCAAAAGTACCTCCTCCAATAATTACCCCTAAAACACAAAATGTCTTTTAAAATCAGACAGATATCAGTTTTTGTTTTTACCCCATTTCACCCCATATAAATAGCTACATTTTAAACCAATTTTATTTTCCTCTATATAACGTTATAATATACAACATTAAAATAATTCCTGAAAAACATCCTCAAATAATTACCTTTCAAACGCAAAAAGGTTTTTATGTAATTTTTTTGTTTTACCCTATTTTACCTTATAAATACATAGACTTGAAAATTGATAAATATTGTTTAACTGAGATTGCTGAGAAAGAACATTTCAAATGTGGTGCTATTTTATGGTTTTTCCTTATTTCACCCTATAAATAGCTAAATTTAAAAGTATTCTCAAAGTGCTCTTAATAAAACCGTTCAAGAAACAGAAAAAAAAGGTTGTTTAAAAACGGACGCTTTATTTTAGTTTAACCACATTTTACCCTATAAATATTTAAAAGTTTTTCCATCGTATTTTAAAAACAAAACTGAAAAATACTTTCGTCTCACGTCTGGGATCTCAGTTAAGCATGTGTTGCTTTTATAAGACCAACAGGTGGTGCTTTTTTTTTTCAAAAATTACATAAAAACACTTGCGTTTTCGAATGCAAAGTCTTGTCAAAATTTCAAAGCGTTTCGGAGATTGAAGATTTTAAACAAACGAACATTTACAATTGTTGTAGTGCCAATGATTAGTTAATTTAATGCAGTCCAGATAATATTAAATTATGTATTTAATAAGGACATGTTGTTCATTAAAAACATAGGTAGGACCTATACATAAATAGAATGAAAAGTTATTTCTAGTCAAAACAAAAATTAATATATGTACCTATATGTAAAACAAAAGTCTCAGCTATCTTAAAATACAAATTACAATAATTGTTGGAATTCTGAAAAGCTACACTTTGAATTAAGTTGTTTCAAAGTCAATTTTTATCAAAACAGCACACTTGGAATTTTGTTGAAATTAATTTGAATTTGTATTAATTTGCAGATGGACAATCTGAGTTTGATGTGCAACTTGTTATGCAGAAGTATGTGGAAAAAGGTTCCAGTGTTACATTACAATGCAAGCATAACGTAAGGCCGGACATTCTGTTCAAGGTAAGAGAAACACAATAACCATGCATTACATCGAATACATTTTTATTAATTGATTTGAGAATCCATTTACGTGAGCTAAAGAACATCCTCGTCCGCGTCGTATTGTAATGTTTGTCTAACTTAACTATAAATTATTGGTCGTTATCGTCCTCGTCGATATAGAATATTAAAACTGCGGCAAGAAGGTGTGGCTGTTAGGGAATGTTTTGTTTTGTGTATCTTTAAGTTTTTTTTTGTATTGCCGCAAATGCCACCCCAATAATAATAACAATAATAATGAATAGCTGACCTTTAAGGAATTGTCCTGGTATATTATTTTCGATCACCAAAAAAAAAAAAAACAAGGACACAATATTGCTTCTGCTCCCACTAACTTATATACCCAACTAACACCCACTCAAAGCATCTGGAATCTGTATTTTTTAGACTATTGGGATTCATTGTTGAATTATATATTTATTATTTTTTTTTTTCAAAATTTCTGCTGACATTGTGGTATTTTGGGAATTTATTTAATAAAGTTTAACGACTGTTCTTTTTTCCTATGCTGACTGTGGAAGAAAAGTTTCAATATAAATATATATTGTTTGCGGAAGCATACGTGCATATAAAAATTGTTTGGAAGTTCAGGAAGTTTTTGTTGTGATTGCTAATCATTTGGATTTTATGAACATCTTTCTAATAAAAATAAAATGGCCATCTGAACTGCACGTACTTGTTCTTAAGGAAAGTATAATATAAATGTACCATTTACATTGTATACCTACTTGAGTTAAAGAGAAAATAAAAACAAATGTCTTCAGCAGGTGATAAATAATACAAAGTTAAATTAAATAAAAGTTAAATTGTATACAAACTGATAAAACACATAACGTTTTCCATTTGTTAAAAAAAATCACAAAATATCAAAAATTAAGATCCGCGGGGTTAAGGTGCCTTAGTTATAGATTTCATTGAAATTTTTTATTATAAGTTTTGAGGGCTGAGGCTCTTAAAAAATCCAAGATGTTCTTAGGTGGCAATATAAAGCTGATGACTTTAGTATCAATCATTGCCAACAAATTTTCATAAAATTTTAATAAAATTATAAGATCGCACAAACTTACTCTACAATTAATATGACTATGATATCACAATTCTTTGATCTTTTAACGAGTTAGCATTGCACTGTTTTTAAAAATTTTATTTAAGTTAAAATCACCTTAGATACTATAATACTAATGTCTAATATCAATTAATAATCATTATTGGTACCAACTCCAAATTTCACTTTGACAGTTCATGAAAAAATGGTATGTTTGCTTACTTTACTTTATGCAAAAACTGTCACTTATTTTAGCTGGATTTTATTGAGAAAATAGGTTTGGTATAATCTTATTGTTAAAAGTGTTTTAACTATAAGAACATTTAAGTTTAGTCCCTTAAAGTCAGAAAATTGTTAAGGAGTATCATTCTAATAACTTCACGCTGTTTAAAATGTTGCGCCAATATTTTTCGGGAATAACACAAAAACAAAAAAAAATTATCAAAAAACGTCAAAACGCCACCTCAAACGCAACTTTTTTTTATAAATTCATTTCGGTACATTATTTTTTGATGTTATTAAATGTTAAAGGTTTAAAACGTCATTTTCAAAAGAGGAAAGTCAAAAAAATATGAATATTTGATGAAAACGAATAAAAAACTACACTAAGTAAGAGTAAGACCGTTAGAAATTTTGTATTCGTTTTAATTCGTTTTTATTCAAATATTCATATTTTCTTGATTTTCCTTTATTTTTTGTTTTTATTTTTTAAATAATTTTTAATGTATTTTTAGATACAAAAAATGTTACCTATTTTTAAGAACACATATTGGCATTTCATAATAATGAAAAAAAATTATACTTAATAGCGTGTTTTTGTGAAAAAAATCATATCGAAGTTAAAAAAACAACCTAAAAATTCTTAAAAAGTGTGTTTGATAATAAATTGCGGGAAAACCGTTATCCACATAGAAAAATCTTGTATAGTAGATACAAATTTCTAACTATTCTTGTTTCAACAAAACAAAAATATTAAAAATCGGTTGTAGTTTAGCAAAGTTAGAGCCAGTGAAAGGAAAAAAGAATAAAAATCATAAAAACCGTTGTAAGTCGAAAACGAAGCGAAAACGAGAAAATTACCTCATAAGTTTTTGACTTGAAATGACCTCAGGAACTCAGGGTTTTCTTCTGAGGCGGTGATTTCGGTACACCCTGTGTTTCATTGAATTTTTGGAAACTCTATTAAATTGACGGAATAAAGAATGGTCAAGTCTAATAAACTGACATTCTAGTATGAATAATACAATAAATAATAATTTTCATTCTACGTTTTTATTAGATTGAACTACGAAACAGAAAATAGGATTCAAGAATTTCTATAGAAAAAAAAAAAAAAAAAAAAAAAAAAGAAAACCGGTGGCCAATGTTTGATATTTTTGTCAGTGGTTTTTTTTGAAGAAGAAAGTGTAATAGCCCACCCCATAATGGTTAGTGCGTATAGGACTGTTACGCCGAAGGTCTTGGGTTCGATTCCCAGCCTATATGTCACATAAGAAAAAGAAGATATTTCACCACCGGTTAGTGCCTCTTGTGAGGAATAGACAAATCTTCCAAAAATATGACCTTGTCATGAAAATGTGCTTCTAATCTTGGCCATTCAGATTCGGCAGAAATTTGTCCCCTCCATTCCTGTCAACGACACGCCCACAGGAATGGTTTTGTAAGTCACTAGGCCCTGGTTCTAGACGAGGTGTCACGCTAACCAATATATTTATTTAATCATGAAAAAGGTCACTTAATAGTCCTCCATATCTTCAAGTTCAAAAATAGTATGCCATCAAAAATATTATTAATTGGTCCAAGAAGGTTAACTAATTTCAGAAATTGGTCAATCATAGAAAATTTTCAATCAAAATTATTAGAAATTTGTAGCAATTCATTTTTGGGATATTCAGTTGAACGTCATAAAAATTAAATTAGTTTATAGTCCAGTCAACAAAGACTTGGAAAAAATCGCCGAAAAGCTGGATTGGGAGTTATTCCTGAAAAACCATTTTGAGGGGCCTTTAACCCTCCCGTAAAATTGTTAGCGGCAGCGGCACTCGAATCGATGGTGAATTTTGACGGTTTCTTAAGAACACTATGAAGAGGCTATATACCAAAATCCAGCTTTCCGACGATTATTTCCGAATCGGTCTATTTTTATGGCTTTATTGGCTGGACTGATCAGCCATAGATTTTTTGAATAAATTTTTAAAGATTTTTTAAGGTCAAATGATTTGAAGGTCTTTCAATTGGTATACTTTTTTTGGGAATAATATCCTACATATGAGGGGCTAAGATCGCACACAAACTCTCAGGACTGATGTTCAGAATATTACCCCGTGTTCGTGCCTCTGCACATTCATCTCAAGATCAAGATAACGAAAATATTTTCAAATTTCAAATAAGAACTAACTAATATCTAATATGCATTAACATAAACTCTTGAATAACAATACAAAACCGTCCTCCCTATATAGTATCAGGTTCAGGGTTTTTTATTTATGTATTTGAAATTGTGTGTAAATACGATGTTTTTGTTTCTCCATGTATATCACGTAATAACTTGGCTTTTTGTTGATTTTATGTGCGCATATCTTTTTCTTTCTACCGAATTTACATACGAAAAACTTTTGGGCTTTTGCTTCATAAAAATTTGCAGATACGTTTCATCTCATAAATAAAACCAGAACAGAACCCAACCATAACCAATTTTTTCCTGTTCTTAAAATGTATATGTGCTACTATAATATGAAAGATTTTTCTTTGTTATGCGTTTTAAATTCCTTGAGGATGAAATAAAACTGAATAGCATCGTCGACGACCGACCGACGACGACGCACGTTGGGTTCTATAGAACTTTAGTTACATATGATATAGCAAGAAAACAATGTTTTTCTTTCGAATATCATAAAATTGATGTTAATATCAGAATTCTCTTATAAAGCCAACGTCCTTGGCTAATTAATTGGACTTAGGGTTCGTTTATTGTTCTGCATATATGTATATAATTGCTATTTTTTCATATTCATATTATATGAAATCTTTAATATTTAAAATCTTTAAACATCAGCTATATTCTATAGATATATATGTATGAATGAATATAGAAGCAGAAAAGAGTCATGATATTTCCAATTTGACAAACGACAAAATTTTTTTTTTGTATTGAAATGAAAATTATCGACCTGTCTCATTGTGTTGGCGTTGTATAGGTTGATACAGGCAAAAGTACCCATAAACGTTCTATACACAGAAAGTATCAGCTACATAGGTTTCTTGCTAATTTGATGGATCAAAAATTCCTTTTTATTTTATTTTCTTTTGTTTTTTTTTGTTTTAGGTTAAATGATGATGTCTGCACGTGGCTTTTACTTTACCACTTAAGGTGTCTGATGTTGTTGACATACATCGAACCCAATTTAAATATTTGGCTAGACACATCTCCATCAAAATTTATTTTAAAAATTTAAAATAAAAAAAAGATTTGTTAAGCTAAATCATGCGGTGTTAAATCAGATCCATTTATATATATAATTTAAACCTTATTTTTAAGTAGATAAGAATAGACATCTTGTTTTATGATTTCGTGTTTGACTATACCATTTTTAGTTTAATTATTTTTGGACCCTTTAATTAGTTGTACAATAATGCCATACAAATTGATTGAAATAAAAAAAAATATATTTGTAATAAATTCTTAACGATATTTCTTATTAAACTTAAAACTATTAACTACAAAGGAAGCTGAAGTTATAAATTCATAGATAGAGGTACAAAAGGGTGTTTAAGATAATACCTAATAGATGACGAACTGCAAACTTATAACAATAAGCCTATTGACAAGACCCTCACTAGTCAACACTGATAAGTCCAAGTGCAATCACCATAACGAAAAACCAATTTTGTGTTAAATAAAGGTTTTTTTCAACCGAATCTTTAACAACGGACTTTGATTGATTGATTTATTTCAGTAGTACCAATCTATATAGAATTTGTATTGTAAACTCAAATGAAATATAAGGTAAAATTAACCAGAAACTAACCAATTATGGGGTTGCTATTTTTAAAAACGGTTGATCGTGTTAAATACCTAACAGGACGAACTTGGTTTAAACTTACACTACTTATCAAAATCTTAATTAAAATTGTTTAATTTACAAGAATTTCTGTTTAAATATGTTAAATAATAATAATAAGACATCTTTATAAATCAACTTATACAAAACAAAAAAAGGATTGTTATCCTATTATTTGTGTTGTTGGTTGCTTTATATGCATATATTGACCTTTATTTATTAAATAAATCTTTTAAAATAAAAAAATGTTTCTCTTTATATCTCTAATTTTTCCAAAACTCTCGTCTAACTCGAGCAAATCTTGGTATCCCGTGAAAATTCGTTTAGGGAGAGTCGACTGTACATAATTAAAAATGAATTGATTAAACAATTTTTGAAACTGTTTTGACCCATCACCCCTCCCCTTCCATTTCTTACACAATATTTACACCACTACTTTTAATGTAAAATCTGTCTCTATATATTTTTAAATAACTAAAGAACTAGTCAATAATTATACTCATTTCATTATTTCATATTATAATACACAATCAAAATATCCTTTATTTTATCCGTTTTTTGTAAAATCTCAGCAGAAAGCCTAAGACGCTCAAGCTGTTAATATTTATATTAGTCTTTACATTTATGTAATGAATAATAAATAATAATAATAATAATAAATGAAACTGTTTTGATACCACCGTGATAGTGTACATCTGATTTCTTTATATACAAAAATCTTAATTTATGAAAAAAAATTTTAATCGTCAAAGCATTTTTTTTTAAATAAATATAATTTTAGGAAAACTTTTATCAAACATATTATAAATTAAGTGATTTTTTACTTGCGATATAAAGGCAATGGCAAGTTATGGATTCTTAAAAAAAAGAACTCTAGATTTTGATCAAACTGTTGACATTTCGATGATAGCGAAGTCGAAAAAAGTGGGTCTCGCAATTCTTCTGTCCGTCTGTCTGTCTGTCCCGACCTTTCGGCTGCAGCCTAAACGGGTGGATTGATTTTCATTAAACTTGGTACATACCGCTTTTTTCAAACAAAATTTTTTGGATCTTTGAAAAAAGTTTTAATATTTTTTTTTTTTGAGAACTTAATTTGACAACGACTTGATCGATTTTTATTAAACTTGGCACAAAGCAATTTTTTAATATTTCAGCAGATTTTCAATACAAAATTATTTTTGTAACCAAAAATAACGCATAAGAGTGTTAAAAAACCAGTGTGAAAAATTTAATTTTTCTCAAAAACGATTTCTCTACGATTTTGATAAAATTTTGTATGTGAATTTATATCGGTGCCATCTACGATATTTTTATAAAATTATCTATCGATTAAAAACGGTATTTGTCATTGAACCATTTTTTTGGTTTTCGAATAGCTAATAACTTCTGTTGAACAGATTTTAAAGAAATTTTTTACACATTTTTTTTTAGAAAATTCGACATTTCAAAAATTGTTGTATGATTGTTTATATT
This sequence comes from Epistrophe grossulariae, assembly GCA_929447395.1. Classification (NCBI taxonomy): domain Eukaryota; kingdom Metazoa; phylum Arthropoda; class Insecta; order Diptera; family Syrphidae; genus Epistrophe; species Epistrophe grossulariae. The sequence goes on from OV839567.1 coordinate 86,599,261, forward strand.
TAAATCCGCATTACTAAACTCTTAAAAATGGCCTACCAATTAAAAAATAAATAAATTGTTTTTCTTAAAAATCGCGTGAAATTTCATATAAATTAAGATTTACTTAAGAAATCAGATGGCTTACATAGCGTTATAGTGTCAAAACAATTTCAGAATTTCCTTTAATTAATTTTTTTCTAATAATATATTATTTAATTTTTTTTTATTAAATTTTCAGTATAAACTGTAAGTTTCATGCATGCATATGTACAGTAGGGTGGAGCGTCAAATTTTTTTTCCGGTTAAGCTATTCGAATAGCACTAAAAAGTTGCGTAGTTACGTAAGCTACCCGTACAAAATAAAAAAAAAAATAAAAATTGTTTTTCTTAGCCCCCTACCACAGGTCAAAGTTTTGCAAAATTGGAAAAAAAGTCGTAATTTTTTTTGCTTTATTCTGTATTTCCGAAAGTATAAATCCTACAAAATAGTATTTGTAATAAAAAGAAAGATAATTAAATTTCCTTATAAAAAATGTATAACAACTTATATTGTATGATTAGCCGTTCTCGAGATATATGTTAAAAGGCGCTACATAAATTCAAATTTATCTTATATTTGCGCTATGGAAATCTTTTTAGCTGGAGTGAGTGAGTCACAAGTTTCATCAACCCATTTGTTGGATAGAACTAGCGATCAGGATTTGGAAGAATTTCTAAATAAAAATATCTTATTGGCATGTCATTTTCGGACTTCCTTTGTCACACTCAAGCTGTGCGAAGATGGTGACCGAAGCTTCAATAACAGCAGCTGGTGAAAAGGCCAGAGACGGGCTAATACAAAATAAGATATATTCTCGAAATATATTGCCATTTTTCCACACAAAAAAAAAATTACAACTTGAAAAATAAAAAGTTTAATTAGGTTAGTTTATGAATGGCGTATTTTAAATTTTTAAGTTTTTATTTTCAAGTTTGTGTTAATTTATTTGTCTAAATAAAAGTAATATATTATAATTTGTGTTTTCTTTTATCATGAATTATCATATAATTTATTTCGAAATTGTGAAATAATTTTAACGTTTCCGAAAAAAAAATTTTTTTGTTCCAAAAAGTCGAAACTTTGAGCTAAGGTAGAGGGCTAAAGACTTAATCCAAACTTTTTTTTTTAATGTCAAATTATTCTACTCATCGAAACGCAAAAAAATGGAGGTATTCGAAATTGATACAACAACTTTTATTTTTCTCCATACATCGACGCTCCACCCTAATGTACAGCTGGCATCAAATATAGGCTCCCATAACTAATGTATTTCTTTTAAAATCAGAATTATAGATCTTAATTATTCGGACTTGAAAAGTAGCACTTTATTTATTTTTAAAGTTAATAAATTAGAAAAAAAATAATTACTCTTTGGATGGAAATATTTCGAGAACCACACCTTCTAGAATCCGCTGGTGTTCATTTTTAGGAAGATCTTGAAAATATAAAAAGTAATTTCGAAGACCGCAGCAACCACTTACGATTTTCAATTACAGAAATAATGGTATCCAAACAAATTTTGTATGATTCGATCCAATAAAATCGCTTTATATGGACAAGAAATATTTTTGAATTTCTCATTGTGCGATACCTCGATCACGAATATACATATATATTATGCTATTTTGAGGTTGCTAGAGGATTTTTGTTATTTTTAAGAAATTTTTTTAGATAAAAAGAGAAACAGTTTTCAACAAATATACCTCATTCATAAACACATCCTTCTTTTTGAGTTCATTTAACCCATTTTTGAATGCTAAACTTGACTTTCAATTAAGACTTACCAATTACGACAATTTTACGACATTTAATCTGCACACAATAAATTTTTCTTGTAGATTATTTCGATTGTCAAGTTCACAAGAGTTATTCAAAAAAAACAAGCCGAACAATTCTTTTTATTTCACGATAAATTTACAATAATTATTCTCATATTCTTTTCTCTTAGTTTATTTTAAGGGATGATTACCTTGACTGTTCTTATTTTGACTGTCAAAAAGCATTAACATAGATTATTTAAAAATAAAAAATAAAAAGCGAAAAAATGTTGTTCTTTCATGACAATTTTACGACAGTTGATGGACCCTAATAATGCTGTTGGATTTTTTTAAAGAGGATTTTTAAAAATCTGCAACTTAAATCACCATTTACTCAAATTTGTGATTATGCAATAAATTATATAATGGTGAAGTCCTTGGCATCGAATGGAATGATCTTAAGATGCTGGACTCATAGCTTTTTAAAAGAAGTGACAATTTCTCCAACACTATCTATCTCATGTCATGATAAAATACCTCTCATCTTAACCATTCGGATTTGGCAGAAAATTGTAGATCCTATTCATTCCTGCAAACTAAAACCCTCACATCTCTAGGCACAATTGAGATTATGTAAGTCGCTAGGGCAAGGCCCTGTTTCTCCAAGAGCTACTGCGCTACCAAATTTAATTTGATTTATTTATAATTTAAATTTTATATTAAGTTGCTCCAACTAATAGATCTTATTGAATTAATATTCCGACCAAGAAAGAATTTAGTATTAATTTACCTTTTAATTTGTAAGAATCTTAAGATTTAAATAGCACTCCATATAAATTAAAGTTCTATAATTAAGTGGGCTACTTAAATATTATTAACAGATTTATACAAATTCTTTTAACTAACCTAGTTACCTAAAGCAAATACAGATCAACGTAAAAGCGATAATTAAATTTGACAACGACATTTACTGAAGCTTTCAATTCTATATCACTCACAAATCGAATCCTTATACAACAGGTTTTATTGAAAATAAAAAAAAAAACACTATCTCCACTCTATCTTTAAAATATAGAAAGGATGAATCCTTCCTTTCGAAAGGGGATTTTCGATACGTCTTCTCTTATATCATATCCACCAATTCTATATATTTCTCCACAAAATGGGATTCACATTATTGATTTAGTGCTGCGACTAAAGCCAAGCTACTTAGGTAATGGTTTACTATCTATATTATGTAGGTTCAATTGGAGTTCGTCGTCTTTTTGATAAGGTTGGAAGCAAATTGAATTTTAAACTTAGAGTAGATCTTGTGGGTTATTTTTCGTTGAAAGGTTTTCTATCTTTCTTTCTTTCTTCGAGTGTGCGTCAATAAGTAACTATTGTGAGACAGAAGTCAAGAAGCATGATCCTGAGGATGATGAGGAAATATATAGGTTCTTCACAGCATCTCTGAATCCTTAAATAGAAATTGGCTCAATCATTACGCTTAATTTCGTAATTTCGACCTCAGGAAGGTAAACACACCTTCTTTGTTTGAGGTTTGTTTTCAGTACATTTATATACGTTATTGAGTCAGACATATATAGTGAGGAATTAGTGAACTTGTCCATCGTGTCGGTTCGTCGTCGTCATCGTCATCATCGTCACACTTTGGGAATTTGTGGGGGATTATTTTGAAATTCAAATTGACTTTTGCGTGTGTTAGGAAGGACAATTTCTGATGGTGTGGGTATATGGTTTTGTGGTTGATTTCTGAGTCACATTAATGTAATTCTGGTTTGGTTTTTCGAGTGTAATGCGGGACTAATTATTCAGCCAAAAACAAGCAGGATACCTAACCGTATATCCCGTAATTGGTTTGTTTCAGTTAGTTATATACCTATTGCAAGTTCATACGGCGATCTATGTATGTAAATGTATGTATACAAATATGGAATGTTGTACTTATGCAGAGGTGAACATTAAACAATATTAATTGTTGTTTTACTAACGAAAGTTAATTGCGACAATTAGTGATTGCGTTAGTAGAAAGAAGGCTTGAATTTTGAGTGGTTCAGCTTTAATGATAAAAAAAAAATAAAATAGAATAAATTGGGGGTAGCAAATGAGAGCCGGAATAATTATCGACTATTGGGCTTTAATAAAATTAACCTTCTTTTCGTTTTAATTGGATCATTATGGATCAAGTTTTAAGCTGTTAGTTTGATCCAAATATGAAATCATCAAACATTTCAACTCATAAGAAATGTGCGTGCATACTTTATGGATTATATGAAAGGAATCCAACGAAAAAACGTTACGAATAGTTAATCGTTAAAAGAAAATATTTGATGAAGAAATTGGAGATTTTTGAGGGATGGACAGAGTTTTTATGGTTTCTGATTTTTGTCTTTTGGTGGGTTGGGTCTAAAAAATTTTATTTTTGGGAATGATGGATATAATGACAAATGTTAATTCTAAAAAGCGTGTTCTGAGCGCACTGAACTATTTTTGAAACACACCTGTACACTTACCTTTTTTTCAATTTCACCTGTCAAATGCGTGTGTTCAGCATTCAACTCGGTCTGCTCAGTTATTTTATTCTGAGCTCATAGAGCGCGCTCTGAATAAGCTCAGAACATGTTCAGAACGAAAAAAGAAACACAAATTTGAAGCTCTGAACGTTCAGAGGTAAAAAAGAAACACAATTTTTTGTTTGACAGTTCAGGCTCTGCTCTGAACTAAAAAAGAAAAACGCCTAATGATAATAAAAATTATTTCAAAATTTTTTTAATTTGAGTTTGAAAATTAGTTTTTCAAAAAGTATATTCACTTAAATGATTTTATTTAAAAACAGATTTGAAGAATGTATTTCTGACTTCTGAGGTATAACATGACATTGTAAGTGTTATCGTGTTTTTAAATATTTTTTTTTCTATTTTAAGTAATTTTGGTAGAAAATCTAAGATGACGGCTTAAGCTCCACCTCGATTTTCCCGCAAAACCACAAATATGGTTCAAATAACCCCCTCTAACGAATTGAGACAAAAAACTGTAAATATTTTCCCATTTATTTAGCTTCAAAATTTGGTTTAAATTGCTTTAAAATCCAATTTCCACTAGAAAAGAAGTTGAGTAGATTTTGTTATTTTCAAAACCATCCAGCCCCAAAAGTATGCAATATAGGTTTTAACGATTTTCCAACTTTTCAGGTCGAAATTTTAATTTTTTGCTTAACTGTGTGTGTAATGTAGTGTTTATCTAGTTCAATACCTATGCAACAAAAAATTGCGATGCAAATCGGATGATGTGCAGCCGATGTTAAAACCGGGTTAACAAAAAAAATGCAAAATCAACGAAATCTATCAAAATAGCCGACTTGGACATTTGCCAACCAATTGCTACCAGTGAGAAATTATTTTATAGACAATTTTGGAAATAAGTCGATATATGATTCCCTTTTAAACCCCTTAATGTCAGTTATAGTTTATTGTTAGAATTTTAGGGTCTTTAAATCGAGAACCAATTAACACATTATATTTTTCTTTCAAAGTATAGCAAGGATTATGGAGCACTATTTATATTCAGTGGATTAGTTAGGAATATCAACCTATTTGAAGTTTATTTCTAATTTACCTTACTAAAAGATGATGAGCTATTTGCGAGGCCTTGGAAAATAACAAAAGCTAAATTAATTACACCGAGTAAGTGATGCAGTTAGTGGAATGAATTTAAAAGAGAAGCAAATTCATCAAACAAATTCTGAAGTCAACTCATATACGAGATGCATGATTTATGTAATAAATCTCGTGTTTATATGTATATAGCTAAGCTGGATGATGTAATAGGTAGGTATATATCGTAGTTCAAAAGACATCCCTTGCTGAATAATAATTTATTTTGAAAATGCACAAGCAGTAGTATTCAAATGATGTGACTCACAGGAATTGGATTGGATAGGTATATGTTTTATATTCATAAAAGCGAACACATACACTGGTGGACCCTCGCCACTTTAAATTCAGGAGTTCTCCTGAATACGTCACAAACACAAATATGTTAAGTTTGCATTTTTTATACGTCAACTTTACTAAAATATATGTGATTCAACTATTCGAAATCATGGTGATAAAAGAAGCGAGTTTTAAATTTCTTTATTGTTCATCAGGCCTTTTATTATATTATTGTCATGTGTCGAATGTGCTCGAAGTTTTAAGAGAAAAGAGGTACAAAACCGTTTCGGAAAGAGAATTCTTCGAGAGCCGATTTTTTGGAATGAACTCGTTATAATACGTGATTCCAAACCCAAAAGAAACCATACTAGAAAAACGGATCTCTGATGACTCAATTTCTCAGAAAGATTTTTAAAATTTTACTTTCTATTATTAGAAGGAGGAAATTCGTCATCTTTTACAGCTGACCTTATATATTATATAGTAAAAAAAATTATAAAAAATTGATAAAAACTTTCGTTCATACCTATTTAGAAAAAAAACGATTTCTAAACATTTATACATAAAACATAAGAGAAAGCTTATGCCTTCCGGTACCAAAATATAAAACTGTTTTATTGTTGTATTGTATCTATTCATCACTTGTCCATCGTCCAGTTAATAAGAAATTGCAAATTATGGAAATAAGTTTTAGAAATAAAATATAAACAGAAATTAGCCAGTTATCAGTGTTAATGTTAAATATTTTAAAGTAGAATCAGAATTTAAAATCAACATAATAATTGTTATTTGAAAAACCTACACACGAGAATCTAGATAAATTAACTTGTTTTACTGTTAATCTAAAAGTGGATGTATGTAAAATTTACATTATTCGTGTTTAATTATCTAACTGTTTGATCGTTGTGTTTCATTTTTTTTTTCATTTACCTACTTTATTTTAATAGCTTTTTTTTTTAATTGTTCTTTTTGGTTTTAATCAAAATAACATTACGATGCAGCACTTTTATGTGATTTGGGAATTTTTTTTTAGCTCATTTAGAAATGGACCTGCCATACGATTTCGTTTTCTTTTCAAATTGAAATTTGAGCTCATGGAAACTGTTAATCAAAATGGCATGAAGTGTGTACATATTATATATTTCAATACCTACATTTAATGTGGCACACTTTGAAGCAAATCAGTCCATCTACTCGATGTAAATAAATAAATAAAAAAAATAAATCTTAACATAATCATAACATTTTGTTTTGTAAAACTTAGGAAAATCTGTTTTTTTTTTTAGTTTCATTAAAATTTCTTGGGAAGAAGCTTGGTTGGAAAAATGTAAATTAGTCAGTGTTTTGATGTCAATAAAGACGTTAGGCAATAACGCCCAAGGAAATAACGCCCAAATCGATTTGAAAATATCGCCAAAATTTTTTTTGTATCGCCCAGAAAAAAAATTGGAAATATTTATATTTTTCTAAATCTTAAGTTGGAAATATCGCCCAAATATTTCCAATGTAAATTGTTTTTGTAAAATTCGAGCGTTAAATATTCTCAATTTTGGGCGATATTTCCAAACATTTTTTTTTAATTTGGGCGTTCTTTCATAAATTTTAGGCGATATTTCCGAAGTGAAATTTCTATATTAAGATAAACTTTAAAAAAATTGTGGCGCATAAATAGTGAGGTATCTATGTGCCCCCCTACAACCCTCCTGGGCACATTATAGGATTTGGGGTAGGTGTGAGGTTGGGTGTATGCAAAGTCTCTTTTGCATTTAATGAAACTTTTCATACACCCAGATTCGCACCTACCCCAAATCCTATAATGTGCCCAAGCAGGAGTTTAACAGGGGGGGGGGGGGGGGGGGAACATGGCCTCCCATACATACCTCAATATTTTGACACCGATTTTAATTTTCAAAAATCCATAATGTAAATGTTAGTATTGAGTTCTATTAGATATTATTTGGGCGTTATTTCCTAAGATTTGGGCTTTATTTCCTTTTTCTGGATTTTTTTTTGCCATATTTCCAATTTTGGACGTTATTTCCCATTTGACTTTTAAAATTTTTACTTTGGGCGTTCTTTCCTTAAAAAAAATTAAAAAAATGGAAATAACTCCCAAATCGAAAAAAAGGACAACAACAATTGTTTTTCGGTCGATATTTCCAAATCGATTTGGGTGTCAATAAAGTCAAAATCATGGGTACAAGTTTTATTAAAAACGATGCATTAGTATCTGAGTGAAGAAACTTTAAATCCAATAAGTTATTGGGTTAAAGGGATTATTAAATAATTTTTTTTACAACATAAAATGGCTACATCAGTTCAAAAAAATCAGTAGTTTTTTGGGAAAATCGGGCTGTAGAGCCGCCTTCTTGGAATTTTCTTAAAAAAATTGACTTGATATGGAAAAAAAAAATTTAAAAAACCACGGCAACACTTACTTAGTACCTATCATTGATATGGAAACAAAATATTAAAAAAACAACGGCAACACTTACTTAGTATCATGTTATATCTTTTTTAAAAGCCAGAAATCCATTCTTTAATTAATTAATCAAATGCTAAAAACCAGACGCTTGAATGTCTTTAAGGTTTTGAGAAAATTGAAAGTAACAAAATGTATCTACTTCATTACTTTTTTAATGGAAATATGATTTTTAGAGCAATTTAAACCAAGGATTGAGTCAAATAAATAGGAATTGATTTCAAAAATAATTAAAAATTTTTTTTTTATTTGAGTTTGAAAATTAATTTTCCAAAAAGTATTTACTTAAATAATTTTATTTAAAAACAGATTAAAAAAAAGATATAACATGAAAGTGTTGCCGTGTTTTTAAATATTTTTTTCTATTTTAAGTAATTTTTATAGAAAATCTAAGATGTTGGTTTAAGCTCTACCTCGATTTACCCGAAAAACCACTAATATTGTCCTAATAACCCTTTTTAACGAATTGTGAAAGAAAACTGTAGGTACGTTGCCATTAATTTGGCTTCAATACTTGGTTAATATTGCTCTAAAAATCCTATTTCCACGAAAAAAACTAGTAACGTACAATTTGTTATTTTAAATGTTCTCAAAAACTAGGATACATTTTAGCATCCGGTTTTTAGATTCTGAGTTCTGACAAAGAATTGGTAAGAGCATTGAATACTAGAAACAAAATTATTACTCAATAACGTAAATTAAAAAAAAAAAAAATAATTTCAACTTTTTTTTTAAATTTTGTTTTTCAAAGTTTTTAGTTCGAAAATTAATTTTTCAAAAATTATTCATGTAACTACTTTGAATTAAAAACAGGATTGAAGAATGGATTTCTGTGTTGCAGTTATTTTTATTATTTTTGTTTTCTATTTTAAATCATTTTTTTAGAAAATTTAAGATGGCGGCTTAAGTTCCAGCTAAACATATTATGCTCCTAATAACCCCCTATAACGAATTGTGATGGAAAATTGAACAATTAAATTTTTTCCAGCTCAGGCCTTTTTATTTGTACAAAGCGACTGGGTTAATGTGGAAAATAAGAAACCTTAGCATTCTAGTTCACCACTTTTTTACTTTTATCTGTCACAGTAGGTAATCAGCAGTTGTGAATTTAGCATCGATGTTTTTTTATTTGATGTATCGAATCAACACTCGATTTTATAAAAAAAAAAAGTTCACCATATATCGAGCGTCTTTTGTAATTTGATTTAAATTTAAACCAAAATCTGCCCAAACGTTTATGGATATATTTTTGTTTATGTTAAATCTTAATATCGTTTCATATATTGAAGCAAAAGGAATTAATTCAATATATCTTACCAAAAATCGAGATTTAAATTTATAATAAACTTTATATTCTTATTGTATGTATGTACCTAAAAACCTACCTACATAACTAAAATACTGAATATAGATAAAGTCTTCCTCTCCAAAAAACCACATACATCTCAATAAATATCTATAAAGATTCTCTTAAGCCTCAATAAACTTGAGTATATAAGAAACACTGCCAACGGTATAATGCTTAGTCGTAAAAAAACAATAATATGGCTCTTCTAAAACAATTTATTGTTCGAGTCTTTCAGTAGGTATATCTTATAGAAAGACAATGTTGAACATTCGTATACTCATTAATCTGAAATTAACTGCCAAATGCTATGCAACCTCAGCGTGAAATCAGCCTGAGCTTCTTTAAGTGATTGCTCCCCCGAAAGCGACATCATTTATCTATATAATACCGTAAACGATATATGTATACTCGTGGAATCAACAAACGTTAATCGAGCCTAAGACAGCATACTCAAGTGGAAAGTCGATTCAATCTAAATTCAACAAATCCTTACCTATTAGACTCTTAACGATGAGGTAAATGTACCTTTCCTTATACCTTAACCAAAAATAAAATACCGCATCGTGATTCTTGTTTATGTAATCATCTGGTGAATCCTTTTTTCTTTTTCTTACCAAAGAATGAAAGATTACAGAAAAATTATGTAGATTTTAGATATTATAACCGGCCGGTGCGGTACGGCGCGGTGGCGGGATTGTTTTTCGTGCGATCCTGATTAATAAATTGAGTATTCAAAGTTTTTATTAATGCATTATTTAGACATTTGAGTGGCATGTGACATTTCTCATTTATGGCTTCCTTAAAAAAAAAAAAAAGAAATAAATGTTTTTATTCAGCATTTGTTCACCTTCATTTACAGGTGACATGGCTGAAAGCTGACACGGGGAAATTTTTTGAATACATCAACGGAAGGAATCCACCGTTTCGAAATTCCAGTGTGGAAGGCGGAGAAATTGACGTGAGTATAATATTTTACTGTTTGTAATTTTTTCATATTTCAGGGCCGTACTTGCAAAAGAAAAAATTAATAAATTAATGGGAAGATACAGTTCTTGGAAAACCTGGCCCAAGCCACTTGTAACTTACTTCCTATTTTAATTATTGTGTTCGTGTTGTCAATCGGCAGGAATGGAGAGGACCTATACATATTTACTGCTGAATCCGAAGGGCTAGTAAGATTATACATATCTCTTTGGCGTAATACTAATAGTGCTTTGTACTATCACTACAGCAGCGGTCCGGTTTCAAACCCAGCTTATTCACTAATTTTTTTCAGGGCTACTCCATCTTGGGACAACGTGAAAAATCCCCTACTGTTAGGTTTCTCTGATCTCTCAGATTTTTTTAGTGGTCATAAAATATATTAATGGCTCAATAAGACATTCGTTTCGTGTAAAAACTTGATATTTTTATCAGACCTAGCATTAGGCCTGTTTTTTGGTATTCTATGCGTAGTACAGTATTAAATTCCCAAAAAAACGCATCGACCATAATTTGGTTTTTTTAATTCACATTTGGTACTAGCGATAACCTATCAATATAATCTGAAATTTAAAAGAATCTATCCACCAGTAGGATACTATACTTTAGCTTTTATCGGCCTTAATCCTACTGGCGATGTTGTATTTGTAATGCATGTAAAATCGTATTATACAACGGATAGCTTTCCCAATAAAACACACCTGTTATACGTATATGGTTTTCGTAATGTACAAGATAAATTAATAAAATGATTAATTATTTCTTATTCATAAAAGAAAAATCAAAATTAATATTTTTAATTGAAATATGGGCCCATTAATTTTGAAACAAAATCCTCTCCTGTTATTTATTATCGGTGCCTGGTTGATAGCATATGTTAGGAAATCAAAAGTGATTTGGTTCACAGTAGCATAAACATATAAGAAGAGAAGTACACCTTTTGTGCGGAACCATTCCTTTCAAGGATTGTTGTATTATCCTCTTGCATGAAATTTTTGTGCGCCTGAAGCTTATCCTGTATTGATATTCCCAAGTTTTGTTGTGCCGATTGTACCTATAAATGTACCTATATGTATATCATTCTACGTTTGTGTTCTGTGCACCATTATGACTGTAAGGAATGGAACTGGTTCATTTAGATACGCTTGCCATCAGCCATTATGGCTTTAAGGATGTTACAGACATTTTTTTTTTTTTTTTTTATCATGTCAGCTTCTGGAAGGTTTAGACAGGAGATACGTATATATCTATATATAGATCCTGAGTGCTCTTATTATCTATTTGTAAACAACAGCACCTGATTTCGTATCACATTGCTGTCGTGTTCTATATTTTTTTTTTGTGTTGTATAGCGATATGTTACTTCATGTATGCCAAAAAAAATTCTCATTTAGCTTTGAGCCATTTACAAGGAACAAATAACTTTTGTTGAAGATGAAAGAGGTTTGTAAAATTGTAATATAGGTTTATATTGAAGAGATATCTTCCTTAATTTGAGGCAAAGAGATTTACTTAAATATATGCACATTTAGATGTTGTAATACACATTGTAATGTAAAATATACAAATTCAAGGTTTCTATATTGTAGATAAGTACCTATACCTACCTATGCGTTCATGCGTAGGTAGTTGTCTAGTTGTTTAGTTAAACATTTTCATTCCATCCCATGAGATAACGAAATTAATATATATTTTTTTTTATCGAAAGGGAAAAATTCACAGATTAATACACACAGATATAGAAAGGAGGAGAGCTGATTTATAATTTTTAATATATGTAGGATGGCAAAAGGAAATACAAGGTAACTTAAAAAATTGCGTGAAATAAATCAAATGAAATTAAAGATAAATTTTAAAGAAATAAAAGAAGCATTATAGTTTGGTATATTATTATATGAATTTCAGGTATGTCATTGAACTGACAGATATTTTCAATAAAGAAATGTACCAATAGTCGTTATAATTTAAGTCTGCTTCTTTGCAAAATAGTTTAAGAAAAAATAAGCAGCTTACATAAATACTACAATGGGCTATCTTAATTATAGAGAAATTTACATCCTTCCTATATTCAAACTAATTGTATCTTCTTCTTCTGAGAATTCTTTTATGTTTGACAAAGTTGTAGCATATTTGTAGGCTTGTAGTTACTCTAGTCATATTATAGAGGCAGAAGCTTTAAATTAGAATCAGTTGTGCGAATTTTCGTATGTTTTTTTATACAACCACAAAGCATAAAACTCTTAAGAAGTAACTGTCTACAAGCTAAAAATTTTAATTATCGTATTGTAAATTTGTAAATACATATTCATATGTTTAAATATCTACTTCAGAACTCTCTATTGATAATAATTAATCAATATTAGCTTTTATCACAAAAATAAAAAATCACTTGTTTCGTTGACGAACTTACCAAACTTAATTATTTTTATTAAAAAAAAATTGTTCTTACGATTGGTAAAAAGTCAATAGAAGTCGGTTGTGTACGAGGATGGCTGTTAAGCTGAAACGCGTTACAAATGAAATTAAATGTTATATAAGAATACTATAAGGTGTCTGAACGTCAAAAGTCAAGGCAATTTAAATTCAGCCTTGTTGGTCGAACAGAAACTTCCTTAATTAATAATAATGTTCTTACGATTTTTTGACAAGGTCCCACATCTCGTGGTCAATAACATATGAATTACAAAAAAAGCAAAATAATAACAAATTTTTTTTTTTAATGATTTTTCATTATTGACGGATGGCTAGCAACAAACAAATGGGGTGAGTCCATTTCAACAACGCTTAAACTTTGGTCATAGAAAGAATCTTGGCCATCAAATACAAAAAAGACAGGCTTACACTCCAGTTCCGTGAATGTGGTCCTAATTGAAGGTGTAAAAAAATTTCACAAGGCTCATCTTTGTATATATTGTTCATTGATCTCAGACATACTATACAAAAATGGTTTAGACGTTTTTGGTCTGCTTTAAGAGGCTCCTGCAGGTATATGGGAGTAAACAAAAATTTCTAATTTACATGAAAATAGAGGCCAAAAATCGGATAGTTCTAAATTTTTGATTTTTTGATTAGTAGAAGGATCAACAAAATAAATTTCCATAGCACCGCCCCTCCACCCCGATCAAAGCCCACAAAAAAGCAAAGAAATTCGGTTCGGTCTTTTGCCTATAACTTGTTTCTGGTGTACTTTTTTACAAAAACAGTTTAATTCAGAATACTTTTGTTTTAAAATCACATGCTATAAGGACTATAAGGAGTTATTTACAAGTGGCTATATTATGTTTGGGGATATTTTTTCGTTTTAAAAAACATATATATTTCTTTTTCGTAATGAAAAATCCCAGTTTTGGGGCCATTTTTAATTTTTGGTTCGAGTATTTTTTACTTTGGGTTTTTTAATGTTTGGGCCGATTCCGTATTTTGAAAATGGCACAATTTTTCACTATGAAAAGAAACACACATTTTGAGGCCATTTTTTGTCTTTTGTTTGGAGTAATTTTTCATAAGGATCAAATTTCATGCAGCCCTGGGTTGTAAAAATTTCCGAAAATTGTTTATTAATGGCACCTTTCATATAGAACGATTTCTTTTTTTCAATTTATTCAAAAACGTTTCAACTGATTTTGATCAGATTTTTGAATATGGAAAATGTTGTAAAAAGTTTCATTGTTATAGTATTTCAAAAATTCACGAATAAATATTTTTTGAATTTAAACATTTTTTTAAGCTCAAAATTTTGGAAAAATATGGCATAAAATAGTTTTTTTTACAGTATACATGGTCTTTTGCACAAGATGCGATAAAAAGCTAAAGAAGTTTTCTCAACAAAAAAACCTTGAAAAAAACTAAAACTAGAAAAAACTAGTTTTTATCAAAAACTCGACGATTTTTAAGCATCTGTTTTTTTGTGTTTGACTAAATTTGATAAGAGCATTGAGTATTTAAAACAAAAAATAAATGTAAGGTTTTTTAAAAAAAAAGCGTTTTAACAATTTTTTTCATTCTATTGAAACTATTAAACAAAACTTGATTTAAACTTTGCTTTGGTGTCAACACAGTTTCAGATGTTGTTTAGTCAATTTATTTCTAATTATATTTATTTTTCAAGAATTATCAATTTAAAATAAATTGTTAATTTTATTATACATTACAGTTTTCATTGAAAAAATTTTTTTAATCAACGGAATCCCATAATGCACCAAGAAAGTTTAAGCTTTGATCTCGAACAAAGTTAGGAATTTTATTTCAATCGCTTATAAAACTATAGTTGGTGCATACAATCTTTCCCTAGAAATCTTTTCAATTGATCAGCTTTCAATCAACTTTTCTTCGAAATAATATATGTATTTAGGACATATTCTTCATTGTGTCGCATCCAATTATGTCCGGTATTATCGTTATAGCAACTACTAGTGAACATCTACATATAAGTTTTTTCACTGTAGTTAACGGATCAGCCATGGGCTTACTAGTTGCTAAAGTTTTGAGTCCTAATTTTATTTCCAAGGTGATATTGTAAAGATTTAAACAGATTTTTAGATTATCCATTTATTTGTAGTCAAAAATATTTTCGAAAATAAAATTTTACCTCCTTCAAATTAAGAATTAGGCTGACGGTTTTCTGTTTTTTTTTTAGGGATGCAAATTCTAAATACTACTGAAATCCATCAGCTATGTAGAAGGCTTAGCAGTTAGCACTACTTAATTGGACTTTTTTAATTATCGATTCAACATAATTTTTAACGGTCGTTTATCAGAATCGTTTCGATTTGGTATGGAAAGTTTACTGAATTCTCTTTAACTAAATTTCTGATTAGTACAGCCCATGACTAAGATTTATTATTACAACCATTAATTGTAGTGCATTTTTTGGCTTTGTTGTCCCCAAATTGTGATATAATGTATACAAAATATTATTCAACAATAAACATTTTTTTTAATTTTTATTAATTTTATTTAAACTTAATTTTCACAACTTTATTCGGAGTAAATACGGAGTAAAATAAACGCGTCGCAAGTTTTAAAAATAAAATATAAAGTTGTGAAAATTTAGTTTTAATAAAATTAATAAAAAAAACAAAAAAAAATTGTATTTTAATTTTTATTGTTAAATAATATTTTGTATACAGTAGACGCTCGATATAGTGAAGTAATTAAAACCAGACCTGTTCACTATTTCGAGAATGTTCACTATTTCAAGAGAGAAACTGAAAAGGCTTTCCAGTGTGATTTTGAAACAAAATTAATTTTTTTATTTATTAAAGCGTAAAATAATTTCAATTGGGTAAAAAAAAACATAAATATTTTATAATATTATAAATACTGTAAATACATTAAACGTTTTTTTCATAAAAACGAAAAACTTTATAGCTCCCGGTACTTATTAGTTTGTTTTTTTTTAAATAAGAATGAAATCACTAATTCTGTTTGAATTGATTTGCACTGCTTTTTCTTGTAAATATTTCATAAATATCTTTAAAGAAACGTCCACAATGCTGTTAACGCATTTTTGCCTGCATAATCTTAATCATAAAAAATGTGAGGTCACTATATCGAGATATCTTTTGTTCACTGTTTAGAGTTGTCTGTATACAATTTTGTGTGTTCACTATACTGGATAGTTCACTCTACCGATATTCACTATATCGAGCGTCTACTGTACAATACTTGTAGGTTAGATTTTGGATATTATTGTTCTCCACGCTCTTTCAAACTCTTTATTGTTGGTGCCCAAAAAGATATACAGAGCTATATGTTCGAAAATTCAATTTTGTTATGTTTTGACTTAAAATAAAAAAGAAAATTGGAAACATTTCTTCTTTCAATCCTAACTGGCAGGGCGTTTAATATTTCTCTTACTTCAATGCAAACAATTCATACCAGCCTTTTGTTGTATTACTATAATCTTTACTAATCAAAATATTTAGAGCATTGTTGTTCAATTAGAAATTATTCTAGTTTTCAGCCACCCTCACTTCACCACATCAGACCACATAAACCCAGTTTTATCCTTGTTCGGCAAAACGGTAAATATCTATTTCCAAGTTGTCAGGACAAAAATAATTACATACAATAGGTATAGCTAATTCGCCCAAGGAAATTTGTAATATATTTGAAATTTTATAAAAAAAAGAACAATACGAAAAAACAAAAACTTATTAATTTTTATTTTTTATTTAAAACAAATAATAAAAATACTATCCACATTATCATCTAGTTTTTTTTTAATATTGGTGGTAAATATTGTCTGTTAACAAACGGTTTTGTCACGTCAACTGTTAATACTCTTTCCGATGCTGAACCATAGTTATCATCATTTTTGACGAGTTCACCAATTGATGATCCAATTCCGAGACCTGAGATATAATCACTTCCTGATTCTAAATTTTTATTTGCACTATCTTTTGATCCATTAAGACCATAATCAGTGCTGGTTGAACTGAGTACTGAAACGCCATCAATTATTTTCGATCCAGAACTTGAACCAAAAGTTGAACCAGAAGATGTGTTTTGAGATCCAGTATTTGATAAAGATCCACTGCCACTTAATTTTGATGAGTCAATAGTTAGTTGGGATGCGTAGTTTCCTACACCGGATCCGACTAAGTTCTCAGATCCGGTAGGTTTTGATGAATCAATTCCAAATGAAGAATTAAATTGCATATTGTTGCTTCCTAACAATGAACCACTTCCAGCATTGTTTGATGATCCAATTCCTAATGAAGAAATAGAAGAACCAGAACCTTGCAATGACCCACTTCCAATAGTGTTGGATGATCCAGTTCCAAATAAGGAACTCGATCCCAAAGTTTGGCTTCCAGACACGGATCCTTTCAATGTTCCGCTTCCAGCATTGTTTGATGATCCAGTTCCAAATGAAGAAATAGAAGAGCCAGTTCCTTGCAATGACCCACTTCCAATATTGTTGGATGATCCAGTTCCGAATAAGGAACTAGATCCCAAAGTTTGGCTTCCAGACCCGGATCCTTTCAAAGTTCCGCTTCCAGCATTGTTTGATGAACCAGTTCCAAATGAAGAAACAGAAGAGCCAGAACCTTGCAATGACCCATTTCCATTATTGTTGGATGATCCAGTTCCAAATAAGGTATTAGATCCCAAAGTTTGGCTTCCAGCCCCAGATCCTATCAATGTTCCACTTCCAACATTGTTTGATGATCCAGTTCCAAATGAAGAAATAGTAGAGCTTGGTCCTTGCAATGGTCGACTTCCAATAGTGTTCGATGACCCAGTTCCAAATAAGGAACTAGATCCAAAAGTTTGGCTTTCAGACCCGGATCCTTTCAATGTTCCGCTTCCAGCGTTGTTTGATGATCCAGTTCCAAATGAAGAAATAGAAGAGCCAGAACCTTGCAATGACCCACTTCCATTGGTGTTGGATGATCCAGTTCCAAATAGGGTATTAGATCCCAAAGTTTGGCTTCCAGCCCCAGATCCTATCAATGTTCCACTTCCAACATTGGTTGATGATCCAGTTCCAAATGAAGAAATAGTAGAGCTTGGTCCTTGCAATGGTCGACTTCCAATAGTGTTCGATGACCCAGTTCCAAATAAGGAACTAGATCCAAAAGTTTGGCTTTCAGACCCGGATCCTTTCAATGTTCCGCTTCCAGCGTTGTTTGATGATCCAGTTCCAAATGAAGAAATAGAAGAGCCAGAACCTTGCAATGACCCACTTCCATTAGTGTTGGATGATCCAGTTCCAAATAAGGTATTAGATCCCAAAGTTTGGCTTCCAGACCCTGATCCTTTCAATGTTCCCCTTCCAGCATTGTTTGATGATCCAGTTCCAAATGAAGAAATAGAAGAACCAGAACCTTGCAATGACCCACTTCCAATAGTGTTGGATGATCCAGTTCCAAATAAGGAACTAGATCCTAAAGTTTGGCTTCCAGACCCAGATCCTTGCAATGTTCCGCTTCCAGCATTGTTTGATGAACCAGTTCCAAATGAAGAAATAGAAGAGCCAGTTCCTTGCAATGACCCACTTCCAATAGTGTTGGATGATCCAGTTCCGAATAAGGAACTAGATCCCAAAGTTTGGCTTCCAGACCCGGATCCTTTCAAAGTTCCGCTTCCAGCATTGTTTGATGAACCAGTTCCAAATGAAGAAATAGAAGAACCAGAACCTTGCAATGACCCACTTCCAATAGTGTTGGATGATCCAGTTCCAAATAAGGAACTAGATCCCAAAGTTTGGCTTCTAGACACGGATCCTTTCAATGTTCCGCTTCCAGCATTGTTTGATGATCCAGTTCCAAATGAAGAAATAGAAGAGCTAGAACCTTGCAATGATCCACTTCCATTAGTGTTGGATGTTCCAGTTCCGAATAAGGAACTAGATCCCAAAGTTTGGCTTCCAGACCCGGATCCTTTCAAAGTTCCGCTTCCAGCATTGTTTGATGAACCAGTTCCAAATGAAGAAACAGAAGAGCCAGAACCTTGCAATGACCCACTTCCATTAGTGTTGGATGACCCAGTTCCAAATAAGGTATTAGATCCCAAAGTTTGGGTTCCAGCCCCGGATCCTATCAATGTTCCACTTCCAACATTGTTTGATGATCCAGTTCCAAATGAAGAAATAGTAGAGCTTGGTCCTTGCAATGGTCGACTTCCAATAGTGTTCGATGACCCAGTTCCAAATAAGGAACTAGATCCCAAAGTATTACTTCCAGAACTGGATCCTAGCAATGTACCACTTGTTATAGCATTGTTTGGTGATCCCGCTCCAAATGAAGGAATAGTAGAGCTTGACCCTTGCAATGTCCCACTTCCAAAACTGTTGGATGATCCAGTAGTTTCAAATGAAGTGCTAGATTCTGTATTTTTGCTTCCAGACGGGGATCCTAGCAATGTCGCACTTCCTAGATTGTTTGATGATCCATTTCCAAACGAAGAAATACTTCCCGAAGCTTTATTTCCAAAAGCAGGAGCGACCAAAGCTCCGCTTCCAATAATGTTGGTTAATCCCACACCTGATCCCGATGAAAAATTATTAACGCTTGTTAAAACATTACCTGGTCTCACAACTGAGCCAGTTCCAGTTAATACAAGTGGAATGGATGAGCCCTGGTTAGATCCGGGAAAAGAAGAACCACCTGAAATGAAACTTCCTTTTTCAACAATTTTGGATGATCCTAAATTTAATCCTGTTTGTGATCCACTTTGAATATTATTTGAAAATCCAGAACCTGATCCAGTTTGTTTTACTAATGATCCAATATTTCCACCACCTAGGGAACCAGCTCCAATCAACGAAGCCGGTTGCGACCCACTCACGATGAAATTTGATAATCCAGAGCCAGATGCAAGCAGTGAACCACTAGATAATCCATTTTGTGATGTCTGCAAAGTGCTACTTCCAAAGCCATCATTTTTTCCTAAATTGTAAGAGTTAATTAATGGATTACTACCTAAGGCACTGTTTCCGTTTGTTTTCGATGCGACATTACTATTAAATGATGGAGCAATCAAGGGACCAGTTCCAAAAAATTTAGAGGATCCAGAACTGGATAGAACTTGTGGTCTACTTTCATATTGAATTTGTGATGAGCCATGCAATGGACCACTTCCGATTGAGCCCAATGATCCTGTAGTTGATCCTATCAATGATCCAGTTCCAATTGAGTTTGATTTAATCAACGAACCGCTTGATAAGCCAGTATTTGAATTGTATATATTAGGTGCTACTAAGTTTACAAGGCCACTTCCAACAAGTCCCGGCGATCCAGTATTGGAGCTCTTAATTACGTTTAACTGACCAACACTAGATCCAAGAAAAGCTTCCTTTCCAAAGGCAATATTTTGACCTCCGATAATACTGTGTGGTGAATTTCCAAGAGTCGACACAACATTTGAACTCTCAGCATGATGCCCTGCTCCTAATTGTGTCGATGAAACAATACCTGGTCCCAACAATGTTTGGATTCCTTTATAAGCCTCTGCATCACTTGCATAGTTCAAAACCGGTACAACGCCCCCATTAAACGATTCGCTACTTCCTCCTGTAGCTTCGTATTGATTTTGAATTTCAATTTTAGCACGTTCAAGATCCTCTGGAGTTCGGTATTTAATAATTCTAACTTCAGGTTTTGTTTGAACATTCTCTTGAATTTGTTCAAGTTGACCAACTAATTGGTTAGCATCAGCTTCTTTGCTAAGAACATATATAGCTGTTCTCTGTTCTATAGCTTGTTTAGCTAGTTGCAGAGCAGCATTCGTAGTAGCAGTGTTTTCTGGGGCATTAATGAAGACGACTTGGAGATTCTTTTTCAGTACATTACTCAATTGCTTGGTAATTTCTCCACTTTCTTGGTGCTCTTCGGGGGCTTCGAAATGATAGAATTGTTTGCTATATTCAACAGTTTGTGGGACAGAATTTAGTTCATCTAATCCAACTACAATTCTTTTGTTACCTTCAGCAGCGTTTCGAATGATTTGGCCTCCAACACCGATGTTTCCGCTATGATAGTTACTAAACTGAACATTATTATTAACTCCTTGAATACCAGGTCCAACTATTTGATCAGTCTGAATAACTCTTCCAGGGGCTATTCCACTAGATCCAATAATGCCACCTGAATTATATACTTGGTTACCAGTTCCAATGATTCTTCCAGAATTCAAAAGCTGGCCGGAACTTAATAGACCTCCAGAATTTACAAGGTTTGCTGAGTTAATAATTCCACCAGTGCTGGATGAAAGACCTTGGTTGTATACTACGTTTTCCGGTCGAATAAGTCTTCCGTTACTAACAAAATTATCACTTCTTACGATATTTCCATTGTTTATTAATCCTCCAGTACTATACAGTCTTTCCGATGTGACAATTTCTCCATTTTCAATACCGTGATTTGTTCCAAAAACTCCACCATTTTGTATTATTCCACTTCCAGCTCCAACTAATCGATTTATTTGTCTAGTATGCACAGTGTGTGTAATATTTTTAGCATCGGTCTTGTTGCTTTGTTCAATTTTTGCATTTGCATTTTTTTCCTTCAGTACATCTGAACTCAGAACATTTTTAAATGTTTCCAGTGTTTTAGCACCAACAACATCAGAAGTATGTTTGCTATCTTCCTGCACAGACTCAATAGCTTCTTTCAGTTTATTAACTCCTATTGCTTCATTTGTTGTGTCATTGCTTCTTGTTAATTTGCTTACAGAAGCTTGATTTGCAGTAGGATGTTTTAAATCATCAACTGTTTCTGGTTTTTGTCCAACAGGGTTCACACTAGTTTCAGTAGTTTTCGTTGACACTTTAAGCTCTTCGTCTTGGTGTCCCAAACTTGCTGCACAAACTGTTAATAATAATAAGAAGCTAAAAATCTAATTAATGGGTAATCACGAACACAGTTTTAGACTCTTTAAGTTTATTACTCACAATATAAGATCCCATCTTGTGCTACCTTCGTTGCCGCAGACTTGATTGGAAATAAAATAATTTTATGAAACAACGTTGGATTTTTATATGCAATTCTAAATAACAAAAAAATATCTTAAATTGTAAAATAAAGAGACTCAGCTTAAAGAATTATTTTGGATTCTATTAACATAATCTTCAAATTTCTTAAGAATAGGTTAGACGTTGGTATCTATAGTATAAATAAAAATAATAAAAAACTAAAAACATGTTGAAACCTTATTAGCGTGCTGTATGAATATGTAAATTAGATTGAGATTATGAAAGAACCAAGTTTTTTCGCCTAAAACTAGAATTTTACTGGTCAAGCGATCAAATGTATAGGTATGCCTGGGAACAGGGGGTCTTATGGGAGATTTTTTATATTCAACCATAAAACTAACTTCTCTTATGGCTTTTTATTCTATACTTAATTAAGATACATTATATCTTCCTACGGTTCTCATAGCTTATATTAAAGTGATCTCACTTCTGATGAATGTAGATATCTATGGGATTTTCCCTTATTCATAAACAAAAACCATAATTGCCGGATATTGGTTAACCAAACCTATAAGTTCTAAATTAATAAAAAGCTAACTTTATTTACGTAGGTACTCATAAAAAATTCTATCATAGTTAATATTATTTCAAACTGATTTAAAATCCTTGTTATTTTGGTTAGAACCAACATTTTTGGAAACAAACTTCTATCAGCATTAGAAGAGAAATAGATATTCTTTTTTAGTCAATAAAATAAAAAGCTATCTGAATGAACATCCTGAAAAAAAATACTAAAATATTTCTATTCAACTTTTGTTCATACCTATACGAATACTGGGAGATAAATTTAAAGCAACTTTCTCTTTTACTAAACCGGATGGATATATGATTTTGTTGAACGTGCGGTTAATGTCGTGACATTTATCACATTTTATATTTTTTTATTCGAAATACAATTTAGGTTTAGTAAAAAAAAAACAACAAATCATCCACCTAGAATCATCAATTATTCATAAAGTAACAAGAGTGTTGCGGCAACAGTGGCGGCTTTTTGTTCTGAAGTTGAAGATAAGAAACATGTCATTTGTTGGGTAGGCTGGGGTAGATTGGACAGTTTCCTACAACTTTATTTTAAATCAAATAAAATGACACTTATTTAAGAAAAATAACTACAAAAAATTACAGGGTTGCCAGAACAGATCATTTTTAGTCTACCACTGTGCAGTAAAGCAATATTTGGTGTGCCAAATTCGAAATTCTGGTAGAATAATTCTCTTGGTCGCTAAGCAACAGTACAGAAAAGCTTTTACTGTGCACCTATACCATGTTACAAATTGGGGTCTTATTTCATTTTTTTTTCTTTTTTTCATTTCCATTGGGGCCTTTTTGTATGAGGCATAATTTCACTATGTGAAGTGGCCACAACTATACCATGATTTTAATTTATTTTTGTCGCTCAGGATTACCTATGTCGTTCTACCGCTTGTAGCACAGAAAATCAGCAAGTCGTATGAATATACATATAAATATAATTACATATACTTTTCTCGCACTCAAACGTTTGAATTACAAGTTTATTTTATGGCTTTCAAACATAATTAATAGGTGTGTTCCTTTACTTTGAAATTCTGTGCATTTTTGTGAATTTCTACTCATACTATTTATTTTATGTTATCTTTGACAGAGCCCTAGAGTTTCAAAGTAAAGGAACTAGGCTAATATATTCGTGTGTGACAAAATTAACTATTACTTAACATAAAAGGTATGAAAAGAAATGTGTAAAATGCCTTTTTCTTTCAAATTGAAAATACTTAGTCCATCTGCACCACGAAGCGTCCAGTCATCGACGCGTACTGAAATTATTTGTGACTTGAGTGCAGTTTGTGTGTAGCTCACATGTGTTTCAATTGACTACCGTAGGCTGCACTTATTCATTATTTTGTCTATGACGTGACGATTCATACTAATATTATTATTATTATTATGTATATAGAAACTAGACTAAAACTGACACATTTGTGGCATCGTCAAAATTAAAACTATATACATACATCTAACACATAATATAATCTATTTTAAAACCATTAAATCTTGTTTTATCGATTGCGCTTTACATGTAGCTGCACCTGACAAACGTCAATTTCACTTGAAAAATAATAATTATTAAACATTTTAACTCGTAAGCTCGTCTCTTGACCTTAACTAAATTGCCGGTCACAGCTGTCAATTAAAATCTGACAAATATGTAGGTAATTTGTATATTTTTTTTTGTCTCATAAACAAATTGTCAGTACCTACAGGTTTTTTTTTTTAGAGAATTTATGACAATTCTGGGAAAATTTTTCAGAATTTCTAAGGTGCGTTCCTTTACTTTGAAACTATGTGATTATCCAAAACCAAACCTTTACTTTGTTTTATTTTATTTTATTTTGTTTTGTTTTGTTTTGTTTTGTTTTGTTTTGTTTTGTTTTGTTTTGTTTTGTTTTGTTTTGTTTTGTTTTGTTTTGTTTTGTTTTGTTTTGTTTTGTTTTGTTTTGTTTTGTTTTGTTTTGTTTTGTTTTGTTTTGTTTTGTTTTGTTTTGTTTTGTTTTGTTTTGTTTTGTTTTGTTTTGTTTTGTTTTGTTTTGTTTTGTTTTGTTTTGTTTTGTTTTGTTTTGTTTTGTTTTGTTTTGTTTTGTTTTGTTTTGTTTTGTTTTGTTTTGTTTTGTTTTGTTTTGTTTTGTTTTGTTTTGTTTTGTTTTGTTTTGTTTTGTTTTGTTTTGTTTTGTTTTGTTTTGTTTTGTTTTGTTTTGTTTTGTTTTGTTTTGTTTTGTTTTGTTTTGTTTTGTTTTGTTTTGTTTTGTTTTGTTTTGTTTTGTTTTGTTTTGTTTTGTTTTGTTTTGTTTTGTTTTGTTTTGTTTTGTTTTGTTTTGTTTTGTTTTGTTTTGTTTTGTTTTGTTTTGTTTTGTTTTGTTTTGTTTTGTTTTGTTTTGTTTTGTTTTGTTTTGTTTTGTTTTGTTTTGTTTTGTTTTGTTTTGTTTTGTTTTGTTTTGTTTTGTTTTGTTTTGTTTTGTTTTGTTTTGTTTTGTTTTGTTTTGTTTTGTTTTGTTTTGTTTTGTTTTGTTTTGTTTTGTTTTGTTTTGTTTTGTTTTGTTTTGTTTTGTTTTGTTTTGTTTTGTTTTGTTTTGTTTTGTTTTGTTTTGTTTTGTTTTGTTTTGTTTTGTTTTGTTTTGTTTTGTTTTGTTTTGTTTTATTTTATTTTATTTTATTTTATTTTATTTTATTTTATTTTATTTTATTTTATTTTATTTTATTTTATTATATTTTATTTTATTTCATTTCACAAGTTTTTTTTTCAATTCTAAAATTTGATACCTGTCGCATATTTTTAGAAAATCCTACAAAAAATTGTTTTACGAATGAAAAATTTTCGAACAATTGTCAAGTTGTCCCCTGTCACACTTGTTTTTATGAAACATAAATTGCACAGAAACATTCTTCGAAGTTCGAGCACATGTTATTCACATCCCTTTTTACAACTGAAATAATTAGTTGAGAAGAATCTAAATTAAAGCCATTACCACTGACTTGAAACGCAAAGCAGTGTCATTTCTATTAATCACTGAAGATTAGATTGGATTAATTAAAAAAAACATACATAGATATAAGCTTCCTTATTTTATTCTGAAATAGTCTTAAAATCTGACAACAAAAGAAACTAAGCGTTATGACTTGGCTAACTCATTTTAATTTGTGTTTGAAAGTTCCAAAAAATTGAGTGTTCCTGATATGTACTTGTATTTGCGTTTAATGAAGATTAGGTACTTCTACATGACCTACAAGTCTTGGATTCGTAGAGAAAATCGACCACTGGATTTTTATCAATCCTGAAATTAGGATGATAGATAGAACACGAAAAAATAGCACCCGCAAATCGCAATTCTGTCTTTCTAGATGTACATTGTAAATATGTATAATGTATGTACATAAAACACCTACTTAATATGTATATATATCAGTCTAAACGAACTACAGCCTGAAACACTAAATTTGCTTTCTTAAAATATTGAACTAAAGTTTTTTTAAAAGTAATAAAGTATTTTTTATACTTAAGATAAAGATACTTTCCATACAACTGATGAGAGATATTAATTATTACGGCTATAAATTGTAGCATGTGCCATATAGAACAGTTTAATTGACTTTCGATTAATTAATATAGCCCAACCGATTTGAATAAAAAAAAACTACAAGAAATCCTTTTAATTCGAAACATTAATGCACACAAAAATTTAAAAAGACAAATATTTTGAAAATTAAAACAAAGTAAAAAATTATTTTTTTAATATTCAATAGCTATAAAAGAGGTTGACAATTTTTCTAAATTTCATGAATAATTCCACTTAATTAGGTAAAAACATAAAATTTTCTAACCAATTTTTTTTAAAATGTTTATATAAAAAAAAAATTGTATTTTAAAAAACTGCTAGAGCTATTTTTATTTTATTTTTGTCTAATAAATTTAGATTTAAATAAGAAATCAGATAACGGTGAATCGATTGATTTAAAATTAATTTCAGAAGTATAATGTCCAGCTTAGAACCGGTTCATTTTTAAAGTATTTAAAATGTTGAGCTTATTTTAGTATAAGAAATATTATTGTTTTGAATAAAATTTTAAAATATAAATAGAATTCAAATAATTTTGTTTAAAACAAAGAGATGTTTTCAGTAAAAAGTTTGTATTTATGTATACATATCTATCTATTTTAAATCTTGACAAAAAAAAACAAATTTATCGTTGCAAACAAAGAGCCTGTCTTATTATTTTTGTTTCATGCAAATTAATAATTCTTTAACCTTATTGCTAGTTATTGTTTTAGTTTAATTATATTCATAATTTATCCATACCTTTTTTTTCAATAAAATACACGATTGAATAGCACAAACTTGTCCTTGTGTATCAATGCCATAATAAATATTAAATAGCCTGAGTAATGAAAACGAAAGAAATTTGTTTGTTAATTTAAACAACTATATGGGTTTTTTATTGGAACCTTTAGCTAGCACAGCAATTTAAGTCCGAATAAAACGTATAGTAACTATTATATCCACTTCTTCGCAAAGTTGGGATGGGTGTCAAAATCAGCTGTCACCGTAATGTAAAATTATTTGAAAAAAAATTGGTAATTAAAAGCGGTTAAAATCGGCATCTATTTGTACTTATAGTATTGTTGCGAGTATGTTTTCTTTCCATTTTATACTATTTTGGATCATCACTATGTGATTTTTTTTTACAAAATAAATACGAAATACCTCCTAATATCTGATTTACTTTTTAAAAAGTTAAGGGATGTGTTGGTAAAATATTGTCTTGTTATGTGAACTTAAATTATAGGGAATAGTTTTATGGAGGTTGAGTTTGATTAGAGTTGAGTAACTGTTGAAAGATTGAAATGACAAAAAAGAATGTAACAATTTTTTCCAAATAATAGGACTAACTTATGCTTCTAGAAGTGAAAAATATTATGTTTAAGAACTTTACGTTGCTTGAGTTTTAATTAGGTACAGCTAAAAATTGTTTTTAAATAATTTGAATTTGAAAAAAAAAATAATGCAAAAAAGTAACTCATTCAAAACGTAAAATGATGGTTTTTCGTTTATGCTGGATCTACATGACTGTCCAAACTTCTGTCCCAAAATAATGAACGACATTTATTTACACGAAGACAAAAAAGAATGAAGAAAATTATTCTTTCAATATTTTTACGACGCGAGGCCTGTATGCAATGTTGTCGCAAGCCAAAAAAAGAGTCGCTAGATCGACCTTAAAAATACGCTAGATATGCTAAAATTTTGAAAAAAGTCACTAGAAAAATTTTTCAGTACAAATATCAAAAGAACATATTCAATTTTAACAAAAAAATTATTTTGTATGACAAAAGAAAACGCATATGTTCTTACAAAAAAAGTTGAGTTTACTCCCGAAATCTCCACTTCAGCCGACTCGGCAAAACCAAACCAAAAAAAACACTTACCGCCATATTATTCACTCGATACATCCAGATTAAAATTTAAATCCAGATATAAATCATACAAATTCAATGTAAATAAACCCGGATTTAAATTTGAATCTTGATGTATCGAGTGAATAATATGGGCGTTACAGTTTTAAAATTTTACATAAAATAAATCATAGAAATGAAATGACTAGGTAGCCTCGTTTCTAAAACATTACCCGCTCCGCTCACTCGCAATCACACTCGTTTCGGTCTTCTTTGGTGTGGTGAAGTTTCAAATTCAGTTCAGTGGTCGTGGTAAAAAAAGAGTAAATTGAATATCATTTCATAAGTGCCAAACTCGAATGCCAGGGATGTAACACCACCAGGGGCGTAATTTTTACAAATATTATATTTATTCAAAAAGTCACTAGAAAAGTAAATAGAATTATCTAATGACAAAATATAATCTTTTGTCGCTAAACTTTTGAAAATTCGGCTAAATATAGTGACAAAGTTACTAAAACGGCAACACTGCCTGTGTGTCTAGATTAAATGTCAGTTGCACTTGTCAATTCTTATGACAAATAAAATGGCAGATTTTATAGACCATTAACACAATGAAGTTATAAATCTTAAGAAAATGAAAGAAATTTTGAAAATTTTTAGGCTGATGTTTGTTTACTTTTCCATGGTAAATTGTTTTATTATAATATGTATTTTTATACCATCCATTTTGATAGAAAATTGGATTCCCTGCAAAAAGTCTCTTAAGTTAAATTCTCAAATTCGACTAAGTTTTCGAGTTAAAAAAAGATACACATTTTCCTTTGTTATTGTCTTTGTTTTTAGTCAAGTGAACCAATTTTTTTACTTGAATTTTTGACTCTATTTACAAATTTCGTTAACGCCCAGTTACTTTGTACAGTAAAGTGATTTTTGTTAGTGTATTCTCTTAAGAGATTCCGAAACTATTTTTCCACTTACTTATTAAAGTCATATAACGAACTATAGGCACATAATTCTCGTTTTAGTTCAATAAAAATGTTGCATTTATTCAAGTGAACCGTAGTGTATATGTAAGTTTTTTTATCAATCCAAATTTAGTAACTTTCAAAAGCTCCTAATTTTGTGTTTTTATTTTCTAGTGTTATAATTCATTAAAATAATAGATTTATGATTGAATTTTTTGTATTTTCAGTTTGAAAACTCAAATGAAACGCAAGTAACATTGAAAAAACTTGACGTAGATGCATCTGGACATTATTTTTGTGAAGTATCAACGGACACACCTATTTTTACAAAAGCGTCATCCGATGAACTTTTACACGTTTTTAGTAAGTGTATACCTATACCCTTTTCCTGTGAAAATTATATTATATACAATATATCTATCTATATATCATTTAGGAAATCTAATAAATAAATTTACCTTTTCACTTAAATTACATTCATTAAAAAATATACCACAGCATTTTAAATATATCTATATATGTATATTGTATATTCCTACATGTACAGTTCTGAGGGGATAACCCAATTTAAAAAAAAACAAACAAAATATTTTGAATTTATTATTTTTTTTGTTTTACAGTTCCCCAGACAGGACCACCAACGATAAAATTTCGTAAAAGGACTCCATTCATTATAGGCGAACGTATGTTAGCGATGTGTAATACAACCAGAGCACGTCCCGCTCCGCACATAACTTGGTTAATTAATGGCAAAAAGGTAACTAACTAACACATAGAACATATACACATACATAAATACACACAGACACACACTCATTTATATAAGTATAACCTTCAACCAAACTCACTAATTAGCACCATGTAAGTTCTGTTTTGTTGAAAATTAAACGTGGGTCCTGTGGATCAGGAGAAAAAGGGAAAATTTAACCTGACACATACAAAAATAGAAAAAAACAAGAAATA
The DNA here is from genome assembly GCA_929447395.1 of Epistrophe grossulariae. Lineage (NCBI taxonomy): Eukaryota > Metazoa > Arthropoda > Insecta > Diptera > Syrphidae > Epistrophe > Epistrophe grossulariae. Next base: position 86,629,119 of record OV839567.1, read on the forward strand.
TGTTGATTGAAGTTTTTAAAACAGGGTAGTAGGTATTTTGTTCTTTGAAAATTTATCTAATGAATTACATGACAACACATTTAAGAAATGAGGAGACTAAAGCAAAACCAATTTATAACAGTTAAATAACAGTTTATCGCTATTAAAAGTAGATTTGCATTAACGCGTTTCGCTTGGTTTAAAAAACAACTCTGGGTGCCCGAAGTATGCCCACTGGCATCAAAAGGCCCTGAAACTGAGGGGCCGCGCCGCATAAACTGTACCTTTATAAAAAAAAACTATTAAAATTACATACACGACAAAAGAAGGAATGCATCAACCCAATCAGGAATTTAAGCAACCAAATAAACTTCTATACGCATATTGGATAACCTTTTATTGACTTAAAAAAAGAACAGAAGGAAAAAGAAATAAATTTTTTTCAAAAAAACGGTATACCTAATATATAAAGAATTAAAGCATTTGATGCATGATTCTTTTCTTTGTTTAAGACATGCAGGACAATAGCATTTTTAACATGAAATCTTGACTTTTTGGTTATGTTTTCGAGAACAAATTATGTGGTGGTGATTAATGTTCAAAAAGAGACCAATCAAAAAGATAATTCAAATTTGAAAAAAATGATCGTGATGCATTGTTCTTTTGGTTCCCCATTTTTCAAAATCGACTTTTGTCGGTAGCTATATGAGTGGTCAAAAAAGTTAATGCAAGGTCATTCAATTGGTCATCTTTAAAAACAAAAAAAATCGGACACTTTTTGTTGCCAAATTGACACAGCTATCACTTAAGACTATTGTAAAGGGCTAGGGTAGGATAGGACGGGGTTAGTTAGCGGTTAGAAGAATTTTTACGCGAAGTCTGATAATTATCAAACTATACGTCTCATAGTACAACTATGGAGCTGGGGCCTATTTCACAGAACATACATCACATATACATTACAGAAATGTATGTGACGTAAAATAGGCCCCATATATCAAAAGGAAGAACGGACTTCTGGCTTAAAATATGTAGGTAACTGCGGAAGAATAATGCTACCTTAAATTGATCAAGTTCGAGTGGTCCAAAAAAGTGGTTATTAAAAACGGTCAAACGAACTAAAAAAAAAAGTTAAATAAAACTTTAAAAATAAATATAATAGAAATAAATTAAGGTACTAAGTTTGGATTTGATGCACGTCTTATAACAAAAACTTAACCTCAGTCACGTTTTGTATGTGTATGATCATGTTCTTGTATAGTACTTTCAGTTGTCCAACTTGTCCCGTGGCCCAACTAGCCCCGCGCGAGGTACCCTACATGAAATTTCGTCCCAATAAAAACTGGACCCAAGCAAAATCTGAATAATGGCACAAAATTTTTTATAAAAAGCAACAACAATTACAAACAATTTTGCCAATCGGTGTGATTTTTTCATTGTTGAAAAAAATTCAAACTCCAAAATTCCGATAACCCATAGGAAAATGGTTATTAATGACATCTCCCATAGAACGATTTTTTTAATTTTCTATTTTCTCAAAAACGGTTCAATTGGTTTTGATCAAATTTTAAATGGATAATGTTTTAAAAAATTAAAAAAAATTTTTTTGGATTTTTAAAAAAATTTCCATTTTTATTATTGAACATTAAATTTTTTAAAGGAAAATTTTTATTAAACTTAGCACAAATTTTTAACATTATGTATCTTGCAGAAAAAAAAAACTTATGTACAGGTGCCAGTTATAGCTTTCATATTGAAACTCATCATTGAAAATTTTAATTTTAAGTCTCGAGACACTTCAAAAGCAAAATCTGTAATTATATCTAATGATGCCAATGTAAAGCTTATGGCTTGATTATATTTTAAAACTTAACCAACTGTACACAAAAAATTGCGAAAATTTTAACGAGAGCGCCTTTTTTAATCTTTTAGTAAATACGATACTGAAAAACCTTCTTTGAAGAGTGAAATTTAAAATATAA